>OY987329.1:92980872-95380872 GCA_963920685.1 Polydrusus tereticollis
AAGGGAAAGTCATAAAACAGAAACTAATTAAAAGGGCTTTGGGGTTAAGCTGCATCTACTCAACTTCCAAATTAAATCGTTGTGTAGTGCATCTCGTCTTTAATATTAATCCTTAAATTATTTACTAACGTCTCGTTCATGAACGTACACTTAAAAATAATATTTAATTTAAAAACAGAATTAACAAAATATGCGAAATCTAAAAACTATTATAGACGATGCTATAACACGACACAAGACAAATATTAAAGTACAGGACGTCAGAATCTATAGGGGCGCAACTTGCGAAAGCGACCACTATCTGCTAAATATGAGAGTAGCCTTTCCAATACAACGAAATCAAAAAACAGAGGAAACTCCTGGGGAAAAAATTAAGGAAATTAGATAGAAACAAAATAGCCCTATATGAGAGAAGACTAGACTTTAAATTGGGAGACCAGGAAATAGGATATAGAACAATACTACCAGCAAATTAAAGAATTCATCCATGAGGCAGCAAGGAAAGCGGGATATCAAGAAAGGAGACAACAAAGAAAACCCTACTGGTGGGATGAAGATATTGAGAGGGATATTAAGGAAAAAAGAAATAAATACAGAACCTTCCAAAGTCAAATGAAGACAAAATAAAATACTCAGAAGCTGAAGCAAAGGTTAGAAGAAAGACAACCCAGAAGAAAAATGAAGCATGGGAAGCAAAATGTACTAGAATCAATACCTTTCTAGGAGGGCATAAGAGCACAGAGAGCTGGAGAATTATAAAATTAAAAGAGATATAATAGAGCCAATCTCATTTGAACAGAACTCCGAACTGCTAAAGGAAGACAGGGCCAAATTTAAAGAACAACAAGATCAAAAGGTTCAAATACTAGCATTATCTATTAGAATAACCGCAAACGGAGTAACAAGAATTTGCAAAACCCTAAAAAATAGATAGGCACCAGGTCCTGGAAACATAGCTGCGGAAATAATAAAAAATGGAACAAAAAGCTTTACCAGCATTTCACAAATCTATTCCAAAGAAATATAAATGGAATAACGGTACCCAAAGAACATCATTAATATCAACCATCCCATGAAGAGAAAGAGAATTATTGCGATAACCACAGAGGCATTGTCGTCACTAGTACCCTAAGTCGAATTTATGGGAAGATCATAAAGGAAAAGATTGAACGGGAATATCGGGACATGGAAGCAGAAGAACAGGCAGAATTCCAAGCTAGAAGATCCACCACAGATCACCTATCTTGCGTCATTCAACTGATGTGTACCCCAAGACCAGTTATGGAAGGCCCTCAAACAATTAAATATTAGCGCAACCCTTATAAAAGCCGTAAAGCCCTTTACGAGGAAAACAGGGCACAGGTTAAAATCTGAATACAAATTTCGAAAGGTATTAAAACAGATAAAGGACTTAAACTAGGGTGTTGCATTTCAGCCACATTATTTAAAATATATCTGGAACAAGCACTTAAACCCTGGAAAAGAAAATGTCGTACAATGGGCATCCCACTAAACGAGACCACACTGATACCCTATGCCTCGTAGATGACCAAATAATGGCGGCTCAAGAGTACGAAGATCTAGAGTAGATGACAAGAAAGCTTATAGAAGAATATAAAAGGTGTGGCATGAAAGTAAATATAAATAATACTGAGTGTATGTGTTTTGAGGGCGTGCAGCAAAGCCTTATGCTAGAAGATGGACAATGTATAAAAAGATGCCAAAACTATTTGTACTTAGGGAACAAAAATCACAAACGATGGTATACTGGACAGAGCAATCAAGGAAAGGAACATGCAGGGAAGGAGAGCTACAGCTATGATGAATGGAATACTGTGGGACTAGCAGGTATCAAAACGAAACAAGCAAAGAATATTTGATACAAGCATAAAGAGTATTATCACATATTATAGTAGTGAAGTATGGCAAATCAAAGAAAGAGCACCACTTTCAATTAGCAACACAACCTGTGCAGTTGAATAACATTTATTTTGTCATCGGTAGTCAGGTGAAAATTGAGAACATTTTTTGCACCCTATAAAAAAAATGTAATTATTTTACTAAATGATCTCCATTTTACCATTAAAAGAAATAAAGTCGTTTCCCAAATTCCTACCTAACTTTCTGAAAAGTGTCTTTTGAAATATTTTCGCAAAAACTAATGAGTTATCTTTTATTTGAAATTTCAAAACCGTATCTCTTTTGTTGACGTAGCGGGCAATTTTGTCAGGATGCCCTCTATTAAAAGTAATGAGTACAATTAGAAATAATAATTTCTACTTGTTCTTCCATGATTACACTATTTCATTATTCTTAAACAAATCTAAAGCAAGAAGCAAGTGATAGCCAAAGCAACCGAGTGCAATTTGAAAATCATTTGAAGTTTTATTTGACATTTCCCAAAAGGAAGCAAAAAAAGCATTTATGTTATTGCAAAATGAGTTTCCACACAAAGTGGTTTTATAAAACATTGTCTAAATAAATACTCTAAATTTGGGATAATTTAAGATGGATACGGACAATTTGGCGCCGAGGCTTCCAATGATTTTATTCTCAATTCGCCCATGTTGATAAAACTTAAATGTATATAACAAATTTAGGTAGGGGTACTCCTGGTTACTGTCAAAGTACTTTTTAACCAGAAAAAGAACAAAAGTGGATTGATAGTTGGTTAACACTATCTCCTTGATATAAGTCTATTAATTATTGTACCCTGGTGCCCAATAATCCAATATTCCTCATAAAAAGCTAATAAATTTGTAACGTTACTAAAACACCGATCAGTTTCACTTTCTAAGATTCTGCAACAGAATTTAGGCAGTTAAATTTTGACAGGAGTAAAACTGAAAAAAATTTAAAAACCTCTTGTAGTTGAATCTTAGTAATTTTGGTGTAGCTGAAAATCATTTATGACAAACTTTCCAGAGAAGTGTGACAAGTGTGGTAGTGGCACATATTTTAAAGTAGACGAGGATAGTGTTTAAGGAGTGGGTGAGGGTGGTCTCTAAAATGATATGACATTTTTGTAGAAACTGTATTATTGGGTTCTTTTAATATCCCCTGTAAGTTTCAAAATTGTCACTCTGAGTGATATCAGTAAATTGGTAATTGGTAAACGAGAGACACTTTTAATTTTTCATAAGTCGCATGAATTGACTTGGCTAAATATTTTTAACAGGCAAATTCTTCACTTGTTTTACTTTTATAAATAATTAATTAAATTTAAAACTCCTTCCTAACTCTAACAACATGAACTAGCATATACATCGAAAACATAAATTATACGACAAAATGTCCTACCAATATAAACTTAGTAGTAAACCTGTCATATTTTATATAATTCACTGAAAATCAAATATTAATGTAGATTCAAGAAAGCTATGAATGTCCGGAATATATCACAGTTACACAAGCTTACGAAACTAATTATTTAGATCGTAAGGGCGAACTGTATGTTCCCAACTTTCAAATTAAGTTCTTGTGCATCGGTCCTTGTTTTGTATTAATTAAATTCCGAATTATTTACACGTGGTTATGTCGCTTTGCTTACATGCATGTGATTAAGTTAGCTCCTTTACGATTTTCCTATTTGATTTCACATACAAGTTGCATTAAATTGATTATATTTTTCAAGTGGTGCAGCTATGATTAAGTAGATTGGCAGTGCTCAAGAATTGACAAGTAGCTAAAACAGTAAATTAACGCGGCGTTGCTAGGATGCTTCATCCCAGCAACCACGAGTTAAAGCAGTGACAAATACCGCCAGAAACAAAAAAAAACCTTTTGCTGTTTACGTGGATAACATACTTTGTTCAGTAGTTTTCGAAATAACGACGTGTTTTGATGTAAAGTCATAAAAGCTGTCATTTTTACATGAAAAAATGTCTTTAACTGAAAGTGAAGAAAGAATTACAATTCTTATGATGAGAGGATACGGCGATAGGGTCAGGTCTTACGAAGAGGTTAAAAATCTATTTAATGACGCATTTCCACACCGAAATCCAATTTCAAAAGCAACTGTTCTAAAAACTGTCCGACGGTTCGAAGAAACTGAAAATTGTAGAGATAGGCTACGATCAGGATGATCAGCAGTAGTAGATGAAGAGAAAAGTTTAGAAATTTTACAACGTGTTGTTGAAACCCCTGTTTCTTCATTAAGAAAAATTTCTCAAGTAAGTTACGTCTGCTTCAAATCCGTTCATAATGTTTTAATAAAACATAAATATCACTCACCCTTTCAAAATACATGTAGTTCAAGAGTTATCAGAAAATGATTAGGAGCGAAGATGTGAATTTTGTGATATTATGATGTCAAAGTTTGACCAAAATAAACAGTTTTTTAAATTTATAGTATTTTCGGGAGAAGCAACATTTATGTTAAATGGTAAAGTAAATAGACACAACTAACTGTAGGTTTTGGGCAAATGAAAATCTCCACTGGATGAGAAAAGGTCGTACACAATGCCCTGGAAAATTAAATATGTGGGCTAAGCTTCTGGGTAACCACAAGATCGGTCCATTTTTTATTGATGGAAATTTGACATCACAACTTTAATTGAATATTTGTGAAGATATTTGGATTTTTCATTCCTCTTTAACGACAATTTTACCTTGTGCTCTTGGAAACGCAAATAGTGCCTACTATACGAAATGTAATAGGTCCAAATTATGCAAGTACATTCTTCCAACAGGACGGAGGTCCTCCCCATTTTAGTCGAAACATGCGCGAATTTTTGAACAACATTTTTCCGAATAGGTGGATCGGTAGAGGGGATACAATCGAATGGCCACCTAGGCCCCCTGATTTGTCGCTTAACGACTCATTTTTATGGGGAGACTTGCCACAAAACCTCAAAATTTGGCCGATTTGCAGCGTCGAATTTTGGATGAATTTGAATTAATAACGCCAGAAATGATTTACAACACAATTGAAACATTTTATTTTCAATCGGCACACTGTCAAGCTGTACAGGGAAAATAGTCTGAACATTTAATACAAAAAATATATTGTTTCTAAATTGTACTTGTTATTTCGGAAACTACTGATATTAGGAACGAAGTATGTTATACCAAGAGTGTAACAAATTTAAAGTAAAATCTATAAATGAAAAAATATACAGGGTGTTACATTTCAAAATATAAAATTCGTTCGAACTCCAGACAAACTAAAAAGCTGGCAACAACGCCAATATCGTCATTCGATGCATCTGATCTAGTTACGATGCCTATGGTCAGATCCTCTTACACAACTGTACTAAATTTGCTTTAAATCGGCCAATATATTGTGATGTTATTAAGCCGTTTCCAGAATTTATACACACACTGTATGTAAAAAACTGTAACTTGTATTGTGTTTCGAAAATTGAATGTAGTGAGTTTGCAGAGAAAATGATGTTTGAGTGCTGTGCTATTCTACTGAAAACAAACGGTGGTAAGTACTGTATTATATGCATGTATAGATCGCCACAAGAACAAATTAATAGGTTGCATAAGAAAGCATCTGAATTATTGCTTTACTCTATGCGTATTTCCAGTAACATTTTTTTCCGTGGAGATTTCAATGGAGACCTTTTAAAAAACAATCCAGAAAAATCACTACTTCTGGATCTGTTTGATAGTTTTATCGTTTAAACCTAGAAGAGTATTAGTGAATATAAATATTAAGTGTAGCGCTACTAAAATTGATGACTTTTTAACAAACTGCGATAATTCTAAAACCGATGTGATACAGGCAAATATGGGGAATCACCTACCAGATGTAAATTACTTTGAGTTTGGGCGAGAACTATGTTCTTGCAATGGTGCTAATCTCGAAAATTCTTGTACACCCTACAGAAGCTTCTATGAATTTTCCTAAGCATGCTTAAGCAACTTTTTATAAGCATCTCGTTTGATAGCTTATATATTGATAATGATGTCGATAGTGTTTATGAGGAACAAGTTAGTACAATACGGCAATCAATAGCAGTAAATTGTCCAATAACAAATAAAAAATCCACATACAAGAAAAGCAAAACGTGGATGACTTCCGAAGAGACGCTCTTGATTGTCTAATAAAACACTGAACTAAAAAATCTATTCTGGTTGTCTAAAAACTGTGCAGATTTAAATGTGCGAAATCTTTATAATATAAAAAAAAGGGAATATACACTTATTCTGCAGGTTAAAAGAGAATATTATGATAAAAAGTTAGATAGAGCGAGAACAAATAAAAAACAATATGGAATATCGTAAACAACAAACTAGGTAAAACAAAAAACAGAAATAAAATCTAACTTCTTGATAATGACGAAAAGGTTTTGAACCATAAAACTATTGCTAATACATTTGCGGAACATTCCATTTTTTACTCAAAAAAGCTTAACAGGTAAGTATGGTGATAACATATCAAAGAATTTTTGTCTTGTTTATTGGGTTTTTAGGTCATTTATAAATAAATAAAGGTTTGGTTTAAGTTGACGTTTCGGTTTATATTACATTAAACCATCTTCAGAACTACAATTACAGGAAAATGTGATTATTAACTACATTTTAGGATTAAAAAGTAGACATACCTCTATATAAAACCCAATAAACAAGACAAAAATTTAAATCATAAGGCCAAGAAGAAAACTTTTCTAATATCAAAGAATTGTATTGTATCCAGCAGGACTATTATAAATAGTTTTTATTTTAGGCCTGTGGAACAGAAAGAGATTCTTAGGATAATAATTAACCTATAAAAATAAAATAAGTGTTGGAATTGACGAAGTCTCGAAAAAGCGTTGTTAAAATTTTTAGGGACGGTATTCTTATACCTACTCAATATTTAGCAAATTTTATGTTTAAGACAGAGTGAGCGATAGACTGAGTGATCTAAAAATGGGAGTTGTTGTTCTAATATTCAAGAAATCAGATACTTTAATAGTAAGTAACTCTAGACCTAATACAATTCTAAATGTGCTGTCGAAGGTGTTAGAGAAGCTTCTGTACAATAGATTGGTCGACTTTCTAGGTGTAAACCATGTCTTGACATATTGCCAATACGGCTTTCGATCAGGTAGCAGCGGCTGACCTTGCAGAATTCATTTAAAACAAAATGAAAGAAATGGGTGTCACGTCGCTGGTTTCTCTTTTTTGATCTGTCCATAGCTTTCGACGGCTTGAATCATGAGTTTGTTCCAAAAAAGTTGTCTTGTTTGTCTGGGTTCGTATTTGAAGGCGGATAATTCATGGTTAAAGTTGAGGACGTGTATTCGGTATGTAAGGATAATAACACAGGGATACCTCAGGGCTCAGTTCTGGGTCCTTCACTATTTTTAATATTTGTCAACAAAATACCACAGTACATAACAAATGGACGAACTATTATGTTTGCCGACGACACCTCAGTGGTTGTCCCAGCGCGGAGCTTGGAGAAATTGACCAATAAAATATATTTAACTATTAAGGAATTTAGTGAGTGGTGTGCTAAAAACAATCTCATTTCGAATACTCAAAAGATTGTCTATATCAATTTCAGAAATTCAAAATTAAAACCGGAAATTCACTTAAACAATACTTTAGATAGTGACAAGAGTACAGGGTTTTTGGGATTATGCCTTGATAAATATCTCTATGGAACAGCCATATAAACTATATAAGCCGAAAAATTATTGCGGGATACTACGCAATACCTCAGTTGAGAGACCTAGTGGATGAGCCTGCATTAGTTAGCATCTACTATTTATTATTATATTCTCATTTAAGTTATAATGTAGTACTATGGCATATAGGCAAAGAGTTATATAATAAGCTGCTATTGCAGATTCAATTACTTATATTTAATAAATTTAAGGTATATGTTGTAACAGTCTTTTTGATTGGTGGGGGGGGGGGCAGTCTTTTTGATTGTTCCAACTTAATTAGTTGAAATGAGCCAATATTAGCACTCATTATCCTTAATAATTCAATCAGATACTAAAAATTCACTGGCCCGGCCGTTTCACGCCGTAGTAGGTGCCAAAAATCGATTTTATCGACGTATTGGTTCCGCGCCACTTCTCGGGTGAGATGGCCACGCATGCCGGGTGATGTGACGTCAGAGAGAGGAAACAAAACTGTCGATCGCGGTGGGTACTAGCCTCTTGCACGTAGTGTTACCTTGAAGCCAGGTTAATGGCGTGAGAAATCACATTGGTAGATAAAAGGCATCATGTGTGTCGCAGACTTTTCTGGAATAATTTTTACCGAGTGGTGAAGCGTTAAACCCATTAGAGGGTTGTTTTCTGGCCAAATCAAGGAAGAAACCAGTCCAACGGGTCAAATAGTGATGCAGTTCGATTGTCGCGTGGTTTTGATCTCCACAATTTTGTTTGTTTCACGTTTTTTTATCATCAGTTTTTATACTCATCATATATATATATATATATATCATCGTTTTTTTCTTTTTGCTATCGAGTTTTTTTATATCATAGTTTTCTTATTTATCAAGTTTTTCTTTATTATTAAAATTTTTCCCCTTCTTTTATCAAATTTTCCCTGAATTTTATTCTACTTTACCATCTCTTACATTTATTTAATGTTATTATTTTTGTTCTCATTTTATATTATCCTATTCTATCTAAATCTCTTTTATTCTACCTCATTTCACTTAATTCCACTCTACTTTCATTAAAGCATTAAATTCCACAAATCCGCTTTTACAACAAGCATATCTCGTTTGCTACCCTTGTTTGGACGCTTGATCCACATAGTTGCAGCGTGCCCCGGTGGATTGTTGGCACTGGACGGTAGCGTGGAGTTCCTTCGTGTGAAACCGTTTTGATGGGAGCCACGGCCATTTAATTTTGACAGTGTTCTCCAGTTCGCCGTCATTTTATTGTGCCCTGTTGCTCACCAGCAACTAGGAGCGTCACTGGAGAGGATGCAAAGTGTTTGGAGCCGAGAGAGCTTAGTTAAAAGATGAGTAAAATTTTAATTATTGTATATTTTGCATTTATCATCCAACTGGAATTAACCCTGTATTTAATTGATAATATTGATGAACAATTTATTATTCATTAATTGTTGAACCTTAATCCTAAATGGAACCCTAACGTGCAAATGTTTAATTGTTAAGTGTATATCTGTAAAACGAAAGCTACCTGTTAAGTGTAGGTATTTACAATATTTATCCTCCGTAACTTGAAATTGCAATGCTTAAATGTAATATTTTCTGCTTTCCCTGGTAAGGTTAATAAATAAGCTCTATTGAAACATAATCTGTGCTCTTGTTTTATTGAATCCTCTTTCTTTCTCTAATTAGGAAGTTTTTCATTCTTTAATATCCTTTTGATCAATTGGCTTATCAATAAGAATATTATTTTATTAGTCTTCGTCCGCCTTCTCTCATCCACTCCTGGACATAGGCCTCTCCGTACATCTTCCATGTTTGGCGATTATGGGCTTTGTGGTACCAGCCACTATCGACTGCCGATTAAATATCGTCTAGCCATCTTCTTTGTGGTCGTCCTCTGCTCCTTTTCGTTTTTATTAGTATTTTGGTTTAAAATTAATTTTCTTTGTTTAAAGTTCTTCTTTTATTGACCCGCTTTGTCTTTAATTTCTTTTTATTTTCTGTTAGTCCCTTTGGCTGAATACTCTGAAAGATCAAAAATAATACTATCAAATGTCGAATCACAACCCTGCTCTAAAACCGACAAGACTATACCTGAGGAACCGCGGTTTAATCACTTAAGCAATAAAAGGATAATTTATTATTTTCTAATTAAATCCCATTATCATCTATATTTTTTATTATTATTTTTTATTTTTTCATTGTTACAATGTAAGGGACCTTCTTATTTAAAAATGTTATTATTGTGTAGGTCAGTATTTGTCAGAGAGCTTAAATTGACTAACTGATTAGTTTATTTCTTCTTGTTTTGTTAAAACTTAGTTTGTCATAATTGTTTTGTAGATTTTTAATTATTTTACAGCGATGTTACAAACATAATCTTTGTAATTATTTGACGTGTATTATGTGGCAAAAGTAAAAATAAATATATCAATCTATTATACGGTGCCCACTACCATATAAAACTTATAGCTCCCTTTCTCGTGCAAGGCATGAGATAATAAACCTTGCGTACAGGTTCATGATTAACAATATACATGGTCTCCGGAAGATACGTATACAACGTTTGACGACAGACTCCTGACGTCAAAATAGGTCGATCTAGGCCGACTTCGTTATATCCAAAATTGTCTCGTTTAGCCGGTAAAGGGTGTCAAAAATTTGTAAGAAAATTGGTTTTTCCTAAATTATGTGAAAATCTGCTAATCGATTTTAATGATTTTTTAGTATGTAGACTAATACTATAAAATGACGTTTTCTAGTAGTATAGTCACCGCCTGTAAATAAGTGGAAGTGTTATAAAAGTGATATAATACGACAACATTTCTCCTGATTTTTATATCAACGGCGTTATGACAACCCAGATATTTTTGTCGAGTGACTGGATGTATTTGGAAGCTATTTTACCTCTTCAATATTTTTGTTGGATGAGCTGTTTTGCCAGAAAAAAAATATTTACAATTACCTGCATACATCAATTATTAACATTAGTAATAAAATTAAATTGAAATTACCTGTAACAATCATTTTTTTCGTGACCTTGTTGCTATGGCATTTAATAATTTGACAATTATTGACAAATTGTCACCAGTCTATGAAATTGACTAAAGTATACGATCAACATTCTTGAATTACAAGTTCATTTTACCATTAAACTTGGAAAATTATACGAACTCTGGGAAGGTTGACATGCTTCTGGTATACGGTTTTTTTCAAGGAAATGGGCGGCAGAGCGTTAGTGTTTACATGGAGAAATTTCCCAACCGTCGAATACCAAACCACCAAACATTTGCCAATATCGAACATCATCTTCCGAAAACGGGCAGCTTTGAGAAAAAATTTGAAAGCAGGGTTCGTTTGCGAACAACTCGAACTGTGAAAACAGAACAGAACATTCTGAAAAGAGTTGAACAAGAACCAAGTACCAGTTCCCGTCGCTTAGAACGTGAGTTACATGTTCCTAAAACGATTGTCAATGAGGTTTTAAAAGAACAGTTGTTACATCCATATCACGCTCAAAAAGTCCAGGTATTTTTACGCACTGATCGCCCCATGCGGCTTACATTTTGTCAATTTATTAGAAACAAAAGAATCCGTGATCCAAATTTTTGTAGAAAAATATTGTTTACTGACTAGGGTGGTTTACAAGATCTGGAGTAACCAATCTGCACAACGAACATTCCGATGAAAATCCACATGTCATTAAAGTTGCACATCATCAGCATCAATTTAAATTAAATATTTGGGCAGGTATTATTGATCGCTACCTTATTGGTCCTATTGTTATTCCAGGCAGCTTGAATGGAAATATTTATTTAAATTTTTTGCAAGACACATGACCAATTCTTCTAAAAAATTTGCCCCTTTTACTTCGGAGGGAAATGTGGTATATGCATGATGGTGCCCCGCCCCATTTTTCCGGTGCCGTTCGTCAATACTTACACCATCAATATCCCAACCGATGGATTGGAAGGGGCAATGATGCACCAGTTAAATGGCCACCACGTTCTCCGGAGTTAAATAAGTGTGACTTCATTTTGTGGGGCGCTATTGAAACAGAAGTTTACAAGACTCCGGCAAACACACGCCATGATTTATTAACGCCGATTTTAAATGCAGGCACCATTTTAATAACCCCGAGACATTAAATAGGGTTTAATATTATTTTCTAAGGAGTGTTAATAAGTGTATTCAGCAAGATGGCGGTCATTTTACACATTTGCTTAAGTAATGTTTTCGTTTTACTTAGTTTCTTACAATATTTATTTTTAATACATACTTCCAACTTTGTTGTATTTTGTTTTATTATTACTGTTAATAATTGATGTATGCAGGTAATTGTAAATATTTTTCTCTGGCAAAACAGCTCATCAAACGAAAAATATTGAAGAGGTAAAATAGCTTCCAAATACATCCAGTCACTCGACAAAAATATCTGAATTGTCATAACGCCGTTGATATAAAAAGTCAGGAGAAATGTTTTCGTATTATATCACTTTTATAACACTTCCACTTATTTACGGCCGGTGACTATACTACTAGAAAACGTCATTTTATAGTATTAGTCTACATACTAAAAAATCATTAAAACCGATTAGCACGTTTTCACCTAATTTAGGAAAAACCGACATTTTTACAAATTTTTGACACCCTTTACCGGCTAAACGAGACAATTTTGGACATAACTAAGTCGGCTTAGATCGACCTATTTTGACGTCAGGAGTCTGTCGTCAAACGTTGTGAACGTATTTTTCGAACACCCTGTATAATAACAATTACATCGCTACTTGTTTGGTGTATGCATTATACAACCAATAAAAGTGTTCATTCTACCATCAACTTTATGATTTGGCGATCTCGGTGGCTTAATTTTATTCAAATCACGAATAATTCGCGTGTAATTGTATATCCCGCCTTTTATTTTTGTTCATTTTTAATTAAACATCTAATTTGTATTTATACGGTTTCAGAATAATTTCTGTCGCAAGTAACAATATTCCCGCTTTGAAATTATTAATTCATCTCTATATTATTTAAAGATTATTCCGATTGAGTCAGTGCAAATAATTTAAAGGTTAGATTTTGAGTGGGTTTTACATTTGTGAAATTTTCCGTGTATTTCTTTATATATTTTCTATGTGATTTCTAAACGAAATCAGCTGTTTAACATTTGTCGACTTCTTGATAAAATTTACTCCAAAATTTGAGAGCTGACACACCTAAAAACGTGAGTACCTTGACAGGTACGAATGAAACCTATATATCTACAGTATTTATTATTTAATAATCAAAAAACATTCGCCTTCGTTACCAAAAACGCACTCAAAAACAGTATTTTCTTTCAAAACAAGAAAGTCAGATTTTGGAGACATCGGGAGTAGTTTTAGCGTTCAAAAATCGATAAATATACTAAAGAATACTTACATGAAAACTAGAACATGATTCCGTCAATTTATTCATGTATTTCTATAAGGTCGACTTTCCCAGGAATATTTAAGTATTACATTTGTGGAGTTGCTACATGAAGAGAAGTACAGTGAAAATTACACAAATGTAAAACCCACTTAAAATCTAACCTTTAAATTATTTGAACTGGCTCATTTGAAATAATCTTTAAATAATTTAGAGATGAATTAATTATTATTAAGTACGAATATTTTGATTGTTACTTGCAACAGAAAATCAAAATAATTCAATAGCTACCTTCTAATTTAGTGAAGATTTTGAAACCGCATGAATACTAATTAGATGTTTAATTAACGAAGAACAACAATAAATGGCGTGATATACAATTTGAGGTGAATTAATTGTGATTTGATTACAAGGAAGCTTAGTTTGCAGTTTGTCGAAATTTTCTTTAAGCTAACGATAAGCTTCTTAAGGCTTTCTTGCGGTGCACTGTATTTGCTGAGTCGTATTCTAAACCCCGCGACATATTAAATGGTTATAATGATTACTAATTGTTTTTCCTAGACATAACTAACATTAAATAAAGAGTTAAATAAGGCAATGCATTTTTTAAAAAGAACCCCTAAATAACATTGCATTCAAAGTTCAAAAGTAATTTGCAATATCTAAAAAATTTCAAAATAAATCCCATTTACTTCAATTTATAAAAATTACATTTTTATTGTTTTAGCAACTTGGTCTTTATTACTTGTGTGCAGTGAATCGTTGCGATATTGTCAGTAGTAAAACTTTACGAGTTCTGTTTAGATGTATGTTTTTTAATTATTTTTAATTCAATGACCTGCTTTTGTTTGTTAACACATAAATTAGCTTTAAGTATAAATATGAATTTATCACTTAATTTACATTTTAAATAGTTAGCTAATAATACTATTTCAATTAAATACATGTGGCGTCTTATAAAGCCAATTGTCTCTAACTCTCACGAAATACTTGGTATGCATACCCGATGTAGCAAATATTTTCTAGAATAGACTGGTTATTAAATATATAGTAAATTATATAGATTAAGATCAATTGAAGAGTGGAAATAAGAAAGGGCCTAAGTGCCATTTATTTAAAAAATTAGATTTTTATTGAAAAAGGTTCTAAATGCCATGCTTTATAGCCTAAGAAAGGTCATAAGTGCCAGATGTAAAATATGGAGCTAGGGCATGCATTTACAGGTGGTGGCACCTGTATGTACGCAAGTATTTTCCTTAGAAAAGTCCTAAGTCCAGCCAGTACGGCGTGATTATTCGAACAGGAAAGAACACCTGTTTATGTTCAAAATCAGTTTGTTATATCGTTTGGAATTTTGGTTGTGTTTACTGTATAATATGGATGGAAATAAGATAAAAAGAAGAAGCAAAGGCAGTGGTTCGTTTGGCAGTGAACAAAAACGGTCAAAGTCAAGTGGAAAATCCTACAAAACCTATAAAAATGAGGTTATCCCGTGAAAAAATGCTCCGAGCCATGAGGTTTGTTATTTTATTAAATTTAATAAATTTAATTTAAGTAATTTAATAAATTTAATACATATTAAAATTCTTTTATCTTTGCAGATAATATGCAAGTGCAAGTTAGGCTGCAAAGATGTTACGTATGAGAGGCGACGTAGCCTTTTTGAGAAATTTTATGCTCAGGATGGGAAAACGCAAAGCACCTTTTTAATGGGTCTAATATCTGTTTGTTCGGTACAAAGAAGGCGACATGGATTGTATGAACATGAGGAGAATAGCAGACGCCAAGCTACTATTTGCTACTCGCTTCCAGATGGCACTGGAAAATGCATTCGAGTATGTAAAAAGGTGTTTAAAGATATTGGCTGTTACCGATAAAAAGTTACGCGTGATCAGCGACAAAAAGTAAATGGGCGAAACCTGTTTTAACGATAAGCGTACTAGACATGCTGCTCCTAAATTTACTGAGGCTGAACGTTTACTGGTGAGGGCTCATATTAACATGATTCCAAGAGAGGTTGGTCATTATTCACGTGGCAAATCTGACAAGGAATATATTAGTCCTGATCTAAACTTACACCGCCTATTTAAAGCTTTTTTACAAAAGCATCCAGAGTCAAAGGTGACTTACAAGTTTTATAGGTCCGTGTTCCTTAAGGATTTTCCTAATGTATGTTTTCATAAACCAAGAGTTGATACGTGTAGCACGTGTGACAAATTACAATGTCAAATAAAGGCCAATATTGAATCAAGTCAGCGTGCCAAAACTGAACTAGAGATGCATCACCGCAAAGCTGAGAGATCCAGAACGGTATTAAATGAAGATACAGCGGAATCCCAAAACCCAGGAAGCACAAAGTGTGTTTTATCCATGGATTTGCAGCAAGTGATGTTTGCACCAACGTTGACTCACAGCGATATGTTTTATTTATCACAGCTTTCATGCTACAACTTAGGGATACATATTGGTGACACGAACGAGGCATTCATGTGCATGTGGCATGAAGGGGTAGCTTCTCGGGGAGCGAATGAAATAGCATCATGCCTTTTAAATCTTGTTAATCATCGTGGACTTACTAATAAGAAACATTTGGTTATTTGGTGCGATAACTGCGGAGGCCAAAATAAGAATAGGATACTATTATTTACTTTGATCTTTTTGGTGTCGATTGGTATATTTCATACAGTTGAACAAAAATTTTTAGTGAGCGGGCATAGTTTTATGCCCTGTGATAGAGACTTTGCCTTAATAGAAAAGCGCAAAAGAGTTACTAAGGCAAATGTACCATCTGATCTTCACGCAATAGTAAAATTCGCAAGATATACTCCACCTTTTAACGTTATTGATATGACTGATTTTGGCTTCTGGGATCTTAAGAAAGCTGCAGATGAGTATATTAACACAAGCAAATTAAATATTAGTAAGGCTGCAATATTAAAGATTAATGCATCGGATCCCACGCTTATAAAAATGAAAACATCATTTTCCGACATTCAACAATGGAGTGAAATCAATGTCTTAAAGAAAGGAAGAGCTGTTAATGATATTAAAAATGCTCAGTTATTGAAACTGCCACCAGAAAGCAAAGTGTCGCAAAATAAAATGATTTCACTACGAAGCATGCTTCCTTACCTCCAGAATAAAGAACACCAACGTTTTTATAAAAACTTACTTGGAATTCATGAAACAGAGACCTAAAAAGTGTTTTTTTTTTAATCGATTTACTAGAAAGACATAAGGCACTTAGGCCTTTTCCTGTTTTTTGTTTATAAAATTGTTTCTATTTAAGCAAAAAATGACTTTTTTAAATTTTTTTCTTAAAAAAAAGCTGTTTGGCTTTGTATTTAACACTTTTGTTGCTTACTTGATTAATAAAGCTTAAATACAACAAAATAATTTTGATTTTATTTTTATTTTCTTGATTATCTCAAATTTTTCGTTTTGGCACTTAGGCCCTTTCTTATTTCCACTCTTCAATTGATCTGGGAAGCCAACTCCAATAATAACTTTGCCATCACACATGGCAGGTAACTTTACGGACTTAGCAATAACAAAAGTGCGAATAAAGTAAATATGAAGTGAGTTTTGAAATCAGTTAAAAAAAATGTAATTATTGAAAGGTATTATAACGAGATGTTCCACTTGTAAAATGCCCCAGTACGGTAGAGTGCGCATTCTAGGCGAGCTACCACTATTCCGCTCTACTTCTAAAAGATTTTGGTAAAACGTTTATTTTTCTTTATGACAAGGCACAGCACTGCAAAATTAATCCTTTAAATTCACGTTGGTCTTAAATCTTTGGAGATTATACTCGCTGGGAAACACGGTCTCAGGGAGGTCGTTCCAGAGTGATGACGTTCTCCAGATGAAAGAATTTTTAAACAGGGTCGTTCGAGGGACATTAAGCGTACTGATGGGCTGCGGTGGCTCGTCGTGCATATCTACCATGCACCGCTCTGTGTGGAATCAAGCAGGCAACCTCAGTTGAGCACTTCCCATGAAAGTATTTGTAAAATACACTCGTGTCGCCAAGATGCCTTCGATGTTCAAGGCCTTTCAGGTTGTTTGTCAGATCATGGTCACCGAGCAAGCGAATGGCTATTCGTTGAATGGAATCTAGCAACCTTAGGGTATGTTTGGGAGCAGAGCCCCAAATATAGGAACAGTACTCCAGCGATGGTCGAATTTGGGCTTTGTAGAGCATCAAGAGTTGTTGGAGTGTATAGAGTTCGGAAAAGTATTACAAGCTTCTGCGAGGCTACCTTAGCAATGGCGGCAACGTGATTGACGCCCAATGAATTGATGAAGCCAAGGAAATCGAGTGTCCTTCCATGAGTATATCCGGTTCTTCAACAATAACTTTTTTAGAAAAAACTGTCGCCTGGGTTCTTTTAGCATTACATTCTACTTGGTTACTGTCGCCCCAAGGCAGACTTTCTTCCAGGTCAGTGTTGAGATGTGAGACCTCTTGCTGCCTATTGAGATGTGCATTGGCAGCCGATGTCCAAGCATCCAAATTAAAAGATTAAACAAGTGTGCTGTCATTAGCACCGAATATTCCCCCTGTAGAATCGAGAATGCTGGAAATTGTTTTCCGGCACCGCCATTTTAAACGAATCTTGAGGAGTCTTGACACCAAAAAAGCTTCTGGTCCTGACGATATTCCAGTGATCGTAATTAAGACATGCTCTCTGTCGCATTAATACCGGTATTCTGTAGGCTTTATATAACTTATCTTACAAAATAGAAACATTTCCCTCTTTCTGGAAAACTGCGCGAGTCCAGCTCATACTTAAAAAAGGCAAGAAAACCTTGTCATACAACCATCGTCCAGTCGCATTGCTTATGGTTATATCAAAAGTTATGGAGAAGGCTATCAACGAAAAATTATTAAATTACCTGGAAGGCTCCAACATTATTCTCGCTTATGTTACTCATGTTTGGATCTACGCAATAGAACATCATGGGGAGTCCCGGGCGGTAGCCCTAGCAATTTCCAGGATCTTTGACCGAGTATGGCATGAGGGATTCCTAACTAAAGTGATAGCATTCGGATTGCCGGTTCAATTTTGTTCATAGCTGTCAGGCTTTCTTAAAGACCGTTCTCTGCGAGTGACGTTAGATGGGTTTCTTCCAGACACATTTAACAATAACGTCGGAGTCCCTCAAAGTTCTATATTGTCGCCCACCCTCTTTTTACTATAGATTAACGAT
Source organism: Polydrusus tereticollis (assembly GCA_963920685.1). NCBI lineage: Eukaryota > Metazoa > Arthropoda > Insecta > Coleoptera > Curculionidae > Polydrusus > Polydrusus tereticollis. Next base: position 92,999,075 of record OY987329.1, read on the forward strand.
CTTTTGGCAAAAACTAAAAATCCTATATATAGCTTCGGTGATGACAGCACACTTGTTTCATCTTTTTCTTTGGATGCTTGAACATCGGCTACCAATGCACATCTCTATAGGCAGCAAGAGGTCTCACATCTGAACAAAGACCTGGAAGAAATTCTGTCTTGTGGTGACTGGGACCAAGTAGAATTTACGGCTAGAAAAAACTAGACGGCAGTTAAAAAAGTTAATGTTGAAGAATCGGATATAGTCATGGCGGGACCATCGATTCCGTTGGCTTCATCAATTCATTTATTCGGCGTCAATTTGGATAGTCATATGTTTTGTCATAGTCACGTTGCGACCATTGTTAAGGCAGCCTCGCAGAAGCTTGAAATAACTTTTCGAACTAAGAACCTCTGTACACCCCAACAACTTATGATGCTCTATCAAGAGTTAGAGAGTGGCTTAACCAACTATTACCTGGCTAACGGGTTGGCAGGCAATTTTCAATAGAGTGACCAGCAAGATCTCCTGACTTGACTCGTCTTGATTTTTTCCTTTTGGCCACTTTAAAGACTCAAGTTTATAGAAAAATGGAGAACACAAGACAAACTTTTCTCAATGTCCAAGAGGAATTTTAAAATGAACTTTCTTATTGTCCTTCCAATAACAGCACATTTGGAACACTTGATAAAATATTTTATTCAAACTTCATAAACTAGTTGTTTTACATTTTTCCAACCCGCAAATCGATTACCCGATTTCACTTTTCTTAGCACGGTTGCATAGCTGATTAATGCCCTTTGCAGCGTTAAATCACTGTATATGTTTTGTCATGTAACATTTTAAAGTTAAACTTTCTCCTCGATATTCAAATTGAAGTGCCTTTTGTCAATTTTTTTTTCATTTCCATCAAAATCAAGAGATATTTAACGTGGTGGTCGTTTTGAAATGAAAGCCCTGTATAAAGCATTAAAATACTAAAATATCAAAAATATGTCCCTGATGTCCAATAATGAACTAACTCAAAATACGGTATCTACTAGTACGGTACACTTCCTTACCGATAACTGAACGGGGCGACAAAGGTTTCCTGAAAAACATATTGATTTTGCTTTACTCTATTATTAAGTTAGGTGTTGAGGAAACGTGTATCAACACGTCAATGAGAGGTTGGCAAATGATGTGTGCGTGCGATTTCAATCTCTCCTATTTTTGTTTGTAAATTAGCGCAGTCATTGGCATTCAGTCACGTAGCTAGTCAAACGCGCTTAGCGACGGGACGTGTAATAAAAAAAGGCTTGGTTCCGCACTGACTGATTTAATGGGTTTCTTCAGAAGTGGTTCCCTTTGTGCGTCGGCAGCAATGTGTCGCAAGCGTCGGCTGCATAGACTGGTAGCCGGACCAGTCAAGCAGCCGACGCAGTGCGATTAAACAACGGGTTTGTGTTAATTTGCCAGAATGATAATACAAAGTCAAACTGGTTTCTTGTTAAACGAAAAAAGGCATGAAATTTTACTTCGTCGTCCAGAAGGTGCCTTGTTATTAAATTAAAAAAGGCACCTTCTCGCTTTCTAGCTGTAAAAATATTATGTACTGGTCTCCTGGTAACTCTTGTATGGGTCAGACGAATAATAGATTCGACTTCTTCCTCTTCAATCAAGAACAAAGCTAGAGCAAGTTCCATTTTCACCCCTTGATGCCTTCAACTTTACTGTGACTGCGGCGCCTTGCTGCATAAGCGAAACCACTCACACTGCGTGCGATCGACGCTGCGGCCGCTGCATGCGACTGCTGCAGACGTCCGACGCACTAGCGGAACCAAGCCTTAAACATCAACATTGAGACGCAAGCTTCCTATTGGGCGAGAAATGTGGTCAGATCGTATTGCGCGGCTGTAGAAAGGCGAGACGGCACGACGCAACGGTCAAGAGAGAGAAGTCTGCTCTTACGTTCGTTTTAAGTTTTAAAAGCCTGTTTACATTAGGAAATTGCACGTGCAATGCAATATAAAATTGCCTGTAAGCATGCGCACTTGAGACTTTGCAATCAGCTGTTGCAACTTTCTTTGCATTGCGTCAAATTAGAACACGCGCTATTTTTATGTCACGTGACATGCAATTTTTGGGTGAGATAACAGGTACCAACATAAACAAATTAATTCATCCGTTGATCCAAGCTAAGCAAAGCCAAGCCAAGGTAAATTAAAATATTTCGTTGTTTGCAAACATGCTCAGTAATTAGCAGTGGTTGCTTTTTAGTTTAAAAATACAATTCCAGTAGAATATAAACAAGGAAGAAATAAATCAATACAAAATTATTTAATTCTATTGGTACAACTGGTTATTAAAATGCTTGCATCCTTTACTTGCATGATATGTAAAGGGTTACGCAATACAATTCTTTGCAGAAGCAATACTTTGCATGATATTTTTTGCACCTAATGTAAACAGGCTTTAAGGCCTTTTCGGGCAATTAAGTAGTCTTCCAAAATGACTCGGTGAACACAAGTGTTCTCTTACGAACGCTATACGTCTTAAGGGATTTTTGGGCAGTTAGGTAGTCTTCCACGATGGCTCCCTGACGCCAGTGCTGTTCCGTGCGCTACACAAATTTAAGGTCACTTTCACGTTGGCTCCGTGAAGAATGTGCTGTGACGCGGTTTAAAGGCCTTTTCGGGCAGTTAAGTAGTCTTCCATGACGCAAGGTGCTCTTACGCAAGCGGCACGAATTTAGGGCCTTTTTGAGCAATTAATTGGTTTTTGTTTAAGTAAAACTAAGCAGACAGCGATTCCGCGTTATCTGACGTACGAAGCTGAACTCGCTACGGTACCGGGGCGGTTTTGTGATGTACTTTCAAGTGATAGTTAGGGAAACAATTTAAAAAACAAATTAAGTAACAGAATTACTAACAATAAGTATGATACATTTTATTAAACGTGTGTCTCATCTCAATAAAACAAAGCAAACATGTTAACCAAACAATCTGATTTTGAAAGTATTTAATTACATTGTTAAATAAAAAAAAATCTTTTAGCTCTGTTCAGAAGCCAGATTAAGAACCTGCAAAGACCGTTGGCCACAAAACAAATCTTTTCATAGCATTTAAATGAAACTTGTAAAACAAACAAATCGTGAAATGGTACATTGTCAAGACAACCTCAGCTAAGATTTTATACACTGCCAATCAGAAATTTGTGCCGCTAATGGGGAAAAATACTTTTATTACTCTATTTCCGTTCTTTTGAAAGAAACTTAATTTACATATTTATTATTGTGGATATCCTTTTTCGGCTATAATTAAGACTGTTAATCTATAAATAGACATGTTTTTGAATCTTTAGTTAGTTTTGGTGCCATTTTGTGAGATACGTATTTTTAAACCAACGAATTATAAGAAGTGACATAAGGAAATAAAGCTAACAGAATATTATTTGCTGAAAAAAGCTAACTAGGCTGTTTGCCAAAACAAAGTTTGCTTGCAGTGTTGCCATGTTCGTATAAAAATTTCGTATTTAAATTAAGCGTACATCAAATTAAAGGTGCAAACCTACTGACTAGTGGCCAAATCAGCTTAAGATTGAAATTGTTTTTCTGCGCGCAGCTCGAATGGTAAACAAGCATATTAAGATTACACATATTTAGTCAAATTTTTCGCTAAGTATAAGTATTAAGTATTCAGAGAGGCAAATGTGACATCTTAATGAATGTTGTCGGTATGAAGTTGAGAGTTAATTTATAAAAAATTTAGGGTTCCTCAAGGGTCACTCTTGGGACCACTCATATTTTTAATTTATTAAATGACATTATTCATTTAGTTAGTAAAATTTTATTATATGCCGATGATATTGGTAATTCTTAAAATGGAAATGAAATTAGCAATATTGAATTTACGAAAAATTATATTAAAATAATTGAAAAATGGTGTAATTTTAATGATTTATTTTTAAATGAGAATAAATGTTTCTATACAGGGTGTTCCTTAATGACATGCTAATATTTAAGGAGGTGATTCGTCGATACATCTTAAGAGAAAAACTTCATATGAATGTATGTCCTAAACGTCTTAACTTTTGAGATACAGGGTGTTAAAGTTTTCAAAAAAATAATCTATTATTTAATAATAAGTGTGATACTATTATAATATCTCTATGAAATTTGGTACACATCTTCTACGCATTATGGAGCATTTTCTGATGTACAAACAATTTTATTATTTTTACCAGTGGCGTCTGTATGGGTTTTGCATTTAATAGTTTTGGAGAAAATAATGGTACGCCACTGCTTTCTTCTTAAATAAAAATTATTTTTAAAAATCTTCATACATTTCTGAGCAAATTTGAACTCTTGATTTTCTTTCGGCCGACGCATGGTTTTCGCTTAATAAATAAATGTAATTGAACATAGACATTGTGATGGGGGGCTATTTAGACAAATAAAATCTAGTTATCCTGAAATAAATTTTGTTTTTGCAAACGTCGATGTCACGCATAGTCACATAGCTGTTGACTTAAAGTAAGTTATTGCTGTTCAAAACCATTTAAGCGCGTGATTTCTATAATTTTTAGTGTGTCATCGAAGTTATTTTATTTTTTCGCTGTTTTTTCGGTTATCAGTAAATATGATAGATTATACGAATGCGGAAATGGCGGCAATGCATTACGCATATGGCCTCGCAGATGGTAATGCATCAGAAGCTAGGCGCATTTATCAGGAAAGACATCCTAATCGTGCCTTGCCAGATAGCCGATTATTTTCGAATATTCATCGCCGACTTAGCGAAACTGGTAGTTTCAATAAAGGTACTTCGGAAGGTAGACCTCAAACTATCAGAACACCCGAAATTGAGAAAGCGGTGCTGCAAGAAATCGACGAACATCCTGAGACATGTACGAGGAAGATCGCTAGAGCTCTAAATATTTGTCACCAAATTGTTGGCGTATTTTGGTTGATTTTCTGTTATATCTATACCATATTCTAAGAGTGCAGGCGTTACTCCCCAGGGATTTGCTACAGCGTGTGAACTTCTGTCAGTGGTATATTCAGAGTATTAGACTAAATTCGCAGTTTGAGTCACAAATTTTGTTCACAGGCGAAGCAAATTTTTCTCGGAATGCTATTCAAAATTTGCATAACAATCATGTATGGGCGGAAGAAAACCCCATGCCATAACCGAAACCCATTTTCATCATCAATTTTCGGTTAATGTATGGGTAGGAATTATTGGTAATCATCTAATAGGCCCATTTCTTCCACCAGGACGCCTTGATGGACGGTCTTATTTGTATTTTCTTGAAGAAGAACTACCTGAGTTGCTTGAAGACGTGCCGATTGCGTTAAAAAATCGAATGTGGTACATGCGCGATGAGGCTCCTGCCCATTTCAGTGTAATTGTCCGAAATCATTTAGACATAGTTTATCCTGATCGCTGGATAGGTCGCGGAGGACCTCAGCAATGGCCAACATCTCAATAGTTTGGATTACTTTTTATGGGGGCACCTTAAAACTCTAGTGTATAAACTCCCGTTAACACTTTAGAAGATTTAAGAGAGCGAATAGTTGCCTCGTGTAAAACTATACGGAATACGCCGGAAATATTTGAACGAGTGCGCAATTCCATGCGCAGACGGGCGGAAGCATGCCTATTAAGTGAAAGTGGCCACTTCCAACAATTTTTATAATCATTGTTATTATTGTCAATAATTAATAATTAATAAATTGGGGCCGTTTATGCGAACTTATTTTCAAAAAATTAAATTAAACTCTTTTTCTGCAAGCTGAATTCCACACTGAAATTCTAATGTGGTAATTATTGCCACTTGAAAGTTTTTTTTTTCAAAAGTGAAACCAGTTAGATATTACTGAATTAATTAACAATTAATATTAAACAAATCCAATAGCTTAAAAAAGGAAAAAAAACGATTTCAGCACAACAGTCACCGCTTCAGATTTTTAGCGATTTAACCCTGAAGTAAAACGATTTTTATATTTTTTAAGCGAAAACCATGCGTCGGACGAAAGAAAAACTAGAGATCAAATTTGCTTAGAAATGAATGAAGATTTTAGAAATAATTTTTATTTAAGAAGAAAGCAGTGGCGTACCATTATTTTCTCCAAAACTATTAAATGCAAAACCAGTATAGACGCCACTGGTAAAAATAATAAAATTGTTTGTACATCAGAAAATGCTCCATAATGCATAGAAGATGTGTACCAAATTTCATAGAGATATTATAATAGTATCACAGTTATTATTAAAAAATATATTATTTTTTTAAAAACTTTAACACCCTCTATCTCAAAAGTTAAGACGTTTAGGACATACGTTCATATGAAATTTTTTTTTAAATGTATCGAGGAATCTCCTCCTTAAATATTAGCATGTCATTAATAAAAATAAGTATAAACATAGGAAGACTGTAAAATAATAATTTACCAGATATTGAAATAAACAACTCAAAAATTAAAATAGTTACAATTTTTAAATATTTACGATTAATTCTTGATAGCGATTAAAATTTATAAACACATTATCCAAATCATAAGTAAATTAAATAGGTATTGTATCATGTTTAGAAGAACTTCCTATTATTTAAATACACATACAAAAGAAATACTGTTTTATAGTTATATTCATAGCAATTTAACTTATTTAGCATTTATATGGAGAGAAACTAAAAAATATAATTTAGAGAAATTGCAAAGATGTCAAAAAAAGCAGTTCTTAATGTGAACGGTAAGTGTCAACCAGAGTATTTGTGATTAATCCTTGTAGCATGGTACCATAACCTGCATTAAGGAATACAAGCACAAGTGTTTAAGTAAACAGTTGTTTCAATCAAAGGTAACAGAAAATTAACGAACTAGTAAGCACCCCTATTGGCCACGCAGTATAAGTTAATGTAACCACTAGGAAATTAACCCAGTATGCCTGCACATTAATGAGGTATTTTTACATTCGTCATCTGCTGTAGAAAATATTTTAAAAAACCCTAATTAAAGCAGTCAAAGTACTATGTCACGGGAAGGTGATAATGTTAGTAGTAAAATGGTTTGATTGAACGTAAAGAAGAAATGTAATAAGATTTGTAACAACGAGGTTGAAGTAACGCGACATGCATTAAAATGTGAAAATTATATTACGTCCTTTCTAAAGGTTAAAGTGAAGTCGTAGTATACATTTTAATTAGTGCATTTGAAGTCACAGTACTGAATGATTGATTAGAATTGAATTAACTAGTAAGCTAATTTGTTCAATATTTTGGAAGAATAGAAATAATGCTTATTTGCCCAGCTGATATTTTCTTGATGACAGATAAATTATTAATGACAAAAGTAAAGTAAATTACAGTATATTCTTTTCTTTATTTCATTAAAAATTATAAGATATTTCCAGAGGATTTTTGAATTGCTGATAGTCATTGTAACAACTTATAGTTAAGCTTCTATTGTTTGCTGTGTTAGAGCGTAGTACCATCACACATACTAGGAATTTTGATTAAGATCTTTTAGGATTTTCGAAAACTATACTTTAAAAATTTAGTTTACCAAGAATTTTCTCTGGAAAAATTGTATAAACGCAATTTTCTTGGATAATCAGTTCCGGAAATAAAGCTGTACTAAATAAGTAAGTTATAATAATGTGATATCCTGACTTTTTACATATTATTGTGATGTGCGACGACACAGTAAATAATGAATAAATCATCAGGACGATTTCGAACAAATAAAAGTTAGTTCATTCGAAACACCCTATTATAGGGGAGAAACCGCAAAATTTCCTGATTTGGGGTGGAAGTGCCGAAAAGTGTTTCTGGCTCAGGAGAGCGTTAGCTTTACCGAAATGGAAAATGTTTTTTATGTTAAAGAACTTTATTTTAATGCAAATTTATTCTGTCAGGGAAACATTGTGGCGGAAATTTATTTTTGCGTGCTTATTAGCTTTTGTTTACAAAAGTTTGTTATCATAATTTTAATTTTGTTTCTCGTGACGGATTTTTTGGGTATCAAGTATGTGATGAATCAGAAAATGTAGGGATTTTCTTTCAGGACCTCTAAAATAAAATAATAATTTGAATCATCTGCAAATCCTCAGAAAAATCTGTTTATTATAAATTATCTGTTGTCACATTGTAACAAAATTAAATAACAGGAATAAAATTTTTGCTTATACTGTGTGGCGAAGAAACCAGTCCGTTCTCGTATACAGTAAACTTTAGGCAGGTGCTGCGATTTTGAGTTCTATTTAAAATATAATATATTTTTTCAAACTTTTATATTTAAATGAGCTGTACGGGGTGTCCAGTTTTCGTGTGTTTTCATATACCAGCGCCCTTATTATAAAATATAGAAAGATGGGGTTTGCAGCTTACCATTCTACTATTTTATGAAACTTTTATTGCCGCAAATAAAATTTTCATATCCTTCTCAGTTTCTGCCATACAGGCGGATTTTGAAAATTTCTCATTTTTGACGCTCCCCTGTATCTCGATTACTTGATAACTTATCAATAAGGTAAGAATGGGTTGTTATAGAGTTTTTTATGCAAAATTTAGTGGCGTAGTTAGTTCTTTGTGAAGAAGTTTTGTTTTTGAGTTATGACCCAAACTTGTTTTTTTTTAATGGGACACCCTATACCGGTTGCATCGTCGAGCGGGACATAGGAAATCCCATGTAATTTTAAATGGGGTCAATTATTGGCTTCCCTAATTATTTTAGAGAAAAATTCTATTTAGGTTTATTAAAGAGCACTAAAACCCACATTCAAAAGAATAAATTTAGATATTTTTGATGAGCCCGTTTACGGGTTATCGCCGATTTCTTTTTAACTATTTCCCCTTTTTATGGCCCCGTATTTGCGGGCACCAGACAAGGTAAAAGATGACTGTCAAATGAAGTTGTCATTTTGAAATGTGTGCTTTATTGTTATAAATCTCGTACATCGAAAATATTAGCCATGAATTACACTTCTGAAGAAAAAATGATGATTAAATGGTATTATCAAGGAAATAGTTATCAAAATGTGTCAGACATGTTTGCTGCTGTGTATCCGAATAGACCGATACCTGCAAAATCTACAGTCGAAAGGACTATCAAGAAATTTGAGACAAAAGGCACTGTAATAAATAACTGCAGATGTGAAGAAAGGCAGGAATAAAGAAGAGATGCAAGAATTATTAATTACCTATTAATTAGTAAAATACTGAAACATGTAAAATGTCATAATTAACCTTGTAATTGGATACTTTATTTTAGTTTTATTCAGATTAATTTGTACTCATAAATACACCTTTAATATTTTTGATGTACGAGTTTTTATAACAATAAAGCACACATTTCAAAATGACAACTTTATTTGACAGTCATCTTTTACCTTGACTGGTGCCCGCAAATACGGGGCCATAAAAAGGAGAAATAGTTAAAAAGAAATCGGCGATAACCCGTAAACGGGCTCATCAAAAATATCTAAAGTTATTCTTTTGAATGTGGGTTTTAGTGCTCTTTAATAAACCTAAATAGAATTTTTCTCTAAAATAATTAGGGAAGCCAATAATTGACCCCATTTAAAATTACATGGGATTTCCTATGTCCCACTCGACGATGCAACACCCGGTATATTATGTCTTAACCCTCTTTTTAGAAGCTTTTTAAAAATATATAACAGTCCATATTTATTTCTTTTAAAAAGAGATAGTTTTAATATTTGTTTGTAAAAGTAATCATTTTTGGTATAGAAGGCTTTATGGATAGCCATGACAGAAAACCAAATTCTTTAAATTCGCCATTACGGATTGTCATCAAATATTACTGGTATTTGTTTGATTTTGTAAGTTTATTTTTTATTTCTGTAAAAAATTGGTCCCCATGGCACAATATAATAAATATTAAAATTATGAAAAACACCGTACGTATGTTGTTTTATCCAAGCCAATGAAGACGCGAACGTAGCCTCGGAGCTGTATTTTAATAGGTAAGTTTTAAAATCGTTTGTTAGGTGCCATTAATATTCATAATAAGAATAAAAAAGTTTTAGTCATTATTATGTTCTATTATTAGTTTTTTGTTACCTATTTAAATATTTCGAAGATATTTAGAAAAACGAAACCAGATAAAATAATATTTTAAAAAGTCCAAGCCAGTCTAATTGATCATGGATCTTTTAAGAAACCAATGCCTAATTTTTGCAACAAGGAGAACAAGGAAGAAGAAGAAATACATGTTTTGTCCTCTGTCACGGTACAACCATCCATATCATGCAGAAAAAATGTATGATGAAGTTGAGCTTAAAAAATTAAGAACGCAATTAATACTAAGAAATATATAAATTTAAACCATATGTGTCATCTCGTTCAACATTTGCATCCCGATGACGCAGAACGTTGGATAGTTTTTTGCAACTAGTACCTACAAATGTTACAGGAAAACGCAAATTTTAAAAGAAGGGTGGTATGGTCCGACGACATTTTTCATTAATCATGCCCTATACTTATCCTCGGCCGTTTACGAAATATTAACACTTTAATGCTGGTATGCACCATTGGTATGTTTCTCGACATAGCAACGTTCTAAACTTAAGTCACAATATTTTGACAATGACAATTTCTTATTTAAGTTTGAGACATCAAAAAATGACAGTGAATGTTAATCAAATGTGAATTTTGCTCTGCTGATATTTCATCAAAATGCGCCTCGCCGAAGATGAGCGCATTGAAATTTTGATAATGTTGGGTTGTGGAAATAAAAGTAGAAGTCAAGAAAAATACCCAAATCGCTTGCCTATTGGCCAATCAACGGGTCTAGGGTAGCAAGTAAGTGGAGAACTTCCCGTACTAATAAAGATAGTGTTAAAAGTGGTCGTCCTGGTATTTCCGACATAGACAAGGGAGATGCGCTTATGGTAGAGATATATAGGCAACTTAACACACTAAATTGGTTCCCTTATAGCGCCATTCTTGTCTGGTTGAAGAACTAAATGTAGCACTGTGGGCGAGGGGAAGGGGGTCGGCGACACGCATAAAAACTTAAATTTCACAACTTTGAATTCAAATTTTTGCGCTTCTAACTCTGATAGAAAAGTTAGAAGCGCGAACCTTTTGAATTAAAGTCAATATATTTTGGGAGATTAAAAGGAAGTTGTAACAACGTTTCTGATATGGCGACAAGCTTTATTAATATTAGATATTTACATACATTAATATAATAACAAGGCAAGTTTTACTTAGGATTGTGCTGTAAAGAATTAACATAGGAACAGCGCTCAGCTTTAAATAGGATCCTCTTCTGCCATGCTCAATTTTTTTTAAGTTCTTTGAATGCCAATCTTGTCTTTGTCACAGAGTAATGGATTTTGACTAGCATTTACCCAAAGTTTTTGCATCTCAAAATTCCCGGACATTATACTAAGATCGTAAACTGTCATAACTCTAAGAAAACCAGTATATAAGTAATGTTTGTGATTATTCAGGTTCATAAGGTGTCCTGCATACATTTTTTTTAGATAGCAACAATATTTTGTAGACAGCATAGGCGCAAGGTGCCTTTTTGGCTCTTCACGATACACTCTTTTTATTACTTCGCTAAAACAACGAAAAACTTTCCGGGTCGCTTTTTGGAAACCTGTGCATTTTCATACGTTTCCCGCTTTGTACTTTACATCCGGGAACGCAACAATAAATCACCATTTTAGCAGAATAAACTTAATAAACTTATACGCCGCGCAGCTTCGTTTAAAACCTTAATTTTAAAATCTCAATGTCGCTTGGGTCCGACTCCGGAAGATATATTTTTATCTTTATCGCACCTTAGCTGGTACGGTTGATTCAGAGAAAGATAGAGAACGTTCCCCACGCTCATTCTAAATACATGTTTTGCCGCTACCAACGTTAGAATGTGAACAACCTTGGAAAACAAAATGCCTACAATAGCGCCATCATCGTCTGGTTGAAGAACTAAACAAACGGGGAACGATCTTCACCATTTAAGTTATCCAAGCCTGATATCCGTGGAGAAAAAAATAAACATATTATTATCACTACAGGCAAAGGCGGTTTTACGGAGGGGTAATAGGGTAATTAATTACCCCCCCCCCTCCATGAATTTAGAATTTTAAAGAAGCGAAAAGCAAAAAGATTAAAAATGCAGAAAAACTACAAGTACAAGGTACAACCAAATGCTGTTTGCAGCGCCTCGATGGCACGACGCGACGCCCGTTTGGCTTCGCATTGCCTTTGTGCCGTTCATACTCAGGTGAATATGCGCATTTTACCCTTACCAGGTTACGCGGCTAATTATAACAATCTCGCCTTCGCGGATATCGTTGCAACCAAGCATTGCATTTTCTTCTTGTTTCTGTTGAACAGCATCCGCTGCCCGCTACCATGCCCCATGGTAAATTTGTTTAATATTATTGCTTGACAGGTGATGTTTAGCGGCGAAACCAAGGGGGGGGGGGGGGTACCAGGCGGCAGCCCCCCCCCGACAAGCAAGCGTGATAAGATAGGTAAAATTAGACAAAAATTGCAACGAGTATGGCTGTTTTTGTAATTTTCTGTTGTGTTTTTTAATTTTCTTACTCGAAAGCCACGCATCATCATTGAAAAGAGAGCGTGGCACCCAAAAATTTTTTGTCTGCGCCGCTATTTTTTTTCTAGCCCCCCCCCCCCTATCTTATTTTTTGGTTGAACCACTGGTGATGTGCATGTGCATAGATTACACTAGAAGCGTTTAAATCAAAAGAAAAACTAAGAGCTTTTCTATTTATTAGTGCATGCTTGTATAAAGAAAAATGTACCAATCTAAATGCATAGGTAATTATTGATACCATTTTAAAAAAAAATTGGGTTTTGAATACCCCCCATGTTGGAAAGCTAAAACCGCCCTTGACTACAGGAAAATTCTCATAGCTCAAGCACATTACTTGGACGGGACAACGATATTCACCAAATCACCGTATCTAAATACTTACAAAAAAAAACGTTTCATCCATACAAACCATTATTTGTACAAGAGTTATTGGACGATGATCCTGATAGGCGAGACCAATTTTGTGAAATAATGATTGAGCTAACAGATAATAACGCAAGATTTATTCAAAGAATTTGTTTTTCAGATGAAGCTACGTTTTGTTTAATAATAGACAAAACTGCAGATAATAGGCACAGAAAATCCTCACTAGTTCATAGAAAATCACACCCATATATATTCGTATAATGAAAAGGTTAATGTTTGGGCGGGCATTGTTGAAAATAGGATAATCGGAACATTTTTCTTTGATGAGAGTCTCACTGGAGAAAGATATCTAAATTTTCTTTAAAATGATCTGGTTCCAGCTCTTGCCACTCTGTTTCCAGATGATAATGATCCTGATTTACCAAGTTTAATCTTATGGTTTCAACATGATGGTGCTTCCCCGCATTATGCTCTTCATGTAAGGGAGTACTTAAATACGATTTTTCCTGGGCGGTGAGTAGGCAGACGGGGGTCAATAGAGTGGCCACCCAGATCGCCTGATCTTAATCTACTAGACTTTTTTTATGGGGATACGTCAAAAATTTAGTTTATAAATCTAAACCTATCTCGGTAGATACACTAAAGGAGTCTATTGGACGAGTAATAAGAGAAATTGCAAAAACAGCAATTTCAAGATCGATTGATCTACTGCAGAACAGTTGGTGGAGGACATTTTCAACTTCTTATAAAATAGTTTCTTTTCATTCTTTGTTGTTTGTTTTCCATATAAAAGGCTGATCCGTTCCTTTATCATAACCCTGTATATCAAATGCGAGATGCACTACTGAAAATATTAGAGGAGGTTCCTTAGGCCGATTTAAATAATATTTATTACGAGCAAGATGGCGCTCCCAGTCCCAATTCTCATATAGTGAGAGAATATTTAGAAACCAATACCAGTACCAATGGACCTGGCAGGTGGCCTTCAATCACCTGATCTTTCTGTATTGGATTTTTTTTAGGGGGGTATATAGAAAATTAGTTATATAACAGACAATACCACAACATTGCTCAATTTCGAGCAGCTACCCATCAAACCATTAGGCTTTTGCAGGGAATCCCAATTATTTTATTAAATGCATTGTAAAGAATCGAAACGGTGTGTCGAAAGTGTTTAGAACTCGACGGAGCACATTTGGAGTAATTTTTGTAATTTGGTAACATAATGTATTTGATATATTATTGGTTTAAAGTTATGTAATAATATAAAGTTGTATAATAAAGATAATGTTGTTAATTTTATTTATTATTTGCGGGCATAGCCTTCTACACGAATGTTAAAATTATGTTATTATGTTATTATTAAAAGAAAATAAAAATAAATTATTATATATTTTTGAAAAGCTCTTAAAAACAGAGATAAGAGAAAGAAATAATATATAGAGTGTCCCATTTAAAAAAAAAAACACAAGTTTGAGTCATAACTCAAATACAAAACTTTTTAGAAAAAAAAAGTAACTACGCCACTGAATTCTACATAAACGAACTTTATACTAGCATATTTTTGCCTTATTGATAAGTTATCAAATAATCAAGATACAGGGGAGAGTCAAGAATGACAAATTTTCAAAATATAAAAAAGTATGTCAGAAACTGAGAGGGCTATGAAAATTTCGCTTATGGCAATGAAAGTTTCATAAAAAAATAGAGAAGTGAGCCGCAAACCCTATCTTTCTATCTTTTATAATAAGGGAGCTGCTATATGAAAACATACGAAAACTGGACACCCTGTACTGGGACATTATTTTAAGCGTCTCACCCTATTGGCGATTTTCCTGCTGACTTTACTAAAAGACAAATTATACCCTTCTTAATGATTTTCCGCTAGGAAGCCAAATTTAATGTCAAAGAATATATAGGTTTACAAATTTGACAGATACGACGCCATTTTGAATTTTCTTAAATGGCAACCATCATCAATAACAACACAGTGAATTGCATTTCGCGATCCGACTTCAGAAACATATAGTTGTTGATATTTATTTTCAGCAATCTCGGAAATACGGGTGTTCCTAAATTGCCTTCATCGATTTTGTCTTTAAAGTATCTATCTCACCCCTTTAATAAATAGCCCCTTGAAGCTAAAAAACCACACTTTTTACATAATTTCCCGTGCCCAAGCTATTTACAAAATACGACAGATGTCAAAAAGTGACCAATACGACGCCTTTTTGAATTTTTTTAAATAACAACCCATGTCAATAACCACACGAGTGAATTGCATCTCGCGATCATACTATTAAATTTCTTACGCTCTTAATCATGGATTCACTTATCATTATGGCACTCTATTCTATTTTTTTTTTGTTTCAGCGTTTGCTTGAAACTTAGGTATTTAAAAGATGTAACAAAACTGGTTCCATTTTTTTAAAGTCAGCTTTGAGCATTTTTTGCAAATAGATAAATGCATTGCTTTGGTTGCTAGGCATTTTTCTTATGATTGATCTGTCATTTCAGCTAGGCGTAAGTTTGTTAAATAATAGTAATTATTATTTTATTTTATTTTATTAAGTTTCAAATAAAGAGAATGGTACAAATTTTTTTTTTATATGAAGAGATTGTCAGAGATGCCAGTATTTGTATTTTGAAGATATTTTTTACTTATTCTACTACCTTGCCCAACAGCTCGGCTATGGAAATTATATTACCTTTTAAAAAACGGGGTTTCAGCTTAAAAGGTCTATCTATTTATTAAAAGGGTAAGACACTTATTAGAGAAAATCGATGAAGGCAATTTAGAAACCCTCGTATTTCCGAAACGGCTGAAAATAAATATCAACAACTATATGTTTTTGAAATTGATGAGAGTCATTATTTAAGACGAAAATTAAAATGGTGTTGCATCTGTCAAATCAGTGAACCGATATATTTTTTGACATTAAATTTGGCATCCATGCGGGAAATCATTGAGGAGAGGGTAATTTGATTTTATTATAGTGAGCAGGAAAATCGCCAATATGGCGAGACACTTAAAAAAATGTCCCTGTACACATAATACATTATTCTAAACTGTCATTGCTCTCATGTAACTTAACTTATGTGTAATTAGACGCTTCCAAAATATACTATATAAAAAGTTCCCAGTAGAAATTAATTTGCATTAAAGCTGAAATATTTTAACAGACTTACCCATCCGGAAAACAAAAAAGATAATCTAAAAAAAACAAAAATTTTATATGATAATAAACTTTTTAAAAGCGTAGTGTTTATAAGCACTTGAAATTGAATTTTGTCACAAAGTCTCCTCTTTGGTATAAATTTGCATTAAAACAAAGTTCTTAAACACAAACACCATTTTTCGTTCCAATAAAGCTGACATTCTTTTGCAACTCAAACATTATTCAAGGCTTTTGACATAAAATGGGGTGTTTCGGATGAACTAATTTTCATTATTTGTTCAGAATCAGTCTGATTTATTCAGTGCTTGAATAAGTTATTACCTAAACATCTCAAGTGAGCTTTCGGTCAAATTGGGTTATTTATGGAAGTTATTAGACCTACAAAAGGTGTTTTATAACTGATCATATGAATGTAATCCGAATATTTTCAAATCACGTCACTAAACGTTTCCGACTGATAATGGTCGACTTGCTTATAACGGGAAAATTAAACCCAACAAGCACAAATCGAATGACTTGGTTGCAGTGAGGTTAACATGTTTATTTTACGGTCGTTCGACTAATGAAAATACACATTTATACTCTTTGCAAAACAAAAACCGATGCACGTCATACCCTTTGAGTGACGTCAGTTATGGCCAGTGTTGCCAGCTTGTAACCAAAATATCCAAGTGAGGGAATTACACATTTTTTTTTCATAAGAACAAGATAAATGTACAAAAATTTTCCATAGTTTATATATTTGTTTACTGCATAATACCTTTTACTATCAACTTTACTAGATCTAATACATTTTTTATTTTCATCTTGCCAAGATCGACCAATGGTACCATTCTGCAAAATCCATATTCCATCCAATGAAACGAATTGGTACAATAATGCTATTTCTTTAATATATTCCTTAAAAAATAACAGTCATTTAAAAGGTACATGGGAAAGTTTCATAAACCCTCGTCTCAGTTATTCTTTTTACCACCCGAAGCCTATTTTTTTGAAGAGTTGAGACAACAATCAAACAGTTACAACACTCTTTAAATTATAACGATTGTTTTAAGGTGATTCTAATATTTTATTTTCCTTAACTGTTGTTGATATTGCGCTTACAGTGGAGACATCCAAATTTAGAGCAGCTGCGACACGGTAAAAATTAGGAAAGTGGAAATAAAATATGTAGACCTTAAAATACTTTTTTAATTTACTTCTCTGTACTGCTTTCAAGGGCAACAATATGCAATTGTTGTTAAGTTCTTCCTGACAATATCTTCATATAAAAGCTATTAGCTCCTTGCACCGTATATTTAAATGCTGCGGCATTTTTCACGAATAGCAAACAACGTAATCGACAGAGATATGTATGTGCAGTTTTGTTTCTCTTAATAGAACAGTTTTCTAACGCTATTTAAGAAAGGATCTGGAGTTTTTGTTAAAAAATATACGCACAGCAACACGGAACCAGGGACAATTAAGTAGTTTTGCATGAAACGTCAGACCAAGCCAGCGAACGAGCTGGCACCACAGTTGTGTTGCCAACTATCGGCCAAAAAAATTCAAATTATATTAATTTTTACAAGCTTAAATAAACAAATTAATTGGTACAAGTGGGTTCGTATCAAACAAGAATGCTTTAAGTTTGTATTAAATTCAATATCGCATAAAGTTTTACTACTTTTTGCCCAAATTTAATTTTCTCGTGTTTTCTTACGGATTTACAATTATCAGCTGATTGATGACGTGCATCGGTTTTTGTTTTGCATTAAGTATAGCTATAAGCTAATACATTAATAAATCCTGCACAGGCGCACCATAAAAAATCTAAAATGCTGATTTTCAATAAATGGCACAGCAATACGATCATGATGTTACAAAAAATATGACCGGCATTATAGCCAACACAACCAATGACAATCATAATTAATTTTGTAGTCTGAACATTTAATGTGAATCAACAACAGACGTTGAAACCAGATAGCTCTATCTTTTTCTAAGCATCTGCGTCCTCTGATATAGACTCTTCTAAAGTCACAAATATCGGGCGTAGGAAATTTCGGCCCCGGCCAGGTAGCATCCCGATTTTGACAGGAACTTTCGGCCCCGGGATGGAAGGGTCATGTTTTTATTACAGGCATTTTCGGCCCCAATGGTCTGACGTTATAACATTTTAATTTTTTTATGATCTTTTGTGTTTTGAATCATTTATAAAATAAAAATGCAACTAACCTGAACTAACTCAATTTTTGACCTGCAACTCGGCTAATGCGGTTTTATAGACTTATATTGGTTAAACAGCGCTAACACGGCATCTAATCCACTTTTTTGGTTCCAATTCGCCTTTTTCAAGTTCACCGGGGAATATTATTATTAATTGTTTGCCCCTTTTATAGACTTATATTGGTTAAACAGCGCTAACACGGCATCTAATCCACCTTTTTGGTTCAATTCGCATTACCTGCAATGTTTGGGGCCGAAATTTCTTGCAAGATTACTTGACCTAAAATTTCTAGCAGGTACCTTACCCAATATGGGGCCGAAAGTTACGCCGCCCCAAATATCATAGGAATCAACTGTCAAGACAATCAACTCGATTACAGGAATCCTAATATTTAATTAATCCTTCATTTTTACTGCTTGGTCATCGCAATCGCTCTGTTTTTAGCCACTCCCACTATCTGCAGCGGCTCTGCAACTTTCCGTCGTCCAGTGTAAAGCCGGTCACTCACCTTCCAATACCGCATTACGATTTCGTTGGATGCGATTGCAGTACAATTGTGTTGGAAATCGGATAAGGACACACACATTATGATCTTGCTGTATGAGTTTTGTGGTCAAATTGAAAGGTGCACAACCATGTCATTCAGAATATTCCATACAGGAATTAATGTTACTCTTGCTGCAATTGAGATGATAGTGATGATATGTTGTATTTTGCACAATCTTTTTTGAAAAAAATGTCCACCAGTATATACTTCTAATGAGCATTTGGATCATGAAGATCATCTGGAACATTCACGCGAGGTCTCCGAGTTACCTCAGATGACTTAACTGATCTACAAAAAAGTGTTAGCAATAGAAGCTTATCACAGCAACAACATGGCAAAATAAATGTCTAAACATATTTTCTTTTTATTTACTTACCTCTTCCTCATCGGACATAATACAGACAGCTGTCTTAAATCTCCCAGCTCTGTAAATCTCCTCAGATCCCATATCAAATTTACTTGAGCTTATTACTAATTTGAATTCTCTTTTAGACAAGGTACGAAAATGGTTAATTTTCTTTTTTACAGAATCTTTGTTTCCGTCCTTGTTCACCTCTTGAAATTTAGCGACTAAAATATCCACAGCTCTTTTCCTGACCGTTTTGTCATGATGTAGTGGTGATTTTACTGTCCAAAGACATTCTTATTCTCTATACAATTCAAAAAAATCTCTTAAAAATACCTGACTATTGGCTATTTCTAAATGCACATAAGAAATTCCGGTTAGGATGTTTAGATGTTTTTTATTTTGCAATAACCGATCGAATCGCAAGCCACAGTACACGATCAAATAGACCATTCAACCAACACTGCTGTACTACTGCAGACTGACATGCAGTGTTGCCAGGTTGAAAACAAGGAAAGCGGTAGGCACGACATGAAAAAAGCGGTAGATTTAAAAATAAAATAGTGGATATGCCCTTACTCCCTTTGGGCTAAAAATACGCTAAAAATGTTTAATTATAAGTTCAACGTTACATAAAATATATAAATAAAAAACAAATTAAAATGAACACAAAACACTATATAGGTTTAACAAAATATTTTATTAGTTATATATATATATATTGTATATACATTCTTTGACCAAGTAGAAATCCGGATAAATATTGGACAACCCGAGATCCACCTTAAATCGAACTGATTTCAAATAATTTGTAAATGTAAACAAAACGACCATAAAGCACATTAAATAATCAGAGAATCATAATTTTTGCAAGCAGGCAACCACTATGTAGTTCTTTCGTTCGTCTCGAATTAGGGGATTTACCGATTTACCCTACCGAAGCAAACGCAATCGCACAAATCCGTTGCTACCGTGGCGTGGGCGTCCTGTCGATGTCGAGTACTGCGCTACCAACTGCTATAGTAATGTCGTCTCAATATTGACAATCGCCATTCGTTTTGTTCATAGACCAAATAAGTCTGTGTACTGTGGTTTTTTTATAGTTTCAAAGTAATAATGAAATTATTTCAAATAGTTTGTTTGAGATTGAGAATTAAAGTTACTACAATATTATTTGTGTGAGGAAATACATTTAATCATGTCATATAATATTTGGCGGTAGAAAATTATATCAAAAACGGTAGCACGGTAGCTCATACATCAAAACGGTAGATCTACCACTAAAACGGTAGACTTGGCAACACTGCTGACATGCCTGTCTGCCGTCAAATCGCTCCAAGTCGGTCGCTGCGCGAAAATACACGATCAAATTACATTCGATTTTGTCGCATCCAACGAAATCGTATTGCGGCGTTGGATCGTGAGTAGCCGGCTTTAAGCTTATATCCAAAAAGTTGTGTCAATGCCGGCCGTTTTAGCCTTGTAATTAAATTTCGAAATTTCGACAAGGTCAAAAAGACATCAGATCTGTAATTGCGTTATACTTATTTATTTTTTTCCTTTATTTTATAATTCAAAATGAATTTCGACGATTAACCTAATCCTTCAAAGAGAGTAAAATATAGAGACAAGGACTACGAAGATACGTTACTAAGTTGGGCAGATGAAGTACCTTCTAGCGACAGAAGATATGGAAAGAGAAAAACTTGCATACAAAGGAAAACAAAGTAATAAGTTGGACGTACCCAATTAATCCAGATATCGGAGCAAAATCGTCTCAAGTGAGCCAAACGGTCGCCATATGGAAAAAATACCCGTACTTCTCAGCAAAATATTGTCATAAAATGTCCAGGTTTACAAAAAGTAAATTCCCACGATGCCGATCCTGAGGAAGGCTGGAATATTTTTTTGGATGACAAAATCCTCACAGACATTCTGCAGTGGTCCAATGTACGCATGGCGATATTAAGATCAAAATATAAAAATGTAAATAACAGTGACATTTGAGACATACACATTATAGAATTAAAGGCTTTTCTCGGGTTGTTCCTGCTAACATCCATTTATAAATCGAATCACGAAAACATTAGATCCATTTGTGTTACCGATGGATCCGGTAGAGACATATTTAGGTACATAACACACTCAAATCGATTGGCAATAGTTCTGACGTGTTTACGATTTGATGACTCCGAAACCAGAGCCGAACGAAAAAAAGACGATCCCTTAGCTATTTCAAACATATTCAATGCTTTTATTCAAAATTACCGTAGCGTTTACGCTATAGGTACAGGTGTGTATGTTAACGAGATGTTGGTTTTACTTCGAGGCAGGTCAAAATTTAAAATGCGTATGACCGCAAACCTTTGCAAATATGGTATAAAAGTAATGGATCTTACAGCTTCTAAAGCAGCATGTCTTTATAATGCTTATATATATTGTGGTGAAGATTCCGATGGTTTTAAATTTATCCGATGAGGAAAAAAATCTTTAGACTTACACAGGCTGTGTTGAGACAAAACCGAATCATGATACAAACAGAAATGTCACTGCCGATAATTGGTTTTCATCAATAGAGTTGGGAATGAGCTAAAGACAAAGAAATTGACATATGTAGGAGCTTTGAAAAAAAAACAGAAGGGAATTTCCAACGGAATTTTACCCAATAGGACAAGGTCTGTTGGTTCTAGTTTATACGGTTTTACTTATGATGTTACTATAATATCCCATGTTCCAAATAGGACGATATATTGGTCTCTTCAATACATCACAATGAAAGAACTGACAGCGCTAACGGAAAGCCAAAAATAATATCTAATTACAACTGCAATAAAGGGGGAATCGACACTCTAGACGAAAAGTGTAGCGTCTATTCAACAGGTCGACTAACAAGATGATGGCCAATGGCTATCTTTTTTAGGATCAGGATCTTAGACATCGCCTCTGTAAACTCATTTGTAGTTCATCAGTCTGACAGAGATTATTGTAAAGTCGAACGCTATGATTTCATAAAACAATGGGGCATGAAGCTTCTAACACCAGAAATGAAGCGAAGATTTCAAAATTTTCGCATTGGCCGTGAAGTTGTGTATTGGACACGTGCTGAAAATAAAGAAAGAACTGGATGAACATAACATCAAAGAGAAAACTGCAGAAAGTGTCCTTTAATTAGAAGAAGAAAGACACCTCACTTTTGTGCTATATGCAAAAATCCCATATGTATGGAATGCACGAGACAAGTTTGTAGAGACTGCATAGCTTAAAAAATACAGCTTGCAAACCCATTGCACGTTTCGCCATGATTTAATTTTCTTAGTTGATGTTTTGTTTCTTTATTTCGCATTAGTCCCCTTTAAGACTTTTCTACACTAAATAATATATTTGTTTAATGTTTCTCATATATATTATATATAATATGTCAAAAATACTAGAATTTTGTATCTTTACATATACAGGGTGTTATTTAATAAGTGTCCAATAGTTTACAGGACGATTCCTCAGTTTCATATAAGATGAAAAGTTCATATAAGCACGGGTCCGCAAGCCCTTCATTATTGAGATACAGGGTGTTGAAAATTTATTTCCATATTTGTTTTTCGTAAATAATTTTTGAAATAATGTCTATATTTGGACGAAAATTGGTATTTTGGGGTTTTTTAATATAAGAAATTCAAATTTCAAAAAATCTTAGTTTGACGAATAATTGTAGGGGGCGCCACCTGCACGCATTTCATTGTTGGAAAGTCCCAACTGTTTCGTGCATGTATGTATCACATTTTCTAAAAGAAAAATCGATTCCTCTGTCATTTTTACGTGAAAATGTTTTGCTTGTCAAAAGTCGCTCCTAGCAGCCGTTTTCGAGATATATTGATTTAAATTAATCGATGCATGTGTTTGTCAAAAAGTAAAACAACTTTAAGAACTTTTTTTTTTAAAAGAACATAGAAACATTTCGAACGGTAATTTTTAAACAACTAGAGACAACGAAACAATAGGTATAAAACTAAATCAAAATTACAATAAATATTAAAAATGTCCGCCTTCTTGCTGTATGCACGCATCCAATCTTCTTCTTATTGATTCGCGCACTCTCTGGAAAATTCCTGGAGTATTTTGAACCGCTCTACGAGAGTTAATTATTCGATTTCTTAATTCTTCTTCATTTTGGATGGGTGTTTGGTAAACTAAGGATTTTAGATGTCCCCAAAGAAAATAATCCAAACTGTTAAGGTCTGGTGACGTAAGGGGCCAGTGTTAGTTTAGGTTAGTTCAGGTTAGGCCCTCCCGACCTATCCAACAGTTACCGAAAGTATGATCTAAAAATTCTCGCGCTTGCATGCTAAAATGTGCCGGGGAATACATAAAACACATTTCATTTCGTAGTCTAAGCGGCACACCT
Source organism: Polydrusus tereticollis (assembly GCA_963920685.1). Taxonomy (NCBI): domain Eukaryota; kingdom Metazoa; phylum Arthropoda; class Insecta; order Coleoptera; family Curculionidae; genus Polydrusus; species Polydrusus tereticollis. Next base: position 93,022,680 of record OY987329.1, read on the forward strand.
TTGAGTAAAATAGGCAAAGTTTCTTCAAGAAAATGACAATATCTCTCTCCGACAATCTTCCTGGAATAAAGAATGGGCCTAATAAATCTCTAGTGCGCGGGCAGAAGGGCTTAAGTCATAATATGTAGTTTTGTAGAATAAATTATTGAAATTTTGCAGTTCCGTGAAAATTCGGGTTTGTACAATTTTAGTAATATTTTCGGTTAGAACATTTTAAAAGTGATTGTCAAGAATACAGGCACTCATAATTTACTTGTACTCCAGGGATTTTCCCGATTTATCTTGACTTAAGTCAATTTTAAAACTAAAAAAAAAGTTAAATAAAACATAAGTCTAAAGGACCAAAAGTAATCTTTATTTGAAATAGTAATATACAAAACAAGAAGTCTATTCTGAATCAGAATTAAAGTTTTCCAAATCAGGGTCGGTATCGCCAGTAGGCTTGGTCGGTAAATAAGGGTAAAAATCATGGTATCCTTCATGAATTAATGGTAATAATTCTAGAAGATGCTGTTTTTTTTCTGTAGCAATAGGTACAGCACACTGGTAGCGAATTTTTAAATCCAGTGCAGATGTAGGACGACCACGTCGGTTTAAGTTAAGTTCCTTAAACTGCTCCTCGCCTTCCAGTTGCTGGCGATAAAATACACATCCTGGCTGTTTAGTATAACGGAGCCATTTGCAATCTTGTATCTTAAAATTATCACGATTTACATCTTTTTGCTTTTTTGCGAAACTACTTTTTAACAATTCTGCAAAATCATAAAAATCTTCTCGATGCATTTCCACTACGTTGAACGGTTTTGATTTATTAGTACAACGAATCAGTGTTGCCCAGTCGTGTGGATGAGATACCTGCATTCCTGACTTCTTTTTTTGTTTTTCTATTTGGGAATGATCAGAGTCACACTCCATATGCGAATGACCTGAAGTCATGAATTTATGATCTATTATTTCCAGTGGCTTTTTTCTTTGCATAACTGTCAGAAACATCAAATCAATCAAATCAAAATCATTTATTGTCACTTTTGCAATTGCATTAGACACAAAATCTTACAAATAATTTAAAATATAAAAATATAAAAAATATAAAACCGTATACATAGTATGTCAATTATTAATATCTAATAAACCAATAAAACAGGAATTTTTGTGTTTGGTTAACATTGCTTTAGATAGTCCAGCAAAAACTAAGGAAACAATTAAAACTCGTCGCGTTATGAATATTGTATATAAATATATAAAAAGAAAAAAAATAAATAAATAAATAAATAAATGAGACATATAATAAGTACAACAAAAAATGTTTTACATTGAAACGCCAAATTCGCACATTATGGGGGCGCAGCATAAAATTTACATACGAAAAAATAGTACAGTTTTCAAGCATAAAACATAAAACAATAAAAACACTAGTTAGTATAATATAAACATCAGAGATGGCCCAGATAATTTATAAACTCCTGCACATCATAAAAGGCTTCACCCAACAATATCCTTTTGATTCTTTTTTTAAACAAATTAATGCTTAGGGTCTTCATAGATACAGGTAGCAGATTATACTTTGATAGAAAGAACTATTAAAATATTTTGCAGTGTTTGGAAGAACCGGACGGATGAGGTCATTGCGAAGGGGGTAGGCGGTACTTGTAGATGTGGAAGGATATTTTCTTTTTTGTTTATGAACAGTGACAAGGCATTTAAATATAAAGCAGGATGGCAAAGTCATCAGTCTACCCTCCTTGAAGAACGCCCTGCATGAGACTCTGGGATTTAAGTTATTAATGGCTCTAACACATCTCTTCTGAACTCGAAAAATGCTCAAACTTAAGAGTTCACATCCCCAAAACTCCACCGCATACACCATTCTTGAGTGAAAGTACCCATAGTATACACTCTTAAGCACTCCTGAGGAGACTATCTCTTTCAAAACACGTATAGAGTAACATATTGAATTTAATTTAAGCTTTAGTTCCTTTAAATGAGTCTCATATTTAAGTGCTATATCGACAGTCAGCCCAAGGATCCTAGTTTCAGGGACTGCTTCAATTTTTTTATCGCAAATCAATATATTTTCACAGACACGTCCCAAACTTCTGTTTTTGAAAACCAAGAAATTTGTTTTATCCAAATTTATTTTTAGTTTATTAGCAGTAAACCACTGAATCAGCTCGTTAACACATATCTTAGTCTCTGATTCCAAAATGGCTAGATCGTTATTACTGACTATACAAGTTGTATCATCTGCATACATAACCACTTTTGCCTTGACATGATCTGGAAGGTCATTAATAAATATGCTAAAAAGCAGTGGTCCCAAAACCGATCCCTGGGGGACCCCCGACGTAACGTACTGTATCTCAGATTCACACGCACCATTACCATCCTGAACACACACATACTGACTTCGGTTTAAAAGGTAGGAACGAAACCAATCCAACACTCCACCTCTCACACCAAGTATTTCTAACTTTTTTAATAACAAGTCATGCCTAACAGTATCGAACGCTTTTGATAGATCACACACTATTGCTATACAATATTTTCCCTCATTACGCCTGTCATAAATGTAAGTTAAAATGTCATACAGAGCACTCTCAGTGGACCTTTGTGATCTAAAGCCATGTTGACACGAGGATATTAAATTATTTTTTTCTAAAAACCCGACCAAGCGAGCATGCAACGCCTTTTCAATGATTTTGGTAATAACGTTAACTAGTGAAATTGGGCGATAGTGCGTCATGTCATTATGCGACCCTTTTTTAAAAATCGGCAGTACTTTAGATACTTTTAACTGATCTGGTAAATGACATTCAGCAAAGGAAGAGTTTATTAAATCCGTTATTACAGGGGCCAAACTACCTATGTGTGCCCTAAGAAAGCATAATGGCATCTCATCATTACCAGTAGCACCAGTATTCCTTAATGAATTTACTATGTCCTTTATTTCAAGGATTGTTACTGGATTCATGAAGAAGCTGTTATTAATTGACTTATTATGTGGAAGTGGTAAGTCAGGAAAGCTAAAAGAATTTGTTAAATTTGTAAAATAAGTGTTAAATGCATTTGCAATCTCTAACTTATCAGTGCATTCCCCACCATTTATGTTTATAACCCACTCTTTGCATTTTCCGCCTTGTTGCCCCCTACCAGTTTCCCTTTTTACAATACTCCAAACGGTTTTTGATAAGTTTGCAGACATTCCAATTTCGCTCTCGATGCTCATTCGTTTAGCCTCAGCTATTAATTTTTTTAAAATTTGGCAATAAGTTTTATAAAAGCCCTTCAATACTGAGTTGGGGTTATTTTTCAAAAACTTAAAAAGTTGTCTTTTATGTTTACAAGAACATTTTATACCTGCTGTCATCCAGGGCTTGAATTTTTTCTTGGAAGTTCGTGTCACTGGGAAACATTTATTAATTATGGGGCTTATTATGCTATAAAAAATATCAAACTTTTCCTGCACAGATACGTTCGGCATAGACCAGTCCACACCATTTATATACTGGATACTATTGGTTGGATTTTTCTTTGAAAAAACCCTTTTAGAAGTAAGTTTAGTGACTCTGACACATTCGTTAGAAAATATGACCGCTTTATGATCGGAAAGTCCCACGTCATACACTCGGGAATGAAAGAGTTCGGGTTCAATGTTCGTTATTAGGTTATCTATTACAGTCGCGGACACAAACGTCTCCCTGGTGGGTTCAAAAATGGTAAGTTGCAAGCGGTAACTATTTAGTAACGATACAAAATCATAATAACTATGTGATTTTTCAGCAATATTGATGTTAAAATCTCCGCAAAGAATTATATGTTTTTTTAAAGAGTATAGATAATGCAACAATAACTCCAGCTGATCCAAGAATAGGTTCACTGCAATACAAGGGCTTCTATAAACACAAACAATCATACAAACACCTATGCCGGCAAGTTTACACTCCCCACCACAACATTCCATTATTTTTTCAACACAATAACCTTCTAAGTCTATTGGCTTAAACATTACATCATTCTGAACAAAAACAGCCACACCGCCATGACGGCTTTCCTTTCTACAGAAATAGGATGATAAAGTATAATTGTTTAGAGCCATTGTTTCCCCATCCCTCAGCCAAGTCTCCGCAAAACACAACACCTCAAAGTTAAAATCACTCAAATAGCTACCACATGAAAATTTTTATTTTGGTCTCCGCACGTGTCTGAGTATAATGTCACATATTTTATTTTTTCGGGTAATAACATTAATTCTTTGTATAGGCATGAGGCTATCTCGTTTGCACCCCTCATTGCCAATGACTCATGCCACAGATAACATGACGCTGTACCAAAAGCGCAGTTATGAACAGTAAGGTTATAGGTCCAGTATTTTCTTTTGTAAAATGAAACCGATGTTTCTAGATGAGGAGTAGGCAGACATTGCTGCAGGTCGAATGTATAACATGCTTTTGAATCATCTAACTTGGCTATAGTCTTATCTTCTTTCTTGCTTTTATATGCAACGTCTGCTTCCTTATGGTGCTTTGCTTGATCTTCTTTTAGTTGATTTATTTCTTCATCTAATTTAGCCAGTTGTATTTGCATATGAAACACTTCACACTTATGGCAAATGTCAGTTTTTGGTTTCTTAAATGCCAACTTGAGCTTGTGGAATTCTTGCTCATATAGTTTTCTACCAACATGATTTGAAAATGTTTCACAATAAAGTTTATACATTTTAAGCAGATTAAGATCGGAACTCAAATACTGTTTATCATTTACTTGACGTGTGTAATGGCTCTCATATTTGGGAAATGACTGGATATGACTTACAATATTTTGTCATTGCAAATCTGTAATTTTGTTAGAGTGTGCATGAGTTCCTCTGGTATCATCTTTAATAACGCCCGTTAAGCTGTCGCTCTTATTCTTTAATGTAGTTTTAATGAACTTTTCTGTCTCATCTATAGTATTTTGAAAACAACTTTTGCAAACCTTTTGTCGTTGCCCTTGAATTTCAAATGAGTATGTGTGTGTAAAACTCCTAGACTTATCTGTATTTTCTAGTCGACCTCTGTGCGTAGCTACTGGCGCTGAAGTAACAAGCTTTGATATGTAACTTGCACGTTTAATATGACTGCCTTGTCCCCAATATTCATCAAAGATGATTTCTCTCAAGTCTGATTTTAACCATTCTCGACATTTCATTCTACAATCACGAAGATCTTTTAAAGTTCGTTTTTTAACAATTTTTCCTTGAGGTGTTACATATTCTTGTCCAGTTTGTCTTTTAAGTTTTCTTTCTTTCCTTAGCTGTCGCGAAAACTTTTTTGGCACTTTGTTGTCTTTTTCCGTGACATTTTCACTGTCAGTAATTTCATTACTATTTTCTTGTAAAACAATATCGTGTGGGTGATCATTTCACAAGATGTTCTCTTCTATAGCTTTCTCAACACTGCTTGGTTCGTTGCCATCAAACTCTACAATTCCTTGCTGGACACTTATCTTAGATTCTTCCTGTATTTTTTTAGGCAAATTCGTATTTCTATTTTTTCCCCCTTAATTTTCTTTTTCCTACTCTTAATCTCACAATCGCTTTCACTATCAGTTTCATCTGAATGACATGAAAAATTAGGGTCGTTGTCGCTGTCATCGGAATTATTCCATTCTAGTGTAGCTGGAATAAAAAACGTCTATTTTAGCTAACAGAACTTACATTTTCCTACTACCATTTTAACTTAAATCAACGTTAAGAAATGGAGATCACACGTAATTAGTAAAAACCTACTTTAACATTTAGTTAAAACTAGAAACCCTGTATACACATCATTCTCTATTTTTTACATAGCTTAAAAAGTTCGATAAAATATTCTACATTAAACCAAAATGACTATACCCCGATCAATCTTTAAAAAAATTAAAGGTCGATGGACAGACATACATCAGTCACACCTTAATTTAAAACACACCACTTGTAGCTAGTCAAATTGAAATTGTTTATGAAACAGGCTTTAAAGAATTCTGTATGAGTAATTTTCCGTCGGGCTGCTCCTTCATACACTTCCATAATATTACTTATTTTGATATATTTAGATATTTATAAATTACGCACAAAAAACCGGACATTCCTTTGTCTTTATCAAAATAGATACAATACTACCATACAATAATAAAATACAAAGCCAAACAAACTAAGTAGGTAACTTAAATGACCTACCGTTTTTTAGTGTACAAGAACCAAAGCAATTATTTTGAACTTACCGAAACTAGTCGAAGGACGTTCCACCATAGCCAAAATCTTTTTCGTACGGTTAGATATATTAATAATAATTCTTTTAAGGTTTACAACTTCTTCGAATAACGTGACTGCAAAGACTAACATAACCTCTTTCTACATTTTTGTTTTGGTACAAAGGACTTAAGTCCGCAACACACCTAAACCTGGAGACTTAAGTTGACTTAAGCCAAGATTACCACTAAATATTGAATAATAAAAAAGACTTATGGCACTTAAGTCATTTTGACCGCTTTAAAAAAGTTAGGTCCCTTAAACCATTGCTAAAAACTTAATTTATATCATTAATTTAGTTAAGTCCTTTGGATCCAATATTCCGCAGTCAGTTTTAAACCGAATTATGTACTTAAGTCAATATGACGGTTTTTTGACTTAAGCTTTTCTGCCCGCGCACTAGAGAAATATTCTCCAAGGATTACAAATGATTGTTGTGAAAATTGCGTATAGCGTTGCGTGAGAAATTTGCTTCGTCGGTAAACAGGATTTGATTTTTAAATAAAGGATTTTGAATAAGGCATTGGAGAAACCAACGATAGAAGTTAATACATAACGGAAAATCACGCGGGAGGAATCCCTAAACTCTTTAAATGTGGTTGGGTTACAACAAATTATCAATTAAAATTGTCCATACTAGAACATGAGAAATGTTTAACGCCAGCGCTATTTTTCTGGTGCTTGTTTTCGGGTCATCTCCTACCAGATTAAGAACTGCTTCCTCGGTTTCTTGGGTTCTTACCGTCCGATGTGTACCTGACATATGAGTAGCTTTCTCAAACCTTCCTGTTTCTCTCAACCGAGCGTGAAATTTTGAAAACGTTTTTGAAGTAGGAGTTGTGTAGTTCGAATAGCGCTTCTGATACAAACGTTTGGCCTTATATGCATTTCCGTTAGCAAGTCCATCTGTAAAATGTATGTCAGCATACTCATTGCAGCATTGGTAAAGTTTACCAATTTTTAAGAAATAATCACAATAATAATAAATAAAACTATTCAACTTTACGTCAAGATATTATTTTTGACATGACACAAAGTAAACATTCGAATATACTTACTAGCCTACTTCATACTTTTATTTTTAAGTTTTTAAAATTGTTTCACTTTTTGATAAACACATGCATCGATTAATTTAAATCAAGATATCTCGAAAACGGCTGCTTGTAGCGACATTCGGATATTTTCACGTAAAAATGAGAGGGGAATCGATTTTTCTTCTAGAAAATGTGATACATATATGCACGAAGAAGTTGTGACTTCCCTAAAGAAAAAAAGACCTGTAGGTAGCGCCCCTTACAATTAAGTGCCAAACTAAAATCAAATTTGAATTTCCCATGTTAAGAAATCCCCAAATACCAATTTTCGTCCAAATATAGATATTATTGCAAAAATTATTTACGAGAAACAAAAATAAAAATAACTTTTTAACCCCTGTATCTCAACAATGAAGGGCCTGCGGACCAATGCTTTTATGAACCTTTCACCTTACAAATGACTGAGGAATCGTCCTGTAAAATATCGGATAGTTATTAAATAACGCCCTGTATATTCCATAAAAGCTAGGTTTCTTTTTTATAAAACGATTAACTTTTCAAGAAGGTATTCTGAAAAGGTTATCATATTATTATAACAAAGATACACCTATTTGTTTATTTACTTGTTTTGAATTTAATAAATCGTTTTGGACTTAAAGGTCAATATGACCACACGTTAGTTCTAATGTAACTAAATATTCACGTCTGTGGTTACGGGTTAAGAACATTTGAACAAAATCCCATTTTCATCCATTGTCACTAAATAAAAAAAATATTAGATTAGAACAAGTAGTCCAAGTTAGTTCATCAGATACTACTAATCCCATAGAACTAAATACTAATTAAAACTAATATGATCATTGCAAATTTTATGGGCAGTTAAGTATACTTTTTTACCATGTGTGATAAATGAATAGATAGGGCGGGAAATCCTGCATAACATCATTAAAATGATACAACTCATTTCATAACATTTTAGCTTTTTTAGGACCTTAAAGCATCAAAACCTGGCAAATGCGTAATGTTCTTATAGGTCTTTGTTTATTATACTAATACAGTTTTTGGAGAAATCGCAAAGATTTATTTTGGAAGATTTAAATTACTTATGATATTTCAAAAAGTTATTTTATGTATCATCATTATTGATCCCTTTTAACAACTTTAAAAAGAAAGAATATACAAAATGGAAAATGTCGCTCCTTAAACAAATAAAAGCATGCAAATAAACTACCCCTGTTTATTCATCGTACATATTTTTGAAGCGATATTAAACAGTATAAATTTTGTGCAAATAATATTTGTTTTTTTTTGTTTAATGATAACAACGGGAACAATGGCGTTGTTATAAAGTAAAAACAGTATTTTGAAGTTGAAACAAAATACCATAAATATAAAATGCATAATTTCCTGTTTATCGTTGTAAATAAATATTGACCAAATGTACATCCAAGTTTTATTTTCCATCAGGCAAAGTTATAATCACACCCGGCAACCGGATAAGAATGACACAGAATCTGAGTACGCATATGATGAAATAAATAGAGGTGTTCAAATTTTACATTCAATCTTAAAGACTCCTGCGTGCACTAACATGAAGATACTATGGCAGAGCTTTTTCAACGATGGTTCAAAAATTGTCTTTTATCAAACGTTCCTCAGAATAGCGTGATAGTAATGGAAAATGTGAGCTATCACGGTCGCCAATTATACAGGGTGATTTCTAAGGTAATATTTTTTTTTAACTGTGTATACAAGTACTTAAAAGAAACAACTTTTTTAAATAACGTTTTTAAATAACTTTTTTAAATAACTCAAAAATAAAGGAGATATTACGGTATAAAAAAAAACCAATTCAGTTCCATTTTAAATGACGTGTTTAATGTTGTCATCATTTTCTTTTACACAACGCTGTGCGCGACGCAACCACTGTTCGGTGACAGCACGTAATAACGAAATTCGTTTCCCTCTAATTGTTGCTGCAGCCTGTTCTGTGCGCTCAATCAATTATTCCCGCGTGTTTACAGGTGTTTTAAAAACTAAGCTCTTTATGTAACACCACAAAAAAAATCACAAGGTGTAAGGTCTGGTCATCGAGGTGACCACGCAAATGGCCCATTTCGACCAATCCACCTGTTTGGAAAAGTATTATCCAAGAACTCCCGCACTTCCCGTCTAAAATAAGGAGGTATTCCGTCTTGTAGAAGCCAGATGTTTTGTCTTATAGCTAATATCACTTCTTCTATCAGATTAGGCAGATGATTTTGCAACACGTATAAATAACCTTCGTCCGTTAAACAGTCTGGTAAAATGTGCGGACCAATGAGTAGTCCACCCACAATTCCAGCCCACACATTAACGGAAAATCTTTGTTGAAAATTTGATCTTTGAACAGCATGGAGATTCTCGACAGACCAAACATGGGTGTTGCTGTAATTGTTGATTCCATTTCTGATGAATATTGCCTCGTCCACGGACAAAATTTTTCTTATAAAATTTCTATCATTTGCATTGTTTTGTAAGAGTCATGTACAGAACTCAACTCTACGGGGATGGTCTTCAGGTAGTAGCGCGTGTACACGTTGGACTTGAAATGGGTACAACTGTTTTTTCCGCAATGTTTTCCACGCCTTTGTTCGGCTTAATTCGACCTGCTTTGCAATTTCCCTAGTACTTGTCGATGGATCTTCCTCAATAAGATTTAAAATAAGTTCTTCATTCTGCACATGTCCACGTTGTCTCGGCCTTCCTACATGCCCTAAACGTTGTTCTTTTAAATCACCAGTATCCCTTGCCGTCTGAACGAGATTTATTAAACTACGGGGTGTGGGATGGAACTCTTAAGGAAAAGCGTTCCGCGTATAACCTTGCTGCCGCAGCCGCAGCCGCAATTTGTCGACACTCCCAATAGCTGCAACATCAGCATATCCACGAGTTCATTATTTTAATACACATGAGCCATTTTTATTTTTAAACACTCCCAAACTAACTGAAATCTATCACGCGATGAACTGACAACAAATTGAGACTTCACTGCTTGCCATAAAAAAAAATTAACAGCAACAAAAAAAATTATCAGCCGTCGTATCGTAGGCTTTTTACATTAGCGTATCTCCTTTATTTTTGAGTTATTTAAAAAATGCTATTTGAAAAAGTTGTTTCTTTTAAGTAGTTGTATACGCAGTTAAAAGAATCACCTTAGAAATCACCCTGTATAAGGATCAAGGTTCAAATAATACGAAATTGAAGATTCAAAACTACATGGCGGCAAACGATTTATATATATTTTGAAGAACGTTATAAAAAAGTGATATTGTAAAAGGAAATAGGACATACTGAGCTACTGCTTCCACCTCATTATCGTAGTTTTACTACCATAGAGCACATGTGGCACCAATTAAAATCAACTATCGTTAAACTTTGCATATTATTTATTGTCCATACAATGGGATCGACCCTTTAGTTTTATTGCAATTAAAAGGTCAAAACCACTTTTCTGAAAAGAACTTTACCTAAACGTAACATAAAACTTGTATATAAAACAAATAAGAAATTTGTTAAAAATAATAAAACCCAAAATAACAAAGGGACTTATTCTGGAGTGTACAAATTTAAATGTGGAAGTTGCCCAAAAATTTACATAGGGCAAACAATGCTTTAATAAATTGGTAAAGAAACACAAAAATAGTAACAATAGGAAACGTACAGACTCTTATTACGCCTTACACTTAATCATCGATCAATATATTTTTGATGATAATTTCGAAATTTTGCACCAAGAAAACATCAGTTAATTTCCTTCCCAGAATCAATGGAAATTAATAAAAGCACGAAATCTACTCAATGATCAACTGGACTTCAATGGTTCCTTATTATTGAGCTTATAGGACACAGCCTATATGTGGTGTTGTTATGTGTTGATAATTCCCATTATAAACCCTATTTTGCTCGATTTTTCTTTTATACATCATTAGCAAAACTAATTATTTTATTGTACCTACCTACGAAAATATTAGAAATCTGTCAATTTTAGTTATTCACGATCATCTGAAGAAGACACAGTGTGTTGAAACAATTGTTATGGACATTTAAAAATTAAATATATTATTGTGGAAATTACAACCGGTAGTGTTACTTTGTTATAAATGTTGTAATGAATTTTCATCAAGTAAAGAAGTTATTTTTACTGATGACATACATAAAAAATGTTCTCTTAAATTAAAATTCTATTTCTTTACCATATTATATTATAATATCAATAAGCTCTTAGAAGATGCCAAATTCCTTAAATTAAGAAACGTGATTTCGATTTTAGACAGTAAGCGGTTTTGTGTCTTAAATCAAATATGATATTGATTGGGGTCCCCGTGTTCTTCTACAGAAATCTACTTGTTACATTAAATTTAATTTTCTCAACTGGTTATACATAAAGACCGATTTCATATAAATTTTAAATTATGTTTTCCGATCTATTTGCTTTAAATCTAATAACATCGAAATGTTATTGGATTTTTTTCAATTTGTATTATTAAAGAAAGTAACAGAGCTTTTTATTATTTTTTTATATGAAGTAAGAAGTTAATAAAATGCTAATTGTTCGTTCCGTTGCTGAGAGAATTCAAAAATTAAATCAAAGTTGCACTTAGAGCACTCAATTAAAATTCAAAAGTAAAGTTAAAAAGCAATTTTTCAAGATATTGAATATCAATGAGCCCTTCTAGGAGAAAAGGTTTTAAAATAGAGGAATAATAAAAGCTTTTTCTAATACAATATTTAAATTTATGCCCCATTTTTAACTTCCGAGTCCTAAGAAATGCACTTAAGGGTGAAAAAGAAATGTAAAGGCCACAACATAAACTTTTAGGATTCTTTAAAAAAGGTAATTTATGGTGGTATAAAAACCATATTCTTTTGAAAGCTGCATGTTGCTCTTTTCATATTTTTAATATAATTAAAAATATAATTTAAGAGTCCTTATACAAGTCTGCTTTTTAAAACGTTTAATAGTTATTTATAATGTTAGTGTTAAAAGGGCTATTTTAATTTGTGAGAAGGGAAATTGAAAAACGAGCTTACCGAACAAAATACAAATTGCTTTTAACTCAAGCATCATATAATATTATATATATGAACACTATAAAAGCAATAAATAGCAAAATAATGTTATTGTTACTATTGGAAATAAAGAACCATTTCTTTCTTTTCCGGTAGATTCTGCAATCTAAGTTTGTATTTTAGTACTAAGAGTGTTAGTCAAAATACGCCAGATTTTGCTATTTAATTCAGCGCTTGTTGGGCATGAAGCCCAGAGAAAAGCTGTTTTAGCATAATTTGGTTAATCCTTACTGTATAAGTGTATAAGGTCTCAGCAAGTGGCTAGACAACAAAATTCTCATATATATACATAGTTATATGTCATACTATAAAAGCAGACGATAAAATGAACAAAAAAATTAATACCTATTCTACTAAATTCAAAATTAAAACCATAAAAATCCAAAAACAAGTGACTTACCTTATTTCTTTGTTGTTACATGACAACCAATCTGTATTAGGTCACGGGAATACTCTGTCAATAACTTTTAAAAAACGTTATTTTTTGAGTTTGTGCGATTTTCGATGGATGATCTGGAAAAAGACGATCCAAATCTCGAAATACATGAAGCAGCTAGTAGAGCCACCTTTGAGTTATTGCCAAAAAACTCAAAAGAATAGTACGAATTTGTTGATGGAACATTTCTGCAGTTGACCCATTTGATAGGGATTTCTCGAAAATATATTTGTCTCATATTTCGGTGCGAAAACTAAGGTACTCTTCATCTCTTTAGTCTGACTATCCAATGATTAAAGCCATGTTAAAATTAAATTTCAAAGTAGACATTAGTAAATATTATAAACTTTTTTGAAGCGAGAAAAAGAAGTCCATCAACCTAAGAAGTCTATTATTTTGACGAAAGACCAAATTGAGCAGATCTTGAGAAATTCATCACGCGGTCAGTACTTCATGATTAAAGTAACCACTATATTGCACTGCCCTAGTGGTGAACATTCCAGATTCCGCGAACCTTGACTGTAGTTAAGCCATTTTATTTTGCTCGGTCAGCAGATATCAGACATCGTCGAATTTTTATCAAATATAATATGAACAAAGGAATGTGCCAGAAATTCAGTTGGCATCAATAGTGTCGGTAAAATGCCTGCTGTTATAGCAGACTTTTTGGAGCTCCCAGATCCGAAGCTTTGCACTGCTCACTATTTCACATTTTGCAAGATTATGATTTTTCTATGCCTTTTACATAAAGCGAGTACTCTCTGTAAAAGTCGCTAAATGTCACCGTTGGAAATTGGCTGAAAACAAGTTAAGATACAGAAATCAATTATTGAAGTCTTTAAGAAATTAGGTCAAAAGGGCAATGAGGTTCAGTACAGATATCATCAGATAAATTTCTCACCGTTATCATTATGATAGGTAGTACAAATAGAAACTTGAAATACTAGTTGCTGAAAATGCCTGCCACCACGCTTAATATATTTACTGCATATACGCAGCTTAATAATAAAAATTTACCTTAATTTATTAATAAGGTAAACTAACTGTTGTCAAGAATTTGTCATTCAATTAGTGTCACGGTTTAGTCATGAATTCGTCTACATGCTATTAATTTATGTGGAAGTTCGATGTAATGACAGAGCCGCTTCTCCACTATGTGACGAGCGGTTTCCTGAACGGCGAATCCCAGCTCACACACTGATTGAAAGGGTTAAGGGAAACTGACTTCGTTAAAATAAAACGGTTAAATAATGGCGCACAAAGTACCATGTGAACCCCGGATTTGGAGGAAAAGCTGCTTCGGCAATTTAAAAATAATCCCGAGTAGTCGAAGATGCCATGAATGTAAATCATATCAGTGTATGGTTCAGTTCAGCTTCTTCGCACGTACCATATTCAAGAAGTGCAAGCATTGGGACCAAATGATTTAATGCCTTGTGTAGAATTTTGCCAGTGGTTTCTTGATCGGTGTACAGAAGCTTATCAAACATCCATAACATCAGACCTGGGAAATCTAGGAAACTTAATACAAGATTATATAAACGTAGATGACCTGAACACACACATCAACGCTGCCGTACGAAACGCTCAAGAAAAATACAAAGAAAACAAAAAAGACGGAGGAGAAAAAATTAGCCAAACTACAAAGAATCTCATAAATACACGGAAAGAAATGCGAAGAACAAACATGCCAAACTCCTCTGCGTTAAAGTTAAATAAATAAAGACGTTTCGAAGATTTGCGTCTATAGACAGGAATATCATTTTGGCTTCCTGGCTTCCGCATGCGCAACAGCATCGGAAGCATTCGGCTCATCGGCTCCTTTCGATACGCTGGCTTTTATTCTACGGTTACTAGATTAACTGAAGTCTGTAAGCATTTCGGTGGTACTGTGGACGTAGCATCTGGGCTTGATGCCATAGGTCCCGGGTTCGATTCCCGTTTCGTGCACTTTTTCTTTATGACTTTTTTTTTAGTTTTTTATGACTCTTTTATTTTTTTTTAAAGTAGATCGCTCAAAAAGGGCTGGTAAATAATTGGCCGGTGAACTTGAAAAAGGCGAATTGAAACCAAAAAGGTGGATTAGATGCCGTGTTAGCGCTGTTTAACCAATATATGTCTATAATTATTACAATTTTTTTATATCTAGCATATACCATCTAGCATATACCGAATTGGAATTAAAAAGGTGGATTAGATGCCGTGTTAGCGCCTGTTTAACCAATAAAGTCTATAATTATTAGTTACAGCATTATGTGCGCATGCGGAAGCCAGGAAGCCAAAGTGATATTCCTGTCTGTAGACGCGAGTGTTTCGAAGGCCATCAGGAACGATATCAGAGCATACAACTCACAACATATATCTCCAGTAATACAAGATAACAAAAGTATGAAAGTACTATGACACAGACTGGCTGAGGATAAAAAGAATATTTGCAGACTTAGTGATGAAATGGAAGGATAATTACGAATAGGAGCGAAATTTTAAAAATTGCTGGGGAGTTCTATACTGATCTTTACAAGCGAGATGAGGAACTCCTAAATCCAAATCATATACCAAAAATCGAAGATATCGGCTCTGAGGATATACCAGACATCAGTAGACGAAATAACAGCAGCACCACCCGAAGTGATGACGGCATAGTGATTGAGGCCATTAAGGAGGGAGGAACGGCAACAACATATGCCAAACAAGAGCTATTTAACACATGCTTGATCAAGGGTTCAACCCCCTCCCAGTGGCAGAATGCTGTCATTACCATAATGCATAAACAAGGTGACATCGCAAATTTAAGAAACTACCGACCCACTAGCCTACTCTCTCACACGTACAAAGTTTTCACTAAAATCATAACAAAGCGACTTACAAATAAATTGGATGCCTATCAACCTCGCGAGCAGGCCGGTTTTCGCTCTGGATATGGAACGAATGATCATCTACGAGTCATTAAATCATTGATCGAAAAGTTCGTGGAATATAACAAGGCAATAATTTTTATATTTGTAGACTATGAAAAGGCATTTGATAACATCGACCAACATAAAAAATACCTATGGTACTGCAACAGCCTGCGTTAGACTTCACGAAGATACGAGCAAACTTGAAGTGCAACGCGGAGTTCGACAAGGTGACACTATTTCTCCAAAATTGTTTACAGTCCTGTTGGAATACACGTGTAAGCAAATAGATTGGCAATGGCACGGGAATAAATTAACGGAGAAAATCTAAATCAACTAAGATTTGCCGACGACATTGTGTTAATATCAGACAGTATAGATTAAGCCTGGGAAATGTTGGAGCATCTGCACCGAACCTCAAGAACGATTGGGCTTAAAATTAATAGATCGAAGACTCAGTTTATGACAAACCTTGTAATAAGCGACAACATCCATGTGGGGATCCATAACGTCGAACATGTAACGGAATTCAAGTATTTGGGCCATGAGATTATATTGGGCCAAGACAATCAAACAACGGAGATTTGTAGAAGAGTGAGTCTTTGGAAAGCTTTGCAATATATTTTTTGTACTAATAAAAATAATTTAGTACCTAAAACATTATCTGATCCTGATGCTATTAACACATTTTTTGCTGGTTTTACTCAAAACATATCTAATTGTAATGATCGAGTCAATTTTTACGAAAATCATATATTTGATGAATCTTTACATTTTTCTTTTTTGCCAGCCACGATATCGGATGTTAATAAAATATTAAATAGCATAAAAACTAACGCAACTGGTGTAGATGATATCTCGCCCCTTATGCTTAAATATTGCAGCCCTTATATCGATAAATATATTACTCATATAATTAACTGTTGTTTAGAAGTTAACTACTTTCCCGATAAATGGAAGTTATCCATTGGCAAACCATTATCAAAGGTTAGTAATCCAAACGGTTATAACGATCTTCGTGTGATAAGTATTCTTCCAGCAATTTCAAAAATTTTTGAGAAGGTCTTGCATAACCAGATGTATATCTATCTCGTCGATAATAATATTATTTCCCCCACTCAGTGCGGTTTTAGGAAGGACTTTGGTACTGCGGTTGCTCTAACAAATGTAACAGATGACATTATTCGCGCCTGGGATAAAAAAATGATCAGCATTCTAGTACTTCTCGATTTTTCTAAGGCATTCGATACTATTAACCATTCTCTTCTTATTTCTAAATTAAAATACTATGGTTTTGTTCATGATTCTTGCCTTCTTGTTAATTCATACTTATCCAACAGGTTTCAAAAGATTTTTTCTGATAATAAATATTCTGAACAAGTCATAATACTATCGGGCGTGCCGCAGGGCTCCATTCTGGGTCCCTTGCTATTTCTTATATATACTTCTAACATACTTAAATCGCTGAAATGTTGCAAAGTCCAGGCATTTGCTGACGACACGCAGTTATATTGCTGTTTTGATCCCAAGGATTACATGGAAAACGAGTTACATATAAACCAGGATTTGAGGATATTGAGTGAGCTCTCCTTGGGTCATAATTTATATTTAAATCCGGATAAATCTTTCATATTGATTTTTGGCAGTAAGAGCAAGGTTGACACTCTGAAACCTACTTTGAACATATCTATTAACGGCTCAAAACTGAATTTCGTTAATATCGCAAAGAATTTGGGTCTGCTTTTTGATGTTAATCTCAGATTTCAAGAGTATTTAAAAAAACTCTTTCAGAGAGCTTATCTCGCTTTGAAGGTACTATACAGCAATAGACACGTATTGAACTTTACATTGAGAAAGAACTTGTGTGAATCTCTTGTCTTGTCGCACTTTACTTATTGTGATTTTGTGTATGGCTTTTGTTTGGACGCGGAAAGCAGATCACGTATACAAAGGGTTCAGAGTGCATGTCTTCGTTTTGTTTACGGCATTAGAAAGTTTGACCATATTTCTCATTTATATAATGATATAAAGTGGCTGAAAATGGATGGACGGAGGGTTCTTCACTTTTGCACATTTCTAATAAAGATTATAAATAATCCTAATTCTCCTGCTTCTATTGGCGAGCGTTTGATTTTTCGTCGGAGTGTTCACGATAGGGATATCAGAGGTGCGGGCGGGCTTACCATGCCTCATCATCGGAGCGCCATGTTTCAGCGTTCTTTTTCTTTTAACTCAGTTAAGTATTATAACTTGTTGCCCACTGATATGTTACACTTAAATGCTAATGTTTTTAAGACTAGATATAAGTCATTTCTTTTAATCTTACAGTGATATTAACGGTTACTTATTGTTTAATATTGTTTAATAATAATTTGAATGTATTACTCTTTTCTTCTTTCATTGCTTGTCTCATTATTGCAAATATGTCTAATAGGTTAGGGTTGTTACGTAATATTCTACTACACTATTAAGTATTATTATATTTCTTTATGTCTAGGTGTCTCTGTCTGGTTCAGTAGAATAGCTACTGCAGCTAGACTGCGCCAGGTGTTGACATCTTTCCTTACATTACATTTTGTATATAATATTCTGTTTCTTCCAAAATAAAAGACGTTTATTATTATTATTATTATTATTATATTTAAATCAGACATACCAATATGCTTCAAAAGAAAGGTTTTTGACCAGTGCGTACTTCCTGTTATGACTTACGGAGCGGAGGCCCTAACATTAACGAAGAAAACAATAAACCGAATCAGAGTTACGCAGCGTGCCAAGGAGAGATCAATGCTGGGAATAAGTTTAAGAGACACGATCCCCAACAATGAAATAAGGAGGAGAACGGGTATCGTTGATGCAGTGGAAAGAATAACCACATTAAAATGGAATTGGGCTGGGCATATTGCTAGATGAACGGATGACAGATGGATTAAGAAGATCCTCGAGTGGCGACCAAGACAAGATGCACACAGAAGTAGGGGACGCCCACCGAGCCGATGGACGGATGACATACGGCGCATCAAATCAAACTGGATGCAAGCGGCACAGAATAGAAACACGTGGCAGCGGTTACGAGAGGCCTATGTCCAGCAGTGGACGCAGCTGGGTTGATTAATGATGATGATGATGATGATGATGATGTACAGAAGAACCTTAATTTCCAAAATAAGAACTTTTTACTGACGAGGCTGTGTCTATAACAGAAGGCATTTCAATTCGCGAAACAGTCATGTGCGAGCTAAGAAAAACCCTCATGGTGTTCACATAAGGCGATATCATCATAGGTTCTCGGTCAACATGTGGGCCGACATTGTTGGAGAATGATTAATTATTTGGAATTTATCAGGAACGTTATCCAAGCAGAGTACTGCCATGTGCCAAAACACTTAGACAGCTTCATGCAAGATTGAGTGAAACTGGGAGTTTTAAACGTAGTACGGAACTTCCTGGCAAGCCTTCAACAGTAACCACACCTGAGTTAGAGGAGGCTATACCTTGAGTTACTGATGACGCCTCTTTTTTAAGAGAAGCCATTATGAATATTTATTACAAACATATTTGGGCGGACGATAATTTTTATAAAATTATAGAGGGTCGTTTTCAGCAACAATTTTCGGTGAATATATGGGCAGGGATCATTGGCGACTATCTTATTGGACCATACTTTTTACCACCTGGATTGAATGGAAACTCCTATACGCAGTTTCTATCTCAAGAACTTGACGTTGCATCATGTTGCCTCCTCGTTTAACCGGTACAATTTATCTTAATTTTTTAAGAAATGTGTTGCCAGAATTGTTACATGATCTGCCCCTAAATATACGACAGAACTTATGGTTCCAACATGATGGAGCGCGAGCTCATTTTTCACTTCTTGTCCGCGAACACTTAAATGAAAATTTTAGAAAACATTGGATTGGCCGCGGAGGCCATGCCACCTGGCCAGCACGCTCCCCAGATCTAACACTACCTTTAGATTTTTTTCTTTGGGGGTATATGAAACGTCTCGTTTATGAAACTCCAGTCGATTCAGAAGAAGATTTTGTGGCTAGAATGTCCGCTGCGGCTGAAGTAATCCAAACCATGTCTGAAGTTTTTAACCACGTCAACTTAAATATGCTGCGTAAGTGCAACAAATGTATCGAGCGTGGTGGCAGGCATTTTCAGCAACTACTACTTTTAGTTTCTTTTTGTACTACCTACCATAACAATAACGCTGATTAATATATCTCTTTATATCTATAATGAACCTCATTATTTTTTTGACCTAATTTCTTTAAGACTTCAATAATTGATTTCGGTAACTTAACTTATTTTCAACCAATTTCCGAAGAAACGGTGACATTTAGGGATTTTTACAAAGAGTAACCTTTTTATGTAAAGGGCATAGGAGAATCATAATATGATGTCAAAACAGCAAGAGATTGAAGCCTTAGAGGAATAGGGTCTTAAGTATACCCTAATACCCCCTGGTTTGCACGCTCCTGGTTAAAGTGTTAACATTGTCCAACAGGCTCAAAGAGATGAACTTACTAACAGTAATTTGTGTCCCAAAATTGGTTGCGGTGGCTAAAGTAGTTCCGGAGCTGCGAAATAAAAACTAGTTTATGGAGACCATCTTCATAGGGCTCTAGCTCCCTGAGGAATCGTTTCCGGACCCATGTTCATATCAACTTTGTTTTAAATGTGTTCTATCTACCCTAGAAGTTTGTAGCATGGTCACATTAACATCTTGTATATATTCTACGGCCCGGTTGTCTATCGAATTTTAATGATATAACTCTTAGAGTATATTAGTGTTAGTTGCATTGTCGATAAGAATACATATTGTATTTTTCTGTGGACAATAAAGCACTTAAAATCAATAAATATTGAAAACTGGAAAATAAAACGAGAATTGCTCAAAGCCTTCTTATGACGTCATCGTCTAGTACTATTGTTTCCACTTCCTCCACAAGCATACCAAATGACAACATAACCCTGATTCTCCTTTATTCCTACCTCAATCTAACTGTAATAAATACTAATTTTTGATGTTTGGGAAAGAGGGGGATAGAATTTTTGAAACGAATTGACAATAGATTTCCTAGAAGGCTATAATATAATATAGGTAGGTAAAGTGTATAGGTACTTATAAAACCTGTATATATTATCATACATTTTGCAATATCGTTTATGAAAGCGAATAACGTATTAGTAATTTAAAATAAATACTTTCTTTGTAAGACGAACTACTTTGAAGCTATGCCTATATTTTTTATATTGTATTATTCGTTAAAAATAACGTATTTCTGAACTACGCAAGTTTTATGTATGTTTCATACCTTAGTGAAAACTAAAGACAATTCTTATCGTTTCTATTTCATTTAGTTTAACGAAATAATTACCGTTTGTCTATTAACAAACGTGTTGTCGGCATTTTTGAGGCTTAGTTAATTTGTTTGAAAGCTGGTTCGTGCAAAACAGAATATTTTAAGGTTAGCTTAGGCTAACTAAGAAGAACGCAAGGTTAATTTTGGTGCTAGCGGCCCTGGAATCAACTCAGCGATTGCCCATATCCGTGAGATGTTTTTTGAATTGAGGATCTTTTAATCACAGGTTGGCAAACATGTTTAAAATATGGCGTCGGCCGCCTATAAAAACTTAGCTGGCGTAGAGTTTACCCTGGCATTGTTTACTTTTCTATATCTTTGCGTGCCCTAATTTGCCACATGCATTATTATTTGGTGTTGCTCTCTTTCGTCGGATTCTATAGCCTCACTGATGAGCCGCTATGCAGCGAAGCGCACTTGGGTATGAATCCGGCGAAAGAATGCAATCAACCTTTAGATTCTTAATTGTTGGTATTAAGTCCGTAAATCGCATAGGCTTTTAATGCTGTGCTTTGTGACAAGAGCTCTATGCATACGGCATAGGGCTGTTGTCAAGTAACGTGATTTCGAAATCTGTTGTAAAATTATCTCGTAGTTATCACTGCTCTTGGTATATTATGGATGAAAATTAAAACCTCTAAGAGATCATCACAAAAATATCAAAATTTTTCTGTGATTTGTTAAAAAAATTGACTTAGATCAATTTAGTTAATAAGATCGGTATATACTACGGGTGCGCCTAACACTGGCTTTCTCCAAAAGCATCTGAAAGAACTGTAAAAAGCCAATTAATAATTATTGTCATTCTTACACATTTAAAACCAGTAATTCTTTAACCAGTTTTAAATATTAAACTATTTTGTAAATCTGCTTATGAAATTTTTCTTGACATAAAATATAAGAGCGAAATTATAGTTTCTGCAACCATGGATCGTAAATGTTTTTAATTACAAAAATAAGTCTAATAAAATGCAAATCATGACATCCAATACTGCACTGCACCTTGCGCCGCCCTATGCAAGAACTAAATTAAAGTTTCACTTAGGATATATAATTAAAATTCCAAGACAGTCTTAAAAAGTAATTTTTGCTGGACATAGAATATTAATGAGCTTGTTTACAAGATGTGATTTTTGAGCAGAAAAACGTACTTTAAACTTCAAACTTCAACTTAATCTTTCTGGAGAATAAGAATAAAAATATAAATAAAAAAAAACACAAGAATGAGTCTCCTAAAATAACTTCAGTACAGTCAAGACAATGTCAGAATAGTTTTGTTGTACTCCCCTTTATATTTATATTTTCATTTGCAACAATTATCTCTTAGACTTTTGTATTGCAGACTCACTTAAGAAACAATCACGATCCAAGTGCAGGCGATATTATAAATTCAGACTGTCAAATCCGCCTTAAAACGTTCGCAGTTAATCATAAGACTGAAAATTTCTCTCATGCATAAAAAAAAACATAAGAGGTATGCAATTTTCACTAAGCTACACGGGAAATTCTAAATAGGATATTTAACACTGGAAATTTCCCTTGTGTACATTTATTTGAAAATTTTACCCGAAAATTTAATAAGTTCAAACTTTTGGAAATATCCCCGGAAAATTTCCAGAATTGTCAATTCAATTAAAACCAATGTAATTGACTTGGGTTTCAATCCGTATTGTAATGTCAATGGTTTCAACACGTTTTCTTCTCGCATGTCTTATATTAATTCTATGAACAGCCGTATGAAGAATCTCAACAAAGTTGTAAGTAAAAACGTTTATTTTTTGATCTAAACAAATCTTGTTATCTCAACTTATATAAATTTGTAGTCTTCCTGAGGATGGAAATAAAATATATGATTTCCGAAAGCTTGGAATAACTTTAGAGAGTACTCTTTCATTTGCTGCACTCCCCAATATTCACTAGTATATTTCTTAACTAGTCAGTAACGACTACCCTCTCGATAAATATGTATATATGTGATAACTTTCTCCTCTAGCCACTTGCTGAGACCTTATACAATAAGGATTTACCAAATTATGCTAAAACAGCTATTCTCTGGGCTATATACCCCAATGAACGCTCAACTCAAATTGCAGAAACTACCGGGAAAGAATAGAAATAAAAAAATCGCAAAAAGAAACTTGAGAAACGCCATAAATGACAGTAAAGAAACAAACTTGAAAAACCTGTGTCAAGACTTAGTTTTGGAACATAGTAAAAGTACTAGACAAGTAGACAAACTCTTCCCGAAGAAACCACTAATGAACTGTAATAAGGAAAAAGTAGACCCAAGCAGGATACCAGATTTCACTCATAAAAAACCAGCAAAAGCTAAAAAAGAAACAAAAAAGAACCAACCTGAACAGACCACGTACAGACCTAACCTTTATTAATACAACAGGAAAAATGCTAGAAAGCCTAATTGCAAACAGACTAAACAAAGAGATCGAACAGAAAGAGCTAATATCAAATAATAAACATACAAAAAGTCCAGGAGATTTTCTGCAAAATAGCAGATAAAGCTTATAAAAATAAAGACTGTGGGATAATGGTACTAATGGATACACAAAACGCCTACAACTCGACCCCGTGGGAAAAAATTATAAAAGTACTAGAGAAAGAAAAAGTAAGTACCCACTCAGTTAACATCATAAAATCTTACCTAAGCGACAGAAAACTAGAAACACCAGAAGGGTAAATTATATATGTAACTTGCGGAGGTCCACAGGGGTCCACATTGAGACCGATCCTATGGAATGTTTTTTATGATGAGATTCTCTGGATTGAAATGGATAAGGCATTAATTTAATAGCACATGCAGACGATCTAGCGATATTGATACAGAATAAAACACAAAAAAAAATGACTGAAAAAGCAAATCGTGCCATAAAAAAGATAATATGGATATTGGAAGATATGGGCATTAAAGGGGCCCCAGAAAAGACACAAGTAATGGTAGTAACTTACCGATACAAAACAAAAAGGACGGGGCTAAAAATAGAAAATAAATGAGTGGACAGCCAAGAGCTTACCAAGTATCTAGGGGTACATATTGGCACGAGTATGAGGATGAAAACACACATGAGCAAAGTTAAAGGGAAAGCACACAATAATTTAAATATGATATTGAGAATAATTTTAAGAACGGGGAGACTAAGCGCTAACAGGAAAAAAGTGCTAGTTACGGCTGTCCTATCGGCCATCCTAAATGGAGCTCCAGTATGGCAAAAAGCAATACAATATAAAAAGTATCTAAAAATAATGGATCAGGTAAATAGGAGATTATGTATAATAACAGCAGCAGTATATAGAACAACACCATTAGAAGCCATACAAGTAATCACGGGAATACCTCTCATAGACGTCGCAATAGCAGAAAGAGTGGCAGTAATGGAAAGAGAAGAACACAGGAAAGAGAAGACAAGGAATACCGGGCAGGAGAGATGGAACGGATATAATGGATGGACAAAGAATTTTGTCAAAGACATAAGGAAGTGAATTCGAGGAAATGTAAAGGGAGTTAATTATTACACAACCCAAGCAATGACGGGGCATGCTGTTTTCGGGAGCTTTCTGGTAAGAATTGGAAAGCAGGAATCAGAAGAATGCTGGTACTGCGTGGCACAAAACACAGCAGAACATACCCTTTTCAACTGCAGAAAATTTAAAGAGATCAGAGAGGAAACAGAAAGAGATGTAATGTATATTTTTCTCAGTTGCGAACTAAAAAAAATCCGGAAATATTGTATCGTCTAAGGAGATTACAGCCGTCATTTTAAACCAATTAAATGCTTTTATATTGAAACGTTGTCGTGACATCTAAGAATATTTCCGGAAATTTTACTTCTTGAAGCTTATCTATTCAAAATGAATAACTGCAAGTTTATTTAACTTTTAAGAACACTTTCATTTTTAACATTTTAATACAAGTTATGCAATTTTTAATTTTAAACTTCAAAACTTTGCTTAAAAAATTTTCTAACAACTAGTTTCCGAATTAGTATCCAGGATTTTTTTTTCCGTTATTTTATCGTCACAATATTATTTTGTTCATACCATAAGTTTAAATTAATACAGCTATTGTATAATATTGATGGTTAGTAATAGTATATTATTAACCAAGGTTTAGACAGCCATCATTATTGCCCGAGCGGCGATTTTAAATCACGAGGAGCGAAGCGACGAGGGATTTAAGACGCGAGGGCTATAAGGTGTCTAAACCGTGGTTAATATAATATTTTTTCCACTACTACAAACTTTTATAAGACATTTAACTTTATAGTATTAATAATTATAAAAAATTATAGAAAGGTATAAGTATATATTTTAATCAAGTTACCTGCGCTTTGGAATTGGCAAAATATTTTGTTGTTTTGTCAGGTGGCTTTGTTAATGTCAATTTTTATTCATTTATGTCATTAGATTTCACGAGTTTTCCGTTTTTTTAAAAAATGAGCGAAGAAAATGTAAGTGATATTATTATGTGTACACCTCCAGAATTAAGGATGGAAGCAGAAAAAATGTTGATTGTATCGATATTTTACAATAGCATCTGTAATAATCTAATATGTATATTGATAATTATCTGGTTGCCCAACCACAAGAAATCACCTTTATGAATTCATGTTGTAGAATCACAAAATCAAGTTACCTGCGTTCAAATAGATTCTTGAAGATCGGTCAATAATGGATTTCAATGCCTTATTATTGACCATGGTCAATAATAACTTATAAGGTAGAGAAAAACGATTTCTAACGTTAATAATCGGTCAATAATGGCGATGTTATAGGTTAGTAGTGGAAAAAATTGTTTAAATGCAGACTTCCAATAAATTGACATGTCAAATTTTGTAAAATTGATTTATATTAAATCTTCTTCGTTATTCAACGAATTACTTTTTCATATCTTATACACGCTTAAACCTATGATTTGATGCGATAGTTTTTCCCTTGTGACAAGAAATACTAAAATATTTTTCATTTCCGACATTCTTTTGTAGTGAGACTGAGAAACACTTTATGCCGGAGAACCGCTCAAGTTTTCTTTTCATTTGCCTCGAGGATCGCCTAACAATCCCCAATTGTAACAGATGCCGCGCCGCCGCTATACAGAAATACACATTTTGATTTCGTCAGGTATAACTTGTCCATTGAAATAAATTGAATGTGAAATAAAATAGAGAGACAAATATTTTGTTTTCTTTCCAGAAGTTGATTAGCTTTTTACGTTCTTTTTTTTTTTAGTCTTGGATTTTTTATTGTTGATGAAACTATATACAATACCAGTCTAAAGTGTTATGTATTAGTAAATAACAGTACGCAAACATGTGTCATGGTGGTGATATTTAGTTATTTTATTCGTGAAATACATGCAATTAAATATTTTTTGGATGCTAAGAACAATAAGCTTTCGCAAGCATTCATTGTTCTTTATATGCTGCCTGTCATTTCAGCCCACATTTCTGGAGGAAACATTGCATCTTCGCCAATATAATAATCTACCAAGTAATCAGCGAATACGCTAACACGTTCATCGTTCGCCATACCTTCCATCAATTCAATTGCAGTTTTCTAAACCAGGCTTGTCCCAAGTGAAATCGACATCGAATTATCTTTGATTCACTCCACGTTGCAATTACTGCGCAATATATAGCTTGTTCAAAGTCTGCTGTCACTATATAAGGCTTAAGTTGCAAATTAATTTTATTGCACCTTTCACTGAGAAGAACAAACAGATTTGCATTATTTTTTGTTAGGGAGCAAGCAAGACGCTATAGGAGTATAATGACCCTTTTGTTCTATATGAATTGTAAATAATTGCAGAAAATATTTGACACAGTAGGAAGACGTGCCATCCAAATATGTTTAATCTGCATTGTATAATGCACTCATGTTAGTTTCTGCAGAAAACACAAGAATATTCTTCTCTAAATTGTTCACGAATAAAAACTGTTAACCTTCCCTACACTTTCTGGCGGTTTTGTCCAAAACGGCTACTGTTATGGTTTTTGCGCTTATGACAGTCATTATTTCTTATGTAGTTAACATCTCTTGCTATGATGGTTGACACATTACCTGTATTTTGTCTGAAAGCTGAATGTAAAATATTTTAAGGTTTTTACTACAAATCTTCTACTGCTTTACGTTTAATATTATTCGAAATCACTTGTCGATTGATTTTTTTAATATCCACTGTATTTAGCAGTAGAGCTTTTGAAGGTACACGTTCAAAAATTCTCACCACTTTTCAATGTTTTCTTGAAAGAAAATTTTGCGTTTTCGAACAATAATATAGGTTAGTTTCCCTCGTTCACTCAAATACTGTAACACTGACATATTTACTTGCTGCTGGCACAAAGACATTCAGTAAAATATTAAAGTATTGCTCCAATTGTACTGCATTTAAATATTCATTCAGGTAGATTAGGTACTAATAGACTATATGTAATGATATTAAAGGTAGATGCTTACCAATTATCGAGTGGGTAGATTTCAAATGGCCCTTTCGTCTTCGGGCCTCAAATCATGGACCATTAAAATCACATTTCAGAATCTAAAAATCGTTTGTGGTTTTTGGTCCGCAATTTATTCACGCATCACCCATTTTTCGAAATAGTCAAGAAAAGAGACCGAATATTCGACTCCGTATCAGGTACAATGTTCCACATCCTATACGTTAACAGTAGGTCAATGTTTGTCCTTGAGAACTAACTGGTATGTAATTTAGTACTTTCAACTGCCGCCAAGAGAGTATCAGTTGGGTTAAATTCTTTACGCAAATAGGACGATCTTCTATTATGGGAAACCCCGAGATAACCTACGCAAAACTTTTAAATATGCTAATACAAAATATTGATGGCCACTTTAACTATTTAAGCAAAACCATGGACGAAAGTAGTGCAAATGTCTATAAAAAAAAAAATTATTGCTACAAAAGTTATACCGAAATTAAAAACGGACAACCAGAACTTAAGGAAGAAGGTGAATGATGTGGAGAACAAAATGAGAAAAAACGTATATGGACCAACCTGAAAAAATTAATTTATTAGAAACCTCTATAAACAAATTAAATACTATACTTAAAATTCTTAATAAGTCTGATGTATCAAATATCTACTGACTTCAGAATGAATCATGAAACACCCCTGCCATATTCGAACCCATTGCAAATTTAAGAAAACAGGAAGTATTTGGGAAAATAAAAGTAAATTGGGTCTCCTTAGAAGAAACCAAAGTATTTATAACTCTAATAAAGAGCGGCAGGCTAGGAAGTTCCTAAAAGATAAGCAAGTAGAATTAAAGAAGGACAGCAAAAGTGCAACGATTCCTAGAAGATCATCGATTGTGGATGGACAAAACGTGCATTATAGAGATTTGTTACAGACCAAAGCAGACTATTCGGAGAGTTATTTAGATTCAGTTTGTGAATATGATACTGAGGTGGTGGAAAAGGGAAGTGCGAATAAAGGATACCGCCGATTTAAAGAAGAGACAAATTGTTTCTCACTGTTGACATACTGAAATATTGTTGTGTTTTTCTTGGTTTTTTTTTTCCCTCTCCCCTCTTGCAAATTAGGTATAGTACTGTAATTAATAAGAATATGGTTGTTTAGTAATATTAGTAATTGGATAATAATGCTTAAATAATTTACGGATATAGTTAATAATTGTGATACTGTATTTTTAAACTATTTTTCTTTTCTCTTTTAAAATCTAAATGTGTTCTTACTGAATCTAGATATGTCAGTTTTTACAGTAGAGCATCATATGCAGTCCCTGATTTTAAATTTTACTCGGCTCATTGACTATATAACAGGAGCAAACTATGGCGTTCTTGGTATTTCTGCATCTTGGCTGCATGAGGAAATTAGAGCAGGAATGGTTAAGTTAGACGGTTACTCGTTTGTGAAATGCGATCACACATTAAGAAGATAAATGTAAAAACCTTGGATTAATGCTAGACAATAAATTGCGCTTTAAGGAGCATATAACGTCCCTTCTACAAAAAGCATAATATACATCCTCGAAATTAATTTATGATCAACGGTATTGATTACATGTGAAGATCATAACACTGTTATGTTAATCACTGGTACTGTCTAACTTTATTTATTATGGTGATTGTGTGCATGCGCCTTGCCTGGACAATGTATATAGATCAAGGGTGTAAAAGGCACAGAACAGTTGTTTGCGCCTAATTAATATTTGGCATCCGCAGACCTGGAAGAATATCATAATATAAGCTAATGGATATCAATTAGCTAAATATAATCTAGCGACGAAAACTGTACCAAGGATGTTTGTTTCTATAAAATACTAAAATCAAAAACGCATG
The DNA here is from genome assembly GCA_963920685.1 of Polydrusus tereticollis. NCBI lineage: Eukaryota > Metazoa > Arthropoda > Insecta > Coleoptera > Curculionidae > Polydrusus > Polydrusus tereticollis. The sequence continues at coordinate 93,052,131 of OY987329.1, forward strand.
AATAGCTATACAGCGCTGCCCAGAAGTCTGGAATAAAATTAATATAGCCCCAACCTGTAACTTTTGGGGAAAATGCTCGGACACGTCAATTTAGATTCATATATGCTCACATTTTGACGTTATTCGTTTGTTTTTTTATAGACATTTGTGATACATCATTTGAAAGCTAATATTACTGTACGAGCAGTATGCTCATAAATTTTGGAGCGATTCTGTCAAGCTATTTCAAAATGGCGACTGTTAAAAGTTAAAAAAAATCCTTATTTAAATAAGCGGAAATGATAAATCATTGATGTTTTTACTACCTTTCAAGGTAAGAAATCTTCATTGTTTCACGTTCTGACATTTTGTGACATTGTGACTTAACAATAGTTATGGTTTATTTGTTATTTATTTTGTCAAGGAAAGTAAAAATGTAACGAAGCAAAACAAATCACAACAAAAAGGTGGTTTAACGTGGCAAATGATGGAAATGTTCTCCACCCTCTACTTGGCATGCTCCCAGACGATGGCAAAATCCGTCAACGGAATTTCGAATGGCTTCAGCCGGTATGTTATGTATCTCCAATCTAATTTTGTTTTTCAAATCTTCAATATTATTTGGCTTATTTTGGTAAACTTTTTCTTTTAAATATTCTCAAAGAAAATAGTCTATAGGGCGTTAAGACTGTGGAGCTCCGTGGCCATTCAATTGTACCACGTCGTCCAATCCAGCGACCTGGTACCGTTCTGCTGTAAGGTTTCCTTCCAAAAAGAATGGCCCTAAAATTCGGTTATTAATTATACCTGCTCATACATTTACTTTCTGGGGCCGCTAAATATGCGTTTCAAATATCCATCGTGGATTTTCTCGACTCCAGAAACGATAATTATGTCTTGTTAACCACCCCGTTTAAATAGAAAGTAGCTCCATCCGAAAATAATATGTTCTGTGGAAACCTATTGTTCTCGGCACACCGTCTCATCATTTCTTCGCAAAATTGCAAACGCCTATCATAGTCATCTTCTAAAAGCTCTTGGATAAGACATGCTTTATAAGGGGTGGTATTTTTCTGCTTTCAAAAATCTTCCAATAGTACCTCTAGATGTATCATGATTTTGAGCCATTTTACTAACAAATGCAAGGCAGTCAGCATGGAAGAACTTATCAACTGGAGAAACATTTGCATTAAGAAGTTTGACCAAAATCAGACATCCAAACAATTCAATGCACAATCCCTCAAACAATTATTATCTATACACGAAAACAGGAATACAACAGATTTTCAATAGAACACAAGCACTAAGTCTTAGATTTGCAAATAAACATAAAAACCAAGAGTTGTTAAGAACAGTCTGCAGAACACGAAACAGAGAAGTTGCACAAATATATAAATATCCAGAGACAACGCTTTGGGAATGGTTTCTAGCAAACAGGCAATTATAAAGAAACAAACTGCCGACTTACTTGTCTTATCTATTTTAAAAATCTACCAACAGTATAATCATTTATATAGGTTTATTTATTTTTTTTTGTCTATAATATATTTACAGAACCAAACCATAGGCTAAGATATATTGTAATTGTTATAGGCTGAAGGACCAGGGTCAATGGCCTTTTGGGAAACCAATAAAGTACTTGTAAATAAAAATAATATATTATTACTAGTAAATTGCCATTACCTGAAACAAATTAAAGCAGTGACAAAGACAGAACATTAGGGGCATCTTGGGTTCTCCATAATAGCGTTACCAAATCAACTTTATTTTCGTAGAACACGGCGGTAGAAAATTTAATCACAATGTATTATCCTACTCTACTATAAGGCCTTAAGTAACTTACTTCTTTGCGACCTCCCCCTTAAGGCAGCAATCGTTTCTTATTCAGGGTTCTCAATACCAGTGTATTACACCTATCTCATTTATCTTAAACGCAATAATTTAAAAGGGAGCACTTATTCGTTTCATTATATAGCTTTAGTTAATTAATTTTTTAGGTATTAAATCTACAATCAAAATTTAAACATCAAGTCACTTAAGATCACTATTCATTAAAATAAACTGTACGGGAGCCATCAATTTTTACATGAAATTCGTAATTATTAAAAGTTCACTACTACTAAGACAAGGAATCTTTCACCGACACTTACTTGAATTGCGCTTACTCATTATTTTCGCTTTTCTTAAACTATCCGCAAAAATAACTGTAATCGTGAATTTTTATTACTTTACCCGAAATTATTTCTGATGACCGCTCCGACACAGTCATTTCTCCAATTGACCGTTTAAACCGAACTTCTTAACTCAACTCACTCGACTGTTTAGACTGAACTTCTCGACTCGAATCGTTTGACTTCACTGACTTGACCGACTCGACTGTCTGTATTTGACTGATTTTTTTTTAAGTAAAAGCCCTACGATTAAATATATGGTGGTACTGTAGTGAGGGGCGCAAATTTTTTACACGTGCCCCAGGATTTAGTGGTGCCGTGAAATTGTCTTGCAGCCGACACGAGACATGAATTAAATCAGTTCTTTTTACACTAAAATAAATTTTAAATTATTTGTTTGAAGTTCAAAAAAAGACATTTCTATTTTATTCTGAGACCTGTCCAAAAGATGCCAGAATGACTGTATGGAAGAAATTATTTCGTTTTCAAAATTGATATTTTTTTCCCGTGTAGAACTGAAATAAAACTTTTACTTTTTGGGGGAGGGGGCATTTTTGTTTCCCCAATAGGCGACCGAAGTTTAATCTGTCATTTATCCCATGGTAAGCGGTAGCAACCAGTCGATCTAAGAAGTGAACTTGGCAAGTGTATAAAATAATTTATAATTATTATTTTTCTTCAATTAAAAAAATTTATTTTGTTTTGTGAATTTGAAAAAAAAATGTGTTGTTCTGTTTTAAGATTTATATTTTATTTAGCTTAAATAATTTTCATAATTTTCTAGTTCGGATACTAACCCGTTTAAAAATGTTTTAACAGTGAGTCTTATTTTATTTAAACTTATAGACCTCCTTACTCTGTTTTATAATTTTAATGATTTAAGATAGTCACAATAATTACTTTATTTTTGAAAAAAAAGCATTAACTTTCAAAAAATTTTTACTTTTCAGCCCCTTAAATTAAAATTTTGCCGAAGGCTCTTATGCAATAAAAATTACTTATTTTCATAAATTTCAATTAACTGAAAAAATATTTATACTTCTCAACCCCTTAATTTAACATTTTTTTCAAAGGTTTTTATTTTTTTATTTAAAAAAGAAATTGTTTTATTAAAATTTATTTATTTTTAAAATTTTATTTTATTTTCGGTTCAAATTTCTAAATAATACTTTCTCCTCAAAAGTTTTTATTTAGTTTAAAATTTTTTTATATTATTCAGTTTCGTGGAAAAGCTATTCACTTTCACAAATGTTAATTTATTTACGGTTTAAACTTTTAAGTCATTTTTTTTTTACAAAAGTGTTTATTTAGAAACAAAAAATATTTAAGAAAACCTTGCCTTTCAAAAATTATTCATTTTCTTGAATTTTAATTTATTTCCATTTCTTTTTACTTTATCTGCCTAGGAAAACATATATATTCATTTATTTATTTTGAGAGGATTATTATTTAAATATATATTTTGTTTGAATTTGCGGTTCATCACAATAATATGAAAAAATTAGCAACAATTTTTCAAGAACACCTCTAAAATATGCATTGCATTAGTGTGTGAAATTTAGTATACGTTTGTTCAGGTTAGTGGTTATTATTTGTTATTATTTGAAATCGATCTACAAACCTTTCACAAATATCACCTATGTCCATTAAAGGATTTTGAATTATTGGATCCAATCAAAAAGACCAATAAAATCAACCCAAGAAGGAGAATTGAACAATTGACTTTTATCTTAAAAAACTCCTTTTATTTCGGTAATATATTTTCAAACCGACACGACATTCGTTATAAGAAAGATTCGTCAAACAATGTTTGTGGAAAATTCGTTTTGTTTCTCTTTTCGTCCACTTTCGTGACTGCCTGGCAATGTCCAACCAGAAGTGGTGACGGTTTAAGAAAGTGGGCATTTTGATGTCGCTCGTTACACATTTTTAGTAAATTAGAGATTAATAGTTTCATTTTAATTTTAAACTTAGAAGTATCCTTTAATCGTATATTTTTGCATAGCCTACTACTAGCAAGTACATTTTACTATGTTGTATTTTTTTCGTTAACACATTACAGTAACCTAATATCAGATTGCGGATTTTGTATTAAATAAGCTAAGAACGATTTTTAAGTTAAAACTATATTTTTGTCTATTCCATAATTTTCCCACTATTTACAATTCAGCAAAAGAACAACATGCATACAGATGCAATGTAGTTTTATTATTAAATAATATCTATATTCGTGACACAAAATGATGAAGAATTATTTAAAATATTTGCAGATTTTTATTAAGCCTTAGTCACATTGGTTGAAACTCATATGGGTAACCTAGGAACAAAAAAATATGTTATACAATCTAGTTTGAATAGTTTGACCAGTCCACCAGAGGGCTAAGAACATTCACTACCATGTGCTCTTTTCCGATACATCAGATTGCATAAAGTCTGTAGACTTTCTTTGTCTTTCTCTCTCTCTCTCTCTCTCTCTCTCTCTCTCTCTCTCTCTCATATTATTAGTCTATAAAAAGTGACAGACATTGTTAAAAAACCCAATATAGATTACGCCAACTTAGTCAAGCGTTTTATTATCCGTTTTTTAGATAAGAAGAAGAAGAAAAGTTCTGTGCATTGTAAATCCTCAAACGAATTGTTGTTTGAAGGAGTTTCAACAGTTTTACTTGATTTCGTGTCAACATTTTATACGGGGTGTAATAGAAAGTAAAAAAGTCAAATGCTATAGATGGAAAACAATATTTAATTTTACTTTTAAAGTACAATAGCATAATATGGTATATTGTACCATAATATATGGTCATCTAGAAGTGAAGCGTGACGGTATATGAAACTTAACAAAATAAGATTCAAGAAGTAGTCCATTTTCTGTGGCGAGATTATTAAAGAAAATAAGGTCTGTCTATACCACCAAACTAAAATTTTTATTTGTCCCTTTAAGGTGAAAAAAGGATTACAGAGTGTGCATAATTTAATGTCATTTTAGGTTGTTTAGGTTGTACTAGTTTCAACTTTAGTCAAAGTCATCATCAGCAACCATACAATTAAGAATTATGTTTAGGATGTACCTAAATAAACGAACTAAAACAAATTAAAAGGGGGGGGGGGGGGGGAACGAAGTGGAAATTTAAATTTGCCGCCTTTGGACTTGACAGTTGATACCCGGAAATACGAAATTTTAAATAATACAAAAAAGAAATTTTCAGTACTGATATTAGAGATACCCTCCATTTTATTGCAACATTCGCTTTGAACAGCATTAAGTCTTAAGTCATGTTCCTAATTTGTGCCTCTTTTACTAAAAAGAAAAGAAAAAAAAAAGTTTGCAACGTAAACCCGATTAAGTCGACATAATTTTAAATAATAATCCCTAAATATGGAGAATTTGGTGAGTACTTGATCACATTTCACATACAAATTTAAGTCTAAATTATGAGACCATAGATTACGATATTTTCGTACACAATTTTAATTTGAAACAATTTTCTTCTTTCAGATGACCACAACTGACTTAATGACGTAAATTATTTTAATACATTTTAATTTCCCTTTCCCCCCCCCCCCCCTTTACTTTATTAGTACTATTCTTATTAAAATTCTGACCCACCAAAAATAAATCATGTTTTTTCTTGGAGTTGACTTATGAAACGTTTACTTTATTGACTTTTCATTATAGACAGCTATATATCATATCATGACTATAAATGATTCCATTTGAATTTCCCTCTACTACAATTTTCGCATCTAATTTCCTTCATTGCTGAAAGTAGCATCGTATAGGTGATTGTCTTCTGTCGAGTCCATTGGCTGCATAAGGTGCACGTTATGGCCATGTATTGTTGAACCACTTCGTTCCCCCCCCCCCCTTTTAATTTGTTTTAGTTCGTTTATTTAGGTACATCCTAAACATAATTCTTAATTGTATGGTTGCTGATGATGACTTTGACTAAAGTTGAAACTAGTACAACCTAAACAACCTAAAATGACATTAAATTATGCACACTCTATAATCCTTTTTTCACCTTAAAGGGACAAATAAAAATTTCAGTTTGGTGGTATAGACAGACCTTGTTTTCTTTAACAAAATAACTTTATAGTTATTTGAGCATACCTAGTTGTTTAAAAACGTGTTTTAAATAAATGTGTTTTAATAGCATATAACCAAAAATAAACAACAATAACAATTTTTCAAATTCTACACTAAGCTTTAACATTACCACCATTTTTTCCAATGAAACTAGTCTTGAGAATTCCGCCACTGCATTTCTAACAATCTGAGCAAAATTTCTTGGACACATTCTCTAATAATTTTCGTTAAATGGTATTTTTTTTTGGAAAGATCAATGGGCATAGACTTTTTTTACGAATCCCATAAAAAATAATAACGACAAGTAATATCAAGGGGCCTTGGTGGCCAAACAAATTCTGACCTTCGTCCAATCTACCCTCTGTGGAAATGTCCGGTTTAAATATTCTGTCGCGCTTGCAGAGCTGTGACATGGAGCAATGTCATGTTGGAACCAAAGTGTGTTTCTTATATCTAGTGGTAGTGGTCCAACAATTAATATATTTTCGTGTCCAAAAAATTGCAAGTAAATTTCATAAGTAACATTTTCTTAAAAATGTACGACCCTGAAATACAACACTAATTGAACTAACCTGAATAAAACATCTGCAGTCAGAAAGTTAAAGCCTTATTTTGCGAACGCCCTGTAGCCCTAGGTCTCAAAGAAATAAGTGGCCAAATATTAACAACCATCAAATATGAAATTAAATTTAAAACTAGAAGAGGTTTTCGGAAACTGGAACTCTTTTTATTAATTATACTATTATTATTTTATTAAGCCTCATATCACCATGTCAGTTAAGGACGGAGTTTTCTCAAAAATTATTTTAATTTTTAACAATTAAATTTTAATAACTAAATTCTCATAAATAAAAAAGGAAACCTTCCTCCTTCAGATGTTATAAGTCAATTTATTGTTTTATACAAAATGTTTCTTTACTAAGCCAAATTTTACAATTTAATCAAAACTAAGTATTTACCTTTATCATATAGGAGATTCCAATTTATTTTAGAAAAAAAAATTTCTAGGTTTAATTATTTCGTCTTGTGATTGCAGCACGCGTATTGGTTTAATGACGCGATCCTAGTCTACATGACATTTGAAATTTACGTAATTTTTATTACCTCAATGCGAGGGTAGTGCTTATTTCCATACCAGCATCATGTAAGGATTTCTGTCACTATTTTAATATCTTCCCTGCTGTAAACATTGGTGTGTTGTAGTTGTATTTCCCGAAGCGTTCGACCTAATCCTTTGCTGTTCCCATGTTATAAGTGAATCTTAAAATTGGTTTGAGCCCCGAGGGTTTTTTCTTCGACTTCAGTGTGGCCAGATAACTAGATAGGATGTTCGTTTGTGATTAATTAATCAATTAAGAACAAAATACTTCAGATATAAATTTTGCTAATTTTTATTACCCGCCCATTATATTTACACAACAAATCACTAGGGCAATATAGTTTGGCTAATTAAACCATTGCTTAAAAATTAATCTGTAATGGCAGGAACTAAAATGGTTTTGCTTAGGATATTGGCTATCAATTCCCGTTATTAATAGCACCAAATTTATTTCGCCACAGGCTGACTGAGCATCTATATCATATGAGATCATTTAGCCTAATTGGCGTGCTGGAGGTTATTGATGGGATTTATCGAAGTTTATGCATAATTACTGGAACCCATTTAATAAGCGTATGTCTTAATATTTATTGTTGAATATAAACTAGGAGAATTTGTGGAAATTAGTTACATTTTTATGGCAAATTTAAAGCATATTCCAGAAGTGCGCTTACGAGAGGCTACAGCCAAACCAAAATTAGCATAATACGTTCCAAATAGATAATAGTTTGTCAAAGATGGATGACTTGGCTCGTTCACACGCAGCTACGGTGGTGTAACTTCTAGCGGGACTCGCGACCGCCGCCGAAGGTAGTTACAAGTTTTAGTCGAGTTCGGTTAATCCTCGCGGATGAGATAAAATAGTCCTTAGATCAAGAACAGCTGATCGTCAGATTACTTTAAGGTTGTCTGTTAATTATGGAACGGTTCTGGTGTTTCATAAACAACATAACCTCATTTTTTTCCTTTTTCGTACAAGTCGTAAATAAAAATAAAAATTTGTTAATCCCAATGGTTAAAATCAGCTACGATATGATTATGGAAGATGATGATACCGAACAAATAAATCAGGTCGAAAAAGTGTGGGATTTATCAATCAGCGAATTAGCTGATTCTATCCTAGGTTTCCTTGCTAAAAAACCTCCGATGGAAAGGATGATGCTCAGAGTCATCTGCCCCGGTTAAAGCAAAAGAAATTCGTTCGTAATCCGTCAGCTTGGAAACGATTAAACGAACGGAATTTGACAATCCGATGAATCGGAGACCATATCGAGGATTTACCAAACTCAACTTTTGTGCTTGGTTGAATTGTTATTTCATGTTTTTGACGTTTTAAGGTTTGTTACTGTTCTGTTGCACATTTTAGTTTTTTATAAAAACCATTGACATAAAACTATTAAGCCTAAAAGATAATGGTTAGGTATGTGCCACAAACAAGCAGTCATTTACATCGAAATGATAATGATAATCAAGTGATTTTTATCATAGGAATCTTATAAGTTTAAAATTTTAGCAGAGATCGTTTAATCTCAGCCGCCTTAGTTAAGCAATAATTACACTCAGAAAATTGTATCGTATATAATAATATTTAAAAAATATATTGAAGTTTCATAGAATTTATAGCTTAATATTTGACACTTTACAGGGTGTCCATTTGTCGATGTAATTGCAATGTGTCTCGGTAACTAGTGATAATAGAGACTTGCGGAATTCTCATAGCTTCCTTAGTTTTTAAGCTACAGGGCGTTTTCGAAAATGTTTGCATTTTGACAACCCCCTTTAACTGAATACAAAATTTAAAACTGTTTCTTAGAGATTCTTTTAAGTAAAATTCACTAGCGTACTTACTTCTTTTCTGGGAGTCTTACTTTTTGAGGTTTAAAGCAAACATATAATTTTTTTAATTAGATACCCTGTATATTTTTCCCTTACTTGATTGGGTCATTTTTCAGCTTTTCAAAAATATATATTAGTTAAATACATAATACATATAATTAAATCGCCGTATTATGGCTCATCGGCAAGGCTATAGAATCTGACGAAAAGGAAAGGGACCTTACAGTATTTTCAACACATAATGTATTTAATAATAGCTGTAATAGCCGTAATACGGCGAAACGCGTCTAAGGATTGGGTCTGACGGAAAGAAAAGGGCCAAACATCTTTCTTTTATATAATAGTTGATAGTTATTATTAAGAATAAACGCACAAATCGACAAATTTAGAAAATTAGGGTGAAGCCATTGAATCAAACAAAAAATATGTCATTACTACTAAAAATAAGTCGTAGCACAGCATTTCCAGTACGTAAAGGATGCACACTCTTTACCTAATAGGTTTCAAATATTATTTATTTAATATTTTTTTCGACAAGATTTTATTACCCCGAGATCTTTTTTTATGACTTTGCACAAAGTTCTAGAGTCCCTACAAAAGCCATAACGTTCATTTCGTCCCTTTCGCGATTCTCGTTATTACATATGAAGTAGGTGTTGGCTTAATAAATAATCAATTCCTAAATAAATTAATTTTTAAACTTAAAAATGTTACTTGATTGGGCTGCTTTCGCTCTAGATCTCTATGACAGTAAGGATTCTATAAGTTAGATATTTAAATTAGAAAATTGTAAACTTACGTATTTTCATGGCACTCTATGAAGCAAACTGACATGTCGCAATTTTCAAAATCTTCATACTTCTACATTTTTGTCATTTTTTTAAACTTTAGTGAAATGATGACATGTGTTTTAACAAAATGTAATTTTTGCCCATAGATTTTGGCAAATAGACATGCCAGAAAGATATTCTTTTGTTTGTTTCAATGGTTTCATGGCCTTTACTAACTAATGGACCTTTTAACAAAAGTTGTAGAGGGCAAAAAACCCTACAAGATAAAATATTGAAATACCCTGTAGTGTATTGTTCCATTTGAAAAAAAAAATAGTAGATTGGTTTTAAAATGTGAAAAGTTGACACGTTTGTAGAGCTCACCCTGTACCTAATATGGAATGTTCTGAGTGTCTTAAGTCTTGATTTGGTCTTTATCTTTGATATCCTCGAGAATGTTCCGAATGTCTCGGGTTAGTTCAATTATATTTCAAATTTGAAGGTGTCAAGTTTCTTCTTCTTCAAAAAAGAATATTTTTAAATAACTTGTCAACCATGCAAAATAATTAAAGACCATAATTGCCACGATACGCGGAATATCGAGGGAAATTTAATAGTGCAAAAATATACAGAGTGTTTTATTAAAAACAAAAAATCTTGTTCCTCTTTGTTGACTCACTTACTGTCCTTTAACTTTTATATTGACATTTTTTGTGTATTATAAATATAAACGGAGCTATTCTACTTTGCCACACTAAACGACCACTCTGTATAATACTTTATCTGAAATATTTGTATTGGTATGCTCCAAATTGGGACATAAAGTATATCTAAAATAAATATATTTATTTTTAGATTTAAGATATATTTTTTTTCAGTGTAGATATTGAATGATTCTAACAATAACATAAACTATTGACAAGTTTTAGGATTATCTATGATTTTTTGCAAATAAAAATCCTTATAATATTGTGTAATATTTTAAATATTTTATTTTTGATATAAAAACATCAGGATACAAATAAAAATAATAGTGAACAAACCTACACTTTTTGAATTCTCTGATTTCTTTGAGCACTATGGTTCATTCTTAAAACAATTATTATTGCATTCATTCAAGTTGTTTAATACGTAGATTTCCTTAAATTATCCGTACCATTGGCTAAAATCAACTACGCCTAAAATATAACTTTTGACAAATCACGGAACTAAACCAACGGTCAAATTAAAAATGCAACGACTAAAGGGGGCTTGCTTTAGATATTGGATCAATTACCTATATTAATTGCACCGAATTTATTTGACCACAGACTGAACATCCATATCGCAGGGAGTTATTTGACTAATTATTGGTGTGTTGGTGATAACTGATGAGCTTTATTGAAGCTGGTGCTTAATTAATTAGACGCTTTTAAAAATTCAGTCAAGCAAGGGTTATATTTTAGTAAAATTTTTAACGCTAAGGAAATATTTATCAACCGTTACTAAATTGTAAAATTGTTTCTTTGTTTATTATTAACTTATTTAGTAAAAATTTGTCCTTAATAAATACTAAGTTATTACAAGTAATTTTGATTTTAAATTAACTTGAATTCGAAAATACGTGTTTACTCTTTTGCTTTGGGTTGACCCTTAACTACTGTAGTACCAGTTTGGTGTAGTGCGTTCATGATGAAAGGAATATATAAATACCGTAAAAAAACAGATGTTTGTGTTTTTTGTATTGTTTTATTATTAATTATTATATTTGGCATGGGTTTTAATAGAAATTAAATAAATACCATTAAAAACTGGGTATTTTTTGGATATAAATATAAGGTACTAGCGTGCCTTGTATGGCACACGCGTAAAGCCTTTACCAAAATGCGTATAAATCTCACCCGAATTAAATTTAAGAGTGCCAATAACGTTTTTAGGTCGAGTGATACATTGGTTTATCGAAATTTGCAGCGGCAGTGAACCAGTAGTAGTTGTTCTGGTTTCATGCGTTCAGGTTGTTTACTTTTTTTTGTGTAGATAAAAATGAATTCTGAGGAAAGGTAAACTAACTTTTGAACTATTATTTAGCAAATTATGTCTATTTATTGCATGTTCCTTTTTTGTTATAATATTTTCAAAATTTTTAAATATATATCTTTAAAAAAATGTATGTCAGTTTTTTGTAAAAACAAGATATTTGTTGCTGTGTCTTATATGGCACGCTAGTCTTTTACACTGCTAAATATTTTGTAGGTCAAAATATCTACAATACTGTAATATAACATATAATAATATGTACATCTTACTATGTGTATGTATAATTTATAATATTGGTTTCAGTTTGACCGTGCGGGATATTGCTGATATGTTCGAGACTGAAGAGTTCTGGGATAATTTCGATACAGATGGGATTGACCGTGTTTATATAGAGCCTCCTGAAAACAAAGAAGAATCTGATGAAGATTTGGGAAATGAATCTGGTGGTTATTTAGACAACCTCACAGGAACGCAGCTTCAAGCACCAGCGGAAGTGATTCTAAATAGCGGACAACGAATAGGCGGTTTAGAGTCGGCCGTAGAAGAAAGTTTAACTACTGCTATGGTACACACGGTAATTTTAATGAATGCTGGTCTGATGAAAACGATTTTCCCCTTAGCCACTTTGTGAAGAAAATAAAAACAAATTCCATTGGTTGGTTGAAACGTGAGGATTTCCAAAATCAACCGCTCAAGAAATTTTTCCGCCGACAAATTTTTCGATATACAAGAATATGTCACCGGTAGAAATATTTTAGCTGTTTTTGACAATTGATGTCCTACAACTACTTGTTGAAGAAAGCAATCGATATGCTCTGTTTATAAACTGTCCAGACCCTAAAATAACCATCGAAGAATTTAAGTGTTTTTTAGCTATTCTGATTGTATCCGGATATGACAACAAACCATCAAAAGAAAGTTGCTGGGATTCTAAGGAAGTAAGTCTAGATCAACAGGAGATATTCTCGCTTATGTTACTCATGTTTGGAACAACGCAATAAAACACCATGGGGAGTCTCGGGCGGTAGCACTGGACATTTCCAAGGCTTTTAACCGAGTATGGCATGAGGGGCTCCTAACTAAAGTGAGAGCATACGGAATGCCGGTTCCATTTTGTTCATGACTGTCGAGCTTTCTTAAAGACCGTTCTCTGCGAGTGGCGATGGACGGATTTCTTTCAGACACATTTAACATCAACGCCGGAGTCCCTCAAGGTTCTATATTGTCGCCCACCCTTTTCTTACTATACATTAACGATCTTTTGGAAAAAACTAAAAATGCTATATATAGCTTCGCTGATGACAGCACACTTGTTTCATCTTTTACTTTGGATGCTCGGACATCGGCTGCTAATGCACATCTCTATAGGCAGCAAGAGGTCTCACATCTCAACAAAGACCTGGAAGAAATTCTGTCTTGGGGTGACAGTAACCAAGTAGAATTTAACGCTAAAAAGACCCAGGCGGCAGTTTTTTCTAAAAAAGTTAATGTTGAAGAACCGGATATAGTTATGGCGGGACACTCGATTCCCTTGGCATCATCAATTCATTTATTGGGCGTTAATTTGGATAGTCATATGTCTTGGCATAGCCACGTTGCGGCCATTGCTAAGGCAGCCTCGCAGAAGCTTGGAGTACTTTTCCGAACAAAGAACCTCTATACACCCCAACAACTTTTGATGCTCTATAAAGCCCAAATTTGACCATCACTGGAGTACTGCTCGCATATTTGGGGCTCTGCTCCTAAACATACCCTGAGATTGCTAGATTCCATTCAAAGAAGAGCCATTCGCTTGATTGGTGACCATAGTCTGACAAACAACCTGGAAAGCCTTGAACATCGAAGGCAGGTTGGCGACTTGAGCCTATTTTACAAATATTTTCATGGCAAGTGTTCAACTGAGGTTGCCCGCTTGATACCACCCAGAGCGGTGCATGGTAGAAATACACGACGAGCCACTGCAGCCCACCAGTACGTGGTTCAGCTTAGTGTCCCTCGAACGACACTGTTTCAAAATTCTTTCATCTGGAGAACGTCATCACTCTGGAACGACCTCCCTGAGATCGTGTTCCTCAACGAGTATAATCTTCAAAGATTCAAGATCAACGTGAATCGTTTCCTGCGCACACGCCCCGCTCCTAGAGCGCCATAAAGGATTTATGCCTTATCATAAAAAGAAAAAAAGATCTTTGCAATATAGATGTGTATAAGTCAATGCGTCGTGACCGGTTCATACAGATTATGAGGTTTACACATTGTGCAGATAACACCAAGTTAGACCCAAAAGACAAGATGACAAAACTGAGACCCCTGATAAATAAATTAAAATTTAATTTTATGGAAAATTTTATACCCGACCGAGAGATTGCTTATGATAAAAGCATGATAGAATATTTTGGGCGACACGGATGCAAGCAATACATTCGAGGAAAACCCATTCGCTTTGGATACAAGGTGTCTAAATTCGAAAAGTGGTTATCTCATTAATTTCGAAATTGATCAAGGTTGTATCCCAAATTCCAACGAGGAGTACCAAAAGAGATTTGGTAAGGCGACTGCTCCGCTTTTGCAGCTTATTGAAGAGATGCCAAAGGAAATTCGATCCTTTCCTTTTCGTTTTTATTTTTATAATCTGTTTACCTCCGTGGGCGTGCTCCAGCATCTAAAAGGCGAAGGATATGAAGCAACTGGTACGATTAGGGAGAACAGACTCTCTAACAATTGTCCTCTCCGTTCTGTCAAAGATATCAAGAAGGCCAAGCGAGGCACATATGACCATGCCCTAACTGAAGACAAAAATGTAGTAGCTACACGCTGGATGGATAATTACTGTGCATGGAGTAAATCCCATATCCAATACAACTAGGTATTCATCTACCGAGAAAAAAAAACGTTTCTATTCCTAGGCCAAACTGTGTTGGAAAATACAACGAGTTCATGGGAGGCACGGATCAGATGGACGCATTTATAAATGTTTACAGAATTGGCATCCGAGGAAAAAAGTGGTGGTGGCCAATTTTTACATGGCTTATAACAAGTGATTTTTAATTATTTTGCTCAAGGGAGGCCATGCATTTTGAAAGCATCATGGCCGTACTGCGTAGATAAGATGACATGATTGTTTTATGACATTTACGTCTTATTTGAATTTGTGTATTTGTAAAGTTTAAAAATTGGAGAAATTTTGTAATTTTTGCAGTTATTTGAAGGTAGGTTACTATTGCTTTAACTAATATTTCTCCGGGGAGTCGTCTTTTGACTATTATAAAGTGCTATTTGCAGGATATGACTTAATTTTTTATTTTTTTTTTTATTTTTTAGCGTATCAAGTTTTGGTGAAGCTTTGTTGCCGGATTGAAAGTTCTACAGTAAAAATGTTTAGTGAAGCACACACATTTTTATTGTTGAAAGTTTTTTTAGAAATGGAAACAAAATAGGCGGTGTGTGGAATTACTCTATGCATGACTGCTTTGATGAATTTCGAACCGAGTTTCCTGATGTTGCGGTGACCTTTCATAATTTTCGTACTGGGTCACAATACCTAATTGATAAATTTCGTCAGACTGGTTCTGTTCAACATAAAAAAGGGGCTGGAAGACCAACGAAACGATCGAATGAGGTTATTGAAGAAGCGCGACAAATTATGGAAAATAATCCTTCAACTTCTATTAGGCATTTATCTCAACAAATTCAGCAAACGGATTTATGCTACAGTACATGTCAAACACTTTTGAAAAAGGATCTGCATCTATACCCTTATCGTGTTACGGCTATTCATTAACTCCTTCCCAATGACGTTCCCCAAAGACTTAATTTTTGTGAATGGTTTTTAAACAATTTTCAAGAAGAAAATAGTGGTGCTTTTGAAAAAACATTTTTTACCGATGAGGCTTATTTTTATTTATCAGGCTATGTTAATTCACAAAATATGCGAATGTGGAATACGCAAAATCCGCATGTTTTTGTAGAAAGACCTCTTCATCCTCAAAAAGTTGGTGTGTGGGCAGCAATTAGTTCTAGAAGAATAGTAGGCCCAATTTACTTTGATGGCACAATTACAGCTGAGAGATATCGGATCGAAATTCTGACAACATTTATTAATGAGTTTCACGATGATGAATTGCGGGAAGGTTACTTCCAACAAGATGGCGCTTCACCTCATGTAACCAGAGAAAATTTAAATTTTTTAAGTGAATTTTTTGAAAACAGAGTTATAAGCCGAAATACGCAACAAATATGGCCACCTCGTTCCTGCGATTTAACACCCTGCGATTTCTTCTTGTGGCCTTGTATAAAAAACTCCATTTATCGAACACCAATTGAGGATATAAATGATCTTAAACGAAGGATTTCAGAAAAAATTGCCGAAATTAATAATTCTCCAAACGTATTGGTTAATGTGTCTCTGAGGGTAAGAAGAAACATCAGAAGGTGTCTAGAAGTAGGAGGCGGCCATATAAAGTAGGCTTTCAAAGTAAGATAGCTCAGGATTTTATATTACATACCGTCAAAAAACATTATTTTAGGTTTTCAACGTGACAACGCTGCTTTCTTACAAATTCGCCCTATGATTTAATCTACGCGCTACTGCTACACTATGTATACTGGGTCACAGCCGCCCTTGAGCAAAATAATTAATAATCACTCGTTAGATAGCTGTGTACAAAATGCCTGTATTATATATAGGAAACACAACCAGTCCGTCTCTCAGTTACATTTTTGGAGACAAATAGCTTAGGTCTACTTGCAAAAGTATGAGAATTTACCAAGATCTTGTGGACGGCCCATGATGATACAGACAGTAGAATTTCTCCTGACATAAGATACGATCGTATGGATCATTTAGTTGAATTTGTACCTAATAACAAGCAAAGAAGATGTGCTGGCAATCACACACAAGCAAGTGCAGTACGAACCCAATGTCGCAAATGCAATGTGGGACTGTGCATTGGATGTTTTGCGACTTACCACCGACTTACTTAACTGTATTGTTAAATTATTATTAAATAAATAATTTTTTCGCCAAATTTGTACTCTTTCATATTTTAGCATCCCAGAGTACTAGTGTGCCATATATGGCACGGGTCTTTTTTTTTTCTAAGTAATCAAAATATGCAAAAATGAAAAAATACTTTATTTTAATACCATATTGTACATAAAATCCTAAAATCGACTTCAAATTTAAGAGTTAAAAAATTCAGTCCCTAATGGGTTAAGTATTAAACGAAAACTAATAATCCTAAAACGAAACGGGATGTTTTTCTTTTAAGACCAAGGTATAAAGTTACAAAAAAAAAACAATAAATAAACACCGCTTTTTTCACAAAAATCCCATACCATAAATAATTACAAATTATGCCTACAGTTAATACAGAGCTTTGTTGAGCATTTAACACAAATGGGCTTAATACACATGTAACACAAGTAAAACGTTCTTCTTTTTATTCTTAAAGGACAAGTGTTTTTCTTTTTCCAAGTTTCTCCATGCCGACTTGTTCCAGACGTTCTTCAGGAATATTTAAAATCCTCCATATTGAAGACCGTAGCTCTCGAGCGATCCTTGGATTAGCAGCCCTTCTTTCTAAATGCGCCATAACCAGCTCATCAGCAAGCATCTTTAAAAAATCTGTTTTTTCAATTGCTTTATTATTTTTAAAACTCTGATGAATAATATGTGCAGTTACTCCGTAACTAACCTGAACTAACCTTCTTTTGCGAAGGCTTGTGGAGTGCTTGGCGCATTTTTCATCAATAGTATCTACTCTACTCCAGTCATAATAAACCAAAATATGCGTAGTAAGTAAAGCAATAATTAGTTTCACTAATACTGTGCTGCAGTCACTATGACCGCAAAATAATTTAAACTTGACGTAATTTAAAAGGTGGGGGCGTAAGCCCCGACTGCTTTCTTAAAATGCACTGGCTTAAAGGTACAGAGATGCTCAAGGCAATACAACTAGGGAGGGAATAACTTCTAGGGGTGTTAATATACGCATCGATCATGATGACCGCACCACAGTAGTTAAGGGTTAAATGTCCATTCTAACCTAAAAAGGATAAATTCATTTTACAATTTTTAGCCTATTGCCACACGCATCGGTCATGATGACCGCACCACAGTAGTTAAGGGTTAAATATCCATTCTAACCTAAAAAGGATAAATTCATTTTACAATTTTTAGCCTATTGCCACAGAATAACAAATCACAATAATTGATAAAAGTTTGACCTTCTACAAAATATCCAGCCGTATAACACTAACCTTTTGTTGGGGAGCTCGGGGTTTAAAACTGCCTAAATAAAGCCTTCTATGGATAGCCTTAACTGCTAGAGTTTACGAAACGTAAGGTACTTCGAAGCTAGCAGACACTAAAAATAAACTATCCACTGATAAACCGGCTTTAAGTCAACTAAAAATAAGATAAAGTTTAGAGGCGAACAGATCTGTTCAGCTTGTTCATGATCTGCTCAAAGCTCAAGAATCCTCTTTGTGGGAGAATAAAGTAACTGGTCTCAGTACTGATGACAACAGTATATCGAAAATGACAAAATCATTAACAAAGGGCGGCAAGAAGCCAATGTCATTTGTCAGAAACTCCATCAACAACACTCTAGTCTCCGACTCCAGGGAAAAGGTTGAACTGTTCGCGGATGGCCTTCATGAACAATTCAATGATAGCCCGGCGACGGATCCAGGGAGGGACGCGCAGATCTCCAGGACAATACGAATTTATTGGTCGATCGAGCACCCCATTTAGAAGATCCGCAATATTTAAAAGTCAAATACGTTATCAAAGTTATTAAACCTAAAAAGGCTCCGGGTTTCGACGGTATAAAGGCCAAAGCGTTAAATAACTTGCCAGATAATGTTATATCGGATTTGGTAAACATTGCAGATTATCGAAAAGGGCCGTTTTCCCCAGGTATGGAAGAAAGCCAAAGTGGTTCTTATTCCGAACCCTAAGGATGATCAATCACTGGTGACCAGCTACAGACCCATTAGCCTACTGTCCTGTCTTGGCATTCTTGGCAAGCTTGTTGAGAAAGTCATACTTCACCGTATCAACGATTTTGTATTTAACAACAACATTTCACCGCCAGGACATTTCGGTTTTCGATCTGCTCATTGCGGGGCGCGACAAACAACTAGACTGGCTTCCAACGTACTCAAGGGTTTTAACGGTCGCTATAGCACAGGAGCGGTTTTTTTTTACGGTAGCAAGGAATTTGATAAGGTCTGACATGACGGACTCATTCTAAACATAAGAAGGTCAGGTATGCCGAACTACCTAATAAGGGTGATTAAGCTGTAACGCCACATAAAACTTATTTATCTAGGCGTAATTAGATAAATGGAAAATTCGTCTAAATGACGCTAAAGTCCAAGCCATCTGTGCGAACACGTTTGTAACAATGAACGACACAAAAAACTTTAACCTCTGTCTTCACAAGTCGACTGGCTCAAACTTTGCTTTACTTGGAAAATAAAATTTCATTTCAATTTTATTGCATTATTATTTATTAACAGATCAATCACTTCATCTTTTTATACCCTAGCATGGGTATGACATACTAACACATTTCTAACTTAGACTCGCCAAACCACAACTTAACTACTTTTAAATACTTTTAACCACTTTTACGTGAACGATTTACCGTTCCACGGAGCGCAACTTAACTCTGTCTGTATCAGTGTGACACTATACTTTATTACTTTTAATTACTTTTAACCACTTTTACGTGAAGGATTTACCGGTCCACGGAGCGCTTCTTATCTCTGTAGACTCTCGAATGGCACTGCTTTGTTGACAAAACACTGGTCGTCTCGTACCGTATACAGACACCTTGACCAATCAGGTCCTAACACGTCACAATTCAAGATGGCTTCTTTCACGTCAAAATACTGTTGTTAGCCAATGAGAAAAGAGATCCGCTGTTACTACAAGCGGCGTTTATCGTACTTAAATTTACGTGTTAGGAAATGATACAGAATCACCGACCGGTTTTTTATACATAAGGATTTAACTTACACTTATTATATATTTTTATGGATTTGTACAACGTTGCCATTACTTTAATATGCGGTATTGCCAGTTATATTGCATGTAAATATAATGTACTTTCCTCTTCTTTTAGCGTTTACTAGTTACAGAAAAACATCGTAACTTAGCACGAATGCGGCGTTGCCGCTTAGACCAGTATGACACCACATTACATTTCCTAGAATTGAGTTCCACGCTTTTACTTTAACTTTGTACTGGGTCACGACAGAAATATATACAAACTTATTATCATATTGACAAACTTATTATCAACTACTGCAAATGGAGAGACGTTTCCTTGAATCCTCTGATCACAGATCCACTCAAACCCTCTTAAATGATACAGACTACCGAGTGACTGGCTCACTCCTGCCCAGGCTCCCCTTCCCCCTCCGCCACAATAAACTGACCGAGAACGATCACTAAATAATTAAAAATACACACTTCTCTGCTGCTGTCTACCACCCCTCCTACCTTAACAAGCTGCGAATTTGAAGATTCAGCATTAGGCCTATGCCATGTCTCCCTAAGAAGCTTGCCTGTATGCAAATAGAAATTAATAGTTTCCGACTGATTTAAAGAACGAACATGATCCAAAAAAGATAAAGTTTCATACGCTTAAAATGGTAATAAACAGTTTTAAATTAGATTAAGAATGTACCGCGACGGCTATTTCGGAAACAATGGTAATACAACGTGCTCAGCCTTTCCCAAAATCGATTAGTGATTGTTTCAGCGGCGTTTAATTAAAAAATTGACGCGGATTGTGTACCGTTCAGCATTTTCGACCGCTACTATTTTTCATTATGATTTATGAATTGAGCTTTTAATTGAACTTCATCAAAAGGTTTTTGTCTACTCTTTGGAAACCCATTGTATTATGCACTCTCCATCGAAAGCAAAAAATTTTCATTACACGGGACCTGTCAGTTTTGGTTGGGGAATTATTAATAGTTTATTTTTTGCTAAACGGCCTAGAGGTCGCTTAAGTTTTTTTTATATTTCAGAAATATGGTACATTAAATCAACGTTGTGGTAAATAGTCACTGAAATAATAAAATTATAGTATTTTTTGCTTGGTATATTGTAAATACTAAAGCTCTAGGATTTTGTAACAATTCAGATATTTACTTATGTTCAATTATATCGTCCCTTTGAAAATCTATGCCAGGGGTCTCCAAACTTTCCAGCCTTAGGGCCATACTGATTACTCCAGTAAGTTCTAAGGGGCAAGATCATTTTAATTTTCCTGTCATTATCTATAATTTGTTGACTAGTCGCCGAGTACGCGCCCTGAGCGAGCATACGCTCACTAAATTCGCTAGTTCAATCACTATGGTGTTGTACTGTATTGTACTGTATTGTTACATACAACTTGACAACATCTGGTGGTTATACACAGAAATAGGTAGTGTACCCTCTATCCGTCGCTATCAGATAGCCCTCAAATCGCGTCGAACCTCGTTGGTTCGGAAAAGTTCTGATGTATTCCACTCACTTCTAGATGGCAGTAACTGGAGTTTAAAAAGGCTAGCGGCACCACCGCGAGTCAGTCCACCTAGAAAGCGCAAAAGAAGCGAATCTGTATGTTGTGAAGTAGTGCGTAACTCCTTAAAACGTGCTTGTGCATGTTAAAAAGACATCTTCGTAACAGTATTTTGACTTGACTTGTTGTTTTTGTTTTGTGCGATTTACTAATGGAAAAGAAGTAAAAAATAGACAGAATGCAAAACATTCCAAGATCAATGGAACTTTCAATATTTCGTAATTGGGTCCAGTAAGTAGGCGCTATGTTTAATTTGCAATAAAACCATAGCCATTCTTAAAGAATATACCATTAAACGTCATTATGAAACGAAACATTTTAAAAATTACTCAAATTATACTGGAAGTTTGCGGACAGAAAAATTTGAAGCTTTGAAGGACGGATTGAAATCGCAGCAATCCTTGTTTACGAAACTCAATACTGAACAAGAGGCTCCAACTCATGCCAGCTTTCGTGTGGTTCTCGCAAAATATGGAAAACCATTCACCGATAGAGAAATGATAAAAAGCTCGGAGGGTAGAAGCCGTCGCAGAAAATATATCAACTCAACTGTCTGACAAAAATGGACATCTTCAGTGGTTTTCTCTGGCCTTGGATGTGTCAGATACTGCTCAGGTGTTGATTTTTATTCGACGAGTGGATAGAAGCTATGAAGTGTATGAAGAACTTCTTGATATTGATAGTATTCATGGCACGACTACTGGTGAAGATATTTTTCAGGGAGTTGAAAATGCCATTAATTGAAAGAACCTTTGCTGGAAAAACTTGAAATCTATTACAACTGATGGAAGCAAAAACATGTGTGGTGAAAATAAAGAAGTGGTTGCTCTTATGTCAAAGGCTGTAGAAAATGATGGTGATTTAAAACCGTTAGTCTTGCATTGTATCATTCATCAACAGTTTCTGTGCGGGAAATGTTCGATATGTCTGAAATTCTAAAACTAGTCACATTAACTGTTAATTTCATCAGATACACTGGGCTGAATCACCGAGAATTCCGCCAGTTAACTAAAGAAATTTGAGAAAATGATTTACCATATCATACTGCCGTACGCTCTCTTAGTTGCGTAAAAGTTCTTCAGGGCTTCTTTGAACTTCGGATGTGATCGGAATTTTTTTGAATGAAAAGCGTCGTAATTTATCAGAACTACAAAATAGCCAATGGCTGTGGAAGTTAGCATTCTACTTCGATTTGACAAAACATATGAACAAAAAGGAGAAAACCAGCTTCTCCCTGATTTATACACTAATATCAAATCGTTCCGGCCGCAAATAATACTTTTTCAGTCACAATTGCGTAAAAAATGTTTCACACATTAAAACAAAGCAAGAATAATAGATAGAATTATGACATACGCATAATACCTACTAAAAAACAATTCTAACCAAAAGACAAGGTATTTCTTTGGTAAAAAATATGAACATAAAATTAGCATTATGGCATACGCAACTATATAAAGACAATTATTGTAACATAAAAATAAAACCAAGACATATTCATACCTTTATCTTTGGTAAAAAATAATATGCACACCTATTTATACTAGCTAAAAACAATATCTCAAAAAATAAAAAAAAAAAACATTTTTAACCCTTGGTCAAAAATTGAGCATAATCCCAGTGGCGTAACTAAGGGCATGTGCGAACCGCCGCCGCCGAGCCGGTGGCCCGATGATGACGGGGAAGGGAGAAGGGACGAAGGACGACAGGATCAGACCAAGTCGAGAGTTAGAAGCGCGTTAGAGGTTATAACCTTTATTTTACTATTTTTTATATTATGAATCAATAAAACTTATATCAACTACCTAAATATTACATTTAAATCTATGAGTTTCGCAGATCTCAAATCTCACAATAGTCACGAGCGTTGCACTCTGCTTCGGCATTTTCAATGTCCTCCCCGGTTGCATCTTTGTAAAGGACTGTACATTTTTATTCTACCGGAAGTTCTAAAAACATTCCATGTTACACATCCTATACCGATTTCCAACCGTTTTTGAAATATTGACGTTTAAAATGAAACTGATATTTGCCTTGATCCTAGTAAACTATCCATATTCTTTATCAAAAAATTACTTAACAATTAGAAATAGAGATGGACGGGTCCGAGCGTTTTCAAATTAATTTTTCTTTTGGCAGTTATCGAATTTATGCGGGATTTTTGGCGGTCACTGTATATACTAGTTGTCAGTCTGAAACTTATGCTTGTCGAGTCACTCATCTACCCTCAGCTGGATTATTGTAGGGTAATATATTTTAACTATTTAACTATTGAATTTCAGAATAAGATTCAGCTGGACCAGAACGCATGTATCCGATTCATCTACGGTCACAGATTAACCTAATGTGTGCTACGGTATCAACAAATTCGAACATAATATTATACCCGTGTACGTAAACAACAAAAATCGTAAATATAAACATTGCGTTCTGCTTTATTTGGGTTAGTTCAGGCATAGTTTAAAGAATATAATATAAGTTGCGTCACTTTGTCAAATTATCAAAACGATCTGCCTCTCACCCCGCCTGACCGGTCCACCGGCACCGGTGGACCAGTCGATACAGAGCGTCTCACTGTGGGGTTTAAATTATATTACGAGGAAGTGTACACCTTGTCCGAGAAATTTAATTTACTTAATGTTTGTTAAAACATAAAATGACGGGTAACAGTGCTTGTTCAATGGACGGTTGTGAGAGTCGAATAAAAGAAAGATCAAGAAAGGTAGGTACCATGATATTTAATAAAATTATAGTGAAGGTTAGTTATTATTTTTGGAGCGTTATTAGGTAGCTGTGTATGGTATAATTTATTAAATACTTATTTGAATCATAAAACAAATCAATAATAATATAACGAATGCATTGATGTATGTAGGTAAAGTCTGTGCGTTTTAAGAAGTCCGATATCGGATTAAATCACCAAGGGATGTTATCGCTTTTAAAACAGTAAGTCGGTTAAGTTACAATATCTTCGCACCTTCGCTATACTTGATCACACCGAACATCCCACTGGTTTACTGTATTCTATTACTGGCCGAAATCAGAGGTTTCAAAACAAAATTATCTTAGAATTACGCGTTGAGCATAAATAATAATTAAATAGATAATTAAATTATTTTGCTATTATTATAGTTAAATCTATATAATAATCGCTATTTTCCAAGAACCAATTAAAATTTGCTCAAGTGCGGGATGGTTAAATATGTTAAAGATTTTGTCAGGTATATACTTTTCCGATAATGACATTATTTTGGGATTATTATAATTAAATCTTCATAATAATTACTATTTTCCAAGAAATAATAAAAATTTGCTGAAGTGCGGGATGGTATGTTCTACTTTATTTTAAATAAGTAGTTGTGCTTTTCACTTTTAGTTTGTTTCTCATTGTGTGTGAATTAAAATCAGTTATTAAGCAAAGTTATGGAAAATGTTCAGCAAGGTGGCACATTGCCTAGAAGGCATTTATCTCCAGGTGAACGCCGTTTGGTATTACAAGTGGAACGTTATTTTACTTTAGAAAAAGATAACTCGGGCCCGTTAGAGTCTGTTTTGGCAGTGCAAAAACGAACGTCTGATGCTTGCGGCATTTCAGAGAAGACCTTAAGAAGACTTCGAAAAAAGAGTGAAGAGGATTTGGACAGACCATATAAAAGGGTTCGACTCCATTCAAAAACCTTGGATTTATCACAAGGGATAAAACTCTCTATTAGGAATATTGTTTATGATATGTATAAAGCCAAGGAATATGTTACCCTCAAAGCTATTCTTGAAAAGATAAAGCAGAAAAAACTTTGCGGTATTGGAACTAACAGTTTGTCCATCATCTTAAAACATATGGGTTTCAAATATAAAAAAACGAACAACAGAAAACTGCTTTGCGAGCTGTCCAATGTTGTTTCGAAAAGATGGCAATTTTTAAGGGATTATTTAAACAACAAAAAATCGGAATTGTCAAGACAAGTTGTTTTTCTTGACGAAACATGGGTATTTGCAAACGGAACTTTAACAAAAACGTCTTGGCAGGATGACTCAAAGCATTGTTATTCAAGTACCCGTGCAAGTAATGGAAAAAGGTATATTATATTACATGCTGGTAATGAAGAAGGTTTTCTTTTAAATGCCAGTTTGATATTTTCATCAACAAAAAAAACTGATGATTATCACGACAATATGGATGCTGGAATTTTTGAGCATTCGTTCGAGGAAAAACTTTTAAAAAGTTTAGAAAAACCTTCCTTAATTGTTTTAGACAATGCCTCTTACCATACGAGACTCGAAGAGAAATTTCCTACAAGCAGCTGAAAAAAGGAAGAAATAAAAGAGTGGTTGTCAAAGAAAAACATAAACCATGAAAATTTATATTTAAAAAGTGAACTTTTAAGCAAGTGTAAAGAGCAGTCATTTAAAAAAAAGTATGTTGTTGACAAATTAGCCCTCAAATATGGACATCAAGTTTTGAGATTGCCGCCCTACCATTGTCATTACAACGCAATTGAATTGGTATGGGGTATTAGCAAGAACTATTATGACAAACATGCCTGTAAAAATATCGGTAAGCCTAGCGTTATAAAGTTATGGGAGGAGGCGCTTAGCCAAGCGGGCAAAGAAGAATGGCGGAAATGCATTGAACACACAGGAAAAATGATTTTTGAATCTTATGAGACAGAACAGGTTATAGACGAAGTAAGACCGTTAATTATTACGAATGATGATGATGATGACGATGATGTTGATTCTGATGAGTCTGAAAGCATGGGTGAAATTTCAAATGCAGAGGAAGACTACTTTTAGTAGTACCTATCTACAAGTAGGTACGTTCTGTCGCAAGACTACAAAATCGGTTCTTTTTAGAACCAAAACTTTATAAAAAAGAATTCGTAAAACTAATTTGTCTGAATACTACAAAAGCTAAAAAATTATTATTTTTCTTTACCTAAACTAATTTTTTATTTACTTTAAATTATTTTATTTAGAAAATGTAATTCATCAACATCCAAAATTACCTTCAATACAATTTATTGTTTGAGAGCCACCGACATAATGCTCAAGAGGTTTTATGGCTTAGCGGACTTCTTAAAACGCACAGACTTTAGGCACATATTAGATGATTTTCTTCTAAGTAAATAAAAAAGTATTTAGAATTACATGGAAACATTTTAAACTGCGGATGGTGCTGGGTTGCACTTGATAAAAATTCATTATAAATAATTGTAATAAAGACAAACTCGGTCTAATTTTACACTGTAGCTTTATCGACGCATTTTGTTAATCGAGTAAAGTGCTACAATATTAAAGTATTTGTGTTAACAATTATCTATCTGTTAAGTAGATAATTATTATTAAGGGAATTCCCACAGAGTTCTACTTAAGGTACGATCAATTAGTGAAAAGGTTTAATTTTTGCAGGTGTTGGTTCAGCCTTTACACTTATTTCATTTTTACTGTGTATCCATAGGCTGGAATAGCTGGCTCGTGTGTAGATCTGTTGATTTAATAAAACACTGTATTTAATTCCAACAGCGTTTTATTCGTAAGATAGCACTAACATTTTATTTACAATATTCACTTTACGACTTCCCATTATCTGAGAGTACACTACATCAAATTACTATTTACACTTTAAGTTGTACTTACACGTACGTTTCCATATTACTCAATACTTTTAAATTGTATTAACTTATTAAAACTCGTTTTGGTTAACTTTGCCTACATAGCGCAAGAAATGTGGACACTTTCCACCCAGGTGACGTGCTCTATATTTTAGAACAGTCGTGACATATACCACCGAACTCTCGGTGAACAGTGAAAAAGTTAAACCTTTTTTTAATGCGTCTAGCCAAAACTCACCTTAGCGACCGTATGGAGGCTGTGTTGCCTTATCCTTTCTCGCGTTTTTCTCCCTCTCTCACGCAGCTTGGTAGGTGTTTATTTTGGGTGAAGCGCCTACATATGACAACAATACCGCGCTGTTACCATGCAGGTTTTATGATAAATCTTCGATATTTAATTACACGTGAGAAAGGGAGACGAACTAATAAAGACGCAGACAGCACAGGGTTTGTCCTTGCCTCGTGCGGTAGCCACATAAGCCTTATGTATGTACACTATATGCATCAATTAGACTTTCAAGAATGCCATCAGTGGCGTACTTTGTTTTAGCATTTGGCGTGTTCTCAACAGGTGTCATACATGAAAAAATGCACTAGGATTTACAGGGTCCCATAAATAATTTAATATTAAACCAGAACAATGTTACAACCGCATTCGAATTTGTTCTTTGCATTTCCTTGAGGACAGTTTTGCAAATTCTTCAAGAAGTCGAATTCACAATTATGCAGTTCCACTTTTAATATTACCGACTAACTCAGACAGCAAAGGTAAATTTTCCATTATTTTTTCTTATTTTTATATCCAGTAATATACTTATTAGAAATAGGTATTCTGCTTCACAATAACCTATAGGTCTAGAACAATAGCATGCAAAGCAGTTCCTTAGTTTTTTTTTTAATTTTAGGGGACCTAGCGTTGAATGAGGCGTCTAACATACAAACGAACGAGGCTTGTGCCCAAACAAACTGCCTTCCAGGAGTATTGTTAAGTATATAATGGAATTGGAAAGTATTTTTGTAAACAAATTTAATAATTTAGGTTGTGGCGAATCCGTCGACAATCTGCTAAAAAGCGAATTTTCTAAAATATATATATATAATATAATATATATTTACCCTTGTACAAAATTTTCTTTAGATTATTTTTTAAATTTATATACAGCGATGTTAAAACAATAAAATTAAATAAAGGTAATATCAAAATAAGTTATTTCAAAAATTTGTAAGTTTGTACGTCATTTTGTATTTGTGAACTGTATTTTTAATATTAAAACTAATCAAACATGCAAGGTGCTTTTTATATACCTAAACTTATACCTAGTGATTAAATTTAAAATGTGCCACAAGGCTATTATTTCAATATTGCATAAAACTATATACGACTTAAATCATATTTTCTATTTCTAAAATAATCTAATATCACACTTCTGGAAAACCCCAGGTATACAAATATTTATCAAGCTGGACTAAATTACGTTCTTAAGTCCCCGGTAATGCGCTTGGATTAGGACTGAGTGAAGGTAGCGGCGGCACGCTTGTGTCATGAATACATCAAAGGCCCGACGGAGAGTGACGCAACTTATATTATATTCTTTAAACTGTGGTTCAGGTATCAAGAATATAAAGCCGGATGTCCGACTACCTGCCGAAATTTATAGTATTCCACAATAATTATTCGTTGATTTCACGACCGCAGTAAATTTTAAATGACAACGCTCAGTCGTAATCCCAACCATAAATAAGTTGCCTTATAAATATCTATTGTGTAGGCACCGGACCTTTCTTGAAAGGGTACAGGTCCTCATTACCTACTAATTTCAATAGTTTAGGTTAGCTATTTTCAACAAAACAACAAATATAAAATAATAGGTAAGTATCTTTATTTTGGCAAGGGCCTAGCGACACTTAAAGCACCGGTTCCCGTCAGATCACCGAAGTTAAGCGGTGTCGAGCGCGGCTAGTACTTGGATGGGTGACCTCTTGGGAAACACCGCGTGCTCTTGTCTTACGGAATAGTGTAAAATTAATCGAAATCAAAACTATCCTATTCACGCCGGACAGGCCGGATGAGATCGGATATCTCGTAGGATAAAGGTGCCGTTTCACACTACCCAGTCGGTAGACCGCACGATTAAAAATCGTACGGTCGATGACCGGTTCAAGATGGCCTCTGATACGCCGACGACCGTAAAAAATAGTAAATAAAAAAAATCTTTATTTTAATCATGTAATTAAATAGCTATTAATATTTATACAAAAACACTAATCTACAATATTATAATAATACAATATTTAACTTAACCTACTCTAAATTTAGCTCTGTTTCACTATCACATCATTTCGTCTTCATCTATGCCTAAACTAATTATTAAGGGCCTTACGTTACTATTAATTATTGGATGGATGGGTTTGGTCATTATATCTTTTACTGTCGTTAATGCAACTTTGGTCAAAATACTCGTTTTACTAAAACTTGCACTCCGGTCATACCCTTTTTCTAAAACGGTACAGTAAACGTTCTTTATAATATTTTTGGCATCAAGTGATAAATGTTTTTTCTTCGTTACATCATAACTTCCGGAAGCAATATTAGCTGAAGTTTCACACAGATCTTGCATATTTTAGATGCTCGATAACACACACGAAAATACCTTTTTCTACGATCATGCAAGAAGGGACAACTTTTGTAGTCACCGTCTTATGGCAAAAGTTAGCTTTTATTGCACGCGTGAAATAAAGTGTTTTCTTGGTTGCCTATTCCTCAGTCAATTAGAATAAGTTCCTCAAAACTTTTACCCTTATTTATTGCTTGTTTATTATACATTTACTAAAAGAAAAATTCTAAGAGACATTTAGCAACAAAATATCCAACAACAAACGAAGACTGTAACAAAAGACCGTTTAATCAAAATCAAAAACATTTAAAATACTTTTCTAAACAATATAAACCAAATGACGGGAGACAGGACGCATCTCGGGTAAAAACAATTCAATAAAATTTCAAGCCAAAGGTTGCTTAAATTATTAATTATACATGAAGAATTAGGTAATTAAGGGAAGATTATTTTAATTTTATTTATATAAAATAGGTTCGATCATAGAAAAAATATTGTATGCAACATCTGCAAAAAGGTTGTTTATTGCACACGGCACACTTATTCACCTCGACTACGTCTCGGTGAAAATATGTATGCCTTTGTGCAATAAACAGCTACTTTTTGCACTAGTTGCATAAATAACTATTAACGCACAGCTTGACAAACACCAAACGACTGATGAACTAAGATGAAAACGCTCTGCGTTATATTGAACACCTGCAATTTGCCATTAACCTACCTAATATACCAGAATCAACGGGGAATCAACGAATTATTGTGGAATGGAGCATACCTAGACAGAACCTGCACAATCGAAATCTTTGAAAAGTGATCCGATTCAATATTCCTCCTCAGATAATCTCGAAGTTCAGGAGTTCATTCGCATCCCAGGTCGTTGACTTTATGAATATCTTTTACGACCTAGTGATGGGCTATTCCCTCAATGGCTTCAGATAAAAATATGAGGCTCATCTGTTGCAGGCTGACGATATAACTTTATTATCCATGAAATCTTTTATTGTAGAAATTAGATATGTCCCAAGTTTGAATATATTTTAATAATCCAATTCTAGCTTATTCAATTAAAATATGTGATGGCAAAATTACGAAATCTTCATAGTTTAGGTAATACAGCAAACACCAGCAAATTATTATTTGGCATTGACAAAACGAAAAGTAGACAGTGAAAAAGTAACTATGATTAAGTGGTATTATACAGAAAGCAGTTTAAGAGCAGTGTCTAAAATGTTTTCAGTTCAATTTCCTGATAAGCCTATCCCTTCCATTTCATTAATTAAACTTATCATTAGTAAATTTGAGTTCAAAGGCACTGTAATAAATAACTGTAAATGCTCAACCCAGAATGTCAATAGAGCTGAAGGAAGGGATAACTGAGATTTTGATACTTTACTGAACGTGGAGGAAAATTCAATGATTAGCACAAGGATTGTTGGGCAAGCGGAAGGAAAACATCAAACCACAATGTTCCGCACAAAAAACATAAATATTTTTCTTACAAGTATGAAAAACATCAAGACCTACGGCAAGGTAATGAAGAATGGAGAATTGTATTCTGTTTTGAGGTAATGGAAAGAGTAAATAATATTAGGGATTTTTTAAGAAATATTTGTTTTACCGGTGAACGTACAGGGACATTTTTTTTAATGTCTCACCAGATTGGCGATTTTCCCACTGACTATAATAAAAAAACAAATTGTATACAACGCCATTTTGAGCTTTTTTAAATCGCAACCCTCATAAATAATCATACGAGTAAATTGCATTTGGAGATCCGATTTCAATAACCTATAGCTGTTAATATTTATTTTCAGCCGTTTCGGAAATACGGGGATTCCTAATTGCTTTGACAAATTTAAGTCTAGCAAAAGTGACAGATCAATCATT
Organism: Polydrusus tereticollis; assembly: GCA_963920685.1. Lineage (NCBI taxonomy): Eukaryota > Metazoa > Arthropoda > Insecta > Coleoptera > Curculionidae > Polydrusus > Polydrusus tereticollis. Next base: position 93,083,790 of record OY987329.1, read on the forward strand.
AGCAATGAAACAAATGCATTTATCTATTTGTAAGAGCTGCTCACAGCCACCTTTAAAAAAATGGAACCAATCTTGCTACATCTTCCAAATAACTAAGTTTCAGGAGAACGCTGGAACAATATAATTTATTTAATTTTCTCTCATAATTTGACATTATTTTTTGGTATCATAGGTGAATATTGTAAGAGAAAGCGCAATTTTAATATTTCTTGACGTAAGATCTCCATTGATATAGGGTGACTTAGCCTAATTTACAAAGCGATCTTTATGGAAAACTTGAAAAAAAGATTGATGGAACTTGAAGATTCTTGAGGCCAAAGTACTGAAGCGGTCAATCTAAATGAATCTCAAATTAAGAAAAGAGCTCTATTGAAAGAATTAGTTTGTACGATATGTTTCAAACTCATTAAACAGGCAAGCTTGTATAATCAGCATGAACCTTATTAAGAATAAATAAAACATTACCATATAATTCATTTAAGGGACACTCCGGCTACTTCATGTGGTTGTGGTCCCCTCGACTGCGGCCTTATGTAACATTACCAGCGAGTACCTCTGAAATTAATAAGATACGAATTAGATTCTTATAGGACGTCAACCAACACTAATTATATTTAACACTATTAAAAATTAGAACTGAATTATTATTGGGGAGAATGCTCTACCTTGTTGCAATTTCAGATTCTTATTAAGTACATCTTAATCAACTATTATTGTTAATGTATTGACAATGAGTGATATTATTTACTACCAACCTAACTTAATGAACTAAAGTTTCTATATAGGTTCTACCGAAAGTTACCAACTCAAGAATAACACCAATTTACGCTAATATAAATATCGCCATAAATGTGTATGGCGCCTCTTTTTTTTTGGTTCTTGATTCTCCTTGAGAAAATTGCTGTTACTAGGCTCACTTCTTGGCTGCGAAGGCTGGAATGAACAATATTTCACATGTGTGGATTTTTTTTGTGAGACTGAAATCTTTATATTTTTGATTATAGCCCCTGTAGGATGACCTACTATTAGGCAATCAACAAATGTGTTGGATCATCTAAGAATTTTGAAAGCAATTCCAGGATTCCATTTTATCGCCATAGAGGCACATTTTTTGTGAGTTCTTTTGTTACCGGCCAACCCAACACCTCGTGGTAAGTTACTTAACCTTTTGCTAATTTGGTCATTTAATGTTTTACCTATATTTGCTTACAATATCAATTACCTAATAGTTTTGAAAATAATCTAGAGCGAAGCTATATTTTCTTATAAATTATTATTATTTAATTTAAAAAACTTACAAACTTACTTAACTGTTAAATCCATGAAAGAGTACTAGTGTTTAGACGCATTCTTCTCCCAGACCGTTTTTGCTTCACCCACCGAAGTGCCGTTTTTACGTCACCCACCGAACTGCTGGTTCTGCCTCACCCTCGGAATTGCCGTTTGCTGTTTTTGTGTCGCTCCCTTAATTGCGGCTGCTGCTCCTTAACCTGCTAATTGGACTCAGGTACTTAAAGTGTTACCGCCGTTGGTTTGGTTTCCGAGGAATACCGTATTTCGGCTTCAACCCCCTCGTAGAAGCTAGGGTCTGCGAATGCTCATATCATCGCAGAGGCCCCCTCATTGCGGCTGATGGCAAGCACGATGGAGTCGTCTTAAGGTAGCCTTTATATTAGTTTATTTTGGACACTTTGGTTATTTTAATTTCATAATTGTATTTTGCTGGCCGAAACAGTATTATTATAGTTCACATAAATTCACTTTTTACACTGTGGTGCGCCGAGCGTATACGTATACCCGAGGTTTTATTAAGCAAGGGCTCATTATTTTCATTAAATTAATACTATTTTTATATAGATAACCGACCATTTGCCCTAAGTACTGTATTTGCGGCCCCAAAATATTCACAAATTTAGGTACTAACTTTACAGTTCTTATTTTGCCTACCATGGCGACCATTTTTAAGGCCTACTAAGCAGCAGGCTTTACCAATTAAATAAAGTGGCATATCGCTAAAGGATCACTGTTTATTTTTTGTCTATATTTAAATTATTTTGTGCGTATGTAAATATCATGCAATATACAGTATAAGAGTATAGGTTTATCCTAGGGTTCAGGTTAATTTTGTTCATACAACATTATATATTTAAATATTCTATATATTTATCTTGTAAACCTGCCATTTATTTTAATATTAAATATTGACTCATAAAACACTTTTTCCGTTTCTGTTAGTTTTCACCTCTTATAATATAGTTTCCTGTTTTTAAGCACCCATCGCTCGTTTTTCCGACCTACAGGGCCCCAAAACAGGTGGCGCTTTTGTTTAGTTCATTTTACCCCCCCCCCCCCCCCTTCCTACTCTACAGTGTCAGAGCTAGTTAGGACACTTTTGCCCTACCGGAAAAGCGAGCTAGGGACCATTACAGTTGCAAAAAGAGCATAGCTTATCACCAGGATATAACAAAAAAAATATAAAGTTCTACCGAGCAAGAATAGTAAGTCAAATGGCTTATAAAAATTTATTCAAACTCGGCACATGGGTTAATTATATCGGCCTCTTCAAGAAATTATAATACAATTTTTCTCTAAAATGTATTGGGCAGCCAATATTTAGCCACCTCAAAATTTACATGGGATTTCTTATGTTCAACTAAGCCATGAATCACCCGGTAAATTATTATAATATTAATAAATTACGAAGTTTTCATTAGGACTTTTCTGCATTTACTATAAGTTCTTTCAGGCGTACACTATAATATATTATAACAATAACATAGGTAAAGTAAAAAAAAATTCTGCACGTTCTCGGTTAAGGAAGCACTGTTGGTTGTAATACTGAAATGGTTTTCTGTGCTTTGTTGTGGCTTTACACAGGTGCGTGATATTATGTCATTCTATCCTACTTTATTCTCCTGGAGTGTCGAGATTTTAGCCCTGTTATTTGTAGACTTAAAGGATTTATAGGACGAAATAATTTATAGGATCTTCTCTTATATGGACTTCGTCCTCATCATCGTCAAATATTGATTGATAGCTGAAAGAGTAGGTACAAATGAGGGGTATAGATTCTAACGGACGTTCTCCTAGTTACTTAACTTGTGGGCAATTAAAAAATACTTTTATGAGATTTTGCACACATATTTAATTATTTTTTTTGTTTTTTTGTTTTACAAATTAATATTTGCATGATAATTTGTGTGGAAAAATAAATGTATACACTATATATTTTTTTTATTTCATATTTTATGGTGGAGAATGTGAATTTTAAAACTTATGCTGAATAAGTAGTAAGAGTGAGTGTATCTGATGTGTTTCCTTGTGGTGGGTTTGTTAATTTGGGAAGCATGTGTGTGTGTTCTTCTACGTGTTCTTTTAGCTGCACAACAATGAATATAAACCTGTTTTTAGCAAGGTTTATAAACGGCTAGAGATAAGTAAAGCCTTTAAACATCATTAAACATCACATCCTAAAGCAAGCACCTGGAACTATGTAGACTGTGAGTTTTGATTCACAGTGCAGGTATCTGCAATTCTTTTTACATTGGGGAATGTTACTTTTGTTGAGATGTCGCCGCCCTAGCTGAAAACTGTTGTTATGGCTGGATAATGTGACTTTTGCAACTAAATCCAATACTGGCATGAGAATTAATATGGGAAAATGAAAGATTTGTCATGGTTTTATGGTGGGAATAAATAGATGTAACCTTTGCTACCAGATGGCGTCAGTACCTAATTTTTGTTAAAAAGTGGAGGATGTGAGTTTTGCATCTAGACCCCTCAAATACTAAACTGGAAATACAACTAGTGAAAATAAGAATTGGTTTAGGTATAGAATTTTATCGTGAATCTATACTAGAATTTTGAGTAGATATTTATATTAACTTTTAGTTAGTAGAGTCCGTCTATCTATCTTACAAACTCATTATAAATGCTAATCCCTAATGCCGATAAGACCCAGCGGGTGATCGAATGAAAGCAGGGACGCACTCGTTGCTGATAAAATAAAAGTCACGCTGCTTTAAGATAATAATATATATATAAAAGCGTGGAAAAAATATTTTTTTTTATCTATCTGCATGCAACAAAAGTGTTGTACTGATTTTTTATGTTAGAGTAATTAGTAATAAAATTAAGTAATAATAATAAAATAATATTATAACAGTATATAAGATACAATACAATTAAAATTATAACATATAGGACGGTTATTAATTAAAACAAAATATACATATACCTACAAAAAAGTATCGTGTCAGAAAAATAATTATTACATTTTCACCCAAGTCAGTTTCGCTGTCACTGTCGTCATCCAAGTTCACAATAATTCTTTGTCTGGGCAACAGATCTATATTTACGTATGATTTTTCTACTTCTTGAATATGCGCTACACAATTTTCCCAGCTTTTGTTTGGAATATTTTGCATCTCTGACTGTATAATATTTGCAGAATTATACCGTTGACTCTTACTGCCATAAATAATCTACCTGATTAAATCCTATTGTATTGTATACGCCTCAACCTCTTCAAAGCTGAATAATGGGATCAGGGTCGGCTTGAAAATGTACCTACACCACATGATTTATTTTTATAATTTAAAATAAATAGACAGGTATTTGTAGTTTTAGGTACCTATAATAAATGTAAAATAATGATAACAATTAATGATAATTGAAAATAATATAATTTCAAAGTATAACTATTAGGATAACAAGTACAATAAAATTTCATTAAATTCTTAAAAACTATTGACATTTTATTCAAAATTTAACTCTGTATCACTATCACTATCTTCATCTAAGCCTAAACTTATAATTAAGGGTTGAACATTTTTAATCATACAATTGTAAGAATTTTCCACCTTAAGTACATGCTGTACACAGTTTTTCCAGCTGTCTGCAGAAATTTTTCTTACTTCGTTTTTAATTAATTCTACCACAGATGCATTTAATGTAGGAGAAATATTATTTCTCCTAATATTGGATTTTAATTGGTGCCATATTAGCTCAATAGGATTGAATATACAATAGTATGGAGGAAGACGCAACACTGTATGTCCATTTTCTGCTGCAAGTTTGTCACACTCGTATTCCTTATTTATTTTAAAAGCTTTTAATACTTCTAGCGGTTCTCGTTTTTTGTAAATTTCTTCAAAATATAAATCATTTTCAATCATAAAATTTTGAATTTCTGCTTTTGTATTATTAGAATTGGGAATGATTTTTGCTTGCCGACTATGATAACTAGCATTGTCCATTACAATGACGCTATTTTCAGGTATATTTTTAAGGAGTTTATGTTTAAACCAATCTTCAAAAAGTTGTGCGTCCGTATCTTGATGGTAATCTAAAGAAGAATCTGCTATGTTTTTAGCTGAAAGCAACAGACAGTTTGGAACAAACCCGTTCTCTGAACCAGCATGTAATATTGTGATTATTTTGCCTTTATTTGATGGTGCCTTGGTTTGACAATTTTTGGAAGAATCGTCCCAACCTTTTCTTGGAGTGTCATGGGTATCGAACCATGTTTCGTCAAAGTAAATAATTGGATGATTTTTTTCTCTAAATTGTTTAACAGCTGTTAAATATTTAAGTCTCCATTCCCTTAAACGTTGAGGTTCAAAATCAAAATGGGTACAGTTTGTGCCTCATACATTTGGTAAATCTTTCTTCTTAATCAATCCATGTCATTTTCGTCAATACTTCTAAATGTGCCAAAATCACTCCGATTTTTTCTAGGATTAACAGGTTTAAGTACCATGTCTCTTACCGAAGATAAAGGAGTTTTTGTCAAAGTAGACGTCTCTGCTAAAGCATCCATCGAATTAAAATTTCTACTCAACAAAGATTGATACACATTTTTAATTATTAGTTTGGCATCGGTAGATAAATGCTTTCTTTTAAAAATGACACTTGAAGATGCCCCCCTATCAGCACAATTCCAAGGACGCCACATTCTACCACTAATAAGCCCAAATAAAAATTACTCGCCGGAAAACCACTAAAGACTAAAATTATTAAAAATCAGTTTGTATTTATATATGCATCAGGCACAGGTATAAATTGAATTTGTACCTGGTCCGGCTCTACTTGAAAAGGTTTTAAAATTTGAGATTTCCTTATTTATTTTATGGTCAAAGGGATAATGAGGGTTTTATTGCAGTCTAAAGATCAACGATATAATTCTACAAATACTATACTGAGGCTGTCACAAAAGAATTTAAGGTTGGCGAAACATTATTCCTTGTTACCGATGCTTTCAGCTGGCGCCATATATGTTCAATTGGATTGAACATGCAATGATAAGGAGGAAGTCTTACCACGGTATGACCCATTTCTGCCGTCAAAGTGTCACAATAATATTGCCTTTTTATTGAAAAAGATTATAAAATTTCAAGCAATTGCTTTTTTGTGTAATTTTCCTCAAAATACATATTATTTTGCATCATATAGTCCTGAATGAATATCACACTATTTGGTGGTATATTTGGTAATAATTTGTTTTTAAACCAGTGTTCAAATAGTTCTGCCGTAGTATCATCGCGATATTCAACAAGGGAGTCATTTATATTTCTGACTGATAAGGCCAAAACGTTTGGGTATAAATCCGTTTTTTGTCCCAGCATGAATTATTATTAAACGCTTACCTTTATTTGACGGAGCTTTGGTTCTGCATTGACCCCATAAATCTACCCAACCTTTATCTGGAACTTGGGGTGTATCATACCACGTCTCGTCCAAATAAATAATATCCCTTCCATCCTGTCTATATCCATGGAGTGTAATTAGGTATTCCATCCTCCATCTTTTTAACCGGGCCAATTCCCTAATAACTTATCGTTTGTTAATTTTTTTTTTTAATTTTAAAACCGTCTCTTAAAATACACTTCCTTTAGAGTCTCACGACAACACTCTATTCCTGTATCATCTTTTTTTAATCTTTGCAATAGGGTTTTTAAAGTAAGGATCATTTGTTCTCTGTACATGGCATATATTTTTCGACAAATTATATCGACATTCGTCGCATCTAGTTTCTTAAAAGTTAAAGAGTCTTTCCTCTTTCTTCTCTCCACTATAGGCTCATTTACAACAAACCACACTGTGCTCACTGGCCTGCGTGTCAAAGCTGCAGCTTCCTTTACTGCACAAAATTTTGAAAAACCTTATTCAAGAAGGGTGGTGTAAACGTCGAAGATTACTTTTTTTGTGTCAACTGATAAAATATCACGCTTTAGTTGCTTTTTATCACCACCCGTAGATCCACTTGGCATAATGCTTTGTTTCCACGGACGAAACATTCTTAGATATCACGTATAATTGGCAACAAATAACTTCTTGTCTAAACCAATACAAACATCTAACTGAACTTTAAAAACAAAAATCAGCATATTTAAATAACTAAAATAAACCTATTTTATTTTACCCTAATTATTTTAATTGGATTACTGAGAAAACATAATAATATAATAATGAATTTAAATTAGACGAGACTAAGTTCCACAAACTTACGTATGAGAAACAACTTGTCTTGAAAAAGCATGGAAGCCCTATGCCCAATTTAAATATTGGAATTGCGGGTAAAATTCTTGGTAAAACCTAAAAACGGCAGTTTAACAAGGACACGCATTGAAAAAATAAGTGGATTAGTGGTTGTTCCGATAGAAACACCTTGTTTTATTTTCCGAGTGTCTTGTTTAGGACTGATCATAAAGAAAAAAAAGGGGAGATTCGGGGGTAAGGAATTCAGTGCATCTAAGTGACAAAATAAAAAAAAACTTAAGCAATGTAAAACTCACGATGCGATTCGCATTATTTGACAATTTCAATATATAGGCTCAACTAGATTCCGCTTATTGAATAAATACTCAAAAACATAAACAAGAGGTAACTAAAACCAGATATATTTAGAATAATATAGAAATATAGAAAGGCATTCCATTGCAATTTTAGAAATTTAAATAAATTATGGGGTAAACTTTTTTAATACTATTTACTTCTTTATAGTTTAAATGTTAAGTTACTGTAGCACCTGTGGTGATCAGTTCAGAATTTTCAGTTAATATGCATATTTTTTTTTGTAGGAAATAAACAAAATTTTAAATCTTCCTTTGATTTAATCTCCAAAAAATCTTTTTTTTTATTTATGCAGCACATCCAGGAAAAACCTGGTGTTGGTTTAAAATATCCGAAAAGTCATATTCAAAATGTTGCAGAACTGAAATTTAATCAAAAAGTCGCTGTGTAAATGTTTTTAGAGATATTTAATATAGTAAGCAATAAAAAAAATTATAGCATATTTTCACAAATGAGACTTTCGGATTTTCAAAATATCTCAATAACCTAAGCGGTTTTCGGTTCCAAATATAATTGCCCAAATCTTTCCTATTTAGTTGTTTCTTAGTTTAGTTGTTTATCATTTATAGTTTTCAATGAAATCCTAATTTTATCCACAGCCTATTTATAGATATAATTTACTTCAAAAGATTTAGCAATATTCCGAAAGTTTATACACCTCGTAAAAGTCATATATATTTTAGCGAATGACCTAAATACTTCAACCATTTCTCCGCAAGGAAAGTGAAATTTATCACAATATCTCTATAAAGCAACAAAAAGAAAATATTGACACGTTTGGCATATCAGTAATTAATACAAATTATTTTTTGTATTTTTGTTGCCAAAATAGGCTACTTGGGAAATACGGCACGCAACATCATCAATCTAAGTCCGACGTCTATAACCAATGAAAAATGGTTGTTCTGTGTTCTCAGCTAAAAGTTCCCTGGTGGTTAAAAATAATGCAATAACAGACTTTTCACCTCCCGAGTTATTGTTAAAATCTATTGCCTTCGATTTAAATATTTTTATAATATAAATTAGATTATCAAGAAAGGCAACTGGTATAATTATGATATACCTCCTTAGGCAAAACTATACATGCCGCGGACTATTGTGTCTTTAACACATAATATTTACAGTACAGCAAATATTCCTCTTATAAAGTTGTAGACGGATTTCATTGGGTAATTTACCATTAAGTGAGGTTTGACGGAGAGCACTTAAACAGACTACGTTACTTAACCAAAAAGAATTTCGCCTTTGTACACATTGATAGATTCGCGCAGCCAAGGAAAACTGGATGAAAAAGAAGTGCAACGAAATGGAACTGGAGAATAATCGTGACATATTCAATATACATGATGTCCTTAAAATGACTTTATGTTAACCACAAGTTCCTAACGAAAAATGAAACGATCTAGGCAAGCTTGCAATGTTGCTTCGTTTTGCCCTTACTGGGCGCTAAAGTTCTCAAATTAATATCGTTTTGTAGGAATAATTTATTTCTAAACGCCTTTATCGATTTTCACTCATTTGGGGACTAAGAATTACTACTATTATTTTTCGTGTTTTGACGTAAACGCGATCGTTTTCTAATGCTTGGAAATTTAAGAATGGCGCGTGATCCGTAAATAAAAGTTTGTATTTTTTTTACACCCTGTACAAATGACTGCAGTTGTTTCTCTGACACTAGCAAACTTAATTTGGAAACTTTTCCAAAAAATTATTTACGATAGCTTGTAATTCATCATTGTTTTTTATTCGTAACGAAAAAACCTGAAAAAGTCTTAATTCTAATGACTACCAACTGGTTTAATTCTTATAGCAAATGTTCGAAATGTTCACCGTATTCTTGAATACGTAAATAATTCTGTACAAAACATTAAACTGTACTTTGGGCATCATGTCGTTTATAAAATAATCTGCAGCGTTGATAAATATTTGTAATAACTTAGCTTCCGTAGCGATTGGGGAAGAATACTTTTTTGATTTAAGAGCGCCCCACAGGAAAAAGTTTAGAGGCGTCAAATCGGGAGATCTTGCTGGCCAATTAGCGGGTGCATCGTTGCCTCATCCGATCCATCTACTATAATATGTTTCATTTAACAATCTTCGAACATTGATACTAAAGTGGGGTGGCGCCCCCGGGTAAAGTGTTTTGCAAGGAAAATAGATCCAATAATAAAATTGTCAATTATAGCTGCCCAAACATTAATTCTAAATTTATGCTGAAAATGTTTCTCCCTGATGGCATGAGGATTTTCATCGCTATACACATGTTCATTATGTACATTATCATTATGTACAATGTCTGGCGAAAATTTTACAAGAGACAAAAAAATTTTAAAATAAAGTCAGCTAGTGTCAGAGAAACAGTTGAAGTCATTTGTACAGGAGGTAACAAAAATACAACATGCGCCGTTTTAAATTTCTAGGCATTAGAAAAATATCACGTTTACGTCAAAACACGCCAATAATAGTAGTAATTTTTAGTCCCCGAATTAGTGAAAATCGATAAAGGCGTTCAGAAATTATTCCGAAAAAACGATATTAATTTGAGAACTTTAGCGCCCTGTAGCGGCAAAACGAAGCAACATTGCATATAGGTAAGTTTACCTTGATCACCTCATTCTTGGTTAAGAAATTTGTGGTTAAGCGTTGTACAGTCATTTCAAGGACAACCTGTATATAAGTAGGTCAGAAGAGTAGCAGGTTTATACAATAAATAAGCCCCAAATATGCTAGTAGATTCTACAGGCAAGAACATCTTAGATGAATAAGAACTCCTGGAGACGTAATATAAATATATATAAAACAGCTGATATCGTTGACATAACGAGGGACCGGAAATTCTGAAATTCTGTCCGCCACGAAATCTGCAAAAACCAGAAAAGCTACTGGCCTTGATAATATTCCAACCGACCTGTTACAAATGATCAAGAAAGAAAAGGAGATATACCGGAGGATTGGTTAAAGTCCGTATTCGTTCCCATTCTAAAGAAGCAACGAGCAAAACAGTGTAGTGAGTACAGACTAATAAGTCTTATCAGAGACTCCTTAAAGCTCTTTTTTTGAATTATTTACGATCGAATAAAATCAACATGTGAGGTCTGCCGAGACTAGTTTGGCTTTAGGAGCACTCTTGACACAAGCGAGTCTATATTCGCTCTAAATGTACTCCTACAAAATGATGAGACCAAGGTAAGGATGCTTTTCTGTGTTTTATCAATTATGAGAAAGTCCTTGACAGGGTTTAGCAGAGAAAACTTGTAGATGTTCTTAACAACGTTGGAGAGGACGGCAGAGACGTATGAATCATGAAAAACTTATATTAGCATCAGAAAGCAGCAGTAAGGTTAAAGGGAAAATAGACGAATGTCAGATCCTGTGAGGCGTTAGGCAGCACTGCACACTATCTTCACGGTTTTTTAACACGCATATAGTCCAATAAAATCTTTAAACGGGCTATTCAAGGACAAAAAAATGGGCAAACAAATCAAGGGAGAGTATAATAATTAAATACAATTCGTTATGCTGATGATACCATCATCCTACATGATAAGCTACAAGACCTATAACACCTAATAAATTGCATGAACACCAAGGGAAAGGGTATGGGCCTACAGTATAAATATCAATAAAACAAATTCAGGGCGCGATGTTCTCTAGTGCGACACAGTACAGAGTGAAATACCTCGGTATCACCTTCGACAAAATTCTCCATTGTCACCTCTATATCCAGACCACCACCACAAAGCCAGGCTCTTCTACAGCCAAGTATATCCCCTGCTTAATAGACTCAGTACCCTCAGTCACAAAAAAACTCCCCCCCATCATTTCAATCATCCGCTCCACCCTCATTTACGGTTCGGCAACCTGGGGATACGCAGCCCCAACCAGCCTCTACCGTCTCCAATCCCTCAAAAATCGTTACTTCCAAACAGCCATGGACATCTCATGGCTCATCCGTAACGAAGATCTATGCAGAGACATTAAACATACCCCCTAACCAAATACCTATACGGAAGAGGGACTAAAATCCCCCCCCCCAATTTGCTCATCAGACAAGCCTCTGATTATGATATAGGTGCCCCGCCGAGCAACTGTTCCAGATAAACAAATAAAATGTTAAATGGAAACAGCCCGAAATACGTTTCAAAAAGTAAAATCACTTTCTGCAACAATAACCCAAATTCAAAATTGCATCATAGAATGGTAAAAGCTTATATGTGATCAATGTCAATATTACTATACAGAGCTGCTACTGTAAATCATATAGAGGCTTTCGAAATGAAGCTACATCGACAAATGCTGAAAATACCATGAAGAGCTAGGCAGACTAATGAAGCAGTGTTAAATAGGGCCGATGCGGCCCTACAGTTAAGAGCAGAAATATATCATATCTTAAAGAAATATTCAGAGGAGAGCAATACAAAATCCTCCAGCTAATGGGAGCAAAGTCGAGGGCAGTAGAGGCATTGAAAGGAAGCAGGCCTCCTGGTTCACGAATATTCGTGAATGGACCGGTGATAAGGAACTGTGTCGATGGGCACAAAATTGCGTGAGGATTGCCAATATCAGAATGACCTGATATGGCACTTAAGGAAGAAGAAGAAGCACATTGACATACTTAATATACTCTCAGCAATAATAGAATAGACTTATAGGTTTCGACACGTGTTTAAAAACTTTAAGTTTCAACCCAGCATCTCTAACAGTTCTACCACGACAATTTAAAAAATATTTGATGTTTTACGACAGTAGTAAACACTCTACTGCACTGTATATCCCCCGAGGTTGTTCATTGTATCTTGGAATTCTCGATTACTTTAATGCAATCAACTTTTGAACTAACTAATTACTACACATTACCAATATTATTTCTTGTTAGAATAATAAATATTGTTTATTAAATTACTTCCCACTGCTTTAGAGGGAAGAGATAAAATCCAATATTAATCATAAAGGAACTTTTCTTCTTAATAACTATAACTTATACCATAACTGACACCTTTATACATTATAGTATACAACCAAATGATTACATGAAGGTAATATATCCTTCAAACTGACAAGCGTTACATGTGAATATTTAACCGAAATTTGCCTACATGTACGCCAGTTAAAGTTACCAGAGCAAAGCAAATTTGACTGGAATAATTCATACCGTATGACTAATTTTCCAATTTCGTTATATGAGACATGGAAAGACGGAAATATTTTGTTTAGCTAAAGTGGAGCACAAATGCATTGAAATTAAAAAGTAATAAGGTTTCCACCGTTACTAAATTCATTTTTGTATTCCCTTTACACATGAAAATTTTAAAATAATTATAAGACTAGATACTAGTTGAAAATGACACTTAATTAACTTTTCAAAATGCAAATTACTTAATGTTAGAAAATTGATCACAAGCTATTAACATAACTACTGATGATTGAGTGACGTTATACATAAAATAAATATTATTTCATTGGGATTGTTGATCATTGAAATAGAAAAAATTAATTCGATTATTCTTACTTTAAAAAATTTTCTTAGAAATAAGAAATTTAGCATTTGACATTTCTGTTTCATTCAGTTCTACCTTTTACCTAAGTCACGTTTTAAAAGTAATAATTCCAGACATGCGTGATTGATTCCGATGCATACTTTTAGGAATTTTTCTATCTTACTTTATCGGGTGTTTCCTATAATTTACTAAAATTTCTGCCCTTTCCAACAAACAGGAACTATAATAATTTTTTTCTATTTAGAAATCATAAAGTCTTCATTATGGGTTTCAGTTGGGTTGCATAAGCAATCATTTTAAACACGCATTTCTTTATTTTCTTCCTGTTGGTAACAACACAACATAACCGTTTTGAAATTTCATGGCACACCTACTTCTTGTTCCAAGAAATATTTCGGTAGTGATAAACTTAAATTATCTGTTTTATACCTATGGATTAGACTATCTTTAGAAGTAAGACATATTTTATAAAAAATTTCAATTGCAAGTAATTAAATAAATTATTTAAATTGAAATGTTGTTTTACTGGTTGTATAATCCAGAATATACGTAGGTATATCTTTACTAGGATCACGCTTACGCTGCTTTACATACATCCACAAACAACATAATCTAGAAAATATGCGAATGTGGTTTACGTATATTTATTTAATTCAAACACAAAACACTATAATATTAGACTATTAAAATAATACTGAGACAAAAGCTAAATACTGCTTATTTAGTTTATTTAGTTACAATTATAAATAGTGTGGTATTTTTCTCAATGTTATTTTACTAAAGAAACAGACTTGGGAAGAGACGAGTGATTATTGTAAATATTTACTGTCACTGTTGAATGTTCGGTAGCGTTAATGGTTATCACTGAAATATTCTGGGTAGACACAATATTTTGTGTGAGACCTTGCTCATTTATAATTAATCTAGTTGTCCCACTTGACGTTACAGATGCTGTAGCTGTGGTATTTTGGGATGTACGTGATAAGCAACAACGTGGAGATTCACCGTGTGAAGATTGTGTGGACAAAATATTTGCAACTTCAACCTTGCAGTTTCAATGTAACCTTCGGCCACTATTTGCTAAGTGGGTAACACTGGACCGTCTAAAACAATGGCCTGCAAATAACTTGGGATTTTGTAATTTTAGGTAAGAAATAACAAAAGGAGCTTTGCCAATTGTGTTAAGACCATTAGGAGTGTTAATGCAGTGTCTATTTCTATAAGTGAAGAAAAATCTGCGACTTGCCACTTGATTTGGTCCGAGACTAAAATACTGTGTTGCTATTTATACCCAGTCACTGTTTGTAATTATAAACTACCTGGTTATGTAATTTTTAGTTTTGGGCACATGTACAATGATTATATCGTCTCTAAATTCAATATCATCTACTGACATTTGTAATTTCCTCCCTACGGCAGGCACCATTATAGCCCATTATAAAAATAAACTATAATTTATATTCAAGATCAGCTACATTTATTAAGGGTAAGTTTTCTTTTGTCGATAACTATTGTATTTTTGTTTGAGATAAACGTATATCGTTGCTAATGCTGAGAAAGTTATTTTGAAGCAAAAATTTTAGGAAACCCAATCTTGTTAATAACATTCTTATTTAATGCAATACTTACTTTGATTGCTAGATATATTTTATCATCAGCTTGTCCAACAAAGCGATTAATTTGCTCAATCTCTAATATTTTTGATTTTTTTGGCGTGTAACCCTCCGAACGCCTTTTTAAATATGCCTGTATTTTTTTTATATTTCGATATATCAATATTTCTATATATATTTAAACAAGTTCTTTACATTGAGTATTTGGACCACATCGATGAAGCCTTTTTAATTTTACTTTCTTTGATAAAAAATGCTCTCAGGACATTTTCTGAAATATCTTTTACACTATTTTGCTCACATGATAGCTCAAAATCTGCATATTCTTTTTGGTAGACATTGCGAGATTTCTTCGGTAAAAGATTATTTAAATTATTTTCCGCGATTTCTCGTAGTTTTGGTGGAGTATGTCGTCTGCCTTGGCTCATTTTTATTCGCTTTTACGACTAAATTATTAGATAATATTCAATGATCCAATACAGCAAAAAATTACAATTTATTAAAAATATGCATTACTCTTAAAATAATGGCGGCTGGGGTGCCCAATTGTTTTTTCTGTAACATAGTATCGCCAACCTCAAAAAATATAAAAATTTTGACTGGAAATTATTAACTACATTTTTTTTTTAATTTCCTTAAAAATTACCCAAATAGAAAAATATTATAAAATATTTGTTTCATAAGACATTTTAGAGCACTCGTCTCATTATGACACTCCCCGCTACGCGGCTCGTGTCCTAAACAGACGCGTGCTCTTAAATTGTGTCTTATGAAACTTATGTTTTAATATACTATTTTGTCCAAAATATACATCACATCCAACCCTATAACACTTGTGTATAATGAATCCACATTGTGTATTTTCATCCTACATTGGTTAAGAGGTTAGTACCAAAAATTTCTTTCAAACCTTATAAATCTACCAGGCACATAAAATTCATAAATAAATTTAATTTTGTTCCAAAAGGCCGCTTATTATATTTCTGCCTACGCAAACAAATGTTTTTTAGTAGGGTATTGAAATATTAAAAGCAAATTAATTAAAAATAAATATAAGAGGTAAGACCAAAACCCAAATAATATTATAAGTTGGTTCTTGCTTGAATATGTATGAAATATTCTATTATTTGATAAAGGAAGTAAATATATTAATTTAAAGAAATAGTCCATTCTCAAAGCGGAGTTGAAATATAGGGGAAAGGGGAAAGAAAGTAGAAAAGTCTTTCTCCATCAATTTAATAGTGAGCTATCAAAGGTTCAATTTTAAAATTAAAACGTCCTTACATGTTTTGAAGGTAGTAACCTTCATCTTCAGGAGACAAAAGTAGTGCTGCAATTATTATTAGCAGTCGAGAGAAAACTGTTGGTGGAAAGTGACGCTGATGGAGCTTTTTTTTTTTAATATTTTGACAAGATATTAAAAAATTGAATGCAATCAGCATACTGAAATTATAAATGAAAAATGAAATGTTATATTCAATTCAAAATTTCTGTGAAGACTCTGTCAATTTGTGGTCGAATTTAAAAGGGAAGATATTCGTCATTTGAAAGTCATAAGTTAGGATATATAAAAATAATCTTTTGGACATTCTAGATCATTTTATAAAAGTTTTTTTTATTTTATTTTGTAGATCTTAGGTCTCCAATAATTAATTTTAGAAATGAAATTTCAACATGATTATTTCTCATAAAACGCTAACAAAAATCTTTCTCTTTTCTTCTACGAAATAAAATAAAAAAACTTTTATAAAATGACCTAGAATGTCCAAAAGATTCTTTTTATATATCCTACCTTATGACTTTCAAATGACGAATATCTTCCCTTTTTAAATTCTATCGCAGATTGACAAATTCTTCACAAAAATTTTGAATTAAATATAACATTTCATTTTTCATTTATAATTTCAGTATGCTGATTGCATTAAATTTTTTAATATCTTGTCAAAATATTTTTAAAAAAAAAGCTCCATCAGCGTCACTTTCCACCAACAGTTTTCTCTCTACTGCTAATAATAACTGCAGCACTACTTTTGTCTCCTGAAGATGAAGGTTACTAACTTCGAAACATGTAGAGACGTTTTAATTTTAAAATTGAGCCTTTGATAGCTCACTATTAAATTAGTGGAGGAAGACTTTTCGACTTTCTTTCCCCTTTCCCCTAAATATATTAGTTAAGGTGAATATTTTTATAAATAAAATATTGTTTTTTTATTTGTGTCAATTTCAAACAGTACCACAGATGGTGATATATATTTTAATTGTTAAAAAAACCTTTTGTTGTGTTTTTTTAACGTCACGGACTTCTTAAAATTATGTTACTAAAGACTCCAAAAGTGAGTTTAGCTTCTAAATATCTGAAGTGGGTTCGTTCCTTGTTAACATCTGTTTACGTTATTGCAATGTAGGGAAAAATAACTTTTCCTATAGGCTTTTAACGTTTACTTCCTTAATATATCCTTTTCAAACGTACTAAATTTGAAATGAAACGTAAAATAATTTTTTCGTTTCAATTGACTCTCAAAATGCAGAAAACTTTCTGCAAACGAGTTCTTTTGTTGTCATAGAAATTGTCGCAAGTGAACCAATATTGTCGAAGTTCGGCTCTTTAAAATACTTGTACTTTTAATAGGATCTTGTTAACAAGATATTAAAAACATATTTTAGATTAAACGAAGTAAAAAGGGTTATAAGTTTGGCGTAAGCAGATATTCTACAATTCTCCAGTGATAAGGTATACCGTCTGTATAGTAATCTAAGCCGCCAGAATATGATAGTTTTATATTTTCAGACAAAAAGTTGTATGTGTCAGCGTCAGAGCGGCACTCTTTGATCTTAGTCCCAATTCATCTTCTTATGCTTAAATGCGCCACCTGTAAGTTCGTAAGTCCGCTTGCTTTTGACGCCTCCACCTGATTGGCCATTTCAGTAACCATCTAGTATAAAATATTACTTATTTTTACATCGCTTATATTGGTCATGGTTAAAGGGCGAAATATATGCACTTAAATTCAGCCAAAATATGCACAATGCCTTGTTTGCCTTTAAAATAAGCAGTTATATGCATTTTTTGACAAAAATGCATACTGGAATGCAATATTTCTTAATTTATTATAGTAAAATAGGGTAAAGAAACACACTGGGTTCTAAAAAAGATGTTTATCAAAAAAAAATGCAAAAACAAACAAAGAAAAATAAAAGTAAACAATTTTTTAACCTGAAATTGCTTAAAAGGCATTTATTACTAAATATTTTTCAAAATTATCAACTAGAAATGATCGTCTTCTATCAGTAAAAATATGTTTATACAAAGAGAAGCTTCTTTTCACATCTACTGATGTAATCGAATAATACAGCAACTTATGTAGTAAATAATAAGGCCAATATACAACTTCGTTGGAGGGTTCAACTTCATAAATGCTTTCTACTGTAGTTAAGTATTTAAATCCTTCATTTTTTTTACGGTTACATCCAATTTGTCCCTTTCTTGACCTCCTACTTTACCGGGAATGTTGTTACATTTAGCGGAAGACGTTTCAACAAAACTAATTGATGCTCTTAAAATTAAATTTCTACTCTCTAACGAGGATATTATGTACGGTATAAGACTGAAATTAACCTTAATAGAAACAAGATCTTTAACTACACTTGCACTTTTTAACAACTCTTTACTTTGCACAACACACTGCGAATCGTCTAAATTCTGGGGGTAAACTAACTCCTGATAATCTCTCCCTATACATCTACACTCTTGGAGGTACTTTTAGAAACACTTTTTATTACATTTGAAATTAATTTATTTACTAAGGGATATTCAATTTTGACGGTTTCTACGACTTGGTTTATTCCATGTAAAAGACAAGTCACATGTACCATATTGGGGTAAAGCACTTAAAACTTCTCATCTAGATCTAGATTTGGTAAGAAAATAAATCAGGTTACGGTCACATTATTAGTTTTGTCTAGCTGCTCAGAAGCTATTTAATATGGGTTTATTGCTTTATCTTCTTCAAGTTCCAATCATAAGATGTGCGATATAACTGCCACAAGCATCTGTGCTTTCATCAACAATATTGTAGAAATTTTATCACCCAGTGAAGCTCTAATTTTTTCTAAAACGGTTTCGTATAGTGAATTGACATTCTTCTTTCTAAGCGTCGGATTGTTGACAATATTTTTGCAAAAATCCTCTAAGTTGCGGGTTATACAGTTTTTTCAAGGGGTATGTTTGCTGCGACCAAAGTCTTCTTGACAAATTTCCTTTTCAGATTTCAATTTTTCTTCAACATTTTGAAATGTGTTTTTTATACTCAGCTGAACTGGCTCAGATTTCATTATTTGTAACTTTCATTTATGCAGCGGTGTTTTCAAATGTTGATCGATTTGGAACTTTTTTCACAAACAATAATTTTTTTACAGAAGACCTTTCTCCACTAAACTCTAACTCTGGAAAATTCTTAATCCACGAAGACGTTTTGAACACAAATTTAAAATCACTTGTTTCACACTAAAAATACTGAAATATTTCGACAAACTGAAACAGAAGTACGTATTACAACCCGATATAAATACAGTTTGTTAAGTAGGTAATAATTAATAAGGCATAATTAAATGACAATAAATAACACCTAATAATATACCTGCAAACCCCGAAAACCCCCAATAAATACCTTGTTTATAACTAAAATGTAAATATACATTATTATATAGTTATCTTCAGATTGAAAAATCCCTGAAACAAGTGCCGGACTGGACATTAAACCTGTGAGTCTACGAGTTTTAATGACTGGGCGTTCTTAATTTTTTAATAACGGCTAAAATATAAAAATATCGTCATAAAACAATAATTTGGGAAAATATGCATCTTATTATAAAATTGACAAAATATGCAAAAAAGTGCATATATTCCGCCCTTTAGTCATGACGTTTCAATAAACATTTTAAATAACATTTGTCACTGTTTATTTTTATACAGTGTGTCCGCGGATGGAGGTACCCAATAGGGAAGAATTCTTTATTGTTCATTTTACGACCAAAAGTCATTTTTTATAAAAAGTTCTGCTTACTGAGAAAATAAATTTACGATAAAAAATTTAGATCACATGTACAAGGGTGTTAATAGATTAGGAAAATATGAAAACGCTTCAAGACAGAAGTACCATTATTTATTATTTTTAACAAAAATTTTATAACAGAAAGTTGCTTATAAACTAACTTAAAGTCTAATTACAAATTTTGAAATAAAAAATTCGAATTTTTAAAAATTATTCTACATAGGTAGCTACCTCCCAACATGACGCACTTTTCCGCTAACTTAATAAATTTACCGTACACTTTACGAATGATTCGCGGCATCTTAATTTTTTTGTAAAATGCAAATAATTACATAAAACCCATTTTATTTTTAAAAATACAAATTTTTATTTTAAAATTTGTATTTAGACTTTACCTTACTTTATAAAGAACTTTGTTTTATAAAATTTTTGTTAAAAATAATAAATAATGGTACTTCTATCTTGAAGCGTTTTCATATTTTCCTAATTTATTAACACCCTGTACATGTGATCTGAATTTTTTTTTATCGTTAAATCATTTTCTCAACAAGCAGAACTTTTTATAAAGAATAACTTTTGGTCGTAAAATAAATAATAAAGAATTCTTCCCCAATGGGTACCCCCATCTGCGGGCACACTGTATATTTTTCTTTCTTTTATAACAAATGGAAGGGAATTATTTTTATCATAAAAAATAAGAAACATATTATTATGAAAACAGTCTCGTATGTTCAACCAGAAAAAACAAAATATTTAAAAAATTCCATTTAAGAGATAAAATTGTAACCTTCAAGTTCGTTTCTCTCCGTTTTAACTAAAATAGATTAAGTTTTTCTTTCCGTGTAGTCCTCAAATGGTTCTGCTGCTGAATTACACGATGGTTGTCATTTTAAACAATCTCAAAAATTTAACGCTTATTATAATACCAGTACGAATATCATTTAAAAATAAAATAAAATAAGCAAATAACCAAAACAAAAAGAGATTAAAAAAAATTGGACAGTAGTAATTTTAAGAGGACGCATATTCGCATAATTATTTTAGTTTGTTAGTCTCAGCGTTAAACCACCGACGAATTTATGCCCCTTTATCCTGTT
Source organism: Polydrusus tereticollis (assembly GCA_963920685.1). Taxonomy (NCBI): domain Eukaryota; kingdom Metazoa; phylum Arthropoda; class Insecta; order Coleoptera; family Curculionidae; genus Polydrusus; species Polydrusus tereticollis. The sequence continues at coordinate 93,104,903 of OY987329.1, forward strand.
ACGTTTTTATTTTGCCCAATCAAATTATCTAAAACTTTTCCCATTAAGCTAATTTCCTTAATTCATTTTGCAAACCTAAATATGTCATTTAATTTAAAACACATACAATCTTCATTTTTATAACACTTTATTAAATATTTAATAACAGATTTTAAATAAAAAGCGTTCAAGGGAGACTTGGAGATTCTTGAGGCCAATTACGGTCCTGAAGCGGTCAATCTAAATGAATCTGAAATTATGAAAAGGTTCTCATTAAACAGGCAAGCCTGTATAACCAACATAAACCTTATTAAGAATAAATAAAACATTACCTTATAATTAATTTAAGGGACACTCCGGCTACTTCATGTGGTTATGGTCCCCTCGACTGCGGCCTTATGTAACATTACCAGCGAGTACCTCTGAAGTAAATATGATACGAATGAGATTCTTATAGAACGTCAACCAACACTAATTATATTTAACACTATTAAAAATTAGAACTGAATTATTTTAAGGGAGAATGCTCTACCTTGTTGCAATTTCATGGAAATTCCCTCTTATGAGACAATTGAGATTCTTATTAAGTAGGTACATCTTAATTATCTATTATTGTTAATTTATTGATAGTGAGTGACATTATTTACTACCAACCTAACTTAATGAACTAAAATTCTTATACCGGGTGTCGCAATGTCGAGCGGGACATAGGAAATCCCATGTAATTTTAAATGGGGTCAATTATTGGCTTCCCTAATTATTTTAGAGAAAAATTCTATTCAGGTTTATTAAAGAGCACTAAAACCCACATTCAAAAGAATAACTTTAGATATTTTTGATGAGCCCGTTTACGGGTTATCGCCGATTTCTCCTTTTTATGGCCCCGTATTTGCGGGCACCAGTCAAGGTAAAAGATGACTGTCAAATAAAGTTGTCATTTTGAAATGTGTGCTTTATTGTTACAAAAACTCGTACATCAAAAATATTAAAGGCGTATTTATGAGTACAAATTAATCTGAATAAAACTAAAATAAAGTATCCAATTACAAGGTTAATTATGACATTTTACATGTTTAAATATTTTACTAATTAATAGGTAGGTACTATTAAATTGTTAGAACTTTAGGATTTAATAAGATGTTCAAATATTCCTCCATTGACTGCTAGACAATAACCAAGGCGATCATAAAATTCTCTTCTTACATTCGCTAGTTGGTAAACTGAAATTCTATTGCATTCGGCAGAAATAGCATTTTTTAACTCGTCTAGATTTGGGTATTTTTTATCTTTGTATATCCTGTTTTTTAAATGGCCCCAGAGAAAGAAATCATTTGGCGATAAATCAGGAGACCTGGCTGGCCAATTTACTGTATGATTTAAGCCAATAACATTTCCATTAAAAGCACGGTTTAAATATTCCCGGACAGCCAGGGTACTATGTGCCGGGCAGCCATCCATTTGGTACCAAACTTTCTGATTTTCCCTGGCGGCATCATGTAAAGTAGGTAAAATATGATCTTCAAGTAGTCCCAAAAAATATTCTGCATTTAAATTTTGTGTAAGAAATAATGGCCCGATAATATTTTCTCCGAAATTCCCAACCCATACATTAACTTTTTGTGGATATTGCGTTTTTGTTTCCACAAACCTGTGTTGGTGTTCTTTGCTCCAATATTGATAATTTTGAACATTGGGTTCATTGTTTAAGGTAAATGTGCATTCGTCAGTGAAACAAATGTTTTTTAAAAATTCCCTATCCATGTTTGCTCTTTCCATCATACCAAAACAAAACTCCTGTCGTCGTATTTCGTCCCTATCTCTTAGCTCTTGGTTCTTTTCATATTTGTATGAATAATATTTATGTCGTTTCAAAGCTCGTAACGCTGTTGTGTGATCTAATCCTATGTCATCCTCAAGTTTCCTTGTGCTGATCTTCCCATCATTTTCTTCCACGCACAATAAAACTTGCAAGTCCCTATCATTTCTTGCATCTCTTCTTTGTTCCTGCCTTTCTTCACATCTGCAGTTATTTATTACAGAGCCTTTTGTCTCAAATTTTTTGATAGTCCTTTCGACTGTAGATTTTGCAGGTATCGGTCTATTCGGATACAGAGCAGCAAACATGTCTGACACATTTTGATAACTATTTCCTTGATAATATCATTTAATCATCAATATTTTTTCTTCAGAAGTGTAATTCATGGCTAATATTTTCGATGTACGAGTTTTTATAACAATAAAGCACACATTTCAAAATGACAACTTTATTTGACAGTCATCTTTTACCTTGACTGGTGCCCGCAAATACGGGGCCATAAAAAGGAGAAATAGTTAAAAAGAAATCGGCGATAACCCGTAAACGGGCTCATCAAAAATATCTAAAGTTATTCTTTTGAATGTGGGTTTTAGTGCTCTTTAATAAACCTAAATAGAATTTTTCTCTAAAATAATTAGGGAAGCCAATAATTGACCCCATTTAAAATTACATGGGATTTCCTATGTCCCGCTCGACGATGCAACGCCCGGTATAGGTTCTACCGAAGGTTGCCAACTCAAGAATAACACCAATTCACGCTAATATAAATATCACCATAAATGTGTTTGGCGCCTCTTTTTTTTTGGTTCTCGATTCTCCTTGAGCAAATTACTGTAACTAGGCTCACTTCTTGGCTGCGAAGGCTGAAGTGAACAATATTTTACTTGTGTAGATTTTCTTTTTGAGACTGGACTCTTCAAATTTTTGATGATAGCCCCTGTAGGATGACCTACTATTAGGCAATCAACAAATGTGTTGGATCAACTAAGAATTTTGAAAGCAATTCCAGGATTCCATTTTATCGCCATAGAAGCACATTTTTTAAGTGATTTCTTTTGTTAACGGCCAACCCAACACCTCGTGGTAAGTTACTTAACCTTTGCTAACTTATTCATTTAATGTTTTACCTATATTTGCTTAAAATATCAATTACCTAATAGCTTTGAAAATAATCTAGAGGGAAGCTATATTTTCTTATTATTTAATTTAAAAAACTTACAAACTTACCTAACTGTTAAATCCATGAAAGAGCACTAGTGTTTAGACGCATTCTTCTCTTAAGCCGTTTTTGCTTTACCCACAGAAGTGCCGTTTTTACGTCACCCACCGAACTGCTGGTTCTGCCTCACCCTCCGAATTGCCGTTTTCTGTTTTCGTGTCGCTCCCTTAATTGCGGCTGCTGCTCCTAAACCTGCCAATTGGGCTCAGGTACTTGAAGTGTTGCCGCCTTTGGTTTGATTTCCGAGGGATATCGTATTTCGGCTTCAACCCCCTCGTAGAAGCTAGGGTCTGCGAATGCTCATATCATCGCAGAGGCCCCCTCATCGCGGCTGATGGCAAGTACGATAGACTTGTCTTAAGGTAGCTTTTATATTAGTTTATTTTGGACACTTTGGGTATTTTAATTTCATAATTGTATTTTGCTGGCCGAAACAATATTATTATAGTTCACATAAATTCACTTTTTACAATGTGCGCCGAGCGTATACGTATACCCGAGGTTTTATTAAGCAAGGGTTCATTATTTTCATTAAATTAATACTATTTTTATATAGGTAACCGACCATTTGCCCTAAGTACTGTATTTGCGGCCCCAAAATATTCACAAATTTAGGGACTAACTTTACAGTTCTTATTTTGCCCACCACGGCGACCGTTTTTAAGGCCTACCAAGCAGCAGGCTTTATCAATTAAATAAAGCGGCATATCGCTAAAGGTTCACTGTTTATTTTTTGTGTATATTTAAATTATTTTGGCAAATTATTTTGTGCGTATGTAAATATCATAAGTATAAGAGTATAGGTTTATCCTAGGGTTCAGGTTAATTTAGTTCATACGACATATATTTAAATATTCTATATATTTATCTTGTAAATTTGCCATTTATTTTAGTATTAAATATTGACTCATAAAACACGTTTTGCGTTTCTGTTGGGTTTCACCTCTTAAAATATAGTTTCCTGTTTTTAAGCACGCAGCGCTCGTTTTTCCGACCTACAGGGCCCCAAAACAGGTGGCTCTTTTGATTAGTTAATTTCCCCCCCCCCCCTTACTCTACCGTGTCAGAGCTAGTCAGGACACTTTTGCCATACCGGAAAAGCGAGCTAGGGACCATTAGAGTTGCAAAAAGGCATAGCTTATCACCAGGATATAACAAACATAAAAAAAAAATAAAGTTCTACCGAGCAAGAATAATAAGTAAAAATCCATGCAAGGTTCTGAGTTCTTGCTGAAAAAATAAGTTAAAAATCTGGATTAATTAGTAATCCTGAATTACATTAGGTTGGTAAAACAACCCATAAAACCTAATATTTACAATCGACTCACATTTCAAAAATATTCTCTATTTAAACTTCGCCTTAATTTTCAACACCTTGTGTGAAATTAATAAAGTGACATTATTCGAAAAACGACTAGGTATAAAATGTAATAAAGCGAAATCTGAGCATAATTTTATATAAAACGGCTAAAAGCAGACACGTAACAGCTTTATTATTTTGAAACCCGAGCCGGCGTAACCCTGAATTTTAATAGTGCCCTCCCTTTTCGTGCTGCAGCTTGCAGCTTAAAAGCTGCCAACTAAGCTCTGTGAACGTGAAGCTTATGTATAAGGACAGCCCCATTTTGTTATAGAAAAGGGGGTTTGGTGAGATAAACTGTTACTTGAACAAGGAATAAAACGGCTCTGCAAGAAGTGTTTTAGTACTGAGAAGCAGGTCAGCGGGTCTTATGCAGATGTAGGATAAATTATTATTAAATTATACGGTCATAAAGGTAATTTCGGAAGAACGATTAATATTTTGCGGCAGCGGCGTGGGAGATCTCCAAACATATTTAATTACGTTCCTTAAATGGTTTACTATTCATTCATTCCAACTATAAACCTTAATATTTGTCCATATACGGAATTATTTTTGATGGTTAATAGCAATTTCAAATTTTAGGTGGATATATATTCAAGGGTGCTACATCGAATGTTCAAAGCCGCATTATGACAGTGGCAACCTTTTGTCATGGACAACAGGTTGTCACTATCTGCTGACGGTAGCTCTTTATGTGGAGGTACTAGGTCGTGATCCGAATACTTACACCTTCCCTTCGTCGTTGGTTTGCCTTGGGCGCCACCTGGTTTGAACGAAGTCGAAACCAGGAAAATATGGCGAATGTCAGTGCTATTGGAAATCTATGCAATAAATAAAACTCAAATTCTCCCACACAAACAATAAACATTTTATTATGTAAGAAAAGGGGTTTTAGGTTAATTTTATGATTAGAGAAACGGTTTAAAATTTAGTTTGAATTATAAAAAAAATAAGAATGAGTGAAAGACAGCATTCCCGGACGCAAGGATTTAAAATAAAATGGGGTATAACCTACGAAGATTCTAGAACCTTTCAAGTCTTTTGATGGTGTATGGTTATAAAAGGGTTACCTTTGTCAAGATGGCTTTACATTTGAAGAAAGTTATTAATTAAATAGCAGTTAATTTAAATGTTACGACGAATTAATTAAATTGGGGCAGCTATAAGAGGCATGGCCCATGTGGTTCCTGAAAGCTACCCATGGTCGGTCAGGTGGGATTTAGTCTATATATAGCTTATATCAATTAATTCAATTTAACTTAGCGTGGGCCAACTGAACCTAGTTGCTCGAGGGCTATCGTGTGGCTGTTAAAATCCCATTTGGTTCTCTAACCTATTTAAATGCCAAACGGCAGGAAAACGGCAAATCAGCCGAACCAACAGAAACTCCTAAAAATAATAGAAAGGAAGAATTACCCTCTGAATCCCAATAAGATCAACATACCAAGAAACACAAGAAATTAAAGGAGCTTACCTCTAAAAGGGGAGTGAGACCTCGTGGTATTTGACAAAAATGACCTAACGGTGACAGGCTTCACCTTCTTCGCTGAAGGATTTTAAGCAAGTAAAATCAAAGGCCACGAGAACTCTGAAGAACCCCCTTCTTCTTCAACAATCAGCTGGCCTAAAGTTTTGCCAACATAAACATAACCCCAAAAAAAAAGAAGTTAACAGAGACACACTACAAAAGACCAGAACGATACGATAGTCTGGGCTTTTACCAGAACCTAAATTAAACAACGAAATGAAGAAAACAATTCCAAACAACTTTTTTTAAATATAAAATTCTCAAAAGTAAAAATGGGCGTTCTGTGACTTGGAGACAAAAAAAGGAAATACATGGTCAATCTATGTGCGGCGCATGGCGCCATCAAACCACAGAAAAGCAGAAGTAGTGCGTTCGCCCCATACTTTGACTAACGTTCTCTAAACAAAGATGATACAACCTAATAAACAATTTTTGAACTAAATATATAAAAGATGCACTTTATGACTGTAAGAATCAAAGGTAAGTCTACATTCCCCACAAAGTCAATAGTGGCAATTTTAAAATTGCTACAGCATATAGGTTTTCCATGTTTTTAAATTAATTTAGTTAAATAATTTTTCGAAAAACCCCATACTTCAGGGATTCTTGCATTAAAAAATTAACTTAACCATACGCAGTACTATTCTTAGAAAGAAATGTGTGAGAAATGTATTTCTATTTGACAGTGAAATTTAAATCACAGTGACGTTCTTATGAAAATTCAAAATATGCAGAGTATCCGGGAAACAGCGGGAAATCTCTCGGATTCAGATAGAACACATAAAGTTTATCGGATAAGTTCCTATAAAATATTTTCTTACAGGCTCTCCCTATGGAGATATGTGCCCCTGAAGGGCGCCGCTGGAAATCGGTTTTTCTTGAATAAGTACCTTTCAAGATACTTAATATAATTTAATAAAAATTTAATATGATATACACTAGTAAGAACCTCTTAAAATTTTGTCCTTGAAACATATTTAGTGATTTAGTTTACCAGGGGCGGACTAAGCTTTACTACTTATTTATTGTCGATCAATTGAACCGTTTTCGAGCAAAGAATATTAAACGAATAGTTGTAGAAGACTTATATTTGCAAAAAATATGCGTTTTATTTATTTATCGGCACCAAGAAAACGTATCGTTGTTGCAAACATTAATATGTTAAAGATAAATAGAATATCCCGCATTTTAGAACTTGTCACCTTTCACATCGCTGACAAATTGATCCTTTACTTCGATATTAATTTAGTGATTTTTGAATTTCGTGGTGAATTTAATTCGAACTGTGGAATACACGTTTAATGAGTATGCAGATATGAATTTGATGTATGGCCTTGCTTCTTGCAATGCTTTAGAAGCCAGAAGATTATTTTACGAAAGATTTCCTAATCGTGCTATGCCAAACTAGAAGACATTTCAACGAGTTGACCAAAGTCTAAGGGAGAATGGTGGGCGATTCCAGTTAATTGGGTAATACATATTATTGACTTTCTTCACAATTTTAGGAAAATTTGTAAAAATCGTACTGAGGCTGGTCTGAGAACCGTATGTACGCCGCAATTGGAGGAAAATATTTTAAATGCTGTAGAGGACACTCCATCAACGAGCACTCGAAAATTATCAGCACAGTTTAATACATTGAAAACAATAGTACATGAAGTTCTTAAAGAATAGCTGCTATATCCACATTATTTGCAAAATGTAAATGAACTGATTCCTGAAGATTTTCCTCGTAGAATGCAGTTTACAAACTGACTATTAGATCAGCTAGGAAATATTGTATACTTCATTAGCATTATTCTTTTCGCGCATGAAGCAAGGTTTACCAAAAAAGGTATCACCAATGTACACAACGCACATAATATATGGACTGATGAAAATCCTCATGGCGCTATTGGTTCGCATCATCAACATCAGTTCCAAATAATTAATAACTTGGCAGGAATCATTGGCAATTTTTTGATTGGACCATTTGTATTGACGGAACGCTTGAATGAACAACTTTATTTGGAGTTCCTCTAGAACGCTTTTCAGGATTTATTAGAGCACTTGCCACTTGAAACCCGCCGAAACATGTACTTAATGCACGATAGCAGCATTAGAGTACGGGAGCACCTAAATAACGTCTATCCAAACCGTTGGATAGGTAGAAGACCTATTGTCTGACCTTCTCCATCTCCCCACCTAACGCCGCTGGATTTTTACCTGTGAGAACACCTGAATAACTTGGTGTATTCCACTCTGGTCGGTACTACGGAAGAACTTCTACAGAGAATCACGTTTCATTGTGACGTGATAAGGACCAGGGCTGGGTTATTGTGACAGGTACAGCAGTCCTTAATTTGTCGTTCCCGCGAGTGTATCAGACTTCAATAATTTCGTTAAGGTGCCTCCTATTACATCACTGCGTTTTTATAAATTTTTGTATTTTTTCGTATTAAATAACTTAAAATGAAACTTTTCTGTTTTTTGAATGATTTTCGTGTCACACTTTGTTGTCGAGGAACAATATATAAATCATGGTCTTTTCTATTGAAAATAAACTATGAGTTTATTTATTATTCTTTTTCTCAACGGCTCATTTTAACGACAATGAACAAGAGTACCTTTTTCTAGCCTAAGGTGTAGGCTACCCAGATTTATTTCTTGTAAAGCATTTATCATACAGGGTGTCAAAAAGTAATGCATTAAGTTGTAAAGCTTAGTCCGCCCCTGATAAACTGTATAAGCTAAATATGTTTGAAGGGCGCTGTTTTAAGAGGTCCTTACTAGTGTTAATTACGTTAAACATTTATTAAATTACATCAAGTCGTTTGACAGCTATTCAAGAAAAACCGATTTTCAGCGGCGTCTTCAGGGGCACAAATCTCCGTAGGGATGACCGGTAATAAAAAATTTGATAAAAGCTTATCCAATTATTGTTATGTGTTCTGTCTAAATCCGAGAGATTTTTTACATTTTCCCGGACACCCTGTATATAGAAACTGTGTAAACATTTAATACTTCAAGGTGATTAGTGAATTATTGGAAAAAATGAACCTCGTATGAAACAACGAATGGCACCATTTGATTCAGCGTCTCGAAGAACTCTTGTCCATATCTGACACCTCACCCAAATATTGACACTATAACGTAAATCGGTATTTTTAAAAGAACAGTGAAATATTGCATAATCTTAATATATCAAATGCATTTTGGCCACATCCACAACGAAACATTTTGTGAGAATTATACAAAAGTTACTTGTGTAAAAACGTGGTTTAATAACAGTGTTAGTTGTACCTCGATTTAGAGCACTAGGCCAGTTACTGAATTTTAATACATCAGTTATTGAAACTACTTAATTTATTAACAATATAGAATTCCAAAATATTTATTTCTGAAAAAAAAAGAAATTTGGCGATTGAAAGATAGAAGACATACCTGTAATCAGTTATGAACAATTGGTTTCTGATTTGTTCTTCGTAAAATGATAAACAAAAGAATATGTTGAATAACGTAACCTTAGAACAAGTTGACAATAAAAAAACATTAGTTAAAGGAATAGATTGTATTGATTTTAACAAGTGATTATGTTCGACGATAGTGAACACGGAAAGTTTAGACGATGTTAACAATACTGCATTTCTAAAGCTAAGGAAAGTAACGATATTATGAACGATTGTATCATAGCTAGCATTTCTAAAAAGCTGGGTAGTGAAGTAAAGGAAATAATAAAAGTTGAAGCAAAGAAAGAAGAACACAGAAAACCGGACAAAGAAAAAGATATGAAAGATCTGCTACCCTCCACAACGACTGCTAATAGAAACTCTTAAACCACAAACTATAGTGTAAAATGAATATATTTTAAGAGTCACCACAATATATCTGCGCATAAACAAAAGACTCAGATATCTAAAGTGCTACGGTAAATACTACCATTTATATTGTTTAAAAAACGGAAACGTTAACATTAACAATTTTATGTGTAAGTCATGTAGTACCTACTATGATTGGCTAATGATTGGCTATTCTATGCCAATTACTGGTAAATCAGTTTTTAGTTAAATACACGTAATACATAAAAACCTAATCAAAGTATTTAAAAGTTTAACTGTTTTATTTCTCCTAAAAACATTTAGATATTTTAAAGCATATGTTAATTTGACATCATTGCCTTATGGCTGCCAATAATTGGAAAGTTTACCCTAGATGAAATAATTGGTAGGTTTTTGGATTTCGACGTATGATTTAATAATATTTGTTTCTTAGAGGGCAGATATTTTTTATTTTAGGTTAATATATACACAAGATTTCTGCTGTCGATGTATTTCTTTTTTTTTTAATTAAGTTAAATAAACTTTCAAAAAATTTCATATCTCAGGGATTTTTGCCTTAAAGAAATATCTAAGGGTGATAGTGAAGAGATTTTTCCCACAAATCATTCAAAATAAATAGTGAAAAATTCAATATTTCAATGTGATTCGTGGGAATTATTGGGAAAAAGTGGACCTCGTTTAAAACAACGAATGGCTCCAATTGATTCACGGTGTCGAGAAAGCTCTACATTTGTCCATATCCGGAACTTCTTAGGTTTTCGATATTTCGATTTTTAGATCCAATGGAAGGCAAGGCCCTAGCGACACATAAAGCACCGGTTCCCGTCACGACGACATAATCACATACATACGTGACATCTCGAACAAATTTTACATGTACAAACTGGACCCATCACAACTTACAAGAAATATTAGACACAACAGACGTGTCGACAACGACGGACACACAGTACATAAACCTCTATATTACAAATTACAAATATACAATACCCCACTGCCAGACGAATAATAACAACATAAAACAATAACTAAACCGACAAACAACGTAAGAATAAATGGACAAACATACAACAATAACTAGACTCATACAAACAACAACTATAGTAATGCACAAAAAGGCTGCAAAAATCGCGCTGAACTTCCAGCATCAGCGGGTCGTTCGGCGTATTTTTGCGGCCCAAAATGTGCATTTTTAACACGAGAACCGGCAGTGGGCGGACCTACGAGACGCCTACCGACCCAACGGACAAGACACCCCCCCCCCCTTTGGCCTCTCTCTGCCAAAAATTTTAGCAGAAACTCATGCCACATGCAATTGAATCATCCGCCATGGGCGAATATAACAAGGTCTGTGATAGATAATCTGACTGGGTTTTTTTCAACTTTTCCCAGCGTGCTTGCCATTGACTTTCCAATCTTTTTAAAGCTTATTATGTGTGGACAGTTTGAGAAAACTGTGTTATTGTACTGTTGATCGGTAATCATCCTTTTAGCACCCCGTGATGGTACTGCCGGTACGGGTGTTATCTAATCACAGTTTAAAATTCAAAACTATGACCCAAGGCCATTCCAACGGCCGCCGGGCTTCAGGTCCGGTTCTTTGGGCGCATCTCGGGCAATATGCTTATGGTCCGTATGCGCCCAAAACATGTAATTAGTCCTAAGTTAGCTTTTTAGTATTGTAAATATTAGGTTAAGTAGGATTAAGGTAGTCATAGTTAGAAATGTACAAAGAAATAGGTAAATAAAGAATTTAAAATGGAATGGGTTCCCGTCAGATTACCGAAGTTAAGCGGTGTCGAGCGCGGTTAGTACTTGGATGGGTGACCGCTTGGGAAACACCGCGTGCTCTTGTCTTAGGGAAGAGTGTAAAATGAATCGACATTAAAACCATCCTATTCACGCCGGACAGGCCGGGTGAGATCGGATATCTCGTAGGATAAAGGTGCCGTTTCACACTCCCCAGTCGGTAGACCGCACCATTTAAAACCGTACGGTCGATGACCGGTTCAAGATGGCCTCAGATACGCCGACGAATCGTAAAAAATAGTACAAAAAAAAATATCCAATGGTTAAATTATTTATATATTTTTGGATTTCGACGTATAATTTCATAACTTTGGAATGTTGGGTGGATATGTTCAAGAATGCTGCATCGAATGTCAGATTAGTCCAGGTTAGTAAAGTAGAATTACATTTGAAAAAAAAATCCTTAAGTTTCGCAAGAAACTATAAATCTGGCAACGTAGCAATTGCAAATTTTGAATTAAATTAATAAATAAAAGTTATTCACCTACACTTAAATACATTGATTTAGCTTCGATAGTTTTGAAGCAAATTAGCCTTTCCAATTATTTCAACTAACCCTTTATATAACATCACCGAAATATGGATTCGGATTGGCTCGCTAGACAAGACCGACTTCCAGGGGAATGGCCAATTTTGAAACTGACAAGAAATTTTAACCAAAAGTTTTGCATGGAGATGTTTTTGATTATAAACAATATTTTAGTTAAATAGATCTTAAAATTCCCATTACAGTGATGTAAGTAACCTATTTTATAATATTTTTGGGGATTGCCGTTTTCAGTATATTATTAGAATATTTTATTTTTATGGAGTTAGTTCTTTCAATAATCACCAATGGAGTTCATATTTAATTACAAATTATACAATGACCGGCAGAAAGTGCGCAATATGGAATTTTTTTTTATCTATTAATTTAGTAAATTCATTTTGCTTAAATCAAAATAACACTTATCAAATCCGGTAAAAGTCTTATGGTATACGAGGAAGAGTCAAAAATTGAAAATTTCGCTAAGGGTAAGTACCTCCATTTTTCATTTTAGAAAAAATGTTTATAAATAAATAGTGTTTTAATTGGAAGATATACTTAAATACCAAATTTCACTTATGTTGGACAAAAAATAGAGTTTAATAGTTTTTTCTAAATTACCCTATATAAAAAGTACATCGCAACCAAACAGTACGTAGATTGTATTTTCTGTTCAATTTGTTGTAGATAATCGTAAATAGCATGTCAGATTATTATGGCATTTTAAAGTAAAAACATAAAAATATTAAATATTTTTGTTACGCACGGTAGTTTATTTCTTGAGGAAACAGAGTAATTTTATATAACTAATGTATTGTTATACACCTTTACTTAAAGCAGCTTTCAAATAAAATCCGTACAAATAATTTTTTCAATTTTTAATTTTTTTCTCATGACGATCACAATTAAAATCTAAATAAAGAGAAAACTTGTACTTTTATGTATTAATATAAAATTTGGAAGGGGTTTAAAGTAAAAGTGAGGGACGCTTTTGTTTTTGAACTATGTGCCATTCAACCGCAAAGTACAAAATTGCAAAAGTTTGTAGACTATTTGGTCGATAATTATATATCTGAGTACTCCTTTTAGACGATTGTCTGGTTTAAAACTTCACTTTCTATGAATGTTTGAAAATGTTCATGCATCCGGAATATTTCTATTTGGAAAGCGGTTTTTGTACAACCGCCTGGCTTCCAATGCGTTACCATCAGCAAGCCCATACATGTAATGCATATCTGCAAACTCAGAATTCGTGAAATTGACCATGTTTTTTTTTAATAATGTTATATCAATTTTAATGTCTTAAATACGTAACAACTAGACTAGGTAGACAACTATCAAAACTGTTTATGTTTACAAAACAAAATCTGCTTCTTACCTACTAGATTAGTTTTTAATCCTTGATTATAATAGACAATTTCATAACAACGTGCAAATGAATGAATTTTATTTTTTTATGCGAAAACCATACGTCAAACGAAACAGAATGAGGAGACCTGCTCAGAAAGGAATGAGGATTTCAAAAATAATTTTTACCTTAAGAAAAAGCAGTAGCGTATCACTTTTCACTTTAAAATAACTCGGTGCAAGTCCCGCACGAACGCCACTGGCAAAAATAAAAAATCATATTGTACAGCAGAAAACGCCTTTTGATGCATAGAAGACGCGTAGCACGTTTCACAAAAACATATAGGGTCATGCCAAAGTAATCCTATTTTTTTTTTCTGAAAACTTTGGCACTCGTAGTTCAACAGTTGAGACTTTTAGGACATATGTTCATTTGAAGTTTTTTTTCTCAAAATAGACCCAATAATAACCTTCTTAAATATTAGCATGTTATTAAGAAACACCCTGAATAGTATAGTAAACTGCCCTTTATTTTACACAAGGAATTGCCCCCTCAAGTTTTTTGCATATGTTTTCAAACATACTCTATGTACCGCTAACAGAATATTGTAAAATTAAAATTCTTAAAAGGGTTGATCAACTAAGCTTAATCAATTTCTATTTTAGCGATACGTGCCTCTGGCTTAAACCAAAAAATTGTCTACAAATTTGATTAACTATACACATTGACAGTGTACCCTAGAATAATCGCTTTACTCCCTGGGGGGCTAAAGTACCTACTTATCACTTTTGTCCCTAAAATTTAAAAATACTACTATCCCATTTTATAGCAAAATATCCATACTTTTATCGTTTTTTATGGTTAAATCATTTCCATGACCTTGTTTCCATCTAATAAAATTGATTAATAAAGTTCCTTAAATCACAGCAGAAGCAACTGAAAGTGTGCCACGCGTAACGGATAGCGTGCGGGGATTTGACAAATTATAACTCCCTGTGGTGCCCGAAGCCCTAATATCAGCGGAGAAATCCTCCTGATAGATTAAAAGATAAATAAGGTTGCGAAAACTTTTCAGTAAGGTTCCGTTCCAGCTAGTTATTAATTTATGCTCCATGGCAAATAAAAAATGTGGTCAATTTGTTAGATCGAGGAATATCTAAAAATAATTTACACAGGGTTAACAAAAAGTATGAGGTCAATAAATAAAAACGTAAATAATTGACATAGCATTAATATTTATTATACAATCATATAAACTATTGGACAAAAGTAGAGCAACAAAGTGCTTTTATTTCTTTGAATTTAAAAAATTAATTATATGGTTGTGATCCCCAGCTAATGTTAATGAAATATTATCCCCGCAATATTATTATTTTTTCACAATATTTTGGTACACTTTAAACGAAATGAAGGTAGAGAAATATTTATAATTATAAAAATCGACAAAATGAAGTGCGACAAAAGTAAAGCAACAAATTGTGTCAACAGTATTTTATTTTACATATTACGATAAAAAAACATTAAACACATTTAATAATTACAATAGCTAGAAATATTATGTTAATAGTTAATAGAATATCCATTATTTTCTATTACTTGCCGACAACGTCGCGGCATTGAGGCAATTAATTTTGAACAGTATTTTCGGGAAGGTTGGTCCAAACTTCATTGATTTTATTTAGCAATGATTGTTTATTTGGAAATAATTGGGTACAAATTTTACGTTCAACTTCTTCCCATAGATTTTCAATGGGGTTAAAGTCTGGGGATTGTGCCGGCCACTGCAAAACCCGAACGTTATTTTCTTGAAACCACTCTTAAACAATTGGTGAAGAGTGTTTTGGACCGTTATCCTGTTGGAAAATAAAACGCAATGCCATTTCCCACTCTGCATAACGCAACATTACATTTTGCATTATATCTCTATAGACAAATCGATCCGTGGTGTCATTAATGAAGTATAAAGGACCCACCCCATTTCATGAGAAACAACCTCATAGAAAAACACTGCCTTTGCCATGTTTAACTGTGGGTGTTACTTATTTGGGATTAAACCTTGTGTTGATTGGCCGTCTTACACACTTCATTCCATCAGAATTGAAAATTTTATAACGCGTTTCATCGCTAAATAATTTTTTTTCCACTCGTCTACTGTCCAGTTTAAATGTCGACGTGCAAATTCAAGCCTAGCCACTCTATTTCTTTCCGAAATAAGGGGCTTTTTAGCCGGGCGTCTACTAAATAACTTTGCGTCTACAAACCTTCTTTGAACTGTCCGTGGATTAACCATAATTTCGGGAATTTCAGCAATAATTCTGGGTGCAGGCGTCCAAGGATCGTTTTGAGGAATTCTTTTAATGCGTCTGTCTGTCCAAATTGTTGTTTTTCTCGGCCTTCCCGATTTCGGTAGATTCTCTAAATGTCCCCTTTGAATGTAACTTGAAATTATTTTGGATACGCTGTATCTTGGTTAAATAAACCGTCTTGAAGTTGTGGCTTGTATTATACCTTCCAAGTGTGAATTCACTACTCTCTGCTGTAATTCTTTTGAAATTGGAACACCTCTTGGCATGATTAATCCAGTACAGAAATATTAATTAAACATAAAGTAAACTCTACAAAAATATTTTAACCTTTACTTTCACCAAAACCTTTCTTTTTTAGGAAAATATTAAAATGTTGCTTTACTTTTGACGCATTACAATACTGTATTTGAAAGTTTACGTCAATATCAGTTCATTTGTTTTGATTGTTGGAAAAAGCTGTTGCCGCCGATAACAGCAGCCTACTTTGATATTTTAGACACGATGTATTTAAATACGATATCATGCATTTAATATTATAATATCGAGGTTTCTTTCATTTCTCGAAAGTGTTGCTCTACTTTTGTCCGATAGTGTTCATAATCGTACAGGATGTCAGGTAATTATATCGCATACTCGGGACCGTGTGGGGGAGGTTAGAAACTCTAATTTGTCATAGAAGAAAGGAGATAAAACAATTTTTTGCAACCACTAAAGAGTTATTGATTTTTGTCCATTCATTCCTATACTTTAAAACACTGTGCGCCGCACATAGGTCGATTTAAAGGATTTAGGCGGCCAAAATTATTTTATGGTCTATATTGGTTCTAAACTTAATAAATGATAAAAATAAGTAAAATAACTTGTTTTTTGTAATGTACAGTCAAGTGTATTATATTAAACAAAAAGTTACCCTTAAATAATATGCAGTTTACAACTTGTTGAGTATTACTAGACACTAAAATTTAAAAAAATATGTACATACAATATTAGGTATTATCTATAATATTGTAGTAACCAGCTCTTGGTGAAGTAAGGATATTTCGAAGAAAGAAATATTTATTTAATCATCATTAAAATACATATTATCTTCTTCCTCGCTTTCCGAAGAATATTTATTGGTTTCTTTATTTGCTTTAGCAGGCATTAACAGTTCAATGATTTCAGGTAAAAATGAATTAATTTTTGATTTTTTTATGCGCCTCATACTGCTTATAAGTGGATCTGAACTCAAACGCAATCTATTATAAATATCCAGGTTGCATTGTTCCCTTGAAAACTTTCGTGCAAAGTTTTGGCGGTACGACCGAAAATGCTTGTTTCGGGCTTCTGCAGCCTCTTCTGATAACTGCCCTATGGGCAATAAAGCATTTTCAATAATGGTTGCACCATGAATTAAAATTTTGTGTATTGTTGGAGTCATAGGGTCCATACAACTCGATATATTACTTTGCCGTTTTCAAGGCGTACTCGTCGTATATTTTAGTATTTACTTTGTAGCCACTTGAGATTGTTCGGTCTATAAATTAGATCATAACTGATCCCTGTAATCTCAGCAGCCAATTGTGGATTGTCAAAAAATCGTCTGCTAGTATTCCCATCATTCGTATTTCCAAAGTTAGATTTTGGCATATCTACTTAGAGACCCGTTTCATTTCTAAACCTTTCTTGTATTTGTAATTTTCTTTGCAATTCTAATAACTTTTCTTCCTCTGTTCTTTTTTCGCGATATTTCTGAACTAGCAATTTATAGGCTAAATGCAGGATACTTTCAAATAGCCGGATTCTGGCGTGTAAGACCGAAAGTCCAAACTCGAGAGCATGTGGGCTGGTCTCATTTTTCTTAATTATATCTAAATTATTAAAATCCTTTGATGTTGCTTCACATATATAACACCGACTTGTCGATTTCGTACCAGTTGCTGCATTGCAAACCTTTCCGTCAACCATTGTCATTTTAAAGATATGTGAAAAAAAAAATTCTGTTCATTTAAATTTACTTTAGTGACGGCTAGCGACTTGATAGCATCTTGTACGTAGCTTATTTCTTCTTTCGTCACATCCGTGGTTTCTTTCAGGAATCGGAGCCTGATTGGACGGCAATATCGTGGGGAAGAAGGTGTTGGGTTCTGCCAGACAATTTTTTTGTTTTCTTTTCCACAAACAATTTGCAATGGCACGAAGGAGCTCAAAAATATATTTGCGTCAGATTCGGAATCATTATCAAATTTCTGCTTGAACTGAGCCTGTTGAGAACCATCGCACCATTTGCAAATTATCTTCAATGTGTTTCTTTCATTCTTATTCAGTGTAAATAGGACTTCTTCCAGAAACATCGATAAGCGCATAACGGAATGATCTATTAAGCATTGCAAATTACTTTCGGCGCAGGTAGCCGTTACCCACAAAGATTCTTTAGGTGAATAACATTCTTGTTTCGCTTTTAACAATAGATCGTAGCAAGGGTAAAATCTTCTGTTTGTTGCTCTTATTATTTCATACTGGCGCTTGCTTAAATCGGCTTCTACAAACATCGAAAGTGCTTGCAATGGTGTCAGGGGAACAATTTCTTCTCTTGATTTTGAATATGCTCTTTTATATTTACTTGCACGTGTTGGAGTTTTCATTATATCCTTGAGGATTTTTAAATCGTCTCTTTTTCCACCTGTTTGTAATTTCACTTGTGCAGCGTGAACTAGTACTTCTTCATCGACAGTGAAGCGAACTTCTTCGGTCTTTCTCCTCTTAGTTCTCTCGCTTGATTCCCCAAATGACTTGCATGGTCGCCCTTGTCGATTGTGCATTACTATGGGAATCTCGAAGGTTCCATCTAACCAAGAATCATTGTTTTTTAAAAATACCTCCTCAATTTTATGGGCTTTTGACCATCTTTGTTTCATATTGGCTTTAAAATATGAAAATTAATGCTTTCTTGTTTTCTTCTGCATCTTCATAAGACGACAACTGATGATTTTCTAAATACTTCAATTTTTCATTTAAAGTTGTCAAATTTTGCAGTTGCATCTGCTCAAACAGATATCTACGGGTCACTACTCTTACGCCCGAAGTGCTCGATGAACCTATAACTAACAAAAAACGATTTCACTATACTAAAAACAAAAGTTGCCTTTTTGAAACTTTGAACCAAAAAGCTTCCAAGTCCTCTATTCTGGTAATATGCGGGATTCTGCGGATAACTTTTTTAACGTTAATAAGGTAGAGGTATAAAGTACCGAATCCACAAGAAATTATTACAGGGACGAACAGGGAAATATAACAAAATTGCTTTTAAAAACTAAAATCTCTATAAAATACCTCTACGAAATACGTTGTTTTTGAAAGCATCAAACTTTATCAGAAAAACTATAAATAACTTTAAAATATATTGTACTCTATTGATTCTTACCTTAGGTACTGGAATTCATTACATTTATTTTGATAACTAACTTAGAAAAAAATATATTCACATTGAAAGAGTTGCTTACACTGAGAGCGACAAGAACAGACGCGTACACCATAAGCGACGATTGAATTCCTACTAAGTAAGTGGCAGTTCCGGCGCCACTATAAGGGGTGAGAGGGGTTGGAAATTGTTCCTGGAACTGTCTAATTTCTCAAGAAATAGTTTGTTTTATCTATAGATATATTTTCGGAAACCGACTTTTGGCCGCCAAATCCTTCAAATCGACCTATGTGCGCCGGTTCTTTAAAACTATTTTTTGGCAACCAGCGCCGGCAGCGGAGTCACTTCATTAAATAAAACTGCAACCATTTTTAATACACAGTTAAAAACGGTTTAGCTAACAAACAAAATCACATCGAGTTAAAATTTTGTAAAGTTTGTCTAAAAGCGTTTAGTTAAACGTAGTGAATATAATATGTTAATTTCTTGTTATGAAATAGGGTTTAATTTAATCCAGGCATATTTGAAGAAACCAGCCTTATACTGTAGCGAAATAGTAAGAAATGACGACAAGCCAGCAAACCGTGTTTCGTTCAGAAACATTTTATATTGTAGACCTAATGCCTCCCGATAACTCTATTTCTGAAACATATTAAAAAGTTCAGTAGTGTAGATGTTATGGAATCCTGCATTGAAAGTGTTTTTGAGCCAAGAAAATTTGTAACTATTTGCCTTTCCATCAATTGTTTCGTGGTACTATTTAACAAGTATCAAGAACTAAGCAAATTCGTTTCTTTAGACATTTGTGCAGAGGTAGTGCCTTCCCCAAGGCATCTCTAACTTCCCACTTAACTACTGTGATGCGGTCATCATGACTGATGCGTATATTAACACCTCTAGAAGTTACCCCCTCCCTAGTTGTATTCCCTTAAGCATTTCTGTATACTCCATTCCACAATAATTCGTTGATTTCCCGACCGCAATAAAATTTAAACCCAGCCATAAATAAGTGCCTTTTGAAAGGGTACAGGTCCTGATTACCCACTTATTTCAATAGTTTAGGTTAGCTATTTTCAACAAAACAACAAATATAAAATAATAGGTAAGTATCTTCATTTTAATCATGTAATTAAATAGCTATTAATATTTATACAAAAATACTAATCTACAATATTATAATATCATCTATGCCTAAACTAATTATTATTGGCCTTACGTTACTAATAATTATGTTATTATATTGGTATATTAGGTAGGTTAATGGCAAATTGCAGGTATTCAATATAAAGCAGAGTCTTTTCATTTTAGTTCATCAGTCGCTTGGTGTTTGTCAAGATGTGCGTTAAAGGTATTTTCGTGTGTGTTAACGAGCATCCAAAATATGTCAGATCTGTATGAAACTTCAGATAATATTGCTTCCGAGAGCTATGGTGTAACGAAGAAAAAACATTTATCACTTAATGCCAAAAACATCATAAATAACGTTTCCTGTACCCTTTTAGAAAAAGGGTATGACCGGAGTGCAAGTTTTAGTGAAACGAGTATTTTTACCAAAGTTGCATTAACGCCAGTAAAAGATATAGTGACTAAACCCATCTAGCCAAGGAAAAAACGGTGTGACAGCGGAAAATTGAGAAGCATCGAAGAAGCTGATAAAGACTTGATTCGGAGGAAAATGTATGACATGTACAGTAAACATATAGTCCCGACAATAGATACGCTAAAAAAGGTACTTACAGCAGATGAAACCGACATTTCATGTGGCAGGACAAGCCTTTGGAGAATAGTAAAAGCAATGGGTTTTAAATATGGTACCATTGACAAACGACAAGTACTAATGGAATCGCAGCGTTTACAAGTATGGCGTAGAGATTATTTGAATCTTATTAGACAATATAGGGAACCAAATCGTTATACCCACGACACTCCTAAAAAAGGTTGGAGCGATTCAATAATCAAATGTCAAACTAAAGCTCCCTCAAACAAAGGACAAAGAATTACGATATTACATGCAGGTTCAGATAATGGATTTATTCCGAACGCTCTATTATTATCTGCGAAGAATATTGCCAATTCATCTTTCGATTACCATCAAGACACGGATGCTACATTGTTTGAAGATTGGCTTCAGAATCGTCTGCTTCCGAATCTGCCCAAAATAGTGTTATTGTGATGGACAACGCTAGTTACCACAGTCGTCAACTAAGTAAAGTGCCGAATTCAAATAATACAAAAGTGGAAATTCAAAGCTATATGATGGAAAATAATATATATTTCGAGGAAACGTCTACAAAAAAGGGCCTTTTAAATGTTTCAAAAACATTCAATATTGAAAAAGAATATATCTCTGACAATCTCGCAAGTGCTAATGGTCCCACAGTTTTACGCCTCCCTCCGTATTACTGTATTTTTAACTCAATAGAACATATGGAGCCAGTTAAAGACGATGATTAGAAGAGAAAATACTTCCCCTACCCCTACACTAAGTAGTTCTGTTATAGAATTAATTAAAAAATGTGTAAATAA
Organism: Polydrusus tereticollis; assembly: GCA_963920685.1. Classification (NCBI taxonomy): domain Eukaryota; kingdom Metazoa; phylum Arthropoda; class Insecta; order Coleoptera; family Curculionidae; genus Polydrusus; species Polydrusus tereticollis. Next base: position 93,126,541 of record OY987329.1, read on the forward strand.
TATCCTAGTAGAAAGTTGGAAAAATTCTGTGAGACACGTGATCCAAGTCAAAGATTTATTAATAGTAACGTAAGGACCTTAATAATTAATTTAGGCATAGATGAAGACGATAGTGATAGTGAAACATAGTTAAATATAGAGTAGGTTAAGTTAAATATTGTATTATCATAATATTGTAGGTTAGTATTTTTGTATAAATATTAATAGCTATTTAATTACTTGATTAAAATAAAGATACTTACCTATTATTTTTTATTTGTTGTTTTGTTGAAAATAGCTAACCTAAAGTATTGAAATTAGTAGGTAATCAGGACCTGTACCCTTTCAAAAGGTCCGGTGCCCCCACAACAGATATTCGTCAGGCAGCTTATTTATGGTTGGGATTACGACTGAGGGTTGTCATTAAAATTTTATTGCGGTTGAGAAATCAACGAATTATTGTGGAATGGATTATACCTTTAAGCCAGTACATTTTAAGAAAGCAGTCGGAGTACGCCGTGTCTTACCCGCTCATTTTTTAATTATATTTAAACCAAATTTCACTTATTTTTATTATAACCTAAAATAAAAAACAAATAACGTCCTCAAAGTATGCCGTAAAATCAATCACGCATGTTCTGAATTATTGCTTTTGAAAGGTAACCTAGGTAAAGGGTAAGGGTGAATGAAAAATAGACCTGTCAAGTTCTGAGGTTTTTATTTGTAAGTAAATTAAATACGGTAGTCATGGCAGAACAATGAGCTTTTATGATCGAAAGTACTTTAGAAATGGTAGAAGGGTTGATGGTCAGTTTGTTTAATCAACAAGGGACGCCATTTAGAATTTTCAAACAGAATACATATTTATGGATTTCGACCAGTTTCGCCCAGATCAGTGGCTTTGTTTAGAGAAACAGGAAGTGTAAATAGAAGGGAAGGCAGTGAGAGACCCAAAGTTCGCACTGCAAGAGAAGAATCGACGCAAGTTGTTAATGAAGACCCACAAACCCCTATTTAGCATTTGAGCCAGCAAGTAAATCCTACAGCCATATCGAAAAAGTTAATTTTACCTATTTTTACCGTCCTGAAATTTTAGAAATTTTTGTAAACGCATTAGACGATGAAGACATGCGACTTTCAGCAGATTGGCGCACCAATTCACGTAACTCTTGATAATTTAAATATTGTTGGAAGATTATTTTTTATGGTCACACATTAAAAACTCGGTTTTCAAAACCCCTTACGAAATTTAAGAAGACACACGGGCTAAAATTACAAATAAATTTCAAGGGATGAGCAACTCCCCCCAAGTGCTTACCAATGTTTTCGATCCTGTAAAAAGAAGAATGAGAACATGTTTGTAAGTAGAAGGTAGACACGTCTCCCATTTAGTTTAAATTTAAAATATTTAGGGTCTTTGGCTGTATCGTGGAAAGGATGCTGTGGTATATGGATGGTACTTGTGTTTTATGAAAATAAACACTAAAGACAGTGGCAGATTAGAATCTAAGCAAGCATTAGGAGAAGGTGGACACGTCTCCTATTTAGTTTAAATTTAAAATATTTAGGGTCTTTGGCTGTATCGTGGAAAGGATGCTGTGGTTTATGGATGGTACTTGTGTTTTATGAAAATGAAGACTAAAGATAGTTGCAGATTAAAATCTAAGCAAGCATAAATACTTTTAAAACAAATTCCATTGGTAAAAAAAGTGCGGCACGAGTGCAAAATTTGAAAACCATTGGACATTTCAGTGCAAGTATTTGTAAACCATTGGGAAACCGGTATAACAAGTGTTGTACCGAGTGCAATCAGTTCCGCACGTGCTCCTGGAGACTGTGCTGCACCGAAACTATATGAAAATGTCAAAAAATACATATCGGTGCCGCACTTCTTTTACCAATGGAATTCGCTATTAGTCTGATTGATAAATGCAGGACATGAGAAGAGGAGGTGTTAAAGATCTCTCATCTCCCCGCAAGTACAGTTTGGAGAGTTCTTGACTTAAGGCGGTTCAAATGGACCGGGGTAAGATAATGCCCACTTCGTATTCTGCTGTCGATATGTGTTTTTATTCCAGTTCCTGAATCTGAATGAACCACGTTGTTCAGCCTGGCCCTTTGGCCACGCATGCGTACATTACGCCTTTGCCGCTCTCTTCCATCCTTCCACCCAGTACGTCCGGATAGAAACTTTTACTGCTTGGTATGAAATTCTTGAAGTTCAAAAGAAAGTTGATTATGGGCTGGTGTCTTTCTTCATTAGGTAGTTTGTCAGCTTTGACGTTGCCATGGATGCCCGGAATCTAAGCCAGCTGTAGAGATTTTCCAGCTGTGTTGTTTATATTCAGTATGCGCTTTTTTTTATGTAATGATAGCCATTCCCAGTCGTCTGTGCTGCCAATTTTCTATATTGTCACGCCCAGTGTTGGGGTACGACTAAGGGCGTAAAACTAGGATCGAAAAGAGAAACTAATATTTTAAAAAACAAACAATTGATTTATTCGGTATTAGTGTCGTTCATATTGTAGTCAGTGTAACAATTCCAAGCTTGACATTACATTAGCTTATTAGATTATTATTTATGGTTACAAATACCTAGCGGGGTCTAAATATTAAATTGTACTTACATTCAGATGACTATTTTCTCGCCCTCCATAGTGCACCGTATATCACAAAAGGAACCGCCCTTAAGCCGTCGACCGAACTCGTCACTGTCTTGACGTCGAGTCCCTTTTTTTTTTTCGGAAAAACTCGCCCGACCTCACGCGTCGGTCATCTACTTTTATTTTCGCTGAATTCATTAGTCGACATGATCGCTTGTTTTAAAATAATTGATTTCGCTTAGGTGAGATATAATACTCCATATATTACATTTTCAAGTTTGTTTATTAAATCGACTACCGGAGTTAATTTACAGGGTAAATGAAGTATGGAATATTATTTTTTCTAATTATTTATTTTGCGACAACATTGCAATTAATTAAAATTGAGAGTTTGAATTCTTTTGCGGTCATAGTAACGGCAGCACAGTATTAGTGAAACTAGTTCTTGCTTTACTTGCCACGTATATTTTGGTTTTATATGGCTGAACTATGGTGCAGGTCTATCGAAAAGAACTCGGTTTGGCGATCCCGATTTTGAGGCTACTGGTTTGACTGAAAACGCAATTGAGAGTGACGAAGATAGTGCCAGCGAAAGTGTGTACGAACCACGTGAGCATGACATAATGGAGTTTTTTTAATAATCAGGAAGATCTTGAAGATGCTGATGAAGAAATGGTAAATAAACCAAGTTCAAAAAATTATATGGCAAAATCCGATATAAGTGGTCATCTGAAAGCATTGTGTCCCATAGCCGAACACAAAAGCACAATATTGTTCTACGTTTACCAACTTTACGAGGATCCGCTGGTCTGTTAGGACATAAAGCACAATCTTTTGCAGTGTGGACTTTGCTTATCCTAGATGATATGTTAAATTTAATCTAATGAGAAAATAAAAAAACAAAAAGAAAATTTAAAAAATTCTTTAAGGGCAGAGCATCAAGATTTGGACATCATTGAAATAAAAGCATTTATCGGCCTGTTATTTTATACGGCAGTTTTTGTGTCAAATCATGAAAATGTATCCAGAATATTTGCAAGTGATGGCACTGGAAGAGAAATATTTCGGTTGTGATGAGTAAGCAGAGATTTACATTTCTTTTAGCTTGTTTACGCTTTCATAATTCTTTAGATCGAAATCTAAAAAAAAAACAAGATCTGATAGTTCCAATATCTGAAATGTTTAAACAGTTCATCAACAATTGCTAGGCGTTATATTCTTTGGGATTGGGAGTTAACTGCTGCATTGATGAGATGTTGGTCTCTTTTCGGAGAAGATGCAGGTTTAAGATGTACATGCCCAACAAGCCTTGCAAATATGGAATCAAGATCGTATGCATGACAGATGCCCGCACTCAGTATTTTTTTAATGGCCAGATACCGGGTTAGTAGAAAGTACCGGAACGCTTAAATATCTTCAAAACCGCTAAAGCTGCGCTTAAAAAATTCGGCAGTTACAGGTTTCTTGCCATGCGGAATTAAAAAATGATATCGGCACTGTTGCCAGATTTCCCAGTTTTGCGCTACACATAGTCGTATCGTTATTTTAAATTGAATACCCCATTTATTTTTACTCCAATGAATTGGACGTCTCAAGCTTAGCAAGATCCTAATTTTTTTAAATTTTATCTCTACTAAATGCTGAGATATGACAACGACGCATTTTCAGTCAAAAGTACTGGAACGCTTAAATATCTTCAAAACCGCTAAATCTGCACGTAAGAAATTCGGCATTTGGCACTTTAAACTTAGTAAGGTACCAAATTTTCAAAGTTCTGTTTGCACTATTAAATACTAGTAATTTTGGGATAGTTACCTATTCTAGAATGAGCATTCAACTTATCAGAAACGCCCGAAAAGTGAATACCTTATGAACAAGTAGGCGCTGCTCCAGTTTTTTTGAAATCAATTGCCGTCGCGTTACCATGCTACAACAATGACAAATTAAACACATCACTGTCGGTTAAGCAGCTTAATAACTGTATTGATTATAAAATTATAATTTTATTAAGGCTTTTGTTCTCTCAGAGATTCAACGTATTGATATTTTGATTTTCAAACCAGACGTCCCAAAAACTGCTACAAGTGATGAAAATAAATTAAACGTTTTATTACAAATAGAGGAAATTCCAAAAGTGTGTATCAATCAGTTAGCTCTAAATGCCGAAATTTGCCAAAAATCCGTAAGCACTATATTGAAGGAAAACAAATCAAAGCCGTACAAGATTCATTACACTCAAGAACTTTTAGAGGATGATTCTGACCGCCGTAATGAATTCGCCGCAATCATGATGGAAAATATGAACCGAAATCCTTATTTTGCGCACAAAATTGTATTCCGCGACGAAGCTACTTTTTGCTTAAACGGCCAAGTTAATAGGCACAATTGTAGAATTTGGTCTAGAGGTAACCCCCATTGGATGAAAGAACTTCACACCCAATATCCTGAGAAAGTTAATGTCTGGGCGGAAATATTGGGTGACAATTTTATCGGACCTTTTTTCATAGAAGGTACATTAACAGGACAGAAGTATTTGGAGCTCCTTAGAGATTGTATAGTTCCTGCCATTTAACAAAATAGAAATGTAGGTGAAATATGGTACCAACAAGACGGTGCTCCGCCCCAATATTCAAGGGTAGCCATTCAGTTTCTAAACAACCAATTCCCGGTGAGGCTGATTGCAAGACATGGTGCATTAGAATGGCTACCTCGATGTCCTGATATAATTCCACTGGACTTCTTCTTGTGGGGTCATTTGAAGAATCGTGTCTTCAAAAATCGTCCAGAAAATTTAAACGAAAGAATCGGCACCGAAGTTGCTTTTATAACACCGAATATGTTGAGTTATATTATTGTGTTATACAGTTTCAGAGTTTTATTATCGACTTGGGTACTCTCTGACAAATAATGGGGCCCACTTTGAGCATTTAATTAACAACTAGTGTATAAATAATAAATATAAATAAATTCATGGGAGTAAAAATAAATGGGGCATTCAATTTAAAATAACAAAACGACTATGTGTAGCGTAAAACTGAGAAATCTGGCAACAGTGCCGATATCATTTTTCAATTCCGCATGCCGAGAAACCTCTAACTGCTGAATTTTATAAGCGCAGCTTTAGCGGTTTTGAAGATATTTAGGCGTTCCGGTACTTTCTACTAACCCAGTATATACTGGTAAGGACTCTGATGGATTTGGTTTGGAAGAAAATTTAAGAAAATTTGCTAAACCAACACAATCTGTATTGAGATTAGTAAAGCCAATAGAAGGTTCAAATCGAAACATTACGGCCGATAGCTGGTTCACTTCCTTAGAAGTTGTTGCGCAGTTGAAAAACCGAGGACTGACGTACGTCGGAACGATAAAGAAAAATAGAAAGGGAATCCCCCCAGAGTTTCTACCAAAAAGAAGCAGAAAACTTAGTGAGGAGGGAATATTATCTGGTTTCATATGTCCCAAAATAAAATAAAGCGGTTATTCTCATATCGCCCATGCACCATTCAACATCAGTTAACGATGATTCAAGAAAGCCGGAGATTATAACGTACTATAATTCTACAAAGGGTGAAGTAGATGCTATTGATGAAAAATGCGCCGAACACTCCACAAGCCGTCGCACAAAAAGGTGGTTATTTTTTCGAATCTTGGACATAAGCGGAGTAAATGCCCATATAATTTATCAGACTTTAAAAAAAAATAAAGCAATCCAAAAAACAGATTTTTTTAAAGATGCTTGCTGATGAGCTGGTTAGGCCGCATTTAGAAAGAAGGGCTGCTAATCCAGGGATCACTCGAGAGCTACGGTCTTCAATATGGAGGATTTTAAATATTCCTGAAGAACGTCTGGAACAAGTCGGCATGGAGAAACTTGAAAATAGAAAAACCTGTTACACTTGTCCTTCAAGAATAAAAAGAAAAACGTTTCACTTGTGTTACATGTATACTAGGCTCATTTATGTCGAATCTTCAACAAAGCTCTGTATTAACTGTAGGGATAATTTGTAACTTTATATGGGGGATTTTTGTGAAAAAAGCGTTGTTTATTTAATGTTTTCTTTGTAAGTTTATACTTTGGTCTTAAAGAAAAAATCCTGTTTCGTTTTAGTTAGGATTATTAGTTTTCGTTTAATACCGTCAAACGGGGTGACTCGGGACCGCAGGTTGACTCGGGACAATTTGACGCCATCGTCTTCAAAATTCGCTAGCGCCAATATGAGCAGCGGCAACGCCGCCCGACTTGGGCTGTCATTTTCTTACCGTCTGAACTTGTTCGTGCATAAAGAGCGAATCGCTGCGCTGGCAGGATCGTTATTAAAAATTTTCGTGTTTGAAGCCGTAAAAAATAGTAAATTTAGAAGTTGCCGGAATTGTTGAGTGCAAATACATAAAGGTAAGCGACTTTATTAACTTTTTATTTTTTTTTGGGTCCACTAATGCGTTGTGATAACGAAACAAATGTGACAATCGCCTACGTCTATAATTTTTTTTTGGAGAAAAAAAAAACTAATTTAATGTTTGTTTTAGGGTGACTCGGGACATGCCTCGAAAATATTTAAAACGGCTTGGCAGTAGGCCATATCAAAACTACGATAAGGCAAACTTAAAAAAAGCAGTCCAAGAGCGCCTTGAACTAGGTACAAGCTATAGGGCGTTAGAAGGTATGGGATAGCAAGAAATACCATAAACACGCATGTTAGGAACCGAAATGTGAAGAAACCTGGTGGACAATTAGCTGTATCACTGTTAGAAGAACAAAAACTAGTGCAGTCTTTAATGTTCGTGGCTGACTGGGGGTTTCCCTTGGAACCTATGGACGTACGTATTTTAGTGAAACAGTATTACGATAAATTGGGCGTCACCATTAAAAAATTCAAGAATAACCTGCCTGGACCGGACTGGGTAAAATAATTTTTACTCCGACGCAATAATAATTTGGCCTTAAGACTCTCTGAAAATATAAAACGCGCGCGGGCTGCTGTTGGCAGAGACGCTATCAATCGGTATTTTACTGAGTTGGCCGTGTCATTACAAGATGTTCCCGATTCTCATATCGTCAATTATGACGAAACTAATTTTACAGATGACCCTGGTCGTCAGCGAGTTGTCATTCGAAGAACAAGCAAGCATGCAGATCGGGTCCTTGATTCTAGTAAATCCGCTACATCGGCCATGTTTGCTATAAGTGGATCAGGTGTTATGCTACCACTCTTCATAGTATTTAAGTCAGAGCACTTATACCAAAATTGGGTAAAAGATGGCCCCCCGGGGACTAGATATGGCAATACAAAAAGTGGGTGGTTTGATTCAAACCAGTTTGAAGAATGGTTCCTCACAATAGCACTAAAATATTTTAGAAGACTTGAAGGCCCTAAAGTTCTTATAGGCGATAATTTAGCAAACCATATTTCTCAAAATGTAATATTGGAATGTCAAAAAAATGGCATTAGATTTATTTTATTGCCGCCGAACAGCACCCACTTAACCCAACCTTTAGACACTTCCGTTTTTAAGCCAATTAAGCAGTCATGGAGAAAAACTTTAGGTGAATGGAAGAAAAAAAATAGGGGGGTTATCCCTAAACCCGAATTTCGGGGATTATTAAAAAAAACGTTAGACTCTATTAGAGACAAACTGGAAGATAATATTAAGTCTGAATTTCGTGGTTGCGGAATTATTCCACTGGACTCAACTCAAGTTTTGAAACGTTTCCCTCCAGAAGTTGTTCCCGAAGAAGAATGCCAGAGGGTTTGGACTGAAGCACTAACAGAATTTTTAAAAACGCAAAGAGGTTCGCAGAATACCACAAGAAAAACTGGAAAGGGGAAAAAATTAGCGGTAACTCCTGGAAAAAGTGTAATTTGCGAGGAATCCGAGACATCTTCTGATACAGATAACGACTGAAGAAGAATCTGAAAGCTTCATAAGTTCAGATAAAAGTAGTATGCACGAACAAAATTCAGAAGATGAAAAAAAAACATGAAGATGAAAATGATGAATTAGAAGAAGCAAGAGATTTACAAGCAAGAGATTTACAAGTTGATGACTTCGTAATAGCTAAATTTACACAGGGTAAATTTAGTCGAAATTTCGTAGGTCAAATTATAGATATTCAAAATAAAGAAATAAATATAAATTTTTTAAGGCAAACTTCCAAAATAAAAAATGGATTTATATTTCCAGCAGTTTGTGATGAATATGTTGTAAATATTTCACAAATTTTAAAGAAGTTGCCTCAACCAGTTCACCTTCGAAGAGGCGCCAAGAAATTTCCTATAAATATAAATGTAAAAAATTAGTTCTGTTCTTATATTTTAGATAATAGTTTGTTAAAATAGTTCCTAAAAATGGGTTTTAAGTTTTTTGTTATTTTCTATAATAATTAGGCTTTAAGTTTAAATATATTTGCATTATTTCGTTACTTACCTACCTAACTAAACGTTTTATTTAATATTTTATATTATATATTTTTGTATTTTTTTGTCCCAAGTCACCCATAGCTGGGCAGAAAATGTGTTTTCAGTGTAAACCAATGACTTGTCCCAAGTCTCCCCAAACGTGGGGTGAGTCGGGACACTTTTCAAAGTTTAAAAAAATTTATAATATTATTTATTTAAATTACAAATTTTCGTAAATCTATAGCCAGATAATGCCGAAACAGCACAGTACTTGCAGACTTCAAAAAAGTTGGTTTTGCGGTAAAATAATCACAAAAAAACACAAAAACCGTCCATAGTCACCCCGTTTGACGGTACTTAATTATAAATATGCTGACAAATTTTGTTACCAAGAAATAAAATTATATCCAAAAAATACCCAGTTTTTAATGGTATGTATTTAATTCCTATTAAAAACAATCCTAAATATAGTAATTAATAATAAAACAATACAGAAAACGCAAAGATCTATTTTTTTACGGTATTTATATATTACGGCCGGCAATCATGACTGCAGTACACGCTTACCGTCATTAAACTGGTACTACAGTAGTTAAGGGTTATTTAAACTAGTTAAAATAGAAATTACCATGTAATTATTATAAAAATATATTTGGGCATCTAAAACACCAAGCCGAATATATTTTTTAAAACTAAGTAAAATTTGAATTTAAAGCTTTGATTGAACGTAAAAGCAAACATGGTTCTGGCTAGGAAAATTTAAAATTATCACTCCCCGTGTTTAAAATAATATTATTTATTTTATTTCTTCCAGAGATTGCTAAATTATTTTTATATTGTGCTATTTAACTGTACAAATTCCACCAATAAACGACATAATATCTTAAGACGTAAATAATTTAAATGGGGTACATTTTTTAAAATTGTAATAAAGGTTACTGCTGGCACGTAATAGATAGCGTGTAGGAAATTGACAAATTATAATTCCCTGCTGTGCGCGGCCGATGCCTCAATACCGTCAAAGAATCCATCCCGATAGATTAAAAGATAAGGTCGCGACAACTTTCCAATTACGTTCAGCTTTACCTGATTATCAATTTATTGTCCTGGGAAAATTGATATAGCGCTAACTTTATCCTTTTCGTGTTACGGAAATAATACAAAGATTATATCAGTGATAACATTTGTTTTAGGAAATTCCTTGTTATGTTAGAAACAAACCAAAGGAAGACGAAAATAATACTTAAAGAGACAAAAGGGTTAAAGACAGAAAATGTGTGACAGTTTATCACAACTACAGTTGATGCAAAACAAAAACCGATGCACGTCATCAATCAACTGATAATTGTAAATCCGTAAGAAAACACGAGGAAATTAAAATTGAAAAAGTATTAAAACTTTATGCGATAATGAGTTTACTACAAACTTAAAGTATTCTTCTTTGATACGAACCGACTTATAGCAAATATTTTACTTATTTAAACTTGTAAAAATTAATATAATTTGAATTTTATTGGCCGATAGTTGGCAACACAGCTGCTGTAAACGGTGCGGTGGCGCCAGCTCGTTCGTTGGTTTGGTTTGACGTTTTATGCAAAACTAACCTTAACTGTCCGTGGTTCCGTGTTACTATGTCCGAGAAGAGCCAGTTTGGCTCCTCTCGGGTTATGTGTCTATTTTTTTAACGAAAACTTCAGATCTTTTCATACATAGCATTAAAAAACTGTTCTATTAAGAGAAACAAAAGTGCACATACATAGGCTCTGTCGATTACATTGTTTACTATTTGTAAAAAATGCCGAAGCATTTAAATAGTCGGTGCAAAGAGCTAATACCTTTTTAAAGGGAGCTATTTTCAGGAAGAACTTAACAACAATGACCTATTAACTATTGTTAACCTTGACAGCAGTACAGAGAAGTAAATTTAAAGAGTATGTTAAGGACTAGATATTTTATTTCTACTTTTCTAATTTTTAGCGTGTAGCAGCTGCCCTAAATTTGAATATCTCCACTGTGAGCGCAATTAGTTAAGGAAAATAAATTATTAGAATCACCTTAAAACAAACGTTCGAATTCAAAGAGAGTTGTAAATGTGTGAAGATTGAATATAAGTTCTATTCGTGACACTATTCATGGAATGTACGAAACAAGTAAGTTGCAAGTAACAAAAGATATCACACTCGGGTAAACCAAACACTAATATAACAAAATTCACTGGTCAGAAAACGAGTATTATTTAAAAAGTATAATATTTTGTACATCGGTTATTTATAAGCTGTAACTTTTTTTAGAACATCATGTGACTTTGACAACTTTAAGTTAGAAATTAAAAGACAGAGAAATGTTTGATGGTTGGTTGTCTTAACTCTTTGAGAAGCCGCTTTAAGAAAATAGGCTTCGGATGGTAAAAAGATGAACTGAGGCGAGGGCTTATGAAACTTTTCCATGTAGCTTTCAAATGACTGGTATTTTTGAAAGACTATATTAAAGAAAAAGAAGCATTCTTGTACCAATTTGTTTTCTTTAATTAAACATGGATTTTTCAGAATGGTGCCATTGGTCGATCTTGGCAAAATGAAAATAAGTGTTAGATCTACTAAAGTTGATGGTAAAAAGTAGTATGCAGTAAACAAATATATAAACTATGGGAAATCTTTGTATATTTATCTTGTTTTTATGAAAAAGAAACTGTGTAATTCTCCCACTTGGATATTTTGGTTACAAGCTGGCAACATCGTCGATAACTGACGTCACTCGAAGGATATGACGTGCATCGGTTTTTGTTTTGCATCAACTATAGGTATACTTGCCTTGTCAAAAAGTTTTTGTGCAACTCCTATTAATTTAATAAGTTTCTGAGTTTAAAAATTTCGGGTTAGTTCACCCACTTTACCCACCTCTATCCGTTGAAATTTTTGCTTCTAATGCCCATTCTTTTTACATACAGAAAGTCATATGTATTCTTTATAATAAAAATAAGAAATACGGTACAGTATAAGTAAAAACAGTATCGCTTCACGAGGGAATAGTGATATTTCCTAAACAAGTAAGCGGTATTCACCAAATAACTTAGCTTATACCTCCAAATACTACCTTATTTTTTAGATAAAGGTAACTGCTGTATGTGTTCGTTTGTAGTTTCTTTGGTTAACATCATATTCTTATTTTTAGCTATAATTCCAATATGCAGACATTGAGTCTGATGATCCGGAAATTAACTAAATGATCTGATTGATAATATAAATCTCGACAGAGAGTATAATATTAAGACCCAGAATTGGTCACTTCAATTACCGAAATGATATTGATTTCTACAATAGATAACCGCGTGTTTGCCTGTTTTTTAAGACATTATTTTCTTTTAATCCTAATCTTAACAGCAAGCGGACCCGTTTAGGATTGAAATTAGCGACTCGAAAGGAATCAGGTTGAATCATTTGGTCACTCAACTTTTGTTAGACTGAGTAATAAGCTGTCTATTTTAAAGTCCAAACTAGGTTCGTCATTGTTTTATGCTGACCCACACAAATATCAATGTGAGTTAGGAGCAAAGAGGAATGACTTTCATAACTGTTTCTTAAATTTGTCAGGGGTAAATTTTACGGAAAAGAGGAACAATTCTTGAATCTTAACCTAAAATTTAATTTTGGACACAATATTGGCTTGCGTGAACGAGAAATTTTGGCAATTGAAGCGGAAAATATTATTCAATCCACAGATATCAGCAATAGAAATGTATTGAGAGCCAAAATTATTAATTTCTTGAATTCTAATACTTCAGAGAAAAGATGCTTCACCAATAATTATATGTTGAGATCTCTAAAGAATAAGATAAAGGTCAATGATTTGATCGTTAGCAAGGCGGACAAGGGTTCTTGTCTGGTATTGTTGAAAAGAGCAGACTATATTGCCAAGGTTATAGATTTCTTGGTTCCTGAAAAGTTTGATAAGATCAATAGGGACCCGACTAGTTCTTTCTTTGCTAAGGTTAAAGTACAAACTCTATCCTATGAACCCCAGAACACCATTATTGTATGGTTTACCAAAAATACACAAAACAGGTATCCCAATAAGACCAGTAGTTTCGTTCATTGACTCACCTTGTTACAAACTGTCAGCGTGGTTGAACCATACCTTGAGGGAGGTTACAGGTTTTGATAATATGTATGCCACTAAGAACTCCATCGATTTTGCTTATTGCTTAAAGGAGGTCAAGGTCCCGGACGGAGCTAGATTGATTCCCTTGGATGTTAAGAACCTCTTCCCTAGCGTTCCTTCTGTTGATTACTAACTTTTTTACTTAACCAAAACTTTTTTAAGTTTAATGATACCTTCTTTAGGCAAAACGATGGGCTGGCAATGGGATCTTGTTTATCTCCATTCCTAAGCGAGGTCTTCATGCACCATTTAGAAACACAATTAATGGAGAGTAGATTCGCCGGGTTCCTGTTGTTCTATAGACGATACGTGGATGACATCTTTATAGTTTGGTCGGGTTATGAGGGTGAACTCGCCGATTATTTAGATTTTACTAACACATTACATAGAAACATAACATTTACAATCGAGAGAGAGGTGGACGGTAAGCTCCCTTTTCTGGACTTATTGTTAATCAGAGAACGGAACAACTTTGAGTTCCAAATCTACAGAAAACCATCCTCAACAGATAATGTTATCCAGTTCTCGTCTAATTCCGCACCCCAACATAAGTTTGCGGCGTTTAACTCCCTCCTATATAGACTTTTCAAGCTTCCCCTTTCAAAAGAGGCTTTCATGACCGAATTTAACATAATTAAACAGTTAGCGATGAACAATGGGTTCTCTATTTCTCGATCAACAAAATATTTAATAGATTTGCCAACAAGTCCAAGTTGTCCTACCACATTAAATTCCCCGAAAGAAAAATTAAGGCTAACAATTTTAAGTGTCTCACGTTTCTGGGAGATATCTCAATTCAGTTGGGGAAGTTTTTTAAAAAATATGATTTTTCTATTGCTTACAGAACGGTAAATACATTGGGTAAACATTTAATTAACGTTAAGGACAAAATGGATATACTATCAAAATCAGGGGTTTACTCTTTAAAGTGTGAGGACTATTAAGCAGCGCGCCCACTGAATCGGCTCAGCACGGTCGGCACGGTACGCTTCGTTCGGATTGCCGACAGTCAACGCCCATTGATTCGGCAATCGTTTCTGCAAAAGCGCTGTACCCATTGAGGCGTATAGACGTGTAACGTAGCACGAGAACGTAAATAGAATAAAATGAGTTCTTTATCTGATTCTGATGAAGATATAATGGTTACTTTAGCGTGTGCAGAGGTTGAGCTTGAGGAAAAGCATCGACGACGTTTTTGGATTCATAATATTGATCTAAAACGAGAAGTCTAGCGTAAAAAAATATATGCAGGAAGATTAAGCAATGAAGTTTGAACATGTATATTTCATTATTAAACAATAAATAATAATTACTTACCAGAACATCCCGCTTTTTTAGCAATGTCCTCCCAAGCATTCTTCTTCCGCACATTGTCGTGGTAAAACCTATCCTTTGAGTCATACAAAAACCCATATACACGAACGCTTTCTATTAAAACTTCCGCAATGCTCGCACCTATTCCGCTTGCGTCTCAATACTACAAACAGTCTCAGGTAGTCCGACGTTTCAGCAATTTTTGCTCTCCCAAGAATATTGCGATTTGGCCGAGACGAGCGTGCCGTGCCCAACGGACGGAACCGATTCAATGGGCGCCTCTCCATATGATTGCATGTATATCAAACCATTCGACTGTGCCGTGCCGAGCCGAGCCGATTCAGTGGGCGCGCTGCTTAACTCAGTTTATGTAGGGCAATCGGGGAGGAAAATATCCACCAGGGTACAGGAACACAAGCCTGGTCAAGAAGTTCGAAAAGTCGGATGTTACAGAGACCAACTTTGCCTTCGCCACTCACTTGCTGGTGAGCAAACATTATTTCTCTCAAGAGGGCATTACTGTCTTACACGAGTGCCCAAAGGGCAAGAGATTGGATTTGTTGGAGAAGTTGGAAATAACAAAGGCCAAGAAAAGTCCAATTTTAAACTGTGTAACCGATGTGTTTAATTTTGAACCGGGTCTGATTTTTAATTATTTATTGAATTTTAATGACACATAAACCCTGTCCAAGTATGAATGCTTCCGTAGTGTAGTTGTCGGAATATCAGACTATAACCCTCAAGGTACTAAGTTCGAATCAATTTTAAGTATTTATTTTTTTAAAATTTTTTTCCGATATTTTCTGTTTTGACTTTATTCAGCTAGCTTAACCTAACTTTTAATATTGTTTTGATGTGTTGTAAGGACGTTCGTGTCTATATTTTTTAATGTATTTTGATGTTTTTTAATGTTTGTAATATTTTTCTATTGTTTTCCCGTGCTGTGAACGGGTTTAGTGTGACTGGACCATATTTTTAAGGTAAATATTGCGTTCTATTTTATCTTTTGTGCAATAGGTGATTGTATTTGTAGGTCTGATGATGCCCCTATAGGGCAAAATGCGTCACAGAAAATAAATACTGAGACCGAGACGTTGATTTTTGTTTCTTTTACAATTGCTACATTTATATACTATGATTCATTTGTTTATGTGTTAGACATTGTTCAAAAATTGGTTACATTTATATGTGTCGCTTTGAATTTATACATCAGAGACAACCATTGATTCAATTTCTTCCTGTAGTGAAAATACAAAAGCTCCGAAACGTTGCAACGTTCTAACCAAAGATGTTAATGCATCTGTTGACTGTGTTGACCATGTTGACCGTGTTGACCGTGGTAACCTTTCTGATCGAAATGCGACGTTGTCGTTGGAGTGGTTGCTGATAGTGTTGCGATTCTCGTTAGTGGAGCTGAACTAAAAAAACTACTAGCAGTCCAAAAATCGAAAGAGGTATGGGCGAAGAACATACCAATGCTTGCTTGAACGTCCTGGACGATTGGTTGTTAAAGGACTACATTTGCGGACTATGCTTTGACACCACAGCTTCTAACACAAACTTAAACTTATGTGCATACACTTTAACTGAACAGGCCCTTGATAAAGATTTCATATGGATTGGTTGGTCGGAGAGCCAGATGTTTAATTATTGAAACGTTTCACAGAAATATAATTAGAAACTTTTATGGTAGGAGACGATTCATTACTTAATTATAGAATACAATACAAGCATTTGCTTCAACTTCGCATAAATGCAGAAATACTATGCCTATGCTATAAAAAGTCGACAGCCTGGAGATTTTAATAAAAATAAAAAAGGGCAAATTTGCGATTTTGTCTGATTTAAGATTTCATTTAATTGATGTTTGATATAAAAAAAGCATCTATTTTAAAAGTTCATTAGCTCGAACTATTAACCCTTAAATCAAGCTTGTTAAATGACAAGGGCAATTTATTGCCTCAAACTATATATGTTTCAGAATCAGTTTATCTTTACTGCAGCAAAAATCTCGTATAGGGATGCTATTGAAATGAAGCCCCATAGCCAAAAAAAGCCCCTCTAAACGATTGTAATTTTCCTGACCTTATCAGCAACTATCCTATTGGAAACATTTGCATGGCTGCATCACCTGCATTTCGGTGTCATCTGCGATATTCTTCTGAATATCGTATGGGATTAGCTTTTCTCGATTCGCAAGTAACAGATGAGCCTAAAAGAGAAATGGTTAAAAATAGTTTAGTACCAATAAAAACAAAGGCGTTGAAGTGACTTGACGGTAAAACATTTAGTTATCAGAATTCACTTGAGTCCTTTGTTACCCAATGCAGAACCATTTCTCTTCGATTTGTTAATAAATGAGGAATAAAATCAAAATAAGGCTACGAATCAAATCAATAGAATTTGTATCAATATAAAAATATTAAATTGACATTAAAATAGTTTGTCAGATGCTATGGTTACAAACGCTTATCGGAGGCTATATATTAATTTGTACTTACATTGAAATAATTATTTTCTTGCCCTTCATAGCACACCGTGTATCACAAAAAAGCTCTCGTTAACCCGTCAACCGAACTCGTCATTGTCTCGACGTCGAATCCCCTTTTTTTTATTTTCTCCTTTTCGGAAAAACTGACTCGACTTAAAGCATCGGTCATGTACCTCGATTTCCGCTGACTTAATGAGTTGGCATCATTCGCATGTTTTTAAAATTGTTGATTTCGCTTAGGTCAAATATAATACTCCATAGATTCCATTTTCAAGTTTGTATATTAAATCGACTACCAGATTTAATTTACAGAGTAAACCACTTTATTTTATTAAAAAGGTGCAATGAACTATTTTACTTGAATATAGAGGTATGGAATACTATTTTTTAATTATTTTTTTGTGACAATATCAACTGTTTTACACATCACAACGTAAACTTCATCTCTGGTTTTACTTACATTTGCAAAATGTCTTTTTGGTCTATTCAATTCTTATTTAAATAAAGAAGTTTACTACCTTAGAAACGCAGGCTATGTAAACCTAGGTCAATACACAATACTTTATCTACAGCAGTGTCTAGTAATGATAATAATATGGGTAAGCACCGTTACAGCACAACTGACAACAAAATGATTTACTAGATTGCAATAGTACAAAATTTCCATCTCATCAGAAAGAAGTATGCGCTAGAATACTAAAAGAAAAATTATAATAATAGGAATAATACAAGCTCATTATTTATACTAAGTTTGACCCTGTTCATCGCTGAAATTAAAATTCGTATAAAAATTTTACCTGCCTAAAAGCAGAATTCCCAATAGAGACGCTCTGTAACAATTTTATTAAAGAAAATTGCAGCTCAAGCGTAAATCTGACTTGATTTATACCCTCTCGCATATTTTCGCACAATACCGTTTTTTAATATAAAATATTAAATTTATTCAGCCAAAAGCCCGTAGGAGTATAGTAGTTGAAAGACTTTTAGCGTGTGTTTTTTTATATGTTCACAAAACTCACAGCTTTGTTATATTTCTTTTTTCGGTTGAATAAAAGCGAAAAAGATTAGGGCCACATACATAAGTCATTTGGTATTATATAGAGCTGATGAAGTACTTACGTGTATTAGAGTTCTTAGTGTTCCCTGTAGTAGACATGTGAATAAACCACTAACAAGGTGTGGAGGGTATCCCCAGGTTATATGTACTAGACGGAGTTGTGATTTAAAAATGTTGGAACAAACTTGCAGCAAAAACTTGTATGGTCATCGTTTCAATAAATTTAATTAGTATATCATGGGAATTTTAAAAATTCAATATTTAGGGCACAATCAATCAATCAATGAATATGTACTTTTTGTTCAAGGAAACTAAATTCCTATTAACTTAGCGAGTACAAATTAAGTCTTTAAAACGTAAGTAAAAATAAGAACAAAAATAAGTACAGAGCGTTTATTAGACTTACGGCAAAAATTTAAGGGGTTATTCCCTGGACTATTCTAAGAATATTTTGTCCTTTGACAATTCTTGTGAAGCTGCTTTGTTTCAATGATATATGGCGAGAAAAATATTCGACAATAACAATATTTTATTATCAAAAATTACATCTAAAGTTTCTTAATCTACGAGAACTGTTGAAGATGACTATACTCCGGTACCAAAATAATTGGCAGTGACTCATTTTTTCCGGGGTGTGCAAGACGTAAGGGGAACGCCAATTCCAGAGGCGTGTCATTTTAAACAATAATGATTTAAAAGATATATGAATTTTTTGTTTATTGCTTTAATATATTTAAATTTACTATAATAAATATAATAGTATAAATTAAACTCAAAAATAAATTAAGCTTTAACATTTGGTGATCTAGTGAAGTAGTTAGAGAAACTGAATTACGCAAGTATAAAATCCAAAAAGAATAATGAGGCAAGAGTAGGTATATGTTATTTTCATAATGTTATTATCATACTACATAATTATAGAAACATATAATAGTAGATTAAGGGCAAGATCTAAACCTAAATCATATATATTTATAAATTTCCTAACTATTGTTACCTAATGAACACTAATTGATAATAATTTGACAAATTATATTCCACGCCGATATTAAAAAATGTGATAATAACAATACGTTACAATTTTAAATTCATTATTAGCATTACAGCGATTATTCACTATCTGACGATGAAAATATTTCATTACAGTCGCTACTGCTGTCATCTGCAGGATTTATAACAATAGGTTCTACCATGACTTCAACGCATACATCTAAGTCCCAAATTTGTTTCTCTACGCCCTCGACATGTAATACGTACTTATGCCAATCTGCTGCTTGTATATTCGCTATTGCCGTTTTTAACAGTTCTTTAACATCTTTTAATTTAAAAGTTTTATTTCTACGCGCCACTTCGCCTTTTATCTCTGCCCATATAAGCTCGAGCTGGATTCAGTTCACAATGGTAAGGCGGTAAACGTAATATTGTAACACCTCGTTCACGAGCCATTTCTTCAACTACAAATATTTCGTATATTTTTTTTGTGAAGTCTTGCAAGATCGAGCAACTGCACTTTTAGCATATTTTCGCCAAATGCAATATTTTTTTCTTCGAAACAGTCAACAATCTTTCCTTCTCGCCACGCAGAAGTTGGCAAAGCTTTCACCCGACGGCTGTGGTATGGTGCATCTTCCATCATGATTACCGACCCACGTTCAATACGCGGTAAGATGGATTTAAACCAATCTTCAAACACTCCCGAGTTCATATCCTCATGATAATCACCAGTTTTATGAGATTCAAACACGTTTAACCCACCTTCTAGAAAACCAGAATTACTCCCCATGTGGGTCATAATTAACCGACGACCTTTTCCTGAAGGAGCTTTCAATCTAGTGGACAGTCCATTGATAAAGGCGTTACGTGCACTTTCCGACGAATGGCTAACTTTGTTTGCTGATCAATAATAGTACATTATTCAACAGGCATAGAATGATGACTGTTATTCATCCAAGTGAATAACAGTCATTATATGCGAGTAGAATACTATACTTTTTCCAGGACTACCAAATAATTTTAGCTACAATTAAGTACCAGATATCTTTATTTTTAAATAACTAACATTGAATAAATAACATTGAAACAATATATTGAACCTCTCACTAACTAACAAGAACAATTATTTGTTAACATTAATATTAATGTTTGTATTTACACAGTGTGTTTAGTTAAACGTAGGACTCGAACTTAAATCTACATTGATATTTTGGAACAAGTAACCTTTTGCCATTTCAAATTAAAATTAAAAACCGAAGCGCAATTGTCGAAATAAAAACAAGGTGCTATAGTGTTGTCATAGCAATAAGCGCTGCGACTTGACGTTCATGGAATGCTCTGTTTTTTATTAAACGTACGAAATCCTATTAAAATCATATGATTTCATTATACGCCGTGTATAATGAATATTATACACTGGTGTATATTGGATATTATTATTATTAAGGAAACACATGTATAATGATCATATCATATAGTAGTCGTTGACAAAAATCTTTTTCCGTCCTCTTGTTTCCTTCTGGTCGGACACTTTAGTATTCCTATTGTTCTCTATAGTTCTATAAATTGTACGGCAAGATGTCTTAGTTAATGTGGCACAAACTTCTAGTGCATCAGTGAATGATATTCCACTATGTGTACTTAGAATTCCCTCATACACATTTTTTACCATTGTACGCTCCCTAGGTTTTAAATGACGTCGTCTTGTAAGTTGTTGGTTACTATCACTTGAAGAACTCGCCTGCATTATAATATTTGCTGCTTTGAATAACCACCAAAATAATCAAACTGAGTTGCTAATATCCTCTTGATTGAAACTTGTCTACGACACTGAACGTCGGTTAGAGGCGATAAGAAAGCGTGCGAGCGCCTTTAGACATGGGTTTTTCTTACCGGCGTTATCAAATCGAGTAGACCAAGTACCGCAGGGTGTAAAGGCCCTTAATGACATGCTGATTTTGGTACATTTTATGTTTATTATTATTTAATTATTTATTGTTTAATTGTTTATTATGGGTTTTTGCTTTTTGTGTATTTGATTTGTGAATTATTACAAGTGCTTATATCTAGAAGACATTTAAACGTTATACTGAACTGTTAAAATTGTTAGAATTGTGATAATTTAAACGGTAAGTTTAAAACCGCAGTATTTTAAGACTTGTAGATTAGCTTGTGATGGCGAAAAAAATGTATACCAATAAAATTAAGAAAAATAAAACAGTATGTACAGTATAATTATTTAAATAAATAATAAAACACTATTGTTGTCTAATATTAATTTTAGAAATAATATGAATTGGCGTCATGTAAAGTTTTCAAATGTAATAGAAACTGTTTCTTTGTCAAAATATCGAGATAATCTATATTTCCTTATTTTTATGACATACATGTTACAAGTTATCGTTATAATGTATTATTTGAAGTCATGGTTTTTACATATTTATTGAATTCAAATATAGGCTTGACTATAGGTTGTTAATATTAACGTTCGTGTCATAAAAATACAAAAATAATAAATCATTTAAATATTTTAAAAAATAAAACCGTTTAGAATTCCCGCCGAAAGTCGCCATAGTCCATCTAGTGGCGTAGAGGTGTAGTTCCAATATCAAACTTCAAATAAAATATGAACAGTTTTCTTTTAAATGTCACACTTAAAACTTGTACCCCGCGACATAGGTGGCGCAAGTTATTTCACAGTTTCATTAGTACGGGAGAGTCCATTCTATTCCCCCTATAAACCTTTATCTATGTCAGTATCCTCTTAGACTTAAAAGTAAATAGGCGCGCAAGGTGGCTAAAGCAATAATAGCATGTGCTTTGATCTGACATGTGTGGCAGCCAAAGTGATTTTCTAATGTTAAAGTAAGTGATATTTTGGGGCGCGTGCCCGGCTACCCGGGTAACAGAGGTTACTATTCTTTTAAACGTACAGTAAAAGTACCGCGAGTTTCGCAGTTAAATATACAACATTCTTTGTGTGTGGTTAAGCTCAGTGTTTTGCAGTTCGCGTAAATACGTGAAATATTCTTTCTATACAGAACATGTCTTTCAAATATCCTTCGTGATATTTAAACGGCAACGAGGCTGTATTGAATTCGACTTCTGATTCATTCTCTACGGTAAAACGAATGAAATGGTAACAGTATCTCGGAGCAGTGCTTTATGTTACGATGATGTATTAGCAATATAAAAATTGTAATATTGTAAGGGTGGTGAAAAGTGGAACAATAAAAAAACATAGCAAAATAAGTTGCGTTTAATTAGTGTAGCAATAATAAAACGAACCAACCATATACTGTGGGTGATACAATATCTACGTGAGGCCAGGGCAAACCCCTGTCTATAACAAATCCATAAAACCCTATATTATTCAATTTGTATTGTAAGGAACTACTCAGAAATAAACAGGTCATTCCGTTTAAAGTTAAAATATTGGTATTATTTCCGACCAACCCCGTTTTGTTACAGAGACTTCAAGCTGTATCCGTTTATAGTTGTAGTTTGCTATACTCATAGTTTTTGAAATATTTGCAATATTGCAAACTTTTTTGACGCTTTGGTGTGAAAAGCGAATGTTTTAACATTTGATAAAACAAAAATTCTAATTTGCTGAATAAAATGTATAATTATGCATAAATTAGTGTATGTATATTCCTTAATTACCTTTGTAGCTATACAAAATCATGTAAATTCACTAATATAAAAGCAAATCTAAAACATATTTATATTGGTGTATTAAACTGAAATTAGCAATATAACGAAAATATTTATAGCATAAATTTAAGTTATGTGCAATTACTTTCAACATTGTGGACACAAAGTAAAACATTTATCCGGTTAAATGGTTTTTTAAATTAAACATATTCAATTTAAATCAACGAATTAATATTTTATGTTTTATTTGCAATAAAGGGACCTATTGATTTTTAAAATGAACTTTATTTATAAATCCAAAAAGGTATCAAAATTAAGTAAAGAATTTAACTTTGACTTTAATAAAAATAATAAACAGTTAAATCAGTTAGGAATTTTACTGTCAGGAGTTAATTAAAGAAACCTATAATTTAGTCAGGACTCATTATGATGATGGTAGGTAAACTTTTTAGTGGTTAAGCATTCAATTATTTTATTTTAGTCGTAATACGCACTTTGGATTTTTAGTTTTCCATTCACCCTAGTAACTAGGTCATAATTTTACAACATGATTATGTGGTTAAGAAATGTGTACTGACAATAAGCATATAATGTTAATTTAAATGAGCTTTGGAGTACGTGGGTGTATTAAGGAAGGGTTAGTTTAACCCATTAAGCGCCAAGCACAGAAATTGCAACGTAATGTGAAATATATTTTATTAAATAAGCTTTATAACACTTAAATATTACAAAAAAAAATACTAAAACACTTTGACATTGACAGGTAATGACAAAAAAAATGGTGCGTTTTCGAACCTTTGGCAGAAATGAGGTACTTATAATTTTTAAAATCCTCAATTTTTTTTTTGTGGAAACTTTCAAAGCATTTGAGCGTGTTTTATAATTATATGACCAACATTATCTTTTCGGACTTCAGTCGGCAAGCTATTCTTAGACGGCTTACCCATGTTTACTGTTGATGGCTGACTTAATTCTTCCTCCTCTTCACTCTTAGTCTGTTCCTTTTCTATCTCTTGCTCATCAGATTTCATTAGACAAACAGCGATATATGAACGAAAATCAACTTGTGACATAGAGCTTTGATTTGCCAATCTGTAAAGTTTCCAGGCATTTACAATAGAACTATCAATAACGCTTTTAAAAAGTGGCCACCACGATTTCTTTCCCCTTACACCAATCCTGTAATTAGCTATAACATTGTCGTGTAGGTCAACGCCGCCCATGAATTTATTGTACTCTTTGCAAAGCCTACGGGGTTGAGAGGACAATTATTTGATATTACTGTTACGACTGAATTGTCATTCCACCTAACTACAGACACTTCAGCCACTGTGTCAAAAACAAAGTCGTAGGATCCTCTATCTTTTTTAGAAATGATTTTACTAGCTTCTAGGGGGCATTTTTAATTCGGTTTTCTCGTATGGTGCCAGTTGCATTAATTGCCCTTACTTTCAAAGCTTTAAACAACTTATAGGAAGAGAAGAATGTCGAAAAATAACCTATGGTTATAACATCCTCATCAATAAATTCTTCGTCTGTTAATTCATCACAGTCCGGAGGTATTATTGCAATATCTGTAACTTCATCGTTGCTAACGTTTTCAAGTTCGGCTTCTAACTCTAACAAACTTAAAGCCCTTTTCGAATTATTCGCCCCCTTAGACATTTTTGGCAGTAACATACATCGAAAAGCACTGTTTCAACTCTAGATATCAACTAAATAACCTATCAAATACAAACAAGTCATATTCGCCTAAATAAGCAAATTCCTGTCTCAACAGGAATATTATGTACGTCGACGAAGTCGATTTTCGCCAAAGGTTCATTTTCGAACCATTATTTTCAAACACAACTTTCGATGGTATCAACATTTTGTTGGATATGCTAATAATTATTCATTGATTGTTAGGATGGATAGAATAAATTTTTAACGTTTCTTGCTACAAAAAAAAAGTTATCAATAAAAATAACACAAAGAAAATGAAGCCGTGTCGAAGGATTTCAAATTTCAGATATTCAGCAAAGGGTTTTGTCAAGAAAAAATAAATTTATAGTCAAAAGAAAATTTAATTTAGTTACAAAAACATCTTGTTTAAAGGCAAGAGAATCAAAAATTTTGAAAAAATTCACGCGTTTAATAATAAAAAATAATTTAGAAAATGGTGCGTTTATGCACCATTGGCGCTTAATGGGTTAAAATACTTACTCATTATAAAATTTAATTTTAAACTAACAAACTGAAAAATAATTTTTAATTTGTTTCTTGCTTTTGGGCCTAGTTACTCCATACACCTGGGGCAACTGGACCACTATGGTATATTGTTTAAGCAAGATGATTATATTTAGTTTGGGGTATCTGGGCCTATTTCAGATCTTTCTTATTTTCCAAAAAATATAACAGATGGTAGTTATATTTTTGATTTTACCTAATTATTGCGGTTGCAAATAAAGAAACACCAATTAACTAATGAAAAATTAAAAAGAAAGTTACATTAAAAAGTGTTTTAATCACTACAAATACCCTAAATGGCGGAAAAATTTGACTGTTATAAATTAAAAAATCAATTAGTCAGATTTAGTTAATAAGCTTACGTAAATATGCCAGGTCAGTATTAAAATAAACCCTATTATGATACCGTGCTGATTTGCTTTGTAGAGGCTGCAATGATTTTCTATCTCAGCTTTTTTAACGTACGATTCTTTTTCCTTCTCTTGAAATTTCATAGTCTGGCCATGTCTCTGCAGAAATTTTACCCCGGAAAAGTATTTTGTGTTCATCCAATATACATTCTGGAAGATAAATCGTCCTTTTCAAAAACTTTAACTACGGCAAAGTCACCAGCATGCAAAATGTCGTTACGGCAGAAAGATGTTTTATCACAATTGTATATTTGACCTGGTTTTTGTTCTAGCTTTAAGTCCCTGCTTACAGCTAATGGGTTCAATGCTGTTGGGGGTTTTTAATGGACGAGCGATGTATTTTTCTGAATGAAAAGAATTAGTTTGTATCAGAACCTAGCTCTTTGAATCTGACTTGTAGATTATTCTGTCTAATATCCAGGTGTACTTAATACAATACACCTTCTGGTGATAAACCAAATCCGTGTTTTTCCTTCACTCCAAGGTAATTGACAATTTCCTCTTCTTTAGCACAAGACAAATACGAAGCTACGTTTCCACCCCGTCTGCCCTCTCTTGATGTAGCAGCTTTCCCTGTAGTCCCTAACACATCATGTTTCAACGTACTTTTGGGGATATGGTAGTGGGCTCTTGTACCTCTAATTATTTTATTCCCATTTCATACATCATCAAGAGCCTTTTGCAGGTCTTCTGTAGTATAGGCAAACCCTGCACCCTTTCCAGTTTTCTGAACGTATCATATCCAAACCATATCTCTCACTCGTAAAATAAATGATAAGACAAAATATGGTGTAGTAATAGAAGATCCTCTTTGGAATCTTTACGTTAGGTAAAAACCTTGGACGTGTTTCTGGTCGTTGCTTGCTTATTCAGCATTTTCGTCTAATGCAGAATAGTATTCAACACGTCCATAAAATGTCTTTTAAACGTTTGGGGTAACTGGATCAGATAAGGATCCAGTTGCCCCAGACACATGGTCCAGTGACCTCGTTTTCCAAGAATTTTCGGGGTAACTGGGCTACCTTTACTTCATTGCGTAAACAGCACATGGTCTAAAACACTTATAAGTCGTTTGTTTTGTATGTATTTTTTAATAAGAACTAAAAACAATTTCAAACATACTTACAGTGTTCAAACATAAATAATTAAATTGCACAAGAGCAACACTTTGTTAAAAAAGAGCAAAAACTTTGTGAGCCACTCTAAATCAAGGCAGATGGGAAATATATAATATATTTCTTTTATCGTACTAGCCTTTACTTGATGAAAATCCATTTAAAAAGAACTTTTGAAATGAAACACGTATGTGTTGTAATTTTCACTATATATTGTCAACATGACTTGGTTTCTTCAGATGTGAGGATGGTATAACAAATTATTAAATAAGAAACTTAAAATTAAGGTACCTGCACTAATGAAATAATTAATAATAATTGTGGGGAATTTTTAGGGGTTCAATACAAGTTTACCAAGGGTGAGTTGTTATTGTCTAGTTGGTCATTTAGGATATTTTGGGATTTTCAACCCTTAATAATAGATAAAGACTCCAATAAATCCAATTTTTTGCCTTTGTTCTCAATGTGTAAGATTTGGAAATTTTTATCAAATGTATGATTTTTGTCTTTTAGATGTTCCGCGTACGTTGAATGTTTATTATTTTTAGAGAAAGAATCGTAATGATCTTTAATTCAAGTATGAAATGAACGACCAGTTTGGCCTATATAATACTTGGGACACGATCCACAATTTAATTTATATACTCTATTTTTATTAATTTTCTTAATTTTATCTTTGTTGTTTTTTATGATAGACGCTAAACAACATTTAGTTTTATAAGCAATCTTAATATCGTGTTGGTTCAAAAGTTTTTTGATATTATCACTCTGTTTGCCTAAATAAGTAATAGATTGATATATAATATTGGTTTTCTTTAACAGGTAGACCTCTTTAATTGCTTTTTCATAATTCATTTTAGTAAGAATATTATTTATAATTTGTACTGAGTAACCATAACTGACCGCGATTTGTTTAATTAAGTTTAGTTCTTTATTATAATTTTCCACAGACATAGGAATATTAATTAATCGAAAAATCATACTATTATAAGCTGTCATTTTATGTTGCATTGGGTGATGTGATTTATTATGAATAGTTATATCATTGTGTGAGGGTTTGTGACATATGGAAAAATCTAATTTATTATGTTTTATAGTTAGATCTAGAAAATTAATGGAATTTTTTATTTTCTTTTCAAGGGTACATTCAATTTTTGGGTGTATGGAATTGGGGGAATGGTAATTATAAAATGAGTTTAATTATTTTTAATAATTTGTTATACCTGCCTCACATCTGAAGAAGCCACTGTGATGGCGAAACATATGCCATGTTGACAATATATAGTGAAAATTACAACACATACGTGTTTCATTTCAAGAGCTTTTTTGGAAATATATAAGATAGTTGTTCTGTCCAGTAGTTGTTAGATTTCAAGCAAGCATGAAAGGCGGAAGAACCGTGGCCCACCTCACCTTACTTACTTTAAATTAACTTATCGGTGTTGTTTAATCTTCTCACTGTCATGATATTCCGGCATGCAAGCTTTTACCGCATTGAAAATAATATAGAACGCAATCGGGTGGAATTATCCATGTCTGGTTGTTCCCAGGAGGACTGGGACACTGCCTTTCAGGGTCAAGACGACTAGTTCAGCAGTCGGTGAGTGGTGTGGGTAAAAGCAAACAAAAGCGCCACTTGTGTGGTTCCCTTAAAGTTAAGACAGTGCCTTCGTTACTAAAATAAGAACAGGAAACATCCTATCGAGAAGAAAACAGCAGATTTAAATAATTCCCCATTAACTTACTGATATACTAAATTAGGTATACTAATTATAAATTATAATATTATTAATTATAAATACGAAAAAAATAAACAAACCCCTGGTGTCGATCGATACTTAATATGATCCGTAGGTCGATGCCTTTTGAAGCAACTCCCTACCAGACAGCTGACTTTAAAGTTGGGTTAGATTATGGTATATTTATATTTGATATTACGATAATTAAATATGTGTTGTTTTTGTTTCTTTTCTGTTATTTAATCAAATTTAGTAGCATTACTCAAAGTTTGTGTTCTAAATAGTCTAGATACCGAGGGCAAACAGACCTGTGTATTTTCAGTTTATAATGTTAACTGTACAAGTTAAGCTGGTAAAAACAATTTAAAAAAGGTTCAATAAGTATAATATCTTATACCTAGAGGGTAAATGAATGTCGATATCAAACAGATCAAACCTGGTTCTGCTGTTACAGTTGTGTAGGTTGATTTTATGTATCGAGGTCTGCATCAAAGCTCGAACTTGTGACTTGTTGAAGCTCCAGATTGGACGTCTTTCTTCGGAAAGAGACAGACTGCTTTGAGAATACACTCCAATAATCGAACAAGACGGAGATAAATAAAAGTCAAATTAATAGTAGAAGAAGAAAAAGAAAAAGGCCTGTAACAACAGTGTTAGTTTCAATAATCTAAAATAAGGTAGGAACACTTTAGATTTAGTACAAGTATAGGACTAATAAACTTATCGACAGTGGTATGTGACCTTCTAGAAATGGTAAAAAAAGCTGGAACGTAGGATCCACACTAATTAGCAGAAAATAGCACCATATGGGCTTCTTATCATCATCATAGTCACAATGTCTTAGCAGACATGTTGTGAACTCGTAAAATGAAATGTTCTAAGTCAGAGCTGGAGGGTTGCCGAAACGAAGGTTGTCAATTGCTCTAGAAATTGTATTTCGCCATCTTTCACGATTATTTGTCAATTCGGTCGCTCTTGTGACGCTAGTATTTAGCAATTGTTTTGTCGCATCCACCCAGCGTGTAGGAGAACGGCCACGACGCCGTCCTCCCGGAGCATGACCCTGGACAACAAGTTTTTCCATATTATCACTTCTATGGATATGGCCAAAGAACGTCAGGGTACGCGTCAAGACAATGGAAGATAGTCGCTTTGGATTTCCGAGTTCACTCAATATAGAAACATTAGTTCGGTGGGCTGTATAAGGAACTCTTAGCATTCTTCTCCAAGCCCACATTTCGAAAGCATCTATGCGGTGGCGGTCTGCCTTTCTCACAGTCCAAGTTTCAGAGCCATACATAAATATGGAAAAGACAAGAGACTGAACCAGCGACATTTTGGTGGCTTTGGTGACATTATTATCACGCCATATTCTAGTCAGTTTAGTCATAGCTGACCGTGCTTGTTGAATGCGCCGTCGGATTTCAACCTCACAACCTCCCGAGTTATCGATCGAAGAACCAAGGTATACAAAACTTTGGACTACCTGACAGCGGCCTACTGATGTTATTGTAGGGTGATTATCATGTTTTCTGTCCACGATCATAACTTTGGTCTTTTTGTAGTTGATACTAAGACCATATGCTTCACTCTGTTGTTCCAAGATGTTAAGTAGAGTTAACAGTTCGCCTTGAGAAGCAGCAATAAGGGTTGTATCATCAGCAAACCTTAAATTGGATATCCTGACACCACCAATAGTCACACCACCCTGCCATCCGTCCAGCACCCCCCGCATTATGGGCTTCTTAGGCTCACAAAATTAGCAAAAAATTCTTTGGAAGCTCCAATGCAACACTGCAAAAAGGACGGTTTTCACAATGAAAAAACAAATGAAAAGGCAGCAAGCTCCCCTGCTGATGTCAGTATACCACGGGTACTTCTGCTTTAAGCGATCCTAAATTGGTGGCACTCTACCCAC
Source organism: Polydrusus tereticollis (assembly GCA_963920685.1). Lineage (NCBI taxonomy): Eukaryota > Metazoa > Arthropoda > Insecta > Coleoptera > Curculionidae > Polydrusus > Polydrusus tereticollis. The sequence continues at coordinate 93,156,602 of OY987329.1, forward strand.
GCATCAAGAATTTTTAAACTGCAACGCAGATATGTACAGGTAATAATGGGGCTGAGGTACAGAGATAGTTGCCGCTACTACTTTTTGGAATTTAGAGTTATTACATTACCTTGCATCTTTATTCGCCAATGTCTATAGTACATCATTTAGAACCTCGCTGGTTTTAATGCTCACAGAGATATACACTGCTACCCCGAGCGTAACAATGTTGACATCAATAAATAGTAAGAGAATACTACTTGACAAGTGGTAATCATAATATGACATATAAGTATGTATACATGTGAGAACATTGTTCTCTAGCCACTTGCTGAGACCTTATACAATAAGCATTAACCAAATTATGCTAAAACAGCTATTCTCTGGGCTACATGCCCCAACGAGCGCTGAATTAAATAGCACAATTTGGCGTATTTTGACTAACACTGTTAGTACTAAAATACAGACTCAGATTGCAGAAACTACCGGGAAAGAAAAGAATGAATCTTTATTTCCAATGATAGGTTGCTACGCTGCTGCTACCTGTAGACCGGTTTCGAACTCTTTGGTTCTCATCAGTACAGGGCAAGCATGACAAGCGAGCACACCTACCATTGGAAACTTCTGGAGGATGGCGCCACCTGTATTGTACTGCCTAGGCAGAACAATATTGTGGCTACAGGGTGTTTCGATTTTCCAATGGTAGGTGTGCTCGCTTGTCATGCTTGTCCTGTACTGATGAGAACCAAAGAGTTCGAAACCGGTCTACAGGTAGCAGCAGCGTAGCAACCTATCATTGGAAATAAAGATTCATTCTTTTCTTTCCCGGTAGTTTCTGCAATCTGAGTCTGTATTTTAGTACTAACGGTGTTAGTCAAAATACGCCAAATTGTGCTATTTAATTCAGCGCTCGTTGGGGCATGTAGCCCAGAGAATAGCTGTTTTAGCATAATTTGGTTAATCCTTATTGCATAAGGTCTCAGCAATTGGCTAGAGAACAATGTTCTCACATGTATACATACTTATATGTCATATTATGATTACCACTTGTCAAGTAGTATTCTCTTACTACTTATTGTGTTTGTAGTACCATACGGTATCTTTCACATCAGATTGCTAGAAACTTCTGGAGGATGGCGCCATTTGTATTGTACTGCCTAGGCAGAACAATATTGTGGCTATAGGGTGTTTCGATTTTCCAATGGTAGGTGTGCTCGCTTGTCATGCTTGCCCTGTACTGATGAGAACCAAAAAGTTCGAAACCGGTCTACAGATAGCAGCAGCGTAGCAACCTATCGTTGGAAATAAAGATTCATTCTTTTCTTTCCCGGTTGTTTCTGCAATCTGAGTCTGTATTTTAGTACTAACAGTGTTAGTCAAAATACGCCAAATTGTGCTATTTAATTCAGCGCTCGTTGGGGCATGTAGCCCAGAGAATAGCTGTTTTAGCATAATTTGGTTAATGCTTATTGTATATGGTCTCAGCAAGTGGCTAGAGAACAATGTTCTCACATGTATACATACTTATATGTCATAATGTTGATATCGTCCCAGAATATCACAGGCTAACCAAAACTCGTTTGGGCACGGACTATTATTATGCTCAGTTTTATAATGTTTTACCAGTGCCAATAAGAGATTTGGAAACTATCACATTTACATCTAAAATTAAAAAATACCTATATCAAAAATCATTCTATTCCCTAGATCAAAAATTATTTTAATACCCTGATATATCCTCTAAGTGTCAATATACTCAGGTATTTGTTTCAACTGGACTTGTTCATAAATCTTCTTTTTTTCTAATTGTATTTGATCACAAGTTTTAACTGTATTTGTAATATTGCTAATATTTTCAGCTTTTAAAATTTTATCACTAATTACCCAGGTATTTCTATTCATAGAGCACCTTTGTATAATTTTTACTAATAAAAGTAAATTTATCAAGAGGCTTTAAGTTCGTTTAATGGCTTTAGAGACAGGTGGCGATAAACCTGTAGTATTTTGTTTATTCCGTTTAAATTATTATTCCTTAGTTGATATTATTTATAATTTTAAACCTAACACTAACAGAGATAAGCTCATTTTAGCCCAAGAAACAACAATGTGTCGAGATTCATAAAAGCATTTTACGACTTATAGTATAATAGCTTATATAATAAACGATATTATCTTATGATTTCATTTGAAAATTAAATCATTCATATAGTTAATTAATTCAAAGCCAGCTAGTCCCCTTTCTTTGATTAAATATCCAATTTTATCCCGTCTTTGAGCCTTTAATTCTCAATAGTATCTATATTAAGCAGACAGGCAACGTAAAGCTTTTAATATAATTTTATTTTGAGAAGCCTTACAATAATTGTCATATTAAATATATTTTTTTGTTAATAGGTACCTGTCTATTATTATGGATTAAGAATATTACAGACATTTTTATTATAATCTAGTTGATATCGTAGAGATTAAATTTAAATTTTTCTACAAAATTAATTCTTTTAATTACAAGAATAGTTTTAATATACAGGGTGTCCCAAAAATTGGTGGCCAAAGGAAAACAGTGAAATCTGCATCGGATAATAATACTAATTTGTTTAACAAACAAGTATCGGAAGTTGCCCTTAAGGGAGCTACAGCCCCCTAATAGGAAACCCATGAAGATGGCATCTTTCAGATTATTCCCAAACAGTTGAACATAGAAACATGAATTTTTGGTATTGTAGTAACTTTTATATGCCGAATCTGGATCTAAAAGCAATATCATAATCATAGGCGTAGCATTTGGGGGGGTTGAGGAACAAAAACAAAAGTTACTTTTTTCTAAGTTAATGTTTTACACTTTTTTTTTCTGGAATTATGAAACTTTAGGGCTTTCTGGCAAGAGAAGGTACTCTTGATGTACTGACACTGATCAAATTAAAATTGTGAATTTTTTTTAAATTAACAACAACACTCATTTACTTGATTAAATGTTCAAATACATTTCCGTTTTGTTGAATACACAGTCTGGACCGTTTCCTAATATTTTGAGTAGTACGAAGAATTTCGAACCGGTTTTCTTTAATTCGATTTCCAGCTGCATGAATTCGTCTTAAAAGCTCTTCTGGGCTATCTACTCCTGTGGCATAAACAATATTGCACATATTGCCCCACAGATAATAATTTAAAGGATTTAGATCAGGCGAAAGAGCTGGCCAGTTTACTGGACCACCTCTACCCATCCACATATTGGGAAAACTTTCATTTAGCCAGTTTCTTACAAGCTGGGCCAAAGTGGGCTTGCGCCCCATCGTGCTGGGAGAACATCTCTAACCGAGTACGTATAGGAACCTCCTCTAGCAATTCTGCCAGCTCATTTTGGAGGAAACTTAAATAATGATTTAATCTATCTGGCAAAATAATAGGACCTATTAAAACATCTCCTATGATCCCTGCCCATACATTGAAAGAAAACCTATGTTGGTAGTTAGTCCTTCAAACCACATTCGGATTGTCTTAAGCCAAAAAATGAGAATTATGGCTATTAAATACCTTGCCTCTTGAAAAGGTTGCTTCATCCGACCATAAAACTTTTCTCACCCTATTTTGGTGGCTGGCAATCCATTGGCAAAATTCTACACGACGTTGAAAATTTTCGGCTCTTAAATCATTTGGGTCATTCTTCCAAGCTAAAAAAATATATAAATGGAACAGATTATAAATGGTTTTGTTTTTAATTTAATCGGTGTATTTGAAATGAACAGTAGAAATATGAATTCAGAAAAGTATTAATGTATCCATAAAAAATTAGCAATAAGTATTAGTTTTAATTAATATAATAAACGTATACCCATATTTTATGCCAAAAAATATTGATCATTCAATAAACTTTTACCTACAATTTATTTAACCTCAATGCCACCACATAAAAATGGGATTGTGCTTTTATGACTATGACTATAGCTATGACTAATGTGTTCCAAACAGTTATTTATTAGACGAAGGCATTTTGTGATGGATGGCATGACCCAAATAAAGATATAGGAAACTTGATTATACCATTCTTTTCTTAATTACTTAATGATGTGGGCTAAAACCTATTCTTATAATAATGCAGGAACACAATTCCTAGGTCGTAAATGTATTTTGGTTAACTTCCGAAAAACCCTGAAAACTGCTCGGTACCTAGTACCTCGAATGTGGTAAAGTTTATTGACTTTCTAAATGTTTACCAAGACGGAACCACATTATATGTTTAAAATATTTACGTGTTTAGTTATCTGTGAAAACAATTATAATAAATAGTTGATATTAACAATTGATTTTGGGATGTTGATAATATTTGCCAGCGGTATCAATGCTATTTGAGGATTTTCCTCGATTCTATTTAGCGCTCCCTCGAAATCATAATTTCCCATAGGCCGGCCTTGTCTCTGGGAATGCCTAAATAATCAATTTTCTACTAAATTTCTATAGACGCGGCTAAATACTATTCGATGTGGCAGTCTTCTTCTCGGAAACCGTCTGTGGTACTCACGTACAGCACACGTGCATTACCATTGCAATATCCGTAAATAAAATAAGTATCAGCTAATTCGTTATTCGAGAAACGAGAAAAAAAAAATTAACGACAACTATACCAAAAAATTTCGAATAAACTATCATAATAAATGCCAAGCTAACAAATAATAACAAACATGTCAATTTTGTTTCAAGGACTACTACTAAGTTTTAATGAAAATGTGATCGGTCCTTGGTAAACAGGGTTATCGTTAAGGACTTTTTTTTTTGGTGCATCTGAGCGAAGTATTTCAAGAGTACCTTTTTTTTGCCAGAAAACCCTAGTTTTTGTTCCTCAACTTTTTTAAACTTTGATGTATATACCGTGCGAGCAAAAATTATTATCATCAAAGTGTGCTTTGCATCTAAGGCCGTACTGGTTAGTGATAGAGCTTAATACCTGTTGGGCATCAGTAAATGTCAATATAAGCAATCAATTATGACAATACAATCAGCGTTGTGCAAAAAAATCTTTCTAAGGTGGTTTTTACTGCTGCTTTTTTCCATTGCCTGAAAAGAACCGTGTCTCTTTTTATACAACATAAAAAAGGAGCTGGAAGAGCATCTGTAAGAACAAAAGAACTTTTTGAAAACGTTCGTGGAATAATACAAAATACGACAAAAAAATATATATATGACGCCTGTCTCAAGAAGTAGGAAAATCCTATAGAACATGCAGAACTATTCTTAAAAGAACAGTTAAAGTTGTTTCCTTATAATGTGTAAGTATTTCAGGAAACACGAGCTGCAGATTTTGAAAGACGCAGGAATTACTGCCAGTAGTTTACCCAAAATTTATTGAAAATAAATGATTTATTAGACCTGAAATTTTTTACTGATGAAACCTGGTTTCACCTCACCGGTTATGTGGATTCACATAATACACGCATGTGGGGTAGTAAAAATCTCCATTTTTTTGTACAGTTTACTTTGCATCCTTCAAAAATTGGTGTCTGGTTCGCTGTTTCGCGAAGAAGAATTGTTGGTCCAATTTTTTTTCATGACACAGTTACAGCACAGGGGTATAGGGACAATATTTTAAATTCATTTGTGAAGCAATTACTCGACGATAAACTACGTTTTGGTTATTTTCAACAGGACGGTGCAACCGCCCTTACATCCGCTTAAACTATTAACTACTTATGCAGTTCTTTCGACGACAGATTGATAAAATTTCGAACATACATTGAATTTCTACCCAGATCATCTTTTTCGACGGTTATGGATTTCTTCATTTTTCCTCTTTTTAAGAACAATATTTTTAAAACACCAGTGGAGACTGACAAGCGCTGTATTTATACCTAAACTTGGACGACCAGGCTATTCGGTGGCAGAGGCATTCAGACCCATCAGTTTGGTGTCATTCGTACTTGAGAAACTGGTTGATAGGCATATAAGGGATGACCTCCTGGAACACAGACCATTTCATCAACACCAACATGCCTACAGAACATGAAAATCAACGGAATCTGCCCTTCACCAGGTGAAGTGGAGAAGGCTCTAAAAAACAGTGAAGTTCTACTGAGAGCTTTTCTGGACATAAATAAATAAATAAATAAAAACGCCTTTATTTTAAACTCGGCGAAGGTCAGCTGAGCTGTTAACTTAACCGAGCATGCAAAAAATAATACAAAATAAATTACAATAGTGATAACAAGTCTTACATTAAGATACTATTTTAAGAAACATGGTAAAAAAAGCAAATACTTAACAAACATAACGAGAGATAAGAGGTAAGATAGATAACATCAAAGTGGCACAGAAATATTAACATATTATAAACACAGCAAATTAGTTATTAGTTTGAAGGAGTAGGTTCTTAAAACTAGAACATAGAAGGAGCATTTGACAACATATCCTTCGCATCAATCACTAGGGCGACTAGTACCATCGGACTGGAGGAAACTTGCTGTATGTGGATAGAAGGTATGCTTCAATGCAGAATTGTATATACAGATCTGCTTGGTGAGACTTTGGCAGCGCGGATGACAGGAAGGAGAACGCAGGGTGGGTTCTTTCTCCTCTATTTTGGAACCTTGTCATAGATGGGCTTCTACGCTCACTCAGCAAAGGATTATATCATATCATGGGTTATGCGGACGACCTGGCAGAAATAACCCAAGGCAAATATAACACGTGAAAAGATGGGTAGGGTAGGAAGGATTTAACATCAGTACTCAAAAGACTGTTAAGGCCCTCTTTACAAAATGCAGGAAAATGGAGGGTTCGGGACCCCTAACCCTACAAAGAGTAAACATTCCACTGTCGGAAGAGGTCAAATACCTAGGGGTAACTTTGGAATCTAGACTAACCTAAAACATGCAAATTACCACGGGAATTATGACAGGACACATGGCCATAAAGAAGCATCGGCACCGTATGCAACTGCTGTGCAACGAAGACCTGAGCTGCAGGTTATGCGGGTGAGAAGGTGAAACGGTACAGCATATTATCTGCAACTGTGAGTCATTGGATGAAAAAAGGCAACAGATGCTCAGGCATCCAAGACTAGAATCAGAGGATATTCTGGCACTTTCCCCAGCTGACCTATACAAACTAGTACAAGGAACTGGAATAAATTAGTGGGTGTAAGAATAAACTAGGGCAAGCGCAATGGGTCAAACCTGGCCAAAGTGCATCCAGGGCTTGGACGGACACTCGGAAGAAAAAACAAAATAAAATGGGCGGTGGCCAATTTCAGCAATTTCTATAATTTTTATTTCTTTCGAAAATTTTGAATGAAAATATTTGCTCGCGCGACTTTTCGCCTAAAAATGGTTAAAAGGTCTTCTTTCTATGAACATAATTTGGAGTTGGCGGGTAGAGACAAGTTTTTAGGGAATTCATTATATTTTTTATATACTTTATTGGTAAGACTGGGTAAGAACAGTTTACAAGATATAAGACGTAAACAAATAACAAGGTCGCGTCTGATGCGTTACCTTGAATTACACTCACTGTCATCTACAAAAATTGCTTTTAAATTATTTTGTATTTCATGTACACGATGCACATTTTAATACAAATAAACGAATACAGTTGGCGTCGGCGCCGCCCGCAAAAATAGGATATATTGAAATTTAAAAGAGGCGCTTTCAATATCAAAGGCAAATAATATATCTTTTTGAAATACAGTTTTAAAATTCTGTACATATGATATAACAAACGTAAAAGGTAATATATAATGTTTCCACTTTTATAAAATCACATATTCACTCGGAAAAGTTTGATTTATAAAATACTTCTTTTGCAATAGAATACTTTTAACAGTCACGTATGCAAGGGCGGTATTACGGGGGGGGTAATAGGGTAATTACCCCCCCCCCATGAATTTAGAATTTTAAGCACCATCATTAAAAGAAGGGCGTGGCACCCAAAAATTTTTCGCCTGCGGCGCTATTTTTTTGATGGCCCCCCTCCCAGCCTTATCTTCTGGTTACTTTTTTTAAAAGAAAATTCGGATTTCAAATTACCCCCCCCCCCATGTTGAAAAGCTAAAACCGCCCTTGCACGTATGATGCCCATTTAAAAGGGGTTCACGATATAACTGTTGGGTAAAATTTTAAAAATGTGTCATGTAAAAAAATTAGGCATAAATAAACTAAGAGACCCCCGCCCCCTTAGGATCGCCCCCAAAATTATATACATCGCATGCTTGAAGGAGCTTTAGACGGAGAAGACATAGCAGAAGTATGGCTACTCGACATGATATGACATGGGACATGCTTACTAATCAACGACCATTGCCATCTTGTAAACGCCGCAATGGCTTGATATGTCAGACCGTTAAAAAAACCAGCCGACAATGGCCATATTGGCAGTTTCTTGTAGAGACTTAAAAAGCAAGGGAAGCGTAAGGTCTCGCATGTTACCACCAGCTGCTCCATCATTTCAATTATTTCTTCGTTGTGTAGGACTAAAGAAATATATCAGTTTATTAAATTATTCTGAAACAAGCCTAGCAAATTATTGAGCATTTGGCACAGACAAGTATCCGTTTCATTTACTTTGTGGTGTACTATCCAAAATGGTTTCAACTATCAGAAAATTGCATATTTTTTTTGTGATAAGACACAGCACTGTAGGGTTTATCCCTTATGGCGCTCTGCGAGCGGCACGTGTGCACAGCAAACCGTTTATGTTGGTCTTGAATCTTTGGAGATGATACTCGTTGGGGAACACGACCTCAGGGAGGTCGTTCCAGAGTGATGACGTTCTTCAGATGAAAATTTTTTTTAAACAGTGTCGTTCGAGCAACACTAAGCTGAACCACGTACGGGTGGGCTGCAGTGGCTCGTCACGTATTTCTACCATGCACCGCTTATAAATGGAATCTAGCTGTATCAGGGTATGTGTAGGAGCACATCCCCAAATACGCGAGCAGTACTCCAGCGATGGTCGAATTCAGGATTTATGGAGCATTAAGAGATGTTGTGGTGTATAGAGATTTTTAGTCCGGAAATTAAACCGATATTCCGCATTCTCTCACTTTAATTAGGAGCCCCTCATACCATACTCGATCAAAAGTCTTGGAAATGTCCAGTGCTACTGCCCGAGACTCCCCATTATGTTATATTGCGTTGTTCCAAACGTGAGTAGCATAAGCGAGAAGGTCTCCTGTTGATCTAGACTTGCGGAGTTACTTACGGTTGCAGCCTTCCAGGTACTTTAATAATTTTTCATTGATAGCCTTCTCCATAACTTTTGATATAACTGAATGCAATGCAACTAGACGATAGTTGTTTCGCAAGGTTTTCTTGCCTTTTTTGTAAGATAAGTTAAAAAGGCTAAAAAATACCGGTGTCAATTCGTCAGCGCATGTCCTAATTGCGATGACTGGAATATCGTCAGGACCAGAAGCTTTTTTAGTGTCAAGATTCTTCAAGATTCGTTTAACATGGCGATACCGGGAAACAACTCGGGCAGTGTCGATTCTGCAGGGAGAATGTGCCGTGGAGTTATTTTTCTGAAAATTAGCCGTTGAATGTGAAGAGAATAGTTCCGCCAGTATTTTTGATTTTTCCTGCGCTTTGGTCGCAATGGTGCGATCAGAACGTGTTAGAGGTGGAATGATTGACTTGGTAATATTCTGACTGAGGGCCTAAGCTACCGATTAAATTGACCTCGAGCCGATCGGGGGGCGAGTTTAACTCCGGAGCATTTTGATCTTGGAACCATCATCACAGCATTTTTCATATATTTCCCACCCTGAAATCCGAAGACATCGTCACGGCGACGAAACATTGGCTCAAAGAGCAGCTTCACGCCACCTAAGCCGATGCCATGGTATTTCATCGGGCGATGTCGGGTGAGTCAACATCGGCCATCTGTCATCATAGATTATTAAAGCGTTTTTCAGAAGTAATAAGTATCGGTGTGAATGCTGGAGAGTATCATTTAATAGCCTTTTTATTTATTAATTACATCCTTCTTCATAAAATCTCTCGTTTCGGAGCAGTCTGCTACATTCATCCCTTTCCAAAAATCTTCTTTCATTCTAGGATTTTTTACGTTGTTTATGATTTTTCAGACAACTGTTCCATCATATCCTCAGAAAAGAACAAATTTTCCTGTATTTCCTGGAAAATGTTTTGAACTTGAGTGGATTGTTCCACTTTTAGTTTGGTGGATTTTCACTTCTTCTCCTATAAAGTTTTGCCTTTAACCATTTAAGACGCATTCTGTATTTATGTTTCATGTTCTTTTCTTTGTGAACGTCATGCATTGTTTTTTTAAGATCTCTAGTATATCGTCTCCTTCTTACGTTTCTTTCCCTGTTTCTTCCTTCATAATTTTCGATCTAATGCTGCTGCTTTTTCTCTCTGAAATCTTCAGTTGTTGGAGTTGTCGAGGAGTATTATCCCTTAGTCTTCTTTCTAAAGTTTGGGCTTATTTTTTGCGGTTATAATAACAAGTTTTGCTTCTATTTCTCCTCTACTCCTGCGCCTTTCTTTTTCTTTCTAGTATGCCTGAGCATTATTTCTCTTTGCTCACGCAGTTTTATCATAACATCTCGTTGTCCTTGCTTCTGCTGATCATGATCAGGTTTTTCCATTTGTTCCTTTATTTGATCATAATATTAATAGTATACTTAAAATCGGATAACATAGAAGAAAACTAAAAAGGATTCACGGCCGACAGATCATGGGTTGATGGCAAAGAACAGGTACACCTACCTCTGTGGCCTCCAGAAATAATGTAGTATACATTTCTGTTCCTAGGAGTTTTTAAATGTTTTACAGAAATATACATACCAAAAATATTGATTAGAACCATACCACAACACATCATGTATAAGAAAGGTGAAGTCAAAAAAGGAATGAGCAGAAACGATCACTTATATTTACTAAGCTTTGGCGATAATCAGGTGGTAAGCGTACAGGATAATGGAGCATTAAGCTTTATGTTATGGATGCTAGAAGATGAACACATAAAAAAAAGGGTAAAAACCAATTTTACCAACAGTAAATATTCATTATCACTAGCACAAGAAAAAGTATATGTTTGAGAAATAGCCACAGCGATAAAAGGAACGGGTACATCGATATATCTGAAATACTTGCTTTAAAAAATTGGAATACTGAATGAACAAATTGAAGGTATCCAGAACTTCTATTGGACATCTAAATTTAGCTTTGTGAAATAATAAAAATATCTGCAATAAACTAACCAAGAATAATTAGAATCAATATGACATATCAGACAGACAGAAAAATGGATAGCAAATAAAAAGAAGAAAGGAAATATCACAGCCACAGAGATGGATTTTGGAGAAGAAGTTGTGAAGTCAGAAAAACAGAATAGGAAATGAAGAAATCAAGCGACGATTGAATCTAGATAAGGTGTAAGCGTGAATGGTACGAACATGACAAAACGGCCAATGGTAGACGTAGGATGTTTTGGATGATAGGAGTCTATTAGCAATAGAATGGAAAAAGAGGCCTCAGAGGTGAAGACTGGCAAGCCCTAAAAACATTAGGATAGCGAGAGCGATAAATATCCTGCTGTACTCGTACAAGGTAACATTTGGTTGGTAAATAAAAAAATCCCTAATTATTTTATTATTAGTATGTTATAGCACATGACTAAATGATTTAAATCTGGGGGTATTACATATTTGCCTTTTTTTTATGAAATTTTAAATAGTATTTTACCCCTTATTTAATGGGATTTTGATAATGGCCCATTGCAATTTTACGCTTGACAGCGCCAAAAACCAACTTTCACCCCAAGTTCATTTCTTTAAATTTTGATATAATACTTTATTTTCCTTTATCATAATGGATATTGAAAAAGCCTTTTATGCCCTTTATATGACAGTTAAATTCCTATAAAAACCGATGCTTTATTATAATCTTCGTCTGCAGGCGGATTCAGGAAGTTATTGAATATTAGTCCTGTGACAAAAAAAGATAATTTAAAATTTTTGATACTGCGAGATTCCATTAGATGGGTGTATGGTAATTTGACTTAACTTTGGCTACATTTCTACTAGGATGGTTCTCTCCTTAAAACTAGGGAAATTGTAACTCAAAGTCACGGTCTCAATATAAAATTCTTATTCACTATCTTAGCAGGCTACATAGTACATAGTTTGCCATTTCTGGTATCATCAGGCCTAAAATAATTCAATGAGAATGTAAAACCCATGTCAGAAAATTTAAGATTCCCAACTTACCCAATAAAATACCCTTAACCCTAGAACCACAAGGTGGAATTAATGGAACAATAACCACAAGGTGGCGTCGTATGGGACACCTACATAAAACAGCCTTTCTTTCTACCTATTACGTAAAAATGGCCACTAAAAATAAATATTTTTATTTTATACATATTTATGGCATAGCAAATTCAAATAACATTGTAGAATTAAAAAGTGTACCATACTTGTTGAAAAAAAAAATAATAACGTTCAAACTTAAATATTAATAATAATGATAATAACTGTGAACTAACTCAAACTAACTTTTTATTTACAGTCAATGCAAATACTTAGGCGATGTTCAGCACACACACCTTTATGACAGTGTTCACATCTATTTCGAGCATTTCTGTTTTTTTTTTCGAGGACAGAATTCACATCGTCCCAAGGAATTCACTGATGGGCTTTGTACACTATCTTCTTGTTCTTCGCAATTTAAAATGTTACGAATATTACTTCTCATTTCTCTTGGCAGGCGGCCATTGCACATTCTGTTCTTTAAATGTTCTTCAACCAAAGAAAATGAGAGGCTTTTCAAAAAATCGGATCGCTTCTGGAATTTTGAATTATTTACGTTGCATTTATAAATTAATAACATACGAGTTTACTCCTGCTGTATCGAGCATGTCATATAGAATTCGAAGTGGCCATCTTCTGGTTTTCCTTGCTACTGTTGTCACACGTATCAACACCTCCTTTTGTTTAATTATAGAATAAGATTATTTCAGGTTTTTTTGCCTCGTCGTCAACATCAGCTTGATCATGCATGGTGGATAATAATATAACAGCCTTTTTTTTTTTGGTACAAATGACACCAATGTACTGTGCTGGTCAAAAACAAATAAGGACGAACGGACCGGTTTTCCCTTAGTCTCCACCAGTTGTTTTGGAATGTCGGGTTTATTTTTCCTCATTGTCCCCACTATGGTTAGTTTTTTCCCTAACAATTTTTCTGCAACCTCATAAGAACTAAACCAATTATTCATCGTGCAGTTTCTGTTTGTCCCATGGATTTCTTCAGTAAGCTCTAAAACAAATTGAGTAAGAATGGAATATGAACTTTGTCTATTTTCATTCCCTACATAAGGTTTTGCAGAACACATGTAAGATGTTTTTGCATCACACATAGTAACCAATTTCAAACCATACTTATCTGGTTTATTAGGTATATACATTTTGAATGGACAACGACCGCTAAATCCCAAAAGTGTTTCATCGATGGTTACATATTCTAATGGAGTGTAATTCTGTCTGCAACTTCTTTCAAACATTTCCCAAACTACTTTTACTGCAGCAAATTTATCATGACTTTTTCTTTTTTTGCCCTTGTTTCTTTGTTATCAAACCTCAAACAGTTCACTAGAAGTTCGAAACGATTCTTACTCATGGTACTCCTAAAAAGAACAGGTCCAAAAACTGGCGACCATAAATCATCAAGCGTAAGATGCGCGTCTTTCAGAACAGCGCTTAAAAATAAAAGTCCAAATAATGCGTTTATTTCAACACGGTTTGTTGCGTCAACATACCGTTGCTTAGTTTTATAACGGAGTTTTTGAATTTCAATTTCACAGTTAGTATACTTGAAAATAAAATCTAAAAGTTCATCCGTAAAAAATAAATCCCAGATTTTTTTTGGATCTGTAATATTTTTAGCTTTGCCTTTTGGCCCCTTCAAATGAATAATTATATTTTTCTGGGAAGCTCTGGTGGTCTTGGCATGAAAACTATTTAGGTACCATTTACGCTTATTTTTAGAGTACTTCACACTTTTTGTTTGTACAGCTGCGTCAGGTAAAAAAGGGATGGTCTATATCTGGTATTATAGCATCAAACTCATCATCGGCGATATCATCAGTTTCTGTAGAATCTTCGTTTTCACTCTCTTCGCTCTCCGATATGTCACAGTCCTTTATATCTTCATATAGGTATTTCTCCAGTTCAGAATCTCGTAAAGGGCGTTTTCTTTCATATGTACCAGAACTTGTTCGGGGATCATCTAATCTAGGTCTTTTTGACTCCATTTTAGCGCAAGTAATATTCCAAAACAGAAAAAAAATAAGCAAGGTTTGAAAACATTCAATAAATCATAACACATACCTTAGAGATTTTTTTATCATAAAGTACAAGGTGGCCTCGTATGCGACCGTGACGAAGTAACTCAAAACTATGAAAACTACACGCACCGTCTCACTAAGCCATGAAAAGATTACTAAAAATGCGGAAGGTACCTAGGTGCTCAGCAACGAGACTCGAATGATGTCAATACGAGTGGGGATATTGAATTTGGACGGTCACCGGCGACGCCGCCTTGTGGTTCTAGGGTTAAAATAAAGTTAAAAATATAAAATAAAAAACAAACAATCAAATAACCACACCCTGCATGATACAAACGATATAACATATAGGTATACAACTCAATAATCAAGGATGAAGTGGTCCGCCCACATGTTATTTGCCTGTACAGTAAAAAAAAAGAAGAATATCTGAAGTGAAACATCAAAAAAGAGCGGGAAAAATGATAGGTTGTGATAAACTCCAACTGCCGTCTTTGTAAACGACCAAGTCAATCAAGCAAATTGTTAAAAATAAGATATGGCTCGAAATTAAAGACTTCGTTAACGCAGGTAAGTATTGGGCTCTTTTTTGCTTTTTTAATTTGAAGTTTCTCCAATAAATCCAACTTTTTACCTTTTTGGCATTTATGTAAAATTTTTGCATTTTTGGATGGGGAAAATTGGTGACCTGATTCTAAAAGGTGGTTTGCGAAGGCTGATTGTGTGGATTCTCGTAGATATTTTTCCACCCGATTGGCCCTCGTAGATGAACTGGCATTCATCACAATGAAGGGAATAAACTCCTGACTTCGAAAAGTATTCCGTCTTGTCCTTGATTTTGACGAGGTGTTGCTCAAGTGTATTCGCTGTTTTAAAGACTAATGAAACGTCAAAGGGTTTGAAAACTTAACCATTTGTACTTTTGAATGTATTATATTGGTTGATAACCTATATTTGTTCACGAATTTGTAATACATTTTATTGATTGAAATGTACGAAAATCCGTTGCTTATTGCTATTTGTTTGATTATAATGATTTCTTTATTAAATGCACTCCTGGGTAACGGCAAATTGAATAGTCTGTAGAAAAATGAATTAAAAGTTGCGAACTTGTGAGAATATGGTGAGTTGGAAGTATATTGAATTACGTTATCTGTTGATGACGGTTTTCTGTAAATTTCAAAGTTGACTCTATTGTCAACTCTTGTTAATAGTAGGTCTAGGAAAGTCACTCTACCTCCTTTATCCAATTCTAGAGTGAAGGATATTTTTGGATGTAAATCATTAACAAATTTTAGGAAATTACTGAGTTTAAGATCATCACCGTTCCAGGTGATAAAAATATCATCTACGTATCTTTTATACGTTACAAGGCAGTTTGAAAACTCGCTCTCCCTAATTGACCTATCAGATTGTTCATTGTTGTTCAAGACTTCACTAAGGAAAGGAAAGAGACAAGAACCCATCGCCAAGCCCTCGGTCTGTCTGAAAAAGCGGTTATTAAATTGAAAAATGTTCTGGTCAAAAACAGTTTCCAACAGCAGCACAAGATCGGAGACTAACAGACTCGTGACTCTCTTCTCCCTCAGTAAATTCGCGAGTAAATCAACACAGTCCCTAGGAGGAATGCTTGGGAACAAACTTTTTTCGTCCAAAGAAACTAATTTTGAATTGGAAGGGACATGTAAGTCCTTCAAAGAATTAGCGAATTATATGGAGTTCTTATTGGAGTAAGCACTGGCGAACCAAAATATTCTATGGTAAGCAGTGTTCTATCCAAAATGTGTTTGAGTCGAGTAAAAATGTGAGGGACCCTATTTAGAGGTTAGAAATCACCTGGGCCCAGAAGATTAATAATTTTATCAATGTAATCTGTTCCTTTCATTATCACCAGACATGAGCCTTTATCTGCCCTTCTAACAATTAAATCGTTCGCCTTGATCTTGTTTTTTAGATACTTAAGGTGTGTTATTATAGTTATTGGTAGTTTTTAGGTAAGTTGAACAAGAATTTTAGCCCTTAGAATACCTTTATTGGAAATATCAGATGTTTGTATTATGTTTTCGGCTTCAATGGGCAGTATTTCCTTGACGTTCGCATCACTTTTGCACGAAAAGTTATATTTTAAATTAAGATTCAGTAACTTTTCTTCTGATTTTGAGAAATTAATATTAGATAAATTCAAAAACCTTTTGTGGAAGTTGAAGTGTGAGTAACCTAGTCCCGTTTTGTATTGAAAGGGATCATTGATTGAAATTTGGTTTTTGTGTTTAGTTTTTTGGTTATATAATTTTTTACCTAACCTCTTAAAGGCTCTTTCGGCAAATAATTCCACTTCATCCCTGAAATCACTGTCAAAAGTCACAAATTCTACATGAGAACACACATTTTAATAAAAAAAAAAACACCCATTCAAAAAAATTAACTTTTTAAAAAGCTAAATTCATAGGCAAATTTAATACAACAACTTTGGTCCCATATGAGTGCAAAA
Source organism: Polydrusus tereticollis (assembly GCA_963920685.1). Taxonomy (NCBI): domain Eukaryota; kingdom Metazoa; phylum Arthropoda; class Insecta; order Coleoptera; family Curculionidae; genus Polydrusus; species Polydrusus tereticollis. Next base: position 93,173,367 of record OY987329.1, read on the forward strand.
TGTAAAAATGATATTGATCCGGGTGTTAACATTAACACTACTTTTTTGACCACTCCTGAAAGTATTTTTACCAGGTTGATATTTTTTACTGTGTGTGTTTTAACTTTTGAATCACGTAATTTTGATTATATTCATATGGTTAAAGTCACGTGGTAGTAATAACGCACCGGTAAAGAACCACTATTTGCTATGATTGACTGTATCAGGGCCGCTTGTAGAATGCCAACAGAATATTTCCTTTACTACTTTTCATTCAAGTAAATAAATATTTTTAATTTTCCAATGTTAGCTAAATCGATTCGACTAGCCTTTATAATGCTACATAAAACATTAAGTTTGTCTAACAGCGAGTAATTTCCGGTGGCACATTTCTAGTTAATGTTATCTCGGAATTCTTTTCCAGGTATTAGCACTTTGGCGAACGAAATTCTTAATCGTCTGTATCACTAAAGCGGTTGGTCTTAGTAAATTAAATACCACAATTGCAGAGATTTACTTTGTAGGCCTAATTGTTCTTTTCGGGTTCATTCCATTCTATTTCTTAGGGCAAATACTTTTTACCGATTCGAACAACGAACAAAATGAAATTCCTCTTACGCTATTTATTTAGATATAGCATCTTTAACACGAATTAATTTTGTTGTTTGTCTCTTAAAAAGTTTTAGTCTTTCACATACCTTATAATATGATGGTGTTAATGACAATTTGATCTCGCCCCAACATGCAATTAAATATTATATTATAATCTATTTTTTCTAATAATTGGGAATCATAAAGTCTTCATTATGGGTTTCAATTTGGTTGCATAAGCAATCATTTTAAACACGCATTTTTTATTTTCTTCCTGTTGGTAACAACATAACATGACTGTTTTAAAATTTCATGGCACACCTACCTACTTTTTGTTTTAAGAAATATTTTGAAAGTGGTAAACTCAAATTATCTGCTGATGCCTATGGATGGGACTATCTTTAGGAGCGAGACATATTTTATAAAAAATTTCAATTACAAGAAATTGAATAAATTATTTAAATTGAAACGTTGTTTTACTGGTTGTATAATACAGAATATACGTAGGTATATCTTTACTGGGATCACGCTCACGCTGCTTTACATACATCCACAAACAAACTAACCTAGAAAATATGCGACTGTGGTTTACGCATATTTATTTATTTCGAGCACAAAACACTATAATATTAGACTATTAAAATAATAGTGAGACAAAAGTTAGATAGTGCTTATTTAGTTTATTTAGTCACAATTATAATACTGTGGTATTTTCCTTAATTTAATTTCTCTAAAGAAACAGACTTGGGAAGAGATGAATGATTATTGTAAATATTTACTGTTCCTGCTGAATGTTCGGTGGCGTTAATGGTTATCGCTGGAGTATTCTGGGTAGACACAATATTTTGTGTGAGACATTGCTCATTTATAATTAATCTAGTCGTTCCACTTGGCGTTACAGATGCTGTAGCTGTGGTATTTTGGGTTGTACGTGATAAGCAAGGTGGAGATACACCGCGTGAAGATTGTGTGGACAAAATATTTGCAACTTCAACCTTGCTTTTCTTTGAAGTTTTAATGTAACCTTAGGCCACTGCTGAATACTTCCGGCGACCATGCTTCTTAATAGTGTTCAAGTCAACCCCACTATTTGTGTAACACTGGACCGTCTAAAACAATGGCCTGTAAAAAACTTGGGATTTGGTAATTTTAAGTAAGAAGCAATAACAAAAGGAGCTTTGCCAATTGTGTTAAGACCAATAGAAGTGTTAATGCGGTGTCCATTTTTATAAGTCAAGAAAAATCTGCGACTTGTCACGCAATTTGATCTGAGCCTAAAATACTGTGTTACTATTTGTACCCAGCCACTATTTATAATTATAAACTGCCTGGTTAGGTAACTTTTAGTTTTGGGCACATGTACAATGATTATATCGTCTCTAAATTCAATATTATCTACCGACATATTTGTAATTTCTTCTCTGCGGCAGGCACCATTATAGCCCATTATAAGAATAACCTAAAATTTATATTCAAGATCAACTACATTCATTATGGGTAAGTTTTCTTTGTCGATACCTATTGTATCTTTTTTTCAGATAAGCGTGTATTGGTGTATTGTTGCTAATACTGAGAAAGTTATTTTGAAGCAAAAATTTTATAAATCGTTCCAATCTTGTTAACTGCATTCTTATTTAATCAACTAAATTAAATTAAATACCTATTTATTATAATAATTTTATATCTTACAATAATTACAACAATTAAAGAATCACGTCAGTATTAGAAACAGCCAGTAATTCTACAGTGTCACCATTAAACTCCGCACCATATGGAACTTTTTTTATTAATGAGGTTAGTTAAAATTAAATTTCGGCAATCGTTTTTGCTTCAAATTAGACTAAAAATTATATAATCAAATGTCACCATCTGTCATTCGGTATCTGTCAAAAATTACATTTTAATCAAAAAATGCTGAAAAATGGCATTGTTTTACCGAATTTCAAAAAATTTTATTAGAAAAAGTTGTTTCTATTACAATTCTTGGCCTAAATACAAAGTTTCAGTTTTCTAGCTCAAAGTTGATTTTTTTGCCATTTTTTCTAATTAACTTTTTTATGGATATTAAACTATTTGCTTATCCCATTCTCAATATTTTATTTAGTTTGTATGAGCTTTTTTTTACTAGAATGCCATTTTTTTTCGAAAGTTATCCTAATTTAAAAATTTTAACAGATATACGTCAGATGTTTCGTTTTTCAAATGACAAATACATCTAAATATTTGATAAAAATTTTATTTTATACTTAAAACTATCATTATTATTAAAAGGAACAAAAATGAACTTTAATCATTTTAAATAGGTAACACAAAAGCAATATAAATTTCACATTTCAGTGTGACGTCCTTCTCGCTCTATACAAACACCCGTCCGTCTATAAACGTCTTTGACAGCATTTTGTAAAAAGCTTGGTCTTATATCGGCACAACACTGTCTTATCGTTTGTTCCAAATGCTCGATATTTCTAAACGGTCGATTCTTATAAACTTTCTGCTTAAGATAACCTCACAGAAAAAAGTCTAGTGGGGTTATGTCAGGCGACCTGGGTGGCCAGTGACATTCTCTATCACGCCCTATAACTCTGTTTTGAAATAATTGGTTTATGCGTTCTTTCACTGCTACAGTTTGATGTATGGGTGCACCATCAAGCTGATACCATAAGTTATGTCCATGGTGTAAGGGCATGTTATCCAAAACTTCGGTAATCTCGTTATCAAGAAAATTGAGGTACCTTTCACCAGTTAAGTTTACTCTAAAGAAGTATGGTCCAATAAGCTCATCTTTCAAAATTCCACACCAAACATTGGTTTTAAAATGATACTGGTCGCGACATTCAATTGTGAAGTTAGGATTTTCTTGGGACCACCATCGGCAATTTTGTGAGCTCACGGTACCATTCGAAGAGAAAGTGGCTTCATCTGTCCACAATATCTTGTATGGAAAAAGAATATTCTCCTCATATTGTCCCTGATACCAAAACGAAAAATCAAGTCGGATATCAAAATCGCGTTCTTTTAATGTGTTTATAAACTTGGGTTTATATGCCCGAAATCGATTTTTCTGAAGAATTTTTCTAACGCTTTCCCTCTTGCACCCTGTTGAATCACTTATCTTGGTTACACTAGTTTGACCGTGGTCAATAACAGTTAAACAAACATCAAGTTGTGCTGCTTCATCGTATTTACTTGCCGCGTGAGGTTTCTTAAAATTATTTTGAACAGATCCAGTTTCTCTAAATTTTGACATTATTCTTGAAACAGTGCTATGCTGCAAATTTTTTTCTGGATGCCTCTCATTAAAAATGGCAGATACTTGCCGGTGAGGCATATTCTCTCCACAAATTAAGACAATTTCTATTTTTTCTTGAATGGACAACATTGGTGATAACACTGAAAACTATAACTTGCGAAAATATTAAAATTTATGACATTTCTTTTATTTATTCGGCACTCTAATTCGTTTTTTTTTCCATAGCCTACTTATAAAATTCAAAATTGCCTTGATATTTTATTGTGGATAAAAAGAAAATGTGTCTAAATTTTGAACTAATCTGATATCTGGGAATTTTATTATAAGTTTTTTAAACTTCTTAGGTGTATGTACAATCAAAAAAATTGAATATCTGACGTCTATCTGTTAAAATTTTTAAATTAGGATAACTTTGCACCACCTGTGTCAAATTTGTTTGCCTCTAATTTTAAATTTCGAAAAAAAAATGGCATTCTAGTAAAAAAAAGCTCATACAAACTAAATAAAATATTGAGTATGGTATAAGCAAATAGTTTAATATCCATTAAGCGAACTTACATTAAATAAAAAAAAAGTTAATTCGAAAAAATGGCAAAAAAATCAACTTTGAGCTAGAAAACTGAAACTTTGTGTTTAGGCCAAGAATTGTACTAGAAACAACTTTTTCTAATAAAATTTTTTGAAATTCGGTAAAACAATGCCATTTTTCAGCATTTTTTATTAAAATGTAATTTTTGACAGATACCGAATGACAGATGGTGACATTTCATTATATAATTTTTAGTCTAATTTGAAGCAAAGACGATTGCCCAAATTTAATTTTAACTAACCTCATTAATAAAAAAAAGTTCCATATGGTGCGGACTTTAATGGTGACACTGTATGTAATAACGTTAAACTGGTATCCAGTTCTTGTGACTTAAGTACTATTAATGGGTCCCAGAGACCCAATCTTTGTTTGCAATATTTAAATCAAATTCAGAAAAAAAGTGCTTTATATTTTTCCAGTTTTAGGTAAAATTAACATTAGAAAACCCGAATCAAAAATAAGAATATTTTATGGTATAGGAAATTAAAGTAGTACTTGTTATAATATTTCACAATTTAATTAAATTATGAAATCAATTATAAAAATATTTTATATACAATTCGAATAGATAGTTGCGGCACATGGCAGGCAAATGAGTATATTGCACTTCAAACAGTGTAGTTGTTCATTTTGCAGTCCTTTTTCGGCAGGGAAGTACTACATCTACGTCCTTTTGCGTTTGAAAGTTGAGCTGCAGATGCGAGACATTTTTCATTCTCGACACAAGGGCATTTTAAGCTAAAGAAAGTTAAAAAGATTATTAGTCAAAAAAAGTTACACTGAAACTACTGCTGGGTCCCGGGGACCCAAAATGCAAGAAATACGCATAACTAGTCCGACAAATACATTTACTACAGGGCTTCGTAGGAGACTGGCTCATTAGAACATAGCCAAGACACTTCTCAATATTTCGTCGTGAATTGCAATGTTTAAGTACCTATTGCTCGAGTCCCTAGGACTCAATAGTAGTAGTTAAAGAAAAAAATAGAACTTATTTTAAATATAATTCCGAAAGATTCTTTGAGTGTAATGGAATACAAACCTGATAAATAAATATGTGTAAGTAAACTGAATTGACGGAAAAAAGCAATATTTATGTTGTCACACTAATCCGAAGATAGAATAGTATATTGCGCAACAAGAGGCAAAAGTCAACGATTCGCTTCGCTCGGGCAGCTAACTTCACAGTCATGAAATCGTTGAGTCGCCCCGAGTTGCGCATACAATTTTTCATAAAAAATGTTTCGGAAATATGACTTTAGATGCCTTGCAATTCTGTGTATTTGATGTTAATTACTTATTGTTGGACTCATAGGTTGAACTCACACGCGTAGAGATCCAGAATAAAACCCAGGTCATTTCTATTCACCAATCATTTATTTATATAGTATAAAAGGTAATTATACAAAACGCGGCAGAAACAATATGGCAACTATAACAACTTAAACATAATACAACAGATAATATAACCAGTACCTTTTAATACTTGCTAGTAGATATATTAAATTACCTACCTTTAAATATAATACAGGCATTTCCAACACAAGAAACCGGTCATAATTTTATTATTCAGACATGATTTCTTCTTTTGGCAGACCAACATGAACATTTTCACAACCGAGTAAGTATCTTGTAGCAACGTGGACAGAACTGCTGTTGCTAAATAATTATATTTCAACAGTATTTCATTAAAGTTTATTTGTAAAAAGAGAGTGACCACCAAGAGAGCAAGATGCATATACTTTCACGAATCTATTGCGCAAGCGCAGTCGTATCGCTATCCTTGATTTGCCCGGAAATCTCACAAGGATGCCCATTCGGTTTTTACAATCATGAAAAGGTCTATACGTGTTACTCGTCGTGGAATGCACTAAAAATCAGCTGTTTTTCATGTCGGACCCTAGGGTCGAAAACTCAACTTTCGATTCGCTCCGTCGGCATTGAAAGTCATATTTTTAAAACATGTGTTATGAAAAATAATTTTTTCCTATCAATCTAAATAATAATAAACTAGGAACATTTTGTTAAGGATAATAAAATAAAAACATCTAAATAATGTAACATTCAAAATGGAAAGCAAACAGTATTTAACCAGTCTTCGTCCTCAACATCCATCTCATTTAAAGTGTCTTTAATTCCATTCGTCAAATATATACAGTGCGTCCATAAAGTCTTGCACAAATTCATTTTAAATTCAGGTATTTACTTTTTAAAAACGCTCGGACACGTCAATTAGTACTTTTGTTTGCGCATTTTTTAACGTAAAATGTTTTTATACAGGGTGTCGCACGTATGAGGTATGAGGTCATCAATAAATGTGTTTAAAATAAATTTTCAAACGTCAATATTTCGGAAACCGTGATTTCCAGAGGTGTTAAGTGTTCATCATAGAATTCAAAATTGATATAATATACAGGGTGTTCCATTAAAAAAAATCCTTGATGACCTCATACCTCATACGTGCGACACCCTGTATAAAAACATTTTACGTTAAAAAATGCGCAAACAAAAGTACTAATTGACGTGTCCGAGCGTTTTTAAAAAAAGTAAGCTCCTGAATTTTAAATGAATTTGTGCAAGACTTTATGGACGCAGTGTATATTCATTGTGGTATATTCGGGGTACAGTGTTTTGGCCACTAAAACGCCAAACACTAGTGGCTCTTATATTAAGCGGCACAGAAAATTTTATATTACGCAGCATATTAAGGCTGAACACGGTTAGAACTAAAGTTTTAAAACAAACAAGACTTGAAGTACTGACCACAAAAATAGGTTAATAGCCAGCACACCATACACCTTGCCAAGCTGTTTTGATTATCACGCCATTGGTCTTATAGTCTAACAAATGTAAAATAAATAGCAAATAAATAAGGACAAATTAGTTTATTTTTACTTTATATTTTTTACATGTATATTATAAGTTTTACTCAATAATTTTTTAAACTGTCACCCTTGTGATGATCTTTTGATCGAAACGCGTAGGAATATTTTTAAATAGGATATTTTACTTTTCCAGTAGCGATATAATTTTAAGCATTATAGTTATACAACTTACATTTATTCGCACCAACGTTTAATAATTCCTCAACCATAATTTTCATATTAATAGCTCATTCACATTTATAATTCTTAATTGACAATAAAGATATATCATTTTCTTGCGTCTCTCCGGGACGTTAAAATTTATATTTTCAGTAACCAACTTTAACTTTATGTCAATTCTTTTAGCCTTTTAACCATATTTAAACCTGAAACATATTTAAGTGTATGAGGTTTATCTGGGTTAAAAATGCCTCAAGATATTTACTGCATCTAACCGCTTTGTAAAGGTGCTTAAGAATTTTCCCCTTTGGAGCACTAAAACCAGAGGGAGATTTCCAGGATAACCTCAAGTAGAAAAGCAGGATATGCCACGGTGACTTAGAAGCGGTTTCGCCAAATTTAAATGTTTTTATTTGCTATTTTAGAACATAATAGCTACGCTTCAACTCCAAGAATATTTACATTTTACAGTTTTAATTGGAACGTTTTAGATAAAACGTACGTAAAAAAAACATTAATTTAAATTAAACGACTTTTTCGAATACAAATTTGCAACGATTTTATTTATAATTAAAAGTGGCGAAAAAGTTGAAAAGCCATGGGCGGCGGGAGGCCGATAACTAAACGTAAGTTACTTTAATTTTTCTTCATATTGCCTGCTCATGGTGAATCACTTGATTGGATCGGCGCCGCGTGCCATCTTATTAGGTATAATTATAATGTCAAATAATGTATGTCGGCGCCGCCAATGAGAAGTTCATCTACTCTTTGGCTACACAAACAGGCCCTTATGAGCCTGCAACATATTCTTTGCGCCTTGACGTGTTAAGGCAGAGACATTAGTTATTGGCAAAATGTATAGCTTTTAAATATTAAGTAATCGGTTTTTGGGAATACACTACGGGAAGCCGAGAGTGGACGAAATAAGCCAGGCAGTTCATATATACCGTTATCCAAGCAATGTATTAATTTTGGGACGACAAGTAGTGTTTTCTCTTAATAATTGTCGGGCTGGTTGGCGTCGGATTGTCAGTTCCCCTTTTCTTATTATTATTGTTCTTCGTTTCTGATAGTACCAATTATAATGATTTACTTTAGTGGTCCACATGTTTTACTAGAAATAATTATTCTTTATTAAATTTACATTTTATGGAAAGACAGTGTCGTACTGATCTTAATATGTCTAAGCGGTCTTCTGCGGCTCTGACATGTATTACTTATGCGAATGACAAATGAATGACAAATATCTTAAGGTGATTAATATAAATGAGAAAATACAGCTTTGGGTAGTAAGAGGCTTAATTACTGTTACACAAAGTTTCAAAAAATAAAGAACTAAGCAAGATAATGTTTCATATTTTTGTGGCTTTGCATTATTTAACTGTTTAGTGTCACTCAGGCGCGGCTACTGAATTTAAAGCTACTGTTAATACAATTACTGGGTAGATACTATGAGCAGTAAGTACTAAACCACTACATAAAATACGCGACACAAATTAAATCTGACCAAATAAGAAAATTAATAAACCGAAGCATCATGCAATTAAACTAACTAATAAAGACCAACTAGTAAAGTTCCAGTGTCTTAAAATGTAAATACAATGCGTATTATTAGGTAATTAGTTTATCATTGTCTAGGTCATATGTTTCTAATAGTATATTTCACCCAGCGGTTCGCGTGATTTCCATAGGGCTAGCACCCAAGACGGGACCACCCGAGAACCGGCGTAGTCGATGAACATGCGATCGGCTAAAGGATTTTAATTTGCGGGCCGTCGACGGTTTTGTTCTAATATTTTTCTTTTTATAACTTCGTATGTTTGTTTCTGTCTTGATTTTAATTCATTTTTGTATAGTTATGTTCTGCCATTTTATGGGGCTAATTAAAATACAGCCCAGCCCGCAATGAGCACATATACAAATAATAATTCTGTTGTTCCAGAGTAAAAGCGCGAATGTCAAAATTTATAGTTTATATACAGGGTGTTTCCTAACTACGGTACGAAACTACGAAGTATATTGGCCAAACGAATTTTACTCATATTTCAATCGAAAAAAAATCCAAAAATTAGACTTTCTATACCTTTTGTTATTATTAATAACCCGTTTTATGACTTCACTTATTTAATTACTATACTCTATCTTTAAATGGCGCGAAGTAATAAATGCACATTAAATATGCAAAACTCATACCTGGGTATCAAGAACAATTTAAACACCATCCCTTAAAATCTGTCGTGTTTACATTAAAGGATCCAAATAATGAGCATTCTTTAGGTAGGTCCACCCTGAATTGTCGCCAACTATTGTTATATTTGAGGATTTACCATTGTTATTGGGAAAATCCCTTAGCCAGGAGCGTGTATTGGGGAAGTTTTTAAATTAATAATCTTAAACATGCCTATTCTCCTAAAATTGTATTATGTTATATTCGTAGGTATTTATAACATATGAGAACATTTAAAAACTCGTATTAACTAATAAATAACAATGTGTGGTAATTTTACATAATTTAATTACAAAAACAAGATATAACATAGAATTTTACAAACCAGGCATCTTTAACAATCAAATAATACTATGTCGTTATGGCTTAATCATAGTCCGATTCGGAAGATGAACTTTTATTAACATCGTTTATAATATACGGTTCAACCATTTCTTCGATTATTATATCTACTGCCACATTTTCACTTCTTCTTCTATCACATAATCGATACACTTTTTCTACTTTTTCGCACTGATTTTACCCATATCTTCATTAAAGAATCTTTTTAAATCCACCATTTTACAAGTGGTGTTTTTTCTGGTGACATCTGTCATTATTTAAGCCCATATAAGTTCGATTAAGTTTAACTGACAGTGCTAAGGAGGGAGTCTGAGCACAGATGTTCCTCGTAACTTTGCCATTTCATCGACTACATATTTGTTGAATGCATTTTTATGTAAATTGCCTAGTATCAATAGTTATCTTTTTAAGGAATCTAATGAAAATTCTATTTGTCTTAAACTTAGCGATTCTGTTATTTCACTTTGACGCCACGCACTTATCGGTAATTTTTCCGTCAGCCTAGAGTGATGACTTGCATTATCCAATACAATTATTGCATCTTTTGGTATAAGATCCATTTGCTCGAACTATTCTTCAAATACATCGGCATTCATATATTCGTGATAGTCTCCTGTATTTTTAGATTGGAATATCAGTAGACCACCTTTAACGAAGCCTTCAGAACTTCCAGTATGGGTTATGATAAGGCGATGTCCTTTTCCAGATGGCGGTCTTAATCCTGTGGACAATCCTTCCAAAAATGCTTGCCTTAAACTTTTAATATTTTCATCCTGCCAAAATTTAGTCACAGTGTGGCCATCATTTAGCCATGCTTCGTGTAGGTAAAATATTTTTTCGTTTTTTTTTTCTTTTCCAACACACGACATCGCTTTTGCCTATTAAAATCGATTGCATATTATGTTTTACCACTAAAAACACATTTTATTTAATAATTTTCAAAGCGTATTTCTACACATAAATGGGTAGTCCTGGTCTTCAGGGATTAAAGAAAAAATGTTGTCCAGCGCGGGAATTTTTTGTTTTTTTAAAGAAGCTGTGAACTTTTCTCCTTATTCTCTGCATTAAAACGTCAGCCAGCTCAACTTTTGTTCGTCCTGGAGAAGTTTTGGAGGTTTAACACTTTTTTCTTCTTTTAAAAGTTTATATATTGTTGTTTTCCCAACGTTAAGCACGTCTGCTGTAAATTGCACTGCATTGTCAACACTCAAATCCGTATTCTTATACTATTAATAGAATCGTAACAGTTAAGAATTTTTTTTCATTTAATGTACATGGACCGACTCTAGGGCGTTTAGGCAATTGTTGAAAAATCTCCATACTTAATTAAAAAAATGCTGAGACTTCCACACCCAAGGTAGCTATGTATAGATATAAATAGGTGTATTATTTCAATAGAGGCACCCATGAAGACATAATAACCAGATAATGAGCAAACAGGTAACCAGGATTAGGTACAAAAAAAAGGAATAAAGTGATTAGAGCATCAACGGAATAAGTACCTAGTCTCTAATTAGTTTTGATAAAATTGTTTTCTAAGATTCTAGGTAAATGGTACGGCTGTACATAATTTTAAGCTTGGAAAATTTAATATCCGAAAACAAAGCTTGAATTTAATGTCGATACTTGTACTAATTCTGCACAAATTTAAAAATACAGCCCTATTTAATTCCATACATGCCAAAAAATCTTGCACGCCCATGGAGAAGACGGTTTCGATCGATTTATTAATTCGCATCATGTAAAGGTAGACTCTAATGTAGGGATAAAATTTAATATTAAGCCTATTTTAACTGACGTAAGTGCAATAATCCAACATCGAGTTTTTAACCAGGAGATTGAAACAATTTGTATAAAAACATAAAAAAATTTTTATTTAGAATACCTATACTGTGATATTAATGATAATAATAGAATACTACTGAATAGAGTTTACAGAACAAAAAGTAAATATGAAGCTTCATTTTTGACAAAAGGAAAACAAACTGAGCTCTCTGATTTTTTAACAAACGCAAAAAAATATTTAAAATTTAACGTCCTTTTTTAAGAAAACATATCTCCGGGACCTGATTATGCTAAAGAGGAAGAGGAGTTAATGAAAAATTTGTTTCTAATATAACATGGAACGTTATTTTATGTTATTTCAGTAACTAATTGAATTAACGGCAGGCATAAAAATCAACATTACTCATAATCCGAAAATAACATATAATTGGATCGCATTTAGTCCAGTTACCCCAAAATTTTTTCTTACGGACTATTTATATCTAAGGAATAATTTTGATTCCGTAATGAGCAACCTCGAAAAATATTTAAACGCCAAACTTTGTTAAAAGGTCGTCGGAAATTTGTTGGTCAAATTTGATTGGCTGTTTTGTTTCAGCAAAATAAGATAAGGAATTTAAGGTCAAGCGGATCTGCAGTGAAGGGACCCCTTGCCTCTCAGTTAACATAAAAATTAATTTTGAGTTCCGATTTTTATTTCAAAATATGTAAATTACGAGATCTTAAGTATTCTTAAAGTTATGTACGAGGATTACTTAAATTCTTTTTAATTAGTTGATCTTTAATCTCTTAAGTGAGTCCGTTGTTGTATTAATTCATTGTAGTGGAAGGGGGCAACGAGGTGGCACAGGAGTGAGCCGGTCTCTCGGCAGTCGGTATGGTTTGATGGGATTGGAGTGGATGTGTGATCGTGTAATGAGAGGGTTCAAGGAAACGTCCGTCCGTTTGTAGTAATCGATAATGAGTTTATCTATGTGCTCAGTAATTGTCGGCATTTGTAAGTCATTGTGTAGAGTATGCACCATCGTAAAGCGTGGAGCGCCCGTCATGATTCTAAAGACTTTGTTCTGAAAATATTTCAAATTTGCGGAGAGCTGTTTTTTAAGGTGCACCAGGAGGCGACACCATACTTCTTGCCGAATAATTGTCCTGCAAAGTAATGTCTTTGTTCGTAAGTATAGCCTACTTTTACTGTTGATGAAAGAGTAGATAGCGCTGAGTTCACCATTTGTTTTTTCCAAGCGTTGGTCCAAGCCAACCGCTTATCGAAGCTCAGACCCAGATATTTAACTTTCTCACCCCAGCTTAGACTGGTGTTTCTGACTTTCAGTCTGGTTTGTGGAAATTCGCTTCTGGCTCTTGAAAAGTAGATAACTTGGGTTTTGGCATCATTAAGGCGATTTTTTCATTTTACCATTTGGCGAACCGTGCAATGAGCAGTCCGAAAACCGAACTGCTCTGGTGGTAAAATGTTGTTGTCAAATACAAAATCGTTCATACGATAAAGTATGAATTTTTCAACAACCTTGCCAAGACACGACAGAAGGCTGATAGGCCTATATCTTACTACCAATGTTTGATCTTGTCCTGGTTTAGGGTTTAGAACCACTTTGGCCTTTTTCCAAACCTTGGGGCGCCTTTTTCGATAATAGCATGTGCAATGTTTACTACGTTACGAAAAAAATGCTTAAAGTAAAAAATATGTAGTTTTAGTTGCCTAATGCTTAATGATTAATTATAAGTACTTGAGAAATTTTACACTGGCCGCCATAAGGATAGAGAAGGGAAACTGTTTGGATTCCCTTTGTAGAGAGGGCAATTCTAAAAAACTGTGGTCTGCTTTAAAAAACTATAATATTTGTACTAATAAAAATAATTCAATACCTAAAACATTATCTGATCCTGATGCTATTAACACATTTTTTGCTGGTTTTACTCAAAACATATCTAATTGTAACGATCAAGTCAATTTTTACGAAAATCATATATTTGATGAATCTTTACATTTTTCTTTTTTGCCAACCACGATATCGGACGTTAATAAAATATTAAATAGCATAGAAATTAACGCAACTGGTGTAGATGATATCTCGCACCTTATGCTTAAATATTGCAGCCCTTATATCGATAAATATATTACTCATATAATTAACTGTTGTTTAGAAGTTAACTGCTTTCCCGATAAATGGAAGTTATCCATTGGCAAACCATTATCAAAGGTTAGTAATCCAAACGGCTATAACGATCTTCATGTGATAAGTATTCTTCCAGCAATTTCAAAAATCTTTGAGAAGGTCTTGCATAATCAGATGTATATCTATTTCGTCGATAATAATATTATTCCCCCTACTCAGTGCGGTTTTAGGAAAGACTTTGGTACTGCAGCTGCTCTAGCAAATGTAACAGATGACATTATTCGCGCCTGGGATAAAAAAATGATTAGCATTCTAGTACTTCTTGATTTAAAGCATTCGATACTATTAACCATTCTCTTCTTATTTCTAAATTAAAATACTATGGTTTTGTTCATGATTCTTGCCTTCTTGTTAATTAATACTTATCCAACAGGTTTCAAAAGATTTTTTCTGATAAAAAATATTCTGAACGAGTCAAAATACTATGGGGCGTGCCGCAGGGCTCCATTCTGGGTCCCTTGCTATTTCTTATATATACTTATGACATACTTAAACCGCTGAAACGTTGCAAAGTCCAGGCATTTGCTGACTACACGCAGTTATATTGCTGTTTTGATCCCAAGGATTACATGGAAACCGAGTTACATATAAACCAGGATTTGAGGATATTGAGTGAACTCTCCTTGGGTCATAATTTACATTTAAATCCGGATAAATCTTCCATATTGATTTTTGGTAGTAAGAGCAAGGTTGACATTCTGAAACCTACTTTGAACATATCTATTAACGGCTCAAAACTGAATTTCGTTAATATCGCAAAGAATTTGGTCTGCTTTTTGATGTTAATCTCAGATTTCAAGAATATTTAAAAAAACTCTTTCAGAGAGCTTATCTCGCTTTGAAGGTACTATACAGCAATAGACACGTATTGAACTTTACATTGGGAAAGAACTTCTGTAAATCTCTTGTCCTGTCGCACTTTACTTATTGTGACTTTGTGTATGGCTTTTGTTTGGACGCGGAAAGCAGATCACGTATACACAGGGTTCAGAATGCATGTCTTCGTTTTGTTTACGGCATTAGAAAGTTTGACCATATTTCTCATTTATATAATGATATAATGTGGCTGAAAATGGATGGACGGAGGGTTCTTCACTTTTGCACATTTCTAATCAAGATTATAAATAATCCTAACTCTCCTGCTTCTATTGGCGAGCGTTTGATTTTTCGTCGGAGTGTTCACGATAGGGATGTCAGAGGTGCGGGCGGGCTTACCATGCCTTATCGTCGGAGCGCCATGTTTCAGCGTTCTTCTTCTTATAACTCAGTTAACTATTATAACTTGTTGCCCACTGTTATATGTTACCTTTAAATGCTAATGTATTTAAGACTAGATATAAGTCATTTCTTTTAAGTTAACAGTGATATTAACAGTTACTTATTGTTTAATATTGTTTAATAATAATTTGAATTTATTACTCTTTTCTCCTTTCATTGCTTATTTCATTATTGAAAATATGTCTAATAGGTTAGGGTTGTTACGTAAAATGCTACTACACTATTAAGTATTATTATATTTCTTTATGTCTAGGTGTCTCTGTCTGGTTCAGTAGAATAGCTACTGCAGCTAGACTGCGCCAGGTGTTGACATCTTTCCTTACATTACTTTTTCATACACTTTTTGTATATAATATTCTATTTATGGAATAAAACTCAAAGTCTGCTCCACTAATTTAATAAAATAAATTCATATTATATGCCCATACATGTTTCGAAGGCATAAACCTTCATCCTCAGTGGGTAATTATTAAGATGTAATAAATTGATATAATATTCTGTTTCTTCGAAAATAAATGACGTTTATTATTATTATTATTATTAATGCGAAAAAATACAGCAATTGCCAAAAATCAGTGGCGCACATTTTTTTTGTCAAAAATCTTAGTTAAGGTGCTTTTCGGAATACAACTGGACTTAAAAGTTGTAATCTAGTTAGGACTAAATTAGCCTCTTACTACCCTAAATAACACTGCCACATTTCAACAAAATTGGCCAAAGAATTGTTGAGATATTTACGAACAAACGATTTTTTTTTAAAGTTTGACACCCTGTATCTTGAAAGCGAGGCATTATCGGACGTATATTTTTATAAGCTTTTCGTCTTAGAATCACTCAAAGAATCACCTTTTAAAGTTTAACCATGTACTTAAGTAACACCCTCTATAATGAGACTTAGAACTAAAATAAAGAAAATGTCCAAGAATTAATTTTTAGTGAACTCTCTTTTATATTATACTATTAATTTATTTCAAAGCGTTTCATGGTAAGTAAGCACTTTATTCTACATCATTTTACTTAAAAAAATAAATAAGCGTAGTTACACAAAAAGCCTATTAAAAGCTTATTATGTTTATTTTGTTGAATATTTTCTTTTTATTTACTATCTCTGAACGTTCGGCTGCAGGCGTTTAAGAATTTTCTCTCGAAAGCACTAATGCCAGAAAGAGATTTTTGGGATAACAGCAAGTAAGAAAACTGGATATACCACGCTAGCTTACCCGATGTTTTGCCCGATTTAAATCTTTTATTTGGTATTTGAGAGCGAAATAGCCTCGTTCTGGCTAGCGAGGTTTTTACATTTTATGACTCGTAGTCGAGTGGATAAAGATAAAACCCTAGAGGAAAATGGGTATTTAAACATGTATATTGTTCACCTTATTATAGTGAAAACATGGCATTAATCTACTTGTACGAATAACGTGATGCATATAGTATATGCATGTACTTAAATAAAAATATGTTCCAGGTAAAAATAAAACATTACAGAAATTATGATGTTTATAATGTGAAAAATTTGTTTCTTTGCGTTTGATTTACGAAATCTACCGGCAAGGACAACAATTCCTAGAAAGGAAAGCATTTCTGCAGTGTCCACCTCAAACCATGACTCTACCTTGTCTCCGTGGCTGTCGTTATAAGTCTTTACGAAGTCATTTGCTTTTTTGTTTGTATATTTTCTAAAGATATTTAACAAATCTTCAGAAAAGAATAGCTTGAAACAGTCAATAATATAATTTACACCTTACTCTTATCTGTGAGGCCTTTGGCTTCTTGTACGATATTGCTAGATCTTGGTTTTCCCTTATTTATGTGCTATAGTAAATCAAGTACGATTACCTATATCATACGATTGCCTATTACCCATTATTTCGTCTTTCGGTTGAACAGGCAACTGAACTTCATCTTTTCTAGCTCATGAAATGTAAGGTTTCCTTCATGTCTCTCAGCTTCTACGTCCTCATCACTAAATGCCGGCTCCAAAGGTATTCCTTCGCACTCGTTATCTGAAGATTGTATCAGGATTTCATAGAGCTGCGATAAATTGGAATAAAGATTTAAATTTCACCTTTTGATTTTTTAATACAATCATAATTGTCTTAGTAACAATTAACATAACATAAATTTAAGCTTAATTTATGATATGTTAAAAAAAAATATACAGGTTGTTTCAAGAGTACGGTATGTAACTAAACGGGATGATTCCCTATGACATTCTATGAAAAAAGTTCACATTCCGGAATTGCGCCGTTTTTGATATACAGGGTTATAAAGCTTTTTAAAAAAATCTGTTTGTTATTTTTTTGTTAAATATCCTTTTCCCGAGTTTATTGAAATTTTGTACCGGTATACATAATGACAAAGGGCTTAATCTTTAGAATTAATATATATGTTGAATTTTGTTTCTTTCTTATATTTTGTGGTGTCTATAACCTAATACAGATATGATTGTTTTTTTCAGAAAATTTAGAACACCCTGTGGATTGTTTCAGAATTTAATTTTGTTTTAAGCTAACGTTAGTTTATTGAATGAAATATTGTTTATCTTTTGTTTCAACATGTATATTAATCCTAAAGATTAACTCTATCAAATAAAAAAAATAATTCAAATTGATTAACCAGTTCAGAAGCTACGAGTCATCAAACTTTCACTAAATTTTAGGTGCGTCACTTTTTTTGCAGTTCAGTGTAGATTAAATTTAATAAGTTCAGTGGCGTCCCGTACAGTACTCTGTTTGGGTAACGTTCTTGATAAATTCGCCGAGCTTCTTCAGAATTTTTATTTGCTAGGCCAAAAGTGAAATGCATTTGGACCATTTCAGCGTTAGTAAAGTTGTTCATTTTTGACTTGTTATTGACAAAACAGGAGAATCATACATCGAAACTTACCTTTACTTCATATTTTAATTCACTTTGAAATACATAGATATTTTTTTTGTACCTGCAATAAGGTGATTTTTATTTTTTCTCTCGAAAAAGAAGCAAGGTATGACAACAATTTAAAGAACAAAAAAGTTATATTATTAGTTAGTAAATCCGAAAAAAAAATATCAAAATCAAAAAAAAGTTAGTGGTGTACATATTTCTGTCAATAATATTCATTCAGGTCCCCGGGATGCCATTGGACTTAATACATTTTATATAGTTAGGGCTTATTAAGCCCCTAATCATTATGAGTAACTATACCAAATTTCAATAAAATCGGGAAAAGGATATTAAGAAAAATTATAAAAAATCTATTTTTTTTTTTAAACTTTAACACCCTGTACATTAAGAACGGGGCAACTCCGGACACATCTTCATATGCACTTTATCTCATAGAATGTCATAGGGAATCACACCCTTAAATTACGTACCGTACTTCTAAAACACCCTGTAGAGTCGATTTTCTAAAGGCGGGAAATTACAGACCGATCTCGCGAGTAGCGAAGTTTCTGAAAATATCTAAAGGACAGAATTCTCACATACCTTAATAAAAAGAGAATTATAACTCAAAATCAACATTCAATAAAAAATTTCCCGCTGGTTGCTATACGTATAGTAACAAGCAGTATTCGCAAATATTTAAATTACGAGTTGAGTTCTTTGGCGGTTTTTTTAACCTAACAAGGGCGTTTTACGGCATTAGCTACGATTTACTGCTATAAAAACTAAATACTTATGGCGTTAGATGCGTGAGAATGACTTCATCAGGAACTGTCTTTCCGAAAGGCGTCAAAAATATAAAAATATTTTACGAACAAAATAATGAACTGAAAGTGGATTGGAATTGGATTCAATCCTATTCCAAATTTATTTTAATACAATCTTCAAGCTAGATGTTCCTATGAGATAGTGTCTTATGAGGATGATACAATGCTAATTGTTGCTTGTTAAAGGTGACAGAGAAGAAATTATGATAAAAGCTGAGTCTCGCTTGTAGAAAATGTCTTCCTTTCTTCGGTCCAATTTATTAACACTTAATATCGACAAAACGAAATGTTTTACCTTTCATTTATTATTACAGATACCTCAAAATTTAATTGTTCGTTAGAAGTGCATGATTAATTGTAAAAATCCGGGCATATTATGTTACAATTGCATAAATATCATAATAAGGTGGTGACATATATTATTCGTTAAAGCGTGGATGACAGCAGACATTATGACAACATGGCTTCACAGATTTGATAGCAAGATGAAGAAGCAGAATATAAGAGTGGTAGTGTTTCTGGATAATGCAACGTCTCATCCCAAAATTACACTGGATAATGTTAAACTTATTTTTCTTCCACCCAATACTACCTCACATTGCCAACCTTTGGACCAAGGCATTATTCAGAATTTTAAAATGCTCTACAGAAGCTGCCTTATTAAGAGGCTCTTAACATGTATAGACAGTGGTTGTCCTGTTCCAGAAATCAAAAATAATATTACCATAACCAACGCTTTGATATAGGTTTCCGTGGCCTGGCGCAATTTGTCTCCAATGACAATATAAAAATGCTTTATGAAAGCTGGATTTAAGTAGACTAATTTATAAAATAGTGTGTAGAAGTAATTACAGATTCAGAATATTAATTTTTAAATTATATCAACCTAGACATATTAATAGTGAATCTTCCAGTAGAAAATTAATCATCAATAATCCTTCTGAATTAATCTGAAATTTTCTAGTCCCAATATGGGGTAATGCTTGTGCATCAACATTGATGCTTCTAGAAAATATACAGAAACAAAAATAAAAATAATATACAGGATGTTTCATTAAGGTCGAAGAGCGGCCATATCTCGGAAACTATTGGGCATAGAAATTCAGGAAAAAAAAATTTATAACTAAAGTCACCATGGGAAAATCCTGGAAATAATTTTTAAGTTCCGCATTTTGCCGCAAGGGGGCGCAATTGAAAAGTAAATTTTTAAATTTTAGATATCTCCGAAAATTGCACGTTAAGGTATATTTTTGATAACACCATTAAAAAGCTTGGACAATTTTGCATAATTTTGGTCCCATGTTTATTGGCGTACCGACTTTAGTAAGAGTGGGGGAAGCTGTTGAATATGTAATCATTTAAATCGCTGTAACTTATCAACGACTTATCCGATTTTAGCAAACTAAAACTTGTTTGGAAGAGAAATGTAAGTACTTTTAATAATCGTCTTGAGTGGTCCATGATACTTCTCAATAAAAATACAAGAGGGCGCAATTTGCAATAATAACACATTTCTTAACTTTATTCATTTATTTCAAATCATACGGTATAATTATGATACCATAATCGAAAAGTAGATGAAATTTGCTACAAAAAATGTCAAAACCGCAGTTCGATATCTTCATCCGTTTCAGAGTTATTGCCAATAGAATAATTTTTAAAACTTTAAATGAAGAAGCGGTTGTTTTCATAGTTTTGTGATCAAGCATTCCATGACAAAAAATATTTTTAAACTTTATGGTTAGGTAGGTTTGTTTCTCATTATTCCAATGTCAAACTCCGTGCCTTCCTTCACACTTTATCTAGGCTTAGGACTAGTCCAAATCATGTAAAATACAAAATTTGGAGCGTGTTTCAAGGCCAACGGGCCATAAAACAGTATTGAAATAATTATCGGAAACTATTGAAGGAAACAATATTCATGGAAAGCTTCTTAGGAAAACAATTGAGAGACTTTATAAATGTTTAAAATGACCTCCGTTGTGCAAAATACAACGATTAATTCTTTTTCTAGAACTAGAGACAGCTGTTTCAATTTCAGCTCGTGAAATCGAATTTAGTGCATTTTCAATTCGCTCAATCATGTTGTCTCGTGTGGTTGGTCGCGTTTTATATACAATGTCTTTTATTCGCCCCCACAAGTAAAAATCTAACACAGTTAAATCCGGGGATCTAGGTGGCCAAGCAAACAAACTACCCCTTCCAATCCAGCGATTTGGGTATCCAATATCTAAAAAATCACGGACCATATGCGAAAAGTGTGCCGGGCATCCATCATGTTGATACCACATGGATGTTCTTAGGCCAATAGGAACATCTTCTAAAAGGATAGGCAAGTCATTTTGTAAAAAGTTTAAATAAGATTCACCATTTAGATAATCATTAAAAATAAACGGTCCGATAATTCTGTGTCCTAATACTCCGCACCACACGTTAACACTCCATCTGTTTTGGTGATCCACTTCGCGCATCCAGTGAGGATTTGTCTGTGACCAATAGTGCATATTGTGTAAATTAACTTTGCCACAGCTACTGAAAGTGGCTTCATCAGTCCATAACACGTGGGAGAGGAATTGAGGATTCTCGTTACACATCTCTCTTAGCCAATAGCAATAGTCGAGCCGTCTGTCATAATCACTTTCTGATAGCGCCTGATGTAAAACTATATGATAGGGATGCAGCTTAAAATCCCTTAGAATTCGGAACACTGCAGTACAACTTATACCTAGGTCTAAAGAAATTGCTCTTATGCTTAAATGCGGATCGGCCTCTACGTACGCAAGAACGTTTGTAATGTTGACTTCATTTCTTACTGGACGTCTTCTAAAAGCAACTGAAATGCGTCGTACACTTCCCGTTTGCCTTACGCATATTGCCAGTCGCTGAAATACTGCTCTGCCAAAGTGCCTTCGTTCAGGATATCTGAGAGCATATTCGCGTTCCGCTATAGGCGCATTTTGAAAACATTCAAAATATACGGCCAGCATATCGTAAGCTTCGGCATTGGTATAAGCCATTTTTGAAAGGTACGTATCACAATTTTCTATCAAGAAGTTTAAGATGAATTACGGATAAACTTTTGTCAACACCTTTCAAAATGAAACTAGTTGACAACTATTTGCATTATTTGTCTTATCTCCATGGAAACTTTCAGATTTTATTTCACAGCTATCTAGATTTATTTTTTAAAACACATCATATTGTTAGAGTAACGCCTAAATGACACGTTTTTCATGATTGCCATTAATTCTAGAGTGGTTTCTGGGCCATTGGAATAATGAGAAACAAACCTACCTAACCATAAAGTTTAAAAATATTTTTTGTCATGGAATGCTTGATCACAAAACTATGAAAACAACCGCTTCTTCATTTAAAGTTTTAAAAATTATTCTATTGGCAATAACTCTGAAACGGATGGAGATATCGAACTGCGTTTTTGACATTTTTTGTAGCAAATTTCATCTACTTTTCGATTATGGTATCATAATTATACCGTGATTTGAAATAAATGAATAAAGTTAAGAAATGTGTTATTATTGCAAATTGCGCCCTCTTGTATTTTTATTGAGAAGTATCATGGACCACTCAAGACGATAGTTAAAAGTACTTACATTTCTCTTCCAAACAAGTTTTAGTTTGCTAAAATCGGATAAGTGGTTTATAAGTTACAGCGATTTAAATGATTACACATTCAACAGCTTCCCCCACTCTTACTAAAGTCGGTACGCCAATAAGCATGGGACCAAAATTATGCAAAATTGTCCAAGCTTTCTAATGGTGTTATCAAAAATATACCTTAACCTGCAATTTTCGGAAATATCTAAAATTTAAAAATTTACTTTTCAATTGCGCCCCCTTGCGGCAAAATGCGGAACTTAAAAATTATTTCCAGGGTTTTCTCATGGCCACTTTAGTCACTAATTTTTTTTTCCTGAATTTCTATGCCCAATAGTTTCCGAGATATGGCCGCTCTTCGACCTTAATGAAACACCCTGTATAACAAGACAAGAATTCAACTAAACTACTCTTTAGAGAAACCAAACTATTTGATATATCGAGTATTTATATTAATGCTGCTGTGTGTTCTGTAAAAAACAACTAAAATGTTTTCTCACACCATTAACCACAGCTATGAAGCTCTGCCAAATGTGCTTAACCAACTTGTTTTCTTAAATCAATATACCTATTATGTGGGAACTAAAAACTTATCTACATCAATAAAGCATAATATGATGGACAACTGCAGAAGGCTCATTCAGAGAGTTAAACTATTTATTACTGAGTGTATCCACAATTAAAAAAAATACTTATAAATTAGTGAAATATGTTTTAAACAAATATTAGTCTAAAGGCTGGATAATATTCAAATTACATTTTAATGCAATTTCTGCATTATTTGGTAGTTTCGGAAAAATTTGCATATTTCTGATACCTGATGCATTTTTTAGCATATTTTGTGGAGTTAACGGAAACTTTAGTCCCTGTTACGCCTTTATCTAGATTAATACTATTCTTAGAAACATTACAAACTAATAGGTCATTAAGGAAGGTTTTCTTGGTATCTATACGCTGGTATATAGATAGGTAGTTTGCTGGATCGGCATGTTTAGTTTCAACCTTAATACTGTTAAGACTCTACTAGTAGTTCGTAATATTTGCATTTTAAATAATGGCAAAATGGCAAAAGTGGATCAAACTGTATCCAGAGTTCAGAGTTGATTGGAAATTTTCCTCATATCGGGATCTTTCTCAAATAAATTTAAACATAACGTAAATTATTGTCAAATTTGCATTAGTGCAAGTACAGGTCACTACAGGTCATGGAGTTTGTTAGGTTAGGCCCGTCAGGCGCTAGACGAAGATGCTCAAAATTTTACACAAAAAATCGAATTTCAAATTTAACACCCTGCTGTATCTCAGAAGTCAGAAACGAATTTTTAATAATTTGCTAAATTTTCGCTTTAACTTTAAATTTAAATACTGTCTTTTTTTTAGGTTGAGGGCACTTCTGGCCTGAATGCGCCACCAAACTCACAAGAGTGACAGGAACCATGTACTTCACAACAAACTTTAGATTCACTTTACCTTCCAGATTGTAAGAAAAGGAGAGTAGTGTCAGAATCAAAAACAAGGTCAGCAGGTTCTAGTTTTGGGTCTTTGTCATCTTTTGTTATACGCACTAGCAAATCTACTAAAGAGGAAATTGACAAACAGATTGCCAGAGCCCTCTATGCTTCAAACAGCAGTTTTAACTATATGGAGCAACCGGAAGTAAAATCGCTTAAATAAGGGAAAATATTAATATTGGTCTTTGTTCCAGATTTACGATGAGTAAAAATTAATTGTTGATCGACACGTCAAAAGTGCAAAGTATTTAAATAATTTAGACAATCATGAAAAACAGACAGTAACAACAAGCAGAATGAATTCAACGAAGATTTATGCAAAGCAATGGTAGCATAAAATAATATACCATTCAGAAAATTGAATAACCTAAATTTGAAATCCTTTTTTCAAAAATATTGCACATTTAATATCCCTGACGAATTTACCTTAAGAACAAGCTGTGTTCATTCTGTATACAGGGTGTTTCCTAACCTCTCTGAAAAAATGAAGGAGGTGAATCCTCACCTTATTTTAAAACGAAAATGTGTTATAAAAGTTTTTCGCATGTCGCTTCGTTTTCGAAATTAAGGGTGTTAAAAAAAATTAGTAAAGCAATAATAATCATTTTAATAATTGATTTGAAAACTTTTAATAATGAACTCACATGAACAAGAGTAAAAAAATTGCTAAAAATGTCCTCCATGAGCCAGCAAACACCCATATATATGACGTGCTAAATTGTCTCTTACGTGTTGGAAAATTTCGGGACTGGCGCGAATCGTATTAAAACCATCAATAATACGCAGTCGAAGGTCTTCTTCAGTTTCATTAGCAGTAGTATAAACGAGTTGTTTAAGGTGACCCCAGAAATAAAAATTCAATTTATTCAGATCCGGCGAACGGGGTGGCCATGGGTGAGGTCCTCCTCTACCTATCCAACGAGTAGGATATTGTTAATCTAAATATTTTCTAACACGTACTGCAAAGTGAGGGGGAGCGCCGTCATGCATGAATCACATTAAAGTCCTCGTTCTTAATGGCACTGCTTCCATTAATTCTGGCAATTCATCTCTAAGAAAGTTGTAAGTAAGTCGATTTGGAAAAAATACGGTCCAACTAAGTTATCTCCAATAATTACTGCCCAAATATTAAAAGAAAATGTATACTTGTGATGTCCTTCGATGATAGCATGATGATAATCTTCCGCCCGAATATGGTTGTTGAAAAAATTAGAATGCCTTGTCATGAAAGATTCGCTCCTTCTGTAAATAGTATTTTTGCCGAAAAATGTGGGAACCTTAAAGAATTTTCTTGAAACCAGTCACAAAAATTAACTCGAGCTGGAAAGTCTCTAGGCAACAAAGCTTGCACTCTTAGTACGTGATAAGGATAAAGTAAATAGTCCTTTAAGATACTCCATACTGTTTTGTAACTCACATTCAACTCGTTCTCGATTTTGCTCGTACTAGTGCCTGGAGCTTCTTCCACCATGTTTAACACCTCTTTCTCAAGTTGTATGGTTTTAACTGTAAGTGATAGGCCGCCAATTTTGCTTTTTGCAAAGCTACCTGTTTCCTCTTACCTGAGGTGTAATCTTGTAAATGTTTCCGAACACGGTACTCGTCTATTAGGGAAACGTTCTGCATGTAAACGTCTCGCTTCTAGCGCATTTCCATTTGCCAAAACGTACATAAAATGAATTTGAGCCATATTCTGATTAGTACACTCAGCCATTATGAAAAGTATGTGATGTAGTACACATAAATTCAAAAACAATTCATAAGGATCTTATTTGAAAGATGTTAAACAGGAGACAAATGTTACGGAGAAAACAAATGTGGTTGCCATGGAACGAAGCAAAGCCTACTCGTATCATTTGACGCAACATTATGATAAAAATACGAAAAATAACTAAAAAATTAAGTTACTCTTTTACCCAGATCGCCGACAATGAACTAATTGTAAAATTTAAAATTGACCCAAAGTAAAATGCTCTAATCCCTTATGTTTAACAAATATCATTGGAATATCGTTTGGCATTAATTAATAAAATGAAAAAAATAAATACAACATTTTTTTTTAACACCCTGTATTTCGAAAACAAAACGACATGCGAAAAACTTTTATGCCACATTTTCGTCTTAACATAAGGTGAGGATTCACCTCCTTCATTTTTTCAGAGGGGTTAGGAAACACCCTGTATAACGCAACTATGCTTGATATAAAGGAACTAATTGGGGACAACTATTTTTATACTGTGGTTGATGAAACAACAGATTCCTGTGGCAGATATATGGCGCATCTTTTAATCGGTGTGTTGGAGGAAGAGAGCTGGAGGATTTCATATTTAATATCACCAAAGCAGCTTGACAAAGTAAACAACCTTATCATTACCCGTTTTATATAAGAGACTCTTACAAAGTTGGTTTTACCCAATGTATTTCCTCCTGAAATTTTTTTAATATTGTTGTCAGATGCCTGCGCCCTATATGATTAAAGCAGGAGGGATT
This sequence comes from Polydrusus tereticollis, assembly GCA_963920685.1. NCBI lineage: Eukaryota > Metazoa > Arthropoda > Insecta > Coleoptera > Curculionidae > Polydrusus > Polydrusus tereticollis. The sequence goes on from OY987329.1 coordinate 93,199,955, forward strand.
TTAAACATTTTTTACGAAGACTTAATTCATGTAACTTGTTTTGCATACGGAATTGATAGAGTCACGGAGCATCGAGCTCTCCTTTTCTTTTAATAATAATGAATTATTTTAAATCTGTCATTTCAATACACGCTAAAATTTTGTTTCTAAATGCAAATATTGAACAAATGTTTGCATGCTAGTTTTTAAACTCAGAGTTTAAAATATGGAAAAATTCTTAGGAATTGAATTTAAAATATTTTCGTTAAAGAGATATAGTAGAGAGAGTCTTAACAATCAACCTTAATAATTATGGTACAGGGTAGCGAACTAAATCTATTGATATTGCAAATACTAAAAACCAATTTATACATTTTAATTTACTTTTCCACCATATCGGGTAAGTATACAATCTACCAACAACTTTTCTAAAATCAGGTTAGTTTAGCTAGTTCTAGACCATTTAGAGAAGTTTCCACAAACCAAGAGCCGATATTACGTATGTTAAAAAGCATAAGTATGGCAAGTCATGTATAAGAGAAGAAATAATTTTATTCTAAAAATTAATTTCGAAATATTCCTCCTTTGAATTAAATTTTTTATCCTTATCCTAATTTAGGGCTCGTAGAATATAAAAAGCTGCAAGAGGGAACGATACTGTTAGCTTTTATTGGGCAAATAAAAGATTTAAGTCGTGCAAAACATCGGGTAAGTCATTATAGCATTCCCCCTTTAAGACATTTGTGTTTTTAGGGGATTATTCTGGGGCGTTCTTTAAATAGAAATTGTACGGTGGCCGTAAAATTGTTTACAACATAGGATAATCGTTTTTATTGTTAATTTATGATGAAATCTTAGCATCAGAAAAGTTTATATTGAGAGTATCTACTAAAAGTCAAGTTTAAGAGAAATTTTTTTCAAAGTAGTGCTCAAAGACAGACCATGAAGAGCATGGACTGCGTCACTTAAACCAGATCCGTATTATGAAACTTATTTTCGAAAATGATTGTTGCTACCACAGACCAGGGAATGAAATATGGTTTACTACCAGACCATATCATTGTAAAATAGTAGCAGCAATCACCTTTCTAAGTTTTTTCTTAAATTTAAATTTTTTTTCTTTATTCCCAACTGACTTTTATAGCTCATTACAGAGAACTGAAACAATAAGTAAGTGAAATCCTTTAAAAAAATCAAATGTAAATCTCACAACTTTTAATACGTATTAATATTCTTCCAAACATTTTTTTCTTGGTTCACTTTAAAATTTTATTATATCTTTTACACTTTTAAGACTTTTCAGCAATGCATTGTAAATTGTTATTCCATCATGTGAGATTGATCTTTTACCAAAATTCGACCGAATTTTAATACTATATTAGTTATTATAGTGTGTTGTATTATGCTTGTGAATTATATTTGATTGTGATATATTCATATTGGAGTATATTAATTTTATTAATATCACAATAATTCGGCTGTCCCATCTCAAAACACAGTAACTGACATTTTTTTCAAAATCGAGTTGTTTAGTAATTTGAGGTTACGGGGTTTTGCTCTATCTTTTGATATTTTCGAAACTAAAATCGGTTCATAAGTAAGGAAGATGCGGTAGGTGCAAAACACAGTAACTGACATTCGGCCGAGTCTTTTCCCATTTCAAAACACAGTAACTAACAAAACCTATTTCAAAACCAAGTAACTACTATGTAGTTACTGGGTTTTGATATGGGTTTTGTAGTTACTGTGTTTTGATATAGGAAATCTGCTCCAATTTGGGCAATTTGTATAGAAAGTGCTACCCCCACCATCATAATTACCATGTAACTGCCAGCACATCGCGCTTTTTACTACTTTTCAGTCAGTTCGACTCCAAATTCCAAGGCGAGAGGATGCTACGCCGTGAGAGCATGCTGCCGTGTAGTACCCGAACTAAAAATATTGTTTCTTCTGCACGGTCATGCGTTAAGAAGCAGGTAAATTAAAACATTAAACAAAGTAATCTACTAATCATGTTGTATCTCTTTCTAAATAACATGAATTCTATTTTGCTGACTATTATATTATAATGAAATTTTTATTATTTTAGAATATCGATGAGCTCCCACTTTTCCCTACCGTAAACTATGAAACACACATGACTGCCGATGGCATTCTTGAAAATATAGAGCAAAAAATATTAAGAAAAAGAAATGTTTATGATTTCGAAGAATTTACTAAACTTATTAAATACAGTAGAAAAAATTTGGAGGTTCTTGAGTTAAAACAATTTAACTTGTGGCAAAATAAAAAAAGGACAACAAAGAATCCAGAGGATTCTTTAAAAGGTTTTATATTAGGAAATTTGGTAGAGGTTCGCTTTACAAGGGGCAGTACGTGCATGAAATTTAAAACCGATTTTGACAATGAGTACAAGGAGTTGAATTTTCTTCAAAAAAAGCACTGACCAAGTACTTTTACGCCAAAACCTTTAAATACTCGTGGAATTTCGAGTGACAAAAAATCTGTTATTTTAAAAAATTTGCTGCCAATGATGCCAGAAAATAGAAAGATATTTTGGCAAAATTTAGAAGAATCGCAAACTTCTTTAGATTTGATCAATCAGGAACAAATGGAGGCAGTCGGTTCCGATTTGTAAAGTTTAATTTTCGTTCCTTCCATTAGTTTTAGTTTTCGTTTTGTTACGAATATAAGTTATAAAAATATACCTAGTTACCAAGCGCTATATACGTACCAATATATTTTTAAAGTTCGTTCCTTTCGTTCAGTTTTTGATTTTAAGTGTTACTTACTTTTTCTAATCCGTCCATTTTTTATTAGTTTAGTATTAGGTACTACTTATTTTAATTTGAAGTTTTGTTTGTATAATTTGCAAAAAATAAAGATATTTTTGCTTCCTTATATTTTTATTTTACTTTTCCAAAACCCAGTAATGGCAGTTAACAAACATTTTTTTGTCTTCCTATATTTTTAATTTATATTCTCAAAACACAGTAATGACACTTACTGTTTTTTGAAATAGAGTATTTTTGCAAAAGTGGTTATTACGAAATCTAGCAAGGGCAGTTACTGTGTTTTGATATGAGCTAATTTGTTTATTTATCTAAAAAAGTCTATGTTCAATTAGTTTTTTGACCGCCGACCTACTGTTAAGTCAAATTACTCTATTTAATTACATGAAAAAAAAAATGTAAATAGGGTTTCTCTAAGAAACTGTAACTTTTTTATTTAATTTATTTTAATAATTTCCTGCGGCCTGCAAATTTTAGAAAAATCGATTTTTCTCCATTTTTAAAAAAATGCAGTTACTATGTTTTGGGATGGGACAGCCGAATTGTTAATTTATATATTTTTTTTAGATCTAGATAACCTTTTAGTTTTATATAGTACACCTATTAATGAAGAGATATCTGTTTTCGAAAGTTGTATTTCTAAACAAGCTTCTCAAACCGTGCATAAAGAAATTATTCCAAAATTACCTAATTTGCAACAATCAGATTATTATTAATTAAAGAGCAGAATATCTGCGAAGTGCATCTACAGGGTGTTTCCTTACTACGGTACGAAACTTCATAGGTGATACGTAAGGTCGTTTTAAGAAAAAAAGTTCCTATGAACATATTATGTCCGGAGTTGCTTCGTTTCTGAGATACAGGGGTTGAAGTTTAAAAAAGAACGGTCATAAATATCCTTAAATCGATTTGGTTCAGTTGTTTGAAGTAATAAGGCGCTTTTTTAGCCCTAACTAGAATGAAATTATTAGATCCAGTGGTGTCTCAGTGGGCACCACAGCCAACTATTATTGAGAAGAAAAAGTACGCCCTGCCTTTTTTTAGTTTTTTTATTTGATGAGATTAAGCAACTACAAATACAACTTTTTGGCCTCTTGACAACATAAAATAACAACCAAAACAAAAAATAAAGAATTTCGACCTTACAGTGAATGAACACAATGTCCACCTTCTGATAAAATGCACGACTGCAATCGATTTGTCATTGATTGTCTGACACGTTCAAAAATACATGGAGTATTCCTTATGACATTGCAATTGTATTTTTTGCATATTTTGTCGATTTTATAATAAATTGCATATTTTTCTCAAATTATTATTATATGAGCATATTTTTATGTTTTCGGCGTTATCAAAAAATTAAAAACGCCCGGTCATGAAAACTCGTAGACTCAAAGGTTTAATGTCCAGTTCGGCACTTGTTTCAGGGATTTTCCAATCTGAAGATAATTATATAATAGTTAGTATCTACATTTTGGTTATACACAAGGTATTTGTTGGGGGTTTCCGGGGTTTGCAGGTATATTATTAGGTGTTATTTTTTGTCATTTAATTATGCCTTATTAATTATTACCCAACCAACAAAGTTATTTTATAATTCAATGGTTATACAGCTATTTTATTTTATTGGTATTTTATTAATACTTCCAAAATGCTAATCAATTACATAAGAGCTGCAATAAACACTATTCTGTTGTAGGCAGCTAATGTGCTTTATAAATTTGTCACCATAACGTTTATATAACAGAATTATAAAATATCTTATAAAACAGTCATAAAATTATTGCAGAAATGTTTCTATGAACAACTTTAAAAATATTTTAACCTATAAAATATAATTATTTTATAGTGGCTTTATAGTACATTTCGGCGACATTTTTAATTTCGTTATAAACATATTTTAAAATTGTTTTATAGTTGCTTCCTGTGACTTTAAAAAAACAGTTATAATAGAGTACTTCTAGAAGCAATTCGCCTTTGAAAGTAAATTGTTATTTTAGTGATTACTTTATAACTATTTTATAGTATGGCAATTCTACTACAATATAGAAACAAAAGTAAATCTCTTATAAAATTAAATTGTTCTCATGAATATACATTTGCTGTCGCCAACTACATAATAAGATATATTTAAGACCACTAATTTTACACCATCCCTGTCACCTGATGTTAAAAAAAAAACTAAGAAAAGTGGTGCTTTTCGAAGGAGATTAAAGATGTGTTATGAAAATATGATGTGTTGTAAGAACATTGGTTTTAATATTAATAATACGGCAGAGGTTAATAAAATAATGAAATCCATTAACTGCCTCAGTGCTTCGGATCAATCTCAAATACCACTTATACTTCTCCTAATGCAAGTAGCAGCGTATCTGAATCGGAAAACCAAGGACAGGCTTTTTTATCAATTTTAACATGAAACACGACTGAAATCAAACGAAAAAATTTTGCCGTCGATTTTATAATTAATTAATAATATTAATTATTAAGTTATTTTAGGCGGTAATACCGGTCACTTTTACCATCAAATAACAATACATTTATCATAAAGAAGGTAAAATGTACACAAAATAACTAATTCATTTTATAAGAGTCGCCAAAAAATTGTCTTCTAGCAAAAAAGTTGCCAACTAGCAATATTCCCGCCTAATTATGTAGACAACAATCAGATGTTTACGTTGTCCCTGCTGCTAGTGCTGCCATGTAAGTTTGATCAGACAAAAGGGCAGGACCGTATTGCTATGTTTTTCATATGAAATTATTCTTATTTGATTTGTTAAAAAGTACATTCTACTACCCACCCGCCCCTTCCATTTTCAAGGGGGCGGAAAACAAAAAATAACGGAAATCTTTTTACCTTCTTGCTTAATAATTTCGATTTTTAATTAAAATATTTCCAGTATCATAACGAAAAAGAAATCGCTCAATTATCACTACTTTTCTTCCGGTCTATATTTTCTTTAAAAAAGTAATTAATTTATATTTCATTGTCAAAATTAACGAAATTTTTAGGATATCTGTCTTATAGAAATGTGAACTTCTAGTTTCCGAGGTATTTCCTGTTTAAGTTGTGATTTTTTATAGGTCTGTTTATATCTCGACTTTTATGAACCTATAACGATTTTTAATTATTTATCAAAATTTTCACTATTTTTCTCATGTTACCCCCGAGCAGTGGAGGAAATTAGTTTTATAGCTGCAGAAAATATTCGCATGTTCTTCCCTCTCATTCACAGTACGTACCATAAAGAATTAGACCTCTGGAAGCCGAAGAGGGACAAATTTGAGTGACACTACTTTTTAAAAGAAGTAGGTACCTATAGTAATTTTATAATGTTTTGCAAGCAATCCATGATCCATTCTATCTAGAAATATATCAGTGGTGCTCTCTATCCTTAAATAATTTCCACTAGAAAAACAAAGATATCATGAGAACTAGTCGAGTACACTAGCTACAGACACAAACAAATATTTTTTAAATGAATCGAGGCTTCTATAGAAATTGAATAGGGGAGGGGAGATCTTTTGGTAAGCGTGGGTTATATAGAGGGTTCTCAAACCTGCCACCATTGTTCGAGGATCGTCTGTTGAATCGTCAGTAAAAATAATTTGTTGATATATATGTTGATAAATATGTTTTATGTAAAAATACTAGTAAAAGATTAGTGTGCAATAAGTTAAAGTAAAAGAAAATTAGCGGTGTAGCGTACAATAGTGCTCAATTCTTTTATTAAAGAACACGATGAATCCAAAAGTATTTACTACTTATGAATTAACATCCCACTCGATGATGATACCAATGATGACTGGGACCTTCATGGTTCACGAGGTCATCTGGATACCGAAATAATCACTAAGCCTCTACTATTTGTATTTATTTTTGTGTTTATTAATCAATTAAATGATATTTCGTTGTATCTTTATATAATTAAGATAGACAACACTCCCTTAGTTTATATTTTGTTATAAAGCAGTTCGATCCTGTCGCAGTACCCTCAATTTTAAAACATAAATATATTTTAAATGTTTTATAGGGATTGCGAAGTAGCTTAATTATCTTAATATGCTTACTATTAATACAAAATTATTTTATAAGAAGCCGCCATTATTCAATGAGAGCGTTCGGGAACATAAAAATTGACAGACTTAAAAATACCAAATATCTCATTTATGTTAATATTTACAGCTGGTAAATATATAAAAATTATGAAATAATGATGCCTAGAACAAATTGACTTAAGTTTTTCTGAAGAAAATGACCAAATCGACAAAGCTAATTTTTTTATGTTTCAAACATTTCCCTTAAACATTAATAAATACGGGGCCTGCTTATATTTTGTTAGAAATATGCTATATATTTCTCAATAAAATTTAATTGGCAGTAAAAACTTGGTCTCTGCATCACAATCCACGAATGTCTCTAAATAATATCAAGAATAAAATAAATAAAATGGCCTCCTACTTCTTGTAAATAGTTGGCGACGTTAATTATATTTTGCCTTTGTCCAATACAAAATTGCTTCTTGCAGCATTTAAAATAAATTTAAAAAGCTTTTTTATTTTATTGTTGTTATTTCATGTTGCATTTTTATTTTATAACGTTTACCTGAAACTACTAAAAACCTTTTATAAAACTGTTATTTAATTGTTTTAAAAATGTAATATGCAAGTATATTTTATAGTGTGATATGAAAAGCTATAATAAAACAGTTCTATAATGCTGGTGTTGAAATTTTATAAGAATTGCAGAAATGTTTTGAAATTGTTATGTAGTGTTCGCAAAAGGCTTTACAAAATAAAAACGGTTACTGAAGTATTTTATAAAATGGTGCCAATTTTGCATTTATAGCTGTTGTAGAAACGCATTAAAAACGTTCCTGAGAGAACAGTTGTTTTATAATTTTTTGTCGAAAACGTTTTCGCGACTATTATAAAATATCAAATTGCTGGTTGGGTACCTGCTTAACAAACTGTAATTACATCTGGTTGTAATACGTACTTCCCTTTTAGTTTGTCCAAATATTTCAGTATTTTCAGTGTGAAACTAGAGATTTCAAATTTGTGTTCAAAATGTCTAGAATTTCCCAGAGTTAGAGTTTAGTGGAGAAAAGTCTTCTGTAAAGCTTGTGCAAAAATTATTGTTTGTGAAAAGAAGTTCCAAATCGATCAACATTTGAAAACACCGCAGCATAAATTAAAGGTACAAAAAATGAAATCTGAGCCAGGTTCAGCTCAGTGTAAAAAACGCATTTCAAAATGTTGGAGAACAATCTAAATCTGAAAAGGAATTTTTTCAAGAAGACTTATGCAAGGCTTTGATCGCAGCAAACATACTCTTAAAAAAAATGGAAAACCCGCAATTTAGGGGATTTTTGCCGATGCCATTAAAAAACTAATTTTGGATTTAGATGACGATTCGCAGTGTGTTGTGCAAAATAAAGAGTTGTTAAAAAGCGCAAGTTTAGTTAAAGATCTTGTTTTTATTAAGGTTAATTTCAGTTTTATACCGGACATAATATCCTTATTAGAGAGTAGAAATTTAAGTTTAAGAGACTTAATTAGTATTGTTGAAACTTTTTCCGCTAAATGTAACAATATTCCTGGCAAAGTAGGAGGTCAAGTAAGGAACAAATTGGATGTTACTGTAAAAAAGAATGAAGCATTTAAATACTCAACTGCAGTAAAAAGCATTTATGAAGGTAAGCCATCCAATGAAGTTGTATCTTGGCCTTATACTTTACTACCTAAGTTGCAGTGTTCTGCGATTACATCAGTAGATATTGAAAAAAGCTTCTCTTTGTTTAAACATATTTTTACTGATAGAAGACAATCCTTCTTAGTTAAAAATTTTGAAAAACATTTAGTAATAAATGCCTTTTATAAAATTTCAAGTTAAATAATTGTTTACTTTTATTTTTCTTTGTTCTTTTCTTGCATTTATTTTTAAATAATCATCTTTTTTAGAACCCAATGTATTTCTTTACCCCATTTTGCTATATTAAATTAAGAAATGTTTCATACCAGTATGCATATTTCGTCAAGAAAATGTATATATTGTATATAACTGCATATTTTAAAGACGAAACAGGCATGTATATGCACATATTTTGGCTAAATTTAAGTGCATATAATCCACCCTTTATTAAAAATTATACCAACTAAATTAAAGTTTTAGGATTAATTATAGTAATCCTAAAACGATAATTTAGTTGGTATACTTATTATTAATAATTGGATTGTCGCAAATTAGGTAATTTTAGAAAAATTTCTTTATGCAGGTTAAACGAGGATCTTTCCAAATTTAAAGTGGAGTTAAATGATCAGAGCCAAAGAAAAATAATATTTAAATAATTTATGTTGTTATTTTTTAATTTGAAGATATTAGGAATCTGAAAAATAAATTATATAAGTATCATCTGCAAATAAATTTATGGTAATCCTAAAATTTAAATATCCTATTGAATTAATTTAAATGTAAAAAAAGAACCGGTCCTAATACTGAACCTAGCCGTAAAAATAGTCTATAAGTTAAGAAAGGTATTTTGGAATCCCCCTGTTCCTGTACATGTTACACAAAGAATAATGTATTCAATTGGTATTGTCAAGGATAGCATACTTTGACAGTGATCTTAACATTTATTTAGAAAAACTTAATAAGCTAAAGTCTATTTATTTTAAAAAAAAACACACGATGTAGGCAAGGGCACGTGAAGAAATAGGAAGGGCATCCCCGCACTCCTTATTTCTATTGTCCCCTTGATAATAAAAACCCAAAAAACCGGACAGCTGAATGTCTAGGATTTTTTACACAATTGGAATGAGTTTACGACCGATTTTAGGTTCTGGTGCCATAAAAAAATCCTTTGAATCTGCTATTGTTTTTTAGGTGTATTTGGAAGATTACATCAAATAGAAAAAAGAGATAATTGAAAAATAAATCTGATTAACCACTTTTTCAAAAATCATTTATTAAAACATTTTTATTTTAGAAACTGCAATAATTCAATTTGTTTTATTCCTAAAATGGTTAATTTCTCTTTTCATAAATAGCAATAAGAAACGGTTCTATTAGGAGAAACAAAAGTGCATATACATATCTCTGTCGATTACGTTGTTTACTATTTGTGAAAAAGGCCGAAGCATTAAAATCGTCGGTGCAAAGAGCTAATAGCTTCTTTACGAAGCTATTTTAAGGAAGAACTTAACAACAATGGCCTATTGTTACCCTTGACAGCTGTACAGAGAAGTAAATTTAAAGAGTATGTTAGGGTCTAGATATTTTATTTCTACTTTACTAATTTTTAGCGTGTAGCAGCTCCTTAAATTTAAATATCTCCACTCTAAGTGCAATTTCAACAACAGTTAAGGAAAATAAATTATTAGAATCACCTTAAAACAAATTATATACTATATTTTCCTAATCCTTGATATATTACACTTGCCACTTCGCTTACACAACTTGCAATGAAGCATCCCGGACTTCTTATCACAAATATCAAATATTAATTATGACCTTATGATAATGTTTGTGACAGAAACATTTCAGAATTAAATCAAAGTGAATTACAGTTTCTAAAAAAGAAAATACTTTATATTGGTTTTTAATAAACCTCTAAAAGTACCCTTCGGGTCTTGTGCCGTGTAGGTTAGCTCGATTTTAACAATTCTTGAAATTTTAATCGAGCGCTCAGAGTTTATTTAAAATTGATTAAAGGAAGAAAATCGTTTTTCACAAAAATTTCAGAATTGCAGTAGGGACCACGTGTAAAGGTGGAACATTCTCTGCCAGGAAGGAAAAGGTTCTAAAAATTAATCAGAGGAGCGAATTGGGTTGTATCTTATAATCATCTTATTAAAGTTGGAATAGGGAAATAGTAATCATACAGGTAAGCATAGCAACAGCGCAGGAGTCGGTATTTGGCATTTTTCTCGTGATAGTTACCAAATTAGAGCTAACCTATGATGAACAAGAGCCATACCTTCTGATAAATGTCATAGGATTGTGCTTATTACTCTAATAATGTTAGTAAAATATAAATCTTTAATTATTGTTTTTTCACTCTTTCTCTTGCAATCTTCTTCCACCTACTAATAGTTTCTATATTTTACAATACATATTATTATGTCATTTACATAACACCCAATAATTTAATTTTCAATAATTTGGCAATAATTATTGCGAAAATAAATTTCGATAATTTTATATAAGTACGATTCTGCTCGATTTTCATACCGATCAAGTGAATTTGATGGGGTCGTGTCTACTTCAAAAGTAATTCGACCATACACCGATTATTTCCAGAACATATTACTCCTAGTCTGTGACTTTGTGACAAAATTACTTCAACGGTCTAAAAAAAGCTTTGAATGTTTCCTATTGCTTTTGAAAAAAAAATAATTCTACACCAAAAAGTTTATTAAAATAAGTTTTCTAAATCATTAAAAATAATAATTTGTCCAAAATCCTAGAAAAATGGTTTAGTTCTTAATCTACAATGGCTCAAAATCTATAGCTGATGCTATAAACCGAAAATGGCTGAACCAAATGGTTAATAATTTATAAAAAAATTAATAATTATCAAAATCTAATGTGGGAAGAGTGTTATTTTTTTATGTAGAATAACCGACATTTTCATTTGTAAAGGTAAATTCTAAACACGCTGTATAGTTTTGGACTTCATATCCTTTTCAACAGAATTTTCCCGAATGAGTTGAAAATTATAACTAACATTAATAACGAACGCGTACTTCATTCGATATTCACTTTAAAAATTAAATTATGTTATGACTCTAAACAAAGTTTAGTTTGCACATAAAATAAAGACATGCTAATAGCTTTTCTACGCGGCAACGAGCTATTTTAAAAAGTTTTAGAGCCGGATAATAAAAAGCTAAAAGTTCCGAGCTTGAATGACTTTTTTAAGGTTCATAAAAATGTGTTCCTTTTTGGTCGTTTTTAGAATTATTTTTAACCACCACTGTCCTCTAAACTTCTAATGAAAAAAATCGCTTTAAACATCTTTGTAAAAAATGTGCCTGATAATATGTTAGAGTACGGGATGCAGTCATTATTATACTTAAAATAAAAACATTACGGTATAGTGCAACTTTTTATTTTAGAGATACCATAAACTACAAAGAACACAAAAATTATATAATAAACTAAATGAAGATATTAAAATACTAATTTAAAATCAGACTTATGGAAACATAATATAGTTATTCTCCACTATAATTTAAGTTTTAACCATGCACATAGGTAATAATAATAATAACAATAATAAATGCTTTTATTGTCAGTAAGAAAATAATGTACAAGATGGAAAAAATAAAGGAAAATAACTAAGAGATAACAATAATAAATATTATTAATAATAATATACTATTCCATTTGACAAAGGCAGATTTCGCACTCATCTGCCATAGCAGTGAGCAGAGCTTTTAAAATCAACCCAACAAAACTTGGACTCTTTGTATAATGTATCCCTAAAAACTTAATTAATCTGCCAGAACGACATCAGAAAATATAATTGAGTGATATTTCAATTCATAATTTAAACTTTAACACAACAAATGATTGTAATATAATACAATAATGCTAATGTAATATAATAAGGATAATTATAATACAATAACAACTACAATAACAATAACAATAATACACCCATACTTCTTACCCTCGATAACCTTAAACAATTATTACTATATACTTAACTACAAGAGACAATAGTCCTAAGCACTTAATCATTGTTGTTCATCAACACTTGCTTAATATTGTATTTAAACGTAGCAATGTTTGTACTTTTTAAAGTCTCGCTTAGCATGTTATACTGCTTGGTGACGTTGTATGAAAAGGATCCATGATATTGGGTTGTTCTGTGCTATGGCGGAGTCAAGAGGTTTTTAAATCTGACATTAAGGTTGTGAATAGAAGTTCTAAATTTTAGTTTCTTATACAAATAAGCCGGCTTCTAAGTTATTATTATTTTATGGCAAAAGGTAAGGCAATGCAATTGTCGCCTCTTTTCCATACTTATATCTAAGTGAGTAAGAGACGCGCGTTCCTCTTCTCAGGCCACTAATGAGCCTAATACAGGAGTTTTGAATCAGTTGCAGTCCGCAGATTTGGACCATCAGCCACATCCCCATATTTAAGATGCAATAGTACTAACGATTCATAGTGACTTGAACATATGAGTATTAAATTGCAGAAAGCTCTTTTAGTTATGGTCGTGACGTGGTTTCTAAATTTAAGTTTGTAATCAACGAATACACCTAAATTTTTTGCTTCATCTATAAGAGAGAGCTTCTCGTTGTTACGACAGATATTGACATGCTCTAAGCATCTAAGATGAGCAGCAGCTCTGCCAAACAACATTACTTGTGATTTTAGGGGATTGAGTTTAAGGCAATATTTGTTTGAAATGTCGCAGAGGGCGTCCAGGTCCCGATTGATTAAACGACAACAAGCAGCCATTTGTTTTGGAAACGAGGAAAAATATATTTGTGTGTCGTCCGCATACAAATGAGATGAGCAATGCATAAGTACTTTATAAAATTGTGAAGTGTAAATAGTAGTGGACCTAGAACAGAGCCCTGTGGTATACCACTAGGAACAAGTGCAAAATCCGACAATTTTTTACGAATTCTTGCAGCTTGAAATCTGTTCGCCAAGTATTTAGTCACAAAATTGGTTGCATGGACTGAAAAGCCCAAAAAGCCCAGTAAAGCTGTTAGTAGTTGGTGACTTATTTAATCGAATGCCTTTGAATAGTCGAGGAGTACTAGGACAGTTAGTTTGCTTTTATCGTTTTTAGCAAGTACAGTTGTGGCCCCTTACGAAATCCTGACTGGTGTTCCGGAAGTATATTATTATTATCAGTAAACCTTTTTACTGTGAGTTTTGAAATTGTAGAATAAATAATGAAAAGATGTATACCTTCACATATTTTGCTCCTAAGCATAAAAACCTTACCAAATTATTTTACCTGCACTTTTTGCACAGAAAGTAAAGGGTGTCTAAGATGAGGATGGCCAGTATAGTAATCTCGTTAATGGTAAAATATTCAAGTTTGTTTAAATTGGATAAAGTTGTGCCATCAAAGAACTACCCATATGACACTCAAAAGTATTGTTTTAAAGTTTTGAGCTATTTAGGAAATGACTGCATTTTTTCATTTTTAATTAAATTTTTCCGGAATTCATATTAAGCCGCCGGCAGTAGCGTAGAAATGTTTCTTTACAATATGTACTGGCGTTTCACGAAATGTTTATACTTTTCATTAAATTACGGATTTCACCATAAGACAACTACAGAGATACGTATTTATTTCGCTAAATGGAATTACGGTGGGGAGAGTCTTAGGGCAAATGGCTAACACTTCTCACACTGGCTGGGTAATAGTAATTAGAAATTTGCTCATCTAATATAAAGTCATTATTATGATGAATATACAGGGTGTCCGCGAAGTATATGGCATACTCTTGGAAGCGTATAGGGGAAGTTAAAGTAACCCTAATTAGTTATTAAAAAGAAATTCCTTAAGGGTGTAACGGGTCCTTTTTTGCAGTAAATAAAACACAGTGGTGCAGGGGAAAGGAGCAGTTTTATTTTAAGCTTAAAATGATGTTTAGTGGTGATTTCCAGAAACTAAAAAAAATAATGTCCATTACAAATTTGCGAAATCATTACGACTAGCCGACACCCGGCGAGATATCACTATATTCTACATTTAACTAAAATTTAAGGATCACAGTACATATTATAATAAAAATTCATTCCACCTACCTAACACCAGGGAAAAATCCTTCTTCAATTAAAATTATCAAAATGGAGAAACCCAAAGGGCTGTTAGCACCGGAAAAGCCAAAACGAGGTTTCGCTTAAATCGACCAAGTAGAGAAAGAACCAGGCCTCCGGCTGGGTACTCGATGCTAGCAAACCAGAACAAAAAAAATCGGCAACAAAAACCCGATAAGTACTGATAGGTACCATTTTTTAAAGGATCATCATTGGCGCACCATAACTTGCCACAATTTTAGCTCTTAAAGATCATTTTATCTATAAATTTGGGCATAGGCGGCGTCAACCTATTATTTGACTATTTATTATAATATATAGGGACAATAAAATATTTCGTCCTGTTACAACTTGCACCCCTAATCTCGCGATAAGAGGGATAGGTCAACTAGTTCGCAAGATTATTCAGCCATAAAAAGTTTTTAAATGACTAGCATGAAAAACTCCGCGTTCCTTCCCCGTCTCAGTATTCTCTAAAATAAAAGTGACGTCATTAACGACCTTTTTTACACGATACGGACCTTCGAACAACAATAAAAATTTCTTTGTTTCGGACTTTAGTGCAGATGACACGTTACAGGCCTTTAGGAGAACCAACTGACCCGGTTCGAACTTGGTGTATGGCCTTATGGGCACCCGCGCGTTTCGCCTAGCTGCCTTTCCTTGCAACGTTTCCCTGGCCAACACCAATCTCTGGTCGGGCGTAATGGCGTCTACACCCGTTGGAGGCCCTAACAAAGACGTCGGCAATAGCCGTTCCCTTGGCGTACCGAACTGTAGTTCATTTGGAGCATACCCCGTTGACTCATGAACAAGCGCGTTCATATAGGCCGCGAACTTCGGTAATTCAAACGCCCACCGCGTGTGGTGGTCGGCACAAAATGCGCGACATAGTCGGCCGAGCTCGCGCATGACCCTTTCTGATGGATTTGCTTGAGGGTGTCGCACCGAATTGAAGATTACTTTGCTACCGAAGCCTTCCAACACTTCTCTCCATCGCGCAGCGGTAAACTGGGTCCCACGATCACTGAGAACTTTTTCCACAGAACCGACCTTCGGAAAATAGTCCAACGTTAGACGATTTAATGCGGCTCGATTGCTTGCCTTTTTGAGTGCATAGAAACACACATATTTCGTGAAAACATCCAGCACGACAAAAACATAACGCGCGCCCCCACGGCTGGTAGGCAACGGGCCATAGAAATCCACCGCAATTAACTCTCCTTTCGACTTCGGAATAATTGATTTAAAGTTTGGCTTTGGTAAGGCGGCGATTTTAGACTTTTGACAAAGCTCACACGACCTAATACTTTGTTTTACCGTCCTATGCATATTAGGCCACCACACATCACTACGCAATGCCCGCCACGTTTTATACGCACCGAAGTGGCCGAGTACTTCATGATATTCGCGAGCTACCCTGCCGATCAATGCCCTCGGAATACAAAGTAAATAAAATTCCTCGTCATTTTTACGCACGTACAAAACACCATTCTGCGCCGTGAATTGTCTTTGTACATTGAGATCACCCGGTAATTTTTCTAAAATATCTTTTAATTTAGGATCTTCGCTTTGATACACTTTTATATTTTTTAAAATTTCCGAAAAGCTTTTGCTAAAAGTAAAAACCGATAATATTTTAAATAACTTGTCCTTAGGTGTTGGAAAACGAATCGCGGCCTGTCGAGATAACGCGTCCGCGATAAAATTTTCTCGACTGCTAATATGGACTAGATCAAAATCGAACTCTTGTAACGCGAGCGCGTACCGAGCAATACGAGGAGATAACAATCTACAAGTCCCTAGATATGTGATTGTCGAATTATCGGTGTAAACCGTGAACTTCCGACCCAGAAGATATGTCCGAAATCGGGAGGTAGCCCATACCAGACTAAGTGCTTCCTTTTCATTTATATGATACCTCGTCTCTCTATCTAAAAGCAACCTAGATGCCCAAGCTATCACGTGATGCTTTCCCTCTACTTTTTGAAATAGTTGCGCGCCCAATCCTGTATCGCACGCGTCCACGGCTAGACAAAAAGGTAAATCTTCACGAGGGTGGTATAACAACGTCGCATCCACCAATTTGTTTTTAATCTGATCAAACGCACGTTGCTCCGCCTCCGTCCACCGCCATTTTGTATTTTTTTTTAGTAAGTTGGTAAGGGGTGCGGCAGTCGCCGAAAACTGATCACAAAATGCGCGGTCAAAATTGGCCAAACCTAAAAAACTCTGCACTTGTTTTCGATTATTCGGAATCTTAAAATCCGTTACGGCCTGTATTCGATTTGGATCTGGCCCATAACCTTCTGGACTTAATACATATCCCAGGAAAGGCATTTCCTTACGAAAAAACAAACATTTCTTAAGCCTCAATGTAAAACCGGCATTACTTAATCGCGTAAACACCCTATCTAAATGCTCTAAGTGGGCCTCGAAACTCTCTGAAATTATTAATAAATCATCAACATATTTCGTCAAAAAACTATCGAACTCCGAACCGAAAACCTTCGACAAGCACCGCGTAAACGCGCTTACGCTTGATGATAATCCGAACGGCAATACTTTAAAACAGTAAGTCGTACCGTCGAATTTAAAACCCGTATACTGCATCGACTCCCTGGTTAACGGAATTTGATAGTACCCGCAAGTAAAATCGATCGATGACATAAAAACAATATTTTTTAATGATCGCAAAAGTTCTTCCACCGGACGAGGCGTATCGTATTCCTTTTCCATTATTTGATTCAAAAAACGCGCGTCCAAACACAATCGCACCGAATTATCTTTTTTAAGCGTTGCCATTAATGGGGAGACGTACGGCGTCGGCATCTTCGCGATTACCCCCCACTCCTCCAATGTGTCTAGTTGCTGTTGAAATCGCGCCGCGATGAGCTAAGGCGATCGGGTACTGCTTTCGGCAGAACTCGATATCCTCGCGTAGTCGGATCTCATGCGCGTATTTGCTGGTCTTACCAGGGCGGTCAGAAAAGATGTTAATATGTTTTTCCAATAACTTGCGTAGGGAATCCTTTTCAAAAACCGACACCGGTGCTGCGTTTATAATGTTATTAATTTCCGCTTGAAAATTGGCTGTCATAATTTCGTTTTCTCGCTCAACCAGTACTATTTTTTTTGATGACACGGCCGCCATTTCCAGAGGTTCTGCCAAAAACTCGTGCCTCGGAAATATTTCAGGAATTTTTTCCCAACCAGCGCCGTTCTTTATTAATAATAATTTTTCCTTCAAATTTATTTGGGCTTGCACTAGTCGCAACCAATCTACCCCCAAAATTACCGAATAAGCTAAATCGGGTATCAATAAAAATTCCGAGCTATACTCTTTTTTTTGCAAAAAAAATTTTAGCAGTATCTGTTTTTTTACCTGCCTTTGCTTATTTAAAAACGCTCCGCTAACTTTCACGCCAGTACACGGAAAACTCGGGATAATAGCATGAAAATTTTCGAGTTGACCCCATACTTCTTCGTTTATTGCGCATACCATACTGCCCGTGTCAATTAACGCCGGAAAATTAAACCCGTAAAATTGAATTTCCACTACAGGTGAATAAGAATATATTTTTTGATGTTCAAAATCGCATTCTTCTAATAGATCTTCCTTAACGTTATTAAGACACGACGCGGCCTGCTTTATTATTGCCCCCACGACCGGCCCTAGACATCGTGAGGATCCTCCTCGTTTCCCGACCATAAATCATTTTGAGTTGCCCCCGTATCGTGGTTCTCGCGTTCGACGTTCAACGTCAGGATCTTGTCGCGCGCATCCTCCCGTCGCGGTCCCCCTCTTTCTCGATTCGAGAATGGTACGAATTTCGCACGCTGCCGATTTTGACTTTCCGCAAATGGCGGATTCAATTTTACTTTATTTTCGGAATTAAAATAGTAATCGGCCTGTCTTAAACGCTCCATTGCCGCGCCTAAATCTTGCGTACCTATTAAAATTGAGGAAACATTTGGCGGAAAACCTTGCGCAATAGTTTTTATCAGAAAAAGTTCAGGAAACGGTGGCGACAAATGTTTAGCCATATTTACACATTTCATGAAATGATTTGTTAAAGAGCCTTCATTGTAGCGTGCGGCTTGCAATTTTAATTTTACATGTAATTGGGTAGATTCTGACCAAAAATGATTCAAAAACGCAGCTTTGAAATCTTGAAAGTTTTCAAATGTATGCAAAAACGCCTGACGCCACAGCGAAGCTTCACCTTTAAAATTATTGGTAATTAAAAATCTAAAATTCTTAAACGACATATTGCACTGGTGATATACGTGCTCTACATGGTCTAAAAATTCCACTGGGTGGATGTTTTGATTGTCGAACATAGGTATTTGTTTGCCAGCATCAAGACTATTTGAATTTTGTGGTATTTGATTAATTTCCCTTTTGTTAAATAGGTGGTTTACATTTTCGTCCCTATTTTTTGAATTAAATACATTTTGACCTCCTACACTATGTAAAAAATTATTAAACAATGAGATTAGTTGGTCCTCTGTCGATCTTTTTTCAGCCGTTTCACAGGGTGGCGGCGGGAAATTAAAAATTTGCTTTTGATTAATATCTGCTTGGGGGAATAAGTTATTATTTTGCACCCCTGCATTGCCAAAGGCTTGATGAGTCCAAATGGGTGACTGAGGTAAACTATGTTCGGCCCCAAAACCGTTATTTTGCCCCCCTAAACTGTACCTTGTTCGAGAGGGATGGGGGAGGTCATCCCCTATGATATTCCCAAAAAGATTATTTCTTACTCCCTCTAACTCTGCAGCACCATTACTTTTTTTTCCCGTATCAGACCAAAAAACTGGTCTTAACCTTTCCCTCAAACAGATATTTTCTTGAACGGAATCTGATATTGGCGTATAAAAATTTTGATTGCCTTTAGAATATGGGGTAAAAAAATTCTGATCCGACGCTGGTCGGTTACCTGATGCTTGCGTCGTTGGTGGTACTGCTGAGGAAGGAGGAGCCTCCATGTTTCTTTTTGGTTTCGGGATGGCTCCCATTGATGGTGTTGTATGCACTACCCTGTTCCTTAGGGTATACTGGGTACTAGGAGCCTGTTGTTGTTGGTGGCTTTGCTTTTGCTTCGGTAAATGTTCCATCCCCATGGCCATGTGCTATTATTTGTGTCACGTTGTTGCGCCAAGATGTAACGGGTCCTTTTTTGCAGTAAATAAAACACAGTGGTGCAGGGGAAAGGAGCAGTTTTATTTTAAGCTTAAAATGATGTTTAGTGGTGATTTCCAGAAACTAAAAAAAATAATGTCCATTACAAATTTGCGAAATCATTACGACTAGCCGACACCCGGCGAGATATCACTATATTCTACATTTAACTAAAATTTAAGGATCACAGTACATATTATAATAAAAATTCATTCCACCTACCTAACACCAGGGAAAAATCCTTCTTCAATTAAAATTATCAAAATGGAGAAACCCAAAGGGCTGTTAGCACCGGAAAAGCCAAAACGAGGTTTCGCTTAAATCGACCAAGTAGAGAAAGAACCAGGCCTCCGGCTGGGTACTCGATGCTAGCAAACCAGAACAAAAAAAATCGGCAACAAAAACCCGATAAGTACTGATAGGTACCATTTTTTAAAGGATCATCATTGGCGCACCATAACTTGCCACAATTTTAGCTCTTAAAGATCATTTTATCTATAAATTTGGGCATAGGCGGCGTCAACCTATTATTTGACTATTTATTATAATATATAGGGACAATAAAATATTTCGTCCTGTTACAAGGGTCCCTTCAACGGAGATACAGGGCCCCAACGGGGTACCCAGCTACTTACCTTTTCGGCTTTTACTGATTTGAATATTTTATGAAGGCCATAAAGACTCATGAAGTCATACTACGGTAGATGTTTTACATCCTCAGGGAAGTCAGGAACGGGCTTGCCACCACACTCGTTTGGCCAAAATTTTGACAGTTGTCATTATACAGAGCTAAAAACTGATCTTTTAAATACTCTGCTCATTCCTTTTTAAAAAAGGTAGGTAGTGTACATTTGTTTCTATATACAGTGTATGTATAAAGTCTGGAAACGGCTTAATAACATCACAATTTATTTTCTGATTTAAACCAAATTTGGTACAGTTGTGTAAGAGGATCTGACGCACCGAATGACGATATTGGCGTTGTCGCCAGCTTTTTAGTTTGTCTGGAAAATTCGGGTTACCACCTAAAGTACTTAAAATATATAAAATATATATAAAATTGTGTATCCAAAGTAGAGTTGATAAATTCTGTAATATAGGATCAATAATAATTGTACTTCTAAGACAGCGTGACTTCGAATTAGTTAAGGAATCGGACTACAAAATATTTGACAATTATTACTAAAAAACACCCTATAGTTATGTACTCTCCAATATTTTTGTACAGCCTTATTTTTTTTAACAAAGTGAATATAAAATATTGTATATTTATACATTTTTGTTTTTATACAATGCTCCTACAACAGTGAGTTACACCAAAGATTGAAACAAACTAAAACTTTATAAATACAAACAAAAATACAGTCTATAACTAAAAAATCATCAAAAAATCGCAATACTTTTCCTTCCCTAGGACCGGGAAAGTAAAAGAAACAAATAACGTAAAAGAAACAAATAACATAAAATAAACAATACATTTCTAACGTGAATAAGACGCAACGTAACATTTTAAGCAGGCCCAAGAAAGTAAAAGTATAATATTTAAAAAATCAATAACAAAAAAACAAAAATAAATAATCCGACTGTAACTTTAACTTGCATCATGACATTCATGACCAGATCTTAAAGAGTCTAGTTGTAAACTCCTATTTAGCACAAGAGAAGTTTTTGTCAGCCAATAATTTTTTTCTTCTTTGACACAATCTAATTTCATTTGATGCAACTCTGCTTGTTGCTAAATTGCCTCAGTGATTTTTCTTTTCCTTAGTGCTGCCTCATCATCAAGAAATTGAATTTTTGATTTCAAATTTTTCTATCAAGGTACAAAGGTTCTTTTTCTGGTTATACTAGGTGTAATATGGGATGTATTTTCTTCATCACTGTATTTAGTAGTATGTGCTTTGCCTTTGCTTTCCTCAGCTTTAGCACTACTCTTGTCGTAATCATGGTCAAGAACTTGACTGAAAGATTTTAAAGGGTGTAGTTTTTGTAACTCGTCTTGTATGTTTCCGGCTCTTTAAAGTATTTATTTTCAAAAACTGCAATGCTGTCAAATGTATTTTTTATTTCATAATTTATTGAGAGGACGATAGATCGAACGTGTTCTTTTATAGGGTCATTGTCCTCTTTTGGTGGAGGCCCACCACCTGTTTTTAAAAGTTGATGTTTTCTTTCCGAATCAGACTTTCTAGTTCTACAAAGAAATAATCTACTGTTACTGTTTTAACCTCAAATATTGTTTTGAAAATTACATTTTATTGTTAAAGACATTCACGAAAACTAAGAATACTTACTTCTGTCTTATATCGTCCCAAAGCTTCCTTAGCTGTAGAGTATATTATTTGATGAGCACATTAAAGCCATTAGGTACTTGCCAATCAAATAATATACTTTTTTTACGACCATATTTTAAAGTTTTTTAGAAACCTAATAAACTGTTAACAATATATTTCTTGGGATATTTCTCTTTGATGCAACATGTTGGTTTTCCATGGCAGCCGCGATATTTTGTTGAATGAGCTATTGGCTTTTAAGTTTTTCAGAAATCGATGAAATTTATATTTTGTTGGTCGCAAACTGTTGAGATATGAACTCATATCTTGACGGTTATTTGCGGATTATCAGTAGTATAGCTTATTCAGAATTAAATATGTAATACCTGCATAATATAATGTAGAAAATATTGTAAAGTAAATAGTAAATTCAGCCTGTTTTTTCGTGTTTGTAAATTTATAGAATTATTTTTTTAAACTTCTAGTAACAAAGGAAATAATTGTTGTTATTATTGGCAAGGTTGCTAAATTCAAAGTTTTACAAAAAAATATTTTTTAAACAAGTTTTGTTTGCAATCACTAAAAAACCCAAGATGGTCGCCATAATATAAGACAAATCAGGAAACTGAAGATTCAACATATTAGTTTCTTGAAAACCCCAAAAAAGTGCGAAAAGCGCCAACTACATAATATCCAAATCCAATTTACATGCCTCTCTTTCTTGTTTAATAAGCAAAATTACCATAAACTTATTTATTCTGTATGTAAATGATTTGCCGTTGAATGTGGTATCTGGTCATGTGACAATGTATGCGGATGATACAACTGTTGTGGTTACTGCCGATAGCATGGATGATCTGAATGCAAAAATGGCAACTGTTTGCGATGAAATGGAATTGTGGTGTAAGAGAAATAGTTTAATATTGAATGTTGATAAGACTGTATATATGAATATGTTTAATCGCAGGAACCTTCGTGAAATGGATTATGAAAGAACGCTTAACATAAATCCATCAAAAAAAGTTAAGTTCTTAGGCACCCACTTGGATCCCCAACTTACCTCCTGTGATCATCTGGACCATGTCTCGGGCAAGTTAAATTCTGCATTCTTCGCAATACTAAGCCTTAAGAATACACTCGATACCGAGGGCCTCTTGTCTGTATATTACTCGCTGGCTTATAGTCATATGACTTATAATATTATTTGCTGGGGAAGTGCTACAATGCACCAAAATCGCATATTTATAAACCAAAAAAGGATAATAAGACTTATTTTTAATTTAGACTTTCGGGAAAGCTGCAGAGGCACTTTTGCCAAAAATAAACTACTAACGCTTCCCTGCATATATATACTCCGATGTTTGCTATTTGTGAATGGCAATCGATCGATGTTTAATAGACTGGGATCTGCAAGTACCCATAATACGCGTGGAGGTGATCTGCTTGTGATACCTTATCATAGGACAACTTTTTTCAGGAATTCCCCTCTTTACAACTGTGTGAAACTTTATAATGAGCTACCATTTGAATTGCGAGCATTACGTAGCGAGAGATTTGCCAAGATGACTAAGCATTTTCTACTGGTCAATGAATTTTATTCTGTGGCGGAATACATGTCATTCAATCACTAGTCATGTTTATTATCGTGTTTTCTATTATTTCACAAATTCAAGTTTGACTGGCCTTTAGTCCATCTGGAATACCTTACTCAGGATCACATGAAATGAAATTGTGATAGTATTTCGTAAAATGGCTTCATAAATATCTTTAACGATAGATATGTATTTGTCTTGATATGTATTATGTAATGTTACATAATGTTATTATGTAATGTTATAAATTACCTGCATTATTAATATTATAAATTCCATAAAATACTCTATCCATCCTTAATATTTAAAATTGCATCTGTGTGTGACTAAGTGTATTGTGTCTATTGATTTTATACTGACAGTTTTTATACATTTACTTCTATTTTATGTATTTGTGTAATCTTTATTTCATTCTTTCGTTGACGACCCAATGTACAAATTGTATTGAAAATAGTAATATATATATTCTATTCTATTCTATTCTTACTCAAGTTCCGTATATGCTGTAGGCACCAAGATCACTCAGTCATATCGACATGTCGACAAAGTGGAAAACTTTGTTCTTTCTTATAACCTAATTTTCATCTCCAAAACTTTTAATAATAGGTTGTTACCGCATGCAATGAGTATTACCCTATCTACGCCATTTTATATGCAAAATAAACTTAGCCTTTAATGACAACATATAACTTTACTTTCGAAGTAGATACACCATCTCTTTTAATTTTCAATTATCTCTTTGTTTTCCCCTCGTCGCTTTGAATTTCATTATATGGCCTGTTTTACACTTTAATTTGTTGCAAGTGTTTCTGGAATGATGAAATCTGTACCTTGTATACTAAATTGAAATTTAAATTCCTGCTTTAGAAGAGAAACAAAAGCGTTTTCTCTACAATCGCTCATAATATATAATTTGCTATATACGATTTGACTTGTACTAACCGGTGAAGGAATCTCATAATAAACATAAAATAATTTTATGTCATTGAGTGCGTACACTATAGTCTAGTCTAGGTGTTCTAGTCATTATTTATTTATGCATCATGTGCACAGAAAGAAATTTCTTTCCTGCCTCTAGTAAACGACTTAGTTAAAAAAAAATGTATTTACTAAATCAAAACTTTATTTTACTAAACCAAATCTAACTTGAGACAATATTTTAAAATATTCTCGTCGAATTCCGGAAACAAATAAATAAAGTTTACTTTTAGGTATGGTTCATGCAAATTAATTGCCAATGCACGTCGTCAATCAGCTGGTAATTGTAAATCCGTAAGAACATATGAGGAAATTAAATTTGGGCAAAAAATGTTAATACTTTATGCGATATTAAATGTACTATAAATCTAAAGTATTCTTCTTTAATACGAACCCACTTATAGCAAATATCTTATTTACTTAAGATTGTAAAAATTCATATAGTTTGAATTTTATTGGCCGACAGTTGGCAACACAACTGTGGATGGTGCATTATTACCCCTGACAGCAAATAGAGAAATAAATTTACAGAGTATGTCAAGGTCTACATATTTCATTTCTACTTTACTAATTTTTAGCATGTAGCAGCGGCCCTAAACTTTAATATCTCCACTGTAAGCGCAGTTTAAACAACAGTTAAGGAAAATAAATTATTGAGTCACCTAAAAAGAAACGCTCCTTTTCGTTCAAAATGTGTCAAGATTGGATATTAGTTCTATCCGTGACACTATTTATGGAATGAACAAAACAACTACGTTGTATTATTCAAAAACTAATATTTTACATTGGTTATGCTTAAGCTGTAACTTTTTTAAAACACCACGCAACTTTGACAATTTTAAGTAAGACATAAGAAGACAGATTTATGGTTGTCTTACCTTTTTAAAAAGCATCTTAAAATAAATAGGCTTCGGATGGAGAAAAGATGAACCGAGGCGAGGGCTTATGGAACTTTCCCATGTAGCTTTCAAAGGACTGGTATTTTTGAAAAAATATTATGGAAGAAAAAGGAGCATTTTTATACCAATTCGTTTTCTTGGATGAAACATGGATTTTTCGGAATGGAATCATTGGTCGATCTTGGCAAGATAAAAATAAAAGAAGTGTTAGATAAACTTAAGTTGATAGTAAAAGGTATTATGCAGTAATAGTATATTACAATACAAGTACGGTAGGTACGTCTTTACCGCATGTGCGTGATGTTTAACAAAACGAGCCGAAGGCGAGTTTGGTAAATCACGCAAATTCGGTAAGGACACCTACCGTAAGTGTATTGTACGATATTTTGTCTACAAGCATGTTTTAGGGCACCAATATTAAAAACTCTAGAAGAGTACTATTTTAATTTACCCCGTAGGTGCCTCGTAAGTCGTTATCAACAATGCATTAACATCAGGTTGCTAGGGAAATAAATTATAGAAATTTAATAGTTGGCTTTTATATGACAGATCTAAAACTTGACAACGGAATAAACAATAATTATTTTTGTAACAATTTCGTGAAAGTGTGTGTTACGTCCTTTAAATGGAAGTCAGTAGCAGCAGTGATGATGAAATTCCGAAGGAAGTTCTGGACATTGCTAAAGCAGCTACCCTTAGTTTATTGCCTAATAAATCACGGCATAGATATGAGAAGGAATATTGGCTCTTCCTGGACTGGTGTTCATCAAAGAAAGTTAAAGCAATTAGTGAAGATGTGATGCTTGCCTATTTTGTGGATAAATTTATGTTTAATAAAGTTTCTTTTAAAAATAAAAAATACACTTAAATAATAAAAAAACTTGTTTTTATATTATGTAATTACTTACAGCACTAGTGCGGTAAAGTGATACTTACCGCGCTCAAATCAGTGCGGTAAGTAATTACTTACCGCACGCTTGTAGATAAACAAATGTATAAACTGTGGAAAATTTTTCTAGGTAAAACATACTTTTCTAGGTACATAATACTTCATGCTTGTAGTAAAGATGGTTTTGTTGAGGGCATAGAGGCAATTTTTTCTTCTAAAACTAAGCTGAGTGACTACCATGGAGAAATTTATCTACAAAATTTTTTACAATGGTTCGAAAACCAATTATTAAAAAATTTTGCAAAGCCATCTGTGATTGTAATAGATAACGCCCCATACCATAACATGTTATTAACAAACATACCTAACACAGCATCGAATAATGCTGCAATTCAAGAATGGCCAACTTTTTCTAAAATTAAATTTGATTATAAAATGTTCAAAGCCGAACGTTTACAAATCGTTAATAGGTTGGTACAAAACGTTTTGTATGCCCTGGCTAAATTTTCTTAAAATAAGCATTTGTTATAAAAATAAAATATGAAATTTGATGTGCTTAAATTAAGTACAATATTACAATATGTTTTAATCTATTTTTCACAAGCCTTTTAAAAATGACAATTAAAAACAAAAGTTGGGTTGCAACGTTGTTACTTTTAGGTATGTTCTTATCATTATCTTACGTCATATTGTATCTGTCGTACAACCGCAAATCCGTGATTCTACGTCCTTGTGTAAAACCGCTCTTCATTTTAGGCTGTGTTGACCCTAATCCTGAATACTCATTGTTACATTTGCTGTGAGCTTTGAAATTAACGAGAAACCGTCATCTGTGTCATTGAGTGAGATTCTACTTTCCGCAGTGGTCACCAACTAAAGTCTATGTGGGAACAATTGGAAAATCTTTTTCCATCTCAGAGGTTTTCACCCCTTGCTTTATTTAAGGCACCTTTTTGGTAAGTCTAATATGTAAATGTTTCTAGATGATCAATATTTGTGAGATTTTTGACACATAACCTCTTAAACTTCTTATAGGGGGTCGTTGGTATGTATGGAAACAGTCGATTATTTCTTAAAGTAAAACAGCTAGAAAAAAATTATTAAGACAAAAGTTTTAGGGTTTTTTAAAGTCTATAAGAATCTTGGAGGAATAATAGGTATACAGGATGAGTCAGAAAGCCGTAGGAAAGCAATGTTACCTTTTTTTTTTAATGGAACACCCTCTGTCTTAGAATATTTTTGGATTTAGCATTATATTACAATTATTTTTTAATAAATACATTATAAGTCTAAACCTAATAGTTTCCGAGATATCAACTATCGAAAAATTACATGTTTGAACTTTGACAGCCTCTAGCTTTTTAACGATACGTCTTAGAGTAAAACTGCTTACATATCCCTATTTTAGTTTTTTATTATCTTCCTACTGATGTCAAATTCCGGTTAAACCGGATGTAACTCTATAGCCGGAAATATAGTACTTTCACTTTAACCGATAGTTAAAATTTTTGGGAAGATAATAAAAAAGTAAGATGGGGACATGGAAGCCATTTTGCTATATGGCATAACATAGAAAGCTAGAATCTGCCAAAGTTCAAAAATATAATTTTTCAAAAGTCGATATGTCGGAAACTATTAGGTTTAGACTTATAATACACTTATTAAAAAATAATTATAATTTTATGTAGAATCCTAAAATATTTAAAGATATAGGGTGTTCCATTAAAAAAAGTAACTTTGTTTCTTAACGGCTTTTCAACTCATCCTGTTTACTTATTTTTTTTTAAATTCTGATAGACTTCGAAAAACCCTAAAACTTTTGTTTTACATATTTTTTGCTAGCTGTTTTACTTTAAGAAATAATCGACCGTTTCCATACATACCAACGACCCTGTTTATGTATACGCAACCTTTACCTATGTCTCAGAAGGCCTTAAATAGCCTATTTAGTTACCTCCAGGAGGACCTGCATATGAATACCATTTTAGTTAAACTACAAAAATCGTGATGATTTTGATCCTTTTGTATTGATTTATAGCCAAATAAAATTTCTTGTCGTACCTAAAACTACGTAGTTTTGGAATACCTCTTGGCATGATTAATCCAGCAGAGAAATATTAATCAAACATAAAATAAACTCTGCAAAAATATTTTAACCTTTACTTTCACTAAAACCTTTCTTTTTTAGGAAAATATTAAAACGTTGCTTTACTTTTGACGCATTACAATACTGTATTTAAAAGTTTACGTCAATATCAGTTCATTTGTTTTGATTGTTGGAAAAAGCTGTTGCCGCCGATAACAGCGGCCTACTTTGATATTTAAGACCCGATGTATTTAAATACGATATTATGCATTTAATATTATAAAATCGAGATTTCTTTCATTTTTCGAAAGTGTTGCTCTACTTTTGTCCGATAGTGTATGTACACGTCGTTGGTTAGCTGGCAAGAACCCTTCACTAAAGATACACCTTGGTTACAATTGCCATTAACTTCAGCTTTCTGAGTTAGGCGGTAACTTTAGACTTTATTCACCATTCAAAATATCATCAGTTTTGTATTGATGCCACCAGAAAATATTATAGTGTGCCATATAAATTCTAAAAAAAAATAATTCTCTGGCGAATTTCGTAACACTTCTTGGGATTAAAAACAAGAAATAAAACAAAATCATTATTAATTAATCTGAGGTGAATAAGAATTTAAATTCATTACCTGATTAAAGAACAATTAACCTCTACGACTTAACACTATGATGTTTGGGAATAAGAATATGTTTAGCTTATACATTAGGGTGGGTCAAATAACCGAACTTTCAGATAAGTTTTCCTAATAGCAAAATTATGTTGTCTTTAAGTGATGTTATGACATCTACGAAATATTATATATATAAAAAAATCATATCATAATGTTTTACGGAAAATTACTATTTTTAATAATATTAACATTAATAACTCATTTTTATCCCTAAAACAAGTTAAACACACAAATAGCGTTTATACCGTACAATATCGCACTAATGTTTCAGGGGGGAGGGAGCGTGTGTTGTTGCAGTGACAAGTCTCTCACAGGTATTCTCCAGTTAGTCGCGACCTCGCACTTGACGATATAGGTTGGTTCTTTGTGGTTATTTGTTCAATTTTATAATATTTCGTCATGAGCGTAACACGAAAAAACAAATGTTTTGCCAACTCAAGAAGATGTAATAAAGTTTTATAAGTGGACAAGACAGCAATTAAAAATCGAAAAAAATGGGAAAGACCCGTCATTTTCAGATGTTGCTACAATTATTACATCAAAATTAGAAGAAATCTGGGTTTTGGCTTCGATTCGGGTCATGTCGCATACAAGAATAATTCAACTTATAAAATGCACTCGTCAGAAATGTAAAAAAATAAAGAAATCTCACAGTAAACCATGTTTTGCTGATAAGGTAAAGAAATTTCAGATACAAAGTCAAAAACTATTTGATATTTCGTATTGCAAGTGCCCGGAGTTTAATTGTTGTGTTTGCCCAAGAGAAAAGAAGGTTCCGATGTTAGAAAGAGCCTTTCTGAAAGATCAACGATCCAGTCGAAAAATGATTATAGGTGATATTGACAAAGAAGTAAGTAAGAAGCTAGAAACACGGTTAAATAGACAAGAAAGAACGAAAGAAAACAAAAATCACCAATTCCCAGTACCAGTAAACAAATCATTGAATTAATATCGAGCTCTGAGAGCGACCCTGAAGACGAGGAGGTCCAGAAGGAGACAGTTTATCAAGACAGGTCAAAGCACAGAAAAAAGGACGAAATAGACTATTCTTCTTTATCCATGACCTGTGATAGGTTTGGTGTTTCAGACAGAGCTGGAGCTGCAATTGTCTCAAGTGTAATGCAAGGAATAAAACCTGGAATAATAGTCGATAAAAGCAAAATCAGAAGAGAAAGGTTTGAAGTGCAGGCTTTATATTTTGACGGACGAAAAGACAAGACAGCAAAGAGAACAAGAAAAGGCAGCAAGTATTACAATAAAATAGTCGTTGAAGAACATATATCTTTAATAAGAGAGCCAGAATCTCAGTATTTGGGTTACACTGTGCCAGATTGTGGGACTGCCAAAGGCATTAATAGGTCAATTATAAGTTTTTTTTCTTGAAAAAGGTTTATCCACATCAGATCTTTGTGCGATTGGATGCGATGGGACAAACACCAAACACAGGAAAATATGGTGGAGTGATTAGATTACTTGAAATATATTACAAAGGCCACTTCAGTGGATAATATGTCTTATACATATGAATGAATTGCCTCTTCGCCATTTATTCCAATATCTTGACGGAACTAGGTACATCATGACCGAAAATATTCTCGGGCCCAATAGGAAAATCACTCGAGACTTGTGAGAAAAGACCAATTGTGTCATACCAAAAAATAGCTTTAAAAATACCCGATATAAATATAACAGACTTAAGTACCGATCAATCCTATCTGTATAAAATTTGTTGTGCTGTCAACTCAGGAACATTTTTAGAAGATTTAGTAAATAAATCACCGGGAAAACTTTCACATGCCAGGTGGATAACACGAGCAAATAGAATCCTGCGTTTATACGTTTCAACCGAGAATCCTACTGACACTCTAGTAAATTTGGCAACTTTCGTCATGAAAGTTTACGCACCAATGTGGTTTAGAGTAAAACTACATCATTCATGTAAAGATGGAGCTCGACACCTAAACCAGTTAATTGAAGACTCACGCTACCTATCAGATGATCTAATAAAAATTGTTGACCCAGTGATTCAGCGTAACAGCTACTTCGCTCACCCCGAAAATATTTTACTAGCAATGCTAACCGATGACGAGAAAAAAATTCGAGAACTCGGAGCTCGACGTATTTTAAAAGCACATACCAAAGTTAAATTTTATGGCACAATGCTATTACGACCTGATCGATTGGGAAGAAAACTTGCATGTACCACCAATATTAAAGACAATTTCAAACGAACAACTTAACCTAGCGATTGAGAATGAAGGAGCGGAAGAGTTTTTATTTTTGAGGCTACCTAGTCACACTCAGGCCGTTAAACAAGCCCTCAAAACCGTAACAGAGTCGTCAACAATATGTATACTAAAAGGGCAAGAGAGGGTTCGATAAAATTAAAACTGGAATCTCGCAAGAAAATGCCTAAATTCGATAGTAAGAAAGACTTCAATATTTAATTACTTGCACTCTTTGTTCTGTTTTATTCTTTTGTTAGCTATTAATAAACGATTTTTTCATTCTTAAAACCCTGTTTTTCTTAAGATATTTATGTTTTATGACTACTAGTATATATTCAAGTTTTTCGTATTTTCCACAGATTCCTTTAAACTTCTAAGACAAGGCGCAACCTGAAGATAAGGTGCTATTTATTTCAAATTCTACAACTCTACTGTTTTTAGGTAAAGGCAATATAATTTTACTATTAGAAAATAAATGAGCAAGGTTTTTTTTCTCCATACAAAAATGACCTACCCTATTATACATGCAGAACTTATTTAGGTGTGTAAACCAATATAACTGCCATATATTTGTTGCCTTTAATCCTACGTATTTCTTAAGCTTATATTATAAGGTTTAGAATAGATTAATTATTTAAAAATCACTCACGAAATTCTATTTTCTCGTTTTTTTAACAGCAGTTAGTATAACAAAAATACTTAACCGGTATTATTTATTTTATCCCCTTAAGCCAGCAAAATATACAGGACTCTAATCCAATAAGCGTATTATAAATGACGTGTCGCAGATCCTCGGAAATTAGAGTGCAATTTATCACTTTACCCAAACTGCAAATACGAACTTGCTTGCAATCTACACCTAGTTTAATGCAATGAATGAATTTTACACCTTAGAATAAAATAAGTGTTAAATTCAATATGCAGGTTATATGGTGCAAAAGGAAATAATGTCACTTCATATAAAAAAAAATAAAATATATTTTTAATGCATTCCACAAACTGTTGTATAAATAACTGTTACCGATCTTCTAATCATATCAAACTAATTTCAATTTGTTTTGGTGGTTACCTTTAACGTGTCGCCTTAATGCAGCAAAAGAATATATCGGTCACCGTCGCCGGCGGCAACAGTTGCACAACTTTAAAAAATATTTAATTAAAAATAAAATTGTATGCTTTACCTTGCAACAATACGGACACAAAGTTAGTTTGCATTTCGTAAAATGGCGATTTTTATTAGGGAAAAGTCATACTCATTCAGTATATTTCACTTTAACACACAAAATGTAGAATATTATTGAATATTGGCAATCTCCAATCTAATGCAAAGAAACAAAACGGACTTATGTTCTTTTTGAGCACATTATTCCTATTTTTAAGAGCTTGGGTTTCCCGTCAAGTAGCCGAATCGTAACCACTACTTGGGACCATTCGTCTATCGAGTGAGTATGATTCAGCAGAGTCCTGATTTAGAGAATATTATTTCATTTTGGTTTCATAGTTATGTTCAAAATATTATTTTTATTTAAAAATCGTAAACGAAAACCTAAATATCTTTTTTAAAATGGAAAAACATTGAGTGAACTTCAAAATAGTTTACCTAAAAAACGCACGCAGTAAATTAGAAACTCCTTAAATAGACTTTAGTAGTAATAACAAAGATTTTAAAAATCAAAATACACTCCCCAAGAATAAATTCCGGACAAAGATAATTTTAGTCATGTTCATAGTCCTGTAATTGTTCTAATTGTTTTCCGATTCTGGTGAAATTTTAGCGAAGTGTAGACTTGTGTCTTGGAATGTAAGCCTCAATTTTAGTTCCCAAAAAATACTGATGGCTTGATCATTATACAGGGAGAAACGAAATTTACTTTTTTACCCTCAACCTCTAATCGCCCTGTGGAATAGTTGAGCAGCAAAATTTCGTTTCATTATGTTTTTATTTGAGGTGTGATCTTTTGTTAACACAGTGTTTCTTGGTTCACGTCATTATCTGCTCCTTAGGAAAAGATACAAATTTGCACGAATCATTCAGCGTAGATTACAAAAAGGGAGTTTAATGTCCAGAAGACCAGTTGCATGTCCCGCTTTACTTCCAGGGCACCGTACAGTAAGATTACATTTAGCACATGAACACAGAAACTGGGGAGCAGAAATGTGGGCGCATGTATTATTCACGGATGACTCGCGGTTTTGTCTGCGCTCACCTGACGGACGTGAACGTGTCTGGAGGAGACCGTGTGAACGATTTGCATAATGTTGCATATCTTCTAGGATGCCTTCTGGAGGCGGCTGTGTCATGGTGTGGGCTGGGGTATTACTATATGCCCGTACAGACCTAGTATTGATTGAAAATGGTTTTTTAACTGCTGACCGTTATATTAATAAATGCTTAGCCGATCACGTGGTACCCTTCGCCCACTTTGTTGAACAAAACTTTATTTTAATGCAAGACAACGCCAGGCCCCACGTTGTTGGACGAGGTTAATATTCAGCGATTGGAGTGGCCCCCGCGTAGTACAGATTTAAATGATATTGAACACGTTTGAGATATGTTAGGTAGACGTGTTCGGAATCGACACCCGGAAACATTGCCAGATCTACGAAGAGCCCTTCTTGAAGAATGGGAAAATATTCTCCAAGAAGCAATTCAAAACTGCATTGGAAGCATGCCACGCCGCGTGGTAGAAGTGATAAGAGCAAGAGGTGGCAATACGCGCTCACTAAATAAGATACCTACTGAAATGTTCTGAATTATTAATAAAATAGGAAATCTGCAACACTAAAAATTTGTATCTCTTCTTAAGAAGCAGATAGTGACGTAAACTAAAAAACATTGTGTCAATAAAAGATCACACTTTAAGCGAAAACATAATAAAGCTCAATTATTCCACAGTGCGATTAGAAATTAAGGGTAAAAAAGTATATTTTTTTTCTTCCTGTTGAATTGAGGTTAACATTCCAAGAGACAAGTCTACACTTCGCTAAAATTTCACCAGAATCGGAAAACAATTAGAACAATTACAGAAATGTAAACCTGACTAAAATTATCTTTGTCCGGAATTTATTGTCGGGGAGTGTAGTTAATCTTACGTTAGGCTGGAAACATTTTACATTTATAAACATCGGATATTCTTGCTGGTCCATAGGAAGGAGTTACAAATGGCGAAATAGCTGTAATGTTTTCTCTCTGTATTATTGTCGTCGACATCAAGAAATAAAAAAATATTAAATTCCTCTTTCCTACGAAGAAACTTAATTGCGAATTTCTAATAGTCCCAACATAATGAATTTCCAATTTGGATGCTAAAAATTTTACGAGAACAAAATCTCCCACCTGAATATTGTCCTCTTCGCCGATCAGTTTTACATCTTCTAAAAAGTCTTCACCAGATGATTCATCTAATACCAGATCAAAGCTTGATGCATTAGACGTGGAAATATTTCTCTTTCGATCTTCTTTTACCAAATTCATTTTAAGTGATATTTTTTTCGTTTAAGTGTCTGTTTTTTTTTTCTTCGTTCAATTATATCATTACAAGTTAACAGTCAGAACTTAAACGAAAACTGTATATAAAAAATTAAACACAACAAAAACCAAAATTATTAGACTCGTTAAATAAGTACTAGTCATAGTGAGTCGGGAGAAGATGCAGTCACCTAGAAAATAAACTTATCCCAAAATAAAAACGACATCAATATAAAGTACAAGCGTGCAAGAGCATCAGCACCAAAGACGTCAATGTTATCAATCAATAAATTTGGCGGCCCGGAAAAAATTGATGAGGTTAGATGTTGGTTATTAGTAGCAAGCTATTAGTAATTTAAATTATTGAAATTGAAATAAGGCTCGAAATTAAAGACATTGCTAACGCAGGTGACGACAGGGCTCTTTTGAGCTTTCGCTTTCATTATTTCTAATTTTTCTAATCGATTGAAAGAGGGTCCACTTTAACTTTAGTGTTGATTAAATTCCGCTTAAGAGTATTAATGGTCATGAAAGCTACTGCGATATTGTAAGGTTTAACAAATTTTGGTAATTGTGAAGAAATGTTGCTAAAATAAGTTAAAGCTCGATAAACTTTGTGGTCCTGCGTATTAGCATTTATGATATTATAGGTTAGTTTATATATGTTGATTATATTTGTTTACAGTTCATTGAATAGTGTCAAAGAGTATCCATTATTTCCGGCAATCAGTTTTATTCTATTAAATTCTTTAGTGAATGCATTTCTAGACAAAGATACCTACAGTTTAGAAAAGTGAAATGAATGTGGCAACCTTATGAGAAAAAGGAGAATTTGAATCAAACTGAATTATGTTATCTGTAAATGAAGGTTAGTTAACTCTCCGACTTCAAAGTCAATTCTATTGTTATTTCTTATTAAGTAATGCATGTATTATACAGGGTGTAACTAAATAAGTGTAAAACATTTAAGGGGCTGATTCCTCATCGAAAAAAAGATAGGATCTTTCATATAAACAAACTTTATTGGAGTATCCCTTATTAAGATACAGCCCCTTAACGTTACGTACATAAAATTTGTTTAACAATTTTTTTCACAAGCACTAAAAAAGTTACAATATTGAAATTAACCTGACATTTTCTACTACCAAAAAGACACTTAGCCAGTAATTTATTTGGTTTACCCCATGGTTGTAAGGGGTGGAAAACGCAACCCCTAAAATTTATTTCCAATGCAACTTTTTGCCTTATTATTTGTTTACCATTTAAAAATTAATTTCCGATAGCCTGTTTCATTCTAAACAAAAAATGTCTCTTGAATTTTTTGCCCAAAATAAACCAGTTCGCAGCAAAAAATTATTTTACGACCAAGATACATATCGCCATAAAACGAAAATACGAAACTAATTTATCTAGTAGGCCGCTATTAGCGATAGTGACAATTAAATTGGTATCAAGCTGTCAGTTTGTAAATTTTTGAGATTGAGGTAATACTAATTGTGTATTGTTGTTCTGTTCTTAATTTGTTACTTTAATAATTCACTTGTTATTAAAATGGCATACAACTTACAACCATGGGGTAAACCAAATAAATTACTGGCTAAGTGTCTTTTTGGTATTAGAAAATGTCAGGTTAATTTCAATATTGTAACTTTTTTAGTGCTTGTGAAAAAAATTGTTAAACAAATTTTATGTACCCCCTTTAAGGGGATGTATCTTGATAAGGGATGCTCCAATAAAGTTTGTTTATATGAAAGATCCTATCTTTTTTTCGATGAGGAATCACCCCCTTAAATGTTTTACACTTATTTAGTTACACCCTGTATTTACATTTAATCTCAATTGTAAATTCAATATACTGATGTAAATCATTAACATGACTGAGGAAATTTGAATTTGGCCACTCCAAACTATACGTACATAATCAGCATATCTTTTATATGTCAGAAGAAACCCAGCAAACGATTTTGTTCTCCAAATTGTTCCGGTTAGTTCAATGCTTTTGTTTTTCTGTGCTTACTTTTTTATATACAGTTTTTAGTTTGATTTCTGATTGTTAACCGGAAATGATGAGGTTGTATCGTTTATCCGTTATTTGTATCCTAAACATTTTTTTTATTGTTTTTTGGTGTATCATGCAGGTTTACTAGTGGGATTACCTCACTTATTGGTGATAACTGACATATTTTTATGTCTGATGATGCCTTATAAATAATACATCTTACCTAATTACGAAATATTAAATTAATTGGAACCGTGATTTGTGTGTTCGTTTTATTGCTTAAATATAACTGAAGCCGATTAAAAAAAACATCAGGTAGGTCCCATAATAATACCTAAAGTTTTTGGTTTTCTTACAAGTTATTAAATATAATTTAACGAAATCTAGCCTTATCGCAGCTAACCTCACCTAATAAAAACTTATATTCCCCCAAAATATCAATAGCTTGTGAATTACGCCACTGCTGGTGAGCGATACCTACGTACATCGGTATTTCATTATTTAGTTGTTTAGTGTGGGTAACTTTTTGCATAAATTTAAAATTTTACCCACAATACATTTTATGTTCGATTTACGGTTAATGCTATTTCGACAAACCAACCAGAGATATACTTACTCTTAATACAAAGTTTTATAGCTGGCAATAAAACTTTGTTCTATATTGAATGTTTGCTAAAATGTACATAAATCATACCGTTCATTTTTACATTCTTTTGTCAGAAAAGCCACCGCAATGTACGTAAACTTCAGATTTATAGGACGCTCCATTTTATTACTTGGGGAACCGAGGGTGTTTTAGTCTTTGTAAATTTAAATTTTTTACTTTTGTGTGCCTGTAGGATACAATGTCCTTGGCTTGGCAAAGCTTGGGATTAATGTTTGATATTTATTGTGTAGATATATTCAAAACGGTCAGCACCTAACTAGCCAGTTATTGCCCAGGACACATTATAGTAACTAAGGTCGATTTCTTCGAGTACCTATTAACCTGATTCTAATAAATAGTTTTTCTTTTAACAAAAATGAAAACTAATTTGTTTTCATCACTTTTTCCACAGAATTAATCACCTAAATGCATTCTCCTGTTATAAACTGCGATAACACCAAAATAAGTGTTGCGCGGGTTCAATCCCTTTAAGACCTTCCTGCACTTAATTTTGTAACTAACGAAGAGGCAAGAACGGGACTATATAGACTGCGGAGTTCTACGTCACTTTCTGGGGGGCATAGAAATAGACATGCACTCCTATGCGATACCATAAAGGGACCTGGGTTAAAAACGATATCAATCCATACAAATCCCAAGTATCGCTATGACATACTATTTAAGACATCAATGAACGGGATATGTATAACAAAAAAAAAGATACTGGTAGGGTATTTACACAGCCATCAGATATTGAATTCATGGATTCACTATCCCCCTACCACTAAATCTACCCTCCCAATCCACCCTCCCAATCCACATGCGCAGTAGGGACCAGCTTTTCAATCCCTTTACAATAACACATACCGCCACCCCGTCTACCATTCCCTTTCACTTTCACAACACTCTTCCCGCCACTCTCTATATAACCTAGTAATCAATAAATCAATATCCCAACATTCAACGATTCGGTCTCGATTTACGCCAAGTTAATTTATTGTATCTAGATATGTATGGAAAAATAATTTCTAATAGTAAATCAGGTGTTTGTATACAATATTGTGGATACTGGTGTTAATGAATAGAATAATGAAAACTGGAAGAATAACTACCAATCCCTAAACTAGTACGCTTACGGTGTAAGGAATATAACAACTGGTATGTGAAAAATAAACTCAATGCACATTTACGGTCTAATCTACATAAAAGTTAGCGGCAATAATCTGTTACCCAGACGGCTTCAAAGAGGGTGCCTAGGCAGGGATATACGGAGTGAAATTGGAAAAAAATGCTTATTTTGTCTGGGTACGCATCCCACGGTGTTCTTATAGTGTGCGTTTGAAAACATTAGAAGGACTCATCTTAATACACCGACAACCAGGTAGTCCTTAGCTAACATGCAACAAGGTGAAATGAAGACTGGTATGGGAATACCAAGAGGAACTATTCGCCCTGCCAAAAGCTAACAGGGTACTAGTACTACAACGGGTACCGAAACATAAAGGTAGGACCTTGCAAAGAAAGGTTGGAAAAAAATACTTATAAGGCCACAACCAGACTCGGAGTCCCGAGGTGCACAGTACGAGATGTCATAAAACGATGGACAAGGAATGAATACAAAATCTACTGGTATAACAGACGGGAATTAAACCCTAGCAAATCTTTCATTGTAAACCCAGACTCGAAACCAACGAGACAACCACTTTTAATGAGCAGAAATCAGCTGAGAATTATCACAGAAATTCTTACAGGACACATGTTCGTTAAGAATGACCTGCACCATATACAACTGTACAATGGAGACTTAAGCTGTAGGTACTTCGGACCAGAAATAAAAACTGCACTGCACATAATCTGCCACTGCGAGTCATTGGATTAGAAAGGCAACAAATACTCGGGCAACCAAGACTAAAACCAGAGGCTATCCCGACACTCTCCCCAGTGGACCTACATAGACTATTTCAAGAAACTGGGATCAATGGGTGGGTATAAGACCAAACTAGCGTGAGCACAATGGGCTAAAAGCAACAAGCGAATTCAATTGATAAAAATGTATGGCACGAGTATAAAATTTGGAAACCATTGGAGAGTTCAGCGCAAGTATTATTTGAGACATACAACAGGGTCAGTTCCGCACGTACTCTTGTGGTGTTGCGGCACCGAAAACTGGATAAAATATCCAAAAATACAAGGTTTTAAAAAATGTCTGACTGGTATATTTTAGTACTATTTTGACCAGTAATACTGTTAGCGATAAGGAGTATTATTATCCTTGGTTTATTGGAAAAATCAACTTAAGATCAAATCTGTAAACCAGTGATAGTAAACTATCAATAAATAATGTCACAATATTGACAATATTTTAAAATACCGCCTTGCTGCTGCATAAGTCATACGAAAGTAAAATAAGCATCCTAAACTTGGCGCCATTTTAAAATACATCGATAAATTTGATAAAACTTGGAGATTAATATTTTTATTTTAAAAATAGAACCCTTCTGCACTCTTTAAAATTGAGTCAAGTATTTAGTTAATAAGAAGTAGTATTTCAGTTGCTATCTCAACACGTTTCGTGAGAGTATCGAATTTTTAACCTAAGTTGTTCTGTGGGAAAAAATATTTATTTGTTGACTCTAAATTAATTAACGACGAATAGAAATTCTTATTTTTTGTGAATACAAAAAAAAAAACAGAGGTTCTACAAAGATGTATGTGATGTGTTCAATACTTCTTTGTAATGTCATGTAATGAAAATAAATTGAATGTGCTTTCATAATTGGAAGAAAATCCTAAAGTTAGTACAACCCATATAGCTCTTAATTCAGGAATAAGTCAAAAGTCGGCAAGAATTACTTTAAGTGAGAAAAAATTCAAACCCTGCAAAATTCAGTATTTGCAAGAACTGCTGAAAGACGTAGAATCTTTCAGAGTTTGCTGAGACACTGATGAAAAAGATTAACACAACTCCTAATTATGCACAAGCAATTTTATTCAGTGGCATTTGAAAAAAAAGTTCCTTGAGTTACGGAACAAATTAAAAATCTGGCAACATCGCAGTTGTCAATTTTGAATTGAACTGTTCAAGTTATGCGCCTATAACATTATTCATTAATTTAGTTTTGGTAGTTTTGAAACAGATTAGCCGTTCCGGTGATTTCAACTAACCCTGTATACAGGGTGTTACTTAATAATAGGCCATAATTCCAAGGCCGCATTTCTGGGCAATATTCAAGTAGAGAAGTTCATATAAACATGTGTCCTAAAAAGTCTGGTTTTCGAGATACAGTGTATCAAAATTTGAAAATAAAAATCGATTTTTTATTAATATCTCAAAGATCCTTCTGCCGATTTTGGTGAAATTTGGCAGTGTTGATCGCTGTGAAAAGACGCTAAGTTAGCACTTACTGGATGATAATTATAAGTAGTTCCAGTTGCCTTCCGGTAGGGCAATCTCTCGAAAAATGTTGACAAAAAGAATGTACGCCACTGACTTCTTTCAAAATTTTCTGTTATTTTCGGGTTAAGCAGCTAGAAATACAATATTTTTATCTCTTGATACTTTTTCGTAAAAATAAAACAACTGAAAGCCATTTCATTGCAAATCGAAACACATTTTTTCGAACGTGAATTAAGATTCGAAAAAGTATCAAGATACATAAATGTGTTTTTAGCTGCTTAACCCGAGAACAATATAAACATTTTAAAGAAGTCAGTGGCGTACATTTTTTTGTCGATATTAATCGTTAGACTGCCCCCCCCCCCGGGACGCCTCTAGAACTCATAATTATCATCTAGTTAGTGCTTACTTAGCGCCTTATCGCAACGAACAACACTGCTAAATTTCACAAAAATCGGCAGAAGGATATTTGAGATATTAATAAAAAAGCGATTTTTTTTACTATTATTCATTTCATATGATCTTTAAGACTATTTATTACATTTAACCGCTTTTCCTTTTCATGGTACATTTTGTTGTTCGGTTTTTCCTTCTTTTTGCATTATATCGTCCTATTTTTAAATTTTGAACTTGATTATTTTATTTTATTTTATTTTATTCATAATTAGATATGTTAGATGTAGGAAAGCTTTGTAAATGAAAACTTCGTTTTTTTCGCTTTTGGATAATAAAGCGATTTTTGACTATAACTTTTTTTAACTTTGGCACCCTGTGTTTTGACTACCAGACTTTTTAGGACACATATTTATACAAACTTTTCTACTTGAATTTTGTTCAGGAATGCGCCGTATGGAATAACGACCTATCATTAAGTAACACCCTGTATATAGAGGGAGGAGAGAAAGTTTTCTATAAAACCAGATCTGGGACGATAACAAATTACTACACATTTTCACGGATTCTTCATTATGTGTCATTCACGATGAAATATCGGTTAGGTTCAAAACTTGAATTGTAGAGAAATTATGCACTCAAGAAATTACAAAATCTCTGCTCTTGTGTGTCTTTTTCGTTTATTCTTAATCTGTTACTGGCAACTCTTGTTATGTAGTATATACTCTTTGCAAAACAAATACTGATGCACGTCATACCCTTCGAGTGACGTCAGTTATCCACAGTGTTACCATCCGAAGCCTAATTTCTTGAAGATGCTTGTAAAAGTGTTAAGACAGGTATCAAACAGTTCTCTGTCTTTTAATTTCTAACTTAAAGTTGTCAAAGTTACGTGATGTTCTAAAAAAAGTTACAGTTTATGAATAACAGACGTAAAATATTATACTTTTTATATAATACAACTTACTTATTTCGTACATTCCAAAAATAGTGTCACGGAACTTATATCCAATCTTCACACATTCCAAGTCTCTTTGAATTAGAACGTTTGTTTTAAGGTGATTCTAATAATTTATTTTCCTTAACTGTTGTTGAAATTGTGCTTACAGTGGAGATATTTAAATTAAGGGCAGCGGCTACACGCTAAAAATTAGTAAAGTAGAAATAAAATATCTAGACCTTTAACATACTCTATAAATTTACTTCTCTGTACTGCTGTCAAGAGTAACAATGGGCCATTGTTGTTAGGTTCTTTCTGAAAATAGCTTCTTAGAGAAGCTATTAGCTCTTTTCACTGACTATTTATATGCTTCGATACTTTTTACAAATAGTAAACGACGTAATCGACAGAGATATGTATGTGCACTTTTGTTGTTTTTAAAAGAACAGTTTTTTAATGCTATTTATGGAAAGATCTGGAGTATTTATTAAAAAATAGACGCACAGCAACACGGAACCACGAACAGTTAAGGTTAGTTTTGCATGAAATATCAAACCAAACGAACGAACGAGCTGGCGCCACCGCATCGTTTACAGTTGTGTTTCCAACTATCGGCCAATAAAACTCAAATTATATTAATTTTTACAAGCTTAAATTAACAAAATAATTGCTATAAGTGGGTTCGTATCAAGGAAGAATACTTTACGTTTGTAGTAAATTCAATATCGCATAAGGTTTTAATACTTTTTGCGCAAATTTAATTTCCTCGTGTTTTCTTATGGATTTACAATTATCAGCTGATTGATGTCGTGCATTGGAAATTGTTTTGCATCAACTGCAGATGCTACTATAAATTTATTTTAGAAATATTAGGTAATTTTTTATAAAGAAAACATCAACAAAATACGTTTGTTTAGCACGCGTTTTGCCCCGAGAGTCACATCTAAATAAATGAGAAATCCTTTTTAAATTACGGCTTTTGATCAAGCCATAAATTTTTTATTTTTATGCTGCAGACTTCAGTTAGTTTCGCTGCTGCACGTAATTCGGCCCGAAAAGCTTTTCCCTATATCAGAAGAAAGTACGAAAGAGTAAAACAAGTTTTGTGATGTTGCTATTTTATTGCTGTTTCGAGCAGTTATAGTTTGCTTTTATTTTTAAAAGTCAAATACGAAAATCTAGTGCTTAATAGTATTTTAGCGAGCGCCAGATTTAATCGTAAATTTTTTATTACTATTTTCTTCTCATTTCACAGCCTAGTTCAAAACACGTTGTTGTTGATAAAATATTTTATTGTTTAACTTTTCAGCCATGTTCCTAGATAGTAATATGTTGCTTGTATGTGCGAGCAACAATTATTATCATCAAAGTGTGCTTTGCATCCAAGGCCTTACTGCTTAGCGGTAGAGCTCAATGGGTGTTAGCACCAGCATCATCAATCAATCCGGTATTCCGTCATCTTTAACAATCATTACAAGTAATTTGATTCATCGCTAATTTATCCAATTTCTTGCATAATTCACCCAATGGGTTTTACGGAACAGCACAAAAAGTGATGGTTGAAGCGTGTTTTTGAAACGGGATAAGAGTCATAGACATATAATAAAAGAGAGACAAAATCGTTTACATTGTATCCCGATCTCACATTGTTTGCAAGTTTTTGCGGATTGGCTAGATTAACCGCCTGTGTTTGAAAACGAAGGATATATTTTTTTTTCCTTAGGACCCTCCTTAACCGGAGACCTGCGGCCGCAAGTAGGCCTAGTATGCATACGTTCGTTTTATTGTATCCACTCGGTTACCTTCGTTCCGTGTATTAGTTTAGACACGTCAACTGTTGATTTAGTGGTTCTTTTATTCAGTTCCAGTTTTACTCTCCCGAATATGGTATAGTGTCTGCGATCCAGGAATTCGCATTGACAGACAACATAAAAGGCGGTTTCCATATCCTTGCCGCAGATCCTACAGCTGAGATCTCCATTGTGTATCTTCATTTTGTTCAAGTGATCCTGGACAGCCACATGTCCTAGTAGGATACGCGTTGTTATTCTTAGTTGGTTCCTAATAAGGTTAAGCAACTGTTTCGGGAATTTAGGACCAATTCTCCTCATAACTCTCTTGCTATAGTTGAGTCCCTGTCAGTTGTTCTAGTGGGCTTTGTTCTCATTCTTGGTCCATCGCTTAATAGCTTCATAGGGCTAGTTCAGGACTAATGTATGGTGCAGCTGATGCTTGCCTCGCAAGCTCGTCTGCTCTTTCGTTGCCGAAAATGCCTTTGTGACCCGGTACCCAGAATAGTTTAACATCATTGTTGTCCGCCAGGGTTCTCAGTTCATTCTGGCATTCGTTGATAGGCAAATAAATAGACAAATGTGACATTTAGTAACCTTTCCTCTCCTCCCACTGCGATCTTTAATATAGAGAGGCCCTGCATAGTCCACTCCAACATTATAAAAAGGATATACCAAATTAACCCTTTCTTCTGGTAGTGACCCAATGATTTGATTTAAATTAGTTGGATTTGTCTTATAACAATTTACACATTCAAAGCAAATTTTCCTAGCCAAATTCCTTCCACCAATCGCCCAATATTT
The DNA here is from genome assembly GCA_963920685.1 of Polydrusus tereticollis. Taxonomy (NCBI): domain Eukaryota; kingdom Metazoa; phylum Arthropoda; class Insecta; order Coleoptera; family Curculionidae; genus Polydrusus; species Polydrusus tereticollis. The sequence continues at coordinate 93,244,767 of OY987329.1, forward strand.
ATCTCTAATTACACTCAACAACATTTGTTGTCCAGGATAAAGTAACCTGTTATGTTCAAATGTAATTAATATTTTAGTAAAATGAAGTTTTGCAGGAATAAGGATTTAATGTTTCTTGTCATAACTAAAAAATGAATGTTCTATTCTTCCCCCCACCCTTAAGAGTCCATTATCATCAATGGAGGGATGAAGCTTAAAAAATGATGTATTTTAAATTTTACTGTCCTTAGTTAAGAATCTGATACTTTCCATTTTTATATTCTTACCTCTAGACAATAATTTAATATACTCCGCAAAAGATTCCTCCTGTACCAGTTTAATTATTCTTACCCAAGCCAAATCTATCTCTTCAGGTGTCAAAGGATTTTTCATTCTAGCTTTTCCAAGCTGTAAAATCTTACCACCCGGCGCCGCCGCCAAAAATTGCAGGACGAATCTCAAGAAACTATGGCACTCTGGTTGGCCAACTCAAGGCCAAGTTTCCATACCGCCGCTGAGTTTTATTAGGAATAACGTTGAAGTTTCGGCTGCAAACGATCATGTGACGCGCATGACGGTGCAGCGACAACGAGGTGCGCGGGTCAGCATAGCCGACGAGTTCGTACGTACAGAAGAGGACTAAAATACATATATATTATTGTGGAATGTTAATTTAAATAATAAATAATTATTATTTTAGGCAGTCCTGCAGCTCTTATTAAAAAGTCGCCATAGGTGTTTTAATAAACCTGCTTTTAACTAATTCAGACTAGCCTTGATGTTACCCTCTGGCTCGTGAGAGCTTTAAGGACTGCTTGACTGTCTGAGCATATGTCTGTAGATTCGTCTATTTCGGTAAGCTCTTCTATTGTTTTCCCATGCACATTGTAGTATGGCATAAGTTTCTGCCTGAAATATTGTTGAGAGTTCTTCTAAGGGAGAGAACAAGTCTTTTCTTGGTCTTAATTCGTATATCCCAGCCCCTGTACCCTCTTCTGTCTTAGATCCTTCGGTGAACCACACCAGAGCTCCAGACAGAAAATCTGATTGGTTGCTTGTTCACATGGTTTAATCCTGAATGTTTAACTCAAAGGGTGTGTCCTATACAAATTTTGGTCTCATGTGGCCTGATTTGATTTTCATCCCCGGCACATGTGGTATGTCTTCTATAAGTTCGTGACCTACCTTCTTTACTCTAAAGGGCGGCAGCATCATCTGAAGGCGGTGGAGGCCCATTCTCGCCTCCTCTTGTATCGTCCAGTGAAGAAGAGGGAGGTCAAGAAGGCGCTCCATCGCTGCAGAAGGGGTCGATTTCATTGCCCCTGTTATACTTAAGCAAGCCAGTCTCTGGAGATTTCCTAGCTTCAGTATAGAGGTTTTCTGCAGAACTCTTGGCCACCAGATCACGGATGCGTAGGTAATTGAGGGTATTACCACTCGGGTGTATATCCAGTGCACCATTTTGGGCGATAAACCCCATTTATTTCCTTACATCCTCCTTGTTACTGCAAGAGTAATTTCAGATTTACGGATAATTTTTTCCATGTGGCTATTCCAAGTAAGTCTAGAGCCCAGGATGACCCCCAGATATTTTACTTCCCCAGCCAACTACAACGTTTCTTTTTGGAGGATTAGGGGCTCCAATACCTCTTTTTCCTTTGCTTTGTGAAGGGAACTATGACGGTCTTTTGAGGGCTGATGTTTAGTTCTTCCCGTTTTATCCATTTTTCCACCACTTTAAGGGCCCCCCGCATTCTATTTCTTACAGTAGTGTTAAATTTTTCTTGTGTCGTGATGACCAGATCATCAGCATAACCCAAGATTGAGTGCCCCGCTCACTGAGTTCCCTTCTCTATATTCTTACTTTGTTAATTTGGTTAGATATATCGTCCCCAGATAATTGTAATCTAAGCCAAGCCCTACGTTTTTCAGTCCAAACCCTCTTGGATGAAAGTAACGTTTTCTCGTACGGTACTTCTAATACTACTTAACTGCAAATTAATTTAAATTCGACAGAGTGTCAATCTATTGTATAATTTATTATTTAGTAGCTCGCTGAAGAAATATAGAAATACTTACACTCTGAACAATACTTAAATGAAAAGTGTTCAACGGTTAAAAAAAAAGGTTTTCAGAACAATTGCGATTGCATCTAGACCTACGACGACTCACGTACTGCACAATTGCTTACGAATGATAAAATCAGAACGAATTAATACAGGCAGATAGATATGTCGCAAAATAATCTGATTATAAGCTCCCACAAACACATTAATTCTTCACCAAACAGTACATATAAATTACCGAAAGACTGGCTTCTACCAAGAACCGATTAATTTCGTCAAAGCAACCTTCCAAACTCAATCAATTTAAGTAACAAATTGAACGCTGCTGACACACATCAATTATCTGAAGAATTATTTCCGAATCCAGAAGATGATAAGCCGAACTTCCGAACGAGGAGAGATGATGATGGTTTTATGATATTTATGCGACCATGGCTAATGTTGCGGAAAATTCCTTTCAAATATTCGATTTGCTGCAAGTATATCTTTTACAATCGTTTCTGCAATTTCAATATACAGGGTGGAGCAATAGTGTGAGAAAGTACCATAATATCTCCCTTACAATTTATAATTGAAACAAAAAGTTAACATGTAGGTTATATAAGGCAAAGAGGTCTACAATCTAAAAATATTTTCAATTATACAGGTTGTTTCATAAAAGCGAGCAGCTAAAAAATTACCTTTTTTTTAAATGGTACACCCTTTATATCTTTCCATGTATTCCCCTAAAAATTCTCTATAAGACGTGGCAATTAGTTTTGCATTTTATTGCGATGTTGCCAGCTTATTTAAAAAATTCCTCAAATCGTTAAAAAAACCTGGTGTTATAAAACCTGCTTTAACTTCCAATCTGCAGCAACTATAATAGAAAAATTGACACGAAAGAAGATAGATATTCATTGAAGATGAAAAAATAGTCCATACTTTCAGTGGAGTCAATGTAATATAAAACAAAACAATGCAGTCTTCCTCCACAGTTTAGTTGTTAACATAAAAAGTTTTTAAGTTCCCGACATGTTTCGAGCACTTAAGTACTCATCTTCAGGGGATACTGAAAGGATAATATAAATTTGAGAATGAAAGTATAAGATAAATAAAGGACTTACCCAACCTCGAGTTTAACATCGAAATAAGTTGTCTCAAGATGAGTACTTAAGTGCTCGAAACATGTCGGGAACTTAAAAACTTTTTATGTTAACAATTAAACTGTGGAGGAAGACTGTATTGTTTTATTTTATATTCATTGAAGAGTTTAAACTTGCCCGTTATTAATTAATTTATACAGGGTGTTTTCTACAATCCTGTGAAGATGACGAATTTTTCTCTGATTTTTTAAATGGAACACCCTCTATCTATCTACTGCATTGTGTACAGCTGTTGGTGCTCCATAACTTTTATTAAGGTTTTCCTATACCCATCTCTTCTAGTTTTCGCGGTATGTTTATTTTTACGAATTAAATCCTCAAAATTGCAATAAACCCATTTCTCTCCTTTTTTGTCCAGCTAACCATAAGAAATAAACGTGAAAGTAATGCTCATTTATCTGTCAGTAATAAAAATTACTGTTGTAAACTGTTTTATAATAGTATATTAAAGTACATGTTTTATAAAGCATCATCTTATAGCACGCGTCCGTGTTAAAGAACGAGCCGCTTGCGGCGAGTTTTTTAACGGGACAAGTGCTCTAACTGCTTTAAAAAACACGTACTTTATACTATTTTTTCTATTTTGTATTTTCTTCAATAAGAAAATACATATTTAAATAGAAAATCACTAACCCTTCAAATTTTGAAAATTTGTATGTCTAAATTCTATGTTGGTAATACTATAAATTTACTTTTATCATAGTAGCCTTGACAATAAATAATATTTTCTTTGTGTTATTGTCACGAAATTTCTGTTTTAATATTTCATAGAGTTGTTCATAATTATAATTAAAAAAATATGGAGCATGATAATGTTAAGTTAGTTCAACTCCCCCTGAGTTAAGGGATATTGCTAATAAAACGATAAATCAACTTTTACCAGAGAAATCCCGAAAACTTTCTTTTCTCATGGATCACAATAACAGGAAACGTCAGACGTCAACAGAATAAAACATTTAAATATTACCAATGCCAACTTTTAAAAAATAAAAAAACGGTATCGTAATAGATCTGTTTCGATACTGAAAACGGTATCGTAATAGATTTCTTATGAAACAAAATTAGAAAAAGTATATTTAAGTTTTAAAATTAAATAATGAATTTTACACAAGCCAAAAGATTGAATCAACAACGATTTCCTGAGCAAACGTGCTCAAACTGAGGAAAATTAATTAAATGTACTTTTACCAGTTACTGAAAATCCGCACAATGGACAACGACCCTTGTCTCAGCAGATTGATGTTGAACGAAGAACAGTTCAGCGAATGCTTAAGGCTAATAGTATGCACCCGTATCATGTTCAGCTATTTCAAGAATTGTTCCCTGAAGATTATCAGAGAAGATTGGAATTTTGTCTGTGGGCTCAAATCGAAATAAATGAAGAAAGGAATTTTGCTCATTTGGTGCTATTCAGAGATGTAGCTACGTTTCATAGGAATGGAAGGGTAAACAGGAACAATCTCTATTACTATGCCGCAGAAAGGCCACATTTTGTAAGATATAATTCTCAAACTAGATGGTCCTTGAATGTTTGGGTGGGTGTTGTTGGTAATTACGTAATTGGGCAATACTTTTTTGAGCAAAGAGTAGCCGGGGAAGTTTACTTAGACTTTTTGCAAAACCATTTACCTGACCTAACCGCTCAAATACCATATGAAACTCAAAATCAAATGTGGTTTCTTCATGATAAAGCCCCAGTACATTATACCCACGCTATCAGAACTTTTTTAAATGCAGCATATCCAGATCGTTGGATTGGAAGAGGATGACCTGTTCCGTGGCCGGAGAGATCGCCAGATCTAACTAAAATGGATTTCAGCATATGCGAAGTGAATGCTTTCTCTCTTCCTTGGACCTTCTAGGATAATGGACTCCGTCTTATTGCTCGCCAGCTCTAGGCCGTGGGACCTTATCCATCTTCCTTCAAAAGCAACCTTCCAAACTCAATCAATTTAAGTAACAAATTGAACGCTGCTGACACACATCAATTATCTGAAGAATTATTTCCGAATCCAGAAGATGATAAGCCGAACTTCCGAACGAGGAGAGATGATGATGGTTTTATGATATTTATGTGACCATGGCTAATGTTGCGGAAAATTCCTTTCAAATATTCGATTTGCTGCAAGTATATCTTTTACAATCGTTTCTGCAATTTCAATATACAGGGTACACCCTTTATATCTTTCCATGTATTCCCCTAAAAATTCTCTATAAGACGTGGCAATTATAGTTTTGCATTTTATTGCGATGTTGCCAGCTTATTTAAAAAATTCCTCAAATCGTTAAAAAAAACCTGGTGTTATAAAACCTGCTTTAACTTCCAATCTGCAGCAACTATAATAGAAAAATTGACACGATAGAAGATAGATATTCATTGAAGATGAAAAAATAGTCCATACTTTCAGTGGAGTCAATGTAATATAAAACAAAACATTGCAGTCTTCCTCCACAGTTTAATTGTTAACATAAAAAGTTTTTACGTTCCCGACATGTTTCGAGCACTTAAGTACTCATCTTCAGGGGATACTGAAAGGATAATATAAATTTAAGAAAGAAAAGTATAAGATAAAGAAGGATTTACCCAACATCGAGTTTAACATCGAAATAAGTTGTCTCAAGATGAGTACGTAAGTGCTCGAAACATATTGGGAACTTAAAAACTTTTTATGTTAACAATTAAACTGTGGAGGAAGACTGCATTGTTTTATTTTATATTCATTGAAGAGTTTAAACTTGCCTGTTATTAATTAATTTATACAGGGTGTTTCCTACAATCCTGTGAAGATGACGAATTTTTCTGATTTTTTAAATGGAACACCCTGTATCTATCTACTCCATTATGTACAGCTGTTGGTGCTCCATAACTTTTATTAAGGTTTTCCTATACCCATCTCTTCTAGTTTTCGCGGTATGTTCATTTTTACGAATTAAATCCCCAAAATTGCAATAAAACCCATTTCTCTCCTTTTTTGTCCAGCTAGCCATGAGAAATAAACGTGAAAGTAATGCTCATTTATCTGTCAGTAATAAAAATTACTGTTGTAAACTGTTTTATAATAGTATATTAAAGTACATGTTTTATAAAGCATCATCTTATAGCACGCGTCCATGTTAAAAAACGAGCCGCTTGCGTCGAGTTTTTTAACGGGACAAGTGCTTTAACTGCTTTATAAAACACGTACTTTATACTATTTTTTCTATTTTGTATTTTTTTCAATAAGAAAATACATATTTAAATAGAAAATCAACCCTTCAAATTTTGTAAATTTGTATGTCTAAATTCTATGTTGGTAATACTATAAATTTACTTTTATCATAGTAGCCTTGACAATAAATAATATTTTCTTTGTGTCATTGTCACGAAATTTGTGTTTTAATATATCATAGAGTTGTTCATAATTATAATTAAAAAAATATGGAACATGATAATGTAAGTCAGTTCAACTCCCCCTGAGTTAAGGGATATTGCTAATAAAACGATAAATCAACTTTTACCAGAAAAATCCCGAAAACTTTCTTTTCTCATGGATCACAATAACAGGAAACGTCAGACGTCAACAGAATAAAACATTTAAATATTACCAATGCCAACTTTTAAAAAATAAAAAAACGGTATCGTAATAGATCTGTTTCGATACTGAAAACGGTATCGTAATAGATTTCTTATGAAACAAAATTAGAAAAAGTATATTCAAGTTTTAAAATTAAATAATGAATTGTACACAAGCCGAGAGTGTTGATATAATTTTTGTTCGGGGAGCTAGTGACAAGAATACACTATTAGCCAAAAGATTGAATCAACAACGATTTCCTGAGCAAACGTGCTTAAACTGAGGAAAATTAATTAAATGTACTTTTACCAGTCACTGAAAATCCGCATAAAGGGTCGTTACCCTTGTCTCAGCAGGTTGATGTTGAACGAAGAACAGTTCAGCGAATGCTTAGGGCTAATAGTATGCACCAGTATCATGTTCAGCTATTTCATGAATTGTTCCCTGAAGATTATCAGAGAAGATTGGAATTTTGTCTGTGGGCTCAAATCGAAATAAATGAAGAAAGGAATTTTGCTCATTTGGTGCTATTCAGAGATGTAGCTACGTTTCATAGGAATGGAAGGGTAAACAGGAACAATCTCTATTACTATGCCGCAGAAAGGCCACATTTTGTAAGATATAATTCTCAAACTAGATGGTCCTTGAATGTTTGGGTGGGTGTTGTTGGTAATTACGTAATTGGGCAATACTTTTTTGAGCAAAGAGTAGCCGGGGAAGTTTACTTAGACTTTTTGCAAAACCATTTACCTGACCTAACCGCTCAAATACCATATGAAACTCAAAATCAAATGTGGTTTCTTCATGATAAAGCCCAAGTACATTATACCCACGCTATCAGAACTTTTTTAAATGCAGCATATCCAGATCGTTGGATTGGAAGAGGATGACCTGTTCCGTGGCCGGAGAGATCGCCAGATCTAACTAAAATGGATTTCAGCATATGCGAAGTGAATGCTTTCTCTCTTTCTTGGACCTTATAGGATAATGGACTCCGTCTTATTGCTCGCCAGCTCTAGGCCGTGGGACCTTATCCATCTTCTTACTACTCTGATACAGAAGTCCAGAGTTTCCATCAACTCCTTCATGTCGTCGGCGTTCACTTTCAGAGCCGAGTCGTCCGCGAATGTGATGTCAACTGCACCTACAACTTTAGTTGATATGAAAAACCGAATCCGTTCTGTCTGCTTATTAGTGGCACCTGAAATGTTAGAGCTAGTACAAGAATCATAATAATATGCTACGTTTTCTTTAAAATTACCTGCGGTTCATTAAGTTCTTCTACTTTTCTCTGGACCTCAATACAAATTATGAAATATGTCTGGACCCCAATAGGAATTACTTGACGACCCCTACTTTACATTTTCAAATTTGCAGGTAGTAAATTTTGGTTAAATAAACCCTAAAGCTTCTAAACAATTAAGGAATTAAAGGGTCAATAATCTTTTAGTAAACATTTTTCTTTTATCAGTTCATTTAAATCGTTTTCATTTCTTTTGCATTTTCTATTTAAGTAAATGTCAACCATTAACTTTGATGAGTTAAGTTTTCTAAGAAGTAAACGAACAACAACAAAACCTTTCAAAAGTTTGAAACGGTTTTTCTTTAATGGCTTTGGAGTTACACGAATTTTGCTAAACTTAGCTTGTCTAAAGCAACTTAGCTTTTATGTTAATTAAAAATTTTTAAGGGTACCCACTACCTATTTATTTTGAAAATTGTCTTTTGTATTTCTTTCCCTTAGTTTCTTTTAAGCCTTGAATCGTTTTTTTTTATATTTCATTTTTAGCTAAATAGATACAGAAAAGGTGGAATAAAAATTGATTTGTGAAATATATTTTTATATATTTTCGGTACGTTCACATTCCTATAATACAGAGAGATCATTTTGCCTTCCATTTTAGTCAATCTTTACTGAAACTGGGCAAGACCCTTGGTTGATTTGGATAAGCTTTAAACCAGCGCATAATTTATTATAAATGTTTCTTAGAAACATATATTATTTTAGCAACGTAATTTAACCCCCGACATTACATTAAAATTTAACAAGCGGTAAACCTGATAATCGTCTCGGTTGAGTTTGACCTGATAAATCCGTCTATATCAGCAAAATTTGATGAAATTTCCATAACCTACTAAAATGTGGTCTAATCGATCCTAGGCATCGGTTCTCGGCGTAACACAAGTTATACATTATATCTTGTAGATACTATAAACTCTTGAAATTATTTTAACTATAATATATAATAAATTATTACAGTTTAAAACATGGTATCAGTTGTATCATAAAGAGAAATATTTACACAATAATTTACACTTCACTAAACTTTGGTTATTCTGACTATGGAATACCTAAAATAAGAAAAAATATACACAATTATACCTCTAAAATTCGGTAAATTTTGGACTAGTTCATAAACAGCACTAGTAGGGGGTGAGGTACGTGAAAAATCGTGCCATTTTGTGATACAAGTTTCTCCTTTAGCACGATTACTCTGGAGACCCAACTAAATGACTTGACTGGCAGGACACTTGAAATTTTTTATTTGTTCATTCCTTAGCGGGCGTTTTTCAAAACTGCCCCAGTTTTTTGGAAAAATTTATTTATTAGCCAAAAAGACTTATGTCGAGGTCGTTTTCGTATGATTTTGATATGGCAAGAACAAATCCGATATCAAAAATAGTTTGCTAGTCATTTTGTACTTTTTTTTTGAACATTTATTCAGCCAAAAGTACGAAAACTCCAAGCTGATCGTATATGGTGTCATTTCCAAATAAACTGAGGTCGCTGACTAAGAAGTATAGTGAAATAAGTGAAATAAAAGTTTTAGAGGTTATCTGTAGCAAATTTATGAAATAGTAATAATAAAATAACATAGTAGAGGAAATTAGAGTCGTACTTGTTATATTTCACATTAATTCAGTTTCCTGACACGTGTTTCAACACTTGCGGATCATCATCAAAGGCATATAAGACAATAATAAATTCTACATGTCATTAAAATGAAAATTGACAGATGATGGGTTATTTTGGTCCTTAATTTACAGGTATTGGCCAAAGGTACAACTAAATTACAGGTGTGATTACAGAGGTATTTACATCTAAGTAATAAAATAAATTAAGAAAATTATATTGTGTATATAATTTTCGCAATTATTGACAGTGTTTATTGCATATTAATCCTAAGTTATTAGGCTATTAAGTATTAGATTGGCACCTGAAGGCATTTCAAGTTGATTATTAACAACATTACATCGATTTTTTAAGGCTTTTAACAAGGGTAGAAAACTCAACCTATTAGAAACATTAGCAATTCAAAAAGCCTTAAAAAATCGATGTAATGTTGTTAATAATCAAATTGAAATACCTTGTGTGATTATAGAAGAGGTATTTACATCTAAGTAATAAAATTAAGAAAATGATATTTATATATACATATAGGTAAATACATAGCTAATTCAAAAATTGAAAATAAAGACAAATTAACACATAGCGGGGTCTACTATATAGGTCAAACAGGTAGAAACTTTAAAACTAGGCTTAAAGAACATAAAACATCCATTTTAAAAAAACAAAATAAAACAGGAATAGCGGACCATTGTATAATAAATAACCACTCAATATCCAACAAAATAAAACCGATATATACTCAACACAAGGGTAGAAAACTGAACCTATTAGAAACATTAGCAATTAAAAAAGCCTTGAAAAATCGATGTAATGTTGTTAACAATCAAATTGAAATACCTTCAGGTGCCAATCTAATACTTAATAGCCTAATAACTTAGGATAAATATACAATAAGCACTGTCAATAATTACGAACGAAAAAACCCATAATTATATACACAATATTATTTTCTGAATTTTATTACTTAGATGTAAATACCTCTATAATCACACCTGTAATTTAGTTGTACCATTTGCCAATACCTGTAAATTAAGGATCAAAATAACCAATCATCTGTCAATTTTCATTTTAATGACATGTAGAATTTATTATTGTCTTATATGCCGTGTCAGGAAACTGAATTCAATTGCGAAATATAACAAGTAGACTCTAATTTCCTCTACTATTTTAAAAACTTCAGTTGTTTGAGGAAGGGCCTGCCACGTCCTCCAGTGTGATCTTTTACCTTTAGTGGCGAAAAAGGACACCTGATCGCAACCACTAAACGCGTGGAAGCCCCATAATGCAGCAGCCTTCTCTTCACCCAGTGCTGTTTTGTATATACAGGTATAAATCGGCGAATTATGCAGATCCAGTTTCGGAAAAGTGAAGAAATATGAAATGGCAAGCACTAAGACGACACGGACCAGCACAGATTTACCGCCATGCAATGTCGCATCTCGAACTTGCCAAATGATTCTTCCATCTGCCCCCTCCATTCCTCCGCGTAAAACTTCTGTCAAAGAGGAATCAGGGGAGTTAGATCGAATTATGAATTCCTTGTTTGTCACTATCTGTAAGTTACTGGCTTGTTCGAGAAGTGCTTCAGCAAGGTAATTAAACAATTTCTTTTTATTTTTTGAATTTTTAAGGTGGTCTTTCCAGTTAGGGGGCAGTTTTCCTAAAAATTAGGGGGAGAATTTAATATAGAAATAGAATAACTTTACTGAAACATCTTCTTACCTTTCTTTCTTGTACCTTTCTTACCAAGTCCATTCTACGCACTCCATCTCCCCGTGCCTCACGAGTAGGTATCTTGGTACTGTCAGAAAAATACAGATCCCAAACAACATTTACTCGCTTTGTAGAGAGATATTCCTCTTGAGTACGTAAGTGGGGAGAAACTGTTGATTAAAGTACTCTTCAAAAGTTGCTACATTTCTTGGAAATCGAAAATGCACAAGAGCAGCACCATTTATAACAACGCTGTCACAGTGATCTGGCCTTTTCCCCTCGTCACCCAGGATTTTCAAGAATTCCGATCAGAGCATCCTTCTTTCGACTACGTATTTTCCCGTCTCCGGCCACTAATGGTGGGCATTTCTGTAATCATAAAACTATGCAATTTGGTGATATTAATAGAAACTGCAATAAGATGAATGTAAAACATGTAAATTTTAAGGTTGCTTACCTGATTTTCATATTTAAATAAGGAGTACATATCGAGCTTCGGACTTAACACAGCACATATTATTAGTATAGTATAGTATGAATCATTTCACCAGCCCGCAACACTTTTTTAGTCTGTTTTTTTAGAGAGAAGGTGCAACGGAGTAATTTTAATTGGACCGTGGATAGACTTGGTACAACCGATAAGTCTAACTCTCACTTATGCCTGCCAAGGCGTGCCGCAGAAAAAGGGTAAAGAAACGGCAAAAAAAAATTGTATTTTAGCATAATCGCCAAGGAAAATGAATTATGATGGGTAAATGATTTTACCGTTTTTCTAGTTGAACAAAATAAAACAGTTCATGTAAATGTGCTTGTGATGTAGCTCATGTTTTTTTTATAGAAGTTTGTTGGAAATTAATTCATTTTACAGCGGTTTTGACACTGTATTCGTTTCTGGAGTGTGAAAATCACCCGAAAACGACTTCAAGGTCAGTTTTCTTGTGCAATAAATAAATTTTTTGAAAATTTTAGGGTAGTCTTGAAAAGACGCCCCCCAGGGGATCAACAAATCATAAATCTCTAGTATTTTGCAGGTCAAATCATTCAATTGGGTCTCCAGAGCAATCATACTAAAGGAAAAGCTTGTATCACAAAATGCTACGTGATGCCACTTTTCGTTGTGTACCGCCCACACTGTAGGGGGAACTAGAACTACCTAGGTTAGCTCAATGGGCATCCCACATTACCTGCGCAAGAAAAAATTAAAAAACCTACTTTATTTAATTTTATACACTCAACCAAGAAAGTTAAATATTTGGCCGAGCTGGTATTGACTGACACCTTCTAGGGAATTCTCATATTCATATTCTCATATTCAACTAACTCTTCAAAAATTAATAGGGATTGCTTATAAATTTAAACAGCTAAGACCGTTTCTGAAAACAGCACAATTGAAGATGATGTATTATGGATTAGTAGAATCAATATTAAACTATGGTATTAAGGGTCGGGGTGGGGTAGGACACTGCCGTCTCGAAGAACAGGCCGTAATGTTCCCGCCCACATTCTAGAATCAGCTGTTTCTAGTCGATCCACGTTTTGACAGGTTTGCATTGTTTTGGTAGACCGTTTTGGTGTTTCCTTAAAGTTTTTAGTTGTTTTAAGCAGTTTAATGTGATTATTTTAGAAAACCAATAAACATTAATTTAACGTAGTTTGGACCTTTATATGTAAAACCATAAATTATTTGATTAAGTTGCTGTGAAATAGCGAAAAATGCCAAATTCATGATGTGTTCCCGGGTGTATACTCAATTATAATGTTTTTCACTGATGAAATGCTATTTATTGATAAAAAGGATCCCAAGAGACGATTTAGTATTGCGAAAATGTATCAGCTTTTGCATAAAGTACTTTGAGGAAAGGTCTTTAGTCAGGAAATTGAGGGCAACCAGAAGACTTGATGTTAGATAACACTAGAACAGTGCAATCTAGGTACCTTTTTTAATAATATTATTTTGGTATATTGTTTAAATTGTTATTAGATTGTTAAATTTGTTGTTAAATAGATAGTATAATATTAAAGGTTGAGCATTCATACTTAGGCTCGTACTTAGGTTCGGACAAAAATTTAGTAACAAAATAATGCCTACATTCGTTGTACATTTTGTTTAGATTTTCATACGATACAAGTGTTTCTTACTTAAAATATCGGTTAAAACATACCTACAAGTTTAAAGCATGCCTTTTTATTTTTCTAGTCAAAAAAATAAAGTTTATATAGTCTCTCGAGGAAGATAAAATGATAGTATGACCTACCTACCAACCGACTGATATAAAATTTTATTTAAAATAGCTACCTATGAAATTGTTTGTAATGTTTGTTATTCAGGGATTATTTAGGAATTATTTTCGTAACCTCGAAGGAGTATCGAAGTTCGAAAGCACTACTTAGTGATCATAACATCAGCTAGTTTATATTCTTAAATCACTCAGATACTAATCATCGAAATACCTTTTTAATATACGATTCTATACCCCATTTCATATAATTTAAGATATCTTTGACTTACAAATATCAATTTTATTATCTACATGCCATATAGCCTCTATAATAAATTCCATCTTCTAATGTGACGTCGCGATCTTAACATGACGGCCTGTTCTTCGAGGCGGCAGTGCTGCCCTGCTAAGCTGAAACGTCCTATCTGCCTCTTGGGAAGTTTTGAGATATTAACGATTTTGTGTTTCCATATTTTTCACTATGTAGATATTTTGCAAAAAAAATGAAATTTTGGCATATGTTACCATTTAACAATATAAAACAGTGCATATACTTTTCAAATCGCCTAGTTGTTCAGAACTTTGATTTTTGTTAGTTAGGACGTTTTTCCTTAGCAATATGAAACAAAGAAAACACATAGGACAAAAATACAATGTGAAATATTTTTATTTTTAATAATTATCATAACTTCTACTCAACTATATGTGAACAGAATGTATTATATGTAAAAACAACAGCTTAAAAAACAGAAATCTGTACATTCTTAGATAAAAGTAATAGTAATGCGGGATTAAGAAAATATATTGTTTATTTACTCATCGGAGTCGTCTTCGTATGCTTCACAAGTCACACTTAGATCGTTCCAGAATTGCAATCGGGTCCCTGAGATAATTGGTTTTAGAGTTGTAATAATTTGATTTTTTCTACTCTCATCTACACCTCTGTTGCGTGTTCTTTCAGCGGGCCTTTCAAAACCATTTTTACTGGCTTTGTTGTTTAGGAAATCAAGGACTTCAAATTCTTCTTGTCCAAACGCCTTTTTGTATTTAAAGTTGAACATGTTTCTTAAAAAAATAGCCAACACCAGGTCTTTAAAATAAAAGTGACTCTTTTTTAATTTAAATTTCGAACAAAGATCATTCCAGTTGTAGAGCTGCCTAATGTTCATGCTAAAAACATCAGTTTTTCTACCATTGGCAGATGCAACACAGGATACAAAATCATCGAAATCAAAAATTTTTTTGACTCTTTTCATTGACATTTCTACCTTCTGGTGAAAGTGGTCGCCCGACATAAACGTGTAGCCTGGCTCAAAGTATTTTATAGTCAGTTGCTTCAGATTTACTTCGCTGCAATTTACTATGTAGACAAAAAAGGAATATAGGGCCCAATTTTTGTTCTGCGCAGAACAATTATCTAACCAGATGGTTATATGCTCAACATCCCGATTTTTTTAAAAAAATGCGTAAAAAGCAGAAACTATTTCTTCTTTGTTGCGTTTGGCAACTCCTTCATGCCATAAAACTGCCAAAGGCTTTGTAGATTTTGCTTTTCCAACAGGTACGAAACTCTCGTTAAACGCGATGACTCGTGGGACATAAATTATTTCCTTAAACATTTCTGCCCGTGGTAACATTATCACTTTTTGAAGATCCGCAGAAATAATTATTTCATTTTCTATTTCAGGTTTTCCCGAATCTTTTAGATATTCTTCTCTGGCATTTCTGTACTTAGTGTTATGTTCATAGTACTTTTTACACGAATTACATTCTAAAGCTGTATTTCCGTTTTCATGGTCGCTGTCTATTTTATGAACTTCAAATGCAGAACATGTAAAAGCACTCTTCTCCTCCTAACTGGGCGAAAGAAATATTCTATTTGTAAGTCTTCGGGATTCAGTGTTAGTTGTACTTCTGATTTTGTTGATATGCTTCATAGAACCACTCACAAAAAGGCGCTGTTCTTTTTTAGAGAGTTTCCAATATTGAGAGTTTATACTAGTTTGTTGTTCTTCACTAGTTTTGTCTGAGCCCTTCAATGGACAGGTCTTTGAACTGCATTTTCCTTGAACCCCCGATTTAGATGATTTAGTTAATTGTTTCTGATTTTTCCTTTCCTTGAATGGTACGTCAAATGATCGCCTTTTTCTAGGAGACCCTTTTTTAGTAAAGTTTTTTACGAAATTTTTTTCAGCTATATTAATAGATGAATTAATCATATCTTCAACCAAACTAACCAAGTGAAAATTGGATTCATACACTTCATTTTCTTTAGTGTCTACTATCTTTTTAGGTACATAGTCGGCGGTAACATGAGGAAATTTTAAAGTTGTTTTTAGGAGTGGTGACTCAAGAATTGTTTCGGATTCCAATGAAATATCTTGCATCCCAATATCAATCCTGTCAGAGTTGACCTTAACGAAACTATTTTCAAAATTTACGCTATTACAGTCGGGAATTACATGAGTTGCTTTCAAACTTTTCTTTGGAGATTCTGAATGTTCATTTCTGTAATGCAATCAACGTTATCACCAGGTACATATTCGGGATCATAATCAGCTTTGGGATAGCTCCGTTTATTCTTTAGTTCATTTTTGGATTTTTTTAGTTGCTGTTGGAGGCTTTTGTTTAAAGCTAGCGTAACTAATTTCTTGCTTCTGTTGGATATATTAGCCATCCCGTAATAAGAAAAAAGATCTCCTTAAAAATACATAAAAATGTGAGTTTTATTTATAGTAAAACGGCTTGATAGATAGCAATAATGTGTATTTTACTACTGTCCTACTAGAAGTGAGACACACTGTATACCATATAAGCACGCACAAATAAATCACTTAAAAATGTATCTTATAAGATTTAAACACAGACTAAAGCTTCTATGAGCAACCCTTAATTATAATTTAATTAATAAACTGTACTCACCTAATAATTTTAAAGAACACGGTTAAAAAGCACTTATTGAACAGTTTTTACAAATCGATGTTGCATTGATTATAACAACTTTTATAGGTTATGGTAGAACCGGCAATTCAATGCATTTCTTATCCTAACGCGCAAATTCGAAGGAGATTACTAAGCTGAAATATCCTAACTGATACATACGACATTCCGCTTCGTAATATGGTTTGATGTCATTAAATTTTACTAAACTAAAACGTCCTATCTACGTAGATAAATAGGACAAATTTGCTTAGTAAATCAAGATAGGACAAACCTTCTTAGTAATATTGTGGTTTTTGTAGATAGGACGGAACTGAATGCATGAAATAAGTGATTTTTGATGTAGTTAGGACGTTGTATTGTAGGAAAACAGTTAGAGATGTATGTTTGGACTACAAATATGCCTTTAACACAAAATCTCAAATTTTGTCAGATAGGACGTTTCAGCTTAGTAGGGCAGAGTGGGTAGGAACATGTAACCTAAAACGACTCGAAAATCTACAGAAAAGAAGAAGTTCTTCTACTACTAATTTATTTAAAAAATTTAATACATTTTCCATTAGACAACTCTATTATTAAAGCTTACTAATTCACCACCAACAAGAATCCCGTGGTGTAAGACCTGAATCAACCACAATTATGTACTAGAAATAAACAAATATGACTATTTAAAACTAGCTTTAAGAATAAATCGATAGGACAAAGACACTTCTAATATACTGGTCCGAAACTCTACAATATATTATTATCCACAGAAATTAAGCAATACACTTACATAAATAAATATAAAAAATTAATAAGAACGTGGGTACTTAATCAGCGATTGGATATATTGTTACATGACAATATTATCGGGTTACTACGCCAACTACTGTAAGATTTATAACCTTATATTGTGGTAACGCAATATCTGTTTGTATTTTGATTATTAAAAAAAGTTTAGGGTCACCGCCTACCTCAGCTAGCTTAAACTCGTGCTAATTGTAGCCGGGGTGGTTCTTTAGTGCCACTAAAATAATAATGCTCACGTGTATGAACTTCAAAGAGTGTTACTGGGCAAGCCAAGATATGTAATTGAGTTTTGAGTGCCACTCACAGCTGCTTTTAGCTGTAACTTGTCACAACAACCCCAAATTCCTGTGAGTGAACAATTGAGCCCACACACAGTGCCAGAACAAACACGAAAATTAATTATAAGGTATTTAATTAAGAGAAAGGTTTAAGTAAAAAGATTATTTGAAATGGTAAATGCCAATAATTAACTCAACAGCTGATAAATATGATTTACCAAATCAAATAAAATAGAAGAAGTGTAAGTTTGACAAGGTTAAATACTCATTATTATAGCGCAAAAGTTGCAATTCTTTTACATTCCGCCTTATAAGTACATCTGAATTCTGAGATTAATAAGGTAAATCACTTAAAACGTTGAATAATTAAGTATTTATGCAGTTAAATTGTATTAGAAACGTTTAGACAAAATAGCTTATGGCTTCAAATAGAATAAAAAAAAAATTACTAAGTAGATACCGCAAGAAATTATATTTGGTGATGGTCTGGACACCTCAACGGCCCAATCTGATTTGGCCGTATTATCGGAAAACCAGCAGGCAGTAGAAAGCGGCACAGTAAAAAACGTTAAAGTGGTAAAAAGGAGAACTGTAATGTGCTAGAGAGACTGATCAAATAGGTGTTTCAATCACGATTAGGTGTGGAAAACCTATAGATGGAAACTGATTTTCCTAATTTTTTTCACGAAGGCTAAAGCTTGACCAGTGTGCAGAGTCTGCTTTGACCGAATGATTCAGATGACAGTTTAGCGTCAATCTCCAAAATCCACAGCAAAAGGTCTCAGAGAATAATTAGAATTTAAGCCAACACAACCTAAAGTGAAGAGCGGTTTCGCGCAAGGACGTAGAATCATGGACTTGCAGTTCTACGACACAGGTTCATATAATATTGTTCTGTATATTTTTATGTACCGGGTGTCCCACTAAGAATGACTGTCGGCCGTATCTCAAAAACTGTTAATCGTATGGCTTGCGAAAAAAAAAAATATTAGGTAAAATGGTCATGAGAAATTGTTGGAAATTATTTTCAAGTTTTTCAGACTTGCGCTAGAGGGCGCAACAGTAACGGTAAATATGAATCACAAAGTTTTCTCAAAAGTCGCCTAGTTAGGGTATCCCGAAAATAACATTTTTGTATATTTCGAAGATTTATTAGTAAAATTTACCTATAGAACGTGTTCGTCACTTTTCAAATAAAGTGGTGGGGGAAGCTTGAACATTATTTGTAATAAATGCTGATAACTCCGATCTGGCTTAACATAATTCCGTAAACTTAGTTTTGGTAAAAAGGGCTTTTCTCGCTCTATATATCACCTTATGAACTACGGCAATATGTGTTTTACACTAGGCGCTAGGGGGCGCTGTCTTACACAACTTCACAAACGCGTTATCATAGTCCGATTCGGAAGATCAACTTTAATTAACATCGTTTCTACTAAGCGATTCAACCATTTCTCCGATTATTATATCTACCTGCCACATTTTGGCTTCTTTTTTTATCACTTGATCGATACACTTTTTCCACTTTTCCGCACTGATTTTACTCATAGCTTCATTAAAGAGTCTTTTTAAATCCACCATTTTATAAGTCGTGTTTTTTTTTCTGGCGACATCTGTCTTTATTCGAGCCCATATAAGTTCGATCGGGTTTAATTCGCAGTGGTAAGGAAAGAGTCTATATATACTCTAGTCTATATTTTATGTATATTGGCTAGAACCAATAGTTCTTTTTTTAAGGAATCTAATTGAAATTATATTTGTCTTAAGCTTAGCCATTCTGTTATTTCACTTTTACGCCAGGCACTTGTCGGTAATTTCTCCGTCAGCCCAGAGTGATAACTTGCATAATCCTATACAATTTTTGCATCTTTTGGTACTTATAAGATCCAACATTTGCTCGAACCATTCTTCAAAGACATCGGAATTCGTGTCGCGTTTTTTCCATAATTGTAAACATAATAGTATATTCAATTTAAGCTGAATACAAGGATGATTAATAGTCTAAGAAGTCAGCAAAAACCGAAAGTTAATATCTATTTTCAATCTGGAGATATCAACAACAATAATCATAATTACGGAACATTATGATTTTATTTTCAAGTTGCCATTGTAAAGGTTTTTTTAAGAGTCAAATAGGCCTTCGAAGAAGAAAATATGAAGGTACGTATATGTTTCAAGCAAATATATCGTTACGACAATAATTTTCAGTGGTGCCCTAAATGTTCAAGTTGTCGCCCATCGTTCTGTATACACAACTCCAGTCTCTCCCTGGTTGATAATACTGCAGCTTCCACCTTCGCAATAGGGATACGGCGGCTGCTGTCCGTTATCCTTTCTATCATGTTTTCCCTTGTGGTGAATCTGGTGACAAAAACAAGATCCTTCAATCTCCCCCATAGATAAAAATCTAGGCATGTTAAGTCAGGTGATCAAAAATAGAAATTACCACTTTCATTAACAGTAGCACAATATATCCTATAATATTACCTGGCAGGCCACAAAAAAATACTCCCTCTTCCTATCCATCTTGCAGGAAATGTGTCGTCAGAATTGGGAGGAAGAATTGGGAGTTTGTAATTTAAAAAATGTGAATATCTTTTCCCAGTAAGCGACTCATTAAATACAAACGGCCCAATTATTCTGCCACCCAAAATGCCGCACCAGACATTGACACTTCATCTTTCTTGATGCTGCATCTCCCGCATCCAATGGGGATTATCCTGCGACCAATAATGCATATTATGGCGATTACTCCTCCATTACTATGGAAAGTAGCTTCATCAGTCCAGAAAACTCTGGAGAGGAGATTTCTATCTTCCAATATCATATTGAGCAACCAATAGCAATGATCCAATCTTCTATCATAATCTTGCGGGGTCAAAGCCTTGTGAAGCACAATATGGTAGGGATGTAGCCTAAAGAAAAACAAAATACTTATACATTGACTTGAAAACTATTAAGAGAAATATTGGCATTATTCTAAACTATTTAAGAGTTATAACATATAGATATAATTACTTACCTTTCTTCTAATGAAATCCAATGCACAGTAAAGCAAGTAACGCCCAAGTCTCTAACAATTTTATTAATCTAATACTATTTTACATTTACAATGTTTTCTTCGGTTCGACCTCGGCGGCGTCTGCGATATACAGGGCGACGAATACTTCCAGTAGTACGAAAACGGCTAGCTAAACGATTAAACATTCTACTGTCGTATCGGCGCCTTTAAGGGTATCGTACCGCGTAAACCCGTTCACAATTGTTGCATTTCCCACACATTCAAAAAACACCGCAATGATGTCAACCACTTCTTCACGTAACAGATGCATTTTGAAAATCAAATACGACACAACACTGTTGGCACGACAAAAAATTTGACGTAACAATGAAAGGTGACACGCGTGCACAGTTTCAATTCATATTTTGTTTTTCCAAGGCCTATTTGACTCTTAAAAAAACCTTTACAATGGCAACTGGAAAATAAAATCATAATGTTCCGTAATTATAATTATTGTTGTTGATATCTCCGGATTGAAGATAGATATTAACTTGCAGTTTTCGCTGACTTCTTAAACTTTTAATCATCCTTGTAACCAGGTAAAATTGAATATACTATTATATTTACAATTATGGAGAAAACGCGCAACGCTTGTGAAGTTGTAAGACAGCGCCCCCTAGCGCCTAGTGTAAAACACATATTGCCGTAGTTCATAAGATGATATATAGAGTGAGAAAAGCCCTTTTTAACAAAACAAAGTTTACTAAATTATGTTAAGCCAGACCGGAGTTACCAGCATTTATTACAAATAACGTTCAACCTTCCCCCACCACTTTATTTGAAAAGTGACGAACACGTAGGTAAATTTTATTAATAAATCTTTGAAATATACAAAAATGTTAATTTCGGGATACCTTAACTAGGCGACTTTTGAGGAAACTTCCTGATTCATATTTACCGTTACTGTTGCGCCCTCTAGCGCCAGTCTGAAAAACTTGAAAATAATTTCCAACAATTTTTTATGACCACTTTACCCAATATATTTTTTTTCCGCAAGCCATACGACTAACACTTTTTGAGATACGGCCGACAGCCATTCTTAGTGGGACAGCCGGTACATAAGTGTATTTATTTGTTTAATTATCAAATAGAAACCCATATGCGAGATGTTACACGTGGCGACATCTCGCAGCAATCGAGCTATCCACCCAACCAGACCAGCGAGGTCTTAGAGAAGACCAAACGCTGAAATGGATCCCGCATAAGCAGGTATCTAATGTCAGGTGGCGCTGAAAGTCAATCGTCGGTTTCTGTGAACCGAAAACGTGATATTAAAGAAAGATGTTTTTTATGAAATAAAAGTTCTGGATCACAAATCTGATTTGGACTGTTTGTACTTCGTCCCTTGATAAGTTATTGTGACTATTGTTTTGCTATGGTATGTATTTAGGATTATATTCTCTCAATTTTAGAGTTTTAATCATGTCATATACTGAAAGGACTTTGCTACTAAATTTTGTTTTCGATCTTTTGATTTAATTTTGCTATAAAACTTAATTTTAGAGATTATCAGAAATTAAATATTTGAATTTTCTGCGTGCAAGTTTCACTACTTAACTTAAGTAGACAATATAATATTGTAAGATTTTAAATGAATAAATAAATAAATAACTCAAGCAAAGATCTTTTTTGCTGGAGGTTTCCTCAGTGTACCTCCATTCTCCATTAACTTTACAACCTTTGATTATGGCGATTCTCCTCCTTATAAATATTTTTTATTAGTTATCATTACACATAAACTTTAATTAAGAAAATTATGTATTCTGAAGCCACAGTGAAAGGGAAAGAAGAGAAAGACTCATATGCATTAAATCTCGTCGCAGCATACTACGTAACTAATGAAGTAAACTAATAAGATTTAGCTTCGTCGTATATCAAATGGAGAAAACATATCGCACAGATTCTCTGATATCTCTGGACAAATTGTTTTTGATTTAAATAAAAGCCCCGAGTTTCTCATCTGAGAAAAGCAATTTCTGGAGGATTTCGCAGCCTACATATCACGTGAAAGTGTTACGAGCTAGAGCTGGGGGCAATTTTGGGTTACAATTTGTTTTCCATTCGGTCGGAAAATGTATATACAGAATAGAATGTAAACAGTTTTATTTTCTAAATGTGTTTTTCCTAAATATATTTTCCAAGAAAATATTGGGTTTCGTTTGTATAAACAAACTAATTATCTGTTATGCCTGGGTGAGGAAAGAACTGAAAATAAATTTTCCCTATTTTTTTTTTGGATTTATTATTGATAACAAGGTAACTAAAGTAAAACAAAAACAACTACCAAGATAAATTTAAATAAGCGTAAATATTTTAACAAAATGGAATATTTTGAAGAAAAATCATTGAAACTCTAAATACATAAATCAACGGTGAGAAGTGCGATTCAAATAAATAATTGTAACATAGTCAAGTCAAGATACGCGCTGTTTTCTCTGTTCAAATCGTAGAGCGCTTCAAGACGCAAAACTAATAATCAATATTTTAATTTTTCTCGTACATTCTAACAATCCATTTTTCATTTAAGAAAATGACGACTGAAGTTCAAATCTAGGTGTTATACAATTATAAATATCACTGAAAATAAGGGCAGCGCTAAACGCAAGAGAATCACAACTATCTATGAAGTGATAAAATTTCTGGGCTATGTATTAAAGACAATTCAGTCTTTAAATTCACTCGTTCTTTGATAACAAGAGGCAGGAAGCCAGTATCATTCTTAAAAGATTTCGATGCACACAAAAGTTAAACTATCCTACCAAAAATCTGGAAAAATATGCGCGAGTCGGCAAGACAGTTCAGATTTCAAAGGTACACCGCGATGAAATATCGCGCAGGTAACATTTGAGCAAGTTTAATCCACTTTGCAATACATCCAAGCAAAAAAGGCATTTTTCGAAGACATAAAGAACGCGGCACTCAAGGTTTTTACCAGAACATACAGCACAGGATATACAGTGAGTCCCAGAAGTAATGTCTAAATTCATTTAAAATTCGGCGGTGTGTTTTCTGGAAAAACCCTCGGTCCCATCGATTTTTATTTCCTAATGTGGTTTTTTTCATGGAAAATTCATGAATACAGGTAAAGTCTGTGCGTTTTAAGAAGTCCGCTAAGCCATAAAACCTCTTGAGCATTATGTCGGTGGCTCTCAAACAATAAATTATATTGAAGGTAATTTTGGATGTTGATGAATTACATTTTCTAAATAAAATAATTTAAAGTAAATAAAAAATTAGTTTAGGTAAAGAAAAATAATAATTTTTTAGCTTTTGTAGTATTCAGACAAATTAGTTTTACGAATCCTTTTTTATAAAGTTTTGGTTCTAAAAAGAACCGATTTTGTAGTCTTGCGACAGAACGAACCTACTTGTAGATAGGTACTACTAAATCCAAGGTTTTTGAATGGAGTCGAAGCCGAGTTATCTTTTTCTAAAGTAAAATACCGTTCCACTTGTAATACCAAACGGCGTTCACCTGGAGATAAATGCCTTCTAGGCGATGTGCCACCTTGCTGAACATTTTCCATAACTTTGCTTAATAACTGATTTTAATTCACACACAATGAGAAACAAACTAAAAGTGAAAAGCACAACTACTTATTTAAAATAAAGTAGAACATACCATCCCGCACTTCAGCACATTTTAATTATTTCTTGGAAAATAGTAATTATTATGAAGATTTAATTATAATAATCCCAAAATAATGTCATTATCGGAAAAGTATATACCTGACAAAATCTTTAACATATTTAACAATCCCGCACTTGAGGAAATTTTAATTGGTTCTTGGAAAATAGCGATTATTATATAGATTTAACTATAATAATAGCAAAATAATTTAATTATCTATTTAATTATTATTTATGCTCAACGCGTAATTCTAAGATAATTTTGTTTTGAAACCTCTGATTTCGCCCAGTAATAGAATACAGTAAACCAGTGGGATGTTCGGTGTGATCAAGTATAGCGAAGGTGCGAAGATATTGTAACTTAACCGACTTACTGTTTTAAAAGCGATAACATCCCTTGGTGATTTAATCCGATATCGGACTTCTTAAAACGCACAGACTTTAGCTTAAAAATAATTAACTTAATTTTTTCAAATCAAAATATCTATTTTTTATTTCACTTTTGAGTTTTACATCGAATTCTAAGTATGTTTCATGTACCGGATGATCGCGTATAATGTTACCCCCCTTTGTATTTAAGAAAAGACTCTTAAATACAAAAGTCATAGGATTTATTATAAACTTTATGCAAAATATATTTTCGTAGACACAAAAATGAAAATGCATAAAAGCGTGACAGATCAAAGTTATATTTTTTTAAATAGAATTCTCTGTATATTGTTGCATTATTGGATTCTACGGACAATTCTAAACACAATTTATATATAACACTATATATCTAAATTAATCCGTTTTCGACTTATTGATCTTTGAAAATTACTATATACATTTAAATGCAGGCAACCATTTTAATAACCCCGAGACATTAAATAGGGTCCAATATCATTTTTAAGGAGTTTATTCAGCAAGATGGCGGTCATTTTACACATTTTCTTAAGTAATGTTTTCGTTTTACTTAGTTTCTTACAATATTTTTAATACATACTTCCAACTTTGTTGTACTTTGTTTTATTATTACTGTTAATAATTATTGATGTATGCAGGTAGTTGTAAATATTTCTTTTCTGGCAAAACAGCTCATTTAACGAAAAATATTGAAGAGGTAAAATAGTTTCCAAATACATCCAGTCACTCGACAAAAATATCTGGGTTGTCATAACACCATTGATATAAAAAATCAGGAGAAATGTTGACATATTATATCACACATCCACTTATTTACAGCTGGTGACCATACTACTAGAAAACGTCATTTTATAGTATTAGTATATATACTAAAAATCATTAAAATCGATAAGCAGGTTTTCAGGTAATTTAGTAAAAACCAATATTTTTACAAATTTTTGACGCCATTTACCGGCTAAACGAGACACAATTTTGGATATAACTAAGTCGGCTTAGATCGACCTATTTTGACGTCAGGAGTCTGTCGTCAAACGTTGTACACGTATTTTCCGGACACCCTGTATAAGAAATAAGATCATGCAGGTCAAGATGTATCGTTTCCATGGATAACAATATTAACAATGTTAACTTGGTAAATTTCGTAACATGAATTGTCAATTTTGATAAACGGTAAGAATTTCTATTCAAAAATGCCTTAATCTATTCGAGAAAAGCAGACTATTTTAATTGCTTATATTAAAAATAATAATAATGTGAAAATGGCACAGCAAGAACTACGAAGAAATAATGCGCGTATGCACGTTCCCTGTAAACAGACAATTAGAAAAATATTTATTAAGTTTCAAGAGGATTCAAACTTAAATAGAAAGAAAATACGTATTCCACAAGGCGAGGATACTGAATTGAACATTTTACTCGCTATTCAAGAAAATCAGTATAAATTAATTAGAACCATTTCAACCGACTTAAGACAAATGCAGGATAACCTGAGAAATGCATCATCACTTAAATTAGCTGGCTACAAACCTTTCAAAATTAGACCCACGCCAAAATTGACTATTCGGCAAAGAGAAAAAAGAGTAGAATTTTGCCGTGAAATGCTGGGAATAATAAATAACAATAATAACTTTTTACAAACAATTCTTTGGACAGGCGAGGCAACCTTTTCTACCAATGGCATGATAAACAGGAAACGTACGAGGTATTGGTCACCAGAAAATCGCGACAGTTACCGAGAATTCCAGTATCAGGGTCGACCATCTGTAAATATATGGTGCGGCATACTTGATAATAAAATCATTGGGCCACATTTATTTGAAGCCATATTTAATGGAAATATATATTTGCGATTTCTTCAAAATGAATTAAGAGACTTTCTGGATGATTCGCCACTAGCACGTTTAAACCAACTTACGTATCAGCAACACGGCGCCGGCGCCCCGCCGCACAACGTAATTGGAGTACGAACTATCTCACTCAAATATTTGGAAACTGGATCGCACGGAATGGTCTGATTAAATGGTCGCCTAACAGTCCGGACCTCACACCCTTCGATGCTCTCTTGTGGGACACACTGAAAGATAGAATTAATGCGAATAATATAGGGAATCTTGAACACCTTAAACTACTCATAAGAAATGAAATAAATGTAATAAATACTAATTAGCCTAAGTCGATCAGAAACTCCTTGAAAAAATTACGAAGAACCTTAATAAAGTGCATTGAAGTTAATGGAGGTTCGGTCAAACAACCCTTTATTTAGAACACCTATATTTCTGTTCTATAGTCTGTAATCAAAGTTTTGCTTTGTTTTATTCAGTTTGTTTAACTACACATGTTCATCATTTTGTGCTTGATTTAAGCTAAGATCTAATACTATTTGGGATTTTTTTTTTAATAGCGGGCAAAATGTTCAGTTCAGTATAATCATTCTGTTATCCATGGAAATGATACATCTTGACTTGCATGACCTTATTTCTTACATATAGTAATTTTCAAACATCAATAAGTCGAAAACAGATCAATTTGGATATATAGTGTAATATATAAATTATGTTTAGAATTGTCCGTAGAATCCAATAATGCAACAATATACAGGGTGATTTATTTTAAAAAAAATATAACTTTGATCTGTCTCGCTTTTATGTAATACCCTGTATCTACGAAAATATATTTTGCAAAAAGTTTACATTGAATCCTATGACTTTTGTATTTTACAGTTTTTTCTTAATTGCGAAACAAAGAAGTTAAAGGGGGGTAACATTATACGTGATCACCCTGTACCATATCTTATACTACTTAAACCCAACAGTAATCGAAAAATTTACGATTGAACATACCAATAGGTAAGATGTAATATACATCGAGCAAAATATTTCATTTTATTTTTATTTATTTTATTTTTTTCAATTCTGTTATTTCTGAGGGTTGACTTGTCACCGTTTAGTACTATAGAAACTGTATCACAATTTTACTTCAAATAAGTAACTGTCAGGCGTAGTTGCAAAGTTGCGGTTTTCACAATAATGAAGTTAACGAAACGAGGACAAATTGAAATTCTATGTAACTCACCTAAATATTTATTTATATTACACTAGGTATATAATTATTAATAGACTATAAGACTATTAGACTGTTGGAAAATTAAAATATGGGTGTATTACAAGATCGTTTAAATTTTTGTAAGATTAATCTATTTCACACAGTCTTGAACTTACTGAAGCCAACTAGATGTTCTTTATATAATGAAAAATGTAAATAGTAGATTTAAGACCTTATATATTAATAAAAAGAAAGACTAAGATAAGTTATTGAAGCAAGCAAAGAAACAAAATTATGCAAATGGGTTAAAAAACTCAGAAAATAAGAGTGCGTCTGGAAAATCGTCAAAGAAATAAAAGGGACAAAAAAGTGGAAAAGATTGAAGGTGACAACATCTTTTGAAATAAGAAATAAGTTTAGTTACAGGTATGATGAAATCTTAGCAGACATAATAATATTTATCATTGCGACAATTTTGGAATCACAATTTTGTATGGAACATTTTGGAAGCCCTGGACAGGGGTGATGCCCTTTTGGGGTTGATCCGTGATTTGTCAAAATCATATTGCACATTAAGTCATGATATTCATATAAAAAAGTTGAGTCTGTATGGTATTAGATTAACAACTTTAAAGAAGGGCAACAGAAAGTAGTGATAGGTAAAGGTAGAAACAGAGCTTTCTCTTAAACAAAAAATACTTTATTTGGAATACCACAAGGTAGCGTTGTTGGCCCAATTGTATTCATTGTTTACATCAATAACACAACAAATCTCTACTCTCTGAATAATACGTTTAAAATCACGAATTTTTCTGCTGACACTAATGTTTTGTTGACTACTTGAGATGTGACTATGGCTGGAGTTGAGGATTAGTTTTCTAAAAATAAACTAATTATTTATAGCTCCAAAACTGGCCGGACCACGTTCAGAACAAACAGATCACGGATTAAATAACCTGAAAGTTTTCATATAAAAAATGATTGTAACTTGTAATTTTCAAAAATAGCAGCAAGTTGTTAGGTATATTTGTGGATAGCACTCTCTTATGAGATTAGGTTGTTAGTTAAATAAGATATGCTATAGTTTGCGAATATTAGGCAGATACGTCCCCTCAAAAACTAAGAAAATGTTGTATCATGCAAATTTTGAACCTCATATTTGATACGGAAATATCATGTGAAAATTGCAGAGGTATTGTAAAAGTTTGTGTCTGCCAAAACCCAGCACTAAGAATAATAATGAATTTTAATTATAGAGAGTCATGTCGAGGAATATAAATAAAGTTGATTTATTATTATTATTATTTAATGAAGAACTAATTATGATTTCTGTCGTGGAATATCTTAATAGATTATAATTTCATCTAATTATCCAAATCTGGCAACTGGTCAGGGCGAGGAATTTAAGACAGTGAACCAAAAAAAAACTCATTTACTTGACTCAGGTTCCCCATGACCAAAAAATATTTAATGTGCTCTGCATCTGAGAAGCGTCAGACGTGTGCTGATTGTTCGTCATTAGCGTAGGATTGTAAATGCGATTTTTAAGATGAATGTGTACACGCGTTACGCGTTGTAATTATTTTCATTTTTATAAATTTAAAGGCGTCTCAAGCTGTTGCGTTTAGTTTCTTTTATTTTCATATAATTCTTTCAAAAACCTAAATTTATAAGAGAAAATCATTTTCAAAAAAGTTGTACGCACTCGCCTCGATTATTCTGTTTTTTAATTCATCTGCATCATTTGGTCTTTCTCTTAAGTTATCAAAGACGTTTGATGTGAGGTATCCACAATAGAATAAGTCCAAAGGCGTGATATCCGGGCTCCGAGCGGGCCATTTAAAAGGTCCAAATCGTCCTATACAGCTGCCCGCAAACACATTATTTAAATACTCCGTTACAATTATTGCGCTATGAGCTGGAGCTGTTGAAGATAATTTCCTCCCTTTTGTGGGCTAGCGCAGGACCTACTTCCATATGTAAAGGATCGATGTATTTTTCTTTGGTAAGTGTACCGTCTATAAAAAATGGACCACTAATCATATTTCCTAGAATATCTGCCCATACATTTATATTTTGTCGCCACTGGGTATGCGTTTGGTGCACTACGTAGAAATTTTCTCGAGACCAGATTCTAACATTTTGCTTGTTCAGTGTTCCATTAATATTAAAGGAGCTTCCATCTGTAAACAGTATGTTATCAGCAGTACCTGGGATATTATTAATTCGATCCATCCATTCTTCACAAAACTGCATGCGTTCAAAATAATCATGCGGTAAAAGTTCCTGTACGTTTCGATTTTTAAAAGATTTGTACTTTTCTTTCTTTAATCCGTTGTAACAACTGCTTCTAGATTTGTCGAAGCGATCAGCAAGGTGTGTCAAATTGGATGATGATTGTTCTTCTATCGCCATGCAGAGACCCATTCGGAATAATTTAGTTAACACAGAGGAATTTCTTTTTGGTTTTTTATGAGAATCATCAAGACATCCACTAGTCATGAACTTTACATGCGAATCGTTGTACGGTCGACTTGCTGTGAATAGGGTTTTGATAGACAGCGGCAAAATTATCAGTAACTTCCCGATATGACATTCCTCTTATGCAGTTTGAAACCATTTCAATTCGTTCTTTTACGGTGTAGATAGACATGATAAATTACAAAACCAATTTCATGAAAGTCACGAGAATCGTGACAGCTGTGTCATTATATTTTTCTTTATCTAAGGTAGTTAATTACATAAATTACAAGAGGGTTAAAAAGTGTTATTTTTACCAAAATAAAAAGGTCTTTTTTGGGTATCTTTTAGAGCTTTTTTGCACAGATTGTACTATAACTTATTCCCCCGATCTCAAATTTTGTCTATTCTCAAGTTTTAGTAATATTTGTTTAATACAAATGTGAGTAACATAGGCTTTAAGATTTACCATGTAAATCCCTATGTCCCGCGTTAAAATAAACGCAAATGTCAATAGATACGAAGCATGAGACATTAACTAATTCATTATGATGTAAGGACGTATACATTTTTAGATCGTCATTTATCTCGCGCGAATAACGGGCTATTAATCTAGTTTGGCATAAATGCCGCATTTAATTTTTTACAGTTCCCATAACTTTGTTATAATTAAACCAAAATGATGCGGCCATAAATAGCCTCGGACGTGATAAATTATAATATAGTTAGTGATATAATTTTGGTCAGCGTAGCCAAAAAATAAATAATAAAATGCAACTGTATTTTGTTCAGTTGTATGACAACATAATAATTGAAATTATGATATTAACGAATTTTGCAGTAACTTGAATGACCTGTAAGCGATTTTTTTGGTGTTGTTGAATATTTCCTGACAAAAACACAAATTCAGCCGATTTACTCTTTAGTTTTATTTGAATATAATTCCCAACAATCGATCTAATAAACAGTAAAAGATAGATCATATAAAATTATGACGAAGTTTTACAATTTACTGCTGATTAAGATGCCCCTAATGAGAATGTCAAGATGTAGTTTTTATTTTTTTTTTAATTTAGACTTTTCTTTCTTTTTTTCCTTATATTTAAAGAACTCGTCCAATGTGATTATTAAGCGCTAATAATTGCTGTAAGTTAGAAAGTAAAAAAGACGACGCGGCTGGTTTTTGATACACGGGACATACCCCATATTTAGGTTATCCTGTAGCTTATCAAAAAGTAATCAAATGTTATTTTTGTAGTTTTTTACGTCCAGTGACGTACTCAGATTTTTTCTACGTTCAATAGTTTCCGAGAAAAAAAAAAAACAAACTTTCTTCTTTTTAAATGGGTCGCCCTATTTTTTTTTAATTGTATAATTCAGTTTAAAACAAGCTTCTCAGGAATATACAATACCTTATTTTTATATTTAATATTAGGCACGAAATTTACGTTTTGTTAAGAAAATATATATTTTTAGTTAGTAGGCCACGACGGGTATCTAAAAAAAGAAAAGAACACAGTCATTTATGTCATATTAAAAACTTCTTTAGTTTCAGAGTATTCAGATTCCCAAAGATGTTTTAAAATATCTAAGTATTGGAAAAAAGTCAGTTTGTCCTAATTATGGCAGAAAATATAAACTTTAAAAATAATGAAAAATACGACATGCTCGTTTGTTAAGTCCATTGTAATGAAAATGCAGATGAAGCATTAGAAGTATATTTGAATAGATAGTATCTCTATGAAGATTTATTACATTTGTTAAATTACTTGTAGATATTCCGAAAGACGACAGCCGCATAAAATAATTTTTCTAAAGATGAAATCAAATTTAATTAAAGACGGTTCATTTTCTAAACCTCGACCTAAAATCTACACCAGGAAACCGCAAGGCTGATGAAATAGATGTTTTAGTTTCAATTGAAACAAATCTAACTAGTTCTTGCAAAGCGTTTGAAGGTTCGATCGGAGCAGTTAAATCAAGAGTTCAAACGATCCCAAAAAACACAATTTTAAGCCATATAAATTCCAACTAGTACAAAACTTACATCCTGGTGATGCACAACGCCGTAAAGAGTTCTGTAATTGGTATTTACAAAATATCAGCAGAGAAATTGATTTTAAAAGAACCGTTATATGGTCCGGTGAGGCTCATTTTAACAGTGCTGGTATATTTAATCGGCACAACACGAGGTTTTTGTCTCAGGAAAATCAGCATGTAATATTTCCACTTGAACGGCAAGGCAGGTTTGGCTTTAACGTTTCATGTTGTATACTAGGAAACAAAATAATTTATTATATATTTGAAGGCAGCCTTAATGCAAATAAATATTCGTAAATTCTGGTAAACATTGTGCCGGAAATAACAGGGGACGTGTCCTTAGCGGGTCTCAATAACTTGCATCTGCAACAAGATGGAGCACCTGCTCACAATGCGCTAATTATCAGGGCCTACTTAAACAATAATTTTCCAGACCACTTTGGAACTAATGGGCCTGTAAGATGGCCACCAAGGTAACTCGATTTGTCGGTTTTGGATTTCTTTTTGTGGGAATATCTTGAAAATAAAATTTATTCTATTCAATACCAAGCAATTGCAGATTTAAGAAATGTCACTGAAAAATCATTTAGGGAGAATTTAAAGGTTGCTTCCCTTCGTCGGATACATCCCCAGACGCGTTTTGCCGTATAACACCTACTTGACCCTAAAAAGTCGATGTATAATGGTAGATGTAGCTTTCGAGCGACACCTCTTGGCAATCAAATGCATCACCTGACCCGTCCGACAAGAATCAGTCGGAAACGGAGAAGGAAACTCCTGCAATGACCAGACGAGCCGGTCATTATTGCAGGAGTCGCCGCCAGGTGCGCAGCATTAAGAGATAGTTCAGTTAACGGACCGAGTACCAACAATTACAGAATTTAATGACCGGCTCGTCTGGTCATTGCAGGAGTTTCCTTCTCCGTTTCCAACTGATTCTTGTCGGACGGGCCAGGTGATGCATTTGATTGCCAAGAGGTGTCGCTCGAAATCTACATCTACCATTATACATCACTTAGGGAGTTACAAACGCGGCCTTTTATTATTTTAAATTCATTAAGGCAAATAAAAACTATGTGTGAAACATGTCAAAGGCATAATGAAGAACCATTTGAGCAATATTTATGAGAACGTTCCATAAATTTTTTGTTCTTATTTCTAATGTTTTACGTAGTAACACACCTCGATTTATGCATTTTTATTATTTTTACTAAAATATAAGAGCTAATTAGATTTAGGAGTCCAAAATATCGTCGGTCAACTCACGAAGTGTCGTATCTCAGTTTTTGTGATTTTTCAGGAGAGCATTTTAAAGTTTTGATATTTTTTAAGACGAGCGTAACATTACCAAATATTGCGTTCGCTTTATTATTTTTCAGTGTATTATAGAAATGGAAGTGATTTTATAAGTAGACATTAATACTGTGCTTACAAATTATTGCCAAATGAGAGAAAACAAATTTTAAATAAGTTACGACATTTCGTGAGATAGAAAAATGTTAGTTATTTTAAGATAAATTTAGATACGTCATGGGTTGTAAGTAACATTTTATTTATAACTACATAAGAAACGTAATAAAAAAAATAACTGGTAATGATAATATTTTAGTAACAATATTAAGAGTTGTTTAAATAGGAATACTGAAAAAAATATTTATTCTTGAATAGAAAACCAAATAAAATATTACATTATTTTTTAGGAAATAATATTTTTTGGATGAGAACCATTTATATTTATATTTATTCGTCGTGTGGCAGAGATCTATAAAATTGTTTATGTTCTTCTAGTCGAATGACCGGTGTGTCACCAGAACAAAGGCTGATTAGATCCACATACTTATCTTTCGATATTTTGACGGGTTCGGTATTTAGTCTTTCAAGCTGTAGGTCGAAAATGCTAGTATTTCTTTTTAGGGTTATAGAGCTGTACTCATTCTGAGAATGACTCGTCTTAAAAAATATGTTTCTTGGTTTAGACTTAAAGACTTTCAGCTCCATTATCTCAGTCCATTTAAATTTTTCTCCAGTATCTGTAGTTTTAATTGGCAGAATTCGCAAAGATTGCGAAAGCTTCTTAAAATTAAGAAAATCGCCATGTTCGAGTACATTTAATTCATAAGGACGCTCTTTCCTTGCCAAGGTAATAATTGGATGAAGCTGGGATGGTATTATTATATCGCCAGCATTTTCAATTGCTCGTCCAATAGCACTATGTGCACTGTCACCCTCACTTTGTCCATGGTTGCTTTAAAAAAATCTTAGATTTATTTCCTTCAGATTATTGAAATGGGTAACAGCATACAGAAGCATCGTTGTTAATATAGTGTTTTTGTTTTGCCCACTGCAGCCGTCGGCAAAAAGTGATGCAAACTGAATGCCTTTTGTGTCATACTGTTGAAGAGCTTTAAAAACGCCTGTGGAAATCTCAGAAGCGCCTCGTCGGCTAATAGCCTCATACCACGTAAAGCATTTACATTCTTTGGTTCCAATATCGTAGAACGTTAAGTTGAAATTGAATAACCGACGTTTGTAAAAAATAGCGCTTTCCTTACTGCGAGGCAGGTAAATTACCTGTTGCAGATCAAACGTGGCGCACAAGAATTTTTTGCTACTATCGTTTTTTGCTTGCACTTTACATTCCTCTTTTATACGTCTAACAGCAGTTTTTTCAGAAATATGTTTCGTATACCGCTCCTCTAGCTTAGCTTTGACCATTTCATCTCCTTGTCTAAAGGTTAAACACAAAGAACATTGATCCTTTTTGGGATGATGAAAACTTAAATTTTTCATATTGAAAACCCTGCGATAAGTTACAATACTGGGAATGTCTTTATCTGGTAGATCCTTTACAAATAAGGCAAACATTTTAAGTATCGTCAAGTCCGGATGCAAGTACTCTCTTGAACTGGATGCTCGACAATAATGGGACTCTACTTTAGGGAATCTATTAATATGGTTTTCAATGGCCAATCGGATCTGTAAATCTCTAGCACGGACCATTTCAGATTGTCTACCACCTCGTCTCTCACCTTCCATCATACCAACACTCGTTAATTTAGATATAGCCGTTCTCACAGTGCGGTCTGAGATTCCCAAAGTGTTTAAAAAATATAATTTACAAACCATAATCTTAATACTGTCAAGAGTTAAAAAATATCGTATTGTGTTGCTTCTGCGCGACGTGTCCTTGCTTGTAGTTTTTTGCTTAGGCTGAAGAGTTTCGACATGATGAAGGATAAATTCTCGTTGACGATCTAAACTTCCCAAAGCGTTATACGAGTTGAATATTTGCTTTCGGTCCTCGTCACTAAACAGAAAACATTGACGCCCAATTTTTTTACAATATTCTACTCTACAGCCAGCCTTTAAAAATCTGGCAGGCATAACCTTTTTCATTTTTGGACTAACATACTCCTGTCCTAAATTTCTTAGCTTTTTTGCTAACTTCTGTGCGTTAGTCCTTTTCTTTAAAATTGCTTCGCCTTCTTTTTCTTCTCCTTCAACTACGAACTGCTCTGGTGTAAATTCATCATTTTTCTCTAGTTCACTGTTATCCGCAAAACGTAATTTCTTTTGCGGATGCTTGTTGGATTTCCTAATATATCTTTTTTTCGATGTGTGCATGTTACAAGATGGATTATTGTCAAAATGATTAAAACACAATAACTTTATGCAGCGATGACAAGCTGCCCAAACTTCTTCGTTACAATAATGGTACTCGCAGGTTGCTACATAAAGGGGATCGCGGTCTGAATCATATCCAACGCTTTCAATGTCTTCTAGTTCTAAACTATCAGAATTTCGTTCACCTGCATTTTTGATTGTGGAAAATGATGGCTGAAAGTTATTGGCTTCACCTGCAAGTAATAACAGTACATTTACTTACTAACAAAACGCCTACAATTAACTGCATTTTATTTCATGCATAACAACAAAAGTGTGTGTAAATATTTATTTATATTTTTTTACTTAAAGGAATATTAAAATAATACCTTCTGTCTCCTCACAAATATTTTCATTCACAGCATCAGTATTTGGTGCTATCACATTGACAATATTTATGTTTTTTCCAAGTGATTTCTTCATTAGTAAATTATTATCTTGCGGTCTAGTATTCTCGCACACTTTAGGTATTTTTAAAGAATCTATTGGCTGGAAATTATTGTTTTCGCCTAAAACAAATAATATTACTTTACCAAGAGAAAGTCACTGTTTGACCTTAGTTATAGTATTATTAGGTGTTTCGTTATTTTGTAAATATTATGTAATTTAATATCCCAAAAATATTACCTTCAAGTTTCTCACAATTATTTTCAGCTACACTTGTAACGACTACTTGATTGATTAGCTTGTGTGAATTCAATGGTTGTTTCTCTGTAAATTTATTGCCACGACTGATTAATTTATTTTTTAATAGCGCCAAAGGTTCCTCGTCTGAACTGTTAAACTCATCACTAATGTTATCTTCTACGTCAAGGATTGTCCCACTGTACCATTTTTTCTCGAACCACATTTTTACTTTTGTACCTTTCACAAGCGGCGTGCATTTTTCTACACTAAGTTCACTAGACTTAACTACATTTACTGTTTTATCCTTCCATACTACAAGAACGTCCATTTTGGTAACAAACACGCGCGATTGTCCGTTCGCTATTGCAGTAAAACGACAACTAGACCGTGCCGTTGGGCGTAGTGCAATACGACAACAAGACAAGTGTTGACAGGAAAAAATGAGATACGACGTGCAGCATTCCTGAACATATATTAAATATGAAACTCACGAAGTGGCCTAAGTCAAGTTACGATAGCTCGTGAGATACTATTTTCTACCAAATTGACATACGACAGCCGTTAAAATTTGATTTACTCGCAGAATATAAGGATATGAGATACGACATTTGGTGAGATAATAAAACAGCATATTTCAAATACTATGATGGACCTAACTCAAAATCGACTTTTATTGAGTTACGACACTTCGTGAGTTGACCGACGATATGTTTGTTTTGCAGTAATTATCATACCAGTAACAGTTTTACAGTACCCGTCGTGGCCTTTTAACAAAAAATATATATTTTTTGATAAAACGTAAATTTCGTGCTTAATACTAAAAGTAAAAATAAGGTATTATATATTTCTGAGAAGTTTGTTATAAACTTAATTATATTATTAAAAAATATATAGGGTGATCCCTTAAAAAAAAGCAAATTTGTTCCTTTTCTCGGAAACTATTGAACGTAGAAAAATCTGAGTACATTCTCCGTAAAAAAGTACAAAAAGAACATATATTTTCTCTTTGATAAATTACAGGGTAACTTAAATTTGGGGGGTGTCCCATAATGTAAAATTTTCAAAAACATCCCGCATATTAAAAACAAGGAGGACTAGAAAGATTCTGATTGCGGCATCTTTTGTTTCACAAAAAAAATAGCACCGTGCTGCGAAAACCGTATCCTTCTAAAAAAAATAAAAAACAAAGTCGCGGTCTCAAGTTCTAATTTTTGTATTGGTTACAGACTGTGACTTTGTTTTTTTTTTTGAGTTACTCTACAATACTGAATTCAGGTCTCTTTGTCAACCATTGACGGATTCTTTGAAGTATCCTTCTATCTTTACTAATAACGGAGAATACCTCGTAAAACCATCAAAAACTGGACACCCTGTACACTCACGATATACCGAAAGATAGACAAAATGAGCCGACGACATTGCAGTTACTGCAAAATTCAAACATCCGTGGTTGATACTCTCGATGCTGCAGCGCCACAGGTTATCAAAAAATGGCTTTCGCTTTGAAAGAGTCATATCATCTCAATTATTCCGAGACGAAGGCCATATTTTTCTCAAAAAGTAACGTTAGACGACCTGAGACTAGGCCCAGCGTCAACGAGGTACAAGTGAATGGGTGCCGGGAAGTTAAATACTTAAACATCTTCAACCAAAGGCTAAATTGGAGGCTAAATTTAATTAATAGAGTAAAGCTTGTATTGCGACAATTAAGCTCTATATATCCCCTGCTTCACAGGAGGAGTAGAATTGGCAACAGTCAACCTCTACTAAGTCTTGGTCGGGCCGGGTTTAACCTATGGTGCGCCTTCGTGGTGTAACATAAGCAAAGCGGAGCTAAACAAAATTTAAGTAGTTCAGAACAAGGCACTGAAACTAATAGCAAATGTGCCGAGATATGCTATGAACCGAGTTCGACACAAAGACTTTTAAATACAGACCATAAACGAGTTCTTTTTACTGACTGATAACAGAGTCACATAAAAGAGCAAACCCTGACTCGACATGCAAACTACTTAAAGATTGGCTCCCTACTGGCAAGCCCATTTAGCAATAGGGAGGCACTAGTAATAGTGTAGAAGCACTGCCAGCACAGCACCGTCCTAAAGGACGGTAAAAAAAAGGCGACAAAAACAAGCAGAACCAAAATCCCAGATGACTACGCACGGCACGCAAAGGAATGAAGCTACTGCCAAATAATAATAAAAAATGTGTATGAACAATATCGAAAAAATAAACGAGGAAAGAAGAGAAGTAACAAGTCTAACCTATCGTAAAAGCACATGAAAAATCCCGTAGTAGGTTTAAAAATAGCACCTAATGATTTATGTTAGAATTGTGGTATGAACTATTCCAGTTAACTTTCGCGGCATCGAAATTGTTTCTGAGTTTTAAGTTCTCAGCTCTAAAAATCGCAAGAAAGGCAATAGTGCAGACCTTTTTACCAGTTCTATTTTTTTATTAAATTGCAAATACCATAGAAAAAGTCATCACCATAACCGCAACGCAATGGAAATTACGTCGATTTGCTTTCCTACATAGGCCAAATCAATAAAGCAGAATTTATTAGAAACTGTTTCAGTTAACATTTTAACAATACAGAATCGTTAATGCAAACTCCAAAATTCGTAGGATTATTGCAAATTACCGAAGGGCCACTCTATTGAAGCTTCGGGGCACGCAACAAAGCTGTAAATAGTCCAATAAAGCCAATTGACAGTTTATAGTGAATCGACGCGCCGACTGTGGGTTTTAGTGTTTCGATTAATCGGGACAACAAAGTATTTGCTGTTTTCTATCGTTGACCGCGTATACAGAAAAATTTTTGTCATAACCGCATTACGAAAATTAATCTTTCGGTAGTTGTTTACTTACACAGTGAGTCTCAGAAGTAATGTCTAAGCTTATTTAGAATTCAACGGTGTGTTTTTTTTAGAAGCATAACACTCGGACCTGTCAATTTTTATTTCTTAATGTGCTTTTTCGATGGCAAATACATGTATACAGGGTAGCTCAAAACTAAGTTACTTAATTTTTTCAAATGAAAACATCTATTCTTTATTTCATTTTTAACTTTTGCATCGAATTCTAAGTATGTTTTATGTACCGTTTCCTATACGTAAACTCAACAGTTATCAAGAAAATTGCGATTGAACATATCAGTAGGTAAGACCTGTTTATTTAAAAAGAATAGAACAGCAAATCAAATTAAATGTTCAAAATGTGCGCCATTTACGGCTTGACAATATCCAAGGCGATCAATAAACTCTCTTTGCACGTTTTCAACCATTTCCGGAGTTATGGCACGCACTTCTCTTCGGATCCTCTCTTTAAACTCCCGCAGATTGTTTGGCCTGTCAAAAAAATACTTTCGAATTGAGGTAATCCCACAAAATGAGGTCCAGCGGAGTAAGGTCTAGTGACCTAGTAGACCATTCGACATGCCCTCTCCTTTCCATCCACCGATTGGGAAAGGTTTCATACTAAACTATACGCACAGTAGCAGCTTAGTGCAGAGGAGCACCATCTTGCTGGAACATCAGTTCTTCGGCAGAGGAGTCTGGGTTCACTGGGTTCGGAAATGAAGCCACTAATGCTGGAATTAATTTAGGTTGCGGAAATTCTAGATAAACTTGTCCAGTGGAAGGATGTTCAAAGAAAAATGGACCAACTACTCCTCCGCGTACTATTACACATCACACATTTGTTTTTTGAGGGTACTGGCTGGGAACCTACATCATCCAATGGAAATTTTCTATTGCCCGATAACAACAATTTTGTCTGTTCACATTACCATTCAAACAGAACGTAGCTTCATGGGATAAAATAATATTTGTTCATTGAAATCATCTTGAAATAACTCATGCGCTGGAATATCTTTATATGGGTGGGTGATATTTGTGCTTTTGAATTATTCGGTGAACAACATTTCCGCATGTGTAAATTGGCCGAAATATGCGACATTGGAGTACATCGACTTTCTTCCAAGGAAAGAAAAACGTCAGGTTGTTCATTTTCATCTCAAGCAGGACGCTGACATTTAGGCAAATCTCTAACATGACCGAATCCTCTAAACATAGCCTTTATTCTACTCACCACCTTTTGACATAATATAGGAGGACGATCAGGATGGATTTCATTGAATAATTCAACTATTTCTATTTCGTTCTATCACCAAACCAAATTATGCATAGAATTTCAATCTTTTTTCGTTCCGTTAACGTCACCATTGTGGAAACCGCAACTGTGGAACTACGCTTGACAATTACTTATTTGAAGTCAAATTAAGAGTGAAAAAAATTTATCGATCATGTGATAGAAGAAGAAGACTAAATGTGACAGGTAGATATAGTAATCGAAGAAATGGTTGAATCGCTTATTATAAACGATGTTAATAAAAGTTCGTCTTTCAAATCGGAATATGATTATTGATTATGCCATAACGACAAAGTATTATTCGATTTTTAAAAATGCTTTGTTTGTAAGATTCTATATTACCTATGTCTTGTTTATGTAATTATATCATGTGAAATAGGACCACTCATTGTTATTTATTAGTTAATATGATTTTTAAATGTTTTCATATGGTATAAATACCTGCAAATATAATATAATACAATTGTAGGAGAATAGGCTGGTTAAGATTTTTACTTTAAAAACTTTCCTAATGTACGGTCCTGGCTAAGGGATTTTCCCAGTAACAATGGTAAGTCCTCAAATATAACAATAACTTGCAATAAATTCAGGGTGGACCTGCCTAAAGAATGCTCATTCTTTTAATATCTTTAATAGAAACACAATTAGATTTTAAGCCGCGGTTTTCAAAACTTTCATGGTTTCTCAGGTTCATAAAAATTTTTGGAAAAAGTCTGACACTTGGCTGCGGTCTTTCAGGAAAATTTTCAAAATACCTTTCTAATGCAAGGTTTGCATTTCTGTTGCAATGAATGTAACATTCTAGCAAATCAAATTTTTTCTTCGTGAGAAAAACGCAATGCCATTTTCTTTTAAATTCAGAATACACAAATAAATTGTTATTATTGGATAATAATAATAAAAACTATTATACTTTTACTCGCTCTGACAAGTAATATTTTTGTTTCATTTTCAAACGGTAGTGGTTGGTCATAGGCTACTGGATTTTATTTTTGATTCATAGGTTATTGTAAGGTCATAGGCTACTGGATTTTATTTTTGATTCATAGGTTATTGTAATATTGTTGATTGAAACAACGCAAGCAGTGTTTTGTGAATACTACAAAATGTAAACCTTTTAATTGGTATTCAATTTAGGGAGTTATAGTGCAGTTGTCAAATTTGACGTGTTGCGAAAATTAATTTTCTTTATTTTTCAAGTCAATTTCATTTATTTTCCAACAAATAATACATCGTTGAAAAGCGGACGTCATAAGCTACCTTTTAAGTATAAAATACAATATGGCGCTTATAAGAAAAAATGAACCTGATGATGGTATAAAATAACTGAAACGTCGTGTTCAAAATTAAATTGCAGAACTGAAATCTACTTAAAAAGTTGCTTTAAAAATGTTTTTACAGATTGCCAAAATAGTGAATAATAAGAAATCTACAGCATATTTTCGAAAATACATCTTTTTGGTTTTTTCAACATATTTCAAAAACCAAAAAAGATAGGGCCGCGTACTAAACGGTTTTCAGTTAGAAATATAATTGTCAAAAACTTTCCCCATTTAACCGTTTCTCTATCTTCTATAGTTTCCAAGATCCTTATACATGTAGGCCCAATTTGGGCCACACTGTATATTGAATTAGACCAAACTAAGTTTTTTTGTCATTGGTTTTTAAGATCATCCTGGCTATTTACAAGTGTAGTGTTGCTCTTTTTCTCTTGGGGGTATCTTCCCATTGCTGACCCACAATTGTTTTCCTTCTTAAATATGTGCGCTTTTTTAAATAGTTCCAAATTTATTTTTATTAAGTCGTGGTTTAAGAAAACCTGATAATCCTCTGTATATCCTAGGTTTCGTTTGTTCAAATTAATTTGTTTATGTTTTTTATCCTTGTCTTAAAAAGTTATCTTCGCTGGGTTTTTCTTCGATTCATCGCTTAATAATGAACTTTACATCTTAGAAATAATTGAGGAATTATGCTGTGAAATATCGAACAATTGTTACTTAAAAAAAGCCCTATATTATAAAAAAGAGACCCAAACCATTAATATTTTCAGTTGCGCTACTAAAAACTTCATTAATTTTTTTTTAAGTAGTGAACTAAAAACTAATCTCGCATACGGTGGCATATAAGTGAAATGCTCTAACAATCCTCATCTATTTGTGTATCTGACACAGCTGAAACTAATTTCAAAATTATAACTTTCGGCATCGTATGCCCGACAAATGTTTGCGGAAAGTTTTTGTCGACAACTTTCGCCACTTCTGACTTGGGGGTGGATTTTAATTAATCTAATGGTAACAGTTATGTTATTTTGGTATGCGTTGTTTTGTGTTTATTTGTTGGCATTGGGGCGCTTTCGACAGAATCGTGGCTTTTATTTTGATAAAAGTAAATAACGGTTCTTATGCGATGCTCATGGGAATATCAATAATAGAGGACTACAGCCAATATTAAGTAATGGTACAGTGTGAGCAAAAGTTATTTTCATCCAAAAAGGCTGAAAAACGTACGGCTTTGTTTAGATCACAATTATAAGGGG
Organism: Polydrusus tereticollis; assembly: GCA_963920685.1. NCBI lineage: Eukaryota > Metazoa > Arthropoda > Insecta > Coleoptera > Curculionidae > Polydrusus > Polydrusus tereticollis. The sequence continues at coordinate 93,287,980 of OY987329.1, forward strand.
ACGATAGATTCAACCAAATCTAGGTTAAAATTGTGTCAAATTCATATTATGACATAATATGCCAAATTGATGAATATTAAAACAAGAAAACAAATACAAATTTATCTTTGTTGTTTACAAAAGTAACAAAGTAAGAATATAGAAAAAGGAAAATAAAAATGATAAATTGCAAAAATTGGTCACCGCCATGCCCCAAGCATACAGTCACCCGTCGCTTCATATTTTCGAAAGTGTTGACCAGCAGCTCTAGAGGAATGGTACCACATTCTTGGATACTCCTTTCTTGCAACTGTTCTAAATTATAAAGTAGTGTTTTAAAAATATTGTTCTTCAAGCGAGGAAAAATGAAGTAAATAATCAAGAATCGCCAAGCAAGGTAATCTGGGTGGGGAATTCAATGTCTGGTCAAAAACTGATCACTCTGTCGTCGAAAAAATTGCAAAAGTAGTTAATACTTTCTGCGGCTATATAGGCGGTTGCACCGTCCTGTTGAAAATAATCAAAACGTAGCTCATCGTCAAGTAATTGCTTCATAAAATTTTGTCTCCTTGTCCGGAGCGATATTTCTTGTCAACGAAAAGAGACACTCCAGCCTAACGACTTTGATGTAATGTAGTTTAAAATATCAACGCAGAGAATTATTAAATTTATCTGCTGCCTTTACCGGCCGCTAAGCGATACCCATTATAGAGACTTGTTCTCCTCTCTTGCTAATACTATCAACTTTTTGCAAACCCACTATCCCAATTCCGAAGTTGTCATCCTTGGCGACTTCAACGTTTGTAATGTCAACTGACTCAAATACTCCAATATGACCGACGAGCAAAATCGCGAAACCGAGTCCTTTGCCATCAGCTCTGGCCTCGCCCAGCTCCTGGGTGAACCAACTTGGATTCCAGACCGAGATGGTGATTTTGCTAGTTTGTTGGTTTCTTAACTTCAAACCCCGACTTGTACAATCGTACACGGTCACCTTGAAGCCGCCGTTAGGAACGTCTGACCACAACCTTATTTCGGCACTGAACAAACTACCAATTAGTGCTGAACAGCCTCCTAAACCACGCAACGTCTGGCAATATACATCAGCTAAGTTGGATGACCTAAAGGACCATTTTCGAACCTTTCCTTGGCGGAACGTTTGTTTTACCTCTGATGAACCATCCATCTGTGCAACAGAAATATTGCAGGTTTTTCTTACTGGCATGGAATCCCTTATCCCTTTCTCAAATAAGTGCCCTTCTAACGGCAAGCCTTGGTTTAACAAAAATTGCGAACGACCTGTTAAATGAAAAAATTATTTCTACCGGCAATGGCGTAAAAATCCTACCGCCGATAATCGTACCATCTTTGTTAACGCTTGAAACCAATGCAAGTAAACGATAAACCAAAACAAAGAAGCACAAAACCAGGGGGTCAAAGATAAACTTATTGAATGTCCTAACAGCTCAAGATCATTTTGGCCAAGTCAACCATTCCACCTCTAACACGTTTTGATGGCACCATTGCGACCAAAGCACAGGAGAAAGCAAACTTACTTGCGGAACTATTCTCTTTACATTTAACGGTTAATTTTCAGGGAAGCACTCCATCGAACATTACCTCTGTAGAATCGAGAATGCCCGGGATTGTTTTCCGCCACCGCCATGTTAAACGAACCCTGGGGAGTCTTTACACTAAAAGGCTTCTGGTCCTGACGATATTCCAGTCATTGTAATTAAGACATGCGCTGACGCACTGACACCGGTATTTTTTTAACTTTTCTACAAAAAAGGAATACTTCCTTCTTGCTGGAAAACTGCACGAGTCCAGCCCATACCCAAAAAAGGCAGGAAGACCTCGCCAAACAACTATCGTCCTGTCGTATTTCTTTCAGTTATATCAAAAGTTATCAACGAAAAATTATTAAAATACCTGAAAGGCTTCAACATTATTAGTGACTGTCAGTATGGATTCCGTAAGTCTAGATCAACAGGAGACCTTTTTGCTTATGTTACTCACGTTTGGGCAATAGAACATCATGTGGAGTCCCGGGCGGTAGCACTGGACATTTCCAAGGCTTTTTACCGAGAATGGCATGAGGGGCTCCTAACTAAAGTGAGAGCATACGGAATGCCGGTTCAATTTTGTTCATAGCTGTCGAGCTTTCTTAAAGACCGTTCTCTGCGAGTAGCGATGAACGGATTCCCTCAAGGTTCTATATTGTCGTTAACCCTCTTCTTACTATACATTAACGATCTTTTGGAAAAACTAAAAATCCTATATATAGCTTCGCTGATGACAACACACTTGTTTTACCTTTTACTTTGAATGCTCGGACAGCGCCTGCCAATGCACATCTCCATAGGCAGCAAGAGGTCTCACAACAAAAACCTGGAAGAAATTCTGTCTTGGAGTGAAAGTAACCAAGTAGAATTTAACGCTAAAAAGACCCAGGCGACAGTTTTTTCTAAAGGAGTTAATGTTGAAGAACCGGATATAGTTATGGCGGGACACTCGATTCCCTTGACTTCATCAATTCATTTATTGGGCGTTAATTTGGATAGTCATATGTCTTGGCATAGTCACGTTGCGGCCATTGCTAAGACAGCCTAGCAGAAGCTTAGAGTACTTTTCCGAACTAAAAACCCCTATACACCCCAACAACTTTTGATGCTCTATAAAGCCCAAATTCGACATTCGCTGGAGTACTGTTCGCATATATGGGGCTCTGCTCCTAAACATACCCTGAGATTGCTAGATCCATTCAAAGAAGAGCGATCCACTTGACCGGTGACCGTAGCCTGACAAATAACCTGAAAAGCCTGGAACATCGAAGGCGGATTGGCGACTTGAGTCTATTTTACACATATTTTCATGGCAAGTGCTCAGCTGAGGTTGCCCGCTTGATACCACCCAGAGCGGTGCATGGTAGAAATACACAACGAGCCACTGCAGCCCACCAGTACGTGGTTCAGCTTAGTGTCCTTCGAATGGCACTGTTTCAAAAATTCTTTCATCTGAAGAACGTCATAACTCTGGAACGACCTCCCTGAGTATAATCTCCAAAGATTTAAGACCAACGTGAATGGCTTCTTGCTGTAACAGTGTCGCGGCGAAAAATAGGACAAACCATTCTCCTTTGGGAATCAGCCAACCAGGCATCAATAGTTTGAGGGTGCAATATGGGACTCTACAAAAAATGGTAATATTTACTACTCCATATGCGCATATTCGCATGCCGGATCATACTCTTATTGGCAATAACACTGGCTTGAGTTTTGTTGGCAAGATTTGTTTTCAGTATGGCGGATGATATGTGCTTTGTTGCTGCTCCGATGTACTTAGCAGAAACAACTGATCATAGAATCAGAGGATTTCCATCCGCTATAATATATTTGATGGTGTTTGTTAGTATTCTAACTGTTTATAGTGCTAGATCTTTGGCTCCTAACTATGTAGTTCCTTTCATCGGCATAGTACTAACGCTACCATTTAACTAATTAATCACCGAGCTTTTTCGTTTCTATAATGATGTTGTGAATTAGCTACTTAAGATAAAATAATTACCCACGTCATTGACGCAGGCAAGAATATGACTCTTTTTCGCCTTTGTAATTTCCTACGTTTCCTAGAGGTCCAGCCTTGTGCACTCAAATAAAACCTTGACGTTCTCGGGCACTGAAGACCTATGGCGTGAAGATTTTTTGATTTTGTGTTTTTTTTGTTGATTTTTGTTTTTGTTGTTGTGTGTCTAGAAAATCTTGGAGTCTCTGTATTTGTTATAAGGGCTAAGGTGTTCCTGAACTCTGCCGGATATTCTTCTTCCTGATTGTCCGTAATAGACTGCAGGGCATTCGTTACATTCCAGTGAGTAAACTGTCGGTCTCCCAGAGTGACTTATTGGACAGTCTTCTTTCAAGTATATTATACTGTTCGCGGCTGGTATATTCTTTTTGGGGCAGGGATATTATAAAAACCAAAATTACTGTGATTTGAAAAATAGTATTTAAGATATATTTCTGGTTATGAATACCTTTGTTTTATAAATATTTAACATATCCTAAAGATAAATGATTATATTTGCTTCCTAAAGGATTTTAATTTGTATTAATTTTTTAAAATTCTGCACATCTTATCTCAGCTTTTTGTATAATAAACTTATTCTTTCAACGAGCAGAATTTTGTAGAATCATTATATTGCAGATCCACAACCACCAAAGCTAAAAAAATTTAAAAAATATATTATTTCTTATCTTTCTAAGAATCAATGGAATGTATCATTTAATGGGGCTATAAATGAAATATAACCCATATAATATAAACTACGTTATACAGCTATTTTTAATCATTACCTCACAAAATATGCTATAATTTAAAAAACTTTATGCACGCGTTCAACTTTTACCCATAATATTTTTGCATTCTGCTTAAACGCTACTTCGTGCCAAATGGCACTATTTGCCCAATAAATTCCAGAGATTTCCCTATTTCCTGCATATTTCACGTGCTATACAAAATTGTACTTATTACGCTCCAATTATTTTTAAGTAAGTATTGGAACTAACAACATTGCTTTTCCGCAAAAATTCTTACTGCGTAAATTTATATTCTTATTTTAGCTGATGGCTTTTTAAATTGATTTATTTTCAGTAGAGCACAATAAAAATGTTTTAAGTCACAATAGTTTTTAAATTTTGTACATGATAAAGAGATACTAATATAGTTTTGTTGAATGTGCTAAGACAAAAGTTCAGCTAATGAGTAAATCATAATCAGATATCGACATATTTGTGGATTTTTGGGCTATTAACAACTTCATAAATAATTTGACATACTGCAACCTGTAGATCGGTTTCGAACTCTTTGGTTCTCGTTAGTACAGAGTAAGCATGACAAGTGAGCAAACCTATCATTGGAAAATCGAAACACCCTATAGCCACAATATTGTTCCGCGTAGGCAGTACAGGGTGTCTACTTTTCGACACTTTTGACGGGTATCTCCGTTATTAGTACAGATAGAATGATTCGGTTTTCGCAAACCTGTGCTACTGTTTTGTCAAACAAACGATGCACAAAACGGATGTATCATGGCCAACTTGGTTTATGAGATACAGGGCGAAATTGAAAAGGGTGCATTTTTTCTAAGGGCTTTCCAAAAATATATAATAGTTGGCACTTTGTTTTACCAGGATGGTTCAAATTTATATTTTTTAAATAACAAGCTTTAAATTGACAGTAGGCCTTGGATTTGGTTTCACTAGAACAATGAAATTGTGCTATTAAATACATACTTTTTATTTATAAATATTGTTGAAAATGGTTGCCATTCTCCCTAATACAAAGCTGACACATTTCTATAATTCGTCTCAAGGCGTTTAAAATTATTATTGGATGGTCTTGTAGAAATTGAAATGCTAAATGGGTAGCCTGTCGAAGTTCCTCTACAGTTCTGTGCCTGGTCTTGTATATCTTGCTCTGCAAAAACCCCCACAGAAAGAAGTCCATCACCGATAGATCGGGTGATCGTGGTGGCCATCTTACAGCTCCATTTGTGCCTATCCATCTTTGTGGAAAATTATTTTGTAGAAACCCCCTTCTACGTGAGAGTTATGACTCGGCGCACCGTCTTGTTGGAAATGTATAGCATATAACTGGGCAAGGGGAACGATTTCTAATAACTCGGGTATAACGTCTTCCAAGATTTCCAGATATCTATTTGCCGTAAGACCTCCCTCATAAATACGGTAAGTTATTTGATTACCTAATATGAAGCAAGAAACACCAAATCCAAAGCGCCCTTGCTGCTCCCTTTCGAATAACATGTTGATTTTCTTCAGACCAATGTCTTGTATTATGTCGGTTAAAAATTCCGGCACTAGAAATGTGGCTCTCATCGGACCAGATTACCAATCTTCCAAAATTGGCATTGGTCCGGATTTGTTCTGTATACCAATGACAAAAGATTAATCGCCGATCTGCATCTCCAGGATGTAAATTTTGCACAATTTTAAATTTGTATGGATGGTATTTATATTTTCTTAAAATTTTTTTACCGACTTTTATCTATACCAATTTCCTTTTCTATATTTCTGCAGGAAGTTGAAGGAGTAACGGTTGCATAAGCCAAAACATTTACTTCATCTTTTTCTCTATTTTCCTTATTGTATGTTTTAGGCCGAGGCTGTGTAAAGGTTCCATGTTCAATTAAATTTTTCTTTAGAATGGAAAATTTATCTGGAAATGGCTGCCTTCTTTCAGGATATCTATAAAATAATGATGATAATAATAAGATGCTGCTTAAACAAACACTCCGCATAACTATATAGTCATGGTCGTTGTAGAAATTTTCGATCGCAAATAATAATATACCTACCTATTGAAATATAAATCGGCAGCTGCATGGAGGTTTTCATGGCTTTGTATAAAGCATACCAGCATATCGTATTTTTTATAATTCTCATACTTTTGGGCCATCGTTAAAATTTAACAATAACACTTAATAAATAAATTATCAGTAACTTTTTAAACTCTAATGACATAAATACAATTCTGCATGACAAGAGCTAAACGCCATTATGAAACTTTTGTTTTATAGCCTGGATAAGTCAAGGCCATAGTAGATGTTTTTGTTTATTTAGAAAACTACTTTTTACTATGGTAACTATTAAAAAACTTTAAAAATTTTAAATCAAACTGTAAGGTAATATTCATGGTGTATTGTATCCTCAATAATTTATTTTTTTTAAAACCAAATCCAAGGCCTACTGTCAATTTAAAGCTTGTTATTTAAAAAATATAAATTTCAACCGTCCTGGTAAAACAAAGTGCAAGCTATTATATATTTTTGGAAAGCTCTTGGTAAGCAAAATGCAACTAAGAATAAATATATAGGGTGTTCCATTTAAAAAAACACAACTTTGGTATATTTCTCAGAAATGGGGATATCTGGAAAAATACTAACTACGCCACTAAATTCTACGTAAAAAACTGTATAACACTCCCTTTTTATATTTTCGATAGGGTATAAGATAACTGAAATACAAGGGGTGTCTGAAAATGCACCGTTTTCAATTTCGCCCTGTATCTCATAAACCAAGATGGCCATGATACATCCGTTTAGGGCATCGTTTGTTTCACAAAAAAGTGGCACAGGTTTGCGAAAACCGCATCATTCTATCTGTACTAATAAAGGAGATACCCGTCAAAGGTGTCGAAAAGTAGACACCCTGTACAGTACAATATAGGTAACGTCATCTTATAGCAGTTTCTAGAAACCTGAATTGAAAAATACCGTATGGTACTATAAACACAGTAGCAAATGAATACTACTTGATAAGTGACAATCATAATATGACATATAAGTATGTGTAGACTAGTGAATATTGGGGAGTGCAGCAAATGAAAGAATACTCTTTAAAGTTATTTCAAGCTTTCGGAAATCTTTATATCATTTATCATCAGGGAGAAACTTTCTTGAGATTGTTCATAAAGATGTTCGTATAAGATAAGAGATATGTGAGAAGAAAACTTGTTGAAATCCAAAGTCAATTGCAAATAGAGCTAACGTCTAGAGGTACTATCATAACCATTATACCGGGTGTTGCATCGTCGAGCGGGACATAGGAAATCCCATGTAATTTTAAATGGGGTCAATTATTGGCTTCCCTATTTATTTTAGAGGAAAATTCTATTTAGGTTTATTAAAGAGCACTAAAACCCACATTCAAAAGAATAACTTTAGATATTTTTGATGAGCCCGTTTACGGGTTATCGCCGATTTCTTTTTAACTATTTCTCCTTTTTATGGCCCCGTATTTGCGGGCACCAGTCAAGGTAAAAAATGACTGTCAAATAAAGTTGTCATTTCGAAATGTGTTCTTTATTGTTATAAAAACTCGTACATCGAAAATATTAAAGGTGTATTTATAAGTACAAATTAATCTGAATAAAACTAAAATAAAGTATCCAATTACAAGGTTAATTATGACATTTTACATGTTTCAATATTTTACTAATTAATAGGTAGGTACTATTAAATTTTTAGAACTTTAGGATTTAAGAAGATGTTCAAATATTCCTCCATTGACTGCTAGACAATAACCGAGGCGATCATAAAATTCTCTTCTTACATTCGCTAGTTGGTAAACTGAAATTCTATTGCATTCGGCAGAAATAGCATTTTTTAACTCGTCTAGATTTGGGTATTTTTTATCTTTGTATATCCTGTTTTTTAAATGGCCCCAGAGAAAGAAATCATTTGGCGATAAATCAGGAGACCTGGCTGGCCAATTTACTGTATGATTTAAGCCAATAACATTTCCATTAAAAGCACGGTTTAAATATTCCCGGACAGCCAGGGTACTATGTGCCGGGCAGCCATCCATTTGGTACCAAACTTCCTGATTTTCCCTGGCGGCATCATGTAAAGTAGGTAAAATATGATCTTCAAGTAGTTCCAAAAAATATTCTGCATTTAAATTTCGTGTAAGAAATAATGGCCCGATAATATTTTCTCCGAAAATCCCAGCCCATACATTAACTTTTTGTGGATATTGCGTCCTTGTTTCCACAAACCTGTGTTGGTTTTCTTTGCTCCAATATCGATAATTTTGAACATTGGGTTCATTGTTTAAGGTAAATGTGCATTCGTCAGTGAAACAAATGTTTTTTAAAAATTCCCTATCCATGTTTGCTCTTTCCATCATACCAAAACAAAACTTCTGTCGTCGTATTTCGTCCCTATCTCTTAGCTCTTGGTGCTTTTCATATTTGTTTGAATAATATTTATGTCGTTTCAAAGCTCGTAACGCTGTGGTGTGATCTAATCCTATGTCATCCTCAAGTTTCCTTGTGCTGATCTTCCCATCATTTTCTTCCACGCACAATAAAACTTGCAAGTCCCTATCATTTCTTGCATCTCTTCTTTGTTCCTGCCTTTCTTCAAATCTGCAGTTATTTATTACAGTGCCTTTTGTCTCAAATTTCTTGATAGTCCTTTCGACTGTAGATTTTGCAGGTATCGGTCTATTCGGATACAGAGCAGCAAACATGTCTGACACATTTTGATAACTATTTCCTTGATAATACCATTTAATCATCAATATGTTTTCTTCAGAAGTGTAATTCATGGCTAATATTTTCGATATACGAGTTTTTATAACAATAAAGCACACATTTCAAAATGACAACTTTATTTGACAGTCATCTTTTACCTTGACTGGTGCCCGCAAATACGGGGCCATAAAAAGGAGAAATAGTTAAAAAGAAATCGGCGATAACCCGTAAACGGGCTCATCAAAAATATCTAAAGTTATTCTTTTGAATGTGGGTTTTAGTGCTCTTTAATAAACCTAAATAGAATTTTTCTCTAAAATAATTAGGGAAGCCAATAATTGACCCCATTTAAAATTACATTGGATTTCCTATGTCCCGCTCGACGATGCAACACCCGGTATAGGGACAAAGAAACACACAATTTAAGATTAAAAATTCGAAATTAACTGGTAACATTTTAAATAATATTATATAATTCCAATGTTATGGATGGAAATGGTTTTAGTAGTACCTCCAGACGTTAGCTTTATTTGCAATTGACTTTGGATTTCAGCAAGTTTTCTTCTTACATGTCTCTTATCTTATACGAACATCTTTATGAACAATGTCAAGAAAGGTTCTCCCTAAGATTTCCGAAAGCTTGGAATAACTTTAAAAGTATTCTTTCATTTGCTGCACTCCCAACATTCACTAGTCTCTTTCTCAACTAGTCTGCAACGACTACCTTCTCAATAAATATGTACATATTATGCGAGAAACCTTGTTCTCTAGCCACTTGCTGAGACCTTATACAATAAGGATTAACCAAATGAAAGTAAAAGTGGGAGGGACGCCACATATTCCTTAATTCGCGATGTGAAAGAAATACCCCTATACTATATACTGGAAGTAACTACTTATCGACGCTGTCGTCGTAACGAGTCCGTGCCTGTTCGGCTGCCCTTGAGTGCGTTACGTATTGTTAAGAAATATTTTTTTCTGCGTAATTTACTCGATGAAAATTTTGAGCATATTTTGTTATAGTGAATGCCATTAGTACAGCGGAGATAAGTTATAGTGAGTACCTGTTTTAATATTTTCTTCATCTTGTTTTTAACATGATAAAAAATATTCTTGTATAATTGTATATACTGAGTGATATTTTAACTGTATGTCATCTATCCACAAAAATGAGGAGAGATATGCTTATATGATATGTGTTTTACTGTTAAATTTGAACAAGATATTTACTGAAAAATGGCAGATGTAGCCTTTAAGCGACATCCAGTGGCAATCACATGCATCAACCTGGCCCGTCTAACAAAATCAGTCAGAGTCGGAGAAGCAAACTACTGTAAGAATCCGGCGAGCCGGTATCCTCACAGAGTCGCCGCCAGGAGCGCATTAAAAGCCAAATCTCGGTTACGGGCCGAGTACCAACTATTGAATTCCAAAAGTTAGTTGCTTTCCTTCGCCGGATTCATCTTCAGACGCGTTTCGCTGTATAACAGCTCGTCAGTGAAGCTATAGAATCCGACGAAGGAAAGCAACTTTAAGAGCCTACTTGACCCTAAAAGATCAATGCGGATTCTTACAGTAGTTTGCTTCTCCGACTCTGACTGATTTTGTTAGACGGGCCAGATTGATTCATGTGATTGCCACTGGATGTCGCTTAAAGGCTACATCTGCAATTTTTCATCGATCTTTTAGGGTCAAGTAGGCTCTTAAAGTTGCTTTCCTTCGTCGGATTCTATAGCTTCACTGACGAGCTGTTATACAGCGAAACGCGTCTGAAGATGAATCCGGCGAAGAAAAGCAACTAATTTTTGGAAGATATTTACTATTTCAGAATGCCCAGAAAATATGTACTTTCCCTATTTCAATAACGGTGGGAGGGAAGTAGTACGCAAAAAAATCTTAATCAGACAAAATAATATATATGGCATCCCTCCCTTGTGTCATGGCATCTCTCCGACATAGTGTGGGAGAGATGACATTTTGAAACTTGTGGTATACTTGGTAGGTATGCTCACTTGTCATACTTGCCTTGTACTGACGAGAACCAAAGAGTTCGGAACTGGTCTCCAGATAGCAGCAAATTAGCATCTTATTATCGGAAACAGAGATTAATTCATTTCTTTCCGGTAGTTTCTGCAAGTTAGTATTTTAGTACTAACAGTTTTAGTCAAAATACGCCAAATTTTGCTTTACAATTCAGAGCTCGTTAGCATAATTTGATTAATCGTTATTGCATAAGGTACTTATATATCATATTACTATTGTCACTTGTCAAGTAGTATTCATTTGCTATTGAACAAACATATATGTTAAAAAATGCTTCACAATCAGTTTCACTCGAAATATTATTAAAGTTATATTTAACTTCACCGTAGGCGCAAATATACTAAGACGAGTGAAGAGAGTTAAGGATTTTGGTGTACTTACTCTTTGACGAGAAGATGATTTTCGCCTCTATGTACTGGGGGCGCTTGTTATAAACGCCTACCGTTGTTCGGCTTCATAAATAGGCAGCTTAAATATCTGCGAAATATCAATGCCTTATTAACTCTCTACTTTGCCTGCGTATTTAGTCGTTTGAATTTTCGATCCTCAGTGTGGAGCCCTATGTATAAAAATAATTTCTGAAATTTCATGCATTTCGAAATAATATGGAAGAAAATTCTAATTTACGGAAGAATTTTATATTAATATTAAGCTTGAAAAACCGCAGAGTCTTAAATGATATACTTTGTTTACATATTATGGACATTGTATCATCAATATCAATACCTATTCCACCAAGGTTCTTAAGACAAATGCAATCACTTTAAGTCATACGGGTTAAATTCGCCTTTGTGCAGAATTTTAAACTCACTAACTATTATTGTAAATACCTTGATTGGTATCACATGCAACAATTAGCTTAAAAGGAACTTCTTTAGTACTTACCTCCCTTTTGCGTATTATTTTTTAAATTCACTGATTTTTTAACTTAATTTCACTCGGTTATTACTCTTAGGAATAAAGCTTATACGTAAATATGTGGAGTATGGATACTTTCACTATTATTCCTGGTGTATATCTCGAAGAAATACAAAAATAAAATACAAAAATAAGAAGAAAAATACTGATGAATGAACAAACGGACAACAAACAAATTTCCCGAACACTTTTTTTTTGTATAAACTTCTACCCTGTAGGTGACTGACGTGGTTCCTTTTTGACTAATTAGGGTTTTCTTCTATTGACTTACTAAGATGGTTTTCAGCAAGTCTGCAAAATATTGCAAAACCTTGTTGAACAAGAATGCAATTTCAAAACTATTATTTATCATCGATTTTAGCCAACTACTCCTAATGAACTAACAATGCCAACGTCTATGTTTGTAACATAATTTTTGCTTACATAATATGCTTTGCTTATATGATATGCTTCACCACTATTTAATGCAAGACACCTGGAAGCACATGCCCGACGCCGACAGGACGCTTATTTCGGATGGGGAAAGAAACTGCGTGGAGGGCATCCCGCTAACATTCAAGAATTATGCTATGCAGGAAGAACCCGTAATTAGGTGTGAGGGCTTCCGGAAGAAGCGAAAGCAAGCAAGAGGGTTGCTGGTTATCAAAAGAATATGTCGGAAGTTGAGGTAGATGCTTCAGGCCGAAACGCCCCAAAGATCTCATTCCAGAAGCGAGAATTCATGGTAATTTGACAGTAAGAAGATAAGTGAAGATTTAACGAACAGCTCTGATATTCGTTCCACATCGTACAAACCCTTTTCCTATCATAGGGCAAGAAGTCGACCTAAACAAGCAGCTTTAATAGCAATATTTAGGGTGTCAGAGTTTCTTGATACCCATAAAAGTAGCTTATGCAATTTCAGCTACATCGAGCTAGTTAAAAAACTGCAAGGGCTCCACGGTCTGTCCCTATCCTCTGCAGTACTCCTTCTAGTAAGTTTGTAATGAATTTTTAATTTAATGACGTTGGGACGCCAATTGTAATCAAAATTTGGCTCTCAAACCAGAAAAGTTGTAATGAAAATTTATTTAGTCGTTGAGTGCCAATTTCTTACCTTTTCTTGCTTTGCTAGCTCAGGCAGGGCGTGGTAAGTTCGAGTTTAAATTTTAACAGTCCCTTCCAGTATGAAATAAAAACACATTCAGTTCAACTTAACAATTAGTCTATTTACATAAGTATTTGTATGACAAATATTTTTGACATAAGGAAAATTTTAAAGATAAGTAGTTTGAATGAATTAACTAATTATTTTTGCAAAGGAAAAATAAAATAATAGTTTCAATGATGATATATCCAATCAGAAAAAAAAAATTAACAAAAGTTAAATAAAGATTTTTGACAGGTTTTTGATTTATTTTATGGTGAATCACACACAAGGCGTCAGTTACCTTTACCCCTTTTTCTTCAATAGTGGTTTTCGGATCCCTGTAGAGATATAACCAGTTTATGTCAGAGCTTCGGGTGAAGCTTAGGAATCGACTCTCTACAGGTATAGGAGAGTAGAGCTCAACAGACTTTGGACCCCTGTCGTGACGTCACGTCAGCTGCGTTGTCCGACTCCGATAATGAAGTTCCGAAGTTGGGTAACGAGAAAAGACCAGGTGTTAAGACTCACCAAACAAAACCTTATACATTCCCTTGCTCTGTTTGAAAAGGAATATTTACAGAACAAAAAAAAAAGGAATATATTTGAATTTTAATTAATTAATTAATGTAATAATAAACTGAATTGTGAAATTGCAGTGATACTCCTTTTCAACAGAACTAGGTTTAAATAAAATGATCAATAACTTGACAATGATAGTAATTTTATAAAATAGATAAAAGCTATAAGAGCATAAAATCAGGTAGTTTTCTGGTGCAAACTATTTCGACAGAACCAGGTTTAAATAAAAATAATTAATCGTAATTTTATAAAAACAGATAGTAGCTATACAATTTATAGAAACACAAAATGAAATTGTGCTCTAGGAGAAAGCCCTGCACAGAACCAGGTTTAGATAAAAATATTCAATGGTAATATTATAAAAAAAAATTGTAGCTATACAAGCATAAAATAAAAAAAATAGGTAATGAACCTCTAATATTCAAGATAGGGGTGCCCATGTGCCTATGCACAAAATGGCGACCAGGTACAATTTATGTCCTTTAAGATAAGATAAGTAGGTAATAGTAATTTTATAAAAAAAAATATATTAGTGCTCTAGGATAAACTACTGCACAGAACGAGGTTTAGGTAAAAATAATCAATAGTAAATTGTGCTCTAGGAGACATCTGCACAGGCAAGGCAGGTAATAAGTACTAAATTAGCAAGAGATAAATGAAAATTTAAAGAGATATGCAGTGAGATTTCATCATAGAACCCCCGAGACAAATCTTCAGATATTAACACATCAGAAAAAACTCAGCACCCAGTGATCAATCACCAAAGATAGCGTCATGTATAATGGCAACTTAAAACTTGCTCGGTTCTCTAAATTAGAATTATTGGGCAGAAACTACAAAGATGGCAGACGCCGACTCTCTAGAGAGCAATTAGTTTGTTTTCCAAAATCTATAAAAAAAATAAAAACCAGGGCAGTGAAGTTTTTCTTTAAGTTGTCCAAAATAAGAAATAGGTAATGAACCTCTAAAATTCAAAACCAAAGATAGGGGTGCCCATGTGCCTATGCACAAAATGGCGACCAGGTAAGCCTTTAAAGAAACAATTTATGTTCTTTAAGACAAGGTAAGTAGGTAAAATGATTAATCAATCTTTAGGGTAACATTAAAAGATAATTTTAAAATAAATAAAACAACTGAGCTCGGGGTTCTATGATGAAACTCAAAAAAATAAAAAATTAAGAAAGAAGAATTTTAGTACTTGCCTGTGCAAAAGCCTGAACACTAAAGTCCCAGAAAAATTACCTTTTCGTCCTCCTGCTGAAGAAAAATCCCCTCTACATATCCCTGCGACCTCACTTGAACCAATCAGAGATCACTTTATAGGTCACGCACTCACCACAAAAAAGTCTACACCCTGCTCGATTCGCTCGCGGGTAAAACATCCAGTTAAATTATCAATTCATTAATCAAAAATAATTAAGACTCAATCTTCACATTAGATAGACATTTCATTAAATTAAAACAGGTTATGTACATATAAACGTGGTTATAAAACCCACTAAAGGCACGATAAACTGTATAAATTTTAACAGTGCCAAAAAAGAGACGAAAAATGCTAAACATGAATACTTTTAATGTTAGAAAGAGACAGTCATGACCCGGACTAAAAATAAGATCACCCTGGTTGACCAGTGCCATCTTAATTAAAAAGAAATAAAACCGGTACCGCCATATCTACCGTAGCCAGGTTGCAGATACCCTAGTTGAAATTCAATCCTGTATCAACAGGTGGCGATAGTATTACTGAATTTAAAATTTATATTGAGATTTAGAGGTGGTATGGTAAATGTGAATTTTACCGTAACACACCCCCAATAGTCGGCAAAAAAAAAATAAGTTTACTTTTTTTTTTTTTTTTTTTTTTTTTTTTAAATGATGTTTCACCGCAAAACGAAGCAAACAAAGCACTCCAGTGTGATTCAGAGATATAGACAATCTTGTCGAGGCAATAATTTTATAGAGGCAGGAAAACAAACAGGCAATAGTTTACGATAAGTTACAAATATTGGGCGCCATGTACATTCCAAATGTACAAAATAATTAATAATAGTTGCCCAACACCAGAAACTGCTCCGCAATACGCAAACCTAGGACACCCCCAATAGCAGATGAATGCCACCCCGAATCGCTTGCATGAAATAAAGATCCTTAATAAAAATGCATAAAACAAAACTATGATGGAAAACGGACTTAGGTTAGCATTGCATTACACCAAATGTGACTTGGCGAATCTCGTGTACTAACCTCATATAAGCAAATTCAAAGCCCTACCTCATACTACCAAGAGAACCCATGCAAACCGTCCACACAACAGCACCCGGAAGGTGGAAGACTAAAATTAACCATTAGAAAAAATAGAAAAGATAAGATAAATCATTGTAACCCAAATGTTACACTGGTCGAAATAAAGTGTATTCTAGTACACACAAAACTAAAAGAAACATCAGTGTTTAAAACATCTAAATGCACCACAGCCTTTTAATGAAGAAGTAAATAGGGTGTTCCGAGAAGCGTCATCGCCTCCGGCCTGTATATAACAAAGAGAAGGCTGCAAATAAATAAGACACAATCGGTAAAAACAAGTTCTGGTTGAACTCGAGCTAGGACAAAATCGGTAAATCCAGACGTCCAAAAGACGAAGTAATAATATATACCTTTATAAAATTACGACAAGAAGGAAGAGGTAAATAAGAAAGAGATAGACTTATTTTAATAGGTCACAATAAATTGTGCGGATCAAAAGCCTATTACAAATAAGGGATTCATTAAACAGAAATTTAATGAGATTTAAGAGGAAGAAAGATATTTCAACGTCGCTTCTATAGTTACTACATTCTTAAATTTGTTAGATCATTTCCAAAGAAATGCCCTCCTAAGTCTAACACAAACTAAGATGTACTCACTAACCAAATAGTATTAGCGCTCAAAATCAAGTCAGCAAAAGACAATTCCTTGATTTTGGCTAGAAGAAACGAGATATTGCATAAATTAGGGGAAATAAATTTAACTGCCTAACTTTGCAAATGTCACTGATGTTGTGTGAAAAATATTCCGGAGTTTAGAGTTACACGGAATATTCTAAAATCATCTGTCTCACTGTTCATAGTATTGTGATGAAATCACAAGTAAATTAAAAAATTAATATTCAAAAAAAATTTAAAATATTGAGGTAATGAAAAAGGTATATTAAATCAGAGCTAACATAAAAAAAAGATAATTAATACATCAGCAAAAATTGAGAGACGAGAAGATGATAGATAAAGAATGAGAGAGAGAGCCCACCACTAACCCATAGCCTCGTTAACTACAAAGGGGTGTAGGGTGCAAGATAACGATACCACCAAAATAAAAAACAGTATGAAAAAAAAACAAGCAGGCATCAGCATGATACCTCAGATTCAGGTTCTGATTGATCGTCGGAATCCAAATCATTAGTTACGTCAGGTTTAATGTCAGAAATATGCCAATTACCAAGGTCATTACCCTGCCTATCCTTTAAACTATAAACAAGCTTTGAATGTTTTTTACTGATTACACAAGGTATAAATTTAGGAGCCAATTTCGCACAGAAATTGTTTCCAGCATTAGACAATACATAGTTCTTTTTCCAAACATAATCACCCACATGATATTCTACGTCTCTTTTACGTAAGTCATAACGTTCTTTACTTTTTAAATATGATTTATAAAGTTTTTTTCGTACATCCTCATAGATTTGTGGGAGTTCTTGAATAGTTTGTGGATTATGAACTTTGGAAGAAATTTCTATTTTGTTATTTGCATTATCAGAAATAAGGCCATAAAAACTTCCATCAACTGGAATGGCTCTACCAAAATTTAGAAATGAAGGTGAAAATTCAGTAACGTCATGGCGAGACAAACAAATAGCTTGGGCAATCTGAAAGATATTTTGATCCCAATTTTTATGATTTTCATGAATATATTCTCGTATGGCTATAACAATACTTCGATTTACCCTTTCAGTGTGATTAATTTGAGGGTGATATTTAGCATTATAGAAAATTTTCTGAACATTATACTTCTTCATAAGTTTTTTAAAATCAGCACTAATGAACTGACTACCATTGTCACAACAAAATATTTGACAAACACCGAATATTAAGAAAACTTGATTTTCAATAAATTTAGTGATAGCTTTAGTCGTAGCTCTAGATATTGGATGAACAAGAGTAAATTTTGTGAACCAATCTACAACAACTAATAGGTACTGGGAACCTCTTCCAGTTCGGGGATACGGACCTAAAAGATCAGCAGAAATCATCTGGAATGGAAAATTTATGTTACGATATTGACCCATAAGACCAGCCTGTGGTAAATTACTGGGTTTACAAGCAGCACACCTGGTACATTTTCGAACATATTTATAGACACTATTTCTCATATTAGGCCAATAATATAGCTCAGAAAGCCTATACAAAGTTTTAGATATTCCAAAATGCGCTGATGTTGGATCTTCATGAAACTTTCGAATCATTTCCTTCCTGTGGGCAGCAGGCACAACAATTTTCCAATTCGTAATATTGCCATCTAAATCATACTTGGAAAAGAAATGTTTATAAAGAATATTATTTTCGACCTTAAAAGCAGAAAATTTTTCAGGATCCTCTCGAACTTTCGTAATCATATTTTCATACCATTTATCCAGTTTAAGGGAAGTCAAATTTAAGATAGCTACATCTTCAAGGCTTCTAGAAAGCGCATCAGCAACGGTGTTGCTTGAACCTTTACGATGAACAATAGTGAAGGAATACTGAGCTAGAGTAACGATCCATCTTGCAACACGAGGACTAGGATTTTTCATGCTATGCAACCAAGTTAGAGACGAGTGATCAGTATGAACTGTAAAATGTGAACCATCAATATAACCACGAAACTTTTCAATACCAAAAATAACAGCCAACAACTCCTTTTCTGTAGTTGTATATTTCCTTTGACATTTATTAAGAGTTTTACTTGCATATGCAATTGGGTGTTCTAATCCATCTGTCTCTTGATACAAACAGCAGCCCACTCCTGTATCCGAAGCATCACACATAAGTAGAAATGGTTTTGAATAATCCGGACTAGCCAAAACAGGAGCCGTAGTCAAGGATTGCTTCACCTTAAGAAAAGCCTCTTCAGCTTCTGGAGCCCCACGTTGGGCGCCAATTGTAATGAATTTTTAATTTAATGACGTTGGGACGCCAATTGTAATCAAAATTTGGCTCTCAAACCAGAAAAGTTGTAATGAAAATTTATTTAGTCGTTGAGTGCCAATTTCTTACCTTTTGTTGCTTTGCTAGCTCAGGCAGGGCGTGGTAAGTTCGAGTTTAAATTTTAACAGTCCCTTCCAGTATGAAATAAAAACACATTCAGTTCAACTTAACAATTAGTCTATTTACATAAGTATTTGTATGACAAATATTTTTGACATAAGGAAAATTTTAAAGATAAGTAGTTTGAATGAATTAACTAATTATTTTTGCAAAGGAAAAATAAAATAATAGTTTCAATGATGATATATCCAATCAGAAAAAAAAAATTAACAAAAGTTAAATAAAGATTTTTGACAGGTTTTTGATTTATTTTATGGTGAATCACACAC
The DNA here is from genome assembly GCA_963920685.1 of Polydrusus tereticollis. Lineage (NCBI taxonomy): Eukaryota > Metazoa > Arthropoda > Insecta > Coleoptera > Curculionidae > Polydrusus > Polydrusus tereticollis. The sequence goes on from OY987329.1 coordinate 93,307,287, forward strand.
AAGGCGTCAGTTACCTTTACCCCTTTTTCTTCAATAGTGGTTTTCGGATCCCTGTAGAGATATAACCAGTTTATGTCAGAGCTTCGGGTGAAGCTTAGGAATCGACTCTCTACAGGTATAGGAGAGTAGAGCTCAACAGACTTTGGGCCCCTGTCGTGACGTCACGTCAGCTGCGTTGTCCGGCTCCAATAATGAAGTTCCGAAGTTGGGTACCGAGAAAAGACCAGGTGTTAAGACTCACCAAACAAAACCTTATACATTCCCTTGCTCTGTTTGAAAAGGAATATTTACAGAACAAAAAAAAAAGGAATATATTTGAATTTTAATTAATTAATTAATGTAATAATAAACTGAATTGTGAAATTGCAGTGATACTCCTTTTCAACAGAACTAGGTTTAAATAAAATGATCAATAACTTGACAATGATAGTAATTTTATAAAATAGATAAAAGCTATAAGAGCATAAAATCAGGTAGTTTTCTGGTGCAAACTATTTCGACAGAACCAGGTTTAAATAAAAATAATTAATCGTAATTTTATAAAAACAGATAGTAGCTATACAATTTATAGAAACACAAAATGAAATTGTGCTCTAGGAGAAAGCCCTGCACAGAACCAGGTTTAGATAAAAATATTCAATGGTAATATTATAAAAAAAATTGTAGCTATACAAGCATAAAATAAAAAAAATAGGTAATGAACCTCTAATATTCAAGATAGGGGTGCCCATGTGCCTATGCACAAAATGGCGACCAGGTACAATTTATGTCCTTTAAGATAAGATAAGTAGGTAATAGTAATTTTATAAAAAAAAAATATAATAGTGCTCTAGGATAAACTACTGCACAGAACCAGGTTTAGGTAAAAATAATCAATAGTAAATTGTGCTCTAGGAGACATCTGCACAGGCAAGGCAGGTAATAAGTACTAAATTAGCAAGAGATAAATAAAAATTTAAAGAGATATGCAGTGAGATTTCATCATAGAACCCCCGAGACAAATCTTCAGATATTAACACATCAGAAAAAACTCAGCACCCAGTGATCAATCACCAAAGATAGCGTCATGTATAATGGCAACTTAAAACTTGCTCGGTTCTCTAAATTAGAATTATTGGGCAGAAACTACAAAGATGGCATACGCCGACTCTCTAGAGAGCAATTAGTTTCTTTTCCAAAATCTATAAAAAAAATAAAAACCAGGGCAGTGAAGTTTTTCTTTAAGTTGTCCAAAATAAGAAATAGGTAATGAACCTCTAAAATTCAAAACCAAAGATAGGGGTGCCCATGAGCCTATGCACAAAATGGCGACCAGGTAAGCCTTTAAAGAAACAATTTATGTTCTTTAAGACAAGGTAAGTAGGTAAAATGATTAATCAATCTTTAGGGTAACATTAAAAGATAATTTTAAAATAAATAAAACAACTGAGCTCGGGGTTCTATGATGAAACTCAAAAAAATAAAAAATTAAGAAAGAAGAATTTTAGTACTTGCCTGTGCAAAAGCCTGAACACTAAAGTCCCAGAAAAATTACCTTTTCGTCCCCCTGCTGAAGAAAAATCCCCTCTACATATCCCTGCGACCTCACTTGAACCAATCAGAGATCACTTTATAGGTCACGCACTCACCACAAAAAAGTCTATACCCTGCTCGATTCGCTCGCGGGTAAAACATCCAGTTAAATTATCAATTCATTAATCAAAAATAATTAAGACTCAATCTTCACATTAGATAGACATTTCATTAAATTAAAACAGGTTATGTACATATAAACGTGGTTATAAAACCCACTAAAGGCACGATAAACTGTATAAATTTTAACAGTGCCAAAAAAGAGACGAAAAATGCTAAACATGAATACTTTTAATGTTAGAAAGAGACAGTCATGACCCGGACTAAAAATAAGATCACCCTGGTTGACCAGTGCCATCTTAATTAAAAAGAAATAAAACCGGTACCGCCATATCTACCGTAGCCAGGTTGCAGATACCCTAGTTGAAATTCAATCCTGTATCAACAGGTGGCGATAGTATTACTGAATTTAAAATTTATATTGAGATTTAGAGGTGGTATGGTAAATGTGAATTTTACCGTAACAAGTTGGGGGCTGGTTGTCACACCAAATCGGTTTTTTTCTTTAACCCTGCATTCTAGCACGTAACTTTCCAAGATTATCACATGCAAGGAAGTTTATCGGAGACCCTTTAAAATTATCTAGTCAGTATACACTGAGAGAAAGTCATAAATATCCGATATTATACTTAAAGTATTATTACCATAAACCAAATGCTGATTGGGTCATCTCGTCATTAAGGATGCCACTCCATATTCAACAATACGTGCAAAATATTGCAGCGCACATGAGAAAATTGAGAATTTATGTAAGCAAATATTATCATTGTATGCGAAGTAGCGTTCAAGCGTTATCCTAAGTAATTTACGTCTGGAATTGGAGAGCATGCAGAGAGAGTTCATTAAAATTCGTTTATCTGCTACGAACGGCGGCGATTTCCCTAATCATACAGCCGTAATAACTTAGCTTGTATCCGATTTCTGGTCGTTAACGATGCACTGGTAAAGCCAGTAATTCGGTTAGTTCTATAATGGAAATCGTGACCATATTTTATTTTACAGTAAGTTTCTCTACAGTACGTGTCCTTATTTAAAATCATTTTTGTGTAAATTTCATTAAATTTTGTATTGAATTGGTTTCGAGGAATTCCAAATCGAATGCTGTTATTAGTTGTGAAATGAAACTATCTAATAGTTATTTACGTAACAAGTAGAATATGTATATTATTAAGTGAAAATCACATAAGTGCTATAATAATATATTACAAAATATTATATACAACTATAACTATTATTATTATTATAATGATTATTTGAGTAAAAATAATTAGTTTAAAAATTGAATATAGAATACAGGTAATAAGAATTACTATTGTCTTAGCAATAGGCGTAGGTGCGATTGTCGCTATCTTCTTTCAGGTGTGTCTGAAAATTGCACATGGTAAATTGAGTTCAAGCGATGGTCTGCCATCTGATATTGAGAACAAAGCTTTAAATGTTGTTTCCAATCTTGTGACAGAGATATCACGGAAGAAATACCAATATGATATTCATCGGTACGAAAAATGGTGCTGTGAAAAGAAGATACTCAACACAAAAGCGAGAAAGTATTATTAGTATATTTTAACGAACTAAGCAAAACACAAGCCATAATTTCTTTGGTGCTATTACTCGATGTTAAAAACGAATATTTCAATCAGGAAGAATGTTCACATTAAGAAATATGTAAATTTGATTGTATTCCTGAAACGAGAATCCGATGGGTATAAACCTTAAAAGTCCAAGGTATTAACGAAGCAGGAAATAACTACATTTTTGTTATATGCGAGAAGAGAGATTTCTCTGCATGAAGATAAATCAAAAATATTCTTTTGAGCAGAAAAAATATTTAATGCACTAATTAGTTTAGGTTATTTTGATTACTGAGAGCAAGCGCGTGTCGGCGGGACGAAATTATAAATTTGATTGTAGAAAATGTGAAAGACGAGAGAGTATGCTGTTATAATTTTCAGACCAAATAGGCGGCAGTGTAAGGTTTTCCTAAAAATCCTCGGTGCTAATATTTACCTTAGGGTAACCTAAAATATACTGCAACAAGGCAACCTATCCACCCTTACTCTGACAACCCTACGCCCTAAAGAATGCACTTCAGACAACAGTCCCTAAAAATGACCTATGCTGTGCTGCCTGAAAGCTCACCCCTTAGCTAGCTCAGCTCAGGGTAGGTTCGCTATTTTGTTTCTAGATTGAAAGGTCTAGCACTCTTATACAGGGTGACGCGGATCTAAATGAACATACTTCAACACAAGACAAAGAATACCTTGGGGGTTCTTAATCACCCATCTTTGATAGTTCAATTGTCGATAGTTAATAAGATACAGGGTCTTTTATGAACTTCAGCAATTTTTTGTTCTTGTCATATTTTTTAATGCACTCCGTATAAAATTTTCATATTGGGTCAACATCTGTAACCTATCTGTCGCTTAAAATTGCAGTATCAGGAAATTTTAAATTCCAGGCCCGTATTAAAAAAAGTTGACATTTTCAATTTTTACATTTTTAACACCCTGTAGATCAATTTTTTCAAAATATTATTTTTTTATTGGAAAGAGCATAAGGAATTGACCCTAACGGCATAATTTTCAAAGTTCCCGCACCCATCACTTGATTAGAATAAATGGTTGTTTTGTAAAAAATTCCAAAATGGTGCATATTTGGAAATTAGAAATTAAGAAAATAACAATAAAAAAGCAAAAACTGCTTCCGAAGTAAAAAAATAAATGTACTAAACGTTTAATAGTTTTAACGAGACTAAATTTTAGGGAACAACACAACAACAAATAACAAAGTAATAATAATAATAACAAAACTGCAAGTTAAAATCGACTGCTTAAAATCTAATACATAGAAAAAGTTTTAGCAAGAATTAATTTTAAGAGCACTTTAGTAGAACACTGTTATTTAAGAAGCTGTTCAAAATGCCCTCCATTGGCTTGTTCACATCTTCGTCTTCTGATGTTTAAATTTGACACTGCTTTTCTAATTGCGTCTGGGTTATTTTTTATTTCCTGAAAAGCATTAATAATTCGTTGCAAAACCTGCTCCGGCGTGTTGATTTCTTCTGAATAAACCAAATTTTTCATATTCCCCCAGAAAAAAAAATCCAAAGGATTAAAGTCCGGCGACCTGGCTGGCCATAAATGGGGCCCTCCACGGCCTATCCATCTGTTAGGAAACGTAATATTTAAAAATTCAGATACAACCCTTGCAAAATGTGGTGGGGCCCCATCATGTTGAAAAAAGAGCCCTCTCACGTTAGCATTTTCATTCTGCATAAGTCCTGGCAAAATGTTTTGTAAAAAATTTAAATATTGATTTCCATCTAATCTTTCAGCAAAAAAGTGCGGCCCAATTAATTTATTATTTATTATACCTGCCCAAACATTTATGGAAAATTTGTGCTGCGAATGCGATTGTCTGATGGCATGTGGATTTTCTAACGACCATACATGGGAATTCCTTGAATTATTTACACCATCTCTGGTAAATTGTGCTTCATCGGTCCAGAGGATTCGATAAAGACTCCTTTGGTATCTACTGAGCCACTGGCAAAAGAGTAACCGGTTTGCATAATCGCCAGGTTCCAATCTTTGAACTTCTTGAACATGAAACGGATGCAAGCCTTCCTTTTGCAGTGTTACATTAACTCTTTTTTGCGGGATTCCTAGACGTGTCGCAATTTTTCGAGTAGATGTTTTGGGATTATCTTCAACAAGATTTAAGATATCTTCTTCCTCCTGAACTGGATGTCGTATTGGTTGATCAATATTATTGTCGGTGGGAAAATGTCCATGTTCTCCAGCAAATAAAAATACATTTGCAAATGTTTTGTGATATGGACATCTTCTACCCGGAAATCGCCTACGATATTCCCGAACAGCAGCTCTTCCATTACCGTTACAAAAACCGTATACAAAAATAATGTCGGCATATTCGGCATTTGAAAATTGGTAAGGCATCTTTAACAGAAAATTGCAATAATTGTTAACCGAATACTAACAAAGGTCAGACAACTGTCACATATCTGATAGTGACTTGAATTGTTGCTATGGAACAGTAACTCGATAGTCTTTGGTTTGTTTTTAAATGAAGCAAAGCCTACTTTACAAAGTTTGAAATTTCTGACTGTAATTTACGATTTTTTGTCGATGTCTAAAAAGCAATCATTATCTTGCAGTTTTGTTATTATTATTATTACTTTGTTATTTGTTGTTGTGTTGTTCCCTAAAATTTGGTCTCGTTAAAACTATTAAACGTTTAGTACATTTATTTTTTTACTTCGGAAGCAGTTTTTGCTTTTTTATTGTTATTTTCTTAATTTCTAATTTCCAAATATGCACCATTTTGAAATTATTTACAAAACAACCATTTATTCTAATCAAGTGATGGGTGCGGGAACTTTGAAAATTATGCCGTTAGGGTCAATTCTTTATGCTCTTTCCAATAAAAAAATAATATTTTGAAAAAATTGATCTACAGGGTGTTAAAAATGTAAAAATTGAAAATGTCAACTTTTTTTAATACGGGCCTGGAATTTAAAATTTTCTGATACTGCAATTTTAAGCGACAGATAGGTTACAGATGTTGACCCAATATGAAAATTTTATACGGAGTGCATTAAAAAATATGACAAGAACAAAAAATTGCTGAAGTTCATAAAATACCCTGTATCTTATTAACTATCGACAATTGAACTATCAAAGATGGGTGATTAAGAACCCCCAAGGTATTCTTTGTCTTGTGTTGAAGTATGTTCATTTAGATCCGCGTCACCCTGTATAAGTAATTTAAAGTGAAATCCTAAAGGCGCCACCTTAGTTTTACTTAACTTAAAAGCCTTTAAATGTTCTAGTGTTTGGCCTCAGAGAAAAGCAAACTAGGAAAAAAATAAATATGTCACAATCGGTTTACAATAGCTTCTAATAAGCTCTCATTCACTCAAGTCCCTCAAATCTCTATTTAAAATAAAAGCCAAATTTTAGCAGAGGCCAATAGTAATATTTATTCTTAAAGTCGTGTTAAGCCCTGGGCTACTTGATTTATAAATGCAAGCTCCTCTTACTTTGGTGGACAATAGGTACTTAAAGTTAAAGGTAGTGAAATATAATAATAAAGAGATTTGACTAAAGTCAAAACTAGTACAACCTAATGTCAAATTAAATTTATGTACACTCTTTAACCCTTATTTCACCCTAAAAGGACAAATATATTTTATTTTTTATTTTGGTGGTATAGACAGACCTTGTTTTCTTTGACATAAAAGTGCTGAAGGTTTAAATTACAAAGTTATTATCAAAAGAATAAGTAAAAGTCAAACCCTGTTTGACAGGGCCTTCCACAAGACGGCAACTGTCAGACCTACACTGTAAAGAACGACTGTTTAGTCTGATCTGGCAGCCACATAGAACATAGACCTACATCCTGGACATTGCCGCAGACTTGGAATTTCCGCAAGGCCTGTGCAAGAACCTCTCACAACTAACTAAATTTACCCTAAGAGTATTCTTAAAGTACACTGCAAAATCTTACGAGTACCTGTGGTTACTCGATAAGCATACTAGCCACTTGAGCGTAGATAAGTTAAAATGTTAAAGTTACAAGCGTTAAAATTTGAAGAAACAAATTGCCTTTAGCCGGGAAACAAAAACATTTACTTTATATTAATAAATTGTAACTATATTTAAAACGTAATTAGCTGTAACAAATCACCTAACGTTTTAAACTACTACAGACTCTTGTGACGTCTTAACGCTATGTCGACATACGCTACACGTTTACAATGCACAAGTTCTGTACATAACACGGGCGCAAAACTTTATCAAGACGCTGTATATTGAACAATATGCAAATACAAAATATTAACATTTTAAGTTGTTCTACGTTACAATATACTCAAGAAAAATGATACTTAGCTGAAACTTTATATGCTACCCAAAGTTCATGAAGACTCAATTTTCAGTAAAACACACACCCCTTCAAGTGTCTATTGTCGAAAAGGGCTATAAAAATCCCTCTTTAACATACATAGTTGCCAAAACAATCGTCGACAAATTAGTTATACATATCGATGAAATTGAAAACTATAACCCCTTTTACACCATAGAAAACTAACGGCGACCAAAGTCAACCAACGTAACCAAGGCAAAAATTAACCAGACGTGGCCGTGAAAATCCACAAAACTGTCAGTCTGACACTGAATCACAACAGTCAAAATATTTGACCTACATCTTATATACAAGGTTACAAAGTTATTTCTATTGATAAATTGAATGTTCCCTAATTACTAATCAATTGAAACAAGGATTTGAAATAAGACCTGTCTGCAGGTAGTATGAAACAAAGAACAGAAGAAATCAATCCACTTGGCTATATCTTACAAGATACAAAACATTCCTGGAATATAAACTATATCAACAAAAGTTTCAAACTGATTTAAATGGAACTATTGACAATTACTAGGTAATTAATGTTTAAGGTGAGAGCCTACCTAGGTACTTTAAAAATTTAACACCGAAAACTTAACATAAATAACCAAATTATGGAAATGCAATTTTCGAACCGTAACAATGCTCTCAAGTTATAATCCCAAATATCAAAACAGAAGTGTCTAGAAAAGTTTTTGTAACATCTGGAAATATTTAGGGTTTGAATCTAATAGAAGTGGTCAGAACATACATTAAATTAAAACCTAAAGACGGCGACAATGTACGATTTTTTGTTGGATATTGGGCGATTCATTAATTAATACTGTAGGTGGTGTTCCAAAACCTATTGTCCAGCTTCTTCAATTAGCTAATCCAAAAGAGTATACCGGGCATTGTTTTCGGCGATCTTTAACCTCTCTTTTTTTATCTGTTTCTGAAGCAAATATTTTTACCGTAAAAAGACATGGTGGCTGGATCTCTAATTCGGTCGATGAAGCCTACATCTTAACTTCTAGTGGAAGCAAGAAACTAAGGACTATCACAATAATTTTAGGTGCACGCGATTATATTTTCCCGAAAGCGGAGAATATTGCCTCAACATGTAAAAATACTCTCTCAACATCCACAAACTACGTTCACACTCAAAATATTTGCAAAAAATTTTTAGGCGTGTGAGCATCTGACATTAATTTGTCTAACAATAAAGATTTTATTGTTAAATTTATACTAAATGAGTTTTCATATAATCGTAGATGGTATCTTTTTTTAATTTAAAAATATCTAGCTTGAGCTTAATTTCATTAATAAATAAATAAAGCTTATTATGACAATACAAAAAGTGTCAAATCATAGTCATTTAATTACGACAAGTGTATACAAACTTTACAACTTTAATTTATTATTATAAATCCCCGTACAACCGTGCGCTAATGACAATCGCAAACGCTGAAAAATGTCGACGTAAATTTTATTGATTTTTGACTATTTTTAGTGCCATTTTTTATTGTAATATTTACATTTTTACTAAATTTAAGGTAATACGTAAACGCACGAAAATTCATAAAAATTCATAAAAATCAATTCAGTAATACGCTTGTGCTCGTCGTAAGTATTTCGGATACAAAATAGATATTACATGAATTATTCAAACAATTTTCTGCTGATGAACAATTTTACACACAGTGAGCTTATATAAAATAAACTGATTAAAACCTCAAATAATATTTTCATCATGAAAAAATACCCCTATCTTCTCTGGCCGCATAAAAATCTTACTTTAACCGAGCTTTTCTTCATTTATAATTATTCATTCATAACCGACCCCTTTTCAGAATCTACTTGTAAAGAACGACCCTTTTTACATTTTCAGCACTTAAAATCTGGAATAAGGGATACTTTTCTTTTTGCTTTTTATCTCTCTACAGTTAAACAATATTGCCCTTTTTTCCTCAGATAAATTTAGCATTCCCTCTAGACTGAATTAGGCGTCTTGCCCCAGGAAGTTTGTTTTACTGTTCTGAAAAAAATTTCGGTCATGTTTTATTAATGTCTCAGGTAGATAAAAAGTTATTTTCGTTACTTAAGTCAGGAAATAGCGATTCTAAAACAGAAATATATAAATTTTATTTTATTTTTGGAAATTCGCAATAATATATACCTCTTATACTTCCAAAAACGGACATTTTAAGTCGAAAATAGAATTTTAAACAAACTCGAGCTTCAACCAATTAAATATTTATTAGATAAATTAAAATTATTAATGTCTCCCTAACTCTATACTTCAGGCTTAAAAATGTTATATTTCATAACAAGAGTTGTATGTAGCATATTACTCTTGAATGGAAAAGTTACACATAGGCTGCTTTGAAGCGAGTTTTTAATTTAATGAGCGCATAATTTGTTTACAACCCTAGTTTTCTATTATATTTTTTGTACGGTCGTAATATTTGTAGTATTTCAAATAAAGAATATTTCTAGTTAACACTATTAAGCTGAAACTTACACCCGTCGAAAAGATTTCATAAATAGTTAGGAACACATTATCACGAAGGTCTTTATTGTTAAGAAATAATTGATGTCACTACAAAGTATGGTTCATAAAAGTTTAAGGGGCAAGCCGCTAGACCAATAATAATTAAATATGTCATTTAGTAAATAGCAACTATATTATGGGGATTTATAGGTATATATAACATTTTTTGTCTTCAATTAAAAATGTCGATCTAACCCAGAACAACACTTTCCTTAATATTTTCCTATACACGCACTGAGGAAAAAGTCTTTCTTGTGTGAATTTATAGCTATTAATATAACGAGATTATTATGCGATTTATAATAGTCGAGGACATTGCTAGGTGACGAGGCGACAGCCGAGTCACCCGCAATGTCCGAGACGGTGTTAAATCGCTAATAATCGAGTTATATTCAAAGCTTTATCGTATCATTGACAACGGCGATGCGAAAATAAAAACAAGGTGTTTTGTCATTTCATTTTGGCATTTCAAAAAGTCATCATTAAAATCATGCAAGATTTTGATATTCCTGACGATATATTAGCTGCAGCCAACATTATAAGGTTGAACTTGCTTCCGGACAAATCTAAAATCCATTATGAAAAAGAATATCGGCAGTTTTGTGAGTGGTGAAACAAAGTACATGTTCAAGGTGCAGAAGAAACGGTATTGCTGGCGTATTTCGCAAAACTCTCTTAGGAATACTCTGCTTCATCCTTATGGCCGAAATATTCCATGTTACGAGCGACATTAGAACTGAAGGAAAGAGTGGAAATCGACAAATACGGCGCCTTAATACGTTTCATCAAGAAGAAAAATGTTGGATATAGGACAAAAAAATCAAAAGTATTTACAAGAGAACAAGTCAACGAATTTGTGTGTTCTGCCTCAGACGAGAAGTTTTTAATGATGAAAGTGGCTTTTTTAATTGGAATTGGAGGAGCCTGTCGAACTAATGAATTAGCGAAGATGACCACGGAAGATGTTGACGTTTTACAGGACAAGCTGATTGTTACTATTCCCGACTCAAAAACCCACAAGAAACGTATTTTCGCTGTGATATTTGACGGCGAAGTCAATCCTGTGCTTTTATTTAAAAAGTACGCAATGTTAAGGCCAGACCATGTCACTCACCAAAGATTGTTTGTATCATATAGAAGAGGGAAATGTACGGTACAGCCCTGCGGCATTCATTTCTTCTCTAAAATACCTCAAAAAATAGCTGAGTATCTCTCACTTGAAAATCCTAATTTGTATACTGGTCACTGCGTTAGAAGATCTTCGGCAAATTTTCTTGTTAATGCTGGAGGAGATATATTAGACCTACAAGAACTTGGTGGATGGGAATCGGCGAAGGTTGCTAGAGGGTATTTAGAAGAAAGTGTGACCAAGAAAGTTTCCATTGCTCGCAAAATTCAAATCGGCGATGTTTCCGGCAGTGGATTAGGCATTGGGGAACCGCACGAAATCGAAAGGAGTGCTTTCTCGGTCATTAATGAGTCTTCAGAGGGCATACCTAAGATCGTGGACGTTAAAGACAAAGGTGTATCCATCAAATTTGAAAACTGTCAAAATATTGTTTTACATGTTCATGAATAGTAGATTCTGTAACGAGGTTGGAATGAAAATTCGACCCAGTGGAAGATTCCAAACGCGAGCGTAGCGAGCGTGAGGAACCACGAGTATCGAATTTTCATTCTAACCGAGTAGCAGACTATATTTTCTCCACGACCAAAAAGTACGAATAAAAACAAATAAAATCTGTACAAAGCAATTAAGTTATTTATTCGCAATATTCGTAATTTCAGGTGGAGTATTATCCAGTTCCATATCTGATTCATCCGATTTTTCACTCATTTTTTAACTTGCACTAAAATTTTTCTGAAAATAATTATTACAACGCGGCCATTTTTATCTGTCACTGACAGTTTCGAAATTCATGGCAACCTATGTCGTTTAGATCAATTACAGAATATTCATTCCGTATCTTGTTATGGAATGAAAATACACGCAAAACGCATAAGAAGCAAGTGTTTCAGAATAAATATTCCAACTCAAGAGCGAGAATTTTTACATTCTATTATCAAAAATGATTTTGGAATTATTGCATTCAGTAATGGTCGTGGAGAAAAATAGTTCTAATATTATTTGGTATCTAACGTATTATGCTTTCGTAACTAACGTATTAAATTATGGTAACTAATGGATTATGAGTAACTAAGGTTTTATGTAGGTTTTAGTACGTTTATGATGTTAATAATTATTAATAAAGATATCATATAAAAATGACTTAATCTTCAATGATACGATAAAACGCTTAATTGATTTTTTATTAATCATTGTGGCAATGCATGTATGTTTCATCAAGTGATAATTATTTTAGGTGAGATATTTTCCAAAAAAGTTTAATTGATTTAATATAATAAAAATAAAATTATTTAATTGCCGAATATTATCTTAACCTAAACGAAACACTATTGGGTTAATTAAATTTTGCCAAGGTTTTTAATAAGGCTTTACTGTACCAATAAAATATTAGTCACGTGATGACCATCTTCGTCGTCGTTGGCAATCAATAAGTCGCCGAGGTATCGCGAGGCCGCGCCATTTATGTCTTGTACAAGTTTAATTCCTGGCAATGGAGGGCGCGTCTTGTATAATGTATTTTCTCTATTGTGTGTTAGTGATTTGTTAGAGGACTGGAGAAAGATGCTTACCTTATGATTAACTGTAAGGGCCTGCCAGTACATTAGAAAAATCAGCTCTTTCACAATAAAGTACTAAGGAACATAGTGTTTGCTAGGAGTAACTAAGAACGACTGCTTTACTGCCTCGATATCGAGGCTATCCAGCTTACCAATAAAGAGGCATTATTGTATAGGCTATTTGTAGTTCTAGTCACTAGGTACAAATATCTATATTTTGTTTATAGTCTTGTACCTACGTATGGTATAGGTTACGTTCACTCAGCAGAGAAGGATATCATATTGTGGGCTATACAGATGACCTGGCAATAATGACTCAAGGCAAATACAACACGACAGAGAGAGAATGCAAAGGGCTCTCATTAACAAGCAGGTTAGTTATTTAACATCAGTCCTCAAAAGGCTGTCATAATCAATAATAATCATCTTTACAAAACGCAGGAAAAAGGAGGAATTGGGACCTTAACCCTGCAGGGAATAGACATTCCACTGTCGAAAGATATCAAATGACTCGGTGTAACTTTGGATCCCAGACTGACCTTGAACAAATACTTGGGAAAAACAACCCGGAAGTCGGAAGTTACCTTGGCTGTTACTAGACGGATATACGGAAAAACCTGGGAACTCTCACCTAAGCTGGTGCATTGACTGTATAGCAGGGTACTGAGGCCTGCAATTTCGTATGCAGCACTGGTCTGTTAGCCAAACACACAACAGAAAACCACAATATCAAAGCTAGGAAGCCTACGAAGACTCGCCTGCTTGAGCATCACAGAGGCCATGAAATCAACGCCTACATCCGCAATGTAGAACATCCTAGACCTTCCTTCACTTCGTTTGGTGAATAAAGGAGGGGCAAGAATGGGACTATACAGACTACAGAGTTCTACGTCACTCACTGGGTGGCACAGAACTGGACACGAACTTCTATGCGATACCATAATTGGACCTGAGTTAGAAATGGGATCAGACAACACAAACCGTGCACATCGCTATGACAAATCATTCAAGACCATAATCAACGAGCGGCATTAGTGGAACAATAAAACATTAGATATTCCTGGGGCAACAATCTGGTAAACAGACGGCTCAAAAATTAAAGACGGTACCGGAGCGGGGATACGCGGAGTAAGACCAAAGAGAGATGCTTATTTCTTCCTGGGTAAGTCTTCCACGGTGTTGCAAGCGGAAATCTACGCCATCCTACAGTGTGCGTATGAAAACAATAGGACTTATTTTAAGAGGTGGATCCACATATACTCCGACAGCGAAGCTCCTTAGAGCGCTAACATGCAATAAGGTGACATCAAGACTGGTATGGGAATGCCAAAAGGAACTAGTGACCGTGGCAAAAGCCAACAAAGTAATACTACAATGGATACCAGGACATAAAGGTATTACAGGAAACGAAAAGGCTAACGAACTAGCAAGAGAGGGGTCGGAAAAAACATTCATTGGTTCAGAACCGGCACTCGGAGTCCCATGGTGCACAGTACGAGATGTCACAAAACGATGGACAAGGAATCAACAAAACATCTAATAGAACAACAGACTGGACCTAAACTAACCTTACAGAATATATGGCAGTCAAGAAGCACCTGCACCGTACTGCAACGGAGACCTAAGCTGCAGGTTATGTGGGCGAGAAAGTAAAACGCTACAGCATATTATCTGCCACTGTGAGTCATTGGATCAGAAAAGGCAACATATACTCGGGTAACCAAAGTTAGAGTAAGAGGATATTCCGACACTCTCCCCAGTTGACCTAAACAAAGTAGTGCAAGGAACTGGAATAAATGAGAGGGTGTAAGAAGAAACTAGGGTAAGCACAATGGGCCAAACCTCCGGCACTTGGACGGTCCCTGGGAAGAAAAGAAACAAGAAGAAATGGTTAGGGGTAAAGCTTTGTAGGCGAATTTATCAACTCATAACTTTTCAAAATTTCAGCCAGAATTCATTATAAAAATAAATAATAACTGTAGGCAAATTTGAGATTAATGCACTTCGTTTACTTTAAGCCCAACCCCTTCATTTGTTACTTGTTTTTCTTGTAAAGGTTGATTTTAGTTACATTAGGTTTACAATATCTAAAAAAGCTAAAAACACCTGGAGAACTTATTGTTTTATACATTTTGTGGAGTTGCTTTTTATACATTAAACTGTTGGTATATAAAAAAACTTTGGTATTAGTATTTCTAGTCAGCTTACATTTGCTTATAGTCAAAGAATGTTCCACTCTCGCAGCCTTATAATAGAAGTATGATTAAGATGTTTGCATTATGTATCATTAATATTCGATTTCTTGTCTTAATTGATTGTTTTCAGAATTTATATAAATATTAAGGTCAATTTAACAAATACAACAGAAGCAGGTTTTGGATATAATGGGTATCAAAACTAATAGCAACGACAGATGCATTACTAATAGTAAATTATTAAATTAGCAAATCAAATTTTATTAACCCAATAAACTTTTAAATATATTTATTAACAACTAGTTAGTTGACGAAATAATTAGCGAGTTCGGTCGGATCTTTTCAATACTCTGAGATACTAAAGCACTAAATTTGATTGATAGTGATGCCATACCCGGAAGATGGCTTAAACTTGGTTGCAGTATACAGAGTGTTCTAAAAATACAGATAATTTGATTGATGATTACTTGAAATAAGAATTAAAAAATGATTTTTGAATCGAAACGCCCTCTATATTGTTACTGATTTAAAAAGCTTCTGAAATTTGTTCTTTATTTATGTATACCATACCTATACCTAAGCAGTCGAGTTTCTGATTTATAAGCATTTATTTGAAAAAGTTCCTTGATAGAATTACTCGCTTACAGTTGTTTTTAGTCAAAATGCAATGCCACTATTATTATCAAAATTGCACTCTGACATCACCTGATCTTAATCCATTAGGTTTACAACTCTAATGAGGTAAGTTGCTTTCTCATTAGATCAAGATCTATATCAAAATGGATCTGGCATGATGAGTACAGTGAACAAACGCAATTTGTTGTGTTTTGTTCGACCTTAAACGCACTCAGAAACACTAATAATTAAAACTTCTAAAGTAATTAATCACAATATTAAAATAAATATCAAAAATACTAGCCGTCTACTTCCAAACCTTGTAAAATACTTTCCTGGCGAATCATATTTAATTTGGATCTATATTTCAACTGGAGATTCTAAGTTATTTTCAAGAAAAACGCTGAAACACGGAAATTGATCTTTCTAAAATATTTTCAGTCTCCATCTTTTAAGCCCTTAACCTGTTGCTACCTTCAACTACTACTTTTTTCTTAAATGGCAACCTAAGTTATAAAAACGCCTTCAAGAACTGAATCCCATAGTACCAAAAAAGTTTGCTAATTTCAAACCTGAAAAATAAGCCCAAAAAATATTTTTTAGGAACAATTCAATTTATGAGCTATTCGAAATTTGGCACACATCATATTCGACTTATTTTATCAAATGCTGAAAGTGGCCTCGATCTTCCACTTGATCTGCACAAAGTCTATACTAATATACTAACCAATCTACTGCATGACAAACACTTTCGGCCAGTAAATTATTTAACTCCATCCTTATTCTATCTATTAGGTCATTAATGTTGTCTGGTGTATTCTGATACATACTCATCTAAATACCCCAAAGAAAAAAATCCAAGGGTGATAGGTCCGTAGGCCTTGATGGTCATTCAATTGGACCCCGTCGATCTATCCAGCGGTTTGAAAAAATTTCGTCTAAATATCTTCGAAAATTTACACCAAAATGCGGCGGCGCGCCATCGTGTTCAGGTAGTATCCTTTCATGGGGAATTTCTAGACCATCCTCGTAAGGAAAAATAACTGCCAATGCAGATATTGAATGGGAGGAAATATAAGTAACACAGCACCGTGAGCAGTCACGGAAGTGTGGTTCTAAAATTCTCTAATTAATTATTTCAGCCCATACATTGATCTTTTGAGAACGTTGTGTATGTCCTTCACGTATCAACTGTGAATTTTGATCAGACCAGAATTGATAACTATATCTATTGATCACTCCATGACAACCTCACCTGCACGTGGTGCACCCTGCTAGAAACTGACGAGGCTCTGTCGACCGAATGATTACCGGTATAAGTAATCCCCCATTTTCTGGTCAACAGCTTCGGGTGGAGGAACTAGAAAATGATAGGGCACTCTATTGTCCTAGGGTTAAGAAATTGGCCCTAAAGGCGGAGGAACTGTGGACAGTCAACGGCATTAGACTGTAGAAGGCAACGGGAAACCACTGCAGTAAAGATCTACGGATAATCCCTAGTATAGCCATCATGATGAAGTTCATAAATAAATATACCGGAGTTTCAAGTCCCCCAGTCGGATCTCCGGGGGGGACAGTTGTGAACATTATTAAGAATAAGGCTGAGAAAGACGCAGAGGTGAGAATGGGAACGTGGAATGTAAGAACGTTGGCTCAACCTGGTAAAATTAACAACGCAATCCAGGAAATGGAGAGAATGCGGATCAGTATTCTTGGTGTCAGCGAAACAAGATGGCCAGGAGCGGGGCAGTGCGACATCCACCAACATAGGATATACTACTCTGGACCAACTAATAATGAACACAAATACGGTGTAGGAATTATAGTGAGTAAGAACGTAGCGACGTGTGTCACCAACTTTGTACCAATATCCGAACGACTTCTGCTACTACAAATCGAAGCAAAACCTGCAAGAATAAACATAATTCAGGTATACGCACCCACAAGAGACCACAGCGAAGAAGAAGTGGAGCAATTTTACGAGAACATTACGGCTGTACTTCGAAAACTCCCAAAACAAGATGTCAACTTGGTCATGGGTGATTTCAATGCCAAAGTGGGACGCGGATGTTCAGGAAATCATATAGGCCCCTGGGGTCTAGGAGAAAGAAACGACAGAGGAGAGCTGCTTAGCATGTTTGTGGAGGAACAAAAGCTAGTAGTCACAAACACCTTCTTCCAATTACCCCCGAGGAGAATATACACTTGGAGTTCACCGGCAGACAGGGAAGATGCTATAGTCAGAAATCAGATTGACTATATCTTGATCAACAGTAGATATAGGAACGCATTTACCTCAGTAAAAACGTATCCGGGAGCAGACATACAATCGGATCACAATCCAGTGGTGGGTGTTTTTAAACTACGGCTAAAGAAGGTACACAAAAGAATGATAAGACGCTACGATTTGCGAAAACTAAAAGACTCTGCAGTGGCGATACAGGTAAGGAAGAAGCTGAATGAACATCACAAAAACAACGAACACCTGGTACATGAAGATGTGAGTGAGGAGATTCAGGAACTATGTGAAAGTGTGCAGAACCTCAAAACTACGCTATTACAACCCGAAAAATTAAAACGAAAACCCTGGATGACCAGTGAAATCCTTGAAATGATGGAACAAAGGCGAAAAAACAAGAATAAACCTGTACTATACAAAGAACTCGACAAATCCATTAGAAGAAAAATCAGAGAAGCAAAACAGAGAGAACTGGAACTTAAATGTAATGAAATAGAAGCCCTCAGCGCAAAATACGACAGTTTCAATCTACACCGCAAAATCAAGGAACTAACAGGAAAGACAAAATCAAAATCAGGGAACAGTTTGATGGACCGAAACGGCGAGCTTATTATTGAAAAAGCAAAGATCAAGGACACGTGGGAAGCCTACATCAAGGAACTTTTCCATGACGAAAGACCACCATCACCACAAATTGATGGTAATACGGGACCGGCGATATTGAGAAAGGAAGTACAAGCTGCGGTTGATGGACTCAAAGAGGGTAAAGCGCCAGGGCCTGACGGGATGCAGGCGGAGTTCATCAAACTGCTGGACGACAATCACATTGAATGGTTGACGACGATCTTCAACCACATATACCACGGGCATGGCTCGAATCGGAATTTATCACCTTGCCCAAGAAGCCTGGGGCCAAAAAATGCCATGAATACAGAACAATAAGCTTAATGAGTCATTTGTTGAAATTGTTTCTGAAAGTCATTCACAGGAGAATCTATCGGCTATGTGAAGACGAATTAAGCCCCACCCAGTTTGGCTTTAGAAGCGCGCTCAGCACTCGTGAGGCAGTGTTTAGTGTGCAGGTGTTGTTCCAGAGGTGCTGTGACGTGTATGCCTGCTTTATAGACTATCAAAAGGCATTCGATAGAGTCCGGCACACAAAGCTAATAGAGATACTGAAGAAAATCGGACTGGATGACAAAGACCTTAGGATCATCGCGAACCTGTATTGGAATTAGAAGGCCACCGTCCGAGTACAGGACAGCCACACAGAGCCAGTCAGAATTGCTAGAGGAGTTCGACAGGGTTGCATATTGTCTCCACTGTTGTTCAACATATACTCCGAGTGCATCTTTCGTGAGGCGCTGGAGAATAGCGAGGCGGGGGTGAACCTGAATGGACAGAGGCTGAACAACATAAGATATGCAGATGACACCGTCGTGTTCACAGATAACCTAGACGATCTGCAAAACCTGATGACACAAATCACACTGATCAGTCAGCAATATGGTCTCGATATAAATGTTGACAAAACCAAATTAATGATCATCAGTAAAAGAAATATCCCGGATGACCACCTAATTATAAATGGAAAACGTGTGGAAAGAGTACAAAAATACACATACCTGGGTACCTGTGTTAATGAAGAGTGGGACCATTCACAGGAAATCAGATGCAGGATAGAGAAGGCCAGAGCAGTGTTCAATCAAATGACAAAGTGCTTCAAGAGCCATGACTTGAACATAAACCTCAAGATCAGGTTGTTAAGATGCTACGTCTTTTCTATTTTGTACTACGGAGTAGAGGCTTGGACACTGACTGCTGCTACTGAGAGGAAGCTGGAAGCCTTCGAAATGTGGCTGTATCGAAGGATGCTGAGAGTGTCGTGGACGCAGAGGGTGACCAATGAAGAAATCCTACGACGCCTGGGGAAAGAACGTGAGGTCCTTTACACCGTTAAATGCAGGAAATTAGAATATCTTGGGCACATAATGCGCAATGAAAATCGATACCATCTCCTCCAATGCATCCTACAAGGTAAAGTTTACGGGAGCAGAGGACCAGGAAGAAGGAGAATCTCATGGTTGAAAAACCTAAGAGTCTGGTTCGGAAAGTCAACCACGGGACTGTTCAGGGAAGCAGTCAACAAAATTATGATCATTCAGATGGTCGCCAGCATCCGACCCGGATAGGCATACAAAGAAGAAGAAGAAGAATTGATCACTCCATCAGAGAATATTTTGGGAAAAAATGTTTTTTTCTTCGCTTATTCATTCGATTATGTTACTCACGGTAAGAACAACGCAATAGAACGTCATGGGGAGTCTCGAGCGGCAGCAATGGACATTCCAAAGGCCTCTGACCGAGTATGGCATGAGGGGCTTCTAAGTAATGAGACGGCATACGGAATGCCGGTTCAATTTTGTTCATGGCTGTCATGGCTTCATCGATTCATTTATTGGACGTCAATTTGGATAGTCATATTATGTCTTGGCATAGTTACGTTGCGGCCATTGCAAAGGCAGCCTCGCAGAAGCTTGGATTACTTTTACGAACTAAGAACCTCTATAAATCCCAACACCTTTATATCCTCTATGAAGCCCAAATTCGACCATCGCTTTTTTTTTTTTTCGAAAATTTGGTTCTAAAACTGACAACAGTACTGTTCGCATATTTGGGGGTCTACTCCTAAACATACCCTGAGATCGCTAGATTCCATTCAAAGAAGAGCTATTCGCTCGATCGGTGACCATGATCTAACACACAACCTGGAAAGCTTTGAACATCGAACACAGATTGGTGAGTCTCTTTTACAAATATTTTCATAAGAAGTGCTTAACTGAGGTTGCCCGCTTGATTCCACCCAGAGCAATGCATGGTAGAAATACACGACGCGCCATTGCAGCCCACCCGTACGTGGTTCAGCTTAGTGTCCCTCGAACGACACTGTTTAGAAACCCTTTCATCTGGAGAACGTCATCACTTTGGAACGACCTCCCTGAGGCCGTGTTCTACAACAAGTATAACCTCCAAAGATTCAATACCCACATTCATAAAAGAGCCATTTGCTTGATCGGTGACCATGATCTGACAAACAACCTGGAAAGCCTTGAACATCGAAGGCAGGTTGGCGACTTGAGTCTATTTTACAAATATTTTCATGGCAAGTGCTCAACTAAGGTGGCCCGCTTGATTCCACCCAAAGCGATGCACTGTAGAAATACATGATTAACCAGTGCAGTCCACCTGTACGTGGTAAAGCTTAGTGTCCTTCGAACGACACTACTTAAAAATTTCTTCATCTGGAGATCGTCATTACTCACATACAACAAGTATAATCTCCACAGATTCAAAACCAACGTGAATCGTTTCTTGTGCTCAAGCACCGCTCGTAGAGCTCCATAAAGGATTAATCCTGTAGTACGCTGCCTTATCATAAAAAAAATCTTGCCATCACTTCCTCACAGAATTGTAATCTCCTATCGTAATTGTCCTCAAGAGGATCCTGTACAAGATGCACTTTATAATTATTATACTTCTGGTTTTTTAAAGGTCTCTGTACGGAAGCTCCAGTAACATCGTTATTTAGCACTAAGGTATTAGTTGAAGAATGCGATTTTCACTTACTGATAGGAGTATATCAAATTCTTATTTTTAGTTAAGGCGGATGGTCGGCCACTTTTAGGTAAATCACTTACTGTCCCATGATCTTCATATTTATGAGATACCCTACTCACAGTTGACGTTGCATAATTGGACTCTTAGGAGTCAAATAGCTCATAAATTCAATTATTCCTTAAAAATGTTACTTGGACTCATTTTCCAGGTGTTAAATAAGGGAACCCCAACTTTTTTGATACCATGGATTCAATTCTTGAAGAGCTTTCTATTGAGCTCCCATGTGATCTAGGTTCGCATTTAAAAGATATGTTGGGGTTGGGGTTAAAGGGAGGGGCTGAAAATATTACAGAAAGAGTTAAACAATTTAGATCAATTTCAGTGTTTCAGCATTTTCCTAAAAATACCTTATAGAGAAAATATAAATTTAAAGCCGGACTTTTTAACAACCCTGTACATATTCCATGGGTAGAAATCCAATGTATAAAGGCCGGGTAATCTCCGGCCAATTCCGATACTATCAGTCATATGACACAAACATGTAAAACTGCATGGCGCACTGACTAAACTCCGAATGGCGATAAAGTCATCGAGAAGGCTATCAACGAAAAATTATTAAAGTACCTGAAAGGCTTTAACATTATTAGTGACCGAAAGAATGGATTTCGAAATTCTAGATCAACAAGAGACCTTCTAGCTTATGTTACTCACGTTTGGAATAAAGCAATAGAGTCCCAGGCGATAGCACTGGACATTAGCAAGGCCTTTGACCGAGTATGGCATGAGGGGCTCCTAACTAAAGTGAGAGCATTCTAAATGCGGGCTGAATTTTGTTTATGGCTGTCAAGCTTTCTTTAAGACCGTTCTCTGCGAGTGGCGATGAATGGATTTGTTTCAGACAAATTTAACATCAACGCCGGAGTCCCTAAAGGTTTTATGTTGTCGCCCACCCTCTTCTACTATAGTATACATTAACGATCTTTTGGAAAAAAACAAAAATCCTATATATAGCTTCGTTGATCACAGTACACTTGTTTCATCTTTTACTTTGGATGCTCGAACATCGACTGCCAATGCATATCTCTATAGGCAGCACGAGGTCTCACATCTCATCAAAGACCTGGAAGAAATTCTGTCTTGGGGTGAGAGTAACCAACTAGCATATAACGCTAAAAATCCCAGGCGTTATTTTTTTTTAAAAGTTAATGTTGAAGAACCGGATATAGTCACTGCGGGATACTGGATTCCCTTGGCATCATCAGTTCATTTATTGAGCGTCAATATGGATAGTCATATATCGTGGCATAGTCACGTTGCGGCCATTGCTAAGGCAGCCTCGCAGAAGCTTGGAATAATTTTCCGAACTAAGAACCTTTATACACCTCAACAACTTTTGAAGCTTTTTAATCTAAAAAAAAATCGTTAGTAGAGGAAAACGGAGAGAGCGAGATCAGGTGGTGCTGGTGGTGCTGGTGGTGCAACTAACCCAGGTGGTGCAGGTGGTGCGTTTTACGATCTAACCCAAGTGGTTCGGTGGTGCGTTTTATGATCTAACCCGGATGGTTCGGTGGTGCGTTTTATGACCTAACCCGGGTGGTTCGGTGGTGCTGTTTACAAAATAACCCGAAATTAAACCCGACTTTTTACGACCTAACCCGGATGCTTTCATGAGGCGGCTTCTTATCTAACCCTAACTTGAACCTGAATATTTATGAACTGACCCGAGATAAAACCCGACTTTTTACAACCTAACCCGGATGCTTTCATGAGGCGGCTTCTTATCTAACCCTAATTTGAACCTGAATATTTATGATCTGACCCGAGATAAAACCCGACTTTTTATGATTTAACCTTAGTGAAACGCCGCTGCTAAAGCGGGATAATTAAATCCCAATTTTTATAAGCCATCCTTAAACCCAACTTTTTACGATGCGACCTGAGTCATCCTTAAACCAGACTTTTTATGATTTAACCTTAGTGAAACGCCGCTGCTAAAGCGGGATAATTAAATCCCAATTTTTATAAGCCATCCTTAAACCCAACTTTTTACGATCCGACCTGAGCCATCCTTAAACCAGACTTTTTATTATTTTCCCTTAGTTGAAACGCCGCTGTTAAAGCGGTATAGTAAAAAACATTATTTATATTTTCTATCTTAGTGAAACGCCGCTGGTGGGTAGTAAAGCGAAATAAAACCCTAATTTATATGGTCTAACAAGATAAGTATATTAAGGCGGCACATTTGTCACCCCGCAATAATTATTTATACCTAAATAACCCTCTCAAACCCTCTGCCGACTCGATTTAAAAAGAAAGGGACATAAACCTTTATTTATTATTCCGAAGGACCCTCATTAAAATTCAGTAGCATATCTAATAATTGATTCCAATTTTTGCACCACTTATATAAAATACAATAAAATAATTACCATCTAGAACCATTAACTAGAGATTTCTTTGTACTGGAAATGGATAAATTATAGGACTATCTTGTAATGAGAACAGAGTAATAAAAAGTAAATAAAACTTAAATACGTATAAAATACCAAGCAGGTATAGGTACTATACAACTTGTGTTCGCCATCAGGTAAAAGCTCTCATAATGCTTTTATAAAAATTTCGGATAATATCATAATATAAGTAAATAGGCTACAATTTCAGGAAAAAAGTAAAAAAAATTAATTCACAGTGTAAAATTGTAGTTAAATGGATTGTAAATACGAAATAATATAAAAAGCTACCTTTTGTTTGCGATGATGTATACACAATAACTCTATATTATTCGGCCCTTAAACTGAAAATACCCACTAGATAGGTATCATAAGCTGTATTTGTCATCAGGTAGAACCCCCAATAAAATTATGAATATTTGGCGTAGGCATCAAAGTAGCAAATCACGTTGGTTTTTTAATTTATTATTAATCTGGCTAACTTAAGAAACTCACAATATAACGACCATCCAAAAAAATCATAATACATTACTGGGTGTGAAAGCAATTGCGCTGCAAAATATAGTGTATACCGACTCTGAGGTAGTTAATTAAAATCCCAATTAGCGCTAAAAAAAAAATCAATTAGATATTTACTTTAGATATTTTAATAAAAAAATTCAATATTCTCACCAACATTTAACTTTTGAAATTAGCATAATAACAAATCCTTTACAATGAATTAAACAAACGCATACATAATTTTAAAATCACATAATAAGAATATAAGCTAAAATCTAACAAGTTCGGACTTCTCGAATGACGTCAGTTTACATCTGTAGAGAATACACAACCCTCGAATCATAAAAAAATGGTCAAACTTTGTCGGCAAATACCCTTCTATGATGTAGGGGAAGGACAGGTAACTCGAGATGTTTATAAAGAACATTATTTGCTTATTTCTAGACTCTTAAAAATTAGATGCAATCGAACAATAAATGTTTTCATCATGTATATTTATCATTAACACATTACCTTCGACATACGTAAATTCAAATTGATAATTACTTGTCTTAGTGCTTTTTTAGAAGCTTGAATCATTGCATATAACCGTCTGAGGGTACCCAAACTTCCCCTAACATATTTCTCCGTAACCGGGGAAAAAGAGGTATAAAAAGTAAAATAACAACTCCAAGTGTCTTTGCGAACAATCGGCAATAAAATAGAGTATTTCAGTTTTTAATTTTTCGTAAATAAAAGTTGGTTAGATTAATAGTCTCTGTGAATATAATAACATAAACAAAGTGATATGCCGTAAATTTAGGAGTACAGTATAAATTATGCCTCTATTAAAATATACCGCAATAACTAACTACCAAAGGATTTTTGATATTTTGAATATATTTGATGCTCATAGCATTATCACATTTCCAAAGGCTCTAAATTTTAGAAAAATGTTCTAATAGAATATGTCTATCAATATAAAGTAAAGGTATTGTTAGGTTTTTTTAAAAAATACGACCTACAACAGTCTCTGCTACAGCATGGCTGACTCTGTAGAAACTTCTGTGAAACCATAATAATTATATCAATAATCGAGTTGTCCTTATGATAATATTTTCTTCCAATATCCGACTCCACTATCCATAAAAGTTATGTTAGAAAATTCATAATTGAGCGCATTGTAATTTTTTAAAAAGAAATTCACTTCACACACAAAGATGTAGCCATTCAATCCATGAAAATAATGCAAGTCAGTATGCGTATGTTATGGCTAACTGTTTAAATGTCTATTCCTTCCACGTTTATCGGAAGAAATACTTTTTTTATACTAGTATTTTAGTTGAAAATAAGATCATAAATCATCTATACAAAACAAGCGTCCCTTATGGATTTGAACGAAAATCATAGATTCGACTATTTTCATGAAAAATAAATCTAAGTACGGAATAATGCAGGAAGATTATCTATTTTCTTGGTTTAGAAAGTGATGTAGTTAAGATTTATAACTTAGGAATAAATAAATTATTATTAATCTTTTCGACCTATTTCTCTTGCATATTTAATTTCTTTGATAGTAAGAACTAATCTCTTTATTTCACAAAGTAAAAAAAAAGCTAAAGATCGGCGTTGTCAGTCAGGTATAAGAACTGATTTAACACGATGGTTTTTGTACAAACGTTCAAATACAATTGTATGCTTTTTAACCGATTATGTCGGAAAAATGACGTTTTATAGATTAGATATTTAGACGAAGAGGTAGCCTTCTCAATAAAGTATTGATTATTGTCCTGATAGCTAGACAACACTTTTTATGTTAGTCAAAAAAAAATAATTTTTTCGAACGCTATTACAGGTTTTATCGTTAACTAACAAGCATTAAGAGTGAAAAATTACCGTGCAAGATAAAATGTATAGGTTTACTTCATTTTTACATTATTTTACATTCGACAAAGAATAAACATCAATTTATTGTTTATTTTTTGAGGGAGTACTGGATGGTACAACTCTTCTGGTGGGAGAATTGTGCATTTAATTAAACCATCTATATTATTTAGGTTTAATTTGTTACACGCATCTCCTACATACACTTCTGAATGTGATAGTGGAAATTTAGAACTCTTACAGATGTACGGATAGAGGGAACAAACATCGGCGTATTTAATTTTTTCCGTATCTTTTATTTCATAGTATTCGCATGTATTTCCTGTTCGTCCTCCATAAAAAGCATCTCTTGGATTTAGTTTTGTCAAAATTTTATTGTAATGGGTATTAGTATAGGATTTTATCTCTGGATTATTTTTTAATAAATTTCTAAAATCACACTCCCACATTTCATTAACTAAAAAACCGAAATCTTTTAGTCTCATAATTTTTGCCTTTGTGGTTTCATATCTTAAATTTAGCGTTTCTGAGGGGTCCTCGGAAAGAGGATCGTTCCTGCCGAACTTGTAGCATACAGTACATCCATGGAAATAACATCCTTGAAATTCAAATACCTCATTTGTTTCGGAGCAGTAACCATCAACTTTTACACCATTTAAAACAGCTTCTTTACCATTAGCAGCATGTAAGATGTTGATTTTTCTGTGATTCTCGATCCAAAGTAACCAATCTATGGCAATTTTGCTCTGCCTGTTTCTCCATCGGTATCCATTTTTTGGTATGATTCCTATAGTATTAGGCTTCAAAAAATTTCTTCTAAAAATTGTATTGCATGCTGAAGCAATAGTTGTAGCTTCAGTAAATGGACATACATTGATAGTTTGTATAAGTTGTTCTCTAAACTTTAAACATGATTGCGCAAGGATTTCGACATCCGATACGCAGTAGTCTACCAGATCTCTTTGCATATCGAAACCATCATTTTCATGTTCTACAAACCATTTAAGAAATTTGGCTCTGTCTTCTTCTTTCATACTATCTGAGGAGTAATATTCAATTGATGGTAGAGGTCCTATATAGTTTTCATTTGCCTTTGTATTAAATAGGTGCAGGAAGTAGCCTTTTTTAAAAATATCCTCAAGTCCAAATGCCTTTGGTAGTTTGGCTTAAGGCATAGGGAAATAGTTAAGTGAGTCGATAAATTTTACATTTTCAAGTTGCATCGTAATTATTTTGGTACCTCTCATGATTAACTCAGGTGTAAAATCTGTCTTTGTCATAATGTAGTTTAATATAAACTGGTGATCAAAAGCCTGACCATTATGGGCTATTACAATAATTTCTTTAAAGTTTTTCCTCATTTGTAACAAATGGTTAGTAAATGTTCCCGCTGGGTCTATACCTCTGACTTTTTGTAACTTTAGACCACATTTTTTTACAAGTATCTGCTTCAGAATCCATACACTCATCGCAGTATTGTTTGAAAACACAGAGATTGACTTGATGTAAAAAACGTTGAATTTTCCAATAGTTTGTCTTGGCTCGTCTCTAAATCGTAGAATACAAAAAAGATCATCTTTAATCTTAGGTTTTCCCTTATCAGGCCGAATATAACATAGATGATCCTCGGATGCATGTTTATTACAAATTTTACAGTAAATTTCACCACATGCATGTACTCTTTTGGCTTTAATGGTTTTTAAACAAATAGAACATAGTTTAATTTGTTCGCATACTGTAAATTTGCCTGACGAATAATCCTTTTTATGATTTTCGTAACAGTTTTGACTTCTAAAAAATCATAGACAGTCCTGGCATTTAATTTTTATTGCTATTTCACAAGCAGAGGCTTGCTGACATGCCTGACAGCTTCCACCACATCGGTGCTCATTTTTGTGATCATATGGGACGTAACACTTTTCACAAAAATAGTTAGAGCAAAAAGCTGCTGTCAGCGATGTAATTACATTAAAATGGCTTTTGTAATGTAATAAGTTCAGCCGTTTATTGCTTTCAGTTGAACCTTCAAATATAATATTTCGTCCTTTTGATCCATAGCTATAAACAACTAATTTATATTCTTTTAGATGATTTTGAAATTGTATTAACTCGGGAATTCCACCTCCTGCCTCAGGAATGCTAATTTTAGCTCTCTCCAACAATGATCTTGTTCTTTCGGTTTGAATTTTACTAATATCTCTTCTAACCTTACTGAATTCGGGATCTCTTTTATTATGGGCAATGGCGACTACCAAAGCACGTGGTAAACACAGGTTATCGGTATTTTTAATACTTATAATACCTCATCGCTTGTCGCATTCCTCGTGAAAGCTGTTATAATTTTTTCCTCTTCCCCCACCAACAGATAATCTAATAGTTGTCACACTAAGACAAAATGATTCTGTATTAAGACCTGCTGAG
The DNA here is from genome assembly GCA_963920685.1 of Polydrusus tereticollis. Taxonomy (NCBI): domain Eukaryota; kingdom Metazoa; phylum Arthropoda; class Insecta; order Coleoptera; family Curculionidae; genus Polydrusus; species Polydrusus tereticollis. Next base: position 93,335,964 of record OY987329.1, read on the forward strand.
TTTGACTGATAAATGCCACTTATAACACTCCAAACATCTTAAAAGGTTATGTCTTTAGCTGCTTTGAAGCGAATCCAACCTTCTCCTCGGTTGAAGTCTTTAGAGCAAAAACTAAAAGCCACACGATCTAAGGGTTGTAGGCCTTCTGTAGCGTTTTGAATAATTTGATTAATTCCTTTTTCCACCCAACCAACTGGTTCAACTCCCTGTGGAACAGGTTTTAACTTAAACTCTAGAGTGCATCCTGTAAGGTTAAATTCTCGTAACTTTTTAACAACGTCTTTAACAATAATAAACTTCTCCATCTTTCTTTTTTTTTTTTGTTGTTTTATAGTCTACTATCTACCTACATAAAAAAAAAAAAAACAAGTATATTTTCATATTTTTATCGGTCTTAAGTTCGATTTCAAAAGCACACTCCCACTTTTTGATAATTTCACAGTCTAAGCACATAGATCTTATATTTTTTATTTACGATCAATTCATCTTTATTCGCCAATCGTCTCAAACGAGTATGCTTTTGAAAGTAATATAGCCTTAGTATTCAGAAAATATTAACGATATCGGAGCCTAAAACATCCTTAACACTAAAAAATCATTGTGTTTCCTAACAAAACCCATCATCTTGTCTATTTAGCTTGCTTTCCTATTGTTTAGCAGGTTAAATAAAATTATTATTTCGCTCTTTTTATCTGTACTGAATCGTTAGGGGAATACGATTCTAGTCCTATAAGAGAGACAGTTAAAATTTATGTAAGCAATCAGAAATCCTACACTATGAGCTACTTAGTTAAAATTTCATATTTCCTTCCTGGATCAGCTAAAATTTGTGTTGCGTCGGTCAAAATTTATAAAATACGAAAAAGATGCTAGATACATTTTTATCATGACTTTCTATCTAATACCATCTTATTTCAAGGTATAATTCGGTTGTCAAAATGAGAATCTAAAAAATCCTCGTGTTTCCTCACAAAACCCATCATCTTGCCTATTTAGCTTGCTTTTCTATTGTTTAGCAGGTTAAATAAAATTATTATTTCGCTCTTTTTGTCTGTACTGAATCGTTAGGGGGATACGTTTCTAGTTCTATAAGAGAGACAGTTAAAATTTATGTAAGCAATCAGAAATCCTACACTATGAGCTACTTAGTTAAAATTTCATATTTCCTTCCTGGGTCAGACAAAATTTGTGATGTGTCGGTCAAAATTTATAAAAATACGAAAAAAAATGCTGGATGCATTTTTAGCGTGACTTTCTATTTAATACCATCTTATTTCAAGGTATAATTCGGTTGTCAAAATGAGAATAAAATAATTTTCCCATGGTTTATGCCATCTTAAAAAAGTCAAAAGGTTATATTCTGTAGAGGGTCAGATACATTCAAATTTAAAAAATTTTCTCCAAGAAGAATTTTAAGATAGTATTATAGTAAATAAAAATTCTATACCTCCAATATTTCTTGGAAACATATCGTGTTCTAGCGACATAACCCAAAAGTACCTCTATTCAGAAACGCATCGTACTTTTCTTGTCAAACTTGACTTTGTTGTAATGTTGTATGCAGAGCACTTTGAAAACAAAAATTAGATTAGAAACCGCCGCCTCTTAAGGTATACTTTTTTAGGTCTTACATAGGGTACACTGGTATACAGAACAAATGTCATCTTTAATTGTCTCATTGTCCCATCCATTACATTATTATAATCTTAAAGCACCTGTTACCAGCATTATCTGTTTTTATGGTTTTCATAAAACATAGCGATTACCGATGAAAATTAAACGAAAACTTAATAAATAACTTTTTTTTTTTCAACTGAAATAGACTGATTTTCGATGGAAAAATGTTACTTATAACTAAAAATGAATATAAGTCATATACGCAATGATATTTAGAATAAATCAATCTTTTCTAAAATTACTATGAAATATTCACAAAATCGTTTCGTTATAACCAAAGTAGCAAGGCTTGCAGATTTCGTATAGAGTTCAAACGCGATACTGAGATAATCTTTTTTTTATATTTTTGTAGGATAATTCACCACTACGTTGTAAGTACTTGAGAGAGGACTTTCTTGAAAAATCCTCAAATTTCTCTGCAATTTTGTTCCTTCTAGAGTTAAATTCACACAGAAAACCCCGTATTCTTATCTTTCAGGTTGGTATATTAAAAAGGGCTTATTAGTATGGTTTAGAAAACAAGCAATATTAATTAACGGATGTTTTTTCGTCGTATGAAGAGTTGAAAAATTTTTTTTTCCACTCCAATGGTTGCGATGCAGAGAGTCGGGTTTCATCATAATCTTTCAGGGTAGCTCAGGTTTGATTGCATGTAGAGAGTCGGGTTTCATCATAATCTTTCAGGGTAGCTCAGCTTTGATTGCATGTACTAAGGTTAGTGCTCCTTGCAATCGGTTTCAGGTTTGACGCGCCCCCCTCAGGTTTGTTCAGGTTTCTCAAGTGTTTGAGAAACCTAAACAAACCTGAGGGGGGCGCGTCAAACCTGAAACCGATTGCAAGGAGCACTAACCTTAGTACATGCAATCAAAGCTGAGCTACCCTGAAAGATTATGATGAAACCCGACTCTCTACATGCAATCAAACCTGAGCTACCCTGAAAGATTATGATGAAACCCGACTCTCTGCATCGCAACCATTGGAGTGGAAAAAAAAATTTTTCAACTCTTCATACGACGAAAAAAACATCCGTTAATTAATATTGCTTGTTTTCTAAACCATACTAATAAGCCCTTTTTAATATACCAACCTGAAAGATAAGAATACGGGGTTTTCTGTGTGAATTTAACTCTAGAAGGAACAAAATTGCAGAGAAATTTGAGGATTTTTCAAGAAAGTCCTCTCTCAAGTACTTACAACGTAGTGGTGAATTATCCTACAAAAATATAAAAAAAAGATTATCTCAGTATCGCGTTTGAACTCTATACGAAATCTGCAAGCCTTGCTACTTTGGTTATAACGAAACGATTTTGTGAATATTTCACAGTAATTTTAGAAAAGATTGATTTATTCTAAATATCATTGCGTATATGACTTATATTCATTTTTAGTTATAAGTAACATTTTTCCATCGAAAATCAGTCTATTTCAGTTGAAAAAAAAAAAGTTATTTATTAAGTTTTCGTTTAATTTTCATCGGTAATCGCTATGTTTTATGAAAACCATAAAAACAGATATTGCTGGTAACAGGTGCTTTAAGATTATAATAATGTAATGGATGGGACAATGAGACAATTAAAGATGACATTTGTTCTGTATACCAGTGTACCCTATGTAAGACCTAAAAAAGTATACCTTAAGAGGCGGCGGTTTCTAATCTAATTTTTGTTTTCAAAGTGCTCTGCATACAACATTACAACAAAGTCAAGTTTGACAAGAAAAGTACGATGCGTTTCTGAATAGAGGTACTTTTGGGTTATGTCGCTAGAACACGATATGTTTCCAAGAAATATTGGAGGTATAGAATTTTTATTTACTATAATACTATCTTAAAATTCTTCTTGGAGAAAATTTTTTAAATTTGAATGTATCTGACCCTCTACAGAATATAACCTTTTGACTTTTTTAAGATGGCATAAACCATGGGAAAATTATTTTATTCTCATTTTGACAACCGAATTATACCTTGAAATAAGATGGTATTAAATAGAAAGTCACGCTAAAAATGCATCCAGCATTTTTTTTCGTATTTTTATAAATTTTGACCGACACATCACAAATTTTGTCTGACCCAGGAAGGAAATATGAAATTTTAACTAAGTAGCTCATAGTGTAGGATTTCTGATTGCTTACATAAATTTTAACTGTCTCTCTTATAGAACTAGAAACGTATCCCCCTAACGATTCAGTACAGACAAAAAGAGCGAAATAATAATTTTATTTAACCTGCTAAACAATAGAAAAGCAAGCTAAATAGGCAAGATGATGGGTTTTGTGAGGAAACACGAGGATTTTTTAGATTCTCATTTTGACAACCGAATTATACCTTGAAATAAGATGGTATTAGATAGAAAGTCATGATAAAAATGTATCTAGCATCTTTTTCGTATTTTATAAATTTTGACCGACGCAACACAAATTTTAGCTGATCCAGGAAGGAAATATGAAATTTTAACTAAGTAGCTCATAGTGTAGGATTTCTGATTGCTTACATAAATTTTAACTGTCTCTCTTATAGGACTAGAATCGTATTCCCCTAACGATTCAGTACAGATAAAAAGAGCGAAATAATAATTTTATTTAACCTGCTAAACAATAGGAAAGCAAGCTAAATAGACAAGATGATGGGTTTTGTTAGGAAACACAATGATTTTTTAGTGTTAAGGATGTTTTAGGCTCCGATATCGTTAATATTTTCTGAATACTAAGGCTATATTACTTTCAAAAGCATACTCGTTTGAGACGATTGGCGAATAAAGATGAATTGATCGTAAATAAAAAATATAAGATCTATGTGCTTAGACTGTGAAATTATCAAAAAGTGGGAGTGTGCTTTTGAAATCGAACTTAAGACCGATAAAAATATGAAAATATACTTGTTTTTTTTTTTTTTATGTAGGTAGATAGTAGACTATAAAACAACAAAAAAAAAAAAGAAAGATGGAGAAGTTTATTATTGTTAAAGACGTTGTTAAAAAGTTACGAGAATTTAACCTTACAGGATGCACTCTAGAGTTTAAGTTAAAACCTGTTCCACAGGGAGTTGAACCAGTTGGTTGGGTGGAAAAAGGAATTAATCAAATTATTCAAAACGCTACAGAAGGCCTACAACCCTTAGATCGTGTGGCTTTTAGTTTTTGCTCTAAAGACTTCAACCGAGGAGAAGGTTGGATTCGCTTCAAAGCAGCTAAAGACATAACCTTTTAAGATGTTTGGAGTGTTATAAGTGGCATTTATCAGTCAAACTCAGCAGGTCTTAATACAGAATCATTTTGTCTTAGTGTGACAACTATTAGATTATCTGTTGGTGGGGGAAGAGGAAAAAATTATAACAGCTTTCACGAGGAATGCGACAAGCGATGAGGTATTATAAGTATTAAAAATACCGATAACCTGTGTTTACCACGTGCTTTGGTAGTCGCCATTGCCCATAATAAAAGAGATCCCGAATTCAGTAAGGTTAGAAGAGATATTAGTAAAATTCAAACCGAAAGAACAAGATCATTGTTGGAGAGAGCTAAAATTAGCATTCCTGAGGCAGGAGGTGGAATTCCCGAGTTAATACAATTTCAAAATCATCTAAAAGAATATAAATTAGTTGTTTATAGCTATGGATCAAAAGGACGAAATATTATATTTGAAGGTTCAACTGAAAGCAATAAACGGCTGAACTTATTACATTACAAAAGCCATTTTAATGTAATTACATCGCTGACAGCAGCTTTTTGCTCTAACTATTTTTGTGAAAAGTGTTACGTCCCATATGATCACAAAAATGAGCACCGATGTGGTGGAAGCTGTCAGGCATGTCAGCAAGCCTCTGCTTGTGAAATAGCAATAAAAATTAAATGCCAGGACTGTCTATGATTTTTTAGAAGTCAAAACTGTTACGAAAATCATAAAAAGGATTATTCGTCAGGCAAATTTACAGTATGCGAACAAATTAAACTATGTTCTATTTGTTTAAAAACCATTAAAGCCAAAAGAGTACATGCATGTGGTGAAATTTACTGTAAAATTTGTAATAAACATGCATCCGAGGATCATCTATGTTATATTCGGCCTGATAAGGGAAAACCTAAGATTAAAGATGATCTTTTTTGTATTCTACGATTTAGAGACGAGCCAAGACAAACTATTGGAAAATTCAACGTTTTTTACATCAAGTCAATCTCTGTGTTTTCAAACAATACTGCGATGAGTGTATGGATTCTGAAGCAGATACTTGTAAAAAAATGTGGTCTAAAGTTACAAAAAGTCAGAGGTATAGACCCAGCGGGAACATTTACTAACCATTTGTTACAAATGAGGAAAAACTTTAAAGAAATTATTGTAATAGCCCATAATGGTCAGGCTTTTGATCACCAGTTTATATTAAACTACATTATGACAAAGACAGATTTTACACCTGAGTTAATCATGAGAGGTACCAAAATAATTACGATGCAACTTGAAAATGTAAAATTTATCGACTCACTTAACTATTTCCCTATGCCTTAAGCCAAACTACCAAAGGCATTTGGACTTGAGGATATTTTTAAAAAAGGCTACTTCCTGCACCTATTTAATACAAAGGCAAATGAAAACTATATAGGACCTCTACCATCAATTGAATATTACTCCTCAGATAGTATGAAAGAAGAAGACAGAGCCAAATTTCTTAAATGGTTTGTAGAACATGAAAATGATGGTTTCGATATGCAAAGAGATCTGGTAGACTACTGCGTATCGGATGTCGAAATCCTTGCGCAATCATGTTTAAAGTTTAGAGAACAACTTATACAAACTATCAATGTATGTCCATTTACTGAAGCTACAACTATTGCTTCAGCATGCAATACAATTTTTAGAAGAAATTTTTTGAAGCCTAATACTATAGGAATCATACCAAAAAATGGATACCGATGGAGAAACAGGCAGAGCAAAATTGCCATAGATTGGTTACTTTGGATCGAGAATCACAGAAAAATCAACATCTTACATGCTGCTAATGGTAAAGAAGCTGTTTTAAATGGTGTAAAAGTTGATGGTTACTGCTCCGAAACAAATGAGGTATTTGAATTTCAAGGATGTTATTTCCATGGATGTACTGTATGCTACAAGTTCGGCAGGAACGATCCTCTTTCCGAGGACCCCTCAGAAACGCTAAATTTAAGATATGAAACCACAAAGGCAAAAATTATGAGACTAAAAGATTTCGGTTTTTTAGTTAATGAAATGTGGGAGTGTGATTTTAGAAATTTATTAAAAAATAATCCAGAGATAAAATCCTATACTAATACCCATTACAATAAAATTTTGACAAAACTAAATCCAAGAGATGCTTTTTATGGAGGACGAACAGGAAATACATGCGAATACTATGAAATAAAAGATACGGAAAAAATTAAATACGCCGATGTTTGTTCCCTCTATCCGTACATCTGTAAGAGTTCTAAATTTCCACTATCACATTCAGAAGTGTATGTAGGAGATGCGTGTAACAAATTAAACCTAAATAATATAGATGGTTTAATTAAATGCACAATTCTCCCACCAGAAGAGTTGTACCATCCAGTACTCCCTCAAAAAATAAACAATAAATTGATGTTTATTCTTTGTCGAATGTAAAATAATGTAAAAATGAAGTAAACCTATACATTTTATCTTGCACGGTAATTTTTCACTCTTAATGCTTGTTAGTTAACGATAAAACCTGTAATAGCGTTCGAAAAAATTATTTTTTTTTGACTAACATAAAAAGTGTTGTCTAGCTATCAGGACAATAATCAATACATTATTGAGAAGGCTACCTCTTCGTCTAAATATCTAATCTATAAAACGTCATTTTTCCGACATAATCGGTTAAAAAGCATACAATTGTATTTGAACGTTTGTACAAAAACCATCGTGTTAAATCAGTTCTTATACCTGACTGACAACGCCGATCTTTAGCTTTTTTTTTACTTTGTGAAATAAAGAGATTAGTTCTTACTATCAAAGAAATTAAATATGCAAGAGAAATAGGTCGAAAAGATTAATAATAATTTATTTATTCCTAAGTTATAAATCTTAACTACATCACTTTCTAAACCAAGAAAATAGATAATCTTCCTGCATTATTCCGTACTTAGATTTATTTTTCATGAAAATAGTCGAATCTATGATTTTCGTTCAAATCCATAAGGGACGCTTGTTTTGTATAGATGATTTATGATCTTATTTTCAACTAAAATACTAGTATAAAAAAAGTATTTCTTCCGATAAACGTGGAAGGAATAGACATTTAAACAGTTAGCCATAACATACGCATACTGACTTGCATTATTTTCATGGATTGAATGGCTACATCTTTGTGTGTGAAGTGAATTTCTTTTTAAAAAATTACAATGCGCTCAATTATGAATTTTCTAACATAACTTTTATGGATAGTGGAGTCGGATATTGGAAGAAAATATTATCATAAGGACAACTCGATTATTGATATAATTATTATGGTTTCACAGAAGTTTCTACAGAGTCAGCCATGCTGTAGCAGAGACTGTTGTAGGTCGTATTTTTTAAAAAAACCTAACAATACCTTTACTTTATATTGATAGACATATTCTATTAGAACATTTTTCTAAAATTTAGAGCCTTTGGAAATGTGATAATGCTATGAGCATCAAATATATTCAAAATATCAAAAATCCTTTGGTAGTTAGTTATTGCGGTATATTTTAATAGAGGCATAATTTATACTGTACTCCTAAATTTACGGCATATCACTTTGTTTATGTTATTATATTCACAGAGACTATTAATCTAACCAACTTTTATTTACGAAAAATTAAAAACTGAAATACTCTATTTTATTGCCGATTGTTCGCAAAGACACTTGGAGTTGTTATTTTACTTTTTATACCTCTTTTTCCCCGGTTACGGAGAAATATGTTAGGGGAAGTTTGGGTACCCTCAGACGGTTATATGCAATGATTCAAGCTTCTAAAAAAGCACTAAGACAAGTAATTATCAATTTGAATTTACGTATGTCGAAGGTAATGTGTTAATGATAAATATACATGATGAAAACATTTATTGTTCGATTGCATCTAATTTTTAAGAGTCTAGAAATAAGCAAATAATGTTCTTTATAAACATCTCGAGTTACCTGTCCTTCCCCTACATCATAGAAGGGTATTTGCCGACAAAGTTTGACCATTTTTTTATGATTCGAGGGTTGTGTATTCTCTACAGATGTAAACTGACGTCATTCGAGAAGTCCGAACTTGTTAGATTTTAGCTTATATTCTTATTATGTGATTTTAAAATTATGTATGCGTTTGTTTAATTCATTGTAAAGGATTTGTTATTATGCTAATTTCAAAAGTTAAATGTTGGTGAGAATATTGAATTTTTTTATTAAAATATCTAAAGTAAATATCTAATTGATTTTTTTTTTTAGCGCTAATTGGGATTTTAATTAACTACCTCAGAGTCGGTATACACTATATTTTGCAGCGCAATTGCTTTCACACCCAGTAATGTATTATGATTTTTTTGGATGGTCGTTATATTGTGAGTTTCTTAAGTTAGCCAGATTAATAATAAATTAAAAAACCAACGTGATTTGCTACTTTGATGCCTACGCCAAATATTCATAATTTTATTGGGGGTTCTACCTGATGACAAATACAGCTTATGATACCTATCTAGTGGGTATTTTCAGTTTAAGGGCCGAATAATATAGAGTTATTGTGTATACATCATCGCAAACAAAAGGTAGCTTTTTATATTATTTCGTATTTACAATCCATTTAACTACAATTTTACACTGTGAATTAATTTTTTTTACTTTTTTCCTGAAATTGTAGCCTATTTACTTATATTATGATATTATCCGAAATTTTTATAAAAGCATTATGAGAGCTTTTACCTGATGGCGAACACAAGTTGTATAGTACCTATACCTGCTTGGTATTTTATACGTATTTAAGTTTTATTTACTTTTTATTACTCTGTTCTCATTACAAGATAGTCCTATAATTTATCCATTTCCAGTACAAAGAAATCTCTAGTTAATGGTTCTAGATGGTAATTATTTTATTGTATTTTATATAAGTGGTGCAAAAATTGGAATCAATTATTAGATATGCTACTGAATTTTAATGAGGGTCCTTCGGAATAATAAATAAAGGTTTATGTCCCTTTCTTTTTAAATCGAGTCGGCAGAGGGTTTGAGAGGGTTATTTAGGTATAAATAATTATTGCGGGGTGACAAATGTGCCGCCTTAATATACTTATCTTGTTAGACCATATAAATTAGGGTTTTATTTCGCTTTACTACCCACCAGCGGCGTTTCACTAAGATAGAAAATATAAATAATGTTTTTTACTATACCGCTTTAACAGCGGCGTTTCAACTAAGGGAAAATAATAAAAAGTCTGGTTTAAGGATGGCTCAGGTCGGATCGTAAAAAGTTGGGTTTAAGGATGGCTTATAAAAATTGGGATTTAATTATCCCGCTTTAGCAGCGGCGTTTCACTAAGGTTAAATCATAAAAAGTCGGGTTTTATCTCGGGTCAGATCATAAATATTCAGGTTCAAATTAGGGTTAGATAAGAAGCCGCCTCATGAAAGCATCCGGGTTAGGTTGTAAAAAGTCGGGTTTTATCTCGGGTCAGTTCATAAATATTCAGGTTCAAGTTAGGGTTAGATAAGAAGCCGCCTCATGAAAGCATCCGGGTTAGGTCGTAAAAAGTCGGGTTTAATTTCGGGTTATTTTGTAAACAGCACCACCGAACCACCCGGGTTAGGTCATAAAACGCACCACCGAACCATCCGGGTTAGATCATAAAACGCACCACCGAACCACTTGGGTTAGATCGTAAAACGCACCACCTGCACCACCTGGGTTAGTTGCACCACCAGCACCACCAGCACCACCTGATCTCGCTCTCTCCGTTTTCCTCTACTATCGTTATTATTATTTGCATACGTGGGGCTCTGCTCCTAAACATACCCTGAGATTGCTAGATTATATTCAAAGAAGAGCCACTCGCTTGATCGGTGACCATGATCTGAGAAACAACCTGGAAAGCCTTAAACATCAAAGGCAGGTTGGCGACATGAGTCTATTTTACAAATATTTTCGTGGCAAGTACTCAACTGAGGTTGCCTGCTTGATTCCACCCAGAGCGGTGAATGGTAGAAATACACGACGAGCCACTAGGGCTTATCCGTACGTGGCTCAGCTTAGTGTCCCTCGACCGACACTGTTTAAAAATTTCTTTTATCTGTGAATGTCATGACTCTGGAACGACCTTCCTAAGGCCGTGTTCCCCAACAAGTGTAATCTCCGAAAACGTGGATCATTTCATACGCACGCGCACCGCTCGCAGAGCGCCCTAAAGGATTAATGCTGCACAGTGCTCTGCCTTATCATAAAAAAATTCAACTGCATGGCGCACTAACTAAACTCCGAATGACATAATATTTTCCATTGAACTTTTTTAAATAACAGCTTATAAGTCAGAAACTTGACCAGTTAGGTATAGTATGGTAAGTTTCAAAAGCTTTTTAAATCAATAAAAATATAGGGATAATTTATTTGAGAAAAATCAACATTTAGACATTTCTTTAACTAACCAAATACCTGTATATAATACATATATTGCCTAACCTTTAACCAAATTATAGTACCTTATTATCTCAAAGTTCAAAAATATTAGCAATTATTAAAGGTCATATTTTTCAAAACCAGCGATTTAACTTGAAAGCGGTAACAGATAGGTTGTTAACAAACTACCAGAGATGACAAAAAGGTTCATTTACGGGGCGTTTCGTTCAAAAATTCCAATTTGATACTATTTATAGTAGAAGCGACAATATCTTGTTATTGCTGTCATTGGTATGGATTGTTCCGTTCACTGATTCGCTACAAACTGCTAATACACCACTCACCGTGATTTACCCTGAAATTTAACTGTTAGTCACTCTCAATATCTCGGTAATCAAAATGCAATACAGCCCTAAGACTAAGCGTCTAGCGCACAGATAATTGAGTCGGTGTAAAGTCATCAGATAGCTTGAAGAGCCTGTTTCATGGCTTTATAGTTTCATATTATCCGTTACGTTTATTATCTCCATGAAGCAATTATTAGGACAATGAGGTTTCGAAATGCATAGTAAACGTGGAAAGGAGAGCTAAATACAGAACTGGTATTCGACAAATGGGCTATCAAAGTTGTTAGGGGTTACGATTACATGCTTTTGTGTTAGGTTAAGTTAAGTTACAAGATAATATAATAGTTTATAGTTTTTATCGTTTCCTGATGTAGATTGAGTGGCAGGTCTAACTAACCTCAACAGTGCTTAGAAGCAGAGATTCTGAAAACTAAGTGAAGGTTAGTTAGATTCCAGTTAGTAGGTGAATATTTTAATTTGTTCAACAATACCTTAAATAAAAAGTGGAATGTGGTATGTCTAAAGCTAAGAAAAAAGGAAATTAAAAATTACATATTATTATTTTACTGATACAGCTTTTACGCTGAGAAAAATATTAATTTCGGATAACTTTAAACAAATTAGCTTAATAAAAATATTTAATTGAAAACGAGCAACAACGTATTTTATTCGCCGAACTGAATTATTTTATTGCGAAATTTAATTAAATTTTAATTGCCTGTATTAAAATTTATTTTGGACAAATACACAATATTACTTTTTCTACTCTTGTATTAGTAAAAGCCTACTTACGCACTATCTGCTTTATCAGTAAAACTCTAAATACACATACTATATTGCTAGAAGCCAAGGTGTGCGTAAAAACAGTAACGTCATACTATTACGTTACAGTTCCACAGTCACATTAGTCGTGAGCCGTCAAAACCGTGAAAATTCTCAATGGATTTTGCGCAAAGTTAGCTGTACAATGCATCGCGTCGCCCTGACAACGCAAATGTTTATATTAACAAAGGCAATTTAATTTTAAACGTCAACATTTTTATTGTATGTTTTTCTACTCCTAAATTAGTAAACATTTTTTTACGTATAGTCCACTCTATAAGTAAATCAATTCTAACGCACAACTGTGCGTGCAAAATTAGAACGCACAAGCGTGCGTTATGATTCCTATTATAACAATCAAGTTAGTCATGAACCACTCAAATCGTGACAATTACCTATCTTGCGTTTTAAATATTTGACAGTGACATTGTCATTATTTGAGATTTGAAGTTCAAATCGATACTTTATAAATTATAAACCGAACTTTAATTAATTAGTATTAGTCATAGAAAAAGTATAGTACTACGTATTAAGTGTTGTATAGCAATTACGCTTACATGTAATTACCGTATTCCATTCGTGAGTAATATGCTTTTTACAACAGTTAATACGTAATATACTATTTTCTACTCTTGTATAGGTAAGAGGCTACTTACTGTATTTTATCAGTAAAACTCTAACTACACACACTATATTGTCAGATGCCAAGGTGTACCTAAGAACAGTTACGTGAAAAGTTTCAATGGATTTTGCGCAAAGTTAGCTGTGCAATGCATCGCATCGCCCTGGCAACGCAAATGTTTATATTAACAAAGGCAATTTTAAACGTCAATATTTTTAATGTATTGTAAAGGAATGAGCTACCTATTGTGAAATTGAATACAAGAGGTCTAACGATACTCTGAAATAAAATAGTTTTATCCTATTTTGTACAGGGTATCCAAAATTTGGTTCTAAAACTGACAACTTTCAAACTAGTTTTTCTTAAAATTTTCAAATGAAGCACCCTGTATATTATTTTACTATCTAATGCAGAATTTAATTGCAATTTTTTTTTTATTATAACTGTTTGAAAACTCTGGAGCATTTTGAAGATATTTACCAGAAACCATAAATATGCCCATTTCATTAGCAAAGTATTACAAAAAAGATCTAGATATTATTTTTGGGTATATCAGTACACTTTAAAAAAAATATAAAGTCGTAGAAAAAGCATAGTACACAACTCGATGGTAAACTTATTACACACTTTCGAATTATTATAATTTTCAAAATCAAGTGTAATAGGCTTCTTACCACTCTTGGTATGTAATATATGATTATCATAACTTAAACTTAGTTCGACCAAATTCGATAATGGTTCCGTCAATTAAATATGTTTTAACATAAATATTTAAAAATAATTGTGTCAGTTAAGGTACACCTGCGCTGTTCTGTCGTTCTGTTTTGACTGCTTATGCTTTAGATAAAACTTAGTATAGTAAACTATTATTTACGATATTATATCATTCTGCAAAAATAATCCCAAGCTCTAATAATACACTACAAGATTAACGTGTAGAGCTACCGCAGTTTACCCTGCTTAGCACTGAAACTATTTCACTAATTCAAAGGGTTTCATCCTCTTCTTTTATACCCTTGTAACGATAAGCAGTATAGCCTTGACATTAACGTAGTAGAAGGGTCGTTTTTCATTATACTCTTATAGCGAACAATATATTCCTTAGTACTGAATTATTCCAATGTTGCTCTAATGGCACCCTCTCACAGCTTATCATATCTTACCTAAACACCTTTTTCCAGACCTCTAACAAATGACTTAAACGCACAATGCAGAAAATAAAATGAATACATTATACTATTGCTAGGAACCAAACTTGTGCAATAAATGGCGCGTCCGCGGGACATCTCGCCGACTTATTACTAAATACAAATGAGAACGAAGATGGCCAGGTGACCACTGTATCACAAAACTTTCAGTCGGTCAACCACATTTTTAATATGGGATTTAAATTATAATTTTGGCAACTGTAAATTGAAGAATTGCGCGGAGAATAAAACATTAACAATATATTTCTACATCTAATGTTTGAAGGAATGAATATTTAGTTCTAGTAATAAACCCTTAGCAAAATAAATTCCGCAAAAAAATTAATAGCAACATTTAATTTACCCAATAAAATTGTGCTTAAATTAAGAAAATATTCGGCAATTAAATAATTTTATTGAATCAACTAAATTTTTTTCTGTATTGCCACAATTAACAAAATATCAATTAAGCGTTTTATTTCGCACAAGAGAAAGTTTTTCCTCAGTATACCTTTCAGCAGAAATATAATAACTTTTTAATTTTAATAGGTTTATGAGTGCTTAAAAGATATGTCTCTACTTGGGTTTCATAAGGACTATAATTCATTAATCGCAAAATAGTTCAAGAATGCTCCACTTTACGAAACTGAAACAGTATATTTTAAAAGTTGGTAGTGATAATATTTATCAACCCATACATATGAAACTCATACTAGAATCATTCTTGCGTACATAGCCAGGAAAGCCAAGAAAGCCAGGAATGGACTTGGTACCGCACTCGTAGTGTCAAAATTTTGGTGTCATTTTTGAAAAAAAAAACAATAAATACGCTCTGTAGAAAAAAAGGTACTCATCATTTGTTTCAACAAAATCAACTATATTTCGAAAAAAAATCGATTTATTTCTATTGGGGAAACGATCATCAAAATGTATTAAAAATAATATAATTGCGACAAATTTTTAGAATCAATACTACTGTTAAATATCTGATTTCAATATTATTTCAATAAAGGAGCAAAATTTATCAATGGTTGCGGAACGAATGGTGTTATCGCCGGGATAAACATAAAACTTGCAAATATCATCTTTTAAAATACATATTAATAAGCGGCTAGTCGACCGTTACTCTCTAGGAAAAAGCAATGTTCTACATTTAGATGTTAAGAGTATATTTTTTAGAATCTTGTATATCCGAAAACCCTTTGACGGTGTTTTTGCGCTCGAGCCGTCCAATTGGTTAAAAGGAATCATGGCGGCTGTGTAGCCTATCAGAGTGCATTGTTGGTTGGTCGTCGTGACAGCGGGGGCGTAACCTTGCTGTCAAATGATATAGTTTTCCATTTTGTATACTACTACACTTTTGGCTTCAATAAAGCAAGGTTGTATGTCAACAAACGCACGTGGTTTCTTTCCGTCGGATTGAAACAAATAGCATTGCCTAAAAAAAGACACCCAGCAAATGTACTAAACAAATGTAGTGACTAGTTATGTGCTTGTAAAGTCAGTAGTGAATGTTTATGTTATAGTATGTTATTGTAAAATCATGTTCTAAAAAAGTTTTGTGTGATTTGGAGAAATAAACGCCAAATTACCGCAGTGAAAAGCTCGTTTAATTCCTTTACTCAGCAAATAAAAAAATCAGTGAAATTAACCTACAACCGAGGAACATAAAAGCCTCATGAACTGTTGACGCAAGTTAAATAACAACACTTGGCTTGCTTAACAATTTCCATTAGCTAACCCAAATAAGCTGAAATACTACAATAAAAGCCGTGATCGTTTGTTGTCCTGGATACCAATAGGTAAGAATGTCAAAATTTGTTAAGTTCATTACTATAACTTGCCTATGGCGCCTTATTGCCGAATATGCTGATATGCATTTAACTTATGGACAGTCACATTGCAATTCTCTGGAAGCAAGAGGGGTGTATGCTAAGAGATTTCAAAATCGAAATTTTTTACCGGCTCGAAAAATATTCGAAAGGATTGATCGAATCCTAAGAGAAAAGGGTAAGTAATAAAGTTAAATAGAAAGTGTATAAACCAATGATTTTAAAATTAATTTTAAGAAGCTTCTTAGCGCATCGTGGTGTAGAAGGCCTCCCAGGAAGTGCAAGAAACCTAGAGATAGAAGACCAAGTCTTTGGTGACATTGCTGACAATCCATCTATCAGCGCAAACAAGCACGAGGTTCAACTAGACAAAATAAAATATATTGTTCATAAAACTCTTAAAGGAACATTGCTTCATCTTCCATATACACGCAAGAACCTAGATGATTATCCTGCAAGTTTAAATTCTGCAAACTGGTTTTTACACCACTTTAGACAAATCCCCCATTTTACCGTCTGTTTGGTTTATCGACGAAGCTGACTTTACCAGAGACCTCTGATATGAAAAAAAACCCTATGCAATAAGACAGAGCAAGCATCACCAAAGGTTTATGCTTAATGTGTGGGCGGGGATAATTGTGAGTCATTTAATTTGGCCATTAGATTTAGAAGGTGCTTTGAATTTGCAATTCTTTTAACATAATTTAAACGATTTATTGGAAAATGTACCCTTGCAAGGTAGAGCACAGATGTTTAAGCAACGTAGTACGGTCGATATTCCTCAGATACTTTTGGTAATCGTTGATTAGATCGCGGCGGACCTAATCAATGGTCAAGCTAGATCTCCAGACCTAAATCCGTTCAATTTCTTTTTTAGAGTCATCTAAAAGAGCTTGTTTACTCAATTCCAATAAATACTAGGAAATAAATAGTTTAAAGGAGAATTTGTTTTTGTGAACAAATACGAAACGGTTTTGCAATGTTGTTCTAAGTATACAGCGACAAAAAGTCTTAGAATAGGAAAGTGTACTAAAGTTAAAAGTGCTCATTTTGAAGATCTGCTGACAAAACAATTGGAATAAAATTTATTATACGTGCGATTTTTAAACTGACTTCCAAATTTTTATCAAGATAATATATGCTCCACTTTTTTTATTCTCCAAATTTTCAATTTCTCTATTCCTCCTAAACTACGATCAATCTTTTCAAATGTTTTTTGATCCGGTAAATTTCGATTTGGAAATATGTCGATTCTTCTTGTTTCTAAATTAAATGCATGTTAGCATTACTCCATTGCTGCAAAACTTGCTTAATGCATTAAATATCAATTTGAGAAAACCACGAAAAACATATTTTAAGTAATATTTGCCAATTGCCCCATTCATATTTTTATGTTTTAAACATTAAAATATCAATTTTTAGAAACCCAAGTGGTTTTAAAATACCGCTAAGGAGTTTGGATATATCTGAGCAAAAGAAATGTATTTGGCGAGTTTTGCACCAAATATTTTCATAAAGAGAATTTTGCATAATTTATAATAGATAAAGCAGCAGTGTAATATGAATTTAAATGCCATTTATTTGCAACAAAATTATTAGTATACACTTTTCTTTAATGTACATAGGTAAATCTATTTCGCAGGATCCTAAATTGCTGCATCCAGCTTCGATATCAGCATTTTAATCGTTAGCAGTGTTTCTTTTTGTATTGTTAACATCAGTAAGATTAGTAACAAAAACATTTATTTTTAAAACAAAGGACACAAAGTCTCGGCCTCAAATAAGTAAATTTTTGTCTTTATTGTTACATGTTTCGCCTTAAACCGGCATCATCAGACCTAAAGAAGTAAAATCAGTTACAAATTGCACGAAAATAACAAAAAACGAAAAGAACCTACCTTATAAACAGTCAATAAATTACATATAAAATAAACATAAAATAATATGAAAATACAAGCACATCACGGTAACATATTTAGACTAACATTAAAACAGAGGACGAAACAAGTTGGTTGCCTATTCAATCAAATTAAGAACCCAAGGCCAGATCTATATTTATATAATAAATATAGAAATTCGGACATAACCGAGACCAAATCAGCTTTTGCTACCCATTTGCTAACGTCGGGACACACTTTTTCTGCACCTGAAAACGTCACACTGTTACATCAATGTAAGAAAAGTAAAAAACTTGATTTACTGGAAAAAATGGAAATCACCAAGGCAAAAAAGAGCCCAGTACTTACCTGCATAAATGATGTGTTTAATTTCGAGCCAAAATTGGTTTTTAATAACCTTAAAAGAGATTAGTTTGTTCACAGTTTTATTTATTTACTGTTTTCGTTTTTAGTACAGATCTGGCCTTGGGTCCTTAATTTGATTGAATAGGCAACCAACTTGTTTCGTCCTCTGTTTTAATGTTAGTCTAAATATGTTGCCGTGATGTGCATATATTTTTATATTATTTTATGTTTATTTTATATGTAATTTATTGACTGTTTATAAGGTAGGTTATTTTCGTTTTTTGTTATTTTCGTGCAATTTGTAACTGATTTTACTTCTTTAGGTCTGATGATGCCGGTTTAAGGCGAAACATGTAACAATAAAGACAAAAATTTACTTATTTGAGGCCGAGACTTTGTGTCCTTTGTTTTAAAAATATATTTAATAACAGGTCTCTTTGAGAAAAATGGACGAATTCTTCGAATAACAAAAAAATTGTCTGGATTTTTCGCCCATGTGTCGCCGTAATGTTTTTTTAGAAAATAGATTATTGTGGTTTTGTCGCCTTTAGGTAAGAACCAGTAGAAAGTACCTTTGGAAACGGATTTTGCCTCACCCACATCAACGTTGTAATTTGGTTCCCCTCTAATAAGGCAATTTATTTTGCCCTTAGTAGAAATGAATATCTTAGCCTCGTTAAATTTAAAATGCCAGAATCCTGGAGCTGTTGTATTAATCTTGACACAACTAAATTTATTCAAATATTTGCATTCGTTAGGCATTTAAAATAAAAATATTAAAACAGCTGAATTAATCCAACGCCTTAGCTCGCCACCTGCGATTCGTTGCCAAGAATCATGTGTTTGTGATCGCGATGCTGATTGGATGCGTTAGAAAAAGCGAGTTTTGCATCTTGCATAGCTTAACATAAAGCAAGTTTTGCATCGAGTTGTGGAATTTAGAGGTGAATTTCTATGCTGATAAGCTACTTTTGCACCAAAATATCCAACTATGTCATTAACATTATGATAGTAAATACGACAGTGAACTTATCTCATTTGTTCTACTTTTGTCGATTGGCGAGTTTTGCATCTAGGGCACTCATATCAAATTCTTAAGTTTATTTCTTTAAAATAATAACTACACGGAAAAAATGAATACTTGCACGAAGACAGAGATACTTAAATCAGCTGAATATTTAATTTGTATATACGCAAAGACATTTTAGGGTGAATTAAGAAGTGGATGTATTTGACATACCTGACGATGCATGGCTTAGTTGAGAATAGGAAATCCCATGTAAATTGTGAGGTGGCCACATATTGGCTCCCCTGTACATTTTAGAGAAGAATTGTATTACAATTTTTTGAAGAGGCCGATATAATAAAGCCCTGTGTCTAGTTCGAATAAATTTTAAGAAGCTAATCCTAACTTATTCAATTAAATGTGATTGCAAAATTAAAAACTTTTCATAGTTTAGTTAATAGAGCAAACACCACCAAATTATTATTTGGCATTGACAAAACAAGAAGTAGCGTCAGTGACAACATTTTCACTAAAAGCGTTTTAATTATAGCTGAATATGGGCTATTCCATTAAGGAAAAATTAACTATGATTAAGTGGTATTATACAGGAAACAGTTTAAGAGCAGTGTCTAAAATCTTTTCAGCTGAATTCCCTGATACGTCTATACCTTTCATTTTATTAACTAAACTTATCATTAGTAAATTTGAGTCCAAAGGCACTGTAATAAATAACTGTAAATGCTCAACTAAGTATGAGTTTCTTAGTCCCTATGTGTAGAAGTTATAATCCAAAGTGGTAATCTTTAGGTGCACCTTTGAGGCCCAATATCTTTTTTAGGAGGGACATTAGAAAAAATGATTATAATATAAACTACCAGTATTCTCTTGGCCTACCCTGTACGCTGGCAGAACATTGCTTTATACTTATCTAACACCTTGTATAGTATTTAAAAACTAAGAAAGGAAAAATATGCTATTCGACTTTTTGCCCACAAAGGTTGGTCTCTTAGGAAAACCAAAATATAACTTTTAATATATTATTACAAAAATGCCGAACCATAATATTTTGATTTCACCATTAATTCAGCTAAAACATTAACTATACATCTATATAGAGGCAATGAGAAAACAATCAAAATACAATAATGCTATAAGTTACTATTACTACAGCCATTAAATTGGCATAAGATGGTAAGATAACGTTAAATGTCTGTTCACAACTACATGGTTTAATGATATTATCCGTTCGGTTTAATATCTCCATGGAACCATTATTAAGACAATGAGGTTTCTAAATGCACGATAAATGTAGAAGAAGCAGTACATACCAGAATAGAATTTAAATAATAGGCTGTTAGCGATGTTTGAGGTTAAAGTTAAATTAACCGACTGCCAATTAAACAGTGAAATAATAGTTATACGATGGCTAAGAAAAAGATGGTGCTATTATGTAACTCATTTTTTGAGTTAGTCAACAAATATATACAGGGCTCCCCAGAAGCCCGGAATAAAATTATTATAGCCTTAACCTGTACCTTTTGGGAAAAATGCTCGGACACTTCAATTTAGTTTTATATATGCTCACATCTTGACGTTATTCGTTTGTTTTTTATAGACATATTTAAATGGAAACATACAGCTTGTGATACATCATTTGGAAGCTAATATCTCGTACAGTATGCTCATAAATTTTGGCGCGATTCTGTCAAGCTATTTCAAAATGACGACTGTTAAAAGTTTTAAAAAAATCCCTATTTAAATAAGCGGAAATGATAATTCATTGATGTTTTTTTTACCTTTCAAGGTAAGAAATCTTCATTGTTTCACGTAGGTCATTATGTAAAGTATAAATCGTCGTGAAGCGTGGATAATTTGTTATCTTCAAGCCAGCACGGGTTTAGAGCTGGAAAATCTACATTTACAGCTATATTAGCATTTTTGGAAGAGGTAGTGGACGGTCTTGAAGCAGGCGAGCACCCTGTGGCAATATTTTGTGATCTCAACAGGTCGTTCGACTGTGTCGATCATAAGATTGTCCCCGAAAGGCTGAAATACTATGGCATTAGGAAAAGACACCTAAGTTAGTATTCTTCATTTTTGAGATTTCGTAGGCAGTTTGATCAGGTTGTGGACCAAACAGGTAGGGCGCAAAATTCCGAAAATTTGGGGGTTGACGTTGGTGTACCTCAGAGTTCGGTTTTGGGGCCTATGCTATTATTGTTGTTTGTTAACCCTGGACCAAAAGATCTATCGGATCGGAACTATGCTACCATAATACACAAATAAAATGTGAAACTTCGGTTAAGTTTCTCGGTGTTACCCTTGATGACACATGGAGGTGCACTGCAGGGAATTATCCGCTGGGTTGGATATTCTTTGTTTTGCGCTTCGAAATTTAAGATTGTAACACGACATCCCATGTAGTACGTAAACGCTCCGTACTACCCCTCTCGGTGTCGCCACCGACGCCACGACCCGCTTGAGCCCCGTACTGCCCGCCTGAGAAGACAAAAAGCGCGCTCCGAGCCCTTGGGCGGCAATTCCTCACGAGCTCCGCTTCTTAGCTTCTGCCTTGGCATCCTTGCGTGGATCCTTGCTCTCAACTAAGAAGCAAACGCTCTGCGAACCGACTCGGCTACTTCGGCACCCTTGTGTGGGTCCTTTTATCTACCATCCCGGCGTCCTTGCGTGGATCCGGACCAACTATTAAGTTCACGCTGCAACCTTGACATTGTACATATTCTTGTTATTGTTTATTAATAAAGACTTTTACCATCTCAGGTGTATCTTCGGCCCGTAATCCAACCTTACAAAATCAGTTTTGGATCAACAGAAGCTTTTAGGTGTCTATACTACGCTACCGTCCACTTGCGCATTTTATATGGAATTTAATTTTGGGGTACTTCGTCCCAGGCTGGGAAAATATTTATTGCACAAAAACGAATTATTCGATGCATGGCCGGTGTATCAAGCAAAACTTCCTGTGTGCAATTTTTTATAAATTTTAGAATTTTAACTGTGCCCTCCATTGTAATTTTTCAAATATGTCTGTTTGTGTTTAACCATAAGGAAATATTTGTAAGAAATAGTGAGTTTCATAATTATAATAACCGCTTTGAAAGCCAGTTCCAAATACCAAAGAATAGGTTAGTAAATTCAAGATGTTTGTTTCGTACATAGGCCCAAAAATGTTAAATATATTACCATTAGAAATACAAAACTGCCAAACTGTGACTGGTTTTAAAAGTTAAAGCTATTTTTAGTAGAAAAATGTTACTACATCTTATATACGTTTATTGACCAAAATTAAATTAGTTTTCGAGCTTGTTTTGTTCAAGACTAAAGTTGTTAATATTGAGCGTATTGTTACTCTGGATTTGTTTATTTATTTATTTGTTTTTGTGATTTTGACGATGTCCATATACTATTGTATCTTTGGAAAAATAAAGTTTGTATCTTGTACCTTTGTCATAACTCGGACCACTTTATTTTAAAACGTCTAATTTTTTCTGAACGTCGTCTTATTTACGGTGCACCAAGTGGCAACACCGTAAGTAAGTACGGGCCGAATAATTAACTTATACAACAAGTCTTTGTACGTGAATTTAGTCTACTTCTACTGTTGATAAGTCAGTATAGCAACTCGCATCAAAAACCACACGAGTAAATTTCATTTCGCGATTCGTTTTCAAAAACATATACTTGTTGATATTTATTTTCAACCTTTCTGGAAATACGGGGGTTCCAAAATTGCCTTCATCAATTTTGTCTTTTAAGTCTCTCACCCTTTAATAAATAGACCTATTTAGCTGAACACCCCAATTTATTCACAGTAATATAATTTCCCCTGGTCGGGCTATATTTACTCTATTATCAAATACGACAGATGTCAAAAAGTAACTGATACGACGCCATTTTGAATTTTTTTAAATGGCAGCCCTCATCCATAACCAAACGAGAGAATGGCGTTTCGCGATCCGATTTTAAATTAATTTTTCCCTTCTTTGTCAAAATATTGTAAAATTTATTTTTCAACGGCGTACGCATAGTCACCGACTCATTCTCGATCCGAATCACCCAATATTTCTCTACCGCAAAAACCACTTTTCTTGCTCTAAATCGCCCCAACTCCGTCATTTTTTCACTTTTCGAGCCTAATATTTATTTAAATTTTCTCTGGTTACATGAGGTGTAGCGCCATCTTGTTGGAAGTAACCTTCCCGCAATTCATCATCGTGAAGCTCATTAATAAATGTTGTCAGAATTTCGATCCGATGTCTCTCAGCTGTAATTGTGCCATAAAAGTAAATTGGGCCTACTATTCTTCTAGAACTAATTGCTGCCCACACACCAACTTTTTGAGGATGAAGAGGTCTTTCTACAAAAACATGCGGATTTTGCGTATTCCACATTCGCATATTTTGTGAATTAACATAGCCTGATAAATAAAAATAAGCCTCATCGGTAAAAAATGTTTTTCAAAAGCACCACTATTTTCTTCTTGAAAATTGTTTAAAAACCATTCACAAAAATTAAGTCTTTGGGGAACGTCATTGGGAAGGAGTTCATGAATAGCCGTAACACGATAAGGGTATAGATGCAGATCCTTTTTCAAACGTGTTTGACATGTACTGTACCATAAATCCGTTTGCTGAATTTGTTGAGATAAATGCCTAATAGAAGTTGAAGGATTATTTTCCATAATTTGTCGCGCTTCTTCAATAACCTCATTCGATCGTTTCGTTGGTCTTCCAGCCCCTTTTTTATGTTGAACAGAACCAGTCTGACGAAATTTATAAATTAGGTATTGTGACCCAGTACGAAAATTATGAAAGGTCACCGCAACATCAGGAAACTCGGTTCGAAATTCATCAAAGCAGTCATGCATAGAGTAATTCCACACACCGCCTAATTTGTTTCCATTTCTAAAAAAACTTTTAACAATAAAAATTTTTTGTGCTTCACTAAACATTTTTACTGTAGAACTTTCAATCCGGCAACAAAGCTTCACCAAAACTTGATACGCTGAAAAATAAAAAAAAAATAAAAAATTAAATCATATCCTGCAAATAGCACTTTATAATAGTCAAAAGACGACTCCCCGGAGAAATATTAGTTAAAGCAATAGTAACCTACCTTCAAATAACTGCAAAAATTACAAAATTTCTCCAATTTTGAAACTTTACAAATACACAAATTCAAATAAGACGTAAATGTCATAAAACAATAATGTCATCTTATCTACGCAGTACGGCCATGATGCTTTTAAAATGCATGGCCTCCCTTGAGCAAAATAATTAAAAATCACTCGTTATCTTGCAGTGTTCCGTATTGATTGATATAGACATTTCCAAAGCGGTTTACCCCTTGATAATTATTTTAGTGTTTACAATCTTATGATGATCAACAATTTAATATTGAATTCGTGCAGCAATGTAGAATGCTAAAAGATCTTTATAATCGGACGATGACATTTTGACAATGACAATTAACCTTTGCTTCTCTACGCACTGCATGCAGTTCGTACACTGTTTTGATATGTGCTTACTTCAAGCACACATAAAGTGCATTTTAGGTGTGCTTCACCTCAAGCAAATCACTGCTCTGGTGGGCGCTCTCCTCTAGAATTCATAAATAAGAATTAAGCACCCTTTTCAATATTGAAATACAACTTATGTGGTATGGATGGGGGTTACCACTAAAAAAAATTAAAAATTCCTGTTTATATTTTGTTATTGCCACGTAAAATTAATATTAATTTTTATAATAAAGAAAAAATGGATGATGTTTTGTATGTCGGGGAATCTTTAAAAGAAGCTGTGCAATATTCGTTTGTGGACCACTACCTAGGTCTAAATTCACAAAATCTGCTGTGTTCTCTTAGAAACAAAATCGATTTAAACTAATTTATCTTTCAGGACCAACAAAACGCATTTTGGCTGTTAAATGCCATTTTATTAAAATTTGAAGACTGCTAAAACTTTTATGTTCACCAAATTATTAAACAGCTCCCAGTACATGTTTAGCTAAGGGCAGAAAGAGCTACTCCATTTTATGTAAGAGGTTTTGCACCCGTGAATGTCTTAGTTTAAAAATAATTTCAGGGAGCTGCTGTAGGATATCATTTGGGACATGCTTGAGCCCACCTATAATCAACAGATCCATATCGAAATATTGAACGCTAATAATAATTCAACATTTACTGAATATTTGAGTAAAATTTCAAGAAGAGTGGAAAGTAGAAATGCAATTAAAGAGGGATTTTATGAAAAATGGGGCAGGAGTTTAACACTATCCGAGTTTTTAAAAAACATTGTTAATTTAAATGAATAATTAAAGAAATGATTTAAGGTTCAGGGAGTGTCATCGTCTTTTTAAGTTAATCTGTCATCGTACGAAGTTTACTTCAAGACAGGTACTTCGGCAAAATACACCTGGTGGTACAAAATAGGAAATTTTGAGTCCACTATAAACGTTGTCCTTACATCCAGCTATAACTTTGTAGCTCTAATAGTACGAGAGCTATGAAGCGAAGTTATATAATAGCATCAACTAGCCTTGCTATTGCGGAGTAGCGCAAGAAATGATTTAGTAAGTTTTAAAATTTTATTTTCCAAAATATTAAAAATATTTTAAGCATTGTTACTGCGACCATTACATAAATAATACATGCATTACCTTTTTTATTTAACTTACACCAGCTTTGTTTGTCATAATCCACAATATAAGTTATAACCGTTGAGTTATTAGCTCATAACTCTATGGTTTGATACCAATCATAATACCGAATATTAAAAAAGTTTTAAGCGAATAGAGTAAAAAAAAAAGATTGCAGCTGCCACGAAAATCCAATATGTTACGTCAAAGATGAATTTTTAAGATATATATTTGTGACAGAAAAGTGGGTTTTCAATACTTAATAAAAATGGATTTAAAATAATTTTATTAAACCTTTGCAATGGTCGTGGAAAATGGATATAATTTTATTCGCAAGTAATAGCTATTACATTAAGGAATAAGTTTTTCTTGTGCTAATTAAAGCGATTAATTAATTTTCTGTTAATTGTGGCAAATCAGCCTCTGTCTCGTCAACTGAAATATATTACTTATATATAAGATATTTTCTGAAAAAAATGTAGTTTAGATTAGTTTCAATGAAATGATTTAATTTTTAAAGTTTTGACAGCATGTCAGTCAAAGGAAGAACATTCAGAAAAAAGGCAACCTCCGAGCAGGACTCGAACCTGCAACTTCGTGTAGTGCGCTGCCAGTTGCGCTATCGAGGCTATAAGGCATGACATTTTTGTCGGGGTTGCCTTTTATCTAAATATTATGTTGTTAGTATACCGCATACAACCTACGGCCGTTATTGTACGGGGTGGTGAGTTAATGGGAAAGGGTGCCCATCATTCATAAAAATGTCGTACCTGATAGCCTCGATAGCGCAATTGGCAGTGCACTGGTCGGGATAATCAGAGGTTGCAGGTTCGAGTCCTGCTCATAAGTTGACTTTTTTCTAAATATTCTCATTTCTTCTGACATGCCGCTAAACCCCTAAACTTTAAAAATTCAATTTACAAACGCCAATCCTCTCTATAAAATTAGTCGCACTTCAAGTCTTGTTGTGTGCAGCCGCTGGCAGTGACATTTATATTATCTCTCAATAGCTGCGTTCGGCAAATACATCTGCGATTGAATTAATTTTTTGTCACGTGACCACAGATAAGTCGGAGAAATTTGTAATAAAAGAACGGTACCAAACAACTGATCTCTGTCAAAGTTAAAAATAAAAACTGCTCTGTTTTGATTCAAGAAATATAACCTATTTTCCCCCTTTTCTACTAAAAATGAGTATTCCTACTGTTGTATTGGCCCTAATTGAAGGAGGCTATCAACTGTCCTATCCTCTTTGCTATCAACTTATGTTTGAAGACGATGATGAGGAAGACGTAAAGATTTTGGTAAATTTTCGTCTGTCACCAATATGGTAAACCGATTTTGTTCTTCCGCATCATAAAGTTCTATTTCCTTCGTTTTTTAAAGTTAACTTTCTTACAAGGTCCTCGCCAAAGCAAATTTCAAATCAAATCTAAGAACAAACTTCAAATCAAACTTAACCTCACTAACTCAGCTGGCTGAGATTTGAGATTAATCGCTTTCATCCGATCAAAAACTCCGAGCAAAAAGATCATCGTCAGAGCGCTCAGATTTTAATTGCCGAACGGTTGACATTTAGGTAATATTCCAGTTTATCGGCTTATGCGAAAAATGGCGTAAAATGAAAAACGTTTCTTGCAATATGTAGCACGTACTCTCTAAACGACAAATCCGCGAGCGGAAAACCATTTTTTTAATTGGAAATATAAAAAAAATGTAAAAAAGGTCGACCGAAAAGCACAGTGAGAGTGACAAGTGAGGTTATGTTTCTCTAGCTGTTAGTCACTCGACAAAAATTGTAATAAT
Source organism: Polydrusus tereticollis (assembly GCA_963920685.1). Lineage (NCBI taxonomy): Eukaryota > Metazoa > Arthropoda > Insecta > Coleoptera > Curculionidae > Polydrusus > Polydrusus tereticollis. The sequence continues at coordinate 93,363,738 of OY987329.1, forward strand.
TATAGACTTATATTGGTTAAACAGGCGCTAACACGGCATCTAATCCACCTTTTTGGTTCCAATTCGGTGTATGCTACATAAATCAACAAGAGTTTTTCATTTTTTTTCATTTTTGTCACAAGCGGGTACCCTATTTTCACGTTTTTTTATATTTGCAATTAAAGAAATGGTTTTCCGCTCGCGGATTTGTCGTTTAGAAAGTACGTGCTACATATTGCAAGAAACGTTTTTCATTTTACGCCATTTTTCGCATAAGCCGATAAACTGGAGTGGTACCGACATTTACTTCCCCTACATCCAGATGTCATAAACGAACGATTCAGATCACATCTAAGCGGTCTGATGTATTTGCCGAACGCGGCTAATATTTATCAAGTTTGAAGTATCGAATTATTATTAACCCCACGGCTATCAAGGAAAGTCACATATAATTTTATTTGTCACTTTATGGAGCTACGAAGCGGGGGGATGCCTCCCGCCCCATTAATATCAAGTTACTTGGTTCAGACGATGAGTTAGTGTCCGCAGCCGAGGTCCAGCTGTCTACAGAGAAGAGATTTGCGTACTGTAAAAAACGTTTGGAGACCAAACGGAGGAAGGCGATGGATTTTAACAACGCGGAATGGTTAAATAGGATAAGGACGATAAAGGTACTAGAAAGTCTTTTTAAATGAATAAGCTAAAGAATACCATAAGGGAGCTGAAGGCCAATGTCGATAGATACAAATCACAAGAAGATAATGGCAATGACATTTCATTTTCAGAAAAATCAAATTTAATTTTAGACTTAAAAATATACTCGATTTATGACAAAGCAAGCACCTTACCAACAACTAACAAGAACGCGGCCATTGTTCGCAAATTAAATAGAAAAATAAGTCAATATAGACTCAATTAAAATCTCTAAAGAAGGTTCGGATATGAAGGTAGACTCCACATCGTCTCGGTAGACGCGGGGACGGAACTATGATCCTGGTTAAGAAACACATTTCAGCTCAAGTTATGTCAGGTCCTATCAATTGTGCCCATATTAAAGGGGCTTTCATCTCCATATGATTTAAAAATAATCAACGCGTTCATGATCGGTTTACAGTGGTCCGTCGGTAGATTTCACAGGCAACTACTTACAGGAAATGAGTGGTAATAACAAACGAATGATTATAGGGGGTGATCTAAACGCGAAAAACAGGATTTGGGGATGTAGTGCTACGAACCAAAGAGGTCGCACCCAATTTAATTTCTCTGAAGCTTTTGAGCGCCACGTGCTACCACCGGAGGAGTCCAGGCATTGCTTTACGCGGGGCTTTCCAAATATATTAGACGCCTTTTTGGTAAAAAAAGCCGTTCAATTTTCACAACCATCGGCCGTCTATGATCTGAGCTCTGATCACATCCCCGTCATTTTGAAAGTAGGTAATACACTTGAAAAAGGTAGAGTTTTTGTTACCCATGCCTCATAAAATTGGCACAGGCACAGTAACATAATGGTAAATGTAGAGGCATTACAACCCTGGCAGAGCTCATTAGACATTGACAGTGCAGTAACACAGATCACAGATAACCTCAACGCAGCGTTGGCCCAAGCTTCTGTCACAAGGACGTTTAGGTATTTAAAATACGGGACTTTGACAAATGAAATTAAGAATCAAATCAAAATTAAAAACCAGTTAAAGAACAGTGCGTATCGCATTGGAGATCCTAGCATCAAGACAGAGGCCAATCGGGCGGCTGGGGTAGTCATGGAATTGTTGATAGAACGGCAGTCCAGCCTGTGGGACTACAAGGTCCAGAGCCGATCTATAGACGATAATTAAATTTATAGAATGACGAGGACTTGGACCAGGGGCGCACGAGCACTAACTTCTCATTTGATAAATCAGGCAACAGATGATCTTTTTTGTCTCTCACAATCCATTTTTTTGAAAAACATGTTTAAGTTTAAATCAGAGATCCCATTTTTCACTTGCCTGCAAGAAGTTCCCAGTATCTCATACAGGAGACGCCATAGCTGAAGCATTAATTTCTTTGTTACAAGAATGGAATATAAAAAGGGAACATATTCACTTAGTATTAGCAGACAATGCTGCCAATATGAGGAATGGTTTTGTTAAGGCAAAAGTAAATTATGAAGCATGCTTCATTCATTCTTTACAACTTGTAATACAGGATGCTATACAAAGTCAACGTTCAGTCAGTGATTTAATAGCAAGATCAAGAAAAATCGTTTCGCATTTTAATCACCCTCAAACTGCTTGCGATAAACTAAGTAAACTACAAGAACAACTATACCTTCCCAAACACAAACTTTTCCAAGATGTACAAACACGTTGGAATTCCAAAGATAAAGCTGAATTGCTCGCGGACAAACTCTGCCATCAATTCAGCGAAAATCCGACCTATGGCGCGCTTTGAGATGAGACGGTCTAAAAGACGATATAAATTCATAAATCAATGAGTTTTTTTTTCAGGCCTTTCCACAAATGCGTCGTTACGAAATCTACCTGATAAATCTTTGGGAAAACCTAGTAAGCATATCCCAGGAAATAATTAAAGAAGGCTACTTCCCGTTCTCCTTTGACGTAAGCAAAGCATTCTACAAGGTCCGGCATGATGGTCCCTTGTTGAAACTGATAAGACTCGGAGCTCCAAACCACTTAAACAAGGTGGTAGCGTCTTTCTTCCAATAAACATATTATTGCGGAAGTACCGCAAGGTTGACCTCTCTCTTCAATACTGTATAACATTTATACTGACATTGACATTCCGCGCAATAGATTCACACAGCTCTATCTTTCCGCTGACGATACCGCAGTCACTTCAACTGCCAAACAGCCGCGACGAGTCGTCAGCTGGATGCAGCGCCACATAATCAAGCTAGAGAAATGGCTGTCGGCTTGGAAGATTCGTTTGAATCCCTCCAAGACGAAGGCTATTTATTTTTCGAAAAGTAATGCTAAGCCTGAGACAACGCTTACGGTTAACGAAGTCCAGATGAATTGGTGCCAGGAGGTAAAATACCTGGGACTTATATTTGATCAACGACTGAACTTGAGGCTCAATTCAATTAATAGAGTAAAGCTAGTATTGCATCAATTACGCTCTATATACCCCCCTCCCCCCCGCGTGACAGGTGGAGTAGACTTGGTAATAGGACTAAGGTCAACCTCTACAAGGCTTGTGATGCAACATAAGCAGAATGATGCTTAATAAGTTCCAGGTGATACAAGGCAGGGCGCTAGAAATGATTGCGGATGTATTCAGGTACACGATTAATCGCATACTGCATCAAGACTTATCGTAGGCAGACAATAAATTTTTCCCAAAAATTATTACAGACGCACGTATCGACAAACCCATTAATAACGGACTTCCACACGACATCAAGACCAAACAGTGTGTACAAACTACCGAAAGACTGGCTCTCTGTTGGTCCAATCCCATAGTAGAGAGGCACTATCAATCAAAAAGAAATAAAAATAATCAAGGCAAGAGTCAATTTTAAAATTTCTACAAGTGATAAAACCTAAAGAGTTTGCGAATATTCAAATGAAGTCGCAGGAGCATTCCTAACAAAAAAAAAAAACAGAGATCCCAAGTCTATAAAACTATTTAATTGCCAAATATTTTTGAACTTAAACGAAATTTGATTGGATCAATTAAATTTTGCTTTATTGGTTTTCTCCGGTCTTTCTTTTATAACGGCTTTACTATAAAAAATAAAATATCAGTTCCTTTAAACATTAGACGCAAAAATATTATTATTAAACTTGTATTTCCGGTGGAACTCATCTATTTAGTTTAAATTATAATTTATCTCCCATATTATAAATGTAATTGCCCGAATAAAAGTTTTACAATATAATGGTCATGTGACCATTTTCTGCCTTACTGGCAATCAGTAAGTCTCCGACTGTTCGTGTGGAGGCGCAATTCTTATTCGGTAGAAGTTTGGTTCCTGGTAATGAAGGGCGCATTATGTATATCAGTTCAATTTTCTGCGTTGTGTCTAAGTAATTTGTTATAGGAGTGGGCAAGGTATTTAAGTTATAATTAGCTACGGGGTATATAGGTAAGAGCAGCATTGGAATAATTCAGAGCTTTTAGAATAAAGTGCTAAGAAGTATTGTATTTGCTAAGAGTAACGAAAAACGACTGTTCTACTACGTTAACGTGGAGGCTATTCAACTCATCGGTAACAAGGGATTAAAAATAAAACCCAAGAAGGTAAAACTCTTGGAATTAGTTAAATAGTTTCAGTGCACAGTAGTGTAAAGTGCGGTAGCTCAACACGTTAATCCTATAGTGTGTTATTATGCCTAAGGATTATTGTTGCGTGAAAACTCAGTTTTTAGGATTTACAAAGCTAGAAATTATTTAAGTAAGAATAAAATTACTCGTTGATCATCTGTGATCAGAATATTAATTATAGTCCGCCGTATCTCGTCGTATTTTTTAGAGTTAATCAAACAAATTAGGGAGGCACTTATAAAGACTATTTGTTGTAGGGTAAAGTTTTGTAAACGGATCAACAAATAACTTTTTAAAATCTTAGCCAGGGTTGGTGAAATAATAAATTTACGCAAATTTAAGGTCAATGCAATTGATCTACTTTTGCCTCGTACCCTTCAACAGTAACCACGCTTGAGTAGAATAGGCTATACTTTGAGAGATAGAGGATTGTCGTTCAACTAGCGTCAGGAAGGTAGCAGTGCAGCTTCAAACAAGTGCATTAACTATTTGGAGGGTTGTACATCTTTATCAACTATACCCATACCATATTCAACGTGTGCAAGCTCTGCTTTCCCGTAATTTTCAGCCAAAGTTTGATTGCTGCATACAGTAGCACATAACAACAGTTTTAGACCTAATACTTTATTTACTGATAAGGCCTCTATTTCATGAGAAGCCATTATGAATTTTCATAACGAATATTTTTGGACGGACGATAATAGTCATAAAATTAGAGATGGTCGCCTTCAGCAACAATTCTTGGCGATCATTGGCGACTATCTTATTGGATCATACTATTTACCACATTCATTAAATGGAAACTCTTACACGCAGTTTATATCTAAACAAAAGACGTACCTCTACAAATAAGAACTATTATGTGGTTTATGCACCACGGCTCCCCAGCTAATTCTAGCCTAGTTGCTCATCAATACCTCGACAACACTTTTCCGAATTATCTGAGTCTCCAAAAAAGAAAACTGGAACCTGAAGTCTCTATAAGAGAAGAGAAACTTAAATGGGGCAGGTGCAAAAAAAAACTAGCTTATAACTTGGTAACTTCAAGTTATAAGCTAGTTTTTTCTTTGCACCTGCTCTATTCAATTTAGTTATTACCTACCTAGCGGCTGAGATTTTATATGAGTTCTATCAACTATTCCTGCCTCTAGCTGTATTTTAGAACTTCTGCTGTCTCTGGCATTTTAATAAACCTTCGACTTTTACTTGCTAGTATTCATCCTATCCTTTATGTAATCCGTAATGCTGTAGAGATGTGGACTTTTACAAAATCATTAAGACAGGCTAAATGGCTTCCTGTAGCACACAGCCTTGGAAATTCAAAAAGTTGATTCATTGGGGAAACGCTGTTATTACTGAAAATGAAAATTTCTTAAGTTGATAATAAATATTTTGTCGCCAATTAAACATATTTATTATATGTATTAATACTTACTATTACTATAGGGATGCTCTATTTCACCTTCTATTTCATTTAAAATAAATAGTGCTGTGTTTTTGGTAACACGAAATTTTTGAAAAAAAGTAATTTTATCAAAGGAATGGAAATATCCACTCAGATTCTTTCTAGGAATTACTTAATAATTTAAGAAATGGATTAATTTCATCAAGTTCATCATCATCAATTGAAATATTATTTTCAAATAAAACCATTTTTAACAAAAAAATGTTTTAAAAATGAGTACTGAAGTTAGAATTAGTTAAGGTCTGGTTTAAGCCGTTAAAATCTTCGGCTTTGTATTCTCACTACGCAAGTCTGGCTTATTTGCCTGTTCAAAAACTGCGCAATGGAAACTTACAGTTTAACCCATTATTGGCCAAAGGTGCGTAAACGCAACTTTTCAAACTAATTTTTGTTTCGAGGTGGAAGACAATATTTGGCATTTCTGATCTTACAATATTGTTTATTAAGGCTCTAAAAAGTATAATTAATTTTTTTTTATTAAAAATTGTATTTTATCTAAATTTTGCAAATTTATCAAAATTCATAATTTTATTAATTTATGCGCATCTCCAAAAATATATTTTTTTCATTAGTAGATGTGTATTGTCTGAAATTTTTAGACTTAAACATAGATATAAATCGTGCATGTTACTTAGTAAATGTTTATATTTACTCATATTTTTGAAATACGGTTCAGGACACCATCTAAATATGATGGATGCGTATACGCACCTTTGGCGAAAAGCAGTAGCAAGCTAAATTGCAAGTCAAGACGAGTCAATAATCTTGGAATGTAAATATTATCAGTTTATTTGCAACTGTGCTGTAGTTCACGCCGGGTTACGTCGTGGGTCTGATAAAAGGGATTCTTTTCTAATTGAGATTTATTTATCTGTAAAGTTGTAAATTTTATTTGCGGTCATAAGCAATTTGAAGAGAATAAATAGAAATAAGCAAAATGAAGTAAGTTTTATTATTACTTTTATTTATAGGTTAGGAGAGTACAGTTTGATTTATGATATTTCAGCAAATTTTCAAAGCGGGAGTTGAAAAGGGCACTAAGCACTAAATAATTGATGGCACTATTAGAAGAGGACTCGGACGTTGGAAATGCTGAATCGGTTGACGTTGTTTATGTGCCTCCAGAACCAGATGAAGTTACCGACGAGGAAGATTTTGACGATAATGCCATCGGGGAAGAAAACGTGGAGCCAGATATTGTGGGCACCTTTGAAATACAGCCAAACATAGTCGAAAATATAGGGAGTGATGATTCGTATGACGAGGTTCCTTTGAGCGAATTTGTCAAACGTGCCAAACTACAGCCTAAAACAGGATGCTGTCATGTGCCCAAGTGGGTGAAAACAGATACACCATCTTATTCAAATATCCCTCAAGAAGGTTCAAATCGACGTTTGGAAGATATAAAAGTCGAGCATGGCGGCAAGTCACCTTATGAAGTCTTTTCACTTTTTTTTGATAAGGAAGTCACTAAGGAAATTGTGACTTATACCAATACTTATGCATATCAAAACAATCGTCACGATTTTAAAATTAACGAGACTGATTTGAAGAATTTTCTAGGTATACTAATTTTATCCGGATATCACACATTACCACAGACTGATATGTACTGGTCCAAGGATGAAGATAAAGAAGTATGTATTGTAAGAAAATGTATGAGCAGGAATAAATTTCGTTCAATAAAGCAAAACCTTCATTTGTCAGATAACTTGAAGCTAGATAAAAATGATAAATTTTCAAAGTTGACACCAATTTTTGAAACTATAAATATAAAATTTTTACAATTTGGAATTTTTGTCGAAAACCTTTCAATTGATGAAGAAATGGTGCCTTATTTTGGGCGCCACTCCTGTAAAATGTTTATCCGTGGAAAGCCAGTTAGATTCGGCTTCAAGCTATGGTGTCTTTGCTCAGATACTGGCTATTTATTCAAATTTATTCCATATGGTGGCAAAGCAGAAAAAACAGATCCAAATCTTTCATTAGGAACAAGAGTGGTTTTGGAACTTTTGTCAGGACTCGAAAATCCACAGCAACATAAAGTATTCTTTGACAACTTTTTTACTTCCTATGCTCTCTTTGGATATTTAAAAGAAAATGGATTTTTTGATACAGGCACAGTAAGAGAAAACCGTACTGCGAAATGTCCGATTGAAGATAATAAAACAACGGCCAAAAGAGAAAGAGGTTCTTACACTTCTGCGTTCGATTCCAACTTGGAAGTCTTGGTGACACGTTGGAACGACAATTCGGTAGTTTCCGTGATGACTAGCACATGTAAAGTTCTTCCTCTAATGCAAGCCAAGCGCTATAACCGAAAAGAGCATAAAGAAGTTCTTCTTCCCCAGCCGAATGTAATACACTATTACAATAAATACATGGGAGGAGTGGACCTTCATGATAATGGCATTGCAAACTATCGCATTGGAATAAGAGGCAAGAAGTGGTGGTGGCCGTTGTTCATCAACATAATCGACAGTGTAATTGTGAATAGCTGGAAAATATATAACATTGCAAACGAATCCAATATTTCTCAACTTCGGTTTCGTTCTCAATTAGCCCTTGTCTTACTTAAGTTCAGCGGATGTAATAATAATTTAGGCGTTGCTCAATTGTAATAAAAATTTTGGTCTTAATCCAGAAAATTGTAATGAAAATCTATTGTTGTAATTGTAATGAAAATTTATTTAGTCGTTGAGTGCCAATTTCTTACCTTTTTGTTGCTTTGCTAGCTCAGGCAGGGCGTGGTAAGTTCGAGTTTAAATTTTAACAGTCCCTTCCAGTATGAAATAAAAACACTTTCAGTTCAACTTAACAATTAGTCTATTTACATAAATATTTTTTGGACAAAGATTTTGACAAAAGGAAAATTTAAAAATAGTTTGAATGAATTAACAATTATTTTTGAGAAGGAAAATTAAAATAATAGTCTCAATGATGACAATATATCCAATCAGACAAAAAAAATAACAAAAGTGAAATGAAGGCCTTTGACAAGTTTTTTTTTTTTATTTTATGGTGAATCACACACAAGGCGTCAGTTACCTTTACCCTTTTCATCAATGGTGGTTTTCGGATCCTTGTAGAGATATAACCATTTTATGTCAGAGCTTCGGGTGAAGCTTAGGAATCGACTCTCTACAAGTATAGGCGAGTAGAGCTCAACAGACTTTGGGCCACTGTCGTGACGTCACGTCAGCTACGTTGTCCGGCTCCAATAATGAAGTTCCGAAGTTGGGTACCGAGAAAAGACAAGGTGTTAGACTCACCAATAAAACCTTACAGTTTCCTTTGCTCTGTTTGAAAAGGAATATTTACAGAACCAAAAAAAAATATATTTTAATTTTAGTTAATTAATTAATGAGAAATAATAAACTGAATTGTGAAATAATAAACTGAATTGTGAAATTGCAGTGATATTCCTTTTTAGCAGAACCAGGTTTAAATAAAATAATCAATAACTTGGCAATGATACTTAGTAATTTTATAAAAAAGATAAAAGCTAGAAGAGCATAAAATAAAATAATTTTCTGGCGCAAACTATTTCAACAGAACCAGGTTTAAATAAAAATAATCAATCGTAATTTTATAAAAACAGATATAGTAGCTATACAATTTATAGAAATACAAAATGAAATTTTGCTCTAGGAGAAAGTCCTGCACAGAACCAGGTTTAGATAAAAATAATCAATAGTAATTTTAAAAAGAAGAAGATAATAGTTATAAGAACATAAAATTAAATTGTGCTCTAGGAGAGACTACTGCACAGGCAAGGCAGGTAATAGGTACAAAATTAGCAAGAGATAAATGAAAATTTAAAGAGATATGCAGTGAGATTTCATCATAGAACCCCCGAGACAAATCTTCAGATTAACACATCAGAAAAAAAAAACTCAGTACCCAGTGATCAATCACCAAAGATAGCGTAATGTATAATGGCAACTTAAAACTTATGCTCGGTTCTCTAAATTAGAATTATTGGTCAGAAGCTACAAAGATGGCATAAGCCGACTCTATATTAGAGCAATTAGTCTCTTTACCAAAATCTATAAAAAAAATAAAAACCAGGGCAGTGAAGTTTTTCTTTAAGTTGTCCAAAATATGAAATATGTAATGAACCTCTAGGATTCAAAACCAAAGATAGGGGTGCCCATGTACCTATGCACAAAATGGCGACCAGGTAAATCTTTAAAGAAACAATTTATGTCCTTTAAGAGATAAGTAGGAAAAATCATTAATCAATCTATGTATAATGGCAACTTAAAACTTATGCTCGGTTCTCTAAATTAAACTCATTGGAAATAAACTACAAAAATGGCATAAACCGACTCTATATTAAGAGCAATTCGTCTCTTTTCCAAAGTATAAAAAAATAAAAAACCAGGGCAATGAAGCTTTTCTTTAAGTTGTCCAAAATATAAAATAAGTAATGAACCTCTAGGATTCAAAACCAAAGATAGGGGTGCCCATGTGCCTATGTACAGATCACTTTATAGGTCACGCTTTCATCACAAAAAAGTCTACACCCTGCTCGATTCGCTCGCGGGTAAAACATCCATTTTAATTATTAATTTATTAAACAAAAGGAATAAAAATTCAATCTTCGCACATTTCATTAAATTTTAACAGGTTATGTAAATAAAAACGTATCTATAAAATCCACTAAAGGCACGATAAGCTATAAATTGTAACAGTGCGGAAGAAAGAGACGGAAAATGCTAAACATGAATACTTTTAATGTTAGAAAGAGACAGTCATGACCCGGACTAAAAATAAGATCACCCTGGTTGACCAGTGCCATCTTAATTAAAAAAGAAATAAAACCGGTACCGCCATATCTGCCGTGGCAAAGTTGCAGCAGATACCCTAATTGAAATTCAATCCCGTCTCAACAGGTGGCGATAGTGTTACTGAATTTGAGATTAATATTTAAATCTAAGGATGGTACGGTAAATAATGTAAAATTTATCGTAACACGGAGAAACACTAGATGGTACTGAGGCTACCTTAGATCTTGCAGGACCAAGCTCATCAACCTATGGACGACCTTCCAAAGGAGCTTTACCGGATGATATAAGGTTGGATAATATTGGTCATATTATACGCAGAGACTCTAATAATACACGCAAAAAATGTCGGTATTGCAAAAGTAACACAATTTATCTATGTAAGAAATGCATAGTGCATCTTCACCCAGATTGTTTTGAAAATTTTCACATGAATTAGTTGATTTTTTTTGTTTAACAATATAACTTATAATATTTTACTGGTGCAAGCACCAAAAATATTACATAACTTAAAATTATATACGGATCATTTTTATATACTGTTTTTGGCCAAAGGTGCGTATACGCACCCACGTGTTTTTTCAAAAACATTATATTTATATTTTTATTTGTGCTTAATTAGTCTAAGTTACTGTATTTTTAATGTACTTTAATAAATACTTTTTGAAAATTACAAAGTTTTATTGCCTCGGCCGGTAATGGGTTAAGTGACACTTAAAGTTAAGCTGCATCTAAGAAGCTTTAAGCGAAACCTGTGCAAACGTAAGGCCCGCTTGGATCTCCATATTGAAAAGAATATTAAGAACATCTCTTCTTATGACACTTTGCACATCCTCATTGTACAGGTGTTCTGCCTGGCGACTGTTAAGAAGGGGCTACTGTTCCAGATTATCTTTCTCTAAACCCTAAGTACTGCCCATACAAACTGAAATATGCGCCCATACATGTATTGAATACGGGAATCATAAAACAATGCATCACCATCGGTCTGGTTTTAGACACAGAAACATGTAGCGAAGCACGCATCGATTCCCAAGAATCACGAAACTTGAAATAATCCGCAGTCTATGCAGTTGTTTCTTTGTGACAAGGTTGTCTTTTTTAGATTAAATTTTTAAACACAAACGATACTTTACTCAACTTAAACTGAACCATAGATAAAGGATTTATAAGGGGCAAAACTGAACTACATTTATCTTGCTTTGATTCAATCTCAATCATGCTAAAACCTGCATCTGCGTCACCGATTCCGTATCTCTGTTCACCATCCAGTACGAGACTCTAGATGCAACGACGCAGCTGCAGATTTGTTTTATTCCAATCTTTTTGACACCAATAATAGTTACTTGTTTTTCTTGTAAAGGTTGGTTTTAGTTATGTTAAGTTCACAATATCTAAAAAAGCGTGTGCAACATCTGTGAAACTTATATTTTGTATATATTTTAAAGTTGCTTTTATTGATATGTTTCAGGATTTAAACAAATAGTACACAAACAGCGACGAACACTAAAATAATTACAATAAAAAGTTTTGTAAAATATAAATAAAATATTATTTGCAACCAAACAAACCTGCGCTTAAAAAATTAATTCCAGCTGAATTTCAGAAGGAAATTAACCCCTTGTTAATGGAAATGATAAACTTTTGCAGAAATTAAGTTAAAGAGAAAATCAATGCCTTAATGCCCCAAGCGTAGGTACAGTTTTTTCTTCCCACGTATTACCCGTTATAAATATATAATGCTTTAAAGTTACAATAGACGTAAAAGTTGACAGGGTATTTCTGGGACAAAGAAAGACAACCATTAAAAGTTATTTTTAATACCATCGATAAGGTATTTGTAAAGTTTTGTTTTTCTCTTCAACTACGACTTTAAATAATTACTGAGATTGTTTGTTACAGGGTTTGGAAAGCTAAACTAGGTTTAAGTGGGTGTTTTACTGAAAGTAATCATTATTTACCTACAAATTTTCCATAAAATATTAATAAAAGTGTATTCAATATATTGATTGTGTATCTAATATTTGTGGTTAACGGTAAGAGCGGCGATACATAAAAGAATAAAAATATGCTTTATTGCCCAATGATACAAATCCACATAAAGCATCCTAAGCTAATGTTGACAATAGTGTCAAACAAAGCCGTAAATAAATATAAGAAACAGAAAAAATAACATAAAAAAGCTACTTCAAAAATGTATAGAAGCAAAACCAGTGAAACAAACAATACACATAACAAATTAGAATCTAATTTATACACAATATTGCTCACACCAACCTCTATAATCTATTTCTTAATGGTCGACAGCAGAAGATTAGACCATTAGTCGTAAAATCGCAAATTAACCATTGGCGTGACACCTGTACCTGTGTACGTGGTCTTCAATTACAAAGGTACCTTATTTCAGAATAGAATATTTTCAACTTATTTCAATGTGTAAAGCGGCCTACACACGCTAAAACATGCTGCGATGCCATGCATCGACTCAAGGATTCATGAAACTTGCATCAGTTGCATAAGGGCCTACTCAAATTGAAACCTGTTGCGATGCCTGAATCGACTCTATGTTCATGAAACACAAGAAGAGTCGGGTGAAGTTATTATTACTAGGGAGTTGTGAAGTTATTATTAAAAGTAGGGCGTTGCGAATAAAATGAGGCACGTTTTGCCAACACCAGTTTTCTTAGCAGTAGTTGGGGCACTCTTTATAGTATCTAAAAGAAGAAGGAAATCAAAAAGAAAATGGTCCAAAAGATGGTTTATCAAAAGAAAAAGTTATTCAAATGCAAATTTATTGACTATATATTGAACAAAATTCGCTACCGAATTGAAAAAGTGAATACGATAATGAGGGAGTCCGTTACTGCAGAAGAAAGACTGGCTCTAACACTGAGATATTTAGCTACTGGTAATAGCTATGAAGATTTGAAGTTTTCTACTGCGATTTCTCCTCAAATATTAAGCAAAATTATTCCTGAAACGTGTACTGCTATATACGAGGAATTATCAAAGGAAGGATACTTAAAGGTAAATAAACACTATAAATTATATCTATTTATTATAAACATATCAAAGCACAACTAAAAACTACTGCTTATTGAAATGCAAGAATTCGTTAACATTTTCAAACTGTTGTGGTTCAGTTGTATTATGGAGTTGAAATGTTCTGGTATTATTTATTGATTGAAGCTGAGTATATGTAGGAGTAACAACGGTATTTCAAGAATTAGTATTGGTACAATATTGACTATTATTATTGGCTTGATGGTGGTATGTATTAAACCCCTGAGTTTGTTTAATGGAAACCACCGTGTTTTCATTGAGCTTATTTAATTTGGCATAATATATAACATCACTCAATAATTTTTCTGCAAAAATATGTTGATCAGGGGCAAGGGACCTTAGATTAAATGCAATTTTTTTGCCCATAGCATCATATTTATCATCAACATGTCTAGGAAGATTATGATTGTTAGATAAATTGTAATTTGTCAAAGTTTTAGTGGCAATATTGAAAAATTCCTTTTCTTGCAGAATCTTCTTTCTTTTTGTAGTCGAACACGTTGAGGGAGTGCTGCTCATACGCGAAGTACTTGGAGACTGAATGTTTGATAAGTGTGTGTCTGATGAATAATTGATTTGTGTTAACTCTGCATTTTCTTCAGTGTCCTGAAATAAATTATAATTCGTTGTTATTATTTCAGTTTCCAAAGAGCGAAGAGGAATGGAAATCAATAGCAAACGAATTTAAGGAAAAATGGAACTTTGATACATGCTGTGGTGCGCTAGATGGTAAACACATTAATATAATGAAGCCCCATAATAGTGGATCATACTATTATAATTATAAAGGCAAATTTAGCATCGTATTGTTAGCAGTTGTTAATGCAAATTACGAGTTCATAATGGTTCACACCGGTATTAATGGTCGGATTTCCGATGGAGGGGTATTGCAAGAAACCACATTTTATGAAAAACTGACAAATGACAAATTACATTTGCCGCGTCCTAAAACTCCCAGTGGTACTCAGTTTAGCTTGCCCTATACTTTTGTAGGAGATGAAGCTTTTCCGCTACTTGAAAACTTAATGAAGCCGTATGCTCAAAAAAACTTAACAAAGGAAGAAAGGATATTTAATTATAGATTAAGTAGAGCACGGAGAATCGTAGGAAATGCTTTTGGTATAATGGCTAGCCGGTTTCGTATATTCCATACTGATATTGCTATTGACATTGAAAAGGTTGATGCTATAGTTTTAGCATGATGTGGTCTTCATAACTTCCTTAGATGTAACTCATCTACAACTTATTCACCAAGATCTTCATATGACCAAGAAGATACTGAAACTGGGGAAGTAACACCCGGAGAATGGCGACAAGATAAAAATCCTTTAACACCACTAAAACGTACTCTGAGAGCAGCAACTGCGCGAGCAACAAAAATAAAAGATGAATACAAAATATACTTCAATACTAACGGCGCTGTACCTTTCGAGGAAAAAAAGTGTGGTTTGACTGGAACTCAATAAACGTCAATAAATTGTTTTGTGGATAAGTTAAAATTCAAGATATTGGAACTGATTTGGGGTACTCTATGTCAATTCGACTACTAAAAAAAATATTTTTGTTTGGGTTGGTTTAAAACTCTGTTTAAGCTTTGAAAAAATCGCATAAAATTGAAATTTCGCATAAAATTCCCCTTTTATAAAAAATATTAAACAACATTTTTAGATGATTATTTAAAAATAAATTAATATCTACATGTTTTACATACCTCGTTTTGTATTTTTTCGTTGCCACTTTCGTCCTCTTTATCTATATTTGATGTGCCTTTTCGAGGCATTTCAGAATCTTCTATGAAACTTAAAATATCATAATACTATAGGGATGGAACGTAAACTTCATCAGTGCCACTCCCAGACCTAAGAGAGTTTATGACTTTTTTTAATTCTCGTCGAAAAGTGCATCGCATGGTATGATTTTTTTTAACTACAAAGTCCTTTTTTGCATTTGGAAATTTGTCCTTGCATTTTTTTAAAAGTTCTTCATATGCTTGGTTTCTTATGTTTCTGTCTGAATACTCTTTAGCCTTTGTATTCCAAAGACACGCATGCAGATGGTAAATGTTTATGAACTCTTCCCAAAATTCTCGATCACTTTCAATCACGAAATTTACAACCACCATCAAATAAACAACAAACGAACCTCTAAAATGACGCGGGGAAATAAATAAATAGGTATCGTCTTTCGTCTTCGCCTCGACGCAATTCTATAGACGCTGAAACTTGCATCAGCATCACCGACTCGGCGTCGTGGCTCGCCGACCAAAATGGGATTCCAGACTCTGCACCGCTGCAAGCCGCAACTGATGCCAAATACGTGATTCAGTACTACACACACTGCAACTTGCATCATGAAACATAAGAGTCGATGCCCGCATCGCAGCATGTTTCAGCGTGTGTAGGCCGCTTTATCGAAAGCTTTTGTGAATCAACAGTCTACAGACTTTTTGAGGCCCCATACACACTGCAACATATAGCGATGCCTTCGTCGACTCCATCGCATCAAGACTCATTCTGCATAGTGTGTGTACTGGAATCGAACAATTTGCATCAGTCGCAGCAAGCTGCGTCGTTGCATCTGGAGTCTCGTACTGGATGGTGAACAGAGATACGGAAGTGACAGAGAAATTCATAGTTTTGCAGATGATACTGTTATTTTTTACAACGACATATCTTTATTTTACATAAGAAAATAAAAAAAGACTTCGAAATTATAAAAAATTGGTTTGATAAAAATTTATTAACAATTAATTTTGATAAAACAAAATATATTCCTTTTACATCAAAAATAAGTGATTTTAAAGATATAAATATAAATAATGATATTCAAATAATGAAAACTAATAATATCAAATATTTGGGAATAATTATTGCTAATAAATTAAACTGGAATTTTCATATAGAAAATTTAATTAAAAAATTAAGAAGTACATTGCCAATATTTAAAAATATAAAAAAAATTTTAAATATAAAAAATCTAGAAATATTATATTATGCACTAGTCAAAACTCATATAAATTATGGTATTTTAGGTTGGGGGGGAATAAATAGAAATTTAGTAAAAGGTTTAGAAATATTACATAAAAGGTTTTTAAACATTATTTATGATAAAGATTATTTGTACTCTTCAAAAAAATTATATGCAGAAACGAAAAAAATGGATGTGAGAAATTTATTTTTATAATATTTTAATATATATTTTTAAAAATAAAAATAACATTGAATTTAAAGAGCATAATTATAATACAAGATTTAAAAATGAAATTTCTATTAAACCAAAAATAAATAAATCTATTGGACAAAAAAGTTTCAAAATTTTAAGTTTATAAATATTCGATTGTTAAATGAAACATGAAACTGGGAAACTTAGTTACGTTCACATAATTAATAAGAATTTTATTTAATTGATTAACTGAGCTTAGCCAACTTTAAAAGGTATATTAGTCATTTGGCGCGAATGAACAGACAAAACTGTTTTTCCCAGTTTCATGTTCGTGTTTCGTCCTTATACAATTTTAAAACCTACCTAACTTATATGAACCTTTGGTTTTTTGTCTTTAACGAGTTTTACTGCTACTTTGATGCTCCGATTACGAATTTCTAAGATCCACATGATCACCTTCAACAAAGTTTCTCCCTGAAGATGGAATTGATAATAAAGAATTCCGAAAGCTTGGAATAAAACTTTAGAGTATCCTTTCATATTGCTGCACACCTAAAATATTCTACTATGAAGTTTGTTTTCTAACTAGTCAGCAAAGACTACCCTCTCAAATATATATGTATATAATAATATATACAATATAATTTTTTGGCTGCTTATGGAACCTATACAAGTAACAGTAGTGCATTCAAATAATTAAATGATCCGTTTAAGGTCCTGAATTAAGTTGTTCGTGGCTTATTTCTGCAAATCAAAGACTTCACATAACCCAATAAAAATAATCTAAGGGGCTCAGATTGTATGATTTTGATGGCCAGGTGACATTACCATAACTCGTCAACCAAACTTTTCCCTGAGAATGCTATCAACCAGACATATTCGAAACCAGGGCAGATCACTGGTCACTGGATTATCACTATTATACTTGTAGTCCACTGCAATTTTGTTCTTTTCTTTAAATTTTGCGGAATATGACGAAACCTAGTTACTCCTCGTTTTGGAGAGCGGCAATAATACGCGCCAATGCATCTAATAAAAAAGAGTAAGACGGCTGCCACCGGAGTCCTTAATGTTGTTTGGCAAGTGAATTAAGATGTTGTTTTATTCCAATCTTTTTGACACCAATTTACAGCATCAGTTTTTTTGTTTTGTATTACGCCTTTAAACGTAAATATAATGTTTAACAATACCGATTTTTCTCTACCCGAGAAATTCGGAGCTCTTTTTTTTGTCACCTTACTCAGTAATTAACCTTCCAACTAATATAGATTACCAAGCTTTCCTTTTCTTGACATAAAAATTACCATGACAGGTGAAATATCCCTAGTTATTTACTATATACCATGCACCACGGCATCAAAAATGTTTTGTGTGTGTGTGGTGTCAATAATGTTTTCATAGTTTTCTAGTCTAAGCTAAATAATATGTTAATTTTAGTTATTATTCAAAATATAAGTCAGTAATCAATTTTAAAAATCTCTAATCGATTTGATAAAAATATATCGAAAATCAATTATAAAATAAATGATATTTTATTTTAGAGACATACCTTTAATGAAAAAAATACCCAAACAATCCGCTATTAAAATATTCTTTGCGTTTTTCTTGAGCATTAAGATTAAAAAGCTTCCGGCCCCACGAGGCATCGAAAAGAAAACTTAATTTTCTGGGCTTCTTTAAAAATTCAGAAACGAATAATCATATTTGATCGCGTTTTCCTGCTTTCCATAGCCTTTGGCATTCGTGTCAGATTTAAAATTTATTAGAATATTACGTGCAGAAAAATTAAAGTTACATCGAAAGGCGACAACTAGAAAATACAAGAATTATCCAACCACGCTATCTGATTGCAACGGTACATGTAGATACAGTTGCGATTATTAAAATCCAAGCTCTTATTTCAAATTAATTATGTCACGTCCTATAGTAGCTATACCAGAGAATGACACATTTTTACATTTAGTGCTAAGATTTGGTTCAACCAAAATATAGAAAGCTAAGGCTTGCAATAAGCTATTAATTGCCCCACACGGTAAGTATTTATACTAATACTCTTAATAATAATAATATTTATTTAGAATGTTAGAGAAAAATTATACAGAAAAGAGCTATAGTGAGTGGCGGTATCCAACTACTGCCGCTCATACAACTACCCAATGGAAAGATATGCCCAGAAAAAATAATAGTAATGAAACGGAATGTAAAAATTAATAAACATAAGAGTGGCAAATAGAGAAGTTATAAAAATACTAAGTAGTTACAAGAAAAAAGAAGAATTAAATACCAAAATATTAAAATTATTTTCTGTTACAAAAAAGAAAGAAGTTAAGAGAATCCCAACACAAAAAAATTACATTTAGAAAGCAAGCAGTCCTTAGAGTGAAGCTAGCAGATAACTAATGGCCAATTTACAGTTTCATTAAAAGCAAGTGCAAATACAGTGCTTAATAATGGAACTGTAGACGGACGCGTCAGTGATTAGTATTAAGTGACTTCTGCAAGTGAATAGATCCCCGGTCTATTCAATATGTTTAGTAGTCGCCCTTCTATGCCCCTCGCTTGCATCGTTGTCGCTACTAAACACTATGTACATGGTTTTACCAAGTGTCTAGTACATAGCGTTAACGTATTCGACACAGAAATGAAGTAACTGTAGAATGCGCGACCACAAAACTATGAGCTTGCACTGTGCACTGTGTAAACAGTTCGGGAAAATTTACACCTAATATGTTGAGTTGACCTTAAACACTTTGCTTTGCGCAAGATGCCTAGTGCGGGCTACGACTAGAAAACATAAGATTCTTGACTCTACAAAATGATCCAGCGCTGGACGCCCTTTCATCATTATCAGGCAAAGAATTGAATGTATTAAATGCTGCATAGCTAAATGAACGCAGAAAGAAATCGCGCGTGTGTGTGTCTGGGAACATTATACAAGTCACGATGTCTTGTTTAGGAACTTTGTACATTAGGACCCCTGATTAAACAAATATTTAGAAACTTGGGTAAGGTGAGTTGGGGTAATTGTGATAGCGGGGCAAGTGTAATAATCAACCGGAACTTTAACAGAAAATCATAATATAGCAAACGAAACTGTATATACACTGTAATAAAAGCATTTCTAAATGCACCCTTTCTTTGAAGCTTGCTTGCTGCCATCTGTTGACACAATTTTTTTAAAGTTTTTAAACACCCTGTCATTTTCACTATAAGCTTTAAGTGATACATAACGTTTTTCTTATGTGTATTTTTGGTGTAAAAATTAAGGTAGGTTCGATACTATTACGGTGATACAATCCTTATAGATTTATGTTTGTACTGAGAAATATTAGATTTTCATTTCCTTTGATATTTTTTATATACTTTGCCTATTTCACATTTACCCCTTCTAAATGTGGTTAAGGGGTAGATGTGTTATATCACATTTATCCCGCGGTCAGACATATATCACACTTGCCCCCATTTTTGTTTTAGGTGAAATGGTGCATAAATATAAACGTAAAACACAGCCGAACAAAAACTATGACGAGAACAGGTTGCAACAAGCAATACAGGAAGTGCGTGCCAGACGAATGTCATGGTATCGAGCTTCTAAGACTTTCAATATCCCTTTTAGTACCTTACATAGCCGTAAAACATGTTTGCGCGGAGTTAAAAGCTCTACTAAAGGACGAACAACTGCTCCTACGCAGCCAGAAGAACTCAGGCTTGTCGTAGGACTCACAACCTTAGAAAAATGCCGTTTTGGTTTGAGCCGCAAGGAGAGCTAAGAGTTCGTGTCAAAATACGTTAAGGATAACAACATCCAAATCTCGTTTAAAAATAATGTGCCAGGTCCTGATTGGTTTATAAATTTTAAAAGACGACATAATCTTAGCTTAAAAGTTCCCCAAGGTGTAGAATTTGCTCGAAAAGAAGCAATAGATCCATTCATAATTTACAAATATTTTGATTTGTTGGAGAGAGCATTAAATTAACTTAAATTAAGTTATAAACCACACCAAGTGTGGAACTTCGATGAAAGTTCATTTTTCACCGACCCGTAAAGTGGTGGGGTTGAAAGGACTTGCTTGCTTCCGAACTGTAAGCTCACCTCGCAGAGAGAACACTAGTGTTTTAATGTGTGCAAATGCAGCCGGCAATAAAGCGCCTAAACTAATTTTCTTTAAAGGGATCAATGTATGGTACCAGTAGATGGCACCTCAAGGAATTTCCAGGAAGTGTTTATGCCGCTAGTAAGAAGGGATGGATAGAGTCTACAATTTCCTTAAATTATTTTAGAAAAACACTGCTACCTTATTTCGGAAACGAAATGCCTGAGCTTCTTATTTACGACCATAATACACACCTAAGTCCTAAGGCTATTGAATCAGCATTGTCCGAAAGAGTGACAATCTTGAAGTTGCTACCTCATTGCAGCCACCTGCTTCAACCTCTCGACCTGTCAGTTTTAAAGCTTTAAAGTCAAGGTAGGATGAGAAATTGGTGAGGTGGCAAAGGCATCATGTTGGACAATAACTCCCAAAGAAATTGTTTGCACAATATTTCGGCGAAACTTGGCTGTCGCTTGAGAACGTCATCGTAGAAAACGGGTTTAAAAAGGCCGGTATTGCAAGATGGTAGGCTAACAAATAACATCGCAATAGCCCCGATATGATAGTACGAGAGAACTAGAAAAGAAGCCGTGTCAAAAATGTTCCTGCTGCATATTATATAAGAGATTTAGTTTACAAAGAGGTTTTA
Source organism: Polydrusus tereticollis (assembly GCA_963920685.1). Classification (NCBI taxonomy): domain Eukaryota; kingdom Metazoa; phylum Arthropoda; class Insecta; order Coleoptera; family Curculionidae; genus Polydrusus; species Polydrusus tereticollis. The sequence goes on from OY987329.1 coordinate 93,385,209, forward strand.
AATACTAACCTGAATTAAAGAAGACACATGATCGGAAAATAGCAACTCTGAACCTATAGTCGATCCAGGATTTTTGTATTTACTCGAAGGCTTTTAGACAGTTCCATTAAAAGTAATTTAAAATAGTGGGTCCTTAACTGCAATCGATTTAGACCTATCAAAAACCACCAACTGAGATCTTTTCTCATTCAAAACCAATTTGTGTACCTAGGAGATGTTTGATATGGTTTCAAGGTCATCGTTAATTTTTTGAATTGAAGGGGTTATACCAGAGGGGAAAAAGGAGAGGCACATTTGAGTATCATCAGCGTACTGATGGGGGCCGCAGTAATCAAGAAATTTTAAAAAATCTGACGTGTAAATACGGAAAGTTTTAGGACCCAAAATACTTCCCTGCTCAACTCCTCTGCCAATAGCAGAAGATTTAGAATAGTTGTAATTTATTAGTCCCCTTTGGAAACTTGAAAATTTAACTTGAAATTTTAATGCTGCACGTCCCAGGCTAAAATATTTAAGTTTAATGTACTGTATCGTGCTAAATGCCTTGCAGTGATCATGCAGTACCAGACAACTGCATTTTCCACTATTCCATCATTTAAAGAGTACAGTTACAACAGTTAAATCTGGATACTCATTTGACATTTTATGACATACATATGAAAAGTTATGTTTTACCTTACCAGCTTACTAATACTTTTCAAAAATTATTTGTTCTGCAATTTTTTCAAATTTTTTACTATTCGTTGTTTAATAAACTGAAGACGACTTTGTTATATCGTTAAGTAAAGCCGCCATCAGTTATTTTAAAAGCACAATAATACGAACCAACTAGAGACAGCAGGAGTAAAGAGAAGGAGAAGGTTAAAAGGAAAAATGCATGTCAACCTCAAACTAGCAGACTAGAAATAGTATATTACGAACCGAGGTGGAAAGTGTATTGTATACTGTCGAGAGAGTCGGTAGTTAACTGAGGCGCAAAGCGGCGAGCTTAACTAAAACTCGAGACGGTAACGAAACTTCACACCGAGGTTTGTATATTATTTTATTTACAACTACTTCAGCCACTTGTTATTATTTTGAATTAGAATTATTAAAATTATTATTAAAAGCGAAATGTCATTTTGTCACTTGTCATTTAATTTTCTATGTCAAAATATTAGGTATAATTATTAAAATTTTCAAAATACAAAAAGAAACAGCTATATAATAAAAGTAATATTTTAGTCTCTTATTATCGACCGGTTGTAGAGAGCATGATTTATTTCTTTTAAAATTATTTCCTAGTAGTCGTGTTATTTTAAAGTTTAAATTTAATACGTGTAAATTTTAAGGTTGCTAATGACATATTCGCACGAAAAACTCAAATAAATTTTCTTTCAAACACGAATACTGTGCTAAATCTCATTCAGTCAGTGGTGGTCAGTTACAAGATTAGTAAATGTCTCTAATAGTACCTCATTTTCAAGTAGCTTTTGGACAATATTGGTATTATTTAAATTATTGACTTATTTAAGTAGTACCCATTAGCAACTAAATAACCTCATTCACTATATCTGTCAATACTTCTTTCACACACCACAAAATATCATATTATATTTGGGATTGGTTTATTTTACTTCAAATTTCAATTATTTTGCGTATATTTAGGATAGACTTATTTATTTAGTTAAATATTTTGGGTCCAGAAAAGGTCTTAAGTTGTACGTGTGAGTTCCATATAGTACAGGAGCAAGTGGTAATCGAGTTGTGCCCTTGTGCCTTGAGAACCAAATTAGATTGAAGATTACCGTAATTTTGTAAAACTCTTACTTATTTTTATCTGTTTAACTTACAATGTAGAGTATCAAGAACAAATAAATGATTTCTTTTAAATTTTTTTTAAGCGTAAATAAAATTATGCCGCCAATGGACACAATGTCAACTATTGCCTAAGTAGAGTGTTAAAAATTCGAGGCTAAGTACAGGGATCTCTCAAACTATAAGACATACAAAGTCGGTCAAATGGGGACAAAGTTCCGAAATATGAAGCTCAAGAAAACGCCGCAACAAAACAAATTTGAATGTTTCAAATACCTTCGGAGATATTCAAAAAGTAAATAAAAATTAGCAAATTCGTTCTTATTTTTTCCTGATTAAATTTGTTGAAACAATCTCAAACAAATAACATACTTCCATTACCACTTTTCTCTTGTACAAATTAATTTAATTAATTTTCAATTGCAACGTTTCGTGTTCTGGTTACCATCATCAACTTGCCTGCACTTTAAGTTACACATTTTTGATTCCCAGATCGCTAAAACCTACTATTTTATATCTTCTAAATGTCCTTCGGACATTTCGTTTCTTGCAATTAAATCAGCAAGGTTTTCGGATTTTTTAATTATTCTACCTTTTTGAAACTCACAGCATTTGTTTGAAATTGAGAAGATGAGGTGAATAAGAAGAAATAAAGTATTTTTTTATCTTTCAAATACCTAATTAATAATAGTAAATGTAATATACAGTGAGCTCAAAAAGTTGGAATAAATTCGTTTCAAATTCAGGTGATTATTTTCTGGAAAAACGCTTGGACATGTCGATTATTATTTTTAATTGCAAATTTTTTGACATAAGAAATGTGTATACAGGTTGTCTCAAGAAGAACATACACCGTCAACATTAATTTTTTTAAATAGAACACCCTGTATATTATATTATTTTTAAATTCTACGATACATTCTAAACACTTTTTGTTTAACATACCATATCTCCAAAATCAACGGTTTTCGATATATTGACATTTTAATATTTTTCTGAAAAAATGCTGAGATCCGTGGACTTTTAGTTTCAATTGCCCATTTCTTTATTATTATTGTAACCTGTTACCTGAATTAATTTATTTTGGCACAGATATTTACTTCTTGTCAAAAATTCTTTAAATTGTGTAGATCTGTCTAACTTCAAGTAATTCTGTAAAAATGGCGCGGTTAAGTGAAAAAGATAGGATAGAGGTACTAATGATGCGAACTCAAACAGAAGTGTGTGAGTTATTTAACAATAAGTACCCAAACCGAGCACCAATATCCCAATCTGTTGTTAGTAAAATTGTAAAAAAATATAGGGATTTGGGGCATGTTAGAGAGAATTATATTCAAGGTCGACCTAGGATTTCAAAAGATGTGCAGTTAAATGTTCTCTTAGCTGTTCAAGAAAACCACCATAGTGTTACTCGCGGTATTGCCACGGAAATAATATTTGTCAAGCAACCGTATTGCATTATTTACACAAAAATAAATGATATCCCTATAGGGTACAGTTGGTTCATGAATTTAATGAAGATGACCCGGATAAAAGAACAGAATTTTGCAAAATAATGATGAACAGATACATTAAAGATCCTCAAATTTTAAAAAGAATTGTGTTCTCTGATGAAGCAATGTTTACTCTAAATGGGCATATGAATCGCCAAAACTGTCGATATTGAGCTAAGGAAAATCCGCACTGGATTATGGAGTCCCACAAACAATACCCGCAAAAAGTGAATGTTTGGGCAGGAATTGTTGATGGTACGTTAAATGGCGAACTGTATCTAGAATTTTTAGAATTTGAGTTAATACCGGCACTTGCTATACTCTATCCAAATCCAGATGAGCCAGACATTCCCAACAATAACTTATGGTACCAGCAAGACGGAGCACCAGCCCATTACACACGCCCGGTGCGTGAGTACTTGTATAAAGTCTTTCCTGGCAAGTGGATTGGTCGACGGGGTCCAATAGAATGGCCGGCAAGGTCACCAGATTTGACCCAGCTAGATTTTTTTCTATGGAGCTATTTTAAATCTAAAGTATACTTTAACAGACCTAACAATATTGATGAACTTAAAGCTCGAATAATGCATGAGGTTAAATTAATAGAGCCCCAGGTAATCCATAACGTTTTGGAAGAATTCAAAGATCGACTTGCATATTGCCAGGAAGTTGGTGGCGGTCAATTTGTACATTTATTAAAATATTAATTTAATATAGTCCATGTGAATATTATAGACTAAATAGATGTAAAGAGTTCATTTTTAATTGTAGTTTTCGTACCAGAAAAAATATCAATATATCGAAAACCGTTGATTTTGGAGTTATAGTATGTTATACAAAAAGTGTTTAGAATGTATCGTAGAATTTAAAAATAATATAATATACAGGGAGTTCTATTTAAAAAAATTAATGTTGACGGTATACGTTCTTCTTGAGACAAACTGTATACACATTTCTTATGTCAAAAAATTCACAATTAAAAATAATAATCGAGCGTTTTTCCGGAAAATAATCACCTGAATTTTAAACGAATTTATTCCAACCTTTTTGAGCTCACTGTATAATGGGTAACAGAAACAGATACATATTAGATAAATGTCGCTAAATAAGATACACCTGACATTAAAACACGGTTAAGGCAATGATAATATCAAAATAAAATTAAGAAAAGGTAAGAGTATACTTGAAACTTATCTCCAATGTTTGAACAGACTGTCGTTTACCTTTAAAGGTTTAACTGCTTTGTTATTTACTTTTCTTGTTGCCATTAATATTGACCTTTTGCGTAAAGTTCGGCATAAAGTTACAATTTTTTCACGTAACTGTACCAAGTTTTCAACAGGCCCCTTCTTATACATGCCAAAATTATGTGAGTTTATACAGGGTGTCTCAAAACTCAGTATCAAGATTTTAGGGGCGTATTTGCCAGGTCAAAATAAGCCTTTTTTTTTCCTATAAGCATGTGTCCGCAAACGCTTCGTCACCGATCTACAGAGTGTTAAATTTTCAAAAAAATTTTATTTTTTCCTTCATAGCTCTTTTAGTTTTTGAGATATTAAGATAAAATTTAAAACATAGATTACGCTTTAGGGCTTACATCATCTAGTATACCGAGTGATTGTAAGAATCTACAGGGAGATATTTTTTCAGGGGTCATGCTCCCTTTTCTCCGCATAAACTTTTTTATAGTGCGCTGCTGGCGGATTCTGAAATATGCAGTACATTCTTTGTTTTGTTTATAAACTTTTTTATCTCTTATAATTTTTATGCATCTAAGATCGTTATCGAGAAAAAAATTTAAACAAATTTTTGTAATTCGCCATATTTAATTGAAATTTTTCAATGAAACAATAAAAAAAACAATTAGTGGGCTTTGACTGCTATTTTCATTTTGACGTTTACGCTTATTTTGAAGCATTTGACATTATTTAAAAGTTGGTTTATGCATTTGACATTATTTAAAAGTTGGTTTATAACTTATCGTATATTTTTTGATTTGTTTAACATTAAAATGGAAAATGGACCATATTCATTTGAACATCTGGCTGACATCCATTTCGTTTATGGTCTGGCTAATGGTAACGGGCTTAATGCTCAGAGGTTGTACGCGCTAAGATTTCCTAATCGCCGGCTTCCCAACTACAGAACTTTTATAAATTCCCATCAACACCTTCGGGAATACGGCAGATTTCAGACTCCAATGCACGATACTGGTAGACCAAGACAAGCACGCAACCCAGCAGTTGATGAAGAGATTTTAAATGTTATCGACGAAAACCCTGGTATGAGTACTCGACAAATAGCACGGCATTTGGATGTTTCCCGTTCAACTGTCTGGAGGGTTTTACACGAAAACATGCTATACCCATATCATATTCAGCGCGTCCAAGGTTTGCTTCCTCGAGACTTTCCACAGCGCTTGCAGTTCTCCAGATGGATACTGCGCAAGTGTACTGTGGATCCTGAATTTTTATCTCGTATCCTTTTTACCGACGAGGCTCAATTTACACGCGACGGAGTAGTGAATTACCACAATGTTCATATTTGGGCACTAGAAAATCCACACATGATCAGAGAATCTCGACACCAGGAACAGTTTAGCGTAAACATATGGGCAGGAATAGTAGGAGATACTTTAATTGGTCCTTTTATTTTACCGCGAATTTTAAATGGTGACACATATTTAAACTTCCTACAGAATGAATTGCCTGCATTAATGGAGGATGTGCCTTTACACGTTCGTCAACAAATGTGGTTTATGCACGATGGGGCCCCCCCTCATTTTCGAGTCACCGTCCGCGATTATTTAGACACAGTGTTTCCCAATCGGTGGATTGGCAGAGCAGGTCCATTTGCTTGGCCCCCACGGTCCCCAGATTGCAACTCGCCGGTCCCCAGATTGCAACTCGCTGGACTTCTTTTTATGGGGGCATGTAAAGAGTCTAGTTTATGATGCAGGACCAGTGCCTTCCATCGAAGTTCTAACTGGACGAATTATGGATGCCTTTCAAACGGTAAGAAATAATCCCGGAATATTAGAACGCGTACGGCAGTCTATGAGAAGAAGAGTAGAGGGTTGTATCGCAGAAAGAGGAGGGCATTTCCAGCATCTTTTATAAAAAGTCAAAGTTGATTAAGTTTCTTATTTTTGAGGTAATGTTTAAATAATCTTATAACAAATAAGTATAGCGTCTTTTGTTTTCATTGTGGTATTTATTCCCCCCTGTTGTTATAAATGTTAATTAAATGTAGCTAATTACAAAAATTTGTTTAAATTTTTTTCTCGATAACGATCTTAGATGAATAAAAATTATAAGAGATAAAAAAGTTTATAAACAAAACAAAGAATGTACTGCATATTTCAGAATCCGCCAGCAGCGCACTATAAAAAAGTTTATGCGGAGAAAAGGGAGCATGACCCCTGAAAAAATATCTCCCTGTAGATTCTTACAATCACTCGGTATACTAGATGATGTAAGCCCTAAAGCGTAATCTATGTTTTAAATTTTATCTTAATATCTCAAAAACTAAAAGAGCTATGAAGGAAAAAATAAAATTTTTTTGAAAATTTAACACTCTGTAGATCGGTGACGAAGCGTTTGCGGACACATGCTTATAGGAAAAAAAAGGCTTATTTTGACCTGGTAAATACGCCCCTAAAATCTTGATACTGAGTTTTGAGACACCCTGTATAAATACGCCTCAGAGATATTTGTAATTTCATTAACATTTTATAAGTCCCTTATTAAAGTAAGTTGTTCTGATTCTCACCAGAGCAGTAAAAACCTTGCTGATGTATTTTTAAGAAACGAAACGCTCGAATGGCATTCAAAATACATGAAATTTTAGGTTTTGGCGGATGGTGGCCCGAACACGAAATGTCGGAATTGAAAATTTATTACAGTAAAACCTTTGTTTGCGACCGGAACTATGCCCCATTTAACCGACTTTGTGTCTCCTATAGTTTTAGAGATCCCTGTACTTAGTCTCAAATCTGTAACACATTGTATTCATACAATAATTTCTTGGCTTATACCTAATTGATCTAAAACAATAATTATTATAACATACCTAACTTATTTTTTATACACAGCCAACAAGTTCTATTCATTTATTTGTTCTTCAAGTCACGTTCTCCACGATTTAACAAATTTTTCAGCCATTATTTTTGGCTGTGTTCCATATTTCCTCCACTGAGATAACAATGAGCCATTTAGGATTTGTTTGCATCTGCTTTAAATCGCCAGCCTCGTTATGCTTACACAAATGGCATCATTATGTTAAAAGTATTACGTTTAGGAATAAATTTTGGGTCCGGCTATTTTATTTTGTGACAATTTATCACCAATTGTATTAAATCTGTACAATTTATGACGTACATCTGCGTTTACATGTATATGAATAATTCTGTGTTATATCCTCATCACAGCCGAAATAATCTTTTATCCATCCACACTCACTTCATGTCAAATTATCAGGTTCCTACTTACTAACTTTTAGTAAGACGTACAATGACATGGTACTGAAGTTGTAATGAATCTTTAAATTAATTTTTTTTTCATGCAGGTTGCCATTTAAAAAGGAACAGCTTGCCAGCAGCTGATGACACTCTTTAAATTTGATGAAACACAACAAACTAGGATCTGAGGGAGGACGATCGAGCTAACCACCCAATCAGACCCAGCGAGAACCAAACGCTGGAATGGAACCCGCATGAGCAGGTATCTAATGTCAGGATATCCGGACAGACGTATTGACTTTTGGAAAATTATGCGTAACAGGATTATTGCTCAGCACCGGTTAATAAAAAAACTGTTTCAGTGAAGAATGCACCTTCTACCTAAAAAGCAAGGTCAACAAACAAAACTGCCATTACCGAAGCGAGGCCAGTCCTCGCATTTTAAGAGAGAGGCATACTCAATATCCTTAACAATTAAATGTTTGGGCAGCTATACTGCCCACCTTAAGCAAAACGCCGTATGTGAAAAAATGGTTGAACGGAGGACATGCAGGTTTTGTTTAAGCTCGTAGCCGTTGTAAGTTTAGAATCGGTGTTGGGCAATAGATACTGCATATTTATAAAATTTTCCGGGAAATTCATATTTTGGCAAAAAAAAATGAAAATAATCAGTAGATCACAAATTATGGAAGATGCTGCGTTTTTTCTAAAAACTAAGGGATTGACATGGTGATTAAGTGATTACGAAAAATGCAGTATTACGTTTCTCCTGAGCACTTCGTAAGTAATAAAAACACTTTAAAACCATTTTTTTTTTGTGTTTTGTTATTTTATATCGTTAAAAAAGTTATTTAATGGTAACAAAGACAGATGCACAAAGCACTAATAAACGAAAGAAGTATCTTGTCTGAAAAGAGAAGTCAATCAGAAGTTGAAATATTTAACCAAAACGTTTTCCGGTTATCTGGCAAAACCTCATTAAGATTTTTTAAAATATTGCCCCTCTTCTCTCTTGGAAATCCACATGGCTTCGTAAAGCATTCTAGAAGCTTCATTCCATCTGGTTTTGTTGCTTTAACTTGTAAAAAGCCGAGGCAATTGAAAGGTTCCATTTTATCTTACGAAACCTTATAAAGAAGGTGATACGCGCCCCTGATTGCTGTGAATTGAACTATGTCTCTTAAATATAAACGACAGCTGCTGGGGGGCGCCTTTAGTTTTTTCTGTGGAACTAGGACTTCCAATAATAAAAGTCGTTTGCTGCCGTTTCTTTTACATGAACCCTACCTTTATTTGCGGTTGAAACTGCCTCAACAATATCCGCGAAATCGTAGGTTTTGCCTTGTCTTTTTAATGATAGTTCCACCTGATGGTGGAAGCTTTCCGCCGACATAAATGTGTGGCCGGGCTCGAAATAATGAATGTTAATTTCTTTAACTCAGTGATATCGCTTGAATTAACTAAGTAAATAAGAAAACTTGCAAACACCAGTTTTTGTTTTGGCTCGAACAGTTGTCGAGCCAAATAGTGACAGATTGGGAATCTCTATGTTTTCTGAGAAACGCGTAAAATGCACTTATGAGGTCTTCTTGACATATACCACTAATTCCCTCATGCCAGAGAACTGCAAATGGTTTAGATTGGTTACTGGTGCCCAACCCAAAGGTACAAAACTTTCATTGTACACAAAAAGTCTTTTTACGAACAAAACTTTTTTAAATGAGCCAACCCTTGGCAACATTATGACTTTCTGAAGATCTGCCGACAAGTGTGTGTTTGTTATAGAATTTTTAATAACGTGTTGACGATAAAGTTCTCGGGACCATTTAGCCAAGTCTACGCGTTCCTTCCAAGATCTAATATGTCGCAACTCTTTAGTTGAAGCTGATCCTTTTTGTGTATGTGCAATTTTATACCTTCACAATGTTCACACCCTTCACTGCCCAGTTTGGTAAAGGATATTTTTTTTTTCTTAACTTCGCATCGATACACGTTACACGAAACGTTAATTGTCGGAAATTTTTCAAGAAAATCAGCGTGAATGTATTTTATTGTTATATCACTTGGCAAGTATCTGATATTTGGTACAGGCTTACGACGATAGTGCGATATAACGGGATTGAAAAATTCTATATGTTCATTAGTTTCATTTTTAGGGATGAAATTTATTGGTTAGCTTTTACCTCGTCTATCTGCTATACTTGGTGTTTTAGAAAGAACTTCATAAACGAATCTGGCATTACTTGGTTTATATTCTAGCGTACACAAATAAAAATGTTTACAAACATGCTTAATTACTCCTGAATCATCCTTCAAAGTATATTTAAACGTATCATTTCTACCATATCCTTCGAAGTCTCTTTCCTTTGTTCTTTTGTTTTACCTCAAGACGTTCACATGTTTGTAATATAAAAGATTTTCTGTTTATGTAGGATAGAACCCAAAACTCGCTAATAAATTTGATGCGAAAATTTTCCGAAAAAGATACAGTGTACTTAAACTAGGAAGGACAGATAATCAACAGCTGACTAAAAAAACAGCGATAGCACGCAGGCCGTGCGAACTAAAGTAGACTAAGCTTAGCATAAACGCGGCAAATGATCTATGCTTAAGAGAAACGCCGCATCGTGGGCTGATTTGCCGCTGTTTTCCTAAGTTAGCAAGCTATGCCGCGTTATTCCTCAGTACGAATGGAAATTTGTTTCAGATACCGCAAAATAATAACCAGTTTATTAGTTTCTGGTAATGTTTGCGGCGTTTTAGCTAAATTATAATGATAGAGTTTGAAGTAACATTAACGGAGATACCAATATCTCATTTTTAAAGAATTTTGAAGATGCCGCGTTTTCGCTAAGCACGGCAGTATATTAATCGATACCATCATTGATCTTCTCTTCATATCCGAAAATTTAACTGGTTAAAATTATGCGCAAATTTTAGATACGACTATAGAGCCTCTTATAATTCATGGGATAGAAAGTCAAAGGAATGTTAATGTATATCTTGCTTTTAATAAACATCGGCTACATTTCCAGGAAGACGTTCAGGGGTATACGATGTTGCCACATATTGTCACTTAATTACAATCTAATATTTGTTAGCAAGGAAACCGTTGACTCTAATGTATTTATTGAAAATAAATTATAATATATTTAAGAAACTTACAATATTTTATTATAATTTTAACATTATTCAAAATTTCCTCTTATTTTATTAATGTTGATATTAAAATAGCATGGAAATATGGCAACAAAGTGTATAATTGTAGGAAACACGTGTTAGTTTTTAATTTTGATTGGTTCACTCGCGCCGCGCGGTACAACCGATCGATATTTGTGTGTGACAGCGGTGTTTCAGGGCAGTAGTAATCACTAGTGATGAAAATACCGCGATAAAATAATAAACTGTTACTTTGGAACTTTGTATTTATCATGTAACAATCGCAGTATGGGTGCCAGGCCTCTCTAATGCCAGTACCGCGATTGCCGATGTTGCCTGAGCGTAACCCTGACCTGACCTGACGCTTTTTGTGTTCTGTATCATGTTATTTCTTATTATTTATAATAATATTACTAAAGTACCTTTACGTCTATAATCGCTAAGACTAGGGAAGGACACTGAATACATCTCGGTAAAATCTAATGACGTAAAGAAATTTATAAAAAAATAGAAATGAAGATACTTACATAAGAAAGTTGCCCGAGTACCTTCTTTGACATTGTCACGTGAGGCACTAATCAAAAACGATTAAAAGTGTGGAATACCAGCCCACTTAGTTCGTCGCCGTAACTACCATCGCTGTGATGTTTATACACGACCAATCAGAAAATAAGACAGTTTATACGAGAATATTATGTCTGTACTGCAGACATCAACAGTTGAAAAACATAAGACTGACAGACAAATAGCAATTCTTGCTACAAATTCAAGAATTAGATGCATTGAAAACTCAGAAGTAAAGAAAGCTATTAAGTTATTAAGACCTGCTTATATGCCGCCATCACGAAAAACGGTAGCAACAAGCCTTTTAAATGAAATGTATGAGCAGGAAAAAGTAAAATGGTTTTCTTCAGACAGGACAGTGTGTAAATATGTCCTTTAATGGGTGATCTAACGTCAACAATAAGCCATTAATATGCGCAACAATAACATCTAAAAATGGACGAGCGCTTCACGAGTATGTGACCTAATTTGTCCAAGTAAATGAGGCTAGCTATTTATTGGGGATAGGTGCCCTGGAGGTTCGGGGGTTAAATTTATTACAACAACAAATATCTCTAAAGTTTTCCCTCTTCAGATCTAAATTAACGTCTTTCACCAAATTATCAGAATGTCATCAGCCGAATATATATGCTGTTCGTTTTCGAATTTACACCCTGTATAATCATTTCATTAGGTTTCCTTATAAAATAATCTAGTTTTACAAAACAGATAAATGATAAGCCTAAAAGAGCCATAAATACAAAAAGGTAGTTATTACATCCAGAAATCTCATTCAATTAAATTAAGAAGATTTTTAGACATAGCCATTTAGCTCAAAGTACAAAATGCTAGCACAAATTTCTAAGGCTAAAATGTGCCGATCTAGCTCAAGTTACCTTAGTCCAAAAGTTAGTAGATTCCGAAATGCAGTAAAACTTGCCTCTCTAAAGTGACCACATGCGTTAAACGACCGGTTATGAATTCCCCATATTCCGTCGTCGGCACGACATTACCTTCAAGAAAATATGTGTCGAATCAGCCGATATCAATATCGAAGACGCAACTGCTTGGAAAAAAAGGCTATTGACCATTTTAAAGGATTGTGCCCCAAGGGACGTATTTAATGCAGATGAGAGATCTCTACAATCGTGCCGACAAAAACATATGCATTGAAAGATGACAACTATAGTGGAAAAGGCAGCAAAATAGCGATTTACAATTCTGTTCTTTGTGCAAATATGGAAGGTAAGAAGAAAGCACCACTTATAATAGGCAAAGGCAAAAATCGTCATGTTTCAAGGGCGCACACATCGATAACTTACCTCTCCAATGGGTCTGGAATAAATGACCGTGAATGACAGCAGACATCATAAAAACTTGGCTTCACAGATTTGATACCAAGATGAAGAAGCATATAGATGAGTGGTATTGTTTCTGAATAATGCATCGTCTCATCCCAAAATTACACTGGATAATGTCAAACTTATTTTTCTTTAATAGAAATAAAGGTCTGTCTTTACCACCAAAATACGTTTATTTACCCCTCTAGGGTGGAAGTTAAGGGTTGTTTGCATCTCGCCTGTATCCTTGTGGTATTTTTCTCCTTTTAACGCGGGTGTTATAATATATTACAAATAAATTCAATAAATTAACCTAGAACTTGCAATAATTAATTAAAGCTGTCATTGTCATAATTCAATACCCATCTGACATCTCCTCATAATCTAATTATGCAACTCTTATTACTTATATGTCAAATTAAAACCTAACCAATATTACTCCTTAGAATGGTCAGTTGCCTATACAACTAATTAAAGTATTAAATATTTTGAGACACTGCCCTCTGACGCCATTCCCTTTAATCATAGTCACCTTCTGGTGGCAAAAGTCCATAACTACGAGGTTACAATTTTTGGTTTTTGAAATAATTGATTACGAGTTTATTAATTTGTGCTTTATTCATGTCATTGCTATTGCTTAAGTATAATAAGACTAATTTGTACACACCCCGAATAAGGGATGTTAATATAACATGAAACTTAGTGATATAACATTTATAATTTCAGTTTCACCATAGTTAGGTATATTGATTTCTTTTAAATTTGCCGCCCTTGTATTCGACAGTTGATTACCGGAAACCCTACCCTATTCGAATATATATTGAAAAACGAAATTTGCAATACTGATAATCTTGGTACTCTCCATTTTACAACGACAATTGCTTTGACTAGCACGCGTTGTTCCCTGATGTTTAACATAATTGATTTAATGAAGTCATTACCAAAGAAAAAGAGAAGAAAATTGCCTCTATTGGTACCTGCTAATTCTTAATTTTTTAATTTTAATTTCGTAATTTTATTCCTTTTTTCACGGAAGTTGTAATTTAAAATGGAATGTTGACAATGTGGTGAGTACAGTTTTAATAAATTTACTATACAGAGAAAAAACAAACTAACTTATAGTGATACATTATGTTTTAAATCTTAATCTTCAATACTGAATTGTATATTTTCTTCCTTTTCAGACAAATTTCAAATTTCACGTCATAACTCCAGTACGTTCTAAGTTTTTTGAGAATAATAATTTATTTTATTGCCATTGACTTTTTCTAAAAACCACCAAATTATGTCTCCACATAACTTAATTAAAATTTCATAAAATTAATTGATTAATCCTATAATATCTGAGTAGCACGTGTATCAGTAATATATTTCACTTAGTGTCTTTGACATTAATATTGTACTGCACAACTGTTAATAGTCTAGTATGACTTTCGGATTTAATACCAATTACTCCAAAAATATTTCCAAAAATATTTCCCCTATTGTATAAAGTAGCATGATAAACTGCTGTCGAATCCATTGGCTAATGACAGGTTAAGATTTTATATTGTTGAACCACTTTCTTACCCACTTGTCTTGATCATAGTCTAAAAAGAAATTTCTTATTACTGAGTTGCTGATGATGACTTTCACTAAAGTCGAAACTAGTACAACGTCTACATTAAGAAATTTAATTTAACATTTACTCTCATGTATTTTCCCTAACCCTTAACTTCCACCCTAGAGGGGTAAATAAACGTATTTTGGTGGTAAAGACAGACCTTTATTTCTATTCATAAACTCGCCACAGAAAATGGACTACTTCTTGAATCTTATTTTTCTTTCACCCAATGCTACCTCACATTGCCACCCTTTGGACCAAGGCATTATTCAGAATTTTAAAATGTTCTACAGAAGCTACTTTATTAACAGGCTTTTAACATGTATAGACAGTGGTTGTCCTCTTTAAGAAATTGAATATAATATTACCCTCACCAACGCCTTGATATTGGTTTCGGTGGCCTGGCGCAATTTGTCCCCAGTGACAATAAAAAAGTACTTAATGCAAGCCGGATTTATGTGCAATACAGATAATAGAAGAAGATAATATTCCGCTCGCACAGCGGTTTCCTAACATTAAGGACACATTTCTGAACTTGAAACAATTTGCCTCTATTTGTACAGAATTGACTATCATTGAGTGGATTGAACAGATCCAATAAATGTTAACAATTTTGACAAGTTTACAAATATATCTCAATTGCTATTAAAATGTGAATCTGAATTTTATAAAAACAAAATAAAAAATATGAAGCTATCATTATCTGGTTATTTTAAAAAAATTATAATTTCAAAGCAAACATACTTTTTTGTGTCACGGTGTAATAAATTCTTATTCAAAATGATTGAAATGTGAAAAGACTTCTTCTGTATACTTTTATTATTTTGAACGCGCCTCAACGTGCATCCCATATAACCATAGTATCATGATAGAAAGAGCGTTTCAGAGAAAGTCGAATCAACAAAATAAAAACCTTCGATAAGGCTGGAAGTTTTCGAAGACAGGAAAATTCCTTATTTTACTTAAAACTTTTACAAAAGGATAAATTAAATTTGACAAAATGTTATTTCTGTAAAAGGTACAGCTAAAAGTAAAAAGTTTTCTCTTCTATATACGGGGTATTCTAAATGCGACACTTTGCTTCATCATTATCTATTGAGAATGGCCTAAAATACATTTAGCACTTAAAGTGCTTTTCTTTGAGGACCGTAAACTAAGTTTATTTCTGTTAAAATTCTGCATTAAAATGTAAACGAAGCAATTAGGCTAAAGGGGATGGGAAGGGATGACCTGGTTGGAGAATTACATTTACAGGAGACTCAACCAAAAATCATGTGATTGTAATGATAAAACCTAAAAAATTGATCACATTTTTAAGAAAAAAAAAGTCATATCTTAAAAAACATAAACTTTTATCTCGAGACTAAATGGAACTTTTTACTGTAGCTCGTATACTGATCTAATTATAACCGTCAAAAAATCAGTTTAAAAAAATTCGTGACGTTTTAAAAAAAATATTTGGAGCATATTGCCAGTATGTAGAATCTTTAACAAACTTGATGAGTAAGTACACTAGTTATATTGTTAGTACGCACCCTTACAAATAAAATACATTCTGTTGCAATGTTTTTAGTTTTTAATAGAAAAATAGAAATACCTTTTTTTGTTTCATTCTAAAGTTCAGAAAATTCCTATTTTTTGTATTCACGAAGGAGTTTTGACACCAAAAAAGCTGGTCCTGACGAAATTCCAGTCATTGCAATTAAGACATGCGCTGACGAATTGACACCGGTATTTTGTCGGCGTTTTAACTTATCTTACGTAAAAGAAACATTTCCTTCCTGCTGAAAAACTCCTGAAGTTCAGCCTATACCCAAAAAAGGCAAGACAACCTTACCAAACAAGTATCGTCCAATTGCATTGCTTTCGGTTATATAAAGAGTCATGAAGAAGGCTATTAATGAAAAATTATTTAATTACCTTGAAGGCTTATTAGTCACCGCCAGTATGAATCCCGTAAGTCTAGATCAATAAGAGTCATTCTCGCTTATGTTATTCATGTTTGAAATAACGCAATAGAACACCATGGGGAGCATTGGACATTTCCAAGGCCTTTGACCGAGTATGACATGAGGGGCTCCTAACTAAAGTGAGAGCATACGGAAGTTCAATTCTGTTCATGATTGTCAAGCTTTCTTACAGACCGTTCTCTGCAACTGGCGATGGACGGATTTCCTTTAGACACATTTGACATCAACGCCGGAGTCCCTCAAGGTTCTATATTGTCGCCCACCTGTGTTTTACTATACAATAACGATCTTTTGAGAAAAACTAAAAATTCCATATACAGCTTCGCAGATGACAGCACACTTGTTTCATCTTTTACTGTCGATGCTCGGACATCGGCTGCCAATGCACATCTTTGTAGGCAGCAAGAGGTCTCACATCTTAAAGACCTGAAAGAAATTCTGTCTTGACTAACCTGACAGTAACCAAGTAGAATTTAACGCTAGAAAAATCCAGGCGGCAGGTTCTTCTAAAAAAGTTAATATTGAAGAACAGGACATAGTCATGGCGGGACACTCGATTGCCTTGGCGCCATCAATTCATTTATTAGGAGTCAATTTGGATATTCATATGTCTTGGCATAGTTACATTGCGGCCATTGCTAAGGCAGCCACGCAGAAGCTTGGGACACTTTTTCAAACTAAGAACCTCTATAAACCCCAACACCTTTTAATCCCCTATAAAGCCCAAATTCGACCATCGCTGGAGTACTGTTCGCATATTTAGGGCTCTGCTCCTAAACATACCCTGAGATTGCTAGGTTCCATTCGAAGAAGAGCTATTCGCTTGATCGGTGACCATGGTCTACCAATCACCCTGGAAAGCATTGAACATTCTTAAGATTTTACTACTTACTTATTTTTCACATGTGGCTTGTGACTGTCACGGGTGGAAAATGCGTACTTTCTTCCCTTAAAAGGAAATTCAGTCAGGAAAGTGTCACATTAAATATTTTAAAATGCCACAAATGTCAACATTGCATGAATACTTAAAATTAAATAGTAGTTGTTTATGTAATGAGAAGGATAAGTATATCACTAACGCACGTAGGTACGTGAAAATTTGCACGACAAGGCTGTAGGCCGAGTCGTGTAAACACATTAGTGCTTTAATAATATAGTATCCCACGTACAAAATTATATACATAACTATAACTATGATTATTATTATAATAACTATTTGAGTAAAAATAATTGGTTGAAAAATTCAACACAGAGTGCAGCTAATAAGAATTTGTATTACCTTAGCAACAGGCATAGGTACGATTGTCACTAAATTGCTTCTCTCAATCATTGTCATAGTTGTGTCTGAAAATTGTACATTTAAAGTGAGTTCAAGCGATGATCTGTGATCTGTTACTGAGAACGAAACTTTCAATCTTGTTTTGAATCTTGTGCCAGATAAATCACGGTAGAAATAGCAAGAAGCTTCTGATCGATACGAAAAATGGTGCGTCGAAGAAAGATACTCAATATACTAAGCAAGAAAGGATTATTAGTATATTTCAGCGAATTATGTAAAACACAGAAGCCCTTATCTTTCTGGTGCTATCACTCGATATTAAAATCGAAAATTGGAATCGAGAAAAATGTTGAAATCAAGAAATCTGTACCCTAATTTCATTTAATATATTATTGACGCACTAGTGTGGTAATAAATTCCAAAAAGCAATAGTGCAGTAACAAAGGTCATTATGATATTTCAAAGAGTGTCAAATCATAGTCATTATATTACTGTGGTATATAAAATATTTTAACCCATACTTTTCCTAAAAATTTGAAATTTGAAGTATTTGTTTTAAGAACTTTACGAAACGCTTACGTAACATAGTCAGACTGGCAACCGTATTTTCTGCGATGTCAGTCGTGTATTTAAAGAATGCTGCAGGGTTTTTAAGACATCTCGGATCTTCCAAGAAATTCGTTTTGGTTTCGTGATTTCTGTAGAAAACAAAAACTAAGTAAAAATTTAGTTGAATAAACATATTATTATTTTACAGCTCGACACACGAGTCATGGTCGTGTTACACCGATATGTTTTAAATGCAATAAAAATAGTTAACTATATTTCGGCATGAAAGAAAAAACAGCTTCGTGACAGATTCAGTTATAACGATTAGTTAGTTTTGGTCGTATTAATATCAGAGACGCATGATTTAAAGCCTTGCGACAGGGTGCCGATGTATTAATAGGAAACTGAATAACTTTTGCCCATTATATCACTACTCCACTGACACACAAAAAAATTCATTGGTTGTTCTTGCAAGCGGCACGTGTCAATTAAATATATTAACTAGAGCCACTTCTGCCCTTAAATTGTGTACTATGTTGCCATATTTTCATGCCATTTCAATATCAAAATTAATTGGATACAAATTTTTTTGAATAATGTTGAAATTATATTAAAATACTCTTAGTTTCTTAAATACATTATTATCTATTTTCAATGAGTACATTTAATTTCAGAGCCTCTATGCTAACAAACATTAAATTTTAATTAAGCAACGGTATGTGGCAACGGTATGTGGCAACATTGTAAACTACTAAACGTTTTTTGTCCGCATTCTTTTGGTAGCTACACATAAATGTGCTTAATTTTGTCAACCTTTCAATTGCATAATAATATATTTTTTAGAGTAGGAATTTTTCAGGGTGTTCATTGTTCAGGGTTTTGAAACGCCTTCCTGAAGAAAATGACGAAAAAGTAAATAATCGAGGCACCCACACAAGAGGACAGAAAAATAATCTTGGATTATGCCAGAAAATACGCTATTCGTCGGAAAATACATGGATTTTTTCCTAAAATAAATATCCATAATAAAAAAAAATTATGGCTGAAGTTAAGAAGGACTTAAAATATCACTAAGATTTTTTAAACGAATTTTAAAAGAAATGAATTTTGGGTATATTAAACGAAATCGAAAAATATCCTACTAATACTAATTTTAAAAAAATAAATCATTGTACGACGGCGAAAATATTTGGAAAAAATCCTTTTCGGAAAAAAGGGAAAAACTGTATTATACCGACAATACATGGCTCAATGACGGGCACATAGTAGTTGAGGAGGTATGACAAGATATGAATATTAAAAGTTCAAGGCAGGCATTTATGGATGGATTTTCGCAAGGACTAAGAAATCCTAGTCGAAAAAGTCGTGGTCTTCAGATTTTAAGGAATAATGAAATAAATTAAATTTATAAAGAATTATTATAATATGACGTTCGGACGAAATTTCATCATTTATTATTTTTTGAAATGCACACGCCACTGCAATTCATTCCCCTAACATTGTACAACCAGGAGGTCTCTATGTGCTAGTGATTAGTCACTGACACTAATTTTGGACCATGAGTATATTGGGCTTAATTCCGTATAGGTTAATAACGATTTTTGTCATCTTTTGTTAACAGTAAGAATTGTGTTTGTGGCACACGGGGGGGGGGGGGGGGGGGGGATCTTATATTGCCCTGCGAGGCGAGGATAATATCAAGAAAATAATATACAGTAGTGGCGACACTCACGGATTGCCTAACATATGCTGACAATCAAAAAGTAGCGCTCAATTTTAATTATTGTAAATGTGCGGGTATTTTTTATACTACTATAATACACAGTGTGTAAAAAGTCCCGGACCAGTCAATTGTTTAGAAAATGACGCCAATATAAAAAAGCTTCCGGTATAAAAGTTGTAGGCCTTAAAGAAATCTATACAACTGGGACACCTCTAGTTATACAGGGTGCCTCAAACAGTCATGGTAAAAAAACTTTGCTTTATTTAAATAGAAAGACCCCTTTTTAATCACGTTTTCTGATTCCTCTAAACATTCCAAACAACAATTATGAAACATGTCATATGGCTAAGCCCATTAGTTTAAAAAATAATTTGAGGTAAAGGACATAAATACAACAGGTAAGATATTACCTACATTTTGCATTTTTAAAAGCTGGTACCAGAGAGTTTGGCGTTAAAACTGTAAAAAAAAAACATAAAAATTGTACTTGCAAGTTTTGTCAAAAATTTAATAACAAATAAATTAAATACCAGCAGTAAAATTAATAACAAATTTACAAGAACAAAAATAATTTTATGTAAGTCGTTATTTAATTAAATGTTGAAAATCTTCCCATCCCACAGTTTGACAATGAGCTAGGTTATAATAAAATTTGTCGATGACGTTTTGTAACATTTCTTGGTTAATAGATTCACATTCTTCAATAATTCTTCTTCTAAATTCGTTTAGATCTGCAGGTTTTGTTACATACACTTTATTTTTAAGTTGTCCCCAGAGAAAATAATCAAGGGGCGTTAAGTCTGGCCACCTAGCCTAGCGGGCCATTCTATGGGGCCCCATCGCCCTATCCAGCGGTTAGGAAAAGTATTATTTAAGTAAACTCTTACAGCTCGCCCAAGATGAGGAGGAGCTCCGGCCTGCTGAAACCTCCTATGTCGTAATAGTGGTCTACTGTATTAGTTATTGCTGGCACAATTTGATTTTGCAGCATGTGGAGATAATATTCTGCATTCAAATTCCCCTCTATGAAGAAAGGTCCCACTAATTTATTGCCAATAATACCGGCCCACACATTTACATTCTGGGGGTTTTAAGTCTGTGTTTCTCTCATCCAATGTGGGTTCTGATCAGCCCAGTAACGACAATTGTGTCGATTGACATTCCCGTTTAACATGAATGTTGCCTCATCCGAAAAAAACTATTTGATAAAAAAAATTGATATTTCTTCCTGTTTTTACATTATTACTTCGCAAAATTCCATTCTATGTTCAAAATCGTCTTCTGATAATTCCTGGACTAAATTTATTTTATAGGGGTAAAAATTACCGTTTTTTAAAATAATTTCAACTGATTTAAAACATACATCAACTTGGGTAACAGCTTTTCTCAACGACAAGTGTGGCTCCTGAACAAAATGAAATAATGTCTCTCAGTTTCTTTCATCACTAGTTGCCGATTTTGGTCTTTCGGAACAAACTTTATCTCTGCAACACCCGGTTTTCTCGAATCTTTGGACTGTTCTCACAACTGTAGATCTTGATATAGGCTGTCGGTTTGGAAAAGTTATATTGAAAAATTGCTTTGTTTCGGTAAATGATCTTTGTCGGTCTCCAAAACCTCTAACCATTAGTAAAGAGTTATACGTTCCCTTTCGTTGAGAGAGATTTTCAGAAATTAATATGACAGTGACGCAAAACATTCTGGTATCAGCTTGTAAAAATGCAAAATGTAGGTAGTATCTTACCTATTGTATTTATGTCCTCTAACTCAAATTATTTCTTAAATTAATGGGTTTAGCCATATGACATGTTTCATAATTGTTGTTTAGAATATTTCAAGGAATCAGAAAACATGATTAAAAAGGGATCATTCTAGTTGAATAGCCTATTGTTAAAAGGGATCCAAGTCACTTTTTAAGCCATTTTTAGTTATATGCGGATTCGATGTCTCTAGGGGTCTACGGATATTTTGGTGTCAAAAGGGACCCACTGCTAGCATTATAAACGTGTACTCGAGCCGCATATTTATTGTAGTTGGTGTTGAAAGGGACCCGAGTCATCGACTGAGGTACCTTATAACACTCAATGCCTGGCGTCGCTATTCTAAAGCACAAATCATTCAAATATCACGTGCTTCTTTGAGGAACGCAGGTGGAGGTTTGTCGTGATGCCTTCTTCCGACTCTATGATGTGACTGATAAACGAATTAAGCGTATTCGTAAACTTCTTCTGGTAGGGAAATCACCCCAAGATAAGCGTGGAAAGCATCCATGTGCAAAGAAGATGAGAGTCGACAAACTTTTGAACATAGACAACCACATTAGTTCATTTCCTGTGAAAAAGACTCATTATGCCTCTAGCGACATTTCATACTTATCATCCGAATTAAGTGTTAGAAAAATGCATGATTTATATAAAGGAAAATATCCAGATACCAGTACTAACTATGACTTTTATCTCAAATACTTCAACGAAAATTTCAATCTTAAATTTGGTAGGCCACTAATAGATACTGGTTGTTTTTGTGAAGAAAGAACAATACGTATAAGAAGTGCCCACCTCAATGAAACTGCCAAACGAGTTGCTGCAGCCGAACTGATGGTCCATAAACGGCGAGTTAAGCAATTCACATCTGCGCTTCAGAAAACAACTCAATTATCTAAAGAAAATGGCAACATTTTGGGTCTTGTTTTTGATTACATGCAAAACATTAGTCTTCCAAAAATTCCAGTTCAAGAAGTGTTTTATTTGCGGCAACTCACAGTAAATGTCTTGTGTATTTTCAACACCAAAACAGATCGAGCTCACTACTTTATTTACCATGAAGGCCAAGCTCGTAAAGGACCAGATGAAGTGGCCTCATTCTTGATGTATTATATTAATAACTTTGTTCCAGATTCTGTGAGTGAGATTAATCTTTTTTCGGATAACTGTCCTGAACAGAACAAGAATCATACATTGTCTAGGTTTTGCCTGGGTTTAACGGACAGTGGTAAATTCAAAACTGTCAAGCAGTTCTTCCCACTTCGCGGGCATTCCTATAATCCCTGTGGCCGAAAGTTCGGAATCATCAAAGGACCCATTAGAAAATATGACAGACTTTACACGCCGAAAGAAGTTTGTGAACTGATTGCTAACGCTGAAAAAAAATATCCTGGAACTGTGACTCCTGTGGAGACAGATATGATTGTTGGCTATTCTAAGTGGTGGCCTGCAATTTACAAAAATATATCAGTTTCTGTTGAAAGTATGCTTCTTCCCAGAAATGAAAAGGTTCAGTTTAGTATTTCTAAGTACCATTATTTTGAATATTCACATAACAAAAAGGCAACTATCCGAGTAAGGCAATATATCAGAACAGGAGATTTTCTGAACCTGCAGACATTTTTACTAAAAAAGGATGATAATGAGGTGCTGCCTGATCAAAAAGCTTATCCCGGAGGAAAAATCCCTATAAAGGAGAATAAAATCAAAGATATCCGAAAAGTTATTTCTTATATTTTAGACGAACATAAGGAATTCTATAACGAAATTATTCAGTGGCCTACAACCAATGATGGTAATGAGAAAGATGACCAATAACCATGAAATACGTTTTTGTTATTTTAGTTTTTTAAGTAATACTAATGTCATCTTGTCATTTTCGTCTCTAATAAAGGTAACGTTTAAGAAACTGGCAATTTCTACTAAATTATTAAATATTTTTGCACAATAAAGGCTGAAGTTTGTTAATAGGGACCTAAGTCATTAAATTAATTTTTTTTTTCCTGAAGAAATACTTACTGAAGCATTAAAACAGTACATCCCGTTCATTAGCGTAAGGATGTTCAACAATATCAAATATTTTTTTATTCATTTGTTAGAACCATTATAATCGTAGACAGTTTTATGCCTTTTTCTCAAAATCTCTTTAAACTGACTTGGATCCCTTTTAACAATAGGTATAATTACAGGTGTCCTAGTTTTATAGATTTTTTTAAGGCCTACAACTTTCATACCGGAAGTTTTTTTTATATTGTGCGCCATTTTCTAAATAATAGACCGGTCCGGGACTTTTTACATACTGTGTATAACTAACTTAAATTAACTTGACATACATAATTTTATTTCACTGTATAAAGTTTTATTTTTGATTTAAACCTGTTTCAGCTTAGTATATCCCAAACTAATGGCCTTGAGCTACAAAAAAACAAACTGAAACAAAGTTAAGGCAATAAAGAGAAAACCTTTGATATCGCTTGTACTTGGCAAAAATATATAGAAATATTTCTTACTCTAAAACAAAGTTTTACAAAAGGAAAAACTTAGTTTTGGAAAAGTGTTATTCTTTTACCGGATGAATTGAAAGCTGTTGTTATATTTCAAATGTTTCTGAAAATTTTTTATTATACCTTTTTTCCTACAAAGTTGCCCAAGTTAACTAAACTGAATTTTAAATGATAATCAGCACATCATCGAAAAAGTTACAGACCTGTTTTAGTTACATCGGAAATTAAACTTTTTGATTCGCCAAAGTTGTGATACTCTCGTATTGTTATGCGAATAATTAAGAAATTACGATTTTAATTATATTTATAATATAAAAACATTGGGATTAAATGACTTTATACGTTTGAAGTGTTTTAGCTTGCTAATCATTACAAAGTGTTACTCCCGAGAACTAATAGAAGTAAAGATTATCCAACAGATTCTAGAATAAAAAAAACTTCTGCTGCTCGGTTTCGACTTTTCTTACTCTGTCCCGAAACTCCAAAGTATAACTAAGTAATATCTAGACTCGTGACCGAAGTAGCTTTCATTTCTAGTTTTTCTATTTCCACAAGAGAATAAAAGTAACTAAACTAGCTAAAGTAATTATTCCGTAATTGGATCTCTGCTGGGAAGATGTGCTGTTACCGTGTATTATTGGTAATGAATTTGCTGTTAACTGTGCAGCGTAGTAACGAGTAGCGAGAAAAAACGTATGTATGAGTCTAAATAGAAAAAGCTCAGTATAAGCTATAATGGCTTAATTTACAGTAACAACGCAACTAGTGCACTAAATACAGGGTGTTATTTAATAAGCGTCCGATATTTTACAGAACGATTCCTCAGTTATATACAGGGTGTCTCTAAAAAGTCTGTACAAAATCTGAGCACATATTCCTGAGGCCAAAATAAGGCGATTTAAAGCAACTTACCTTTGTCCAAAATTGCTCCGTTTCCGAGATACAGGGTGGTAAAGTTAAAAAATAAAAATAGAAGTTTTTAAAATTAATGACCATTTTTTAACGTATTACTTTAAAACGTGGTGCCCGGGGGTTCTTTGGGATGCGAAACCCGAATACGGACACCTTTTCACTATGGCTATTAGAGAGCGCTTTCCAATGCACTTTTTATGGTTTAGAATGGCCATAACTTTTTTATCAGTGTAGTTTTTTCCTAGTTTTGTTAAGGAACTAATTTTTTGAATATTTTGAAACAGAAAAGATACTCTTGTGAAAATACGCTAAAGTAAGCCGTTTTTGAGATATTTCGGTTTTTAGTGTTCGATGCTCCGCCGGAATATTTAAATTATGTTGAATAACAAATTCCGCTATCAGTAAATTTTCGGCAGGAAAAAATGTTTCACTTGGGTTAGTTACAGCAAGTTTTGCAGGAAGAATTTGAGTACAAATTTTTTTGTAATTAAATGAGGAACAATTTTATTTTAAAAGTAAATTTAATTAGCATAAATTTTAGTAATTGTTCAACATGACCTACATTAACATACAAATTTACTCTTTGCATCAATTCCGCATCGGTCTTTAATATGTTGACTGCATTTTGAATTCTTCCCCACTATTCCTCTACATTATTAATCGGTCTGGAGTATAACATCGTTTTTAAAAACCCCCATAAAAAATATTCCAACGGAGTCATATCCGGTGAGCGTGGCGGTCACTTTACAGGAGCGTCATTTCCTCTGCCGATCCATCTGTTTGGATACTGTCGATGCAAATAGTTGCGGACATTTAAACTATAATGTGGTGGAGCACCGTCATGCATAAACCACATATCTCGTCAAAGTTGTAATGGCAAATCTTCTAATAAATGTGGCAGCGTATTTTGTAAATATTCTAAATAATCCACACCATTTAGTCGTGGCGGTAAAGTGACAGGACCAATAGTGAAATTGCCAATGATTCCTGCCCACACATTAATTCTAAACTCATGTTGATAATGAGTTACTTTAATAGCATGCGGGTTTTCAGCAGCATAAACAGGTTCGTTATGTAAGTTGGTTACACAACTTCTTGTAAAACATGCTTCGTCAGTAAATAAAATATGCTTAGCAAAATTCACATCCTGTTATCTGTCTTTGTTCGGTAATGCATCGACAGAAGTCCAATCGTTGATCGAGATCCGGAGCCAAAAGGTCTTGTACCTTCTGGATATGGTATGGATGAAGCTGCTGTTCTTTTAATGTTCTATGCACTACCTCCTTGGATACTCCTAGTTGTTATGGCCATTCTAAACCGTAAGAAGTGCATTGTGAAGCGCCCTCTAATGGCCACAGTAAAAATGTGTCCGTATTCGGGTTTCGCATCCCAAAAAACCCCCGAGTACCAAGTTTTAAAGTAATACGTTCAAAAATGTTCATTAGTTTCAAACAATTCGATTTTTATTTTTTAACTTTACCACCCTGTATCTCGGAAACGGAGCAATTTCGGACTAAGGTAAGTTGCTTTAAATCGCCTTATTTAGGCGTCAGGAATATGTGCTCAGATTTTGTACAGACCTTTTAGAGACACTCTGTATAAGGTGAAAAATTTATATAAGCATGGGTCCGCAAGTCCTTCATTTTTGAGATATAGGGTGTTAAATATTTATTTTTAATTTGGTTTTTCGTAAATAATTTTTGAAATAATGTCTATATTTGGACGAAAGTTTGTATTTGGGGATTTTTTAATATGAGAAATTCAAATTTGATCTTAGTTTGGCCCTTAATTATAGGGGGCGCCACTTACACTTCTCTTTTTGGGGAAGTCACATCTTTTTCGTGCATGTATGTATCACATTTTCTAAAAGAAAAATCGATTCCTCTATCATTTCTACGTGAAAATGGTATGCTTGTCGCTTCAGGCAGCGGTTCTTGAGATATTTTGATTTAAATTATTCGATGCATATGCGTCAAAAAGTTAAACAATTTTAAAAACTTTTTTTAATCAACATAGAAGCATTTCAAACGGTAATTTTTAAACAACAATAAATAACGAATCACTAGATATAAAACTAAATCAAGATCACAATAAATGTTGGAAATGTCCAACTCCTTGCTGTATACATGCATCCAATCTTCCTCTCATTGATTCGCGCACTCTTTGGAAAATTCCTGAGGTATTTTCAATCGTTCTACAAGAGTTAATTATTCGATGTCTGGTAAAGTAAGGACTCAAGATACCCCAAAGAAAATATTCAAAACTGTTAAGGTCTGGTCACCTAGTGACCACACGTTAAAAGAGGACTGTTCTTGGAAATGTGATTTTTGTACCTCATGGGTGTTTTCCTCTGACCACAGATGATTGTTGTGAAAATTGCGTATAGGGTTGCGTAAGAAATTTGCTTCGTCGGTAAACAGGATTTGATTTTTAAATAAAGGATTTTGAATAAGGCATTGGAGGAACCAACGACAGAAGTTGACAAGTAATGGAAAATCACGAGGGAGGAGTGCCTGAACTTTTTGAATATGGTAGGGATATGACAAATTATCAATTTAAATTTTCCACACTAGAACATGAGAAATGTTTAACGTCAGCGCTATTTTGCTGGTGCTCGTTTGCGGATGTTCTTCTACCAGATTAAGACCTGCTTTCTCGGTTTCTTGGGTTCTTACCGCCCGATGTGCACCCGACAGATGAGTAGATTTCTCAAACCTTCTTGTTTCCCTCAACCGAGCGTGAATTTTTGAAAACGTTTTTAAAGTAGGAGTTTTGCGGTTCGGATAACGCTCCTGATACAAACGTTTAGTCTCATATGCATTTCCGTTAGTAAGTCCGTATATAAAATATATGTCAGTATACTCAGCATTGGTAAAGTTTACCATTTTTTAACAAATAATCACAGTAATAGTAAGTAAAACTATTAAACTATGAGTCAAGATATTATTTTTTACATGACACAAAATAAACATTGGAATATACCTACTTGATACTTTTATTTTTAAGTTTTTAAAATTGTCTCACTTTTTGACACACATGCATCGATTAATTTAAATCAAAATATCTCAAAAACGACTGCTTGTAGCGACTTTCGACAAGCATACTATTTTCACATAAAAATGATAAAGGAATCGATTTTTCTTTTAAAAAATGTTGTGACAAAAAAAAAATACCTGTAGGTGGCGCCCCCTACAATTAATTGCCAAACTAAGATCAAATTTGAATTTCTCATATTAAAAAATCCCCAAATACAAACTTTCGTCCAAATATAGACATTATTTTAAAAATTATTTACGAAAAATCAAAATAAAGATAAATATTTAACACCCTGTATCTCAAAAATGAAGGGCTTGCGGACCCCCATGCTTATATAAACTTTTCACCTTATAAATAACTGAGGAATCGTCCTGTAAAGTATGGGACACTTTATATGACACCCTGTATAGTGTTTATACCATATTATTATATATCTATTGTACTAACTAGAAGCAAATTTTTTCATACTTAGTATATTCTGCAAAAAAAAAAACAACAAAAACCTCTTGCTTTATGGGAAACCTTTAGGTTTTCACGCAAAATGACAAAAATTGTTTTTGCAAGCCTTTTAGGTGCTTTACGACCAGCACGCCGAAACAACACTTTTAAGTTCTTTGTTTTGCTTGTCATTTTCTTTGCACCATATTAATTAATTTTCCAAAATAATGGCCAAACAAGGAAAAAAGGACTAAAATAAGGGATAAGTAAAATTATGTATGGAGTAGAAAGGCTATAAATTATTGTATCATGCAGTTACACGGTGACTTAAAAATGGATAAAAATGATTTCATGGCCTCTTTTGAAATAATAATCATAACAACCGCTTGTTATAATACACTCGCAGGCAAAATAATCGATCCAAGCAAATTTTCGATGAAACTAAATCCCAAATGACTTTTTTATTTGATGTCGGATTTAAACGAATTTCAAAGAATATTGTAGATAAACTAATGAAAATACGTACGTTTATAATATACAGGTGTGAACCAAATATATTTATTAATATTTGTTTAAGACACTCTGTTGGGTGACGAAACAGTATATTGTTCTAAATTAAGCTTTAGTGATTAAGTCACATCTATTCTTAACATTTTTGTTCAGGTTCATCTCGATATTTTAATTTTTGTGGAAGGTATGGATTTAAAAAAAAAACATTGCAATTTCCAATAATTCTTCTGTACAAAGAAATAAGGTTGCTATGGAAGATGGCCGTGACAGGTTTATTGTTTATCTCATACTTGGACATGTCATTTACGGCTTTCAAAAACTAACAAATTATTTGTTGTTAATGAATGTGTGTTACTTCTGAGGTGTCTTCTTTCTTTTAAAAATGGATATGTCTCCGACTGATGTTACCAAGGCCATTGCTTTAATCCAGGATGGACAGTCACACTATTACGTGGCAAAAGTTTCAAACGTCACAACACAAGAAGTAAAGTGGAAAGGGCTCTAAATCGTTCTAATCAGCATAGCGAGTACAGTAGAATGAGTCAATGTAGTAGGATGAGGTGTACGAATGAACGAGATAATCGCTTTATTGCACTAAATGTTTTACGTGACCGAAGAGTAACTTCTGTGAAGGTAAGAAACATATTAGAGGACGTACGGCATGTTTAATGATTAAGTCATAACTAGTCCTAACACTTTTGTTCTTGGTTCACCTCGATATCTTTATTTTTGTGGAAAATATGAATTTTTTAATAAATCATTGCAATTTCCAATAATTTTTCTGTACGAGAAAGTGAGGTTGCTATGGAGGATCACAGTCACAGTTTATTTTTCCACAAATACGATTTTTTTTAAACAAACAGTACGAACTTGTTTAACAAAATTTAATTCATCTCCTATAAATCCATTATAAAACTTTAAACTCAAAGCGCAAAAATGGCACGCGCGAATTAAATAAAAACATTCTTAAAAAATAACAATAACAATAAACAATAACAGTAACAGTAAGAAATAACTCAGTAATGAGTGTTTCCTCCACGTGTTTATCGTAACATTCCTTCAATGAGGTTCCGTGTACAATGATCTTGATCAATTTGCTCCATTCTTCAATAAGTACTTCATTAAGCTCCTGTAAATTGGCTGGACCCGGTATCCCCCGACCCAATGTGTCCCAGACATGTTCGCTCGGGTTTAAGTCGGTTCTGCGGGGGGCCAATTCATTTTTGGGTTTGCACCCGATCTAACTATTCATTAACTACTCTCGCAACATGCAGTCAAGCGTTATCATGCTTTAGCATAAAATCGTTTCCCACAAATGGAGCAAAAGGAACAACATGTGGTTTTAAAACCTGACGAATGTATCTATCCACTGTCATTGCTTCCCAATCGACTACTAACAAATCCGTTCTGCTGTCGAGCTGCATGCCACCCCACACCATAAGGGAGTATCCGTTCATAGCCTTTCATAGGCGAGAAACGGGTTTGCTCAAAACGTTCGCCTGTTCTTCTATAGATTCTTTGACGACCGTCCGGTGATTGTAAACAAAACCTAGATTCGTCGGTAAATAAGATATTTTCCCACTCACTAATGCCCTAATTTCGATGTTCACTAGCAAATCTAAGGCGTTTAACCCTGTGGTTTCTTGGTAACTCGGGAACGATTGCAGGTCTCCTTGCATGTACAATGTCAGATGATCTCCTTCTTATCTTCGATCTCGATTAATCAACTTTTAGACTCTACTAATCGCTTGGTTGCCGAATGTCATTAAAAAGGACGATGGGATACAGCCATGATGGGTGATTACTGTTGATTTTTGAAGAGAGGAGATGTGACCCATATAGAGTTAAAAAAAACTTTCCAAAATCATTTTATCAATAAAATATGTAAAATGTAATAAAATAACCTTACGTGTTACAACTTTTTTTTGCCACTTTATTGTTGAATTAAATTTGGACATTGAGTTAGATCTTCATCTTTAACTCCTTTTCTTTATCGTACTTCTGTTCAGAACAACTTCTTGGGTGGGTTTGGGCGCTGATATTTTTATTGTTTTGGCTGCTTTGTGGATTGTATGCTAATATGTAATGCTTTTCTTATTTTTCTAATGATATTTTTATAATTTTCTAGTGCAGCTTGTTTTTCTTAAGGTAAGAGCCAGTCACGTGAAAGTCTATATGTAGCTTGGTGTGGAGCGTGAGTGTGTGACTGAGTGTAAAGAACATTGTTCGAAACGTCCGTCCGTGTCTTCTTCGAAATAAAACGACTTTTTAAAAATCATCAAAGAGCAAAATATTTTTTGAATAGTCCATGGAATAACCCGTTCAGTTTTTTTCCGCATTTTTAATAAACATCTGATATAAAACAAATTTTTTTTATTAATTTGTTGACAAAAGTGAAAAATATTAAACGTTGCAAATATTTGGCTTAACTAGAGAAATACAACATATGTTTAGATATTTAGGTATCAACAGTAATTTAATCAAAATTATGTTAACCAAGTTTTTTCTTGAAAACAATAACGGCAGAACGCCAATAGGACCTATAAAATCGTCATTCAACACGGTTAAATTAGTGCGACTAACAATTCAATGAACAAAGTATTACGTTTCATTTGAAATTCACCCAGTGGAAAACTACTGTTAATTGTCGACCAATCTGCAAATATCAGCGGTATCACGAGGTTTGAAAATTCCTTTTGCAGAACAACTAATCATGTCAATTTTTAGATTATCTTAACGTTTGGCATTTAAACTTCTTGAGGGACGACCGTCACGTTATTCATTATTTAAAATATTTTTGCACCTCATGTTCCTTATTTTAAATTAATTTTCTTAAGTCTTCTTAATTTAAACGTAATACTCTAATTTATTTAAATTAACTTTATTTACACAATAAACAAACAAGTCTGCCTATCTATACCCTTTAAAATATAAAACCGTTGAACTCGCTCAAAGTCGAACTGACACGAAATGCGCAAAATAATTACTTCCGTAGAAGGCTACACGCTGGGACATTTTTGCAACACGGCATTGGCCATATCTGAATTGAGAATGTGAACACTTCTCGTGGAATTATGGTGTCATTGTTACGCACTTGGAGTTGCACTTCTTTTGCTGCCAGGCTATAATTAATTATTTCAATCATCGCTTCAATACTGGAAACGAATAATCAATAATTATTAAATAGATTACAGAATCTTGGTAGGACAGTAGTAGAAAGTGAACGAAAGTAGGGGTTTCTCCTTATCATTTCATCTTAAAAAATGCTACTACATCGTCTTACACTTACTAAATCAGAATATTATCCTCTGTCTTGACTAAATTGCTATAAAGACTAAGGTAATCATAATTAAAATATGAAATAGCCAGAAACCAAAACATTACTGATGTGGCAAACAAATGATCTGTCATACCCCTAAAGATTACTTATGTAGTGATATTAATTGTTGTGACGTTGAGAATTAATAGGCGAACAAATGCATAGGTACACGAGAAAAGTAATTATTTGTGTTGCATATTCATAATAGCGCTTACAAAGTAAATGATTGGCCATCATAAATTTTACTCTAAGCTGGTAGATAACATTCTCCCTCACATATTATACGGAGTTAAGAAGGAAAGAGAAACAAAATTAAATGTGTTTTTTTGTCATACAGGACTTTCATTTCAAAGCGAACCATACTAAATATCTTGATTTTGAGTGAAATAAGTTTATTTACATATTTGATAAAATTTTACTATTGACTTCCACATTCCTCACTTTGAAATGTTAAATAGCGCTAACGGTTGATACATTGGTGTAAAGAGCATTAAATTGCATATTTAACAGTGTGAAGAAAATTGAAATCGGGTAATCGGTTCGCGAGTTAGGTAGAAGAATGTAATAGTAATGCAACTTATCTATTTAGCTTAAACAAATCGTTTTATTAAATGATCAAAATGTGCGCTGTTATTGGCTATTGGTTAAGACGACAATCTATTTATGCATTCCAGTATTATTCTATTATTGAGGTCTTCAATTCTTTCAGGCTGGTTCAATATACTTCAGTTTTTAAGTGGCCCTAAAGGAAAAATCAAGAGAAGTCAAGTTAGCAGATCTTGCGGGCCGCTCTATTGCACTTCGTCTGCCAATCCATTTGCCAAGTAATTGTTGGTTAAGTCACTCTCTAACTGGTAATGCGTAGTGGGGAGCAGCTTTATCTTGATGAAAATGCGAATTTTCTTCATTGAATTCTAGGGTCTCATTTTAATTCATTTGATTTTTCAAAGATTGTACATACAATAAGAGAATCTGTCGCATTTTCCAAAAGGTTCTTGTACAATTAACTGGTTAAATTTTCTTCTGGAAATATTGGTTCAATAACTTTGTCTTCAAGAACGTGTGCCCAAACATTATCTTTCTGTTGAAATTGAGTGTGACCTTTCCAAAAAACTTGCGGATTTTCATTAACCCAATATGAACAATAATCGTATCTGTTAACAAACTCATTCAAGGAGAAAGTTGAGTCGTCACTAAAGCAAATATTTCTTATTAAAGTGCGGTCTTCCTTAGCCCTTTGGCACTTTAGTTCTCAAAATTCTAACCTTCAATCGTAATCGTCTTCGTTGAGTCCGTGCAAAATTTGTATTTTTTAGGGAAATAATTTATTTTTTTCCAAAATCTTATGCACAGAACCGTAAAACCATAGAAATATTCATCAACTTGACGATTTTCGGAGTAGGAGCAGAAGTTGGATCTACAGCGAATACCCCAAGCTAACCAGCTTAATCCAAAACCCCTAGATTTGCATTTTTTTTTGTTGCATAGGAATCCATTCTGTTCAAACTTAACCACCAATTCTGACATATTTATGCACGACTCGATGCCTTTCATTGAACACTGTGGCGATTCTACGAACACAACAATTTTCAGACCAGTTTAGGAAGATTGCTTGTGTTCGCTCAGCTAGAGTATATACCATTTTATTACTTTTCGAATTTTAAACTACCTTAAAATGATGGACTGAAACATTAGTCAAATATTGACAACAAACAAGTAAATGTCCATCAAATCAATAGTTCGCAAACAAGCCTTAAAAGCATAATGCTTTTGAGCTTGTTTACTTTTATACTATGCCTGGTGCTTAATGTGAGAGAGTAATAAATCATTATTGAAATATAAAACCCAGTGGTTTTCGCTGTATTCCACAGGCGTAGTCCAATTATTATTTCAAATAACATTCGGAGTTGCAAAAATAGTTGAAATGTGTTCGAATATAACTGAAGTCGCACAGTCAACAATATACCGACTTGTGCACGAAGATAAACGCGGCCCCATCAGGTCACCAAAGAAAAGTACAGAAGGAAAAGAAACTGTAGTAATGAGGACAAGAAGACTGCCATCAGAAGAACCATACACTCGTTTTACTTAAAAAGGAAATACCTACCTTGGACAAAATAATGTCTGAAATGAAAAAGGATAATTTTATTCCACCCATGGGTAAGAAGAAACTATGGAAAACTTTGAAGGAAGTTAATTGTTGTTATTAAAAAATTCAGAAAAGTAAATCACTTTTACTAGAGAAGGACGAAATCATCTGCTGGCGACGACGATATTTATTATTAGTTAAACAGTTTCGAAAGGAAAACAGGAATATCTATTATATGTACGCCACTTGGTTAAATGAAGGTTAGTTCAGGTTAGTTCGTATTCGTAAAATATGGCAGGATAAACACATAAAAAGTGCGAGGCAAGCTTTCGTGGAAGGATGGTCCACTGGAATAAAAGCACCCTCGGGAAAAGGTAAAAGATTAATAATTACTCACATTGGTAGCAAAAATGAATTTGTCGATGGCGGCTTACTAGCATTTAAATCAGAACGGACTGGAGACTATCATAAGGACATGAACGCTGATGTCTTTGAAGAATGTTTCCAGCAAATGCTAGATCTTATTCCTCCTGGGTCTGTTATAGTCATGGATATTGCCAGTTACCACTTAAGAAAATCCGAAAAAATACCAGCGTCTTCTTGGAAAGACATCATTCATTGGCTTACTGTAAATAAGAAGCCATTTCATAAAGATATGCTGAAAAGGAAGCTACTGGAGATCGCAAAAAATAAACCTCTTTCTACGAAACTTGTTGTCGACGAAATCGCTTCAAAACGAAATATAACGGTATCTCGACATTCCGCCATATCATTGTGAATTAAACCCCAAAGAATTGGTGTGGGTGCAAGTAAAAGGGTTTGTAGCAAGGCAACACACCACTTCTAAAACGAGAAACGTTGGAAACCTCTTGCAAAAGGGAATAAAAAGAATGCATTGTAAAAAATAGAGTAAATGCGTCGAACATGTGATTGAAATAAAAGAAAGAATGTGTGAAGCTAGATAACATGCTAGAAAACACTGTAGAGCCCCTTGTTATTTCTCTGGACCCCAACGACGATTCAGACTACTCGGAACATGATGACTAAAATATAAAAATTAAGTTGTGGTATTGTACATAGTAGATTTTTTTTTATAAATATTAATATTTATTTCAATTTATCTATTTTTATATTATTCTTACTTCTATAGAAGTTTTTATCTACTTAATATTGCAATAATTAATATCTTAATTATCTGTCTATAATATATGTCTCTATAATTAAAATCAAGTATAATTGTTATTATAAGTATAATTATTATTATACTTTTTCTTCTATTAAACTACCTGAAGTAACAGCCCTGTCACCTTAATTTTATTCACCAAACTGGTCTTTTTTTGTATGCAAATTAGAGCGTGCCTAATTTAGGACCGATTCGGGGTGTGTAGGTCTAAAATACGAAATTTTCAAGAACTATCACTTATAATCTCCCTAGCAGCAGAATTATCGGGAATTAATTCTGCTGCGTCGGAGATTCGGTAAGTAAATTTCATAAATTGGAGTTTCTTTTAATATGATGAGAAGATGAAACCTACGACCTATTCTGCGTAGATGTAAAATTTTTTCGGGGTAAAATTTGACACTTAGGTATACTACTACGACTTAATTTTAGCCGCGTTCGGCAAATACATCAGACCGCTTAGATTTGATCCGAATCGTTCGTTTATGATATCTGGATGTAGGGGAAGTAAATGTCAACCGTTCGGCAATTAAAATCTGAGCGCTCTGACGATGATCTTTTTGCTCGGAGTTTTTGATCGGATGAAAGCGATTAATTTCAAATCTCAGCCAGCTGAGTTAGTGAGGTTAAGTTTGATTTGAAGTTTGTTCTTAGTTTAGGTTTGAAATTTGCTTTGGCGAGGACCTTATAAAAAAGTTAACTTTAAAAAATGAAGGAAATAGAACTTTATGATGCGGAAGAACAAAAACGGTTTACCCCTGAACTAACCTTACTCTTCATTGGTTTACCATATTGGTGACAAACGAAAATTTACCAAAATCTTTACGTCTTCCTCATCATCGTCTTCAAACATAAGTTGATAGCAAAGAGGATAGGACAGTTGATCTATCCCTTCAATTAGGGCCAATACAACAGTAGGAATACTCATTTTTAGTAGAAAAGGGGGAAAATAGGTTATATTTCTTGAATCAAAACAAAGCAGTTTGACTTTGACAGATATCAGTTGTTTGGTACCGTTCTTTTATTACAAATTTTTCCGACTGATCTGTGGTCACGTGACAAAAAATCAATTCAATCGCAGATGTATTTGCCGAACGCAGCTTTTAATTTAAATGTCAAGTCATTTCGAAGTGACAGGTGACACAAACCAGCAAGTAACAATCAGTTTTTTAGTCGTACCCGTGATATTTATTGTTACAATAATATTGTGTAAAAAATGATTCGTTCTGGTAATGAATCAGCAAGTTCGATTGCTAAACAAATTGAGCAGTTAGTACCCAATAATACAAGAAGATCAAAAGTTAATGTGTGGAAACAATTTATGCAATTCTGTGGTGAAAAATCTTATAACGTGAGCGATCCTTCAACATCCATAGCAAATTTAGCATCAATATTAAAAGATTGGGCTTTCAACATGAAAAACAAAATTCTGAAGATTACAAAGAAAACGTTATTAAACTAATGTGGAATTCCACAGCGAAACAGCTTGAAGAATATTATTTTACCACATATAAAATTAAGTTTGATCCATTTAAAGATATAGAGTTTTTGGAAGCTAGAGCGGCAAGAGATACAAAACGTCGTAAATTGCAGGTGGATGTTTCCAAACGAAAGAGAAGTTCTTCAGCATTATCGACTGCTGATTATAGTAAAATGGTGTATTTATGGGATGAAGATACACCTGATGGTCTTCAAAAAAAGTTTTTATGTCTTTGTTGTTGCTCATGAGCTCGCATGGAGAGGCGGTGAAGGAGTAAACTGCTGCATTTATTACTTTATTGAAGAAATGGATAAAGGATACTATACTGGCCGGATTGAATATAACCCTGTTTTTTCAAAAACCACTCAAGGAGGGTCTAAGAAACTTGCAGATAGCAAGTTCCTTATAAACATAGTTGCTAATCCTAAAATGTGCCCCGTAAGATTATTTAATAAGTTGATGGAAAAACGTAGTACGTGTTTAATAACAACATACCGTCTCTTTTTAACACCAAATTTAAAATGGAAGGTGTCCAACAAATGGTACAAAAATTCTCCAATAGGCAAAAACACAATCTCTACATCGTTCAAACAGTCAGCAGCAAAGATTGGGATCGACACTAAAAGAACAAAAGTGACAAATCATTCAGCCAGAGCCACAGCAGTCACTAGCCTAGCACAGTCTGGAGTTGAAGAACCACAACTCATTAAAATAACAGGCCATCCCAGTAGTCAATCTATTAAGCCTTACCTACGAATGAATAGTTATCACCACCAAAAGATTATTGAGTATATGCGGCAAATTCAGGCAAGTGAAACTACAACGTCTGCCTTTGTGGAGCAATCGAATAATGCCAGTATTTCCGACACTTCTTTCAGAGTTGTCTACAACAACTGCGTGTTTAATATTAATACAAAAAGTTAGTCATAATTTTAAAGTTTTACGTTAAATCACTTTAATAAGAAGTGTTATACTAAATAGGCAATAAAAATTAAAGTGAACTTAAATTTGGTCAGGACCGCAGTTACATATTTACCAATTAAAAATATTTTTTGTATTATCAAAAAACGAATCTTAATAAATAAATGGGAGGTAGGTATTTAAAACATACCACACCAAACCAGAAGTAATGTTTTCCTTTGGAATCATGTTATTTGAGGGGTATATAACAAATCTAAATGTGCTAATAGAACCAAAAATAACAGAGCAGGATTCGAGATTGCTTGAGTCCTTTTTTTTGTGTTCGTGAAATTCAAAATATATTTGACGACTAAAAGTTGTCCTACAGAATTCGTATATATGGTAGACTAAAGAGGGAAAAATTCAAAATTAGAACAAAACGAAAAACTAGCATAACCTCTAAAAAAAAACTAATCTGAAAAGTATTTTAAAAGCCATAAGTTTATCTCGTCACGATAAACTCGTTTTAAATTCATAATCTACGCCCCAAGACATAAATTCCTATAAAATTAGTTAATTTTTAGGTAATATTTGTGTAATACATAATGGTTAACCAACGTATCTTTACTTAATTTTCAATAAAAAAAAAACACTTTCAGATCCACAAAGTCCAATAACATGTTAGCAAAATGTCTGATAAGCACAAAATAAACACTGTCTCAAAAGAAAGAAAATACACAAAAATATTCCTAAAAACAAACTTCTATTTCAACGTGATAAGAATTTCAAATGTGATCAAATGAACGAGGAATAGACAGACGGACTGTAGACTGACGGAGGGATATCGGTGCAAAGGCGTATGAAAAAGATGGATATCTGCACGACACTCTAATAGCGAATTCCATTGGTAAAAAAAGTGCGGATCGAGTGCAAAATCATTGGACATTTCAGTGCAAGTATTTGTAAACCATTGGGAAACCGGTGCAACAAATGTTGCACCGAGTGCAACCAGTTCCGCACGTGCTCTTGGAGACCGTGCTGCACCGAAACTGGATGAAAATGTCAAAAAATACAGTGCTTTAATTTTTTCGATCTTTAAAATTTTATTTTGCCTCAAGTTTTGTCCAGTGGTTAGTAAAATCATTGAGGATTGAGGAGTATTATCATCAACTTTGTTGGAAAAATGCACTTAAGGTCTAATCTGAAAACCATTGGTACCCAAATAGTGCAACACTTTTTGTGCACTGATGCAGTTTTACTGACATACCGGTGCCGCACTTCTTTTACCAATGGAATGCGCTATAAGTGAGGTGCAGCAGATATTTCACCTGTTGACGCTTTTCCGGCGGGACGGATTATGTGCGATATATCTTTCTTCGTCGCGCACTTGTAAATATATGGTCATTCACATATCCATCTCCTATCAACGCAGCGATTGCTATAGTTCGCGAGATGCTTTTTAAATTAAGGGATTTTTAAATCACAGGTCGGCAAATTTGTTTAAAATATGGCGTCGGCTACCAATAAACTGGTAGCTGGCGTAGAGTATATTATATGCACGATGGCGTCCCAGCACATTTTTCTATATTGGCTCGCGAATATTTAAATGAGGTTTATAACAACAAGTGACTAAATTGTAATTTCAGCTAGCAAAATACAGAAAATCATTTTTTATTTTTTATCTCGATATTGGTCGCAGATACAAAGAAACCACTAGAGACTAAAAACTTTTTAAACAAAAAAAAATCGTATTTTAGGCTCAACCAGCGGCGCACCGCAAGAAAGTTCAGGGGGAGAAAAGGGGGCATGAACCTCAAAAAACATCTCCCTGTAGATTCCCACAACCATTTGGTCAATGATGCAAGTCCTACAGTGTAACCTAAATTTCAAATTTAAGCTATATATCTCAAAGACTGCAGGAGCTATAAAGAAAAAATTTTGAAATTTTAATATCTTGTTGATCGGTTACGAAGCGTTTACGGACCTATATTTATATGAATTTTTAGTCACAACATAAAACAAAGCATTACTCCTTTCCATATACGCCCTTTATATAATCGCCATTCCGATATTTTTTGTCCTTGTTGAAAAGTTTAGTTTTTATTTCATGAAATACTTTCAAAGTGGGCTGGTGCTAGCTTAGGGCTGTCTTCAGTACAGTAACTTGTTTACGAATGAGAGTTGCAGCACGTGGCTACATCTCGTGGCAACCATTTTAAGTTTGTGTGTTTCAATATACATGCTTTCGATAGGCTGAACCGATACATTGGCTTCCAGCGACACCCAACGTAGTTTGCCCGCAATGGGCCGCCTTGCCAGCGTTTGAACCTATATGGATTCTCGCTGTCCTGGTTGGGTTGATACGTGTGGTTGCCACGAGATGTAGCCACGTGCTGCTACTCTCATTCGTAAACTTGCATTTCTGTGTTAAAGCACTTTGAGGTCCCTTTCCTTTCCGTCAGACCCGGAGCCTCGCTGAGGAGTTGTAAACGGAAAAACGCGTCCAAGGATTGGGTCTGACGGAAAAGATAAGGGACAACTCTATACACGAACTTATTTTAAGTTTGTGTTTTTCAACAGTAACTTGTATCTCTTTGCTTCCGAATATGTTACTTCCCTCCAAACTTAATTGCAGCAGTGGCAAAACGATACAAGTGCGCTTACCCTTCTGCGATTGCAAACAAATTAAGCGTTGGTCGCTAGATAAGGCTACAAGACTATTAATTTATAGTCTTGTAACTTGTTATAAAAACGTGTATCAACACGTCAAAGAGAATAATCTCTGCTATTTTTGTTTGTAAATTACATAAGGGTTATAATTTGTTTACGCAGTTATTTGCAAGCACAGCCCAACGGTCAAGAAAGTAGTACATCCCAAGATGGTTCCGTGTAGCAAGTTCTTTTACATACGCTCCACGTTATTAAGACCTTTTTGGTCCATTAATGTTTTTTTTTTAAGTGGAACTAAGCAGTTAGCGATTCAGCGTTATCTGAAGTACGAAATTGAACTCCCTACGATACTGGGGCGTTCTTGTGATATTAGAAAAAAAAAATTAAAAATAAAAGCAGCTAGTAATGTGAATGTTAAGTATCGACCGGTGTCTTTGTCGTGAATCCTTGTAATATGCTACCATACCTGCATTAAGGAATAAAAACACAAGTAAACAATTGTTTTAATCAAAGGTGGCAGAAAATTAACGAACCAGTGTGCAACCCTATAGACCACGCAGTAAAAATTAATGTAACCACTAGGCATTTAACCCAGTGCGTCATCATAATTAGTAACGCATATTCGTTAATTTGTTGAGGCCTAATAATTTTTTCGTTTATTGTGACCCTAAACTATACAGATACAAGCTTCTGGACATAGATGATTAAATTTATTAATTCAACTTTACGTGGAAAATAATATTAAATTACCCCATTCGAGAGACAATGCAATGTAAATGATAGTCCCTGCTTTACTCGAAGAATGTCTTCCCTCATGATATTTTTCAGTACATGTTATGTATCCTGTATAATCTAAAAAGAATTTCGTTATATTGCATGCTTGTTTTACTTTAAATCTCAAACGATCCAAATAAACCCTGCGGCGCTTCTAGAATATGATTTAATAAAACCCAAATGTGGCATAAAGAAAGACGTGACGAGTCTTAAAAAATGTTTTAGCAAAATCCAATTTTACGTTTTCGTTCGCATTTATTCGCGTCATATAAATATGTATGTTGCTGAGTGAGGGATCTCCCAAAGGAGAGCGTGCCGCCAATGTCCGTAACATCTGCTACATATTTTGTCAAATCTGCAGTAAATATCGTTGAAAAGATATTTCTTTAATCTAAATAGATTTTCGCCGGGATTTGTTTAGCCCTGTGACAGTTTTGGGTATTTTTATAATGGATGATTTTTCTTCCAGAAACGTATTTTTGACCTAAAAAATCAAAAATTAGCGAAAAAGATTGTGCAACAACTAGACAGATAATACAATTGGCCATACAGAAAGTCCTGCCTCGTACCCTTGCCTTATCAACCCACCTGTGTAAATTTTGAAATGCAGCAAGATTAAATTATGCTCCTAAAGATACAAACATTAGAAGGGTTAGCGTATTAGTCAGGGAAATATAACTATAGAGACAAAAATGATTGCCAGGGTTACTTGCTTGAGGGTGAAATACCCTAATTATTTTAAGGAAACTCCAGTACAACGCTAAAGGACCATCCTTATCTAAGGGGCACACTAAAACCTCAAGTTAATCAGGGCATTTAAAACTGAGAGCTCGATTAATTACAAGAAAGGGCCAAGAGTATATTGTGGCCGGGCCTGAAGAACTTTGGACACCTCCACGACGCGAACTTTAGCCGCAGAGTAATGAGATATGCGGGACGCGTTTTCCTGCGATTTTTTTTCTGAGAATAAAAGATAATTTGGCAACTGTCAACTTTAAATTTTGCATTTTGATGTTTTGTGCTGAAATGCCGGGCGAAAAGCTTATTTTTAATTTACTTCACTTTACTTTACTTTACTTTACTTTACATATGCTTTATTGTCATAAATTCTAAGAATTCATCGACAAAGCGATTTTATTGTAACAATAATATAATAATTTGGTAATTATAATTATAAATATAATTATCCTGGGCATGACAATATGTAAGAATATGAATACCTAATCGAAAAAATGTATTTTTAAAACACTACAACCCAATAGGGGTAAACAATTAATAAAATAGGAATACTTGACAATGTGTAAGTATATAAAAATAGAAATACAAAAAACAAAGTCAAAAATGTAAAACAGCACACAAATTAAATAAATGAAAATAAAATTGTAAAAATTAAGAGACGAAAACAAATATGAACTTTAGTAGTATTAAGTTAGTATTTGATTAATATAGTAGTTTTCCTATTCAGTGCGCAAAGTTATGTTTTCCCGCACGCGAAAGCAGTTAGACGAACGACGCGAAGCGGAGTTCGGATAAGCTTTAAGTGCGGGAAAACTACTTTGCGCACGTGTTAGGAACAATATTTTTTCTACGAGTGAAATAACTATATATTTTTTTAATTTTAAATTTTTATTGACATCAAAAACAACTATATCCCCCTTTGTTCGCACCATTTGGAAAACAAACTCGTACTGTTTCTCGTATTTTTCTCGCGATTTGGCAGGCAGCAATTGCAAACTAGCCATGTTGGCGGCTTCTAGGACATCTTCTGGAAGTTCTTCTTCAGTGATATCCATTTTTAAAACAGTTTTTTTTATTTTAAATAGGTGAAAATGCTAGTGAAAATTTTGAAGAAGACCTCTAAACTGACATGAAAGCGTTGTATGACAATG
The DNA here is from genome assembly GCA_963920685.1 of Polydrusus tereticollis. Classification (NCBI taxonomy): domain Eukaryota; kingdom Metazoa; phylum Arthropoda; class Insecta; order Coleoptera; family Curculionidae; genus Polydrusus; species Polydrusus tereticollis. The sequence goes on from OY987329.1 coordinate 93,428,588, forward strand.
TATTTTGGTTGCTAAGGGAACAAACCGCATTTGACACAAAAATACTTGATTTTTTTTAACTTGAACAAAATTAGAGGAAAATATAATAATGCAGATTTCAAAAAAATTTTGAGCCGCACGGCACAATACTTCGGTATAGTTTATAAGGCAACACATAAACCACCTGTCAACTTTGTCTTGTTACAATATTTTTGTATAAATATCTAAAAAAATTATAAAATATAAGAAAAAAACGCGTCTATAATATGGTAATTTTGCTTTAAAATAAGTGTGCGGGAAAAAAAATTTCCCGCACAGTGTGCGGGAAAGTGCTACTTTGCGTATGCAAAAGTGTGCGCAAAGTAGCTTCTTTGCGGTCACTCGTAGAAAAAAACATTTTTTAAAGTCGTCATTGTAAAATTCGTCCAAGCCGTAATATGCCTTCCGGAGTAAAACACTCTTCACCCTCCTGCCGAACTGGAGACATAGCAATTGTCTAAACTCGATACTCAAGTTGTTGTAGATCTTGATACTTCCGTAGATTATTGATATTTGATCAAAGTGCGCCTAGATATAGAAAGGCGTATATTTTGGTTTTGTCGCGTAATATATTTGTGTGATTTTGATGCATTTTCAACTTGATGAAAGTATTTTTTGTGAACCAAAGAAACTGTTTCTAAGATAAATAAACATGCCAATGTTAAAATGCCATGTCTCACAAAAAATGGTCTACAGTGGTCTCTATTTCTCATCCTGCACATATACCTAATAGCTCTTTTTTGCAACACAAAGATACTACTAAAAAGTTGCTGGTTACAAAAGCCCCAGAATATTATACCATATCGAATATATGATTTAAACAAAGAAAAATATGCCATTCTTGCCGTGGAAGTGTCCAATTCAGCGGACATCTCCCTTATTGCAAAACATCCAGATGATAACTTGCTACTCCGCCCAATAATGTACTAGTCAAACGTCGACCTATTATCTATAGAGATACCCAAGAAGTTAACCACCGTTTTGTTTTCAATCTCGTCATTTTCTATATAAAGGCTGATATTGTTAAAACCAAAAGTCAGTACTTTGGTTTTATTAATATTAAGGCAGAGAGAATTCGAGTCAAATCATTCCATAACCCTGCACAGATCATCATTTATGGTCCTTTCCAGAAGTTCGACACTACTTGAACGCCACAAAAGGGTAGAGTCGTCGGAAAACAGCGTAAAGCCTTCCTGTAGGTTTATATGTGTTATGTCATTCAAATATAAAATAAATTAAATGGGACCAAGTACAGACCCCTAAGGAACGCCTCAACTAACACTCAAGGGCTCAGAAAATTCACCATCCACCCTCACTGTCTGCACTTTTCCTGAGAGATAGGTAGAAAACCATTTGTGGGCCACTCCACGGATCCCATAATGTTGAAGCTTTCGCAGCAGCACCACCCGATCGACACAGTCGAAGGCTTTGGAAAAATCGCAAAATACTGCCACCAATAACTTTTAGCCATTTGGAAATGTATCGTTTTGGCAAAAACCACTCTTCTTGACTGGAATATTAATATTCTGTTATCATTAACTACTATAAAGAACCTCGAGGGACACCATTATTGGAACAACTATTTCCATGGAGGTCATGTGACTCTTACGTTAATTATTTGAAAAATAGTAGCAGGATATTGATACACCCACCACTAACGAGCATATCCGTGTCAAAGTGAGAGTAAAAAAGTTATCATTTCCTTTTATGCACCCGCTTATACGCATTTTATTATCCTATAGACTGACGTATTTTACTGCATTACCTAATCATCGTGCCTCGGTCTAATGTCGGCAACCATAGTATTACGAATTTTATTAACGGAAGTTTTAAAATTGGATTTGATTTCTATTTTTTTTCTTACTGCCTAGGAAAATGAAATCATTGTAATTAAAAACTAATCCAACTGATAGGAAATTATCCTATATACAGGATGTCCAGGAAAATGTGGGAAATCTCCCAGATTTAGATAGAACATATAAAAATAATTGGATAAGTTCATATACAATTCGGATGCTCAATATGGCGTATAACGTATTGACAATAGTGCAATGGGGAGCTTGGGTAACAATTAAAAAGGAAAAATAACACTAAAAAACATAAGATAACAATGTAACAAAACATACATTTCACAAAAAAATCTCTTATTCAATTCCGTCTCTTTAATAACCCCGGTTGCACATTACACGTTTTCGCCCGTACGGGAAAAAATCGTACGGGCAAATATTTTTGGTCGACTATGAAGAGTATAGAGGCCTTTGACATGGTACGGTTAAAATACGGGCACGAGTTTTAGTCGCGTTACTACCGTCCAGTGCCACTGTAGTTGAGCGGTTACCGTATCGTCTCTTTGCTCAGTGGACTACGTGGCTTAATGCACGCTTTCATACTAGACGGTTTCAGTCGTACAGGAACTGCCTAGGGTGATCCATCGTAAGTACACTGTTTCAGTTGTTGTGTTTTCTTTGGCGGGTTTTTACTGATTATGGAAGTAATGGATGCTGAAATATTAATATCACTAATTGAAGCAAAACCTGTATTATGGGATAAAACCTTAGACATATATAAACCAGATTTTGAGAGTATTAGTGATTCGGAGAAAAATGCATTCGGTAAGTAGGTTATTTTTAATAAATGTAATACTATAACCATACATAATATATATTAGCACATTAAATTTTTGACTTTTGGCACGGTAAATTTCCAACATCAGACATGAAATACCTGCAAAGAACACTTCTGATATTGTTTGCTGCCAAGCCTCCTCTTGCAGTAGGTTCCCTAGCCAAATCTTCTAGTCCTGTGATTGTTATTGTGTCCTCAACAAGATATCCGTCTCTGTCACGTACATAGTTGTGCAATATAATGCATGCGTTGACAATGAGCACGGCAAAATCTGGCTGCACATTAATAGGACGATGAAACATATGCCATTTATTACTAAGAATGCCAAAAGCACATTCTACATATCTTCGTGCTCTGCACAATCGATAGTTAAACACTCTTTTCCCAAGTGTGAGGCGTTTTTCTCCAAAGGGCCTCAATAAGTGCTTGTGTAAACCAAATGCTTCATCTCCAACAAAAAAGTATGGTAATTTAGGACTTTCTCTCCCTGGAAGAATTATTTCGTTATGTAATTGTTGAGTATTATTTTCTATTGACTTCCACAAGTTAGACCTCTTAAAAATTGAAGAGTCACACTCTTTACCGTAGCTACCTACATCAACATAGACAAATTTGTACTTGGAGTCGACTACAGCCATTAGCACAATGGAGAAATAATCTTTGTAATTAAAATACATAGATCCTGAGTCAAACGGACAAGTAAGTCGTATATGTTTACCGTCGACAGCGCCAAGAGAGTGTGGAAAAATAGCAGTACTTTCAAAATCGCAAGCGATTGATTCCCACCTGTCACAATTTGGTGTTGGAATACACTCTTCCCCCATTATTGACCAAATCGCTCTACAAACTTCCTGGACAATTTTCCTTGCAGTTGAAATTCCAACCCTGTAGTTGTAGTGTAATTTAGTAAACGTACAGCCGCTCGCCAAATATCTAAAAAAAAAACTAGTTTTTAACATTAATTAATCTGTATTTTCACAGGCAAAGAAGTAATCAAAAGATGGACCAACCTCCGAGATTGTTATGCAAAATCGAAGAGAGATGCCGAGGCTGCTAAGAAAAGCGGGTCAGAGGCAACCAAACTCAAAAAGTATGTGTTTTCAGATCAACTGCAGTTTTTAAATAAAATATACGATGATCACAATACGGTTGATAGCATGCTGTCCCCAGAAGGGGTGGAAAACGCGCTTGCAGAAGATGAGGAGCCTCGAGGTTACGAAGATGCCCTTCTTCCTAAGACTACTGTAAACGTGCATTTAAATCAGTCGAAAACCAGAAAACACAAAAAATCAGATGAAGTTCAATTAAAACTCCTTAAAGGTGGATTTATAAACTCGAAAAGTTGGTGAGGTTGAAGTTATGGTCAAGTTGTGAGGTTAGATATTCCGAATTCCGAGCATAAAAATTGATTATCTCGAACTACCCGGGAAGTTTTCGAACCTTACATGAGCTTTACATGAACAACATGAACGAGTGTATAAATATAACTGAGTGTTCCCTTTAGTTTAAATTAAACTTCTATTTCCAACACCAACTGAACCTCAACCTCGCCAACTTTTCGAGTTTATAAATCCAGCTTAAGGCTCTAGAACCAGTGACGCCTTGTAGTAAAATGCCTTTTCTGCAAAGTTTAATGCCTCACTTGAAGCATTATACACACGGAGAATTTCTACATTTTCAAATGGGAGTTCTAAACGTTATAGAAAATATAAACACAAAGAAGGAAGCGGCACCTCAACCTCAAACAAACTACTCGTCTCACATGCCCTCTTATCGCTCAACCTTTTCTTATATGCCTCAGCCATAATCAGTTATTCAACATCAATCATATTTACCCACTCAACAATCCTCATAGCCCCTTAAACAATATCCACCTCAAATTTCAAATACCTCTCACCAACATCACTCACCTCCTCATCAGCTATATCGATCTCAAAATTCAGCAACGCCAGTGCACAATACAACAACACGCATAAATCTTACATAATCAACAAAAGAATCACAGTCAGCAGTGCAACTCCTCCAGACTTTTTGGTACAGCGACTCTAAAGCTGAGAATTTGGAAAGTCCGACTACACCTTCAGGTGAATCCACCCATTCAGATCAAATCGATTTTGGGAAATAATGAGGAATAGACTTTGCTTAATTACGTAGTTGCCTTTTAATGCTAACTTTTTCAAAAACTTTGTTTTATTTAGAAGACTTACTTTGTCGTAAATATAGTTAGAAACTTTGCTTACGTGTTTTTGTAGGGTACTTCAGTAAAATATTATTAAAATTTTGAATAGGTATTATTAAACCGTACACGTATACACTAACGTATAATTGCTCTTGTTATATCAATAAAACACAACAGTACACATCGCAGAACTAAAAAAAACATTCGGTGTTAAAAACACTTACCTTAAAGTCATAGCAAGCATTTCAATAGGTTGTACACAATTTCTGAATTGTGTGTTTTGCCGTTGAAGGACGTTCTGCAGTTTGCCATGCAGTTCGTCAAAGGAGTTGGTTGACATACGAAAGTAGTTGAAGAACTTCCGGTCATCGTTTCTCAGGTCGTCAAACAAGGTGTAGAACAACCCCGCCTCCTCACGTCTCTGATTAATAGGATGCACCCAATGGAGACGATTGCGTCTTTGTCTTTTTCGATGTCCATACAATATCCAAGCTATAATTTGTTCCCGATTCATAGTGACAAGATTACACGGGTACACTTTCCACAAAACTGAGGAAAATATATTTTCGTACGTTTAAAATCGTAACTATATCACGATAGAAACCCGTTCGATTTTTTCCCGCACGGGCAAAAACGTGCGTTAGATATAAGCAATTACATTTGCTCCAAAATTGAAATAACGTCACGCGACCGGGAACGTGCCGTGACGTCATCTGTCAGGAATTTTTATCGCGGTTAAGGCCTGACTATTCATTTTAGAGGGTTCTAAGGTGATTAGATGCTTGTCTTATTATGTCGGAAGAAGGGGTTTTAGAGGATCACAGTCTGATAATTTACCGAATATAGGTAGATGTTTCACGGAAAGTTTTTCACTTGGAGCAATTTCGCCAAGTAAAGGCAGATGAATATGTGTATCTTATTATTGTAATTAGTAGCAGTATACAAGGTGTCCGCGAAAATGTGGGAAATCTATCGGATTCAGAATGAACATGAAAAAATAAGATAGCAAGTTCCCATAAAATTTTCTTACACGCTCTCCCTACGGAAATATGTGCCCCTGAAGGACACCTCTGGTTTTTCTTTAATAGCTTTTAAAGTACTTAATGTAATTTAATAAAAATTTAATGTGATGGACACTTGGAAGGGCCTCTTAAAATAGTATCATTGAAACCCTTCAGCTTTTTTAATTTACCAGGGGCGGACTAAGCTTTACAAATGTACTCTAGTTGATAAAATTAACCGTTTTCGCGAAAAAGAGTAATAAACCAAATAATGGTTTATTTTTATTAAAAAGGACTATGATTTGTATTTCCTTTTTCGGCAACAAAATGTGATACAAAAGTTATTCAAACAATAAAAAAAGTTTCATTTTAAGTTGTTTAATCCAAAAAAATACAAAAATTTAAAACAACGCAGTAATGTTATAGGAGGCACCTTAACTAAATTATTGAAAAACTGCATAAGAGAGTTCTACATGGGCTTCGTGAAGTCTGATACACTCGCGGGCACTACGAATTGAGGACTGCTGTACCCGCCACAGTAACTTAGCTTTGGTCCTTACAACATCAGAATGAATTGTGACTCTCTGTAAAAGTTCCTCCCTAGTGACGACTGGAGTGGAATACACTAAGTTTTCAGGTGTCCTCACAGATAAAAATCCAACGGCGTTAGGTTGGGAGATCGAGGAGGCCAGGCAATAGATCCTTTTCTATGTATCCAACGCGCAACGGTCTGAATAGCCGTTATTCCGGTGATCCCGCACATCAACGCTGGAATGAGGTGGTGCCCTATCTTACATGAACTACATGTTTCGGCAGATTTCAATTGGTAAGTGCTCTATTAAATCCTGAAGTTATATGCATTTTTTTGGCCAAATATGCATACTGGTATGCAACTCTCAATATCATAAATTAGCAATTGTTAATATTAATTTGTGTGACAAAAAGCACATCGGTACCTCAAGCGGCTGCAAAGATATAAAAGAGAAACTAATCTTTAGTGGTCACCTTTGGACGGCCATAGCTTCCTTATAAGACATTTAAGGACCTACATTCATATGAACTTTTTTTCATATTTTCATATGTAGAATATATCCTTAAAATATACGAACGAAGTTTCCGGACACCCTGTATAAAAACGTAGAAAAAAATATTTTTTTTTATCTACCTGTATGCAACAAAAGTGTCGTACTGATTTTTTATGTTAGAAAGAAAACGCGAAAACATATTTTAAACGTAATTTAATAATAAGTAATAATAATAAAATAATAATATAACATTATATGTATAAGATACAATACAATAATTAAAATTATAACATATAGGACGGTTATCAATTAAAACAAAATATACAGATACCTACAAAAAAGTACCGTGTCAGAAAAATAATTATTACATCTTAACCCAAGTCAGTTTCACTGTCACTGTCGTCATCCAAGTTCACAATAATCCTTTCCAGGGCCGAGCCGTGCCGGGGGTGCAAGGGGTGCATGGCACCCGGGCGGCACTAACACACAGTTGAAAACCAAAGAGCAAAGAGCAAGGATTACGATATTATGAATTAGAGAACGAGATCAGTGTCTATTTGATTTATTTTTATTTAGTGATTGTGAACGGTAGGTTTTAATTATTTTATATTAGTTCAATTCTTATGCATTTTTTTAATGAAAAAAATAATGTTTTAAATTTTTGCCAAAATCTTTAATCACAGTTTAATTATTTAGATGTCTGTGTCTGATGGTCGAAAGAGACTTTCTGGTTCACAATACCGAAAAAGAAAGTTAGAAAAAGAGGAAGACAAAAAACGATTAGCTGGATCATTAAAAAAGTTTTTTGTGTCCACGAGCAATAAAGAACCACAACCTTCATGTAGCCAAGACCCACATGTTCAATATTTTGAGTGAAACGAGGACAAAGAAGAACAACTGGAAAAATTGCAAGAAAATAAATCGTACGCCGAAGCGCCCGAAGTAGGGGAAAAGGACACGCTGGATCAGGCTACAACGAACACGCCAGCAAATACACAAACTGAAGTTAGTGAAGATATTCTTAAGGTAAATAAGGAATTATTAAATGATCCAGCCTGTTGGCCGCAGGTATTAACAGATAATATTAGAATATCAATTTTAGATTTAGGACCAGTGCAACTAAAAAATATTGTATATCCAGTAAATGATTCAAATAGATCTTTTAGCGCCACCTATTTCGAAAAAAAATTAACTAATAATGAAAAAGTTTCTAGAACCTGGCTTGTTTATTCAAAATCCAAAAATTCAGTATACTGTTTTTGTTGTAAATTATTTAAAGTATCTGGTAATAGTTTTAACGATGATAATGGCTACAGTGACTGGCAACATTTGTCTCGGAATTTAGAAAGGCATAAAACAAGTGCATTTTGAGAGTGTTAGAAAATGGGTTAATTTGAAGAAATCAATTGAGAAAGGCTTTACTGTCGACTCTTTTAATCAAAATTTAATTCAAATGGAAAAGAAAAGATGGACTTGTATTTTAGAAAGAATTATATCTGTCATACAGTTTTTAGCAGAACAAAATTTAGCTTTTAGGGGCAACACTCAAACACTTTTCGAAAAAGGTAACGGCAATTTTTTGAAACTTATTGAGACAATTGCAAAATTTGATAACGTAATGGCCGAACATATTGATAAGGTTCAAAAAGATAGCAAAAAAATGCCACACTATTTGGGCGATAAAATACAAAATGAATTAATTTTCCTAATAGGAGAAAGAGTAAAGAGAACTATTATTGAAACCTTAAAATGTTGCAAATATTTTTCAATTATTCTTGATTGTACACCTGACATTAGCCACCAAGAACAGATAACGATTATTGTTAGATTCGTTTTCATTAATGACAATTCAAAAAGTATAGAAATTCGAGAACATTTTTTAGGATTTTGCCCAGTTACAAATGCTACTGGCCAGGGATTATCTGATTTTTTTTTGAATTATTTAAAAGAAATGGATATTTATATTGCTGATATGAGAGGTCAGGGTTATGATAACGGTGCCAATATGAAAGGCAAACACAATGGTCTACAAAAAAAAATGTTAGATATTAATCCTAGAGCCTTTTTCGTACCTTCTGCGGCACATAGCCTTAATTTAGTCGTTAATGATGCGGCAAAAAGCTCTCTTGAAGTAACAAATTTTTTTAACATTATTCAGGAAATATATGTCTTTTTTTCGGCCTCAACCTATCGATGGCATATCCTTATGAAAGAACTTCCTAAGCTCACAGTTAAGCCGCTATCTGATACTCGATGGGAGAGTCGAATTGATGCTATCAAAACCCTTAGATTTGAATTAGAAAAAGTGTATGATGCTTTGTTTGCCCTCTATAGTGATGATTCTAGAGATAATGACACAAAAAATCTTGCAATGTCCCTAATTAATAAAATAAAATCTTTTAAATTTATATGTTCCTTAGTTGCCTGGTACAATATTTTGGCAAAAATAAACGTAGTAAGTAAGATAATGCAAAAGTCTAGCGTTATTTTGCCAGAAGCTCTGCGAATGTTGAAAGAAATTAAAATATTTTTAACCGAAATTAGATCTGAAAATGGTTTTATAGACATGCTTAATGAGGCCAAAAAAATTGCCGAAGAAATAGACTCCGAAATTTGTTTCCCAGCTGTTCAGTTAGTTAGACCAAGAAAAAAAAAGATTTTTTTTGAATATGAACATGAAGATGAACCCATTCAATCTCCAGAGCTAAATTTCAAAGTAAATTTTTATTTTTTTATTCTCGATATTGCAATTTCAAAATTAGATGAAAGATTTAAAGATTTCGAAAAACATAATGACTCTTTTGGCTTTTTAAATAATTTAGGTGCAATAACTAAAAATGAAATAATGGGATATTGTAAGAACTTACAAATTAAATTAACTGATTCAGAAACAGGAAATATCGATATAAGTGCAATTGATCTTTGCAACGAAATTGATACACTGTCAATTCATATTATTGATAAAAATAATATGTCGGCCAAAGAAGTATTAACATATCTCGTCATTAACGATTTAAAAGGAATATTCCCTAATTTATTTGTAGCCTTACGAATATTTTTAACCATGCCGGTCACTGTGGCACATGGGGAGCGATCATTTTCGAAACTAAAACTTATTAAAACCTACTTAAGATCAAATATGAGCCAATCGAGGCTTACAAATTTAGCAGTAATTAGTATCGAGGAAGATATTTCGATGGCTTATATGCAATAGGGCGTAACCCCACTTTGGCAATTGTTCAGGAAATGAGAAAAACTAAATAAGTATTAAACAGAAATAGTAAATTTACAAAATTTTAAAGTGCGAATATACGGTGGGTTGTAATGTCTATATTAAGTTGTTCATTTGATATTTTTAAATTTTAGAAGATAAATTATGTGTAATACGACATATCGCTTCATTAAAAATTATATTTTTTGTGGGTTACGTCATAACATCAAATGATACACCAGGTATCAAAAATCAGTGTAATAATATTATTAGCAAATAATAGATACTTCTAGTAAATACATATTTTATTGTAATGCATTATAATAACGAAAAAGCTAGAACAAATTGAAATAACGAACAAAAATCACTAATTAGTCAGGTGCGGAAGGGAATCATAAAATCCATGTGTGTCAGTAGTTAAGTAACCTTTTAGTTGCTGTAAGTGAAGCCATTTGGAGTGCTTTATTCTAAGTCTTTCTTTAAATAATTTTTCATATTTGAATGCTTTCATATTAACTTGTTTGTTTCTCTGAGGCAATTCTTCGTAATTACTATCAAAATTAATCTTATAAAGTATTTTATCCTCAGGGGTATACTTTAAAGCTCTAAGTTCAGTAACTGTCGGGTCATTTACACCTCTTCCTGGTCTGATTGAATTGTATATAAATGAATGTTTTTCATCAAATTTAAGAAAATCTTCGTGGGTTAGGTAAGAGACATCTAAAGATGTAGGCTTTTTGCGAGACTCGCGAAATCACCGAAATATATTCACTTTGAAGCTGAATAATTATATCCTTCAATTTTCTCTCAATCAGAGCATGGACAGAGTCACACTCCATTTGAGTGTGACCCTTCTCCAAGTCCTTTTGCTCAATAACAACATTGTGCTCTACTGATAAATGTAATAAAGCATTGGAAAGTATGGCATTACGATTTTGGTAGCAACAGCCATCAGAAAACAAAATAATTGGTTTTATATCAGTAAGACAGTTTTCTTGAATGTGCCTTGTTATACAAGTGGTAAGCACGGAAGCACTCAAATCCCCCTCTGTTTCGTTCCATAGATAGTTTACACATTGATGGGACTCCAGGTTGTAGACAGTAAAATTATGCAATTGCAGTTTTGTTTTATAATAAAAGGCACCCACATTAAGCACTGAATATAATTTTACTGCTTGTGTATCCATCGTAAACGTGTACACGTTATTCTGCATAGCCTCTTCCTTATTTTTTGTTTTTTCAGCTCTTGCCACGTTTTTTCTTTGCATGTGGTTATTATATAATTCTTCGTTGATTTGTTTGATTTTAAATGAGAAGGACACATCGCATTCGTCTTTTCTTGGCTGAAAAATTGACAAGTTTAGTTCGAACATGCAACTGAAAGAATAAAGTGTATAGGGGTCTATTTTATCTAACTGACATTTTTCTTTATATAGGCTGAGATTTTGTTTTAAAGGACTGTTCAAGGTACACTTTGGAACTGTCTTTCCGACAATAATGTGATGGTTGCTTTGGCAGTACATCAAAGAAAGATGTTAAATGATTTCTTCTTCACATAAATCTAAAAATTTCAATAAACAATTCTGAAAACAGAAGAAATATGGTATAACTGAAAAAGTTATATGCAAAAACGCAATATTTTTTTTTGTGTAACAAGCGATTTCATTTCTTATTAATTTTTTTCTAAACTAACTCCTCACAACAAAACACAACACTAATTAGATATATTTTGGCCAATTCTAATAGGACGTATTACACATCATTTTCTAAAAAGTTGTACTGGTATAATAAGACGTATCAATAAAAGAATGTAAAAAATATACCTGGAATTGATAATTAAAGTAATTAAAGTTAAAACATAATACATATTGATATACTCACTTTACTGAACACCCCGTACCACTTTTATTGTAAAACTAACAAGCGTTTACGATAAAACATCTCAAAACTTAGAAATAAATCGACATGCTCTAACCGGCAAAACAAACCAGAGGGATACGCGAAATTACATGCAAGAATCTAAGGTTTACGATACGATATATTGAAACAAAGCTGAAATGGTAGATTTCGATTGGTCATAGGTTTATGAGTCATTATAAATAGGCGCAGAGTAGTATTCTTTATTTATTGGCGCGAAAACCTATTATTTTAAAAAAAGTGGGTTACGTCCTATTGCATATAAGCCATCGATTTGTTCCAGTATAGATGTTACAGATTTAATTAAAGAATTTGCTTTAAAGAAGGCAAGAAAAGTAGATTTTAACATTTAAACCCATCTAGGAATTGGAATATATTTTTGTTATTTTTTCGTTTTGTTTTGATTTTTTCTTTTCTTTTACTACCTTAAGAATGTAAATTTTATTTTCATTACGTTTTTATATATTTGTCAATAAATAATGTCGAAAAATGTGTTTTTATTAATTATCCCAATCTAAAATGCAAACAGTAGGTGCGTCATACATACACCTCATAATCGGCATTCAATTATCCAATTACTCCTATCTCCAATAAGATCTAGACACATTTGCTAGATAGAGACGATTTTTACTAATGAATATTTTCCGGGGGAAGGTAGGTACTTTTCTATCCGACTAGACTAGAAATTTACCTCATATCTCGCCTCACTAATCAAATTTCGACTAGGTACGCTAATAGGGCGGCATATTTTGTTCTTGCACCCGGGCGGCGGATACCCTAGGCTCGGCCCTGGTCCTTTCTCTGAGCAGCAGATCTATATTTGCGTATGATTTTTCTACTTTTTGAACATGCGCTACACAATTTTCCCAGCTTTTGCTTGGAATATTTTGCATCTCTGACTGTACTAAAGCTATCACAGAAGAATTTAAGGTTGGTGAAGCATTATTCCTCCTTACCGATGTTTTAACTGGTGCCATAAATGTTTAATTGGGTTGAACACGCAATGACCAGGAGGAAGTCTTAACACGGTATGACCTATTTCTGCTGTCAAAGTATCACAATAATATTGATTTTTTATTGAAAATGACTTTAAAATTTCGAACAATTGCTTTTTTCTGTAATTTTCGTCAAAATACATATTTTTTCTATCATATAGTCCTGGATGGTAACTTTTGTGGCATTGGAACACGGAACTTTATTTAACCTACGACTGTGGTAGCTCGCATTATCCATTACTATCACACTATTTGGTGGTATATTTGGTAATAATTTGTTTTTAAATTAGTCTTCAAACAGTTCTGCCGTAGTATCATCGTGTAATCAACAAGTTTTTGGCTGATACGGCCAAAGCGTTTGGTATAAATCCGTTTTTTGTCCCAGCATGAATTATTGTTATACGATTACCTTTATTTGATGGAGCTTTCGTTCTGCATTGACCCAATAAATCTACCCAACCTTTATCTGGAACCTCGTGTGTGTCATATCACGTCTCGTCCAAATAAATAATATCCCTTCCATCCTGTCTATATCCATGGACTGCAATTAGGTATTCCATCCTCCATCTTTTTAACTGGGCCGATTCCATAATTACTTGTCGTTTGTTAATTTTTTTCATTTCAAAACCGTTTCTTAAAATACATTTCCTTAGAATCTCACGACAACACCCTATTCCGGTATCATCCTTTTTTAATCTCTGCAATAGGGTTGTTAACGTTGGGATCAATTGTTCCCCGTACATGGCACATATTTTTCTACGAATTATATCGACATCCGTCGCGTTCAGTTTCCTAAAAGTAAAAGAGTCTTTCCTCTTTCCTCTCTCCACTAACGGTTTATTTACAACAAACCACACTGTGCTCACTGGCCTGCGTGTCAAAGCTGCCGCTTCCTTCACTGCACCAAATTTTGAAAAACCACGTTCAAGAAGGGTGGTGTAAATGTCGAAGATTACTTTTTTTGTGTCAGCTGATAAAATATCAGGCTTTAATTAGTTTTTATCACGACCCGTAGATCCACTTGGCGTACTGGTTTCTTCCCACGAATGAAACATTTTTAGATGTCACGTTTAATTGGCAACACATAACTTTTTTCTACACCAATACAAACTTCTAACTGAAGCCTTTACATTAATTATTTTAAGAGGATTATTGAGAAAATATAATAATATAATAGTCTTTAAATAGATCCGTACCTGGAGTCCCCAGATCAGGTAGCCGAATTTTACACCTCACACAATAGTTTATTATGAAGGTAAGGGATTAACATTTATAATGAGTTTGTAAGATAAATAGACGGAGCATAAGAGTATATACACTGTTGCGAAATATATAACCCTTGAGGAATAAACCCTTATTTTGAACATAGTTTTTGCAGAGACCTATGGTTTGATCACTAAATCTAGAATATACGGCTTTTATAACTAATCTTTTTCGTGTATATTTCTTTTTGATCCGTTTGCGCTACTACTGTCTACCTCATTCTTAAATATAATGTATGAATTTAGCACACATTACATGATCGGTGTATTCTAATCCAATAAATAGCAATTCAACTAATGTTTAAGCTTTTTCTATTTGTTTCTTATAAAAAAGCCAATTGAAAGAAAGCAATTAGGTTCCTACATTTCAAACTCCATTTGACTCGTAGAATTGCATTTTCAGTTCCATATCGATATTAATAAAACATCATTTTGTTTTTACCTTATACACATTGCTTTCAAATCATTGATCAAAGACATATATATCTAAATATTTACAGTTTCTACAAGCGCACCTTTACAGACAAAGGAAAACGCCCTTATTTGTCTTGCTATACATTCTATAAACAAACTTGGATTTTTTTGTAATTTATAATTTACCAGTTGTTTGTCGTTTGTTTTCTTCTTTTACTTATTATAGAATATGCATGGTTCTGTTTAGCAAAAATTATTGTTGCCTTGAATATAAATATTTTAATATAATATATTATGTATAAGTACTTATCGCTTGTTTTGTTTACAAAAGTATGAGTACACTGTATGGCCCACGCTCAATTTTGTAACTTCTCATTCTTTGGTCTCACCCTTTTAAAATGTTGTGAATGTCAAGAAAATATCGTGTCCAAAATTTTAAGTCATTTAATTAATCCAAAATGGTACCGCCGATGGAATAAAATACAAACATTTTAAAATTTTAAAACTTTGATTATAATAACTACCATTGACTACATAGAACCAGAACATATAATAATATATTATACAGGGTGTTAATTAATGTCATGCCGATATTTTAGGGGGTGATAGTAGTCGTCAAAATAAGAAAAAAATGCAAATATAAGCATGGTCTAAAACGCGTCATTTTCGTTATACAGGGTGGAAAAGCTTCAATTTGTTTTCTCGTATTTTGCGTTTTCTCTCTTATATTCTGTGATAATTGGTTCAAATTTGGAACATCAACCATTTTTTAGAATCTCTACAATTAAGTATCAAAATTGTCGGTCGCAGTATACAGGGTGTTAGATTTTCTTAAATCGGCTACAATTTTATATTTCAGAACTTTTTTTTGGAGCTCCCTGTATGAATTCCGGTATAAAATTTGAACTCTCTGTTCCTTTGTTTACCGTTCTGGTCTCTTGCACTATTCTTGTATCTGTGACCGTCTTCAATTTATTTGCAAAAATAACCATCGATGGAAATTACCTCTAGGCAAAATAGAGCAGAGTAAAAAGCTGTTTTTATTTGTATGTATTCTAAGTAATTATTTTCATTTTTATTTTAGATCAACAGACAGGGTTATCAACAACCAGATAAAAACATTACAAATTAAAAATAAATTAAAACAAAACAATTAATTAGTTAATCAAATAAAAATAAAACAAAATTATAAAAACGGTTGAAAATGTCCACCTCTTGCTAAAATGCAGGAATCAAGTCTTCGCCTCATGGACTGACGGACTCTGCCAAATATTCCAGGAGTATTGCCAATGATGTCGCATGAAGCTATTATTCTGTTTCTTAAATCCTCTTCTGTCTGGACTGGGGTCTAACACTAATGCTTTCAGGGGTCCCCAGAAAAAAAAATCCAGGCTATTTAGGTCTGGGGATCTAGGGGGCCATAGCTGAGGTCCCCCTCGACCTATCCAACGGTTGATTAATTTCCATAGATGGCTATTCTTGCAAATAAATCGAAAACGGTCACAGATACGAGAAGAGTGCAAGAAACCGGAACGCTAAACAAGGGAACAGAGAGTTCAAATTTGCTACCGGAATTCATACAGGGAGCTCCAAAAAAAAGTTATGAAAGATAAAATTGTAGCCGATTCAAGAAAATGTAACACACTGTATACTGCGACCGACAATTTTGATACTTTACTGTAGAGATTCTAAAAAATGGTTGATGGTCCAAATTTGAAACCATTATCACAGAATATAAGAGAGGAAACGCAAAATACGAGAAAAAAAATTGAAAATTTGCCACCCTGTATATCGAAAATAACGCGTTTTAGACCATGCATATATTTGCATTTTTTTCTTATTTTAACGAGTACTATCACCCCCTGAAATATCTGCATGACATTAATTAATACCCTGTATTGGTATTGTGGGTATATAATACTATTAAATTGTACCTAAGAACTAACCCTATTATGTATGTAAACAAATATTTTGTTTCAATCACTTTTAAAAAGTTTCCGCAAGTGTCGTCTTACTGACAACTTTTGTTAATATTTTATTATATTCGTCTATGAGTTTAATACCCCTTTCTGCTGTATTATTCACTACTTTAAGCATTTTACTACACGAAATTATTTATGTTTTCATCATTACAAAAAATTGGTGGGTAATCCTACCTTTCAAAAAACCTAAGAGTATTTTTACATTAAATTCCCAAAGCTCTTTATGTTATATTTCGTATATACTTATTACTTAATTTAACTTGTTTTTCACCTTCATCTAGCGAGTCTTGTTTCTTTAGAGCTTTTATAATATTTCTTTTAATTTCAAGAGAGATTTCGTTATCAAAGAATGATACTGCGCCAATCTTAGAAGACAAGTACCACAGGTGATTTTTAATTTTTTCAACAGTAGCTTTAGATATCTATGGATCAATAGTTTTATATTTAAAAGATTTTTTCAAACTGAAGATCTTTATATGGAGCTCTGTATGAACAGGGAGCGGTGAACCAAGCCTTAGCATAAACTTTGACGAAAAAATGCATACATCTCTGATACTCTTCCTTTCCCTAACTGTTAGTGTAAACTCGATATTTTAAAGCAATAAATAGCTCTCGCCGTCCAGCGTGCATAATGGAACGCTCAAGGAGCACGAATGGTAAATGCAACATTGTCCTTTTCTAAAAACAACTGGATTGAATGTAAAAATTCTCTATAGTCGTTGCAAGGCTGCTGGTATCTGAGGCTTGTTTCACAAAATAAGGAATACCAATCATTTCAAAATCTTCAAGTTGCAATAATGTATTTATATTTTCATCTTCTAATGCTGATTTATAATTTAGTTTATTGATTTTAGACCAGGACTCTCTAAAACGTTTAAACAATGGTACGTTGAGAACACTAGAAGAAAGCATTTTTAAATCAAAAGCACTTTAAAATAAGTTCACAAATGTGGTGCCTACAATGTAAATAAATTAAATTTCATTCTAATAATTGTTCTAATTAAACAGTCGCATCACTTTGACGCCCCAAGTTGGAGGCAGTAGTGTCGCAACATAACGCAACTACGGTATCTTGGAGATTCCACTCCAATTTGCACTTCATAAACTGCAGTAGCTTACACTCTCCCTGTTGAAGTATGTAAAACTGGTATCCCTAGAATTTGTTTTGTATCGCCACTTGTAATTATAACTGCTAGTCTGTCGTGCTTTTCAGGTCCAGTTAGGTCAGCAAATAATTTTCCATCCCAGTGAACTACAGGAGCCACAAATTTATGATCTGTAAAAGCCAGTTTTAGTTTTTTTGCCCTCTTTTCTTCTTAGTTGTTGTCTATAACGTTGAATTGTTGTTCGACATATTGACAAAGAAACTACGTCATGTCGCAAAGCTTCGGCCACAATACTTAGAATATGTACGGAATCTCGGTCACTTACTTTACATTTGTCGAGAGCTGCAACTACTTTTGTCGTTATTATATTTTTTTTCCTACCAACCGTTGTCTTTTTGCTTCTGAGGGTCCTGCTTTCTCAAGATGTACTTCTTCGTCGTATGAAGAACTTTTATGCGAGCTGCTAGACATCCATCTTCCCAGTACTTTTTACAATTTTTTTGCGAGCTCTCCATTCTCGTCCTTCGCATCTTTGGTCTTTTTCAGTCAGCTTCTTGTCTACACCATATATAGATCCCAAAAGATTTTGCTTTCGTTGACTGACCAAAAACTGTATATCTTCTTTAACTTTTAACATTTTGAATGCGTTTGCGTGAGCGATATTAAACAAATCGTTTAATTTATCGGGAAACGTTGTTTCTTTTCCCTTTGAGGCGTCCGTTGCTATATGAGAACTTTCTTGCACACCTCGTAGTTCTTCATACAAGCATTTTATTTACACAATGCTGTAGATCTCGAGTTTGAATATTGGTTTTCTTCCAGAAAACAATTACTTCCTCAATTACCAGCTTAGCACTTTGATAAAGATTTAACTTTACTTGAAGTTAAAGAACAAGGCACTTAAATAGTATATTATTAACCAAGGTTTAGACATCCATCATTATTGCCCGAGCGGCGAGTTTAAATCACGAGGAGCGAAGCGACGAGGGATTTAAGATGCGAGGGCTATAATAAGCTGTCTAAACCGTGGTTAATATATTATTTTTTCCACTACTAAAAACTTTTATATGACATTTATCTTTATAGTATTAATAATTATAAAAAATTATAGGTAGGTATAAGTATATTTTTTAATCAAGTTACCTGCGCTTTGGAATTGGCAAAATATTTTGTTGTTTCGTCAGGTGGCTTTGTCAATGTCAATTTGTTTTCATTTGTGTCATCAGATTTTATGAGTTTTGCGTTTTTTTTTTAAAATGAGCGAAGAAAATGTTAGTGATAATATTATGTGTACACCTCCCGAATTAAGGATGGAAGCAAAAAAATGTTGATTGTATCGATATTTTACAATATCAAGTAATCTAATATGTATTGATAATTATCTGGTTGCCTAACCACAATTAATTGATGTTGTAGAATTAAAAAATCAAGTTACCTGCGTTCAAACAAAATTCGGTTAAGGTCAAAGATCGGTCAATAATGGATTTCAATGGCTTATTATTGACCATGGTCAATAATGACTTATAAGGTAGAGAAAAACGATTTCTAGCGTTAATAATCGGTCAATAATAGCGATGTTATAGGTTAGTAGTGGAAAAATTGTTTAAATAAGGGGTATAATTTTAAGAATAAGACTAATTATCTACTTCAGACCCATATTGTTAAGAAACACAGCAACAGAAAGCGTAATAAAATTAGCAAAGGTAATTCTCTTAGACATCATACTTTCGGTTGTTGGCGGCAGCCCTTATTTTTATTTTAAATAAATTCTGTTCATAGGATATTATTTTTGTAGCCAAACAAATATTTTTGAAAGGTGAGAACACAGAGATTCAAAAACAAAAGAAACCCTATATAAAGATGGGTCACCCTACTGCACTGCTTGATCCAAGGGTTTTGCAAAACTAGTAACAACAGCAAAACTAACATTATTTGTGGAATAAACGAAATCAGAGACTTTTAAAAAACTAATAATTATTTTATATTATTAGTCTATTCTCTATAAATACTTAGATTTAATGACAGTATATTTTTTGCCGATAGAAATGTTGTGCCAGTATAAAGCACTTTTGATTCCTTCCTTTTAATCCTTTGTTTTAATATCTCGCTTTAGCATTTGATTTTTTCTTAATACAAATTAAGAAATCCTTTTCTCCTCAAATAATATGTTTCCACCCAGCATAAATATCAATTCTTATTCCTTATAAAATTAGTATTTAAAATTTTAAAACAAATTTGTGATATTTATTTGATTTCATATTTTTGTGTAAAGCAAGAGAAATTCGAAGTAATTAGAGATTATCAAAAAAAAACACAGACGGTTTTCCTCCACAATATATATTTAAAAGTGATCAAGACCTTATTGTTCCTAACATGTATTGAACATATGAATATTCATCAGTGATCGACCGGAGTAGTTGTGCTAATTAAAACTGTAATAATAAGTAATAAGTATGTAGAAGTTTATGCTGAATTATGACCAGTTGTTCGAGCGTATAAGTAGTCAATAATCAAAAACCATGCTTTATGACAGTGGCAACCTTTTGTCATTGACAATAGGTTGTCACTATCTGCTGACGGTAGCTTTTAATGTGGAGGCAGTGGGTCGTGGTCTGTTGTACTTACACCTTTCCTTCGTCGTTGGTTTGCCTTGAGTGCCACCTGGTTTGATCAAAGTCCAAGCTAGGAAAAATATACCGAATGTCAGTCACTATTAAAAATCTATGCAATAAATAAAACGAAAGTTTTTCCACACAAAAAATTAAGTTTTTATTGAATAAAAAAAGAAAAGGTTACGCGATAAGAAAAGGGTTTGTTAGTTTTATATGTTAAAAGAAAATTCAAGTTGTATAGGTAAGTATGGTAAACAAGAAAAACAACCTTTCCGGGCGCAAGGATTTAAATTAAAAATTGGGTATAACCTCAGGAAGATTCTAGAACCTTGTAAATCTTTAAATAGTGTGTGGTTAAAAAAGTGTTTCCCCTTGCCAAGATAGCCTTACATAAAAAAAAAGCTTCTAATTCAATTTTAAAAAAGGTGGATTGAATGGAATTATTAAGCAATTAAAGGGAAATGATAAAAACTGTGATGAATTATGAATGTTCAATATCAAGAAAAATTGTTTAGATGACTTTGTACTGGCCAGACTCCTACACACTCCAGCTGCTGCAGCTACTTCCTGGCGCTGTCTTTAGGTTGGTTTAAAAACCATAATTATTGTGCTCGTGGCTTGAAGGTCTACTGACTAGAGCTCATGTGATGGGTGGTTTTCTAACCTACACAAGTGCCGAACGGCAGGACAAATGACAAAATTGGCCTGAACCAACAAAACTCCTCTAAAAGGGGATGGCCTAACGGTGACAGGATTCACCTTCTTCTCTGAAGGATTTTAAGCAGGTCAAATCAAAGGCCACGAGAACTCTCAAGAAACATCTTCTCCTTCAACGATCAGCTGACACAAAGTTTTGCCAACATAAACATAACCCCAAAAAAAAAGGAAGAGAACAGAGAGACACCACAAATGATCAGAACGATACAAGAGTCTGGGCTTTTACCAGAACATACATTAAATAACGAAATGAAGAAAATAATTCCAAACGACTTTGTTTATATATAAAATTGCCAAGAGTAAAAATGGGCGTTCTGCGATTTGACGGAGACAAAAAACGGGAATACATGGTCAACCTATATGCGGCGCCTGGCGCCATCAAACCACAGAAGTAGTGCGTTCGCCCCATACTCTGACTAACGTTCTGTAAACAGAGATGATACAACCTAATAAACAATTTTTGGACCAAATATCTATGAAAGATGAACTTTGTGAAAATGTGACTGAATTAAAGGTGAGTCTACATTCCCCACAAAGTCAATAGTGGCAATTTTAAAATTACTACAGCTTCATAAAGACCAGTTTTAAGAAAATATGAAAATTGTTGAAAGGTTTCTGTATAACTTAATTAATTAATTTAAACTTTTCCAACCACTGGTCACAATTCAGCATAAACTTCTACTTACTTATATCAATTCTAATTAGCAAAACTACTCTGCTCGATCACTGCATCCACTGATGATGAACATATATATGTTCGAAAGATGTTGTGAACAAAGACGCATTGATAACTTTGATATATATTTAAAGAAATGGTCCATTCTCAAAGTGGAGTTGAAATTATAGAGATAGGAAAACAGTCAAAGAGTCTTTCCCCACTAATTTAATAAAAGAGCAATTAAAGGCTCAATTTTTTCGTATTAATAAGTCTACATGTTTTGAAGGTAGTGACCTTCATCCTCAGGAGACAAAAGAAATGTTGGTGTTAGTATTAGCAGTAGAGAGAAAATTATAGGTGGTAGGTGACGTTGATGGAGCTTTAAAATTTGATAAATGTATTAAGAAACTAATGAACGCAATCAGCAAACCGAAATGTTGGATAGGATTTAGTTCAAATGTATTGGTGCAAGGTTTGTCATATTTAGTAGCTTATGAAGGAAAATGATGTTCTCCTTTGAAGGTTTTTATGAAGGGATATATAAAGAGGATTTGTGGGACACTCTAGTTCATATCAAGATATTTATTTAGTACAATTAGGAAAGATTTTGTGAGGCTTTACAATTTCCTTTTTGTTGAAGACACATTTATAAAGGTTTAAAAAATACTTTTCAAAATTTTTATGGAGATACTGGAGACCTAAGGCTCTTGTGTGCCAAAACTTGACACAGAACACGTTTTTGGTTTTCATTTTAATTGTGTTTGTCTCCCTATTTCTTCATCTGTAAGGGTATATAAATCAAAGATTTTATGTTTTTAACAAATTTTATTTACTGAATAATTTCTCTACAAAATGAGGTTAACTTAATTACGGGTTACGGAGCCTTAGGTCTCCAGTACCCTCATAAAATTTTTGAAAAGTATTTTTTAAACCTTTTTTATCCCTTCATAGAAATCTTCATAAGAAGAGCATCATTTTCCTTCGTAAGCTACTAAATATGACAAACCTTGTACCAATACAATTAAACTAAATTTTATGCAACATTTCGGTATGCTGATTGCGTTCATCAAGTTTCATTAATTTCTTAACACATTTTTCAAATTTTAAAGCTCCATCAACGTCACATTCCACCTATAATTTTCTCTCTACTGCTAATACTAACAGCAACATTTCTTTTGTCCCCTGAGGATAAAGGTCACTACCTTCGAAACATGTAGACTTATTAATACGAAAAAATTGTGCCTTTAATTGCTCTTTTATTAAATTAGTAGAGAAAGACTTTTTGACTTTCTTTCCTTTCCCTTTTAAATATATATTGTGGAGATAGACCGTCTTTGCTTTATTTGATTCTATTGATTGCACTGCAAGCTTGAATTACTTCTTCAATTACAGATTAGTTTCTCAAGATATTAAGGTAATAAATGAACCCTGTTCGCAATTTAAAATTGGGCCATTTGACTCTACTTCTATTAGAAACATTCGAAGCTAAATTTTTATTTCGGTTTAATTCGTTTTTACTGCAGCAAGTGTTACGCTCATAATGGGTCACACTGCTCTTTTCTTTTAGGTTATGGGTGTTAGCGAGTATAATATTGCATTTTAGTGTGCTGTAAATTACCCCATTTCTTAAGCTACAGGGTGATATGTAACGAATTCGGCGTACGGCATTTTTTATCAGTAAAATTAATCTCTTAGGATAATAAACTAACTTGTAATAACTGTGTTAACGTTAACTAAGAGACACCTTTTATTGGAATAATAATCGTCATTATAGTTTTGCGGAACTAGCAGGATAATAATAATAATGGTAATTTAAGCTTTTGGTGAAAAATGAATCATATCTTGCGAATACAATATAATGATAAACTAACCTAAACTAACCTGAACTAACCTGAATTTTTGTGAGCAAATGATGGAATTGTGTGATCAAAATCCAAATCTCTTACGAGGCATTATATTTACCGACGAAGCAACTTTTTGTCTCAATGGAAACGTTAATAAACAAAATTATCGTTATTGGGCTCCGACTAATCATCATTGGATCTTAGAAAACAACACGCAATATCGGCAGAAGGAAAATGTTTGGATGGGGGTAATTAACAACAGGATGTTGGGATCTTATTTTTTTCAACAAACACTAACGGCCGAGAGATATTTGAATTTTCTAACATTTGAATTAATTCCTTCTCTGGCAGTTATTTTCCCAAATGATCACGATCCAGATATTCCTGGACAATAGATATGGTTACAGCAAGACGGTGCCCCGAATCATTATGGGCATGCAGTTCGGGAATATCTGAACACAATCTTTTCAAACAGGTGGATTGGAAGGAGCGGGGCGGTAGATTGGCCGCCTAGGTCACCCGACCTTACACCACTTGACTATTTTGCTTAGGGATACTTAAAAGAAAGGGTATATCAACACCAACCGCAGAATATCGACGATCTAATGAACGAATTCGCCAGGTAACGAGGAACATATCGCCAAAAACCGTACAACATACCGTACAACATTTCTATGACAGATTAGGATAGTGCCAAATAGTCAACGGGGTCCATTTCGAACATCTGCTAAAGCCGAATGCTTTGTTTCACTAGTTCAAATATAATTTTTTAAACTTATTTTTTGAATTTTGTTTAAAGTAATTTTCCACACCTTGTATTATATTTGCAATCATACTATGTTACATGAAATCTGTGTAGAATCTTTCGTAAAACACAAAAATGTTAAAACAATTGTTGTATTTCATTTGAAAAATTGAAGTAGTCGTGTCCCCCAGCTTTTGTGGGACAACCTGTATAGAAACAAATATTTTTGAAATATGTAAAAAATAAAAATAAAATCGACGTGTCCGAGCGTTTCTATGACAATGCATTGATTAAGGAGATATTTGCAATATTCCATTGTTTTAAGACACCCTGTATATGTTGCTGCCCTCAGTGCCCTCCACCTTGCCAGATATAGTTTAACTTATAGTTACTTATGTTATTTTAATTTAGGTAAATTACGTGTTATTGCACATTAATTGTTAGTTTATATCTTATAGATTAATTCAATTTATTGTTCCCTTAGTGATTACTACCTACGTCATAGTTTAGAATATTAGGATTAATGGGGAAGTTTTGCTTCAACTTCGTCTTTTGTATTTTTTTTGCATTAATTACAAGAAAAACATAATAAATATATAAATAAATAAATATTTAATAATGCTGTATTTCGAGAACCATCACACCATTATTTTATTTTCGAAATCTCATAATGAGTAATTAACAAAACATAGTATACCAGCAAAAGGATAATTTCTTCCTCATCGTTATGAAATTATATCTACTTACCTCTCAGAAATCCGCAACATCTTGTTACAAGAAGTTTTTCTCGTCTATAATTTGAAATATCTTCCGTTCACTCACTATAGTAGGTTAATAGAGGATAAATATTTAAAAATAGAAATAATGTGCTTATTATACTAGTTACATACCTTGTTTGTCAATCCCGTTTAACTGATTTTATACAACACAACTTTATTGAACAGCCTCAATATAAATCACGAAATACAATTTAGCCTGAATGTTTCTAAAAAGGCGAAAATACTTACTAACCTTTTTCGTCGAAAATATCCTTGTAAGCGAATATGTCATGTGCTGCTGACACGATTTTCCTTTTCATTCTCTAGGTGCACAGCAGGATATTTAGTATTTGAAATTAAAGTTATTTTCCGGCAAACGAATCGAATTAACAACTGGGAATGACATTTCTAATTTAAATGCTTAATAAAAGTTTATTTGTAAATTTACTTTGTCAAAGAACGCGCATAAGGATAATTAGTTTCGGAAAAATATTTTATAAATTTTAAAGACTAAGGACTAAACTAAATTAAGGTATTTTTTTATGTTAAATTTTCAGCGTCGGCTGTAATAGCTGGATTCAAAATTATAATCGAAGAAGAACTCGTAATATGTTTAGTTAAACTGTAAGTATTGTATAAGATTTTGATAAGATTGGGTGTAATATATTATTTGCATTAAATAAATAATACTTCTTAGTGAACTCAATCAAAGATTGCAGTTTTCAAAAAACATTTTTTGTGATTTGTTGTCATAATTTGTCAAATGCTAATATTTTTAGGGTTGATAAGAAGTGTTTGTTACTAATGGATTTTTTATAAAGCGTACATTTGTTGAGTTAGTAATCGAATATACAAGGGGTTCGGTAAGTATATGGCATGTTATCGGAAGCGCAAAGGGGAGGTCCAAATAACCCTAGGAAAAAAATTCCTACATGTATAATTTAACGAAATTCCAATATTTTATGTAGGCCATAAAGACACATAAAAGCCTACTACAGTAGATAAATCTTCAGGAACGGGCTTGCCACCATACTCGTTGGACCAATTTGGCAGGTGTCAATTTACAGAGCTGAAAATCGATTTCTTAAATTCTCTGATCATTCCTCTTTCAAAAGGTACTCTACTTTTGTTTCGATAAAATTCGGCGTTTACGGGGAAAATACGTTTTTTTAAAACCCGTTTAAGAAATTTATTTAATATTTAAATTTATAAAGATAGTAACTAATCAAATAACAACATAACTAATAATTTGCATTTGCAAAATATTAAAATTTGTCATTATTACACTTCATTAATGCTCATATGCATCCGAGTTATGGACAAGCACTCGGCAATTGTGTGAATGCAAGAAGAATTTATTTTGATAAATTTTTAAATCGAGGTGTGTCGCATGAAGGAACCATTGAAAGGGTTGAACTTTCGGAAATCACTTACGCACAAGAATGTACCATTTCCGTCCCAACGGCGTAGTGTTTGACCCGTCATTCATCAACGACTGACAATGCTGGTCTTTATAGTTATCCGGTGTCGTAACGGCTTGAGAACACTTGCACGGTTTCCGTCCAAACGCCATTGTTTAACAGAGAACAGACATGTGTCAATCGTATATTGTATGATAGGTCAAACACTACGCCGCTTGCACGGAATGAAAGTGTGCAACGCTCAGAACAAACAACAAAAACATGAAAGTGCTCCTAATAGCAAATAATGATTGGGAAACTACAATTTTTTTTACAATGTGATTTAATAACACTACTGAATTTGACCGAACTTTTGAGTCTTTTTTTTTTTATTAAGGAAAATATGCTATTCACAGAAGTTGCCGGAGGGTATCACATACTCAAAGTTTACGATATAAAGTTGTTTTCACGAAAAATGGTTCAGATTTAATAACTGCAATAAAATGGGTGTTAAGGGTGGTCGTAAATACCCTTAAATTTACAAATATTGCCGGAGGATTGGGATCGACCCCTTACAGTCATTAAATCAAAACCATTTTTCGTAAAATGAACGTTACCTATCCTTTAAATTATGGCGCTTTTAACAGAAATGCTTTTTAGGATTTGATACATGGCATACCTATGGCATCTCTTTACAATTACATTTTGTGAAAGATTGGTTTCTTCTTTACTTCAGCAGATTTTCGAAATGGGCGCCCTGTAGTTCCATACATTTCCTAAGCCGATGGATGTTTTCTCGATATACTTCAAACAAATTCGTTAAAATGGTGTGTTATTCTTTCTATCAGATACTCCCTGGAGTGAACTGGCGTCGAATACACAAGCGTCTTTAAACTTCCCCATAAAAAGGGATCCAATGGAGTCATGTCAGGTGACCTCGGTGACCATAAAATAGGCCCACCTTGACCTATCCATCGATTACTAAAAATATTTGATAAGTGCTGACGAACTAAATTGCTAAAATGGGGCGGTGCACCATCGTGCATATACCACATCTGACTTCTAGTTTCTAAGGGCACATATTTTAATGAACCGTGTTTAAGTTTCGTGGCAAGAATTGCGAATACACGGCATCATTTAATCAGCCTTCAATAAAGAACGGTCCAATGAGATAATTCCCAATAAACCCCGCCCGCATGTTAACCATACACCTTTGTTGGTGTTTTGTCTGTACTGTTGTATGGAGATTTGAACAAAACAGAACAAAACAAATTGTGATCTTTGCCTAAAGCGTTACAAAAACCAATTTACGTAATTGAATCTTTTAGGGTAATCAGCGGGAAACGTGGCATGTACCTTTTAGACTTGATAATGATATAATATAGTTGTTCTCAAAGGGTCTCATGAATAACCCACTTTGTCGCATTAACTTGGTCCGACAGTTTTCTTACATTATTAGAGGGATTTTTAGCAATATAATCCAAAAATTTTTCCCCTTTTCCCAAGAAGCAAATTGTGCTTGAATTCTGACACATTTTCTTTGTGCCCAAATGATGTAGACACTTGGAAGAATATTTGAGGCTGAATTGAAACTGTGTCCACTTTTTGTTTTTGTTTGCGGTTTGTGTCGACCCAGTACCAACTCAATAAGTCAGACAAATGTATGTGTCCAAATATAAACATTTTGGAAAAAAAGTTGATTGGACCCAATAATTTCCATATGGCTATATTTTAAACACATAATTTCTAGTGTGTGCCTTAAATGTGTTGGATTACCAGATATGTGTTTAAAATGAGGTATGGGCGGCACAGTAAATAAATAGATAACCACTAGCTTAAGTAGCCAAACGTGTATATCTGTACAAATCTATATAAAGAACGACTTTATGCTATCCACAAAGGAAAGCGATAAGTGGTTTCTAACGCAGCAAACTGAAATATAATAAATGAAATTTTTAAACAATATGTATTTATTAAATTAAATTCTAGTATCACTTTTCGCACTAGTTAGGTAAATAACTACATACACAAAATATGTAGGTAAGTATAGTGTATAGATAGTGTTGAGAACACGCTGAGTGTTAAAGCAAAGTACGCCACTGATGGCATTCTTGGAAGTCTAATTGATGTATATAGTGTATATATAACGCTTATGTAGCTATCGCACGATGCAATAACAAACGCTGTGCTGTCTGCATTTTTATTAGTTCATCTATTTTCCTCACGTATACGTAAATATCCAAGATTCATCATAAAACCCACATAGTAACAGCGCGGCATTGTTGTCATGTGTAATCAGGCGCTTCACCATAAATAATCACCTACCAAGCTGCGTGAGGAAGGGAGACAGACGCGAGAAGGGATGAGGCAACGCAGCCTCCAGACGGTCGCCAAGCAGAGTTTGGCTAAACGCATAAAATATAAGTTTATCAAGGGGACTGTTCCCCGAAAGTTCGGCGGTGCATGTCGCACGACTGCTTTTAAAAAGTAAAGCACGTCACCGAGTGGAAATTGTCCACATCTCTTGTACTATGTAGTTAAAGTTAACAAAAACAAAGTTCAACAAGCTAATACAATGTGAAAGTATTGAGTATTATGGAAACGTATGTGTGAATGCAATTTGAAGTGTAACTAGTAATTCGATGTAGTGCATTCTCAGATAGTGGGAAGTTATTAAGTGAATATTGTAAATAAAACGTTAGTGCTACCTTACAAATAAAATGCTGTTGGAATTAAATACAGTGTTTTATTAAATCGACAGATCTACACAAGAGCCAGCTACTCAGCCTACGGATACACAGTAATAATAAAATAAGTATTAAAGGCTGAACCATAGTTGCTTTTAAAACAGATAGATAATATAAGACACCGGTTAAATAAACAAATTTTTGCTTACTAAACTTCTGCATCTGCATCGAAAAGGCTGGCATATAATGAACAATATTTCTTAGCAGTAATAAGGCTTTCGATCTCGGCCTCCTTAACACTACATGGCATTTTTATCCAGTCAATACATGGTACAGAATTTAGATTTTTTATAAGCTTGCCTCTGTCTTTACAATTGTTTGGCGGTCAATGTAAAACTCAATCATCTTCCCAGGCCGTTGGTACAATTATTGTTAATTGAACCTTTATGTTTTAGACCGTCTAACCAATTTTAGAAGCCATACTTCTTACTAATTCACAAAAAATCACCCAACTTTCACAAAAAATACACTCGTACAATATCAACGCACCTTCCGGCTTCCAAACTATAAATTAAGGTTAGAAAACAGTAGGTATGTGTCCAAATCGAGGCCAAGTAGAAACATTTCGATACCCACAGGGCACATTTTAGGCAAATATGTTTCTAATATAGTGCGTTTCTAAATTAGGCAAATTTTGGGCACAGTATGGGCTCAGGGGCCTTGTATGTTTCCAAAATATAACTCTGTATGGGCATATTTTAGCACAATATACCAAAGCATTTCGGAAACATGTGCCTAAGTTATGTCTATGGCTGAACCTTGACTTTTTTGTGTCTCTTTGGGCATTTACTGGTGAAATTTTGTTCAAATAATAATGAAAACATGTTTCTATTAAGACGCATTTCATAAATGCGCCATGTTTTGTTGTTAGAATGGACCATAATGCTTTACACTTTACAAAAAAATGTCGAAATTTGTTATTTTATTTTTAAATCGGCATTTTTGGTCTATTTAGGTCTTAAAATAAAGTAAATGTAGTATTATCAAGCCATAATTAATATGTTTTTATCTAATTTTAGTAAAATTCTTAATAAATAATAAAATTTCCTATAAAATTTTTAATTAAGTAATTAATGATAATATATATTCACTCTCATTGAGGCGCGTTTATTTTATAGAATTATTTTGCCAAATATTGTCGGTAAAAAAAGTCGGCACAAGAAATTCAAGTCACATATCCGCAATATTTCCATTATTTGCTAAAAAATTTAATATCTTATTAACACTTGACATCGGCATTATGGAAATTGTAGTAAGCGTCGTGTCAGCCGTATATCCAAAATGTTTTAAGTGAATAACAATTTGTGTCTATTATAATATTTTCCGACAGGTGTCTGTTTGAAAACCATAATGAAGGCCACAATCCTGCAACATATCGGGAATTAAATAAGCACATTTTGGACAAATTTAAGATGTTTTCGAGAAACATAATGGTAACAAATTATAACAAATTGGAAACAATATAGAAACAGGTTGGACACAATAAAGATTCATTTTAGATAGATATTGGACACAAACGGCACATTGGGGGCACATGTTGGGCAAAAACAAAACACATCTCAGACTCAGGTTTTGGTAAATTTTGGACTAATTTTAATACACACTTTTGTCACCATTTTGGTCTCATTTTTCGCAAATATCGCTTCAAAAGTCGACATTGCGGCTTAAAAATGTGTCATGCCCAATTGCCCATAAACATGAGTCGACGTAGTGTCGACACATTGTCCACAGTGAGTCGTTAATTGCTCCTTGGGTTGAGGGCACCTTGCTCTTCTTGGCGGCCCTGTTCCATCACGATGCGCCAAAAAATGGATTAGCAAAAAGTGAGCTACCTTAAGCATTTCACGTGACTTTTTACCTGTTTCTCTTAAGCTACGATAAACCCTTTCAAAAGTTCTTCGGTGCGGTATAGGTCGATTTGAAAATGTATCAGAATAAATTCTTTTCGCCTTCACACAATTGCTGAGTGCTTTTCCATAAATTTGATGCATGTCACCATAATCATTATAGGAATAATCCTCCATAACTTAAGTCGTATGTGCTCCATTAATCAGCCCATTTAAAGAAGGGTTATCAGTAACACATTGTTCAAAATAAAAACGACTGGTGTTTTATTGTAGTATTCTGATTTATTATTTCAATAACGTGTTATACGAAAAATGTATTTTTTTTGAAAACGGCGAATTTTATCAAAACAAATGTGAAGTGCCTTTGTCAAAGATTAATGACCACAGTATTTAAAAAATCAGATTTCAGGCCTTTAAAATCACAGTTGTCAAAATTTTGGCCCAACGAGTTAAGGGGCACTTAAAGAATTTTTTTTTATGGCAAAGTAAGGTTATTCTGACTTCCTCTATATGCTCCCAACAGTATGCCATATACTCACCGGGCACCCTATGTAAGTAAGTTTAGATAGTACCATCGTGCCGAGAAAAAACTGGTACACCGAAAATTTCCTGTTTTCTCCTAGACTATTAGAAAAAATGTAATAAAGTCTGATACCAGTAAAACTTCATATGAAATTTGATAAAGAGTATGCAAAGTCTATTGAGAATAGGTTATCATTGTTGTTAAAAATACAAGGAGAAATACGTATAGTTTATTGTTTTAAAATGTAACAAAAATAAAAACAAGACTTTTTTAAATATTGGAACATATCACTGTTCCTATCAATTTTAATTTCAATCATATTTAAACTTTAATATAACAAAAAATAACATGTTTTTTAATATTTGGTAGCTGCACCGTTAATATCGATTAAGGCTTGCAAACGTCGTGGCATACTTAACACTAGGTTTCTCGTATACTCTTGCGTTATTTCATCCCATGCTTCCATAATCCTTTAGCGCAATTCAACTTGGGTTCTAGGCTGAAAGTTATGTTTATACATAAATTTTGCCATTTCACCCCAAACGTTTTCAATTGGGTTGATATCGGGACTCTTCGAAGGCCACGGCAGAACACGAATATGATTTTCATCTAAATAATTCTAAACTATGCGGGCTTTATGTATCGGAGCATTATCGTGTTGAAATATAAAATCTTGGCCATATACTGCGCCCACCGATGGTATCATAACTTGGTTTAGTATATTGCAATATAATAGTGCATTGAGCCTTTCCTGCACTATTTGACAAACTCCTGGGCCCCTTGCACTAATCCAGCCACAAACGTTTATAGAAAAGCGTCCACTTTGATTGGTCTTATGTGTATATCTTTCATCGTATCTCGTACCAGAAGGTCTGTAAACGGAAAATATTACGGTTTCCCACATGTTATCTTGATTTATATATTCATGAGCAAATTCTAATCTTCTCTGCTTATTTGCTTCGGTCAAAAAAAATTTATTTGTAGCACAACAACTTTTTATATCAGAATTACGAATTCTACTACGAGCTGTATTAGCCGAACCAGGAAAATGTGTTTCTTCTTTAGCTTTTATTGCTGTTTCGAATGGATTATCTCTTAAAAAATTAATTAATCGTATATCTTGACCTAAATTCGAAATTTTGGGGCGACCAGAACCTGCTTTTCTTACGATACTTCCATATTCTTCAATTTTCTGCTTAGCTAACAGTACGGTATTTTTGCTAATTCCTAATTCATCTGCGATGTGTCGTATTTGATGCCCGTCTCCCAATCGCGTGTAAATGATTGCTTTTTGCTCGACGGTTAACGCTGGCATTTTTTAAAAAATATTTCGTTTGACACGTCAGTCACAAAATTAAATCAAACTGACAATTTGATTTTTTGTATTTTGATCTACCCCGTATGGCAAAATACAAACCTTTTATTTTGTAACCTAGGTTACTTTTTAAAAATTAGATATTTTTACCATTTCAACTCTAGACATCTTTTATAGTCGAGGAGATATGTATGTCGTTCGCCCAGTTTTTTAAATTCGCTGTACCAGTTTTTTCTCGGCACGATGGTACCTAAACAAATATAAAAAATTGTTCTACTATTGATTCAATTTTCAGAAAAAGCAATGGATACTTTGTAGGAAATTACAATAATTGTTTATAACTATATGCGTTATTTACCCAAACCTTTAGGTATATCAATAGGAACTGTATAAGATGCCATTAAATTGGGAAATAGGAATACTTGTTGCTTAGTCCTCTGGTTGTTTAGATACTCTCCTTTAACGAAAAAATTTTTTTTTAAGTTTTTTGTTAATTAAGTAATTTTTTATTAGGTAATTAATAACTTGCGGGCTTTGATAAACGTCCGCTTACAGTTATCTCAACTGCCAACAAAACCACCAAGAAGCTTCAAAAATGTTGATTTCTGTAGAAACTGAACGGATTGGAAATAAAAAGTTGGTGTAGCACTTAATAGAAAAGTTGATTTGATCTAACGGGTGTCCACGGAAGGTGACTTAACCCTTTTGTTTTTAACAATAAGAAAATGAAACTCGAAGGATTCGTATGCGACATAAAACTCCATTTTTTAACGGGTGATTGAACTTCATAGAATTTCCGGTTTTACCGGAAGTGACATGAACTTACAATTTTTCAATACACACCTGGAATATATTTACTTTCTTTCAATCCATATGACATTCTAAATACCACCAGGTGTCACTTGTCACTTCTTTTCACCATTTTTTTATTTTTTTTTAATCTAGAAGGGTATGAATACGGTAAAATCACTAATTTCAGTCCTAACATCTTTGACAAAATACAACTTTACTGTTCGTTAACTTTGGTCAAAACTTATCTGCTGTGTCAAATTAAATTTTAAAACCTGTATTACTCATTTTTTTTTAAATGGCAACATGGTGACTCATCGGGTTAGGAAAAAAGAGCATTTTATTACGATTAATTTGATACCACACACTATTAGGTTTTAAACAAACGTCCTTTAAGAAACTGTAAAAATGTTACGTTATGTATGACTTTCTTAAAATAAAGCGCCTTTTAAGAATAAAATAAGATTTAATCGAGTAGCCTACGACCAACAAAACTGATAAAAACAAAAACGTTAAGATGTCTTGTAAAAAATTGACAAGTCAACATCTTATGGAACTTCGCCTCTGCAAAAGTAAATTAGGTTATTATTGTGTACGTTATTGTTTAAAAATCATGGAAAATAATAATATTTATACAAGGAGCAAAAACGTTGATATGTTATTCGTTTTTGGAGAGTGTGGGCAAAACTCAACCAATGCTGCACATGTTTACGCACAGAGATCCTGAACGCCGTCACCCAACCCGGCATTATTAGTCAAAAATGGTTCAGAAAATGCGAAATGAGCCTGATAATAATGAAAACGATCCAATTATTGTGAGTGAATAAATAGAAATAAATGTTCTGGCATACATGCAAGTGAATATATATGCGTCACTCAGGGAGACCGCGCTAGAATGTGGCATTCGTAAGCCTTCTGCCGGCAATATTTTAAATAAACATAAATACCATTCATATAAATACCAACTACATCAGCACCTGTACCCAAACGATAATGAAGGGAGACTTGAGTATTGCAATTGGTTCTTAGGAACAAATTTGGAGGATAATACATTTCCACATAAAATTATTTATACTGACGAGAGCCATTTCACTAATTTGGGACATTTTAACAGAAATAATAAGCGATATTGGTTCCACGAAAATTTACACTTAATGCAGGAGGGAAATTTTCAAGAACGGTTTGGTTATAACATAACTGTTGGATTGGGATTATAGGGGACAGAATTTTAGGCCCCATATTCTTTGACGGCTTGCTAACAGGGGCGAGATATCTAGGTTTCCTCATTCAAGAAATTTAGTAGTTCTTGGATGAGATACCATTAGTAAATCGAGTGGGACCATTTTACCAACAAGATGGTGACCCACCACACAACATGAGGGCAGTTACAGATTATTTAAACGAATTCATAAAACGAAAACTGGATTGGAAATAGAGGTCCGGTTAGTTGACCGGCTAGGTAAAACAGAATTGTTTTTAATTTATACATTTACTAATACTTATTCCTTTTTGAATCTTTTCAGGTCACCTGACCTTACGCCTCTACATTTCTTTTTGTGGGGTTTTAATGAAAACGAGGTTTTTGACTTACCTCCCGCCACACGGAATGAATTAGAGGAAAAAGTAAGGGCAGCTGTTCATAGAATTACACCACAGCAGTTAAGAAACGTTTCAAGTGCGATAGTAGAAAAAGTACGACTATGTCAGCAACAAGATGGAGGTTACTTTGAACATCTGCAACCCTAAAAATTAATAGATATGTGGATGTAGATTTTCAGTTCCTTTTCTTTTATTTATTTTGTTTTTAAGACAAAAAGTGACAAATGACACATGGTTGTATTTAGAATGTCATATGCTTTCAAAGTAAGTAAAAATATTCCAGGTGTCTTATTGAAAAATCGAAAGTTTACGTCACTTCCGCTAAAACCGGTAGTTCTATAAAGTTGAATCACCCGTCAAAAAATGCATAGGGGCGAGCCACCTTCGGTGAACACACGGTGTTTCAAGTAGGCTGCTGGAACTTTTAGTCGGTCTCGGACCATCCCACTTAATGCACATGACAAAATTTCTAGTTATTCTTTATTTTACACTAAATGACTCGCTAACTCTAACCTAACCATATTTTGTTACGCTGGTTTTCTCTTGGTGATTTGTGTTTGTTCATGGGAAAGTTTTCTCTACCCAAAGAGAATATTGTATTAGCTTAGATAATTCAAAAACTATTAAAATAAGATATTTTAGTTAAAGCTGGATTTATAAACTCTCGCCGGCGTCGGCGCTGGCGTCGGCGCCAGCGCTCGTCTTAAACATGCATAGTGGACATTTATAAACTTGGCGTTCGCGTTCGCAGTGTTGACAAACAAAAACATAATCTGACAGTTCTGACATTTTTAGTTTGTACTCTTGGTGGTGTTTTCTGTAGCCAGTTATTAGAACAAAAAGAAAGAGTTAAATAAATGGATTTAGCAAGGCAGAAGAAGTTACTTGGTGTCTTAGGGGTAGTAAAATTAAAATGACGATTGGCCGTTGACAGTGTGGCAGATGCCAACGATGACTTGACAGAAATGCTAAAATCCCATTGGTTATGACGCGGCGCTACGGATTTTCTATGAACGCCGGCGCTGGAAAGTTAAAGATGGTTTATTTGAACGCCAGCCGGCGCCAGCGCGAACGCCGACGAAGTTTGTAAATCACTATATTACGATTCACTTGTTTAACTCCCAGCGCCCACGCCAGCGCGAGCGCCGACGCCGGCTTCGAGTTTATAAATCCAGCTTTATGGAGGGTGGTGAAACGTATGTAACCTCAAATCCCAGGTATTGACAATATTGACATTTTCATGACAGTGGTCGGCTGTCGTCGGTCCATCAGTGTGACTTAGAACCGTGAATTTAGACTATTTCAGTTGTTGATTGTAGCCGGTTGGCCGTGGACGGTCGGTTGTGGTCACTGAGTGTAAGTCCTGACTTAAACTTCGGATAAATCTATATTCTGATTTTGGGCAAAAAAAAATTGCGCGTCCACTTATTCTGTATTAAAAGCAATTCATGTTTCGTTCACTTTGATTCTTATACTCTTACATTTAAATTTATTTTGTAACAAAGTTTGACCAGCAACCGCATCAACTTGAATTCAGGACATCAAATGAATCTTTACAGTCGTTAGACGTCCGAATCAGAAAATGCAATTTAATTTAAATGTTAAACCGGCAAATACCTTTGAGTTCACTAAAAATATTCTTGTTGGCGAATATGTCATGTGCTACGGACACGGTAATGCTTTTTACT
Source organism: Polydrusus tereticollis (assembly GCA_963920685.1). Classification (NCBI taxonomy): domain Eukaryota; kingdom Metazoa; phylum Arthropoda; class Insecta; order Coleoptera; family Curculionidae; genus Polydrusus; species Polydrusus tereticollis. The sequence continues at coordinate 93,465,565 of OY987329.1, forward strand.
TTTAGGTGCGCAGCAGGGTATTTTGTAATTACATTTAAAGTTAGTTTTACAAACTATCAGTTGTTTTTAGTACTACATGACGTAGAATTTTGTTCTCAGGTTACTAAATAATTCTGGAAACCTATCAAAACATTATGTCTGTTTTAATTCCGGTCATGCTCTGCTTACCCTCAATCCCATTAATCCTTTGATGAACGTATAAACGGAATTAGAAAGTTGGACATTTGACTTTTTTTTAAACCAATTTGTTGTGTGACTTAGAGAGAGAGCAGGATAATATGAATTTTTAAGGCGGGCGTCCACTGGGAGCGAAATGAAACTAAGCCTAGTGAGGATAAGTTCTCTATAAATCAGCTGCCATACTTTTAAAAACACCCGCTAGGGTAAGCACAATTATGCAAACAAAATATATAAACGAACAAGTGTTAGATTTGAACGACGTATTTGATGGTTTAGGTTAGTTAGTAATTCTCTATGGAACACCGGTGACAAATAAATAAAGATCGCCCCCCAGTGGCAGCTTAAATTTAGCTTCTTTATTTATTTAAATACTTGCCTTACATGTTTACAAACGCGAATATTTAAAGGCATGAAAAATTAATGATAGTTTGCTTTATTAAATATGCTTCAAAACTGTTCTGTTACGAAATTACGGGGTGTTAAAGTTTTAGGAAAAAAATAGAAATTAATTAATATTTTCGAAACTCCTTCAGATATTTCAGTGATGTTTAGTACTTAGCGACAGTTAATAAAGGTGCATGTTTCTAAATACAAAAAAGTTTCAGATTTAACAGTGGCGTGCCTACGGGCACTGACATCAATATTCTTGAGGAAAAAGATGATACGCTAATCGTTTAATTCCAAATGAAAAATATTTTTGAATTCACCGTTAAATTTAATGCATAAGAGTTGTTTTCCTGCGATGCGCCTTTTTGAGTAAAATAAAACTTGCAAAATTATTAATAATTTAATAGAAAAAACTAATCACATTACGGCTTGTCATCTGTGTGTAATGAACAACTGACAACATACAATATTAACATAACATCTTTCAAAAAAGTGCCCTCCTAACGGCAAGCCCTTGGTTCACCAAAAATTGCAAACGAGTTGTTATATCAAAAAACTGTTCCTACCGACAATGGCGTCAAAACCCTACCGCCGAAAATCGTACCATCTTTGTTAACGCTCGAAACCAATGCAAGTAAACGATAAACCAAAGCTAAGAAGCACACACCGAGAGGATCAAAAACAAACTTCTTAAATGTCCTAACGGCTCAAGAGCATTTTGATCGGTAGCTAAAGACGTCAGTCGGAATTTTACCAAGTCAACCATTGCACTTCTAATATATACTGATGGCACCATTGCGACCAAAGCACAGGAAAAGCAAGCTTACTGGCGGAACTATTCTCTTCACATTCAACGGTTAATTTTCAGGGAAAAACTCCACCGAACATTCCCCCTGTAGTATCGAGAATGCCCGAGATTTCTTTCCCCCACTGCATGTTAAACGAATCTTAAGGAGTCTTGACAATAAAAAAGTTTCCGGTTCTGACGATATTCCAGTCATCGTAATGTTGTGACGAATTGACACTCGTAATTTGTAGGCTTTTTAACATATCTTACAAGAAAGGAATATTTCCTTCTTGCTGGAAAACTGCGCGAGTGCAGCTCACACCCAAAAAAAGGCAAGAAGACCTTGCCAAACAACTATCCTCCAGTCGCATTGCTACTGATAAAGCTGAAACTTATTTTTGTATTGAAAAATATGTGTTGGGGAAACATGCTTGTGCATTTCAAGTCTAATTAACATAATTCAAACTCCTAATATTACTTAATAATAGGACCAAAACCATAATCGCATTACAGTGAAAAGCTAAAAATGATCGACAACGCCGCATTTGGGTCATGTCCTGTAGTTCTAAAGAAATAAATAAAGCTCATCTTTTAACATATTATAAAAACTTAACTGCGAATTCACGTCGCATCTAATAATCCTTTCGATAAAATAATACAATAGAAAACCCATAATAGCACAGGTTGTTTACGTTTTTATACACCTTGAACTTGCGTCTAGCTGGTAAACAGTAAATGTATGTCTACTCGGTTTGCGGTGAACATCAGGGTTCGGCGAGGCTTTTCCAAATATCACAAAAGGCGGCCGGTGGGCGTTGGAGACGATGCCTACGTGCTAGACAGGTTAGTTGTTATGGGATGCAGTATGAAGAGTGTTTAAGGGGATGCGTTGTTGCAAATGGTTTTCGCGTAGGAAGAGCGAATGTTTTACTGTTTTGATTTTTACATTCAGTACGTTTTAGACTTCACCCCGTGACGGAACGTGTTCTCCTCACGTATTTTCGGGCCATCAGCGCCATGTGTTTTCGAGAAGTCTTTTCCCCACGTAAACAACCTTTTGCAAGGATTGTTGAAGTAAAGTATAATAGTCTGTTGCGGGTTACACGAACCCCCTTAAGTGTGATTAGTCAATGTGGCCATTGATTAGTTGATCGTTAAGAACTCATGTGAAGTAGTAGTACGATTTCACAATTTATGTAAACACCTGACATTATCTGTTCAAATGGCATAGTTTGGTAGAATAAAGAAATGCTTTTGTGTGGAAAATTGTTTTTTTGAGAGTAAAATTAGAAAAATGAATCAGTGAATCACTCTATGGGAAAATAGTACTTTTTGTTGCTGAGACTGGGATTTTAAAACCCAGGCTTTGTACAATGGACCTTTATTAACTGCCGCTGCGTACTAAATATCGCTGAAATATCTGAAGTAGGTAGTTTCGATAATATTAATTACTTTTCATTTATCTCCTGAAACTTTAACACCCTGTATTTTCGTAGGACCATTGTTGGACCATAGTTTATAAAGCAAATCACTAAGCTTTCATGTAGATTCGCACCCTTATAAAATATATATAGTTAGAATATAGCATTTATTGCAGTTGCAATACACACATATTGCATAAAATTAGACGCATAACCTAAATAGAATAAGAAAAAGTGAAGAGACGAAACAAAATGAGAAAAGGAAAAAAAATATCCATAATTTCTCAGTGCCTTTAATTGGGAGACATCACAGAGGAGTCAAAAAAGTCAATGTCACATTCACTATCACACGTGTTACACGTTAAGCGAAACGAGGAAATTTTAAGATATTTGGACGAGGTGTAGGTAAATAAAAATAACTATTATGTCGGCTATTTAATCCACGTATAACAGAATTTATCCTACTTAATATATCAGAACAGTCTATATTAGCAGCACGAATTTTAAATAGTGTAGTCAGAAAAATGTACGTACGCCGTTCTTGTAGTGAGCAAAAGTTAAAGATAATCTTGGCACGGATAAGTTCCATCACGTTTTGACGAAATCTATTTCAAAAATTTCCTTTGAATTTTTAGAAGCTGTCATTAACTATTATTAGTTATAGCCGGGGCCCATAATACTACAGCTGCATATTCCATTTCAATAATAACAATGATGTTAACATGAGTTGGGAATTAAAGTTTATGGTAGCAGTTGCCTGACACGTGTTTCGACCCTTGCGGATCATTATCAAAGAAGTACAAGAACATAATAAAATTAGGGAGATACAACTACTAAATTACAGGTGTGATTGTAGAGGTATTTGCATCTAAGATTAAATAATAATAATAATAATAATAATAATAATCTTTATTCAGATAATCAAATTTGTTCAATTCGCAATAATAAAATTTATACTCTAACATGTTTATCTGAAAGGGCGAAGTTCATCTCTTGTTTGAAACAAGAGTTGGTCTTCCACTTAACCTTTAAAAAAAACTAAAATATAACCTGTAAATGGAGTTTACAACTACTAGAATACCTAACAACTAACCTTAACTAAAAAAGTTTAACAGTGCAGGAGCATTATATGTTATTCACAAAGACTTATGTTATTCACAAAGATTTATACACTAGAAAAAGAAAAAGATGAAACTATAATTAGCAATAAGCTCGACGGCAATAAGTATAAATAAACATAAATAAATACCTCTATACCTCTATACTTGTAGCTGCACGTAGAATTTTAGTATTCTCTTGTACTTCATTTGAAATGATCCGCAAGAGGCGAAACACGTGTCAGGCAACTGAATTAAAATTGTAAATCCATTTCACCAAGCATGTAGCCCATCACAAATCAATTTAAAATTATGGTTAAAGATTACACCAAGATAAACTGTTGAATGCGAGTAACTAGTAATTAAATCGCCACCCATGAAGTACTTAAATATAACTGGCGATATTTTGGTTATAAAATATAAAATATTACACTTAGCAACATTCAGCTGCAATTTATTTGTCATACACCAATCGGTAATTAGTTTGAGGTTGTACTGTTAGAGCCCATGTCAATAGTAAAAAGGTTAAAAAGTACAGAACCTTGTAGAACGCATGAAAAAACAGAAAACTGACCTGATCTGGTTAAGTATGAATAAAATAAAGCAACCATTGATGTAGAAAATTCGTGTCAAATGCTTTCGTAGAATTTAGGTAAATTACATCTGCTTGAGAACCATTATCTATCGCCTCCGCTACTTCCTGAGTAATAATCATTATTTGTAGTTGTTGATCTACCCTTATAGAAAACACGGACGGTCACCGACATTAAATCTCGTGTTAAAGGAAATATAGAATCATGTGGAAGGAACTCGGAAACTTTACAAAAATTACAGATTATTGACACAGGTCTATAATTAGCTGCCTCAGATTTGCTCCTTTTTTTGAAATGTGAACCGGACCAACCTTTGATGCAACATGCCCTAGATTACTACCACGTCATAGAGTAGCAAGATTACAATTTGCTCGTGAACATGTGGATTGAAATTTGGCACAATGGAACAGTGTACTTTTTACCGATGAGTCTAGATTTTGCCTACACTCACCAGATGGATGAGAGCGAGTGTGGAGACGAACGAACGAACGATTTGCTGAATATACGTTCAGCCCCCGGGTTAGTTATGAAGGAGGTTCCGTGATGGTTTGGGCAGGAATATCACGTGAGGCCTATGTACTGAATTAGTATTTATTGATAAAGGATCGCTGACCGCACAAAGATATATTGAGGAGGTTATCGAAAATTATGTAGTTCCTTTTGCTCCATTTATCGACGACGGTTTTATCACGTTCCGCAAGGGTGCGTCACTGAATATTTGGTAGAAGTTGAGATTGAGAAAATGAACTGGCCAGCATGTTCTCCAGATTTAAACCCTATGAGCATGTGTGGGACATGCTCGGAAGATGCGTTAGAAGTCGAGTAGTGGTACCAGCGTCATTAAACGCGCTCGGGCAATAATGATGGCTGTCTAAACCTTGGTTAATAATATACTATTATTTTTCACACATCTGGCAACCGGTTGTTCATTTGCAGAATTACATTAGGTATATTTTTCGGATTGCAATTAGCACTGTCGCAGAAATAGTTCGAGAAGTATGTGCTGCAATATAGTTTTTGATTTCTGTGTGTAATATGGTTTAAAAGAAATATATGTCTGCCACAGCTAACAGAAGACTAAAGATTTTCAGAGGTGGTTCCACAAGACCAAATTGCAGTCTTTCATCAAAAACGCAAGAAAAAAATTCGCACCTAGCGTAAAGTAAGGTTTTAACTTTTTTATGGCAGTTTTCACTCATTGTCCTACAGTTACACTGGCTGGTGAAAAAGACTTTTGGGAAAGATCGGCGAAAACGCGTTTAGAATAGCGAAGGTTGTATCGGAATTTGTATTATTGTAGGCCATGTTACAGGAAAGATTTTTTAATTCTCTTTTTTTTAACAATAGACCAACATTTTTAGGATCTTTCTTATTGTATCTAATTCCAGTCTTTGTATACATTATTTATAAGAAACAAAAATATCTTTTTCTATTTGATCTATTAACAATTTAAAATTTTCAAATTCAGCAGGCATGCGGGTTTTTCTGTACTTTCCATAATGTTTGTGTTTTTTCTTAATATTATTTATAACATCACGGGAAAACAAGGTAGGATATTTTCCTTTTGGGGGATCATTATATTTGGGCATATACATATCTACCGTATCATATAATTTATTATAAAAAATATCAGAGACAGTCTTAATTGAGCTAGAGTTATACATGCTGGACCAGTTAACATTCAGCAGTGCGTTATATAACTCGTGAAAGTTTGCCCTCCGAAAGTCGTAATTTTTCTCAAAATTCACTTGTAATTTTTACTTAGGTTAATTCCCTTTCTATTCAGTTAACTTCTGGCTTAGTTTCGCTTTATTTGCATCCGGCTTTACTCTTGATAAATCCATTTAATAAACAAATAGCTTATATTTTTATTTTTTTTATTTTTAAAACACACTTGAACTACATAATATAATGGCTTGTGAACTTTTTACATTACATGTACATTAAATGATTAACGAAATATAATTATCCGATAAGCAATAAATTTTCAGTTTGTCTTTGTCCATGGTATTATTGTTTGGGATGCTCCTTGTCTATTGTAAGGTCTGGGAAGTAAAAAGCTCACTTGTCCGATGTATTAACATTGTTTATCTAGCTTATGGTGCTTATGCTATCTTTTAGCGTCTCTGTGGATTCATGCCTTTTCCTGCCCGTTTTCTCTTTACGATGATTAACAACTAAAACCGCAACTGATCCTAGTACAAGTGCACCTCCACACACATAGGTTAAAACGTTTCTATAAAATGCCTTGTCATTTTCGGTGTGGTTTATGCCTTGTATAACCTCCACGGCTACTCCGTTAGAAAGCTTATCAGCAAAGCTCATTAACCCGTATATAAAAGCACCGCTATTTGTTTTGCAGCCAATAAGGTCTGTTGTAATATCTAGACTGGAAACTAGTACGATAGTTCCTGCGAATCCCAAAAGTACTGCAACAGCGAAAATGCAGTACGTGGTATAGTTTTCTCCCTTACCCCACTGAATCCAAATACATCCTATTACACCAAACATCGCTCCCACCATATAGGTTATCTTCCTTCCAAACTTTTTAGTCGCTATGCCAACTGGAAACGATGCCAAAAAGCTAGCGATGTACATAATAAGAGGCACTAAGGCTAATGAACTAGCATACATATCAAGGGATTCAGATAAATACAGGCTAATGAAAACCTGAGTAAGGTTAATAAATAATCTGGAGGACATGTAAACCACCCCAACTAAGTAAAGGTTCCGGTTAAGAAAAAGCTCCCTGAAGCTGCTCTTCTTGCAATCTTTGACATCATGAATATTTTTGGGTACAGCAGGCTCTTTAATAAATACATAAAACAATATGGAGCATACCACACCAAAGGTCATTACCGACCAGACAATGTGTTGAAACTTTTCTGCATCGTTTGGTCCAACTTTGGCTGTACCTCCGCCTGACATATTCAGTAGGCCCCATGTCACCAAATATACTAATACACTGGAAGCGACGCTTGCTCCGTTTCTAAGGGCTACCAGTTTGGTCCGCTGATGCTCATTCGATGTAATTTCGGGAATCAGCGACATGTGAGCGATCTGGACTGCTGCCCAGCCAAACTGGAAGATAATTATGAAGAATGAGTAGTAAACCATTTGTACTGTACTAGAGGAATTTTTGCAGTCTATGCATGGTGAAAAAATAAAGGGGCATGTGAAGACAACACACACAGTCCCTATAAAGTACCATATCTTTCTTTTTCCAAACCTGTATATCCACCAGTCATGATCTTTATCTGAATGGTAACCAATAAATGGAGTCGCTATTGCATCTGCTATTTGGCCGATCAATAGTAGAAGTCCGGCCTGACCATTCTCGAATTGTAGAACCTAAAATTTAAAATATTTGATAAGGAATGCCGAAACTTGAGCCATATAAATTATATACAGGTGAATCTTTCTTTGGAGATGATAATATACCAAGTAAAACCAATATTATTTTGAGCTTAATTCTCCTTATTTTGATCTTCCAAACGAAATTATATTTATACCCACTGCATTAAGATTAGAATATGTTAAACCTAAACTAACATTTACCCGCTTAGCTCTAGCCCCAACGTTAAACATGAACTAATTTGCCGAGTTTCCTTGGATATTGTTTTATTTTTTTCACCAAACAGTTTTTGCTCAAGAAAGACGTCTTTAAAAATATGGTTGTTCTGCTTCTAAAGCTGTTGATTATAAGCTGGATGGTATGACTAGGACACCCGAGGTTGCAGAAAAGTTTTTAGAACGGGTTCAAGAAGAAATTTTAGATTGAAATGAACAAGATCCAAGTTTGAAAACCAGATATTTAGGCTTATAAGTTGTAATTTTTAAAGATACAATAAATTGGATTTTAAGAGAACAGATGCTTCATCCATACTGCCTCTAGATAGACAATACAAGAGCTTTCAACCCTCAATCTCGAAATCTGACTCGGCTTCTGTCGACTCATTCTTATCATGAAAATTTTTATAGAAAGTAATATTTACCGATGAGTGTTGTTTTAGAAGAAGTACTTGATCAACAAGTTACATATTTATGCGGGTTATAGCTCGCATGCAATGAAGCTTGTGCAACATCAACAATACTTTACAATAAACGTATGCCTCGGTAAACCATCCTTTTCTCTCGACAATAATGGAACACTTTCTACCTCGGAATGTAATATACTATTTCAGTTTCGCGTGTGAATATATAAAAATATATAATGCAAAGCAACAGAAAAACTGGAGAATCTCATTTATCACAAACACATTAAAAAGGATAGTCTTACTAATGTGGAGACTCAGATAAAAAAATAATTCCACCTAACGGGCGTCATAAAGATTAGAGATACGTTAGCAATTTTCCCTTAGTGCAGTTCTGTGTCTTATGGGCTTGCGATTAAAATCGCTGAACGTAAAACCTTTCTATTATATTAGCTACATTACGTTTTTTAATACCGGGTATAGAAACTACATTGTTTTGACGAAATTGTTTTAAAATCAAATAAAACGACTTCAGTCTACCTCCACATAGTTTTATTATTAAGATCGTTATCCAACATGTTTCGGACATATATATGTCCATCTTCATGGATACTAAAAGAAATTTCCCTAGGTACTATACATAAAGAGAGGAGAAAAGGTTTTGTGGACTACTTTTTCAAGTTGAAATTGTTTTAGATCTTAGAAGAAAATAATTTGGACTATGGAGGTATCGATATGGGTAAATAAATTAACTGCTGGAACATTGAAACGCATGAGAATGCTTTCTAGTCTACAAGGTATTAATGAATGTAACGCAAATTTTTAGGGGATGGATAGGGTTCATCAAAATAGGAAAGAAAAAAAGTACTCAATGGTTGGCTCAAAATTTATTGTTCCGAAATAAAATTTTATTTAGTGATGATGCAAGTTTTGGGCAGAAGAGAATTCTCATGCGATAGTCGATTTTTCCAGTATGAGTTTACAGTAAATGTGTGGGTTGGCATTATTGGATGCTGTTTGTAAGTATGTATGACCTTCCTGGAACCAGTGAGTATTCTCAGCAGACCAATAACAATAATTGTGTCTATTAACAATGGCATTTAAATGGAAAGTAGCTTTGTCCGAGAAAATGATATTAGTTGCGAAGTTATTATCGTTATTGCATCTTTCCATCGTCGGCTCACAAAATTCAGCTCTTCTATCAAAATTGTCCTCGTTTAACTCGTGCACCAACTTTATGTATTATATAGGGATGCAACTTCTCCTGCTTAAACAAATTTTTCACTCACTGATGACACACATTAAAATATATAAATATAAAAATATTGATAGCAGGATATCCAATGCTTTATCTCCCCCGGTTGCTGTTTTAGGTCGACCTGATTTAGCGACTTCCCTAACATTGCCTGTTTCTCGAAATTTCTTTACCACTAGACACACCGTTGACTGATTAATTGGAGGCCTATTTGGATAAAATTCATTAAAATGTTGCCAAACCTGATCTTGCGATCTCTTCATATTTCAGTAACCGCTCATAATTAAAATTTCTCGTTGTTTCTCATTCAGATGAACCATAGTGTAAACAGATTGGAAATTAGACAACAGAAAATTAAACAGGAACTCAAAATTGACACCTCTTAGGTCGCCGTGATGAAAACACCTTGACTCAACTGGTGGGTATTAGGTAGGAATAATTATAATTAGGAAGTTTTTCATTTTCTAGAAAAAGCTTGCAGATAGATGAAAATTTGAAATACAAAAATTCAGAGTTTTCCCAGTAGAATCCAAATATGCAATCATATGCAGGGTGTTCTATTTAAAATAAGTAAGTTAGTCTATGGTAACCAAACCAGAAATGACACAAAAACTTAATGTAGGTAGAAACGTGGGGAATAATTTACTGAACAACTTTCATAAAGGTCACTTTTTTGTACACGAGGTAATTCAAAACTTACAGGCATTATGCGCGACTTCTTTGCCACTACTTATGGATTTAATATTAGATTTTAGAAATACTTTTTTATGCTTACCAAATGTAAGAAAACGAGCAGATAGCTAAACCACATAGCAGCACAAACGTCATTTAATATATGACCCAATCCGTAAGCTAGGTAAACTCTGAAAGGAAGCATCTTGCTTATTTTAAAGCACAAGTCTTCTGGTCCATTTTTAACATCCATTTTGTAAATTTTTATAATGTAATAAAATATGTTTATTATTTTTATTATTATTATATGCTTTTTGGAATTATATAGTTATTTTTCTTCGATTGTTTTTATTTAACATCGACAGCCACAACAAAGGCAACAACAAAGGCAGCAACAACAAATCACTTTGGCGATGGAGAAACCGCTGTTGGGTTCCTTTGCCAGAACAGCTTTGGCAATCACTAAAGACTCTGAAACTGGAAAAGAAAATATATAAAATGATTGTAGGAAAATAGTAACGTAGATAAGAGCAGGTTCAGAATATAATCTTCTTTATTTAATTATGTACGTAAAGTAAGCGCCACAAATATAACATTATTGCTTACATTTCTGCCTTCTTTATAAAATCTCCAGCAAAAAATGCCGCCTCTACGCGGCCATGCATTGTGGCTTAAAAAACAAGTGTATTATTTGGAGAACTTAAAAGTCAGATGCCGCCGAGTACGATTTCGTGCAGACATAAGACATCCTGGCATCTCTTTTTAACGTAGTATAGAAAAGAATAGAGCAAAGCCGTATTGGCGCATCGCCACTAGCGATCAAAATACTTTCAATAGGTCGAGTTTTACATGGTACTATCAATTTCTAACTGATTCAGCCAATGAGAAGCCAAGAGAATATTCATAAGAGGAAATTAAATACAACATTATTGGCGTCCACGTTGACTGTTAAATTATTATTAACCGGTGATATTGTCGCTTTCTTTCTCGTTGGAGTTTTTATGCAGGCACTTAAATGTAAATGATAATTGTTAATCTGTGGCGCTAACTTTAACTAGAACTACAAACTAGATCAAATTGGCCAACAGGGTTAGTTTTCACCACATATACAGGGTGATTCAGGAGGAAATGTCAATATTTCAGGTACGTATTTGGGGGCCCAAAATAAATAAACAACACTGTTTACTTCTAAGCAAAAATCAGCTCTCTGACAAGTAGCTAAGGTCGCTCTATGAATGGATGCGGGTATGTTTCATAGTTGCTGCTGCATTTATTATTCGATCGAGTAATGCATCTCTATTGTTTACTTTGATTGAATATACCAATGTACTGCACATAAGTAAAGATTCCGCGAAATCAATATGCTCCGCAATTAGCTTTGTCTTTGTGGTGGGAGTTCAGTACCCAAAAAATATGCCGATATTTGTAATAAGAAATTGCAGATTAAGACTGCTTGATGATAGAAGGAGATATGTTTTAATGAAATGGTCTGTTTGCAAAACATGATACTTAATTGTACAGACTTATTTTAATGAATTATTGCTAGACCAATTTTAAGTCGAAACAATTATGTTGTAACCATAATATCCTTAAACACTTTGTTACAGTTCGAACATTGCATTTCATAAGTTTGATTATCTTTGTTAAGTTTTCGCTTTTAAATTGTTAAAATACATATGTAGACTCTCACCTTAAACATTAATTACTAATTAAGTTACCTGTAATAGCCAAAATTTTCATTATGTTTAGTTTCAAACCTTTGTTGATGTTTATATTCCAGGAATGTTTTGTATCTTGCAAGACATAGCCAAGTGGATTGATTTCTCTGTTTCTTGTTTGATACTACTTGCAGACAGGTTTGATTTCAAATATTTGTTCTAATTGATTGGTAATTGATAAACTTTTCAAGTTATCAATAGAAATAACTTCTTGTATTTGAGATGTTGGTTAAATGTCTCGACTGTTGTAAATAAGCTGTTTTTAAGAAAATCGATAATAGGTCAGTGTCAGACTGACAGTTTCTGTGCATTTTCACAGCCCCGTCTGGTTAATTTTTGCTTGGTCGCGTGGGTTGACTTCGCTCGCCGTTAGTTTTCTATGTTATTAAAAGAGGTTAATTTCCGTAGATAGGGTTCACTAATTTTTGTCATTGTTTTGTTTTGGTAACTATGTACGTGGGAGAAAAATAAGAATCGGACCTTTCGACGATGGACACTGGAAGTTAAAGCACGTTTGTGGAAAAAGCTCCCCAAGTTTAGTTTTTTTGAGCCGGGCAGGCTAATGTAGTGCCGATAAAGCATCCACAGATAACCTCATTGTATACATTATACATAATTATATTATAAAAACATCACCGATATAATTTTAAACGAAATTATGTCAACGCCACCGATTTTTTGAAAATAATTATTTTATTATTAACAACTATCCAATTATGAACAAAATAGGTCTCTTCTATTTTCGTCATTAAATTTACCGTTTCGAATATAATAATAATAACAATAATAATAATAATAGTAATAATAATAATATTGATAATATTAATCGAAAATTTTTTTTTTTAAATAACTTATTACACGAAATACAGTTTATTGTGGTAGGATCAGCATCAAGATCAGCTTGAAAAATTTACTCAGCGATTAATATTGATATTGAAATGGAATAGAAGAATGGCAATATAGTGTACAATCAACGGAAACGCGTGTTATACTTTATTTTTAAATGATGCGAAGTAATAAATCAATCAAAACCGTCTTCTTCATGGGCGTGCAAGATTTCTCGGCATGAATAGATTTAAATTTAAAATTTTTAAATTTGTGCAGATATAGTACAAGTATAGACATTAAATTCAAGTTTTATCTTCAAATGTATATTTTGATATTAAGTTCTTTAAGCTTAAAGTATGTACAGCCATACCATTTACCTGGAATTTTAAAAAGCAATTTTATCAAAACTAATTAGAGTCCAGGTATTTATTCCGTTTCTGCTCCAATCATTCTATTCCTTTTTTTTTGTACCTAATCCTGGTTACCTGTTTGCTAATTATGTGGTTATTATGCCTTTATGGGTGCCCCTATTGGAATAATACACCTATTTATATACAGGGTGACAATTTGAAAACGAACAGCATTTAATATTGCCTTTACCAATGATAGTATAAAAATTTGGCGAAACACGTCAATTGATATATCCGAGGATATATCAAGGGGGAAATTTTTTAAGGCATTTGTTGTCGTGTTACTTTCAACCCCCTGACCCCCAGGGTACCTACCCCTAAAATTTTAAATCGCAACCCCTATTTCTTTTACCATTTTTGTATTCCTTATAAAATTCTACGCAAACTGTATTATTTTTTTTTCAAAATTATGGTTATTAACCTCAAAAATGAATGAAATGTATTTAAATAAACATTTAAATAATGCAACTCCTTGAAAAATTATGATAATGATAGATAGTGTCAGATCTGGTGACCTAGGTGGCCATTCTATGGGTCCCTCCTACCAATCCACTGCTCTGGGTAATGATTATCCAACCACTCTCTTACTGGGCGTACATAATGCGGAGGCGCTCCGTCCTGTTGGAAGTGGAGCAAATGTTCATCTAGAGCAACATTTCCATTGGCGTCCCTTTGATTTTCCACCTCACGAATTATAAGAGGTTCTACAGCTGTGTCTAACATTTCTGCATAAATTTCACCATTTAGATTTCCATTGATAAAGAGGGGACCGATGATACTATTGCCTAATATACCCGCCCAAACATTTATTTTTTGATGGTATTGCGTATGCCCCTCTGTAATAATTTGAGGATTGAGGTCGCTCCAACAACGACAGTTTTGTTTGTTGACCTTGCCATTTAAGTAGAAAGTACATTTGTCACTAAAACAGATATTCTTTATTAGCCTGGGCTGAGTAATAATCTTATCCGTCATAATTTCGCAAAACTCAATACATCTGTCCGGGTCATCGTCCCCTAATTCTTGAGTAATTAGGAGTTTGTATGGATGAAATTTGTGAAGCTTCAATATATTCCTGACTGACTCACGCGACAGTCCAGTTTGATCTGTAACTTTACGAAGGGACGTAGTGGGAGCAATAGCAACTTACCCAAGAACCTCAATCTGAGCGGCCTCATTGAGCAGTCTTGGCTCATTCCTTTTCTTATTGCAAACAGATCCTGTTTCGTCAAATTTAGAGGCTAACTCACGGATGTACTTATGTCCAACATTTCTTTCACGATGTCTTTCCTTGAATACGGCCGCCGTTCTTGCAAAGCAACGATTTTCAGCTCCGTAAATGAAAATCATTTCTACGCGTTCAGCAATAGTGTAAACCATTTTAAGAATCGACACTAATAATTAAAAACTATTGAAATGTTTATGAAATTAACTTTCACAGCTTATTCCACTGGTTCTAGAAGAACATGAAATAAATAATGAACACCAGGAGTCGGAAAATAAAGTACCTACTAAGTACTTATCATTTGTTCGAAATATCAGGAATAAGCAAATCGAGAATCTTGTTTTGTCGAAAACGGCAAAAAAATTAAATTATTTTATGTTTTCTAGTGGCGATATCGAAGACGAAATGTAAATAAATAAAAGAATTTGGAATGTAACTATTGGTAGGTACAAACAGTTTTAAACGAAGTGCTATAAGGCGGTGAATGCAATCCGTTTTAAAATTCGATATTAAATACATTTCATTAATTTGGGAGGTAATATTGAAAAAACAAAATACAGTTTATGTAGAATTTTATGAGGAACACAAAAATGGCAAAAGAAATAGGGCTTGCCATTTAAAATTTTAGGGGTAGGTGCCCTGGGGGTCAGGGGTTTGAAAGTAACACGACAACAAATGCCTTAAAAAATTTCCCCCTTGATATATCAATTGACGTGTTTCGCCAAATTTTCATACTATAATTGTAGAGGCAATATTAAATGCTGTTCGTTTCCAAATTGTCACCCTGTATATACATACCTACTTTGGGTGATTGTTTCTCAGTGAAACTAGTCAAAGTGTGAAGTGTCAGTGTTTTTTTAATTACATATACAGACTTTTCAACAATTGCCTCGACGCCCTAAAGTCGGTCCATGTACAGTAATTGAAAAAAAATTAATTCTTAACTGTTACGATTCTATTAAAAGTAAGAATACAGATTTGAGTGTTCACAATGCAGTGCAATTTACAGCAGATATACGTAACGTTGGAAAAACAACAATATATAAACTTTTAAAAGAAAAAAAAAGTGTTGGCGTCAAACCTCCAAAAACTTTTCCAGAACGACCAAAGCTTGAGTTGGATGACGTTATACTGCAAAGAATAGGGCGAAAAGTTCATAGTTTCTCGGCAATCCGAGAAGACCAGGACTACCTATTTAGGTGTAGAAATACGCTTTGGAAATTATTAAAAAAAATGAGTATTTGGTAGAAAAAACATCATAGGCAATCGATTATAATAGATAGAAGCGACATCTTCTCTTGGAGAAGAAATCACTTAAGAAGCATCCGAAAAGTCAGGGTAGAAAGAGAAATATAGTTAACCTAGACGAAACATGGCCAAATGAAGACCACACTGTGACTAAATTGTGGCAGGATGAAAATATTGAAAGTTCAAGGCAAGCCTTTTTGGAAGGATTGTCTATAGGATTAATACCGCCATCTGGAAAAGGACATCGACTTATCATAACTTATATTGGAAGTTGTGAAGGTTTCGTTAAAGGTGTTCTACTAATGTTCCAATCTAAAAATACAGGAGACTATCACGAAGATATGAATGCCGATATCTTTGAAGAATGGTTCTTGCAAATGTTGGATCTAATATCAAAAGATGCAATAACTGCATTATAATGCAAGTTATCACTCTAGGATGACAGAAAAATTACCGACAAGTGCGTGGCGTTAAAGTGAAATAATAGAATGGCTAAGTTTAAGACAAACAGAATTTCCATTAGATTCCTTAAAAAAACTATTGCTACTAGCCAATTCACATAAAAATGCATTCAAAAAATATGATGTCGATGCTCAAAGCGCCTCCTTTCCACTGCAAATTAAACCCGATCAAACTTATATAGGTTCAAGTAAAGACAGTTGTCGCCAGGAAAACACGACTTATAAAATGGTGAAATCTTTTATGCAGCTATTGGTAAAATCAATGCGGAAAAGTGGAAAAAGTGAATCGATCATGTGATAGAAGAAAAAGGAAGATATATTAATTGAGAAAATGGTGAAACCGCATATTATAAACGGTGTTAATAAAAGTTCATCTTCCGAATCGGATTATAATTAAGCCATAACAACATTTCATGCCGAAATATTATTTCCTATTTTTACTGCATTTAAAACATATCAGTGTAGCAGGTCCATGATTCCCTTCCTCTTACAGATTTCCCGTAGCCACAGATTGGTGCGTCGACCTGTAGGTTGTCGGTTTCCGTTATACGCCAATGCGTGTTCATATAAATACATGGACATTTCTTCTTGGAAGGCGTTTCTGATATAATTATTGAGGAACTGTCGCATTTGCGTTCACTCTTCAATATAGTAAAATATTGTCGGCGTATTCACCATTGAAAAAACCAGCCATCATCGATGTAGA
Source organism: Polydrusus tereticollis (assembly GCA_963920685.1). Lineage (NCBI taxonomy): Eukaryota > Metazoa > Arthropoda > Insecta > Coleoptera > Curculionidae > Polydrusus > Polydrusus tereticollis. The sequence continues at coordinate 93,482,527 of OY987329.1, forward strand.
ATAAACAGTTTTATAGAAACGGTATTTTTTGTTCTTTCTATGTCTTCTTTAGTTTAGGAAATATGGCCATTTTAAGTTTTAAAATTGTCATCTTCTTTTGACATGCATATAGCAAAACGTTTCGACTTAAAATTGAGCTAGGAATCATTCGTTAAAACAAGTACTTAACATTTGCCTAAAATATGCACGTTGATGTTTCGTCTTTATTCCGCAAGTAGAGATATACATTTATAAAGCAAACTATAAGCTGTCATAGTCACAGTGGCTTATTATCAATAACAGCAATTCTTAAACTTACAACAAAAGAAACATGTATTGAATTATAAGTGGCAATTTATAAAATTGCCATCTTCCCACTTATGTTTATCTAAATATATAAACACGTACCTACGTAAAGTTTGAATTTTCTTTATTTTTGCTACAAAATTAATTACTTTTTAGCAACTTTATACAACTTATATTTAGTGTTCAGTATCAAGATTTTCAAAACGAAACATTTCAATAATTGACTTCGCCATACCAATTTTTTATTAGTAGTTTAACAAAAAATATTCAAATTTCGTAAGCGTAGGTAGAAATCTATTAATAAATCAAACACGCAGTCGTTACGTAGGTGCGCGAATTGCTTTTGTATTACGCTAGTCCTCTTTAGATAACAAAGCATTTTTTTCTGTGTTTTGATTAAAACTTGGCAAACCAGTTCGTGCAATTCTAATAAATATAAACGCAGATAAATCTAGATTCAAATATTGAACATTAAAACTGAATGAAAAAGCAGTAATTGTGGTCATTGTACCGGCTTTTCTCTTTTGGAGAGTGGTGATTCGACCGTAGGAATAAGACCCTCGCCTGGAACGACTTTCCGACCATCATCAGAAGGTCAGGCAGGTTTGGCGAGGGCCTAGGTGGCTGGACTGAGTGGATAGGGGAAAACTCAGAGGTAGGCAGGGTCGCTTTGATCCAATTACCAAGACTGTGTGCCTTCCCTAATCTAGCACTGCTCATTAACTGAATTGTACAAAGGGAGACAAATTTTGGGCGTGGCCCCAGAAAATTTTTACCCTGTGGCGCGCTATTTTATTCCACCTCAAAAACCTGGATCTCCATTGAAAAAAAACTAATGCCTCATCTATGGTTAAACCCACAAAAAAAAACTATCTGCGCAACTGACATGCGCCTATTAATGCGCCCACCATTTGAACAGACACTATTTAGTTAAAACTCAACGATCCCTTTTTATTTGGAAAATCTTTGTCCACAACTTTATTCCAACAAGCAGTCCATGACAGTTTGTTAATGTCAAATACTATTATCCAGTCGCGTGACATAACAAAACCATTCCATAATGTGACATTTATCTGGTCGATTGCAAACCGGATTGATAAATAGTGCCGATTGCTGGTTAGAACCAACCTCACATTTCCATTTGGACTTTGTTGACAGCGAATGGATTGGATGATTTCTTGGATCATATTTGTTCTATTTGCCTTTTACTAAATTTTCTTAATTTCTTGCCGATGATACAGCAATTACTGCGAAATCAAAGATTTTTCTGAATCGGTCCAAGACGAAGGTCATATTTTTCTTAAAGAGTTACGTAAGATGACCTGAGACCAGGCTAGTAGTCAATGAAGTCCAAGTGAGCTGGTATTAGGAAGTGAAATACCTGGGACTTACCTCTGATCAAAGACTAAACTGGACACTTAATTCAATTAACAGAGTCAAGCTAGTATTACGACAATTAGGCTTCACCTACTCCCTGCTTCACAGGCGAAGTAGACTTAGCAACGGAATGAAAGTAAATCTACAAAGTCCTGGTCAGGCCGGTTCTGACCTATGATGCGCCCTCGTGGTGTAACATAAGCAGGGCAGAGCTGAATTAGTTTCATGTGATTTAAAACAGGGCACTGAAGTGAATCTCAGGTGTCTCCAAGTACACAATAAACCGCATGCTACATCAGGACTTCCACGTACCGACAATTAACGATTTTTTTTTAAATTATCACTGACTATCACAAACAAACGGACGTATATACCTGACTTACACACGAGAGCTAGAAATGTATGTTTTGTTAAATAGTTATCTTATGTTTTTAGTGTTATTTTCCCATTTTAATTTGTATGCAAGTTCCTTATTAAAATAGTACCTGATTAGAGAAATCACAATTATGATTTAGGTAATAATATAAAGAAAAAGTAAAATAATAATGGGAATTTCACATTAAGTTATTTATAATAGATTTAAAAAAAGATAAAATATTTCACTTATGTTTTTGTACGGCTCAAACACAGTTTGAAGATTTACGTCATATTATGATAAGATTATAGGCTACGGTTCCGGTGCAAGCGACTATTGTTTGCGCGTTTACGCGCTTACTCGCCCAACGTAGAGGTTTTGGTTTATCCAGCTTTTGCACGATTCAAAGCGCTAAACTGAACTAACCGTACGGACAGTAGGGGACATGTATATTAACGAAACATATAATTTAGCCGAAACCAATTTTAGTGAATATTTTGAGGAAATAAAAAAATTAAACAATTTAGTGATTTTATTAATGTTATCGTATTACTTAGAATAGGTAGGTACTCCTTTTTTACATATCTTCAATAACTAATTCCAAAACGTGGAGCAACGGTTCAATTCAGTTTTTTTGTGTATTTATTTGTTTGGGAATTCGAGCGAATTGGAGTAAATTTACTTGAACTGCAAGCATAGCCTAAAGATATGATTTCGATGGTGATCGTAGCAACCGCAAACATGCTGCCGCCTGTGGTCGGAATAATGTAGAATGAACCGACAGACCCTGGTGCCGGTATCCTATGCAGTCGGTTTTAGCTTGCAGTGATAAGATGTCGGACGAGTTTGAACCCAATAAGATGTTGAATATTTTGTTGGAAGAGATAGATGACGATGACATTTCGTTACTTTATACCAAAAAAAAGAAGAAACCTCTCAATGCCGTTTTTCAGCAATAGACCAGATAAAGGAAGTTACTCAGTGATAATTAAAAATCATCTGTAATATGACAAAGAAATATTTCGAGAAGCTATTGTCGGTAAAATAACAGACTGTTTCATTTTATACTTCGATTCAATCACTTTTTAACACATATCGGTACGCGGTCGGCGATAACACTGGTTCACGAGCGGTGGTGCGGTCTGCGGTAGCGGTGAGGTGCAATCTCAAGCGACATTGTCACTATGTTCATAAGGTAAATATTCACCTTCATATAAAATCAGTTAAACCAGTTCTGTCGCCAGCGGTCTGTCGCTGCAACCTGGAGCTTACAGTCTGCGGTCATAACCGGAGTCATACCTTTAAGGTGGGATTTCGTTCCGTCCAGCGCTCACGGCTCGCGGTTACGTCCAGCCATCGAGCACTGCTACAATGCCTTGCAATGGGAATCATTTCATTGAAGTGTGTTCGCAGCAACATTTAGAGTAAGATTGGTACAGTTTTGTGAAAGAATCATCGTCGATCTCTTCATCGTTCATCAGAAACAATGCAGCCAATATAATTTGCAAAAGCACTTTTCAGTTTTTATTATTCCTATGTAAGTAATCGAGGTTGCCTCCTGTGGTGACAGTGTCAAGATATTTGTTCACCATAGTTTTTGAAAAATACTCGTGTTTTAAATAAAGATCTTTAAAGTACAAAGTGTTATTCTCAACAACTAATACAATGACATAGCCAGGTGAAAAAGGACTGTGAAGACAAGAAGCTAGAATGTTTGCGAAAATTGAAAACTTCTGCAAGGCGCCAAAACCGCTTGAACTTACTGGTAACGTAGCAGATAACTTTAAAAGATTTAGACATAGACTGACCTATTTCTTACGGTTTTCGACGAAGGCTCGAAAAAAGAGTAAAGAAAGATTGCAATATTCTTAAATTTGATCGAAGATGAAGCACCAGACCTCTACAAGACGTTCACATTTGAAGCCACCGAAAACAAGACATTAGAAATAATAAGGTCTAAGTTGGAGGCTTACTGTGCTTAGAAGGAAAACGTAATTTTTTAACGATTTAAGTTTAATATCAAAAATAAGGACCAAACTTCTCATAGTTTTGTCACCGAGTTACGCAAGGCCTCATTGTCAACTAAGCATCCAAAGAAGGATGACATAATACGGGACCTTACAGTGATTAGCATTCCAGATATAACAACTTAAGAAAGAAGAGAGCCAATTTTGACCTTCAGAAAAACAGTAGATTTTTGTCAAGTGACTGCCTAAATTTACACATAGACATAGGAACATTACGGCTGGCCGTCACTAACAAACGTTTCTGCGGAATGCGATCGCTAGACATCGCAACGAAATCCTACCTTAACATTGAGCACCTCTCCCGCAACTTGCCTACCTACAGGCACCGATTAATTCAGTGCAGTATGAGTCTTCTAAGCGAATATATAGGGTGGACCGGACGTATTTGTATCTGACAGTTACGACGCGAGTAGTGGGGTAAGTATTAGAATTTTTTGTGTGTTAGTTTTGTTTTAATATTTTCGGTTAGTTTACTTAGTTTGTAGTTGCCTTGTTGCAATACCTTTAATTTTTAATTTTTTATTATGACGCTACAAAGTATTGTATCTGAGAGATACAGCCTGAGCAATTTTGTAATTGTGTGCATTTAGATATTATATTTTCTCGTTTTACAGGTACAATCGCTTCGGAGAAAAATTCTACAACCTAGAAGATGAAAAAGATACTGCTGAGATTTATAACTAGTTATTTCACGACCTCGATAACAAAAATACTGAAGACGATCATCAATCTAAAACGCTTCAGGAGCAGCATGTTATTGAAGATGAGGAATGTGACACAGATGCATCTGAAAAACTAGAAGAAAGACTTCAGGACGTTATCGGTCATACTAGAAATGCCTCCAGTATTTTAGATACTTGAATGTGCTTTTTTGGTGAAGATATGCGAGAGATCGTTGAGAAATTCACCAACCAATATATTATTATCATCAAAGAAAATTACAGTCGTGCTTAGGCCTTTTTGGGACTATTATGTTTAGCAAGACACTACAAAGGTGAAAGGTTAAACCCTGAAGATTTCTGGGACTCGGCTGGATTCAGCGTCGAAATATTTCGACTTACTATAGGTGTAAGAAGATTTCCATTTTAATTTCAGTCGATAAGATTTGATGACCGGCAGTCAAGGACTGAAAGAAGAAAATATGATCGTTTGGTACCGATTCGCGAAACAGCTTCTTGCGAGCTGCCAATCATCATATTCTGTAGGTGAGAATGTGACTCTCGATGAGAAGCTTAAAGCACTTAGAGGGAGATGTCCCTTTATTCAATATATTCCTTTAAAACCTGTAAAATATTGATTAAAAATTTTTGCTGTGGTAGATTCAAAAATCTATTATACGTGAAATCTTAAGATTTACGCTCAAAAACAACCGGTAAGGCCATATGCAATTAGAAACAAAAGTTTAGACATTGTCGAATGAATAATTCCTGCCATATATAATTCTGGCCGTAACGTTACCGCTGACAACTGGTTCGGTGATGTATCTCTACTAAATTCTTTGTCAGATAATCATGGTTTGTCATATTATGTCGAAACACTAAAAAAGAATAAATCGCAAATTCCCAAGCCACTAAAAGATATAAAAGACAGGGATATTTTGCTAATGTGTTTGTATATAGAAAGGACTACACTTATCCACTATGGTCCGCAAAATAATAATCAGAAAAAATAAGTTTTAATAATTTCCAGGATGAATAATGATGGTGTCATAGATAAAGAAACAGGGCCAAAGAACAAGCCTGAAAAAATACCTTGTTATAAAATAACCAAAGCAGGTGTTGATATGCTGATGTGTTTTGCATATAAGTGGGTAAAAATATCACACGATTGTCAGTGGTGATTTTTATTTCAATGTTGAGTGTTTCAGATATTAACGCCCAGGTATTATATTTAGGAAATGGGAATGATACACAGCGATGAACATTTTTAAAATATTTGGGAAAACACCTGCTTTAAGAACATCTAATGCGAAGAACAGCTATCACTTTTCCTGCATCTTAAATAGTTAGTGTAATAAACCAACACACTCACAAACGAAAAAGACGATGGTGGAACCCAGACTAATATTGTTTAGGGAAACCAATCACGCAAGAGAAGCAAGCCTTGTCAGCAAAATCGAAAGATGCGCCTAACAAGATACTGGTGCAAGACCACCTGTGGTTCGTACCTGTGTTTACAATATTCCGCTTTCGTATGCTAGGAAGGCTGCGAACAAGGACACCTAAACCCAAACAAAGATCTGAAAAACTCTGAAAACAACTAACATGAATTATTACATTGCATAAGAAAATACTTTTCGGAACGATTTTTTTCGCTTTCGATTTCTTTACTTTCAGGACGATTCTTGTTACTTTCGGGATGATTTGGGTATCTATGTAGGCGGCTTTGACAATAACATGAACTTTGTATTTTATTATGACAGAGCTTGTCATGTAACATTGGTGTGTGTTTTTCCGCTTTTCAAATCCAAAAATGGAAATCAGTAGTGAAAGTGAGGCTGAAATGATTCCACATGAGATTATTGAATCTACTAAAGCGGCTACTTATGAATTATTGCCGGTAAAGTCAAGAGAGAGGTATGAATTGGTCTACAATTTATTTCGCAAATGGAACAATAATAAAAGTGTGCATAATTTAAATGAACAAGTGAATCTTGCATATTTATTGGAAATATCTAAAATCTTAAAGACATCAAGTCTCTAGAGCAATTACTCGATGCTTAAGTCCACAATTAATATTAAAAAAAAATATAGATATAAGCCGCTACCCCAAAGTTATTGCTCTCCTTAAAAGAAAATCTATTGGCTATAAACCAAAAAAATTAAGAATACAGAATAAAGAAGAAATAAATCGCTTCTTATCAGAAGCTAGAGATTATATCTACCTACTGGCAAAGGTAATATAAATAAATCTAATTCCTCTTCTTCTTTGTGATTATTTTTTTTTATTTTAGGTTTTATTAATAATTGGTTTGGCTGGCGCTTGTGGTCGCGAAGAGCTTTGTAAAATGAATTTGGATGATATAGAAGATAAGACAACCATGTTAGTGAATAAAATTCCTAATTCTAAAACGAATATGGAAAGAAGCTTTGTCGTCATTGAAGAAAATAATACTTCTTTATACAGAAAATATTTGCCATTACGTCAAGCAAACACACCACATCGTAGATTATTTGTTTATTATGAAAACGGAAAATATACTGTATAACCTATGGGTATTCACACTTTTGGAAAAATTGCCTGCACAATTGCTGAATTTCTTAAATTACCAAATCCCAAAGAATACACCGGGCACTGTTTACGCAGGAGCTCAGCCACTTTACTCGCTGAAAGTGGTGGTAGTATAACCAAGTAAAAGAGACACGAGGATGGAAATCAATCAATGTAGCAGATGTAGCAGAGAAAACTACTACAACTACTGATGCATCTAATTCTAATTTCAATACTGCCACTTTTGTTAATATCCCTGATAAAATTAGTATAAGTAATTGTCATAATTGTGTCATTAATATTCATTAGTAATGTATTCATAAGAGTGATTGTTAAATGTAATTTTCTATATAAAGTTTATACGTTATTATCCATCGATATCCTTTTTGACATACAAAACAGCTACGGAAAAAATATTGTATGTAACACGATTCAAAAGTGATTTTACGAGACTCGCAGGACTCCAGTTTCTACTCATCCCGTAAAATATCACTTTCGGAATTTGTCACGTGAATTACTATTTTTTCGAAATGTCAATGTAAGTTTTACCCCTACTAATAAACAGATAATCTATTTTTTTTAAATTCACTTGTGTGTGCCTAAGATACAACGCGATTAAGTGTGTCCTATTATAGGCGCGAGCAGTTGAGTGTTGAGAATGACTGATGGCCGCTATTTCCTAAAACTCAGTAAGCAACATGCACAGTAATGCACACTGATGCGCCCAGCATATTATGAACGCTGAACCAAATTGTTCAATTCAAATCGCACCACTCGCGTAACTTCACCTAGATTAAAATGTTTTTCTTAACATACCTACATTGTAGAAAATGTTGGGCGAGTAGTATGTCCAGATCTGCATCGCGTCACGTTGTTCTTCGACCGTTACGGTTAAATAACAGACTTGTGTCAATATAACGTTTAATAAACTAATGAATTATTAAAAATAAAAATCATCGATTAATGTAAACACTACTTACTACACACTTTTGAATCTCATCGTCAACCTAGTTTTGAAGTAGGCTTTTCTTGATTAAAATTTAATTGTGTTTATTTGGATACGCACGAATGCGTACGAAGCGAGCTATACGAGCAAAGGGATTTGCCATTTTTTAAGATTTACTCGAAATATAGTTATTGTCGCAAGCAGTGCTATCATAGTTTCATTATCACACGAAATAATAAGAAGCTAATTCTAGGTGTGTTTCAACCAGCGATTCGGGACTATATTTCAATCAAAAAGAGAGTTCACCAGATGAATATTACATGAAGAGCCCAGGAAGCCTTGGTAAGTACTACAACTGGTTAATTGTATTTGATAGTTTGAAACTGTCAAAGACTACTGGTTGGAATATACGTACTAATAACAAAATTGTATTGGCAGCTAATGGTCGAAACAACGGTTTTTGAAAAATCGTCAAATTCATATACAGGATGTTTGCTAACTACGGTACAAAACTTCAGAGGGTAATACATAGGGTCGTTTTAAGAAAAAAAGTTCCTATCAACATATGTCCGGAGTTGCTTCGTTTCTGAGATACAGGGCATTGAAGTTTAAAAAAAAAACGGTCATAAATATCCTTAAACCGATTTGGTTAAAATTTGGTTCAATTACTTGAAGTAATAAGGCGCTTATTTAGCCCGAACTAGAATAAAACTATTAGGTCCAGTGGCGTCTCAGTGGGCACCACAGCCAATTATTACTGAGAAGAAAAAGTACGCCACTGATTATTCCTTATGACATTGCAATTGTCAATTATCCGATTCCTCAAGTCGTTCACATCTAGTAAAGGAGTTTTATAAACAAGAGCCTTCAGATGGCCCCATAATAGAAATCTAGAGGATTAATATCAGGACTGCGAGCTGGCCAATTTTGAGGTCCTGCACGTCCAATCCAGTGATTAGGGTAGGTGCTGTCGAGATGCTGACGAGCAAGAACACTAAAATGAGCTGGTGCATAAACCACCAATTAGGTAGTCACCAATAATTCCTACCCAAACGTTGAGCGAAAATTGTTGCTCAGAATGACTTTCTCTAATAACATGGGGATTTTCGCCGGCCCAAAAATGGTCATTGTGAAAGTTCATAATGCATCTCGTGAAAAATTTGCCTCGTCCGTAACTAAAATATTTGGTAAAAAATTATTATTGTGTGCCATCCTATGAATCAACCACCTGCAAAACATTAATCTTGAATGAAAATCCCGAGGCAGTAGAGCTTTGACTCGCTGTATGTGATATGGGTACAGGAGGTTTCTTTTTAGTACTTTCCAAATGGTTTTTGGGCTGATTTCAAGTTACAGTACTCTGTTCCTGGTACTATTTAAGGGATCTTCTTCTATCGCATCAAGTATAGCTTCTTCTAGTTCAGGCGTTGTTACAGTTTCTGGTCTTCCACCACCTGTATTTTTATTAAAAGTCCCAATTTCATATAATCTTGCATGTAGCGTTCTAAATGTTTTAGCACATGGGATTACTCTGTAAGGATATCCGTCCTGGTAAATTCCCCGTGCTTCTTCCGCATTTCCATTTGCTAATCCATAAATAATGTACATGCCAGCGATTTCAGCGTTAGTAAAATTGTTCATTATGGAATCACTGCTAATTAACAACTCTGAATTTTACTGATAATATGACAATACTATCACTGCCAGCTGCTCTCCAAAGCAGGTAAGTAGGTACTTCATTTGGATTTGGCAATAATTTCTTATAAATAGCGGATGTGGTAAGCCAAAAATGTGATAATAAAATCAAACCTATTGAAACCAGTCGTGCATTTTATCAGAAGGTGGACATTTTGCTTATTTACTGTAAGGTCGAGATTGTTGGTTTTAATTTTTGGTTGTTATTTTATGTCGTCCATGGGTGGCTTTTGGAATGAGTTAAAGTGATTTTTATTTTTTTTTATCTTAAACGAAGCCAGATATAATAAAAAAACACAAGAGACCAAATAGTTGTATTTGTAGTCTTTATCTGAACAAATAGAAAATCTAAGAAAATGGGCAGTGGCGTATTTTTCTTCTCAATAATAATTGGCTGTGGTGCCCACTGAGACGCCACTGGACCTAATAATTTCAATCTAGTTAGGGCTAAATAAGCGCCTTATTACTTTCAATAACTGAACCAAATTTCAACAAAATCGGTTTAAGGATATTTATGACCGTTTTTTTTTAAACTTGTATCTCAGAAACGAAGCAACTTCGGACATATGTTCATAGGAACTTTTTTTCTTAAAACAACCTTACGTATCATCCTTTGAAGTTTCGTACCGTAGTTTTGAAACACCCTGTATATTAATTAATGCAAATCGTACATCAAATTTTCCAAGTTCTAGACGCGTGTTATTATATAAGATGCCCATTGGTGTGTACACAGAGAAAAAGTTCTCATGCAGGGTCTTCCTTAATGATATGCGAACATTTAATGGTGCGAATCTACATGAAAAATTAGTTATAGTTTTGCTGAATAGACTATTGTCCAAAAATGTTCTGTTACGAAAATAGGGGGTATTAAAATTTTATAAAAAAAATGCAAATTAATTAATTTATTCGAAACTACTTGAGATATTTCAGTGATATTTAGTACGTGGCGACAGTTAATATAGATGTATATTTTTCAATATAAAACTAATTTTCCGACTTAACAGTATCGTGCTTACAGGCACTGACATCGATATTTTTGAGGCAAAAAATGGTATGCCAATGACTTCTGCCCAAATAAAAAATATTTTTGAATTTACCGTTCAATTTCAAACTATAAGAGCTCTCCCGAGAAAATCGATCCAATCAGTGAAGAATAAAATTTTACAATACATGTACAATAAATCCAGTTTTCTAGTAAGTCTCGGTCCTTCAAGTCTGTGCGCTGTAAATTATTTATTTCATTTTATATTTACCATCTCGTTAAAAATTGTGAATTATTCAATTGCAGAAATAGCGGATATGCATTACGTGTATGGCCTCGCCGACGGTAATGGAAAGCAAGTTAGACGTATTTATCACCTGAGATATTCCAATCGTGCTTTGGCAGATAGTAGAACCTTTTCCAATATTCATCGTCATCATGTTGAAACTGGTACTATCCGAAGAGGTACATCTAAAGGTAGACCTCTAAGTGTGAGAACCCCTGAAAGGCGTGTGGCCTTCTGTCAGTAATATCTTCATAATATTGCTCAAAATCCGCAATTTCAAACACACATTCTGTTCATGGACAAGGTTAATTTTTTAAGAAATTTCGTTTAGAATTTTCATAACAACCATTTGTGGGCAGAAGAAGACTCGTAACCGGAACCCATTTCCAACACTTATTTTCGGTACTTTGTTGGCCCATTCTTCTTGCCGAGACGAGTTGACGGACAATCTTACCTCAATCTCTGTCAAGAACAACTGCCTTTGCGGCTTGAGGATGTTCCGATAGCAATAGGAATCCCTATATGGTACATGCACGATGGTGTACCAGCAGATTTTCAAACTGTTTATCTAAATCATTTGATCGGCCGCGGTGGGCCCCAGGAATGGCCACCAAGGTCCCCCGACCTCAACAGCTTTGATTTAGTTTTGTGGAGCCATCCTATGAAGCTAGTGTACACAAGTCCCATTATCACTGTAGAAAAATTAATAGAAAGAAGAGTTGCAACATGTGATGATGAGAATAAGAAATACTCCAGGGATATTTCAACGAGTGCGCAATTTCATGAGAAGGAGGGCGGAAGGATGCCTATTAAGTGAAGGTGGTCATTTTCAACAATTTTTGTAATAATCGCTCCATGTTAGTTGTAATATTCTGTTAATGTTGTATGTTGTCAGTTGCTAATTACTCTTCTTTACTCAAAAACTGCGCAGCACAGGGAAACAACTCAGGGGAGCTCTTATGTTTCAGATTGAACGGTGATTCAAAAATGTTTTTTAATTAGGAAAAAAACATTGGCGCACCATTTTATTTCCATAAAAATATCGAAATAAGTTCCCGTTGGCACGCCACTGTTAAAGCTGAAAATTGTCTTTGTATTGGAAAATATGCATCTTTATTAACTGTCGCTACGTCCAAAATATCACTGAAATATCTCAAGTAGTTTTGAGAATATTAATTAATTTCCATTTTTTTCCTGAAACTTTACCACCCCGGATTTTCGTAATAGAACATTTTCGGACCATAGTTCATACAGCAAAACTATCATTTAATTTTTTATGTAGATTCTCACCCTTAAATATTCATATATCTTTAAGGAACACACTGTATAGAGTGCACTAAGTAAAGTTGCCTATTAGAAGTATCTCGAGAACTAAACAAGACTTGATTTTGAAAATTTGATTGTGGATATAAGAGATGACTTTTTACGTCTTTAAAATATTTTGGTTCATGCGGTGTTGCCGGATCATACCGAAAGTGACAGAAACGTGGGAATTTTAAATGAATTACCCTGCATATTATTTTATGTGTGAAATCTCTATTAGTTTCCTAACAACTTACCTTATATTAATTACTTTGAATTTTTTTTCTTTTTCGGAAACCATGATCATAACAAGTGCTGATAATTTTTAAACTCGGACATACCAATGCATAGAACTTTAGTTAAAAGTTAGGCAACACCCGGGGGCTTCCCTCGCTTTGACCAAATCTTAGTTGAAACATACAGGGTGGGCTATTTCTTTTTTAAATTTCGGTTACTTAAAAAAATTTCTAAAAGTAGATTTCTTCAAATATAATACTAAATTTCTTGAAGTATAAACTGTTTTCTTTTAATATACCCCATATGCAAAAACATCTAATGGATTAAGATCCGGTGATTTCGGACGCCAATTCCGATCACAACAGTGACTTGACACTTGACACTGCATAGCACACAGACTAAAAACAGTATATGAATAACTTGTTCAAGTTTTTCAATTAAATGCTTATAAGTCAGAAATTGGACTATGTAGGTATAAATATTTTGGTAAAGCCTGTCCAGAGATATAAAAAAGTTACACTTTGCCTTTAAATGGGATTATCCAAGGGTGGCCATAAACAAACAATAAATGAATGAATAAATGAAGGTAAATTTTGGTCTGCCTTAAATTAAACTGCAAATCCGGAAGATGTAATTTCATTATTAAAGTAATAGTTTGGTGACTGTAAACCGATTTTTACCTGATTCAAAATGAGAGGGTTAAATACTGTATGTATAGCCACTCTAGTTAGTTTTAAGCTTAGTTATTATTCTTACTTAGTGTGTAATACAGAGTTTGTTTAATCGTGTGTGAGTCATGGAAAATATGTGCGAGCCTCAGGAGATAACCCTGCCGAAAAGCAGAAAACACTTTCTGTGGAAACTAAGGAAGTTATAAACAATGTTTATTCAAGTCTCATTGAACGTACGGTCAGCAATCAAGCAGCGTTAGAAGAAACGGCCACATTAACAAAAATTTCAACGTCAACTGTATGGAAAATTGTGAATAATTTAGCAATGAAAAAAAGAACCGGCAGATACTGGCATTTTCTCGAAGATAGATAGAAGTGTTCAAGATATAATACGGCGTAAAATTTACAAGTTATACGAGGAACAAAGCGTGCCTACATTAGATAATTTAATTAAGAGGCTTGAAAAAGATGAAACCGGCGTTAAATGTGGCAGAACAACGTTATGGAAGTGTATCCAACACATGGGTTTTATATTTAAAAAAATTAACAAAAGACAAGTTTTAAAGGAATCCAGTAGAATTCGGGAATGACGATCCGAATATCTACAAAAAATTAGGATTTACAGAGATCAGCAAATATAAGCAATTATTTACTTGGATAAAACCTGGTTCGACACATATAATACCCCAGAAAAGGGTTGGGTTGACTCAAGCGGCAAGTGTAAAACAAGCGCGTCATCAAAAAGAGGTAAACGAATTACAATTTTGCTTGCTGGATCTAAAGACGGATGGATTCCAAATGGACTTTCTCTGTCTGCAAAAGACATTAAAGATCCTTCTCTGGATTAATTGTAATAATATTTGCCCTACTATTAACTCCAGTGTACTTGAGCTTATAGAAACTGAAGTTTTTAACATCCCTTTGCAAAATTGGGCACATTCTAGTACACATGTTAAAAAAGTGGAAAAATCCTATATCCATGTAAACAATATAGCACAAATAATAATTAGAACAGATGATGATAGCGATAATGATATTGATATATTAAGTGAATAATTATTATAAGTACCGAATAATTTGTATATTTTTGTAATCATAAATATAATTTTTAATAATAAAATAACTTGTAATTTCACATTTAGACATAAATAAAATATTTTTTAATGTCTTACTTATTTTTATTACGAACCATGATCAAATTCTAAGCAAAATACGGACCTGTTCGGCTATATTTCAATTTTACAGCTTTTATAATAGTATATTAAAGTACATGTTTTATAAAGCATCATCTTATACCTGCTGCACGCGTCCATGTTAAAAAACGAGCCGCTTGCGGGACAAGTGCTCTAACTGCTTTATAAAACACGTACTTTATACTATTTTTTCTATTTTGTATTTTTTTCAATAAGAAAATACATATTTAAAAAGAAAATCAACCCTTCAAATTTTGTAAATTTGTATGTCTAAATTCTATGTTGGTAATACTATAAATTTACTTTTATCATAGTAGCCTTGACAATAAATAATATTTTCTTTGTGTCATTGTCACAAAATTTGTGTTTTAATATTTCATAGAGTTGTTCCTAATTATAATTAAAAAATATGGAGCATGATAATCTAAGTTCAACTCCCCCTGAGTTAAGGGATATTGCTAATAAAACGATAAATCAACTTTTACTAGAGAAATCCCAAAAACTTTCTTTTCTCATGGATCACAATAACAGGAAACGTCAGACGTCAAAAGAATAAAACATTTAAATATTACCAATGCCAACTTTTAAAAAATAAAAAAACGGTATCGTAATAGATTTCTTATGAAACAAAATTAGAAAAACTACATTTAGTAATATACTTTAGCTTCTACCCATCACATTTCAAGAACCGTTAGGAACTCGGGAAAAGTGAATAGAACCATTTTGGCTTTAAATTAGTCATAGAATTCATGTGCGAAATATCTCGTATACCTCGGCGGTTACCCTGTATTTATAACATCTACTTTTAGGCATTTTTAAATATCTAAAATACCTGTATTTTTAGACCAAACTGTATATTGCAACTACGATTTGGCCACAGTATAAAAGTTTCCGCGTATTGCCCTTAACCAAATTTTAGTGCCTTAGTCAAAGTTCAAGAATATCAGCATTTTCGATGAAATCAGGTTTTCGAAAAAAAAAAGTGAAAATTAATTAACTCAATAACTAATCTCGAAAACGTAACAGATAGTAAACGGAACAAGGGTTGCTGGTCTTGCCGTTATTTGTTACTGATCGTAATAGTATAAGGCTGATTCGTTATGCATAAACTCAATTAAACACCGTTTAATAACAAAAAAACCATTTACTGTACTTTAATAAAGACTTGTAGACAAATTGTACAGAACTTTTAACTTAAAAATATAATGCACTTGATTAAAAATTATTATGGGATTTATAAACATACATTTCGTAGCTATATACACCTTTTTGATGTTAGAGTACGAAAACTGTCGTAAATAGTACAGCCAATCTGTAAATTTGCGAGAAAAAATACCATAAGCGATTTTATTTCATAAATGGTTTGGGGGGCATGTGATTAGCTTAAAACTAAATTGTCGCCCCCCCCCCTTGGGCGCTTGTCGGAAACTCAAAAAGAATTTTGACTTGATTATCCGCAAAAACGGTAAGCCGCAGAGAAATATTTTGTAAACATATATTTTAGAAAATAATATTCTCCACAATTTATCTCATGGAGTCACTGCGCTACGACTAAAAGGGCAGGAAGCAGAGGGCGCCAAAAATCACTTTTTCCTTATTTTCGAGGCGAAAAATATTTTTTTGCTCAATCGCATAAATGCAAAAGTTGTAGAGTCCAAAAAATCTTATAAATTGAGTCCGCGCTTTATTTTTACCAATGCACGGTTACGGAGATATAGTGGAATTACCAACGGAATGCAGCGTCTTAGCATTCTATTAATATTGACCCTTATCTGGCACACTAATCACAGTAAACTGTTACGAAATAAAACAAATGAATATGGCAAATTAGTTTAACATGCAACCTTGGGTAACTTTAAGTAGAACATCCAGTATGTTTTAGAAACATGTAATGCATTTTTTTTTAATATTAAAAATATAATAATATTATATTGATATGTGCTCCAGCCGTTTTCGAGATATTTCAATTTAAAACTGCTGATTAAATATTCCACTGTTATATCAAATCACAGTTGCCATAAATGAACATACGATACGAATATTAATAATTATCCGGCTGTCATTTATTATTTGATTTTTTACTGATTATTGTTTTACCAAATCGCTTTAAAAATATCAACAAATTTTAATCAAAATATTACTGATAATGTATGGTCACGAAATCAATTTAGTACATTTAACTCTACAAGTATACTATTGTTCTAGAGTAATAAAATTGCAAAAACAGCATAATAATATTTGATAACATCGGTAACTACAGATTATTGACGTCACAGAAAGGCAGGCGTTGTGACCCACATTCAAAATGTTAGTGGTTATTTTATTGTAATCTCGTAACACAATTAGAATTAGTTATTAACAATACTTGTATAAGGCCATTATTCTGGTATTCTAACGTCGATTTGAAAATATTACTCCATTCTACAAGTTCTTATTACTCCATATCAAGATATATCCCCTAATTGTTTTAAAATATCAAGGGCATTTAACATTTTTTGAAATTTACGCTTTCCTATTAATTTCCTATTAATAATTTCTGTTCACTGTTGAGGTTGATTTAAAGCTAAGTAAATAAATCGCCCATAGTCGATGATTCACAGGGTGGAACCGTTTTGTCAATTCGCCTTAATGTAGGTATATTAATTATTCTATTCTATAACTATAATAAACTTGTGGAGAAAGACTTCGAGTTTCCTTTCCCCTATAAAGCATTTTTAGTTGTGGCGTAGTGGTCATATTAGACGTGATGATCTGTAACAATAAAATGCTACGATCACAGGACATAAAACAAATGATGCTGCATTCAGTTGGTAATTTCAGGCGCTATATCTCCGTAACCGTGCATTGTAAAAATAAGCGCAGACTCAATTTATAGAATTTTTTGGGCTCTACAACTTTTGTATTTATGCAATTGAGCAAAAAAATATTTTTCGCGTCGAAAATAAGGAAAAAGTGATTTTTGGCGACTTTGGCGCCCTCTGCTTTCTGCACTTTTAGTCGTAGCACAGTGACTCCATGAGATAAATTGTGGAGAATATTGTTTTCTACAATATTTGTTTACAAAATATTTCTCTGCAACTTACCGTTTTTGCGGAAAATCAAGTCAAAATTCTTTTTGAGTTTCCCACAAGCGTCCAAGGGGGGGGGGGGCGACAATTTGGTTTTAAGCTAATCACATGCCCCCCTAACCATTTATAAAATAAAATCGCTTATGGTATTTTTTCCCGTAAACCCGCTTTTCCATAACAGATTGATTGCACTATAAACCGGCAGAAAGAGGCTGATTGATTTGTTTGAGAAGTATGCACAAATTGGCTCGCCTGCCTTCTATCAAAAACCTGAGGGGACACCGATTAGTTTCACCAAGGAGTGTGACATACATCAACGTATCATACGTTCTCATGACAATCTCAGCCATGGTTTTATACATTGTCAATCATTTTCAATAATAGGAGACAATGCTTTTAGTATTTTATTTTAGTACTTTTCAGGTTAGTTAAAAATTTTAGTTAGAAACCTAATTTGCATATTTATTATTATGACTGTTAATTTATAAATGTGCATGTTTTTGAACCTTTTATCACTTCTGTGGGATTTTGTAAGATACATAAATATACCAAATTATAATAGGAGAATTGCAGGGTTAGCTATACTCTGTTGCTTAATGCGGGACGGTAATAAAATGTAAATTTGCAGTGACAGGACCCACTAAGCAGGGTGGACAACTTAAAGGTTGCATTGTAAATTACAGGTAAATAGCAATGATAATTTTTAAAAATTCCGTATTTCAGATATTTAAGACCCACACACCCCGAATCGGTCCTAAATTAGCGTTACCCTAATCTGTATACAATAGAAAGACGAGTTTGGTGAATGAAAGTAATGTGACAGCAGCGTTACTGCATGTAGTTTATTAGAATAATAAGTATAATAATAATAATACTTGATTAAAATTATGCAGATAGACAGATAATAAATATATTAATTATTCTAATATTAAGTATATAAAAACTTATCTATATATTATATAGACGTAAGAATAATATGAAAATAGATAAATTGGAAAAGATATTAATAATTATAAAAAAAATCTACTAGGTACAACTTAATTTTTAAATTTTAGTCATCATGTTCTGAGTAGTCTAACTATCGTCGTTGGTGTCCAGAGAAATAATAAGGGGCTCTACAGTGTTTTCTAGCATGTTATCAGCTTCCCACATTCTGTCTTCTATTTCAATCACATGTTCGATGTACTTGTTCCATTTTCCACAATCCACTGTCTTCCTCTTGCAAGAGGTTTCCAACGTCTCTCAATTTAAAAGTGGTGTTATGCCTTGCTACAAACCCTTTTACTTGCGCTCACACCAATTCTATGGGGTTCAATTCACAGTGAGGTGGCAAAAGGCGAAGTATCGTTATCTTTCGTTTTGAAGCGATTTCATAGATAACAAGTTTCAGCTTCTTTTTCAGCATATATTTATCTTATTTACAGTAAGCCAATGAATGATGTCATTGTTTTTCCAAGAAGACGTTGGTATTCTTTCGGACTTTTTTGAGTGGTAGCTGGCATTATCCATGACTATAACAGACCCAGAAGGAATAAGATTTAGCATTTGCTGAAAGTATTCTTCAAGGACATCAGCATTCATGTCCTCATGATTGTCTTCAGTCCGCTTTGACTTAATTGCTAGTAAGCCACGATCCACAAATCCGTTTTTGCTACCAATGTGACTAGTTATTATACTTTTACCTTTTCCCCAGGGTGCTATTATTCCAGTAGACTATCCTTTCATGATAGCTTGCTTCGCGCTTTTTGTACGTTTATCCTGCCATATTTTACCAACGTCGTCACCAGCAGATGATTTGGTCTTCCTCTATTAAAAGTAAATTTCTGTTTTGAATTTTTTCATAACAAAAATTCATTTACTTCAAAGTTTTTCATAGTTTCTTCTCACTTATGGGTGGAATGAAATCATCCTTTTTCATTTCAAGCAATATTCTGTCCAAGGTAGGTATTTGTTTTTTTAAGTAAAACGAGTATATGAGTTTTCTGATGGCAATCTCTTCGTCCTTATTTATTACAGTTACATTTCTTCCTGAACTTCTCTTTGGTGACCTGATGGAGCCGCGTTTATCCTCGTGCACAAATCGATATATTGTTGACTGTCCGACTCTAGTCATATTCGAATACATTTCAACTATTTTTGCAACTACGAATGTTATATCAAATAATAATTGGACTACACCTATGGAATACGGCGAAGACCACTGGGTTTTATAGTTCAATAATGATTTAATACTCTTTCACATTAAGCAACAGACTATATCCTGCTCTTAGCTGTATAGGGAAACTAGCTGAAGTCCTATATAAATAAGCATTATATTTAACGTTGTAAAGAAAATAGTTTTTCTTGTTTTTGGATTTGACTTATTTTAAAGCATGTTTCCCATGCAGACATACAGATAGGTGTGGGGAAATAATAAGAAAGGTTGTTAAGGAAGTAATGAATATTTAAAAAAATTAAATAATATGTAGGGAAGTTCCCGTAAAATAAGTTGCTGTCACTTTCGTTATAATCTGGAAATAGCGCACCTTCTAAAATATTTTTAAAATGTAAAATATCTTCTGTTATAGTCACAACTAAATTTCATTTAGTTCTGGAGACATTTCTAATAGACCACTGTACTTCCTGTATACAAATTATGCGTATTGGTATTTTAATTTATACAGGATGATCCTGTTTTTTTTTAAATGGCACACTCTGCAAATTATGCTTTATTAAAAGATATAAAAAAAGATGCATATAGGTTTGTAGTTGATTAATTCGTCCTTTAATAAGTCTCGAGATATTTACATTTGAAAGGAAATATTGACCCAAATTTTGACCCGTTACCTGGATCAGCCATTGCACAATAGCTGCTTAATTTTTGCACAATTCCGTAGCATCCTTTAAGAAAGTTGACTTAGTTCCTTGTCCATTTTGCGATATCCACTAAGAATTGTTCTTCACCAAACTAAATAACTCATATTTTGCCTTAGGTTCTTCATTTAAACCGTCAGTATAGGAAGATTAAAATTTCTTTCTTTCGATTTAATTGTCGGGTCTCTCAATTTTCATCTCTTTATGTTAAGAGAATTGTGTCTCATTCGCTGTATCAACTTAATAGTTAAGATTTTGCCTTAAACTTAACTCAGTTAAGCGGTTAAAATGCAAACAGCTCATTCCAAAGAAACTGTAAACAGCATACTATTTTGCCTTTAAGCCAAACACGTCATATTTTGCAAAATGTAATTTTTCTCATAAAACATTAATGGAATACCCTGTATAATATACCAGGTGTCCCACCGGGAACCTCTTCGATCTATATGTGGAAAACTATACATAGAAAATTTCTTAGAATTTGAAAGTATGCTAATGTTGCTGGAGGAAACCCGACTAAAACATTTTTAATAGGGTGACACTTCCGGTTATACCGGAACTTGGTGTCAACTTGCTTATTTCTAATAAAACACTCCGTATATTATTACTTTATTGAACTCTACGTAAGATTCTAGGCATATATTGTATATTATGTCCTATACCCAAGTCTAAGCGTTTTTGACATATTTAAGGTTGTATGTCAAGAAATAACGTTTGCAGGCCATAAAATAAATACCAATTTTTCCTATAAGGAAGGCTTTATTATTTAGTTTGGGTTCGATTTCTTGTTAAAAATAACCTGTTTTAACAGATTTTTTATAATATTTTGATAACTATTAATACAGGGTGTTCAAACAATAAAAATATAAAATGAGATTAAGAAAACCGCAGAAATCTACATTTTGAATTGTCACGTACCATTTGAAAATTATTAATAGACATGCCAGGGTGCTTAAATTATACAAAGCTTATTTATTAATTACGGATAATGTGATAAAGATATATCAAGAACATGTAACACATTTGCCATTCGATATCCGCAAAAACAGAAGGCATCACAATGTGCTGTTTAATAAATTATAGAAAATTTCAAAAACCGGCAATAGTGCAAACAAATAAACCTCTAGTTAATAATGAGAGTATTGAAATTGCTATTTTGGGATATTTCGCCGCATATCCAAATATGTCTGTAAGACAAGCTGCATTGAAGTCAGGATTATCCAAATCAATATCAATAGTTCGAAGAATATTATGCAAACATAAATTTCATCCATACGCATTTTCCAACATCTAAAAGAAACTGATTTTCCAAGACGAGTGGTATTTTGTCAATTTATCAAAACTTTGGGGAAACAATTTTTTTTTTACAATATTATTGGGACAGACGAAGCTAAATTTACAAAAAATGGTGCCTTCAATTGACATATTTGCCATTTTTGGAGTAATTCAAATTTACATGTGTTTAGAGAGCAAAAGTTTCAAAAATCCTGGCAATTTAATGTTTGTTGTGCAGTAAGAAATTATGGCGTTGTGGCAATACGTTTTTATCAAAAAAATATAAATGATAAGCTAGACGTTTTTAAATAATTCTATATATAAAATGTGCTTATTAACTTATAGGTGAAGGCTATTTGAACATTTTACAAAATTTTGAAACCGACTATTTAGACAATTTACCGCTCGCTGTTTATAGAAACCTGTTTTACCAGCATGATCGCGCACCTCCACATGGAAGCCACCTCACTCCCCGGATCTTACAGTGCTCATTTTTTTTTATACATTTGAAGATCGAGTGTATAATACTCCCATAGCAACTATGGAAGTTTGCATGCAGCGGTGCGAGTGAGGAATGAATTTGCATATTTAAGTCCCATGTCAATAAGAAAAGCGACCTATGAATAAGTGTTGCTTAGATGTGAAAAATGTCTGGAAGTTGAAGGACGTCAGTTTGAACATTTACTGAAAAAATAATAAATGCAGGTTTCCATTTGAAAATATAGATTTTTTTGCAGTTTTCTTAATTTCATTCTTAATCGTATTGTTTAAACACTCCCACAAAATTCTTGAAATTTTTTACAATTTGTCTAACAGCACATTGTGGTGGTTTGTTTTTTTGCGGATATTGAATGACAAATGTGTCACATGTTCTTGATAGAACTTTATCACATTCTCTGTTAATAGTCAATATGTTTAAATAATCTCTGTTTGTATAATTCAAGCGACCCGGCATGATTATTAATAATTTTCAAATGGTAAGTGAGAGCTTCATATTATATTTCTTTAACATTTGACTGTTTTTAACGCCATCCTAGCCAACCTGGGGTAATTAAACTCATAGCCAACTTAGAATAATTGAAGACCTCGGTACAAAAACCAGGTAAGTCCAAATTCTATGAAAAATTGCTTTTGTGCATAATCTAAGTATTTAGATTATTGCGGATCGTTTGGTGCTAAAATCAGTTAAGTACAACGCTTCTAATGTAAATTAGCATTGAATCTCACTTGCTTGGTCAAGTATTGGTAGCATAAATCAGGCAAGTCTAGAAGATACCTGGTTTTTGCACCGAATTCATGTTGAATTTGGCATGGACTTGTCTGGTTCCTATCGTGTGGTTGTCGCGTGCCGTGATTTAGTATGCCTCTAACTCTAACAGAGTCAGGGGCGGTCATACAAGGGGGGGGGGGGGGCACGGAGGCCATGCCCCCCCCCCACTTGGCGTCGATTTACATTATAAAAGCCCTGCCTCCATAAATTGACCAATCGTGTCAAACCCTTAATTTTTTAAAAATATTTGAACGTAAAAAATATTAATAAAAATAATTAAGTAATATATTATAGGCATCTATAATTTTCTTAAAATTTACTTAGCCGTTTTTTGCGTATTTTTCCTACTTGAAAACCAAGAATCATCAACAAAAAAAGGCGTGGCACCCAAAAATTTTTCGCCTGCGCGCTAAGACTTTTCCTAACGCCGCCTCTCTAAATTGGCATAAACCGCCACTGCATGCCCCCCCCCCCTCAAAATGTTCATATGACCGCCCCTGAACAGAGTATTGTTCGCGCTGCATCATCTTTGGCGCGAGAATGCCGTCAGAAGAAGAACCTTTTCAATCGTCAGGGAGCGAATATATACCGAGTGATGAAAATAGTCCGGGTCCTAGCCGTGTCCATAAAAAGGTGATTTACCGGGCGACTGATCGTTTGCCCTGATTGAAAAGGCCAAAAGACGCAAAGAAAGGGTACATGTTCCTGATGAATAGAAAAAACTAGTACGTTTAACTTAAAAAAAGTTTAAAGTTGTAAACGTCAGGAGATGATCATGGATTTTGCAACACATTTAAAACCTTTTTTTAAAACAACTTTTGTTAGCAAAGAAAAAGGAACATTTAGCATGTCAACATACCGAATTTGGCAGTATCAAAAAGGATTTGAATATGTGGAACGCAGTATTGCAACATCCATCCCAGTTTTTACAAGGTTTTATATTGAAAAGATAAATGTGGCATTGTGCTTTCCAAGTTCGCATATGATATAACCTTATCCTTTGCCGCACAATGAAAAATTGCTGCTGATGTTAAACTTCTATTAACAAAATACGTACCGGCCGCCGATCTATGGTACTATTGGTACTATCAAATGATCTTCGGAGAACCCGAAATTATTGCAGTTCCATAAGAAGTAGTAGTTAGAAGATGATGCGTATGACTCTGATTGTTAATTTATGCAACTGTAGGTTTATTTTTGTCTCCTCTTTGTTAAGTGGTACTGCTTTTTGTTTCGTTTGATTAATAGAACTGTTTAAACCATATCTTGCATTATTTCAATGTACTATGTTTGGGGCAAAAACCAAGTCCAAAATTGTAACAAAAAAAATTAAAATTTTGCGTTGATGTTTTTATGTTATTTTAAGTTAGGCGTATTTTTAGTTACCTTTCCTACACAATAAAATAAAATGGTTTTCTTTTTCCTATTTTTAAACAAAATAATAAGTTTTTTTTATTTCTCAAAACTTTCTATAATGTGACTTACCTGATTTTTGCACCGAGGTCTCCAATTACACTTTATATCCGCACTAATCCGCAGCAAAATTGCCATATAATAATATTAAATTGGCAATACTTCGAAAACTACAAATTTTCCGAACGAACAGCCTTATACAAGTTTACCCTTATTTTTAATGTTAAAAAAAAAACAATTATAAAATTTAGGGGTTTCCATTTGAAAATGTAGATTTTTTGCAGTTTCCTCAATTTTATTTTTAATCTTATTATTTGAACATCCTGTAATAATAGTTATCAAAATATTATAAATTTATTAAAGCAGGTCCTTTTTAACAAGACTTCCTTATAGGAAAAATTGAGAATTATTTTATGGCCTGCGAACGTCATTTTTTTATATAAACCTGAAATATGTCTAAAACGCTTAGACTTGGGTATAGGACATAATATACAAAATCTGCTTAAAATCTTACGCTAAATTCAAAAATGTAATAATATACAGGGTATTCCAATAGAAATAAGCAAGGTATAACGGGAAGTGTCACCCTATTGAAAATATTTTAGTCGGGTTGCCTACAGCAACATTAGCATACTCTTAAATTTTCAAAAATGTTCTATATATAGTTTTCCATATATACACAGTGTGTAAAAAGTCCCGGAACGGTCAATTATTTAGAAAATGGCGCACAATATAGAAAAACTTTCGGTATAAAAGTTGTAGGCCTTAAAAGATCTATAAAACTGGGACACCTGTAATTATACAGGGTGCCTCAAACAGGCGTTGTAAAGAAAACTGGTATATTAAAATGGATTCCTCTTAATTTTCTAAACAACAATTATGAAACATGGCTAAACCCATTAGTTTAAGAAATAATTTAAGTTAGAGGACATAAATACAACAGGTAAGATATTACCTACATTTTGCATTTTTATAAGCTGGTACCAGAATGTTTTGCGTCACTGTCATATTAATTTCTGAAAATGTCTCCGAACGAAAGGGAACGTATAACTTTACTAATGATCAGAGGTTTTGGAGAACGACAAAGATCATTTACCGAAATAAAGCAATTTTTCAATATAACTTTTCCAAACCTACAGCCCATATAAAAATCTACGGCTGTTAGAACAGTTCAAAGATTCGAGGAAACCGGGTGTTGCAGAGATAAAGTTCGTTCCGGAAGACCAATATCGGCAACTAGTGATAAACAAAAATTAGAGGCATTACTTCATTTTGTTCAGGATCCACATTTATCGTTGAGAGAAGCTGCTACCCAAGTTGATGTATGTTTTAAATCAGTTGAAATTATTTAAATAACAGTAATTTCTACCCCTATAAAATGACCTTAGTCCAGGAATTATCAGAAGACGACTTCGAACGTAGAATGGAATTTTGCGAAGTAATGATGCAAAAACAGCAAGAAAATACCAAATTTTTTTAATCAAATAGTTTTTTCGAATGAGGCGACATTCATGTTAAACGGGAATTATAATCGACATAATTGTCGTTACTGGGCAGATCAGAACCCACATTGGACGAGAGAAACACACACTTAACACCCCCAGAAAGTAAATGCGTAGACCGGTATTATTGGCAATAGATTAGTGGGACCTTTCTTTATAGAGGGGAATTTGAATGCAGAATATTATTTCCACATGCTGCAAAATCAAATTGTGCCAACTGCCAGCAATAACCAATAGGTACAGTAGGACCACTATTACGACATTCGTCGTTTTAGCAGGACGGAGCTTCTACTCATTTTGGGCGAGCTGTAAGAGTTTACTTAAATAATACTTTTCCTAACCGCTGGATAGGGCGAAGGGGCCCCATAGAATGGCCCGCTAGGTCGCCATACTTAACGCCCTTTGATTATTTTCTCTGGGGACAACTAAAAAATAAAGTGTATGTGACAAAACCTGCAGATCTGAATGAATTGAGAAGAAGAATTATTGAAAAATATGAATCTATTAACCAAGAAATGTTACAAAACGTCACCGACAGATTTCATTATAACCTAGCCCATTGTTGAACTGTGGGAGGGGGGCATTTTCAACATACAATTAAATAACGAATATTTGTTATTAATTTTGCTGCTTGTGTTTAATTTAATTGTTATTAAATTTTTGACAAAGCTTGCGTGGGTACATTTAGTACAATTTTTATGTTTTTTTACAGTTTTAACGCAAAACATTCTGGTACCAGCTTTTAAAAATGCAAAATGTAGGTAATATCTTACCTGTTGTATTTATGTCCTTTAACTCAAATTATTTCTTAAACTAATGGGTTTATCCATATGACATGTTTCATAATTGTTGTTTAGAATATTTAGAGGAATCAGAAAACGTGATCAAAAGGGGTTATTCCATTTAAATAAACCAAAGTTTTGTTTATCATGACTGTTTGAGGCACCCCGTATAATTACAGGTGTCCTAGTTTTATAGATTTTTTTAAGGCCTACAACTTTTATACCGGAAGTTTTTTTATATTGTGCGACATTTTCTAATAAATTGGCCGGTCCGGGACTTTTTACACACTGTGTATAGATCGAATCAGTTCCTGGTAGGACACTCTGTATGTACGCTGAGTATTTTCTTTTTTAACAAATTCACAAAGAAGATTTACTTCTGCCTAGTAAATTTCAATTATTAAGAACTATAGTGCTTATTCACATAAAACTTTTTACACTCCTTTTTTAAAAATTTTGGTCACATGATAAACACAGCTACTGATATATCGTAAACCCACCAATATCTTAAACCCAACTGCACAACTTTAATATAGAAAAGTGTTAACAGATTAAACTAGTCAAAAGGTGTAATTAGAAATGCACATTTAAATAATGTTGGTGGGTAATTGTCAGTAAAAAATTAATAGTAATTACTTTGAAATTGGAATTTTAAATTGTTATTTTTTTAAATTACCGTGAAATTATTTAAAAACTTATTTTGATATTCAAATAAAAAATATGTGTTAACAAACCACAGGACGCGTCAGGTTTCTGAATCAGCTCCTACAATGAAGGTAATATTCCCGCAACGCGTTCAAAGAATCTTTATGTCCCATATTTTTCGCCAACAGCTTTCTTATTAAGGTGTTTTCCTTTATCCAAACATTTTAGCGCTGGTCTACTTAATGCATTAAGTTGTGCCTTTTTATTACGTTTAAAAATTATTAGAAAATCCGAAAACCGAATTAACTAATGTCGAAAATGGACAATAAGTCTAATACGTTATGGGCCTTAACATATTCGTTGCGTCAATACGACATGTCATAGTGAAGATTACAAAACAAAAATATAGTAATAGTTACCCTCCTTTGCACGGGTGAGGCCTATCAGTCCAGGCCAATATGAAAAATGAAAATAACTTTTAAATTTTTTGAGTTATAATCCCAAAATCTTAGGTACCTTTTGTAAAAACCTAAATCGATTTTTAGTTGTAGCTGTGTTTGCACTCAAAGGCCTCGCCCGTCCCAATATGTAATTTTTATCGCTAGCGATTTTTTACCACGCCACTGTTATTCTTGTGAAACTGCTGCTTCAAGGCTACGGGAATTTGCCGAATTCTCATAGGGGATTCCCCGTAATGCAATAAATTCAATTGTGGACTTCACTTTTATGAGTTTTCTTATAAGTTAGTGTCGAACGTTTTGCTGTGGATTTTTCTAATTTAGTTTTAGCATTGTTCCTAAAATTACAGCGCAAATTACTAATGAATCCCTATCAAATAGAAGTTCAACGTTTAACTTATCTTTACGATACTGTTCCCAGTGACACCGAAGTAGCACCTAACTCCGGGTTCAGGGAGTGATTCAGACCATGAAGAACTTGGTGACAATGAAACGGACACCAAGCAAGAATGGGAGGGTGAAAGTGATGAAGTTTTAGAGCTAGAAGATGAAAATGACAGGCGCTAATTTTATTTTGGGAAAGACGGTACCAAATGGCGTAAAATTGGTTCACCACGTGATGTTCGAACAAGACAAGAAAATATATTTTCTCATTTACCTGGTACTATCGAGAAGCAAAACACTTAATGACACCCATTAACTCTTGGAACCTTTTTTTTTATATGATCGTTGATCTGGTAGTAGAATATACTAACCTACGGGGCTGCCCAGAAGTCCGGAATAAAATTAATATAGCCTTAACCTGTAACTTTTGGGGAAAATGCTCGGACACGTCAATTTAGTTTTATATATGCTCACATTTTGACGTTATTCGTTTGTTTTTTTATAGACATCGATCTTTTTTTTAAATGGAAACATACAGCCTGTGATACATCATTTGAAAGCTAATCAGACCTATGATCAAACTCACAAGTTAACGCGAGCCGTTAATTTCAAAATTAAAGTGAGTGGGTTAAAATCCAATGCTATTTTCCATTTTGGTATGATGCAACTACAGTTAACGGTCGTGTTAATTCTCGATCTCGTCATCCTAAACAGGAGTGACGCAATCCTTAAAGTGAGTACTTTAGCATATTTGAGCCAATCAGGGACGAGTTCGGTTATCAATCGCGGAAATTTTGAAGATTGTTTGGAAATGTCAAGTTGTCAAGCGGTCAATGAACTTTTGCAAGCGGTTGACGGCCACAGCTGGGTTTTATTCGCATATTTGTTGATTTTAGGCGATTTTTGCTTCAAAAATTAGTAATCGAATAGTTTTTGGTGAAAAATGCAACGTTTGTTAGATGTATTAGCCAGTTTTTTATAAAGAAATGGAAATATATTAATAACAGTAAGTTAAAAACACAATTGTAAGTACATTGTTGGTATAGATTTTTACAAAGGATTTTACTTTCAGATTATTTTACTTTAAAAATCTTGAAATTACTGAACAAAGTTGATTTGATTTGATTTACAACTCCCTTATAGTGACTTTTATACCTTTTAGATCATAACAAAACATGAGAGGAGAGAATTTCGAGGAGATTTCCTTCTATTTACCTAAATCCGTACCAGCTACTGAATTACACGTAGAAGTGAATAAAATATAAGAATTATACCATTTTCTAATATTTATTGAAGCCTTCAAATAGTTTCCTATAATTTACAAGCTGAAAAATACATGATGTTAAAGTTAAATTCAGCTTTGGCAACAATTTATACCTAATAGAGGTAAGTTTTTAAACTAGGTAGCTAGATACTAGATAATTATTAAAACCTGGATCAACCTAGTATTGTTTCGTACAAATTACACAACTTGTGTTGTATTTATAGTTCTTTTAGTAGGTACCTAATGTTTATAAAAAATTGAACCACTAGGGTCACAATTCAAAAGCCCAGGTAGGAATACAAAAGTGAGAGTAAGGGCTTTGTCCCTTGGTATTCGTTGGGCTTTGATCCATTTTTCTAAAATATTTACAACAGTTTTAAAGTTAGAAATAGAATAGAGAGTAGATATTTTTGTTGTTTACTTACCTAAGTGCTTGTAAAAATATCTCATAAGGTAAGGATTCAGGTTAGTTATCCTATCTATCCTATGCAGAGCATTCCTTTGTTTATTTTTAATAAAAATATCAACATTCTATCTTATTAAACCTTTTTTTTACCATTTTATTAATAATTTGATTAGATCGAGATGATGTCTACTAGTATTAAAAAAACATTCAGTCCTATTTTTATACCTACCAGTATCTTAACAAAGAACATATGCACCTGTAAAATTCAGAAACTAAAATATTACTATCGAGGAATGGTAGCCTAGAGCAAAGTTAATACTAAAAATATTTAAATAAGTTCGAATGTTATTTTACTATTTTTTGTTTGTAGGCAAATGAGGCAGAAGCAGCTGGATGCAATACGAAGAACTAGTATAGAATGGGCAAGATTAGAAATTGAGATGTAGAAGGAAAGAATGCCAATGAAGTTGGGTTTAAAAAAACCTGAAATGTTCTGAGGTGCAAAAATTATTAAAGCAATTAGTGTCAGAAACATGGACAATGGATAAACTTTAGACTGCAGTAAAGTCGCGACAGGAACAGGGTACAGCCCCATATTTATAATAAAAATATTAAATTATAGAAATTACTTTTAGATAACTTTAGGTATACTAAAATTCTAAAAGAATCGCTTAACATAACAGCATTGTTTAAAAACATGACCCTTTTTATATTTCCTGTATGAAGGTATCTCTGAGACTTCCTTAAAATTTTATCGCAAAAACAGTAGGTATAGTATCTTTCGGTTTAGAAAGAAGTTAGTTGAGGTTACATTTTTATGGCATGTATCACATTCTAGTTACTTTTATTTTAGGTGGAGATATATGTTGATTTAGGACCGGATTTAATATATATTTTTTTTATATTAATTAAAATGCGACGAGGTCAGTAACGAACAAGGTCAACTCTAAATTATTAAAGACATGTTAAGGGGTTTTAAAATATTAATTGGTTAAATTACCACGTTTTTCCGGAGGTACAGGGAACAGTATACTTATGATTTCCTGATCGAAAATTTTCTAGTTTTCACACTAATTTTAATATTACATAAAGAAGCTGTCTCAAAACATCACCAAAAGGATTAAACAATCAAGGTTACAGTTTTATAATAATTATCAAATAATAAATAAAATACTCCCGAATACGATTTAGTTTTGAACAAGTTTCTTTTGAGTTTTGGGTTACTTTTTTTAGTAAGCAGAAAGTGACACATATAAAATTCTAACGTTAACTAACTTCTTTTTAAACTGAAAAATATTATAGCTTTGTCGTGAAACCAAAATACAAAAAAAATTTAGCAAGTTCTTGATAAGATATTATTTTAGTCTTGACAATCGTGTTGAATATTATTAGCAGTACCTACCTACCTACCAGATTTTGTAAAAATTGTAAATGTGATTTTGCTCGCTAATAAATAAATAAGTAACAACGAAAATAGTTTATATAATGGTTTTACTAAATTAATATCTAAAATTACAGGAGTAACTTAATTGTTAAACCAAATTTACATTTTATAACGTAAAATTACAACTGGAAGCAGCAAACTAGTGTCATGTCTCATGGCTTTGTGTTTCATGTGGTGGGGTTTTCTCTATCTACTGCAACTAGATATTCCAAAAACCTAAAATTGTTAACAGCATTTTACAAATTAATTTTTTACCTAGCTACAGGGCATCCTGGAATGTCACTCCTGAAGTTTCCCATTTGACAAACCTACTTTTATGATTGCTCAAAAAAGGTTTGCTGAATGAGAATTTTGGAATGAAATTCAAAAATAAATCAAGTTTATTTTAACATATTTTTAAATTGTATAGTAATTATCCCCATGGCAGAAAGCAAAAACTAAAATGTCTACACATTAGTAACGTAGTACTATGTAGTTTATAGTAGATGAAAGCGAGACCTTTTATGTAGGGTTGTAACAGGCACTTTAATATGTACTGAGATAGAAAAGTGGGAATTTTTAGCTGTATAAATGCCTATCTGCAGTTTTTTCTCCAGCCTAGTCCTAGAGTTATTCAAACTACTTTCCTCTGCAGACCAAAAACTTGCCCTGACTGGCTTGCACAGCCTCATGTCAGGACTGCATAGGACATCACTGAGTGGAAGATGGCAAATATATACCATCCTCATTGTAACCTCTGACACACAATTTTTGGCCATGGCTTTTATATATAAGTTATTAAATGGTCTTCTCCCATCTTACCTTGGTGGATTTATTGCCCATAACAGTGATGTACATAATTACCCTACTCGAAATAGAAATGATTTTTATATCAAGAGGACTAATTCCAGGAGAGCTATGAATTCTTTATTTTTCAAAGGTCTTAAAGAGTACAATGATCTACCGAGATATGTCAAGGAGTGTTCATCGATTAATAGTTTTAAAAGAGAGCTTAGGACATTTTTTAGAAGTTAAGATAGGCTTTTCCGATATGATGATGTTTTGTAGCCTGAAATATAGATTTTATTTGAGTTTCTAGTGTTATATCTGAAGTATATTAAAACTTGTAGGAGTGTTTTTTAACAAACATCAGTGCAATAAGAATCAGAATACCTGGAAGTGTGAGAATCTAATGCTACCGAAAGATTTCTTTGCATGACTCAAGTGGGCTTAAGGAGTAGATTTTACGAATAATTTTTTTTTGAAGAATAAATAATCTTTGAAGTTCTGAGTAGTTTGTCCTCAGTAAAGCACAAAAAGAGTTAAGTGGCTGTGGGCCAAAAAATAATATATATTTAACAATTGTTTGGGGTTCATAAAGGTTTTGAGGTTGACAAAGGCATAATAAGCAGTTCAGTTTTGCAGCAACATTGTCTACATGGGCTGTTTACTTTAATTGTGAGTCTAGGTGAAGACCCCGAAACTTGCATTGTTCTACTCTTGTAATAAAATTATTATTCAATTTTAAGTATAAATCAGGAATCTGCTGCTTTTTATAGAATGCCATGTAATGGGTTTTATTTGTGTTAACAACTAGATGATTTGTTTGGCACCAAACAGAAAATCTAAGCAGAATTGTATAAGTTATTTCAAGTAGTTGATTAAGTGTAGAAGCAGGTATGACTACTGTTGCATCATTTTTTCAAATCGTTTATAAATAATGCAAAAAGCATGGGAGAGATTACGCCATTACGCCTCTTTAGGGAACGCCCTATCTGATATTTAGTTTCTCCGAATAGGAGCCCTAAAGTTTTACTCTTCTTTGGCGATTAGAGAAAAATGATTCCAGCCAGTCAGAAATATTACCACGTATTCCCATAGCATGCAACTTTCTGAGCAAGATGTCAGTGTCGACGCAGTCAAACGCTGGGCTAAGATATGGAGTGATATTTTGGGGTAGTTCAACGGAAATACACAGAATTATAGTCATGCAAAAAAGGTGCATCCGAAATATTTTTAGGATGAAACAGCAGGAAAGTTGTAGGTCTGTTTTTGTAGAAAAAAATATTCTGACGGTAATAGGAATGTACATTTTGGACTCTGTAATATTTGTATGTGATAATAGGGATCTTTTCCTCGATTTTAATGTGAAACATGATTATGACACTCGCCATAAAAGTAATTTAGTACCAGAAAATTATAACTATACTTACATACCTCCAAAAAAATGTAAAATACTGCATCATAAAAATTTTTAATTGTTTCTCAGACGAAATTAGAAACCTGCCAAAGAATAAACTAAAATATACCTTAACAAAATATCTAGTCAGTAAGGCCTTCTACAACCTTAATGAATTCTTTGATGATCCTGATAAAGGAATAATTCAGTGTTAAATTTTAAATGTTTGTTACAATTTTAAGCATGTGTAATTTTATCAAAATTGTCATTGTCTAAATGTAATGTAATTACAAATTTAAAATGGTTATTTACAAAAATCTCTCCAGACATTGTTCAAAAGCCCCTATTGGTTTTTTTTTATTATGTTTATAGTAAATGTAAGCATCTTATTATTGAACAAATAAATACTATTGTATTGTATTGTATTAAATCGAAAAATAGAGCTATAGTATAGTAATTAGAATCTATTGTTTTATAAATATATTCCAAGAGATCGTAAGCAGCTGTTCTAGTAGAGAAGTTTGAGCAATACTAATAAAAAATTAGGTAGGTACTATATTTTAAGACGGGACCTACCTTCACATTATTAGATAATGATCCTTTTATTAGTGAATAAAATTGAATCGAGTTTAATCACATTGGAATCTTCGTGAGTCCTGATATGTGCTGGTAATTTTAGGTTGGTCATATCCTATAACATCACATTATATCACTGAGAAAAAGGCTAAAATAAAAAAAAAAACTAAAATTATACAATACATACTTTGCTTTCACTGCGAATAATCTCTTAGTTAGTTATCTGTCTAGTTGGAAAGCATCTCATACCATAATCTCTGTTTTTCTAAGTGAGTTTTCTGACACAAGTTGTTCTCAATTTCTGTTAAGCAGATAAATTATTGAGTACCTTTTAACTTTCATGCAGCAACCACATTCTACTGATGTTAATACATAAGTGTAAGCCGGACTACAAATACAAATACTAATAATCTTTATTCCCACTAGGAGCCCTAAAGTAATTAAAAGTACATTTAATATGAAGTACCTAGTAGGTAAATACATATAATTGTTTAGTAACTAACCTCTTTACGTATCAAATATTTTCTTTTACCATTTTCTTGGTGAAAACTTGTCACAGTTACCAATTGAAATAAACTTTGCCTTGTGTCTGTGTTCTTTACTGGTTAATACTTTGATTCCAATCCATATTCTAAAAAAAACAGCTGTAATAATGTAAATATGTAAACAAGCATTCAATTGAAATATATAAATAGGTACTTACGACATAAAATAATGTATCTCGAACGCACACTATAAAACTTTCTCTCTAAAATCTAAAATCTATACTATTTTTAGGTTAAGAATTTTGACACTTAAATCTGACAATCACATCCGATAACTTTAACCGCTCAGCTGTTTCTCCACCACAGTGAAAAATCAAGAAGTAGGCTGTTTTCGGTTGTTGTCATGGAAACACTCACGTTAAAAGTTAAAGTGAGCATTTGATCATAGGGCTGATTATCTCGTACAGTATGCTCAAAAATTTTGACGCGATTCTGTCAATCTATTTGAAAATGTTATGCGACTGTCAAAAGTTTTAAAAAAATCCCTATTTAAATAAGCGGAAATGATAAATCATTAACGTTTTTTTTTACCTTTCAAGGTAAGAAATCTACGTTATTTCACGTTCTGACATTTTGTGACATTGTGACTTAACAATAGTTATGGTTCATTTGTTATTTATTTTGTCAAAAAAAAATAAAAATGTAACGAAGCAAAACAAAACACAACAAAAAGGTGGTTTAACGTGGCAAATGCTGGAAATGTTCTTCACCCTCTACTTGGCATGCTTCCAGACGATGGTAAAATCCGTCGACGGAATTTCGAATGGCTTCAGCCGGTATGTTATGTGTCTCAAATCTAATTTTGTTTTTCAAATCTTCAATATTATTTGGCCTATTTTGGTAAACTTTTTCTTTTAAATATCCCCAAAGAAAATAGTTAAGAGGCGTTAAGTCTGGGGACCTCGGTGGTCATTCAATTGTACCACGTCGTCCAATCCAGCGACCTGGAAATATCTGATGTAAATATCTTCTCACCTTGACACCAAAATGCGGGGGAGCACCATCTTGCTGAAACCAAATTGTTTCATTTGGTATATCTGGATCTACTTTGTTGTAAAAAAATACAGCTAGAGCAGGCCTCAACTCGAAGGTTAAGAAATCCATGTAGCGTTCAGCTGTGAGGTTTCCTTCCAAAAAGAATGGCTCTAAAATTCGATTATTAATGATACCTGCCCATACATTTACTTTTTGGGGCCGCTGAGTATGCGCTTCAAATATCCATCGTGGATTTTCTTGACTCCGGGAACGATAATTATGTCTATTAACCACCGCGTATCATAGTCATCTTCTAAAAGTTCTTGGACAAGACATACTTTATAATGGTGGTATTTTCCTGCTTTCAAAAATCTTCCAATAGTACCTTTAAATGTATCATGATTTTGAGCCAATGAAACTGTTGAAACATGCGGATTATTCTGCAGAGATAATGCAATATCCAACTTTTCATCGTCGCCTAAAACACGTGGCCGTCCATTCCTAGGCAAGTCCTTTACTGTGCCATGTTCATCAAATTTGTGGAATATTTTACTAACGGCGCCCTGTAAAATTTGATTTTCCGGATATTTAGCATTAAATATAGTGCACACTTTACTTTGACTTCTTATTTTATCTCCACATCCTAACAATATTAAGACTTCGATACGCTGCCTTTCCGACAAAACCATTTTTGTTTGGAAAATTGTAAAATAATACTTCGGAAATACCTGAATTGATTTTACAAGTTCACAATGTCACAAAATGTCAGAACGTGAATCAATGAAGATTTCTTACCTTGAAAGGTAAAAAAAAATCAATGATTTATCATTTCCGCTTATTTAAATAGGGATTTCTTTAAAACTTTTAACAGTCGCCATTCTTAAACAGCTTGACAGAATCGCGTCAAAATTTATGAGCATACTGTACGAGCAATTAGCTTTCAAATGATGTATCACAAGCTTATGTTTCCATTTAAAATAAAAGATCGATGTCGTCATATCCTTGACAAATGTCTATAAAAAACAAACGAATAACGTCAAAATGTGAGCATATATAAAACTAAATTAACGTGTCCGAGCATGTTCCCCAAAAGTTACAGGTTAAGGCTATATTAATTTTATTCCGGACTTTCGGGCAGCCATATACATATATTTAAGAAATTGCAACCAAATTCAAACATAAACATGATGCCCTTTCCACTACAAAGGTAGAATTAAAACCATTCTTTGTCTTATTATATTGTGCAGGAATAGAACGAGGAGCAAAAAAAAATCTTTCTATAGTGACGATGGCATGGGGTCCGATATTTTTGTAGCTGCTATGTCACAAAAAAGATTTTAATTTCTTATGAGAGCTATAAGATTTGATAACAAAGATACAAGACAGGAGAGATTGATTACTGATAAACTGGCAGCCATACGAGAAATTTTTGAAGTTTTTAATATAAACTGTCAGCAACATTACTTAGTGGGAGAGTATGTTACATTAGATGAAATGTTTCTGGCTTTTCGGGGAAGGTGCAGTTTTCGTATACATATTCCAAATAAACTCAGTAAATACGGAATCAAAATTCTTTCAACTGTTGAGGATATTTTACGCGTCACATATGGAAATTTATACTGGTGTGCAGCCGGAAAGTCCTTTTAGAGTAGACAATTCAGAGTAACTCTTAGAATGTGTCAACATCTGTCAGGTACTGGAAGAAATATAACTATGGACCGTTAGTTTACGAGTTATTCTATAATAATTGGGGAACTTCTTAAAGAACACAAATTAACCGTTGTAGGTCAGTAAAATCAAATAAGCGCGAGCTTCCAGCTTTTGCAAATAAGAGACCGCCCTGTGCCTTCTTCGATTTTTGCCTTTGGAAGTTGCATAACTGTAGTATCTTATGCGCCCAAAAAGGCTAATAATGTATTACTTATTTCGTCTTTACATCATGACGAGCAAATTGATGACACAACAGGGGATGCACAAAACCTAAAATAAATACATTCTACAAAAGTGGAGTTGATGTAGTGAACAAGATGAGTTCATCATATAATGTTGCCGGAGGTACCACAAGGTGGCCATTAGTAATTTTTTTTTGGGATGTTAAACATTGCTGACATGAACGCCTTTGTTATCACAAGACCTAATAATCCTGAAACGCCGTGTAGGAGACTATTTTTAAAACAATTGGCGCTGGAGTTAGTAAAAGAAAATATTGCGAAACGAGCAATAATGCAAAATTTATCCAGAAACCTCCGACAAACTGCTGTGAAATATTCTGGAGTGACTTTCGACGACCAACCAGATCCACCACCAACTAAAAGAGGTTACTGTAAATACTGTAAAAGACGTAAAACTAGGTATTTTTGCAAGTTTTGTAAGTATGGAACATATAACAACATGTTGTACTGAATGTGCAAACAAAATGTCCTAAATCTTATTGCTTAAATTCAAAACGCTGCATTTTCGGTTACGATTTTTGTTCATTGATTACTAATGTTTCAAATAAAGGTTTATACCCTTTTCTGTAGTCATAAAGTTTTTTAATGTTAATATTATGTGTAATTTTTTTTTAATACTGACAAACCGAAACGTCACAAAATGACAGTTTTTTACTTTTTCTTGATTTTTGACAAAACTTTTCAATCAAATTTGTTCTAAAATATATAATTATAAGGTAAAATGGCTCTAAGCAACAACCAATTACCAATTTTAAAAAATCTAAAATTTAAAATAAAAAAAAAATTATTATAATAGATTTGTTCCTGACAGGCCTCACCCGTGCATCCACGTAATAACTGACCTACCCGTGCAAAGGAGGGTTAAGTTATTTCTGTATTATTTTAAGATGTTTTGTAAAATTTGGAAGATGAAACAGGTGCTCAAATGCACTTCGTTTAAAAATACATTATATTCTTAGAATCGACCATCGGTTCTGAAGTTTCTCTTTACACCCAAAGACCTTGCCTGTGAAGTATACTATAGCGGTTTATCCTGTTTAAATAAAAACTATTTAACTTATAATACACATAAATTAATTAAGGATGTATAAAGCGCCGGAGTTTCACTATGCTTAATTTTTTAGCAAAACACGTAGATAATTATATACATATGCGAGAAGTTGCACGTGGCGACATTTTGTAGCAGTCGTATGTGTATAATATGTATATGTTATGTCATATGTATATATATATATATCATGTGTTGAAAACACTGTAAGGTCCCTTTCCTTTTCGCCAGATTCTATAGCCTTGCCGAGGAGCCGTACTACGGCGAAACGCGTCCTAGGCTTGGGTCTGACGAAAAGAAAAGGGACAAACATCTTTCTATTACGTAGATAATTACTGTCAAAATTTAAATATCCACAGTTTTATGGCGAATAAAAGCGTCATATCCTGATTCTTTAAATATGTGTCTGATTTTTAATTTAATTCGCTTTAAACTATATTAATTTATAGGTTGCAAAACAAATCATAAGGAATTTGACACTAAATATTGATAAATGAGATATGTATATATACAGGGTTGGGCAAATGTTCCGGAACGGCTTAATTACAAGCGAACGAAAAGTGATATCGAATCGGGGTTTTGGGCAATGTATAGGACAAAAATTTTACTATTTGACTGGTATACCATATGTCAGTAATGTCACCAACTGTCAAGTGTCGACGATATTTTTTTATTTTTTTAAATGGAACACCCTGTATATTATCAGATATTCTAGATCTTCAATAAATTACAAATATTTTTCATATAGCATACCATATGATTAAATTCAACTGTTTCGGAAATACGGGCAAATGAATCTAGAAAGCCCATATTACATTTTGTTTAAAAATCAAGCAACATATTTCTTTTATTATGACATTCCAAATAAAAGTCTTAGTTTCCATGACTCCCAAGTGTCACTCTGACACATTTCCTATTTAATTTTTATTTATTTGTATTAAGTGAGTTGTGCGAGTTTTTTATTTATCGACTAAACCTCTGATATAACTGATAAAACTATGGTTCAGCTAACTGAACAAGAACGGATTACTCTGCTTATGATGATAGGATATGGGGATAGACGGAGATCTTTTCAAGAAGCAACCGACCTTTTCAATCAAAGTTTTCCTGTTCGAGATCCCATTTCTAAATCAACTGCTAATAGAATATTCCATAACTTTGAGCATACGGGTACGGTAAAAAACTTGCCAAAAACAGGTCGTCCGAAAACTGCTACAAATGACGAGAAATCCCTGGATGTTTTGCTTGCCCTGCAAGAAGAACCACAGACGTCAGTTCCAAAGCTTGCTCTTGCACATGAAAACAGCGAAAAATCAATTAGAAGAATCCTCAAAAAAAATAAAATGTTTCCTTATAAAGTCAGCTTGCTTCAAGAACTATCAGAGGACGATCCTGATAGGCGTATGCAATTTTGTCAAGAAATAATGGACTACATAGACCTACAACCTAACTTTGTAAGTCGTATTTTATTTTCTGACGAGGCTACATTCTGTCTTAATGGTTTCGTCAATAGGCACAACTGTCGATACTGGTCAGACCATAATCCCCATTGGATGATTGAGCACCGTACGCAACACCCCCAAAAATTAAATGTGTGGGCAGGTATAATTGGAAACCATATTATTGGGCCTTTCTTCCTTGATGGAAACTTGACATCTATTTACTACTTAGATCTGCTTCGAAATAGAATTATACCAAATTTGATTAATTTATATCATGATCAGGTTAACGATCAAATACTAGCGAATGACATTTGGTTTCAGCAAGATGGGGCGCCAGCTCATTTTGATATACATGTCAGAAATTATTTAGATCAAACTTTTCCTGGAAGGTGGATAGGTAGGAGAGGGTCCATTGAATGGCCTCCTAGATCTTCAGATTTAACACCTCTAGATTTCTACCTCTGGGGTCATTTAAAGACTGTCGTATATCGTACACAACCTAAGACTTTGGAGGATCTTCAAAATAGAATTTTAGATGCTGTGCATGTTATTTCTCGTGAACATTTGAAAAACGTGCGTTCTGAATTTTCCGACAGGATTGGACACTGTCAGGTGGCTGAAGGACGACATTTTGAACATTTAATTAAATAACCATTATTTTATATTATTGTGTTTTAAAGTTATTACCTTGGTTTTGTTTAAATAAAATGTACTACATTCATTTGCCCGTATTTCCGAAACAGTTGAATTTAATCATATGGTATGCTATATGAAAAATATTTGTAATTTATTGAAGATCTAGAATATCTGATAATATACAGGGTGTTCCATTTAAAAAAATAAAAAAATATCGTCGACACTTGACAGTTGGTGACATTACTGACATATGGTATACCAGTCAAATAGTAAAATTTTTGTCCTATGGATTGCCCAAAACCCCGATTCGATATCACTTTTCGTTCGCTTGTAATTAAGCCGTTCCGGAACATTTGCCCAACCCTGTATATTCATGCTGCAATAGTCAGTAACAGAATATCTTTAAACGCCGATAAATTATATCTATTTTACATAATGTCAGATATGGAAAAACGCAGTCAGGCTTTATTTACGAACACAGTTCTTTGTCCATGATAAAAAATATAACATTAGATATGTAACTGTTTTAAATTGCCGCTAAAACATTGCCAGTTATTACTATACAATTATAGAACAATGACTGTTAATAAAAGTATTTTATTACCTCATTGCAGAACAAAGTACGATTTACAAAATAATAATATTAATACAAAAATTAATAATCTATTTATCAACTGGGTAAATATTACTAACAGAACTGTTATTAGGAGAAAATGTATATATAAAGATGAAAAAAGTTTCATGAGGTAGTTAACCCAAGGAAAATATATAAACCATTAATTAGTAATTGTGCCTGTTATTCACAATGGGCTAAACCTTTTAGAAAGAATAACGTGTTGGCCAATACTGTTCTTGATTTCTAGGTACAGACGGATAACTAACCTGAACTATAGTCTATCTTTAAATGATTCAAAGTAATAAATCAATCAAAACCTCCTCCATGGGCGTGTAAGTTTTTTCGGCATATATATAGATTTAAATAGACCTGAATTTTTAAATTTGAGCAGAATTAGTACAAGTAATATTAAATTTATTAAGCTTAAAATCATGTAGAGGAAAGTAGCCTATTTTCGGATAGTTTCCTAATTTCGGGTAGCAACGTATTTCAGATATTAGACTGTATCAAGAAACAAAAACCTATCCCTGTCGACGGTAAGTGGTAAAGGAACCTGTATACCTGTCAATATTTTATATTTCGGCACTTCTGTGTAAGATGGCAGCACAATAGTAAAACTGCTGTGACGAGTTTTTCTTTGTCTGTCTTAGCTAGTAGTTTTTTAGTGGAAAAAAACATTTTAAACTCCTAATTTGTGGACCTGGGTAAGCTAAAATGATACTTAATATGAATGACTCGTCAAAA
This sequence comes from Polydrusus tereticollis, assembly GCA_963920685.1. Lineage (NCBI taxonomy): Eukaryota > Metazoa > Arthropoda > Insecta > Coleoptera > Curculionidae > Polydrusus > Polydrusus tereticollis. The sequence goes on from OY987329.1 coordinate 93,524,549, forward strand.
TTAATCAATTACTAAAATGCAAAAAATATCAAGCACCTAACCTAAAAAGTGTGAAGTTGCCTAATTGCGGACAGTCAATTTTGGGTATCCGAAATTAGGAGCCCAAGAGTATCTCTATCGTCGAGTCAATACAAAACATAAGAAATGAGATCCTAATAAATTGAAGTTGGCTATCAATGCAGTTCGAAATAATGAAATGGGATACCTTTAAGCCTCTAAGCTGTTTGCTGTTCCTAAATCAACTTTAGAGGATTACGTTGAACAAACCAATAAATCTCCTGAAGAGTTAGTTGCAGTTTCGATTGGAAGAAAGCCGGTACTTTCTCCTGCATTAGAAGAAGATTTAGTTTCGTATTGCTTGGAAATGGATAGGAGGTTCTACGGACTCGGTCTTGGCGATATTAAGAGACTTGCCTACCAATAAGCCATAAGAAATTGTTTACGTTAGTGCTGGGAAGTTTAGTTCACTTTGCCGATTTCGATCTTTAGATCTGGTTCAATAAGGTGAATAGTACAAAGACTAGTTCGTTTAGTTCATTTAGTTCACTGATTTATACTCGCACACGCACAGTGAATGCAAAAGAAATATATAAGGGAAGTCTACTAAACAAATAAAACAGAAGCATGGTGCTTCGTGGATATTACAGTGAAACTATACCGTTCTTTGTTCTAAGAAAGTCTCGATAAATATGACAAATTTTGTTTCTAGCCACGGCACATCAAATGGGTGGTACATATGTGATATTCTCATATATCGTGAATGAGTTGTACGTGTGACAGCAGTCCACCTGTCCGAGAGCCGACACCAGCGATCGGTCTCCGGGCTTCGGGTAGTTCAGGATCTGCTTCACGGTCAACTCACTTTCGCCTAAGAAATCATTCGTCATTATTGACAACCTAACTCCATGTTGTCTCGCTCTCGTTTGCGTGTTGGGCATAGTACAGGGCTTTAGTTCGCGTTGATTCAATCTTTAAAGAGTTACTGATTAAATCTTTTAGTTCAGTTGTCAGAATCGATCTTTTGAACTAGTTCGTTTGCAAACTACACACCTTTAGTTTACGTCATCCTTTTTCCCATGAGAGTGGAGCTGCTGGTAAAAAATGGTTCAGAGGATTCTTTATACGCCATCCAAATTTGAGTATTAGGAAACCGCAAGGTATCTCAAAAGCGAGAATAAAAGGTTTTGTACCAGAGAACGTGAATACATTTTTTAATCTGCTTGAACCACAAATGCAAAAAATTAATTATTTGTATGAATGCTGCTGGTGGATTTGTTCCTCTTTTGTTTCTTTTTCCCAGAAAAAAACATAAAAGCAGAGTTGTTAGACGGAGCGCCCCCGGGGTCCATCGCGGCGTGTCATCCATCCGGTTGGATTCAACAACACATTTTTACCCAATGGCTACAACACTTCATTCAGTTTGTTAAACCAATCCGTGATGATCCAGTGCTTCTAATACTCGACGGTCACTATAGCCACACACGAAATATTGACGTTATAGAAATGGCACGAGCTAACTACGTCACAATATTGTGTATACCACCCCATACCTAACATAAGATGCAGCCTCTGGACCTATCATTTATGTCACCTTTTAAAACCTTTTATTCTCAGCAAATCCAAATGTGGTTGAAGCAAAATACTGGCAGAATGATCAACTCTTACCAAATTTGTAAGCTAATGTGTCCTGCTTATTTAAAAAATTCCATTGCAGGGATTTCGGTCAACGGATTTTGCAAATCTGGTATATGTCCATTTAACAGAAAAGATTTTCTGATTATGATTTTGTTATTGAAAGACAACGAGAGAGGACACCACCACCAGATGTTTTACAAAACAATGAAGAAGTTACTCCCCCAAGAGACGTGTTAACTGAACAACCGCAAGAACAAATTGTAACAAGTCCTTCAAAACAGGGAAATGCACTAAAAAGGATTGAGGCACCTAAAAAAATATTCGTAGGAACGGAAGACATCAGCCCGTTACCTTGTCATAGTGGCACTTCAGGACCTAATATCTAATAATCTAATATCACTAGTACGCCATACAAGGACAAACTTGAAGAAAACATGCGAGAACAAGAGAGAAAAGAATCTTTGAAAGGGAAGGGCAGAAAACCAAAACTTAGTTCTGTATTAGCAGCAATAAAAAGAAGGCTGTAAAAGGCACTTAAATAAAGAAAATATCCAAAGAATATGCAAAAGGAAAGAATTATTGTAGCGATGATGATTCATCAGATTCTGGAAGTAAGCCAGTGTTGAATGACGATTCGGATATGGATGTTGACGATAATGACACAGAATGCATGTTTTGGAACGGTTTATACTCTGAAGAGGTACACGGTAAGCAGTGGATACGTTGCATGAAATGCTTTAAGTGGAACCATGTGGAGAATGTGCTAACTCAGACAAGAAGAAAAACTATTTGTGTGACTTTTGTTTGGACATTTAGTTAAATAATCTGATTTTAAAAAAATGCCCCTAATTTCGGAGACTGTGTCCGAAATTAGGAGCCTCATTTTTTTTTAAGATATATGTAGGTACTTCGTTTAGTTTTCTTATTATATAATAAAAACAATAATAATTATATTTATTTGGACTATCCCTTGTTTTACTACAACCCATGCATTTGCACAAAAAAAATTATTCATTTATATTTTTTCCTAAAATTTTTTTGCTAATTTCAAAACAGTATCCGAAATTAGGCAACTTTTCTCTACAGCCGTACCATTTACCTGGAATTTAAGAAAGCAATTATATCAAAATTAATTAGAGTGTAGGTACTTATTCCGTTTCTGCTCTAATCATTTTATTCCTTTTTTTTGTACCTAATCCTTCATTGGTGCCTATATTGGAATAATACACCTATTTATATCTATACAAAAAGAAAACAAAAAAATATTTTACCTAGACTTAACATGGTAAATGAAGGCCACATTGTGTCTAAATTTTGGCAGGATGGAAATATGAAAAGTTCAAGGTAAGCTCTTTTGGAAGTATTGTACACAGAATTAAGACCGCCATCTGGCAAAAAATATCGACTTATCATAACCCATATTGGAAGTTCTGAAAGCTTCGTTAAAGGTGGTCTACTGATGTTCCAAACTAAAAATACAGGAGACTAACACGAAGATATGGATGCCGATGTCTTTGATAAACGGTTCGAGCAAATGTTGGATCTTATACCAAAAGATGCAAGTTATCACTCTAGGCTGACGGAAAAATTACCGAAAAGTACGTGGCGTAAAAGTGAAATAACAGAATGGCTAAGTTTAAGACAAATAGAATTTTCATTAGATTTCCTAAAAAAAGAACGATACTAATTTACGTAAAAATGAATTCAAAATATATGTAGTCGGTGAAATGGCAAAGTTTCGAGAAATATCTGTGCTCAGACTTCCTTCTTACCACTGCGAATTAAACCAGATCGAACTTATATGGACTCAAATGAAGAGAGATGTCGTCAGAAAAAACACGACTTACAAAATGGTGGATTGAAAAAGACTCTTTAATGAAGCTATGGGTAAAATCAGTGCGGAAAAGTGGAAAATGTGTATCAATCATGTGATAGAAGAAGAAGCCAAAATGTGGCAGGTAGATATAATAATCGAAGAAATGGTTGAACCGCTTATTATAAATGACGTTAATAAAAGTTCATCTTCCGAATCGGACTATGAATAAGCCATATCGACAAAGTATTATTCGATATTTAAAAATGTTTTGTTTGTAAGATTCTGTATTATATCTTGTTTTTGTAATTATATTATGTAAAATTGTTACTTATTAGTTAATACGATTTTTTTAATGTTTTCATATCTTATAAATACCTACGAATATAACATAATACAATTTTAGTGGAATAGGCATGTTTAAGATTTTTAATTTAAAAACTTCCCAATACGCTGGCTAAGTGATTTTTCAAATAACAATGTTAAATCCTTAAATATAACAATAGCTCGCGATAAAATCAGGGTGGGTCTACCTAAAGAATGCTTATTATTTTGATCCTTTAACGTTAACACAATAGATTTTAAGGGATGTTGTTTAAACTGTTCTTGGTACCCCGGTATGCGATTTGAATACAGGGTGGCCAATTAGTACGACAAAGGTCAATATCTCCTGTACCATTAAAGATAGCGGAAAACTTTTGACGAAGCTTTTTAAAGGTTAAGAGATGCATCTTTTACAATTATTTTCGTCTATACAGGGTGCTCCAAAAAAGCGGCACGGTAGAAATTTTATACTTTTTAAATAGAACACTCTGTACATATTTGCATATTTTAATTTGCCGTAAATTACTATACATAGCACCGTAATTATTTATACACATTTTTGCAACGTTGCCGAATAGATGGGAAATTCCCTTAAATTTGTGAAAAAAATCGTTCAATAAAATGTGTAGTATTTTTTAACTTATTATAATTGGAAACAAAATATTTTTATAATGGAAAGAGAAGTGTTGACAGAAGTCGCCTAGGGTAAAATAGATTCATATTTTTGTTCAGGGTAATTTCTACGGACATGCTAACTTTACGAAGTTTTAACCTAATTTTCTCATTTTTTTTTTAAATAAAACATCCTGTATTTGAGTACTATGACTTGTAGGGATTTTCATCCTCCTTAACTTTTGTTAAGGTCTTTTCATGCCTATCTCTACAAATACTGGTCGTATTTCAGTTTTTGTCTAAAACTCTAGCAAAAAAACTTAATGTATTTTACCATTGTCGTTTTTCTAGTTACCTATGACATAGAAAATAAAAACAAACGTCAGTTTTGTAGTTTTTCTATTAATTTACATAAATAATGAACTCGAAACAATTTTTAGATTTAAGTTTTTTACCGATTCAAGCTTGAGGACAATTTTTAAAATTTAAATTAATTAATTTAAAATTACCTAATTAATTGTTCAAAGTGGCTCCCATTAACTTAAATATACAATTCTATACGTTTTCAAAAGAATGAGTCATGTTTCTACACATTTTCCGAGTTACAGTTTGAAAACAGTTTTTAATGCGAATTTTCATATCATCTCTTGTAGTGGGGGCTATTTTATATACCTGATCCTTTACAAATCCCCATATACTGAAATCCATTTTTGTTAGATCTGGTGATCTAGTCGGCCATGGTACGGGCGCTCCTCTTCCAATCCACTGCTGCCCATATGTTTCATTTAAAAAGTTAGTAACAGGTCCTGTATAATGCACGGGGGCTCCATCATGTAAAAACCAAAGACGTTCACGAATTTCATTCGGTATCTGAGCCATTAATTGTGGTAAATCGTTTTGTAAGAAGTCCAAATATACTTGTCCAGTTACTCTTTCCTCAAAAAAATGCGGTCTAATAACATAGTCTTCTACAACTCCTCCCCAAACGTTTAAGGACCATCTGTTTTGTGAATGGGTTCTTATAAAATAGGGATTGCTTGTAGCGTAATAGTGAAAATTATGCCTATTCACGTTTCCATTTTTATGAAATGTTGCTTCATCACAAAATAATACTAAATCTCCAAAATTTTGTTGTTGTCTCATTTTTTCCTGCCTCCATTCACAAAAATTTATTCTCTTTTGAAAATCTCCTTCATTTAGTTCCTGCAGTAACTGGATATGGTAAGGATGCATTTTGCATTCGTTGAACGGCGAATATCTAATTGGTCGGAAATATTTCGTTGGCCAATGTGTGGATTTTCAGTGACTGTTTTAACGGATAATTGATTTTCTTCCGTTAAAACACGTTTTATTCTTTTTTCTTTTTTATAGGCTACACTCCCGGTCGTTTGAAAACGCTCCTTTACATTTTCAAACGCCCTTCTACTGGGTTGCCTTTGGTTTGGATATCTTTCTTGAAAAATATCCTCATAGCAAACAAGCAGTTTTTCTCGCTAGCTCCTAATACAAAAACCATATCCACCATTTCGACATTTGAAAAATCCATTTTTATTAATTTTTGAAGAATAACTCACCAAATCACTATAATTGTCATTATATTACAAACAAACTGACGTTTTATTTTAAACAAGAACGTTTGTTTTTACTTTCTATGTCATAGGTAGCTAGAAAATCGACAATGGTAAAATACATTCAGTTTTTTGCTAGAGTTTTAGACAAAAACTGAAATACGACAAATATTTGTAGAGATAGGCATGAAAAGACCTTAACAAAAGTTAAAGAGGATAAAAATCCCTACAAGTCAAAGTAATCAAATACCGAGTGTTTCATTTGAAAAAAATGAGAAAATTAGGTTTAAAGTTCATAAAGTTGGCATGTCCGTAGAAATCACCCTGTACAGAAATATGAATCTATTTTACCCTAGGTGACTTTTGTCAACACTTCTCTTTCCATTGTAAAAATATTTTGTTTCCAATTATAATAAGTTAAAAAATACTACACATTTTATTGAACGATGTTTTTTCACAAATTTAAGGGATTTTCCCATCTATTCGGCAACGTTGCAAAAACGTGTATAAATAATTACGGTGCTATGTATAGTAATTTACGGCAAATTAAAATATCTAAATATATACAGGGTGTTTTATTTAAAAAATATTAAATTTCTACCGTGCCGCTTTTTTGGAGCGCCCTGTATAGACGAAAATAATCTTAAAAGATGCATCTCTTAACCCTTAATCAGCTTTGTCAAAAGTTTTCCGCTATCTTTAATGGTACAGGAGATATTGACCTTTGTCGTACTAATTGGCCACCCTGTATGTAATGAGCATTTATTACTTCGCGCCATTTAAAGATAGACTATAACCTAAAACTTACACTTCGAAAATGATATTATTCTAGATATTTTAAGAACCCGTACTTTATAATTTTTTCTGATTTCTATAATTTTCATAAAATAATTAGTAGCGCGACGGCAATGCCCATAAAACAAAAAAATATGGCAATTGAGATTGGTTTGATAATGCTTTGTATTCATATATCGACTAATTTAGCAGGTAAAGTAATTTTGGTAACCTTACATTCCAGTCTAGTATTTTCGAGTTATCTTAAAATGTCACTAGTACTTGACCTTCTTATACCAGTTAAATGCGGCCCTTGATACATATTGATAACAGTACCGCATGAAAAGCTAAGGTTCTATTAAAATTAGTGTGTAAATTTTGTCAATACACATATACCTACATATAAAATGGCACGCTTACATTTATTTAATTTTAAATGTTTATTTGAGATATAAATAATTAAGAAACAAAACTATGACATTGAGATGATCATGTTGTGTTACCTAATTTTATATTCAATTATATTCATTTAGTTGACTTATTATAACAATAATATTATTTTCCAAATATTTTTAAATGTTTAGGAAAAAATTGATGTAGTTCACCAGATATATTACTTAAATTAACAAACTAAGACATTTTTTCATCGAGAACATAAAAGCTGCCCAACAAACATATTAAGTAATTTAGACCAGAACGGAAGGAAAATAATCCTAAATTGGCAAATATTTACTTATTTCTGCCTTAAATGTTTTCTTAAAAGTCACAAAAGATTCTAACTCTTAAATCTAAGTCAAAATTTAGATATCTACAACTTAAATAATTTGTTATAGAGAAATCTACTTTTAGTTTAATTTACCTGGTTAAAAATTACAAATAAATTACCTCTTTGAGACATTAAAAATATTTAATCCTAATAAGGAATATGATTAAGTCATAATTTACTTAATTTTTATTTAATATATGTATTCATAATTAAGGAATTTTTGGGCTATTACGCTAGGTAAACATTACCTAATTATTGCCTAAAAAAAGTCCAACTAATTTACTAACCATGTAGTTTTAGAAACAAGTAATATTTTGGATAATTTTGCCATATAAATTGTTTCCAAAGTTATAGACCTTTTGTGGTTAAAAATTGAGCTACTTCATAACTTTCTGATTAACCTCAAAGCCTAACATTGCTTGTCCAATTGACCTGTTAAAAAAGTTGTCCTGATTGAGGTCGGAGATTACATATTACAAATTACCTTCAAGTTACATGTTCCCTTTATATATCTTTAACGACATTTGTTTATGTTTTCAGTTATGTCTGTATTTTCTTTCTAACCTTAAAGGGGTAGCGGGGTAACATTTGCAATGCCAAAACGAAATTCGAATAATAAGAAAATAAAAGCATACAGACATACTACACAATATTACAGGATCATCAAAAAAAGTCATATTAAAACGAGTTGCAGCAATGATTTTCAGCCTGACATTGCATCAATAAGTTCCTTAGACCCGGCTATCTCTAAGGAGTGTGAAATAAGGTCGAAAGTGGAGGACGACCAAGACGAATTTATTTCTTTAGATCCAAAAGAATCAAATATCGAATTTGAAACACTCGATGATCAACTTTTGTTATTAGATGAATTAAGATTGTGGGCTTTAATAAGGTGACTTTATCTGCAGTAAGTGATCTCAAAGATACATAGAGCACATAAAAAAAGTGAACTTCCACAAGATGGCAAAACTCTTTTGAAAACACCAGCAACCTTGGAAATTACTCAGATGGGAGCAGGCAAATTTTGGTACCATGGAATGGCACATAGTTTAGAAAATGCTCTACTGGGTATTCAGGTTCTCCCATTAGCAATTTCCTTGGTATTTAATATAGATGGAATGCTACAAATTGCCCTGACTTTAACTTTGACTGATAACTAGAAATGTCTTATTTAGGGACGATTTAACTTTAAATTCGATAAATGATTGCCAATTTAACCTCGGACCAGGAAAACATGTTCCCAAAGTTAATTATAAAGGGGAAAATAACTTTAAGGTTAAAAATATAAAAACGGCCATATTTAATAATTATTAGTTTTCCTGTTTATCGACAACTATAAAAAAAACAATAATTAAAATTTTAAGAATTACATAAGGTGAGCGGAAAATCCATTCGACTACGACATATTTCGTCAACGAAAGTTTTTTTAAAACTTTAGGTACATATAATATTTATAATGAAGACACTCTGTTTTTAGGTTAATGATAAAACATTAAAAATTATCGTAATAATACATAGAAAAATGCATATTTTAAGGGCGCGTTTTGTTTTTCGAAGTTTCATCACGATAATTCAGAAACTCATTTCTTTCGCATTCAAATTTCGGTTAAAAAAAATGATAAAACTTAACTATATCACTTTATTGTTGAAGTTATAATAAGCGGCCATTCCAAATATCTACATAAGTCGAACTCCATTTTATAATTTATTTTGTCCTATTGGAAGTGTTGGCATAAGTTGTTGTCTTTTCTTTCTAACGCCAGATATAATATGTTTCTCTGTATTTTTGTCTAGTGTCTTGTTGCTCCTATTTAGGTTATATTTAGGTCAAAAGGTTGGTCTCACTTTTCACATTTAGACGTAAAATAGGTCTATATTTGTTTCACTTCGTTTTAACTTATTGGACAGAAAAACCCTATCAACCTATTTTCGACCTTCAAATTACTTTAGTTTCTTTCCCCACATTGGGCAATGGGAAAACAATTGTAGGTAAATTATCCCTATATATAATTGGTCATGCAAAATATTTGACCCGTTTAGAGGTCAAATAAAGGTAAATTTAACTTAAAATGTTTGTTGTACCGTTTATTCACCACGTTGTTGCCAAAATGGGGAATGGTTGTACGGTAACGTTTACTTACCTACATCCTCCCCGGAACTGTAATTTTTACGTTCCGCCACCGTTCCGAGACGTTCCAAAACCTTAATTGTGTGGTAATTTCAACCAAAATGGGACTTTCCCATCGTGCGGTGCCTTGAAAATATTTTGATCCCTCTCTTTTAAATGAAACCATGCATATTACGTTTCCATCTATTCAAATAACTCTATTAACTTCACAACATGTCAATTTATATTTTATTTACCTAATACATTATGAATATTGGTACCTATAATATAAAATGAATATTGCAGGCTTTATACTTTATTAATTATTATTTATAATAATTATTATTTTAAAAATAACAACTCGCTCTCAAAATAAAGCCTTTTGAGGAAGAACATAAAGAAAATCGGAAAAATATTAGGATTTAAAAAATGCATATTTAAAGGATAATATCGTAGTTTTATAATATCCCTAATAATAAGAAAAAATAAAAAAATAAACTTTATTACTCTAAAAAGTAAATAATAGCGTCGCCATTTTTCTAATAAAAATGGTGTATCTTATTAAACGCCACATTACAGTTACCTCTGATACATTCACGATTAAAATTACTTTAAAGTAATTTTGTCTTGTAACAATGACTATATCGTAATTTCTTACTAGTTGAAAAGGTCAAGATTACTGACAAGTAGTGACATAACATGGAAGCGCTTACTAAACAATCACCTTAAAAACTACTTAGAAGTTGCGAACTACGCGGTATTTTTATTGTCCCTCTGTAGTTGTAGCTACTTTAAATGCGCTTTGCAGTCAGGCCTACATAAAAGTATTTTTTTGTAGTTACAGCGACAAATATTTTTTACTTTAAAGATTTGGTGTTATATACGTAGGTTAACGTTGTCGCGCTACGGTTTCAGCAACCCTAAAATTTACCACAAAGTAATGACATCTTATAGTCAGTATATCAAGTAATTGTTACGCAAATCCATCAATTTTTCTGCCTTAGTAAAAGTTTAAACTTTATAATAAGTTATTTGGCGAAGGAGGACTTTTGAGCGCAGGCGTTTAGGCATAGGCTTTTGGGCGCCGGCGGTTAGGCGCGGTACATTTAGGCGTAGGTTTTTTTGGCGCCGGGACTTTTGGGCGCCTATCGTTAGATTATGACTTTTATAGAAAATAGCATTGAAAAAATGCATGTGTAAATTGTCCTTTATAAATAATAAACCAAATATACCTAAAAGTTAGGTATTTAATTTCATTTGCCATTATTTTTAATACAAATTATACCAAGAATTTACTTAACCATAAGCTTTAATTCATGTGTTTATAGCATAAGCTCCTAAATAATATTTTATTTTTTACCCTTAATAGTAATTAAAAGTCATAATGAATGAATAAATAATAATAATGAAATAAATATAATAAAAAATAATACATTCTGGTTTTAATTCATTTAGTTCGACAGTGACAAATTCATTGGCGCCTAAATTTCCTTACGCCCAAATGGACGTCGCCCGAATGCCTTGCGCCCATACGCCGGCGCCAAAATGCCGACGCCAAAACGCCTGCGTCCAAAAGTCACGTACCGCTATTAGCATTTAAACTGCAATCTCAAACGTACCAGAAAGGGCCGGGTTATAGTACGTCTACCGCCCTTACAGACGTAAGTGAAGTTGTTGTTCAAGGAATGGACAGGAAACAACTGACGGCTCTAGTAGCCCTGGACTATTCTAAGGCGTTCGATACGATAAACTAAAACACGATGATAGCAAAGCTAAAATAGTACGGCTTCTCCGACTCTAGTGTCGCGTTCATTCAGTAATACCTTACCGGTAGAAAACAAATAGTTCATATCGGTAATGTCGTATCGTCTGCCCAGGATGTGTCCTCTTGAGTTGTTATATTGTTAATTCAATAAAAAACTTATTATTACATTTTCACCCGAATTTAAAATTAAATTTAAATGTTAATCATTTAATAAACAATCGCTTTTCTACTCTCAAAATCTTATATTCTCATAGACATGTTCTATCTAAATCTCTTAAAATATTACTTGGCCACTCCTTGATCCTTTCGCATTTTAATTCCTGTGATTCTGTATATGGAGCATTTTTTGACAGATTTCAATAAAATCGAATACAAAAAATACAGAATCACTGTGCACGATTCATTTTTAATTTTTGGAAATTTGATCATGTATCGGCAAAAATACCTGATTGGAGTTGACTTATCATGGAGCAAAGAAGGCTAGTGCACTTCTGTTGCTTCGTGCGAAACATTGTTAAGATAAAAAGGCTAACGTCCTGAATGGTAAGCTAACTCAACGTAACTCCCTCCACAATGTCCAAATTAGGTCACGACACTGCATGCACATTCCTCGTCATAGATCAGCTTTCTTCCAAAAATCGTTTTCCTACTGCGCCCCGAATGTATTCAATAAATTTGCTGCTAACTGTCTAGAGTTATCTCCAGAGTCTTTCCAGTAAAAATTAAAAAATTATATAAAAAACTATTTTGTGTGGTTGTTAGAGAATACTATCTTAGTATGATTTACTTTTTGTTTCTGGTTTGTATCTAAGCATACAAATGAGACCTGTTATAAATAATTTAAAATTGAATTCCATATCTAGGAATTTTTCAGGAATAATTGTTTCAGCTGCGCATAGACATACTCATCGAGAGCAGGTATTATTGAGGAACATGCCTGTGAAACCAGGAACATATACAGTGGCTATAGCCTTGCAGTAACAGTACTGATGAAAACGAAAGTTTATTGAGACGGCCTTTATTGAAAAAAACTCTGGTGATATTAGCAACCCAAGTATTAACATTCCAAATATCTGGCAACCGCTCCTTGTACAAAACAAATTGTTATTGATGATTCAATAACCTCACTAATACTGAGAGACCGAACCACCAAGCTTTATTGTCAATGCCTATTATAATATGAAACAGTAGCCCTAGGATTAACTCTTAGCTTACGCTTGAAAACGGTTAAAGATACTTGACTAACCGAACCGTTGGGTTTGAAAAACTATATATATAAAGGCAATGGAAGTTCTACGAAATTTGCCTTTTGGAAATTTTTCTCGAAATTAATTATTTATCTTACCTGACATTTAGTATAGGTACAAAGATAAAATAAGCCCAAGACACAATTTTTTTAGTTCTGTGTGTTTTTAAAGAAGTCTAGTACTGGGAGCCTATAAACGTAAACAACTTTAATAGGAGTGACGACCAAACTGATAACTGAAAGAAATCATTTTTCGCGATCCAATTCAATGAATATCTAATTTAATTGTGTGATTATCTATTTTGAAGAAGTATTTATTGAGTCAGTGGTGTCGACTGTGGGTAAATATTCACTTGAGTTAAAGAAATTAAATTAATCTCACTTTCAATTAAATCAAAATGAAAATAAAAAGTGCAAAACAGAAATTTCTACAGTATAAGCGATATAAATCAATATATTATACAGTATACAGGGTCGTTGGTATGTATGGAAACGGTCGATTATTTCTTAAAGTAAAACAGCTAACAAAAAATGTTCAAGACAAAAGTTTTAGGATTTTTTATTGTCTATTAGAATTTTAAAAAATTTAGTATACAGGATGAGTCAGAAAGCCGTAGAGAAATAAAGTTACTTTTTAATGGAACACTCTATATCTTACAATATTTTTGGATTTTACATAAAATTACAATTATTTTTTATTACGCGCATTATCAGTCTAAACCTAAAAGTTTCCGAGATATCGACTTTTGAAAAATTACATTTTTGAACTTTGACAGCTTCTAGCTTTCTAACGGTACGCCATAGAGCAAAACGGCTTACATGTCCCTATCTTACTTTTTTATTATCTTCTCAAAAATACCAACTTCCGTTAACCAGGAAGTACTATATTTCCGGCTTTTGAGCTACATCCGGTTTAACCGGAAGTTGACACTTTTAGAAAGATAGTTAAAAACTAAGATAGGGGCATGTTTGCCGTTTTACTCTATGACGTACCGTTAGAGAGCTAGAATCTGTCAAAATTCAAAAATGTCATCTTTCAGAAGTCGATATCTCGGAAACTATTAGGTTTGGACATTAGTCCAAACCTAACAGTTTCATCATTAGATGCACTTAACAAAAAATAATTGTAATTTTACGTAAAATCCAAAAATATTCCATTAAAAAAAAAAGTAACTTTATTTCTCTACGGCTTTCTGACTCATCCTGTATAGTTAATATTTTAAAATTGTAATAGACTATAAAAAACCCTAAAACTTTTATCTTGAATATTATTTGCTAGCTCTTGTGCTTTAAGAAATAATAGACCGTTTCCATACATACCAACGACCCTGTATATATCTACGAATAATGACGGGCACGCCTAATGATGCACTTAATAAACAATAATTGTAATTTTACGTAAAATCCAAAAATATTCTAAGATAGAAGGTGTTCCATTAAAAAAAAAAGTAACTTTATTTCTCTACGGCTTTCTGGCTCATCCTGTATACTTAATTTTTGTTAAATTCTAATGGACTATAAAAAATCCTAAAACTTTTATCTCGAATATTTCACTCATGTATAAATTTTCCCATAAGAAACGTTAAAAATAAAAAAATATCAGCGGATATACAACGTTGTCTAGACAACGTTGTATATCCAACACACAACAATCGAACCTATTTGACGAGACAGTTTTTTTTTTACCTTTTTACTGCGAACGTGATCGTTATTGTTATGAGTTCCCTTCGGGAAATTCATTGCTCTGCCTGCCTCTCAACAGATAACGACAAAGATATAATTATGGCATAAATGAAAAAATATAAATATTATTTACCTAAAAAAAAAAAAAAACCCAACCCGGGTTTGAACCCGGGTCGTCCAGGCGAAACGCAACTCCTTAACGCTTGAGCCATCAAAGGCTTTACATATTATTCGTCAATTATTCAAGAAGAGTTGCCTTAGGTGCAGCATTGTAAAGCAGTTTGACAACAGTCAGGTTTGGTCGGGCGAAATACTGTATCGTAGATACCTGTTTGTTTGTATTGTTATTATTAAAAAAGTCAAAATGAACCGATTTGGTCATGCACTTAATGAACAAATAGACAAAGAAAAAATTATATTTCATTCTAGAAATATTCTCCCTAAATACCGCTCGTGCATAAAAATTAACCAGATAATTTTCATTCAAGCTTGTTATACTAATTCCACTCGTTCTTCGAACTCGTGGAATTATAAATAACAAGCTTTCATGAAAATTATCGGTAATTTTTAAGCACTCGTGGTATTACCCCCGAATATTTTTTGCTAGCTGTTGTGCTTTAAGAAATAATAGACCGTTTCCATACATACCAACGACCCTGTATATATCTACGAATAATGACGGGGGCGCCCCGCTATACGATGACTCATACTTTACATAATGACTTACAGATACCGACAATAACGGAGTACATGGACAAAATTATAGTGGACTACTACAAACGGACTGACATTTCCCTGAACCCCTTAATAACACACTCACATATACATTCAAACCCTTTAAAACCATACAGATTACCGAGAGACTGGCTCATTCCTCGTCTCCTCCCCCCGCCGGGCCCTTAACTTGCTTGCGTATAAATATAATTAAATGACTAAAAAGTGAATACTTCCCTACATTGAACCTGCTCAGCTCAATAAGAACAAATTGTTTAATAACAAACCCCCGCTGATGAAGCAATAATATAAACAAACAGAAGTTAAAGTCATTGACTATACTTAAAAAACCCTAATGATGAACGGACCCTGTATATATATGAATACACATTGTCCAAAAAAGTTAAAAATTCAATTTTTTTATAAGAGTTAATAACCCTTATACTAAAGTTTTTAGCAAAATGCGATTTAAGAGAATTGTTTTAATCATCACATCTTCTAAAATATTGGTTTTAATTAAGTTTGGATAGCAATAATATTTTTGTTTTAAATTTGCATTTCCCTGAAAAGTTTGTTAGGTGTACCTTTGATTTTGTATACCTTTATAAGTGTCACCTTTGATTGGGTACTTCAGAACTAAATTATTACAGTGTCAAGCAAAACATCATTGTCAGTAAGTTTTAAAGATTTCATTAGTTTACAATGTTAACAGCGGAGCAAAGAATACATATTTATTTATTTGAAATCACTTCGAAATATAAAATAAAACATTTAACAAAATACGATATACATAAACCAATACATAATTATAATATAAGGCATAATTCATAAAAATAGACCAAAATAAGATGGTATAACAATAGTTATTCAAACACCGCTTCACCATGAAGGACGCATTTTTCCAGTTGGGCTGTCATAATTCGTCCGCATTTCTTTTCAGGATATTGCTTCCACATCTTGTATAATTCTTTGTTTTAAAATTTTCTCATCATTTGGCAGTCGATTGGCATAAGTTAACTGTTTTTTTTTGCGTCTCCACAAATACATATCTACCAACGCGTAAGGTCGGGACTTTCTGGGGGCCATATAACTGGAACATTTCGCCCGATTCATTTTAGTCCAAATTCCAAATCAAGCCATTCCTTCAGCTAGCAAAATGGCTCCGAGCATCCATCTTGCTGGAAGTACATGTTACTTAGGTAATCTAATGGAAGTTGTTCCAAATGATCAGAAAAATAAAAGTATTTAACATATATATATATACAGGGTGATTCAAAAGTACTTCGACAAACTTCGGGAGGTAATTGCCGGCAATATTTCAAGATGAAAAGTTCTTATAAACAGTGGTCCCTGGCGACTTCGTTACGGAGATACAGGGTGTTGAAATGTTAGAAGGAATGGTAATAATTTTTAAATAACTCCTTAACGAGTAATTTTTTTTTTATGAAATTTGGTGAATTAAATAAGCATCTCAGGACACTTATTTTCAAAGTAAAACACATTCGTAAATTTAACCAGTGGCGTCGGTACAAAATGTGGCTATCATATTTTTTGTGGAAACTATGCCTAACCTAACCACACCACTGACTTATTTGATTTTAACTTTTTTTTTATGAATCCCCCATTCAATTACAACAAAAAAGTTCACGTGTGTTATTTTGCTACGAGGGCCAGTTTAATGTCAAATGATTATTTTATTTGACTACAAATATTAAAAAATATGTTTTAAATAATTGATCAAACACTCAAATATTAATTTAAGTATATTAACTAAGATCTATACATACTTACAATAAACAAATATGTAGGTATATGCCAAAGGAAGGCATCCGAGAATGCCTATTTAAGTATAACATGTTCTCAGTGACATGCATATTTATTTATTAGTATGAATAGTATGTTATTTTCTAATATTTTCTATTTTGACAAGGCGGCTTTGGAAATACTTTTTTGATATTTTGTATTTTGATAAGGCGGCTTTGGAAATGCATTTGTCGTGAATTAAAACATATTTGACAGTTAGTTGCTTATGTGGTTTATTTCTCAGTTTTGTCATTTTCATTGAATATTAATAGTATTGTTTAAAAGGTATGGATTACTTAAGAAATAATGCGCATTTAGCTGACATGCATTTTGTATATGGCCTTGCCGATGGAAATGCACGAGCAGCTAGACGAATCTATCAAGAGCGATATCCTAACAGAGTACTGCCTGCTGCTGAAACATTTTCAAATCTTCACCGACGTTTAGCTGAAACAGGGAGTTTTGCGAGGTCACGTGACATTCCTGGAAGACCGCGAACAGCCCGAACTCCAGAATTAGAAGAAGCTGTTTTAAATGCTGTAGTGGAAAATCCAGATACAAGCACTCGAATAATTGCTGATGCTCTCAATTCCACCCAAGCCACAGTTTGGAGAATTCTGCACGATGAGCAGTTGTATCCGTACCATTTTCAAAGGGTACAAGCTCTTTTACCCAGGGACTTTCCTCAGCGCATTAATTTGTGTCAGTGGTTTTTGGAAAAATTTGCTGAAAATCCCCAATTTTTAAATTATGTACTTTTTACGGACGAGGCAAATTTTTCTCAGAGTGCGATTACAAACTTTCACAATAACCATATCTGGTCTTTGGAAAATCCCCACGCCGTTAGTGAACGAAATTTTCAATACCAATTTTCATTAAACGTGTGGGGGGGAATAGTTGGCGATTACTTAATAGGACCTTTTTTTCTTCCACTTCGGCTTAATGGCGAGACGTACCGACATTTTTTGGAAAATGAACTTCCTCCCTTACTGGATGATGTGCCCTTAGAAACTCGAAGACGTATATGGTTTATGCATGACGGAGCTCCCGCCCATTTCAGCATAGTGGCCAGGACCCATCTTAATCAAATTTATCCAAATCGATGGATAGGTAGGGGAGTTGAGGAAGGAAATCAACCGTGGCCACCAAGGTCCCCAGATTTAAATCCTCTTGATTTTTATTTGTGGGGACATTTGAAGTCAATCGTTTACAAGACGCCAGTCGAAAATGCAGAAGTGCTAAGAAACCGAATAATCGATGGTTTTGAGGCAATAAGAAACAGACCAGATATCTTAGCACGCGTACGAGATTCCATGCAAAGGAGATTAGATGCCTGCATCTTGGCTGAAGGTGGACATTTTGAACAATTTATTTAAAAATCATTTAATTTTTGCAACGCACTTATTTAATTATAATTAAATTAAATGTTATACCTTACCCCTTACATAATAAATCTTTGAATTTAAAACATATTTTTTAATATTTGTGTATAGTCAAATAAAATAATCATTTGACATTAAACTGGCCCTCGTAGCAAAATAACACACGTGAACTTTTTTGTTGTAATTGAATGGGGGATTCATAAAAAAAAAGTTAAAATCAAATAAGTCAGTGGTGTGGTTAGGTTAGGCATAGTTTTCACAAAAAATATGATAGCCACATTTTGTACCGACGCCACTGGTTAAATTTACGAATGTGTTTTACTTTGAAAATAAGTGTCCTGAGATGCTTATTTAATTCACCAAATTTCATAAAAAAAAAATTACTCGTTAAGGAGTTATTTAAAAATTATTACCATTCCTTCTAACATTTCAACACCCTGTATCTCCGTAACGAAGTCGCCAGGAACCACTGTTTATAAGAACTTTTCATCTTGAAATATTGCCGGCAATTACCTCCCGAAGTTTGTCGAAGTACTTTTGAATCACCCTGTATATATGTTACAAATATTCTCGAAGAAATATGGCCCTATTATAACACAGTAGGAAACAGTGCACCAAACATTCACTTTTTTAAATATCGATGTCGGGTTGGGATTCTGAGCATAGGATTAACATCACTCCAATAGCGAACGTGTTGCGATGCCACAATTCCATTCGTCGAAAACGTGGACTCATCCGAGAACATTATAAGTTTTATGGAATTACCACCTAAAATCTTACTCCCTACTCACAAACAAAAATTGAATCTTTTGCCATCATCGCCCTCTTCTAATGTGTGGCTGTAATGGGGTTTGTAGGGACGTATATTATTTTGGTTTAAAATTCATTAAATAGTACTTTTTTTTGACCACCTTTAGATGCGTAGCTAGTTTTCTCAAGGACAGACTGCGGTATAAGTTGAGTCGCTGCATCATCTTCATTGTAATATTTTTTTATTTTTTTAAGTCTAATACGGATCCCGCTTTACGAAATTTATTGAGCAGCTTGAAGACCACTCATTTGGTTACGGGTACATTAAGGAATCTTTCATGAAATGTTTCAATAACGTGTCTGTATGAATAATCTCTGTTATCATAACATTGGATTAAATGTATTCTTTGCTCAGTTATTAACATCGTAAATTAAAAAAAAAAAGTTACTGACAATGACGTTTTGCTTGGTACAGTAATAATTTGTTTCTGAGGTACCTAATCAAAGGTGATACTTAAAAGTATACAAAATCAAAGGTACGTCTACCAAACTTTTCAGTGAATAGAAAATTTTAATCAAAAATATTATTGCTATCCAAACTTAATGAAAGCCAATATCTTAGAAGATGTGATGATTTGAATCAACTCTCTTAAATAGAATTTTGCTGAAAACTTTAAAATATGGGTACTTTACTGTTCTAAAAAATTACAATTTTTAACTTTTTGGACACCCTGTATACATTTTTTTTTCATCGACAATCGTAATTTTTATAGTTTTCCTCGAAAATTGAAATTCTTAGTACGTTTGCCCTCTTGTCTAGCACATCGCCGGACATACTGTATATGTATACAGGGTGGCGCACACTTTACGACGCGGTAATTTAATGAAAAACGGCTTTAGCGGAGTTTTAAAATTTGCTTTTTATTTGGGTAAATGCAGATTGTTTGTGGGTACAATTAAAAATTTTTTTTGAAATATACCGAATGTCCTAAAAAAAGATCTATATCAACGTTATATTTTTTTATGGAAAATAGAATGTCTTACAATATTTTTGGATTCTACATAAAATAACAATTATTTTGGTGGGTGGCTCAAAAAAGTGAGGCGGACAAAACTTGTATTTTTTTTAAATTGAACACCCTATATCTTTCACTGGTTTGGATTCTACATAAAATAACATTTACTTTTTAATACGTGCTTTATAAGTCTAAACTTAATAGTTTCTGAGATGTCGAGTTTGAAAAATTACGTTTTTGAACTTTGATAGCTTGTAGCTTTCTAACTGTACGTCTTAGAGCAAAACGACTTACATGACTATCTTATTTTTTTTTAGTATTTTCAAAAAAATATAAATTTCCGGTTAAACCGGATGTAACTCAAAATCCGGAAATATGTACTTCCGGTTTAACCGGAAATTGATATACTTGGGAAGATAATAAAAAAGTAAGATAGTCACATGTAAGCCGTTTGTTCTAAGACGTACCGTTATAAAGCTAAAATCTGTCAAATTTCACAAAAGTTATTTTTCAAAGCTCGATATCTCAGAAACTATTAAGTTTAGATTTATAACGCACATACTAAAAAATAATTGTTATCTTATTAAGAATCGGAAGATATTGTAAGATAAAGGGTGTTCCATTTAAAAAAAATATAACTTTGATATAGATCTTTTCTTTGGGACATCCGCTATATTTCAAAATAATTTTACATTGTGCCCACAAATATCCTGCATCTACCCAAATAAAAAGAAAATTTGAAAATTCAGCCATTTTCCATTAAATTACCTCGTTGTATAGGGTGCGCCACCCTGTACATGAAAACAAAGCTATAATTCCAGTCAAACACCGAGCAAACATAGTTACATAATGTACAAGGATAGTGAAATAATACAAAGCATTCATATACCTACTCTGGGAAACCATTTATAGTTTCAAAAATAATAATAATCGATTTTTGGTAGCTAAATATGTGTAAAATTTTCCTATTGAGTAACAGTTCGTATCTAAATAAACGTTTTAACTGTTTCTTAAACAAACATATGGCGTTAGAGT
Source organism: Polydrusus tereticollis (assembly GCA_963920685.1). Lineage (NCBI taxonomy): Eukaryota > Metazoa > Arthropoda > Insecta > Coleoptera > Curculionidae > Polydrusus > Polydrusus tereticollis. The sequence goes on from OY987329.1 coordinate 93,545,542, forward strand.
TTTTGATATTATCAGGAAGATATTTATAAATTTTACACCCGAATTACGCCTTTCTGATAAAGAGCTGTATAATAGTACTGATCCGGGTTTAAACTATCCTTAAATCTAGTTGTCTAATTATAACAGACTTGTTATTTTTTACAATATATCTTTATTCTTAATCACAAAACAGCAAATCTTATAAATATATATTTCAGGCATTGTTAGTAATTTTAATTCTTTTAAAGGAGTTTCTGCAAGATATGCGGGGTCTTAAACTATCTTAAATACGTAGAGAATACTTTTGCATTATGGACATCCTGTACGAATAGCCACTCAAGCCTCAAATAAGTTTGCCCTAAGATGTCAGTGTATGTTGGAATAATATAAGGCAAGTAAAGAGGTGATATTACCATGTGACATAGCAACCACGCAATATCTTTCCACATAGGTTTTCTGATCTGAAAGGATAGATATTCAACCAAATATGTAATTAAAAATAAAAAAAATAACATGAAAACTAATTTTTCTTTTTTGATTTCTCCATATCAACCATATTATGTTTTTGAAAACTATCCATGTGCTTGGTAAATAAAATAATAAAAAAAAAAAATTTTCTCTTTTGATTTCTCCACATCAACTATACTATATTTTCAAAAAATATTTTCAAAAACTATTCATATGGGTATCATCATTCTTAACACTTACAACTAAATTTTCCTGCTTTAATAAATAATAAAAAATTAAAATAATTTAAAAATGTGCTTTTCTACAAATCCACAACGTTCAGTAAACTCACTTTAGTCTTCAACTAAAACATTTCACTTGATATTATCTTAAAAGTTGTACTCATTAATTTGAGGCAACTACTTTAACTTAAACTAGACTCGATTTAGTTCCCCTGAGGATGACTATATATATGTGTCGAAATATGTAGGGAAAATCGCTAAATATATTGTTCAGAAAATATATCATTTGTGGAGGGAGACAGAAGTGTTGTTTTAATTTAAATATTTATCTATTTGGTACAATGCGATGAGTAGATAATATATCCCTCTTGATAAATAAATGCATCTAGCTACTTTGGAATTGCCTTGGGCTATTCCATAGACAAAATGCATATCGGCTATTTCTGAGTTTGTAAACTAAACCATTTTTTAATATCAGTAACGAATTATATAGCTTAAAACTCTTAAAATCACCTAAAATAATTACGATCAAATAATTACGTATGTACTGTTTAAAGTTATGTCAGTTATGCCAAAGTCAAATTTGTTTGAACAATTGGTTTTCCTTCCATAGCACTCTTACTTTTTTGTTACCTTCAAAACACTGCAGCAATAAATAACGTTATTTGTTTTATCGAAAACAGTTAATCTGACCGAAAAAATTCAAAAGATGAATTTCCACTTCATTTCAATTGCTTAATCATAAATAAAAATCACGTTATACCATGTCCATGAACAACAATAAAAATAGTTTTTAATTATTTAAAAATACAAAAAAATTCTTATTCATTGCAATATAGTGATTTTTATGTTTTTTTTTCTCAAAAGCAGAACAAAGCAAGATATTAAAACAATGCTAAAAATAAAAAAGTTGTGGTGTTAGTTGCCTAATCCGAAAAAACCGAAAGATTGCAAAAAAATCAGTGACGCGCATATATAGGTAGAGGACCTACTGCCTGGCCTCATCGATCTCCCGACCTAAGGAGGTTGGATTTTTACCTGTGGGGACACCTGAAAAACTTGTTGTATTCCACTCCGGTCGGCACTAGGGAGGAACTTCTTCAGAGAATCACGTTTCATTGTGATGTGATAAGGAGTAATAAGGACCAAGGCTAGGTTATTGTGGCGGGTACTGCAGTCCTCAATTCGTCGTGCCCGCGAGTGTATCAGACTTTACGTAGCCCATGTTGAACCCTCCTATGAAGTTTTTCAATGATTTCGTTAAGGTGTCTTCTATTACATCACTGCGTTTTATTTAATTTTTGAATTTTTTCGTATTAAACAACTTAAAATGAAGCTTTTCTGTTGTTTAAATGACTTTCGTATCACACTTTGTTGCCACGAGAGAAAAACGAAATCATGGTTCTTTTTATTAAAAATTAAGAATGAATTCGTTTATTATTCTTCTTCTTGAAAACAGTTAATTTTATCGGTTATAAACAAGGGTACCTTAGTATCTTAAATCCTAGTTAAGGTGCCTTCCGGGACGCCACTGAACTTAAAAATTTTAATATAGTCAGGGCTAAATTAGCCCACTACTACCCTTAATATCACTGTCAAGTTTTAACAAAACCGGCTAAAGGATTATTAAGATATTTATGAGAAAACGATTTATTCTTTAAAGTTTGACACCCTGTATCTTGAAAACGAAGCGTTACCAGACCTATGTTTATTTAAATATAAACTTATAGAATCACTCAAAGAGTCACCCCCTTAAAGTTTGGTCTCGTACTTAAATAACACCCGGTATGGCTAGATAGACCATTTGCAAATACAATATATAAGGAAGGATCCAAAATAGAGCTGATTGAGTTACCTACTGATACTACTTGGCGACGATCCGAGAGATACGTTGACAAAAAATGTAAAACTATACTCACCTCTCTTCAAATACCTAAAAAATTTTGCGACGAGTAAAGCTGGATTCATAGTCGCCGTAACGTAAGCCGTAAGACGTAAGCCGTAAGACGTAAGCCGTAAGACGTAAGCCGTAAGAGTTAAGACGTAAGAGAAAACATACCATTCATAGTCAAAAGTTAAGACGTAAGAAATTTCGAAATTGTAGGTTATGATTTTTTGAAATTTTGTTGTATGATATCTATTAGAAGTTGTTCTTCAACTTCCTCACTCATTTTAACCGTTGTTTATATATAATATTAACTGTAAAAACACAAGGAAAATGCAAAATTCGCTAGACAAAAAGCAAAATGGCAATAAAATGAAATCACCAAAAATAAACAAAGGAAATCTCCCTCCCGTCGACTGTCAAATTTGGTAATGATGTGTAAGCAACTTTTGCCCTGTATACGAGAGCTTTTTCATTTGCGGCGTGCTGACTCACATCGCCCGCCCGGCCGAACGATGATATAAGGACTTGGGCAGAGAAAACATTGATGTCGACGCTTTCTTGCATTTTTGGATTATTTCATATTTTTGTGTAACAATATAGTCTAATTTTGAAAAAGGACTTTTGTTAACTATTCATAGTAGTTTACAGTTCAGGTGTGGGGTGAACAAAATAATTTTTCTGCTTGTTTTTGTGTGTTGTCGAAGTTAAGTTAGTTAAGTGGTTATTGTTTAAAGTTTTAGTGTTTTTGGTTATTCTCTCTTAAGTTTAAGTTTGTGGTAGTGTTTATTGTTTTACGATTGATACGTTTATTACATTATAATGGGCCGTAAAAGGCATAGAAAGGATTCTTCAGACTCGGAAGACAGTAGCTGTCCTTCGTCGAGTGGAAGGTATAAAACCAATAATTCACGTCGGTCATCAAGCCGGAAGCGAACGATTGATCAATCGACATACTTATACGGGGGTAAGTCGAAAAGAAATCGTCCTTTACCTAGGGATAAAAATGTTGAGAGACCGTTACGAACGTCTCAAAGTGAAGGTGTTAACGAAAATCGGGGATTTACGCCACCTCGAGCCAACGAGAGCCTATTTAACGAAACTGAGAGGCATGCCACAGTTACGCCGGCGCCGGCCCTATCAATTGAAGCCTCGACGGTGGAATCACGTGTTCACAGGTTAGAAAATCTACTTGAAGTATTAGTTAAACAACAAATACCACAATCAGAGCCTAGACGCCTTTCATTAAGGAGCGACTGTATACCTGAGTTTGATCCGGAAAATGACAATATGTCCGCTGTTAAGTGGCTGGACAAAGTTGACCAAATAAAGGAAATTAATAACTGGGACGACATTACGACTATCTACCAAGTTCAATCGCGCCTGGTTGGTATGGCTCGTAATTGGTATCACAGTCTATCAACATACCCTGGTTCTTGGATCGAATGGAAGACGCTAATCGCAAAAACCTTCCCAGACCACATAGATCACGCTACAGCGTTACGTAAAATGTTAAATCGAACAAAACAACGGAATGAAACCATGACGAACTACTAGTTTAGTAAAATGGAACTTATAAGAACTTGCAAAATATCTGGAAGAGATGCGGTTTCATGCTTAATGGATGGGATGACGCAACCACGATTTATCATATGCAATCTCGTTTAGCTGGAATGGCAAAAACATGGTACCATAGCCTAACATCTTTAAGTTATACATGGAGCGAATGGAAAGCCCTTGTCATTAAAACATTCCCTGACCATGTTAACTATGCAAAATCGTTACGCAGTTACGATGTTAGAAAGAAGTAAAAGGCCTGATGAATCAATGGCTGCATATTACTTTAATAAAATGGAGCTGATTAGAACGGTGAATATTACTGAAAAAATGCTGTATCTTGTGTAATCGATGGGATACCAGATGTGACTATTCAAAACGCTGCTCACGCGGGTCATTACGAAACACCCGAAGCATTGTTTGAACAATATCTCTCGAATGTACGTCAAGAAAGTACAATAGAAAAATCTCAAAGAAGTGAATCTAGATAGCATAGTTTCAAGGCAGATTTGCGAACCTTCTTACGTAAACGTTCAAAACCATATTCTAAGCCAGATCTACAAAGTGTTACGTGCTTCAACTGCAAGATGAAGGGACATTTTCAATCAAAGTGTCCGAAACCACGGGTCTTTAACACGAAGAGATCAACGGAACTCTAAAAAGAAAAGATCAACGGATCTCTAAAAAGAAAAGATCAACGGATCTTTAACACGAAGAGATCAACGGATCTCTTAAACGAAAAGATCAACGGATCTTTACCACGAAGAGATCAACGGATCTCTTAAACGAAAAGATCAACGGATCTCTGAAAGGAAAAGATCAACGGATCTTAAACACAAGGAGATCGACGGATCTCTAAAACGAAAAGATCAACGGATCTTTACCACGAAGAGATCAACGGATCTCTAAAACGAAAAGATCAACGGATCTTTACCACGAAGAGTGATATGCGATCGTGGAACTGCCTTTACGAGTAAGCAGTTCACAGAATACGGTAAGAATTTAAACATCAAACGTGTATTGTGTGCAACTTCGACTCCGAGAGCTAAGGGCCAAGTCGAGCGGATGAATCGCTCTATCCTATCTGCACTGATGGCTTCAACTGACGATGAGAGACGTTGGGACGAAGCTGTTAGTCAAGTCAAGTGGGGAATTAACACTACGGTTAATTCCACTATAGGAAAATCTCCATATGAGGTATTTTTAGGTTACCAACCACGTGGAGTCAACGATGCATTCTTATCGAGCGAAGTTTGCCATGACGAAAGACCAGATCTGGCACAGTTACGAAACAAGATCTCTGAGATAATTAGGTCACGCCAAGAGTACCAAAAGAAGATTTATGATCGAAGACATGCATGCCCAAAAACATTTAAGGTCGGACAACACGTTCTTGTCCAGAAGGTAAAGGGAAGTAACGAAGGCCAGAGCAGAAAGCTTGAGCCGCGCTATAAAGGTCCCTTTGTCGTTACGAAAGTCCTAGATAAGGATCGTTACGTTGTTGAGGAATTACCAGGGTCAAACCGTTCACGAAAGGCTTATACTGGCATATGCCCTTCCGATCGAATGAAATTATTTGTAACAGTGGTGTCCTCAGAGGAAGCTGATACTACAAGCGAATAATTTCATCAGATCATAACCTTAGTTTTAAACTAATCTATTTCTGTTGTGTGTTTCAGGGTACACTTCACGAGGACGCGAAGACTAGTCAGGTTAGCCGACTATAATCACCCAACAAATAAATATTGGTTACGAGATGGGTGAATCATTGAGGTCGGCCGGTAATCATTCACGAGAAACAAGGGACGGCAGAAATGAGAAGCATCGCTAACTGAAAGGTTCAATTTCCCACGTATTTTGTTTTGCACATGGCTTACCATACAAGAGTATGACTTTGATATTGAATATCGTGCTGGTACCAAAAGGGTACATGTAGATGCCCTTAGTAGAGGTCCCATAGACACTATCGGCGTTCTAAATGTAAACGTATCTGAAGAATATTGGGTATTATCGGCCCAGCTTCAAGATGAAAATTGCCGTAAGTTGATAGAAACGTTATGTTAAGCTCCAACTGATAGTAAGTCGCAAGCAGTTCACAGAGATTATACAGAAGAACAGCTGGCGGTAAAAGATGGGTGATACCTAGATCTGCCAGGAGAAGAATCCTGATGTATTACCATGATGGAGCCGGGCATTTCGCAGTAGACAAAACGCTGGAGGCTGTTAGTGCACGATATTGGTTTCCAGCAATGAGAAATTACATCAAGAATTATATTAACTCGTGCTTGGGTTGTTTATACAACAAAATACCTTCTGGAAAGAAGCCTGGTAGACTTAACCCAATAGAGAAGCTTAGTACACCAATGGACACTGTACACATTGATCATTTGGGGCCATTTGTTAGGAGTACAAAAAAAATGTTTATTTGATAGTCGTTGTGGACGCTTTCACGAAATTCGTCTTTTTAAAAGCTGTACAGAGCACGAAAACTGCGCCTGTTATACGATTTCTAGAAGACATAATAGGAACTTTTGAAGTCCCCCGGCGATTAATTTGTGACAGAGGTGCGGCATTCACTAGCAAAAGTTCCACGGACTTTTGCCAAAATCTAGGAGTAAAACGGGGTTTATGCGCGACGGCAACTCCAAGGGCAAATGGGCAAGTGGAGAGAATGAATCGTTCAATTCTCTCTGCTCTTTTGGCCTCTACAGAAGATGAATCCAAATGGGATGAGTCTGTCGATAAGGTTAGGTGGGGAATTAATTCGACGGTTAATTCCACTACTGGTAAATTACCCTACGAGGTCTTCCTAGGTTATCGGCCTCGTGGTGTAAACGACTCTTTTCTTACTTTAGAGGTAGCATGCGAAGAACGGCGAGATATCGAAAAAGTAAGGAAAGAGGTGGTCGAAGAGACCCAAGAGCGACAACGTTCGCAGAAAGAATATTACGATAAGCGGCATGCCCAGGTTACGAAGTTTAATGTTGGTCAACATGTTTTGGTTCAAGCGAACAAGACCTCCAATGACGGGAGAAGTAGGAAACTTGAACCTCGGTATAAAGGACCTTTTGTAGTCTCAAAAGTACTTGATAACGATCGGTATGTGATTACCGAAATACAAGGTTCGAAGCGCTGTAGGACTGCTTATACGGGCGTCTGTCCTTCAAAAAGATTAAAACTCTTTGTTACAAGGGTTTCAGATAGTAGCGACACCAATGACGTTGAAGATGAGTAATGTGACTTGTCTCTCGTCATAATATTCGTCTACCTATGTTAAATATTAATTATTGTTTTATTATGAATTTTCAGGTAAGCTGCACTTCACGAGGCCGTGAAGTCTGTCAGGTAGGCCGATTGTAAGCAACTTTTGCTCTGTATACGAGAGCTTTTTCATTTGCGGCGTGCTGACTCACATCGCCCGCCCGGCCGAACGATGATATAAGGACTTGGGCAGAGAAAACATTGATGTCGACGCTTTCTTTCGCTAAACTTGCATTTTTGGATTATTTCATATTTTTGTGAAACAATATAGTCTAATTTTGAAAAAGGACTTTTGTTAATTATTCATAGTAGTTTACAGATGGCCGGTTATGCACAATCCAACCGAAACGTAAGACGTAAGACGTAAGACGTAAGAAATGGAAATAAACCATTTCGTGTTACGGCTTACGGCTTACGGCTTACGTCTTACGTTACGGCGACTATGAATGCATGTATTTTTATAATCATATGTTTATTTTTCTTACTGCTTAACGTTACGTCTTACGGCTTACGTTACGGCGACTATGAATCCAGCTTAAATCGTAATCCACGGAGTCGAAAGCTCGTGAATAGTCAACGAAAAGCCCAAAACATAATAATTTTTTCTCTACTGCATCAACAATTGAAGAGTAAAGATCAACAAGAGCCGTAGCAAGGCTTTTATTATATATAAAACCATATTGTGTCTCTAATAGAAGATTATTTATTAAAAATACTTTTTTAACTTGTCCGAAAAAGCAAGTTCAATTATTGTTGAAAAACTCGATGTAAGACTGATGGCTCTATAATTATTGAACATGCCTTTTCCAAAAAATATCAAAGGTTAATGGCTTGGCGATTTCTTTATTGCATTTTTTAAATAACTTATTTAATATTTTATTTCTATTAGTTTGATTAGATTGTTTAAATAGAGGTATATTTTTATTTCAAAACCGAAATCTTTATAGCGGGTCTGCCTACGAAGCGGAGACGGAAGGTTACATCCTTATCGAAGAACTTATTACATTTTTAAATGGAACACCCTATATCTTACACTATTTTGGGATTCTATATGAAATTATTAATTATTTTTTAATGAGTGCAATATAAGTCTGAACTTAATGGTTTCCGAGATATCGACTTTCGAAAAATTACATTTTTGAACTTTGACAGCTTCTAGCTTTCTAACGGTACGTCTTAGAGCAAAACGGCTTACATGTCCCTATCTTACTTTTCTATTATCTCGTCAAAGGTCTAAACTTTTGTTAAACCGGATATAACTCGAAAGCATGAAATATGGTACTTCCGGTTTAACCGGAAATTTGTATTTCGAAGAAGATAATGAAGAAGTAGGATAGGGGCATGTGAGCCGTTTTGCTCTAAGACATACCGTTAAAAAGCTGAAAGCTGTCAAAGTTTAAAAATGCCATTTTTCAAAAGTCGATATCTCAGAAACTATTATGTTTAGGCTCATAATACGCTTATTAAAAAATAATTGTAATTTTATGTAGAATTAAAAAATATTATAAGATATAGGGTGTTCCATTTAAAAAAATACAGGTTTTGTTCGCTTCACTTTTTTGAGCCATGTATAATGTAAAATATGCCACTTTTAATTCCAGATCTCATGCGGTTCCAATGTTTTTGATAAGTTCTTGGATAAGGATGTAATCTTTCGTCCCCGCTTCGTTGGCGGACCCGGTACGTACCATTCTTACTTACGTGACCGGTGGTAAAATGTAACTTAAATTTGTTTGCCATTTCTAGATCATTATGACTTACACCGCTTTCAACAAGCTTACTATTCCCGTTTATTCTTTTGTTTCATTAAAAATTATTGTCCACTTTGTTTTATTTTTATTTGATGATCGCGTAATTTTATTTACATTGTAAATTACTTTCCTCTCTTTAAATTTATTTCTATATTCATGGTTTACGTCTCTACACGGCTTTAGCTCCGGATAATTTCTTGCCAGATCAGAAAAGATACATACTTCATTTTTTAAATCGAGAAGATCTTTTGATGCACAGCGAGCGGAATGCGACAAGTTAAGATCAAAGTAGTAACCCACGATGGCGCATTCAATCGTCGACAGCTAAGGAGTCAATAAAAGCTATTTATATTTCTGGAGCACATGTTTCTTTTCAACATAAATTTAGATTTTTTTTATTTCTATAATAGATAGATAAACCAGAGTTTTTATTTTTAGCGGAATAGTTAGTTATATCAGTATTTATTAAAAAACCGTTTAAACAAGTTGCTGTTGCGACTCGGGTTTTTACGTTTGTTGTTGGTTTGAAGCCGTGTCTGTTAGAAGATCAGTTAAGTAGTCCTTCCGTATATTATTTCCTAATTCGATTAAAATCACCTCTCACCACTATATATTTTGAGTCATCGAAACTATTCAACAAGGCACAGAATAACTCAAGAAATACGGAAACGTTTTCGCTGGGCGGCCTATAGATAACAACGATAATTACGCCAGGATCTAAAGGTTCTACACAGGCACATTCCATAATGTTTCCAGACTATATTCAAAAACATTAATTACATTAAGATTAAAAATGGATCGACATTAAATAGCACACCCGCCATGTTCACTATTTGAACGACTAACAAATGAATTGAATATGGTGTGTTTTTAAAAAATGTAATCCAGTATATTTTTTCTCAAATTTTTAAACAATTTCTATAATACTTCTTAACCCTTGGTTATTTAAAATTTTTTTTTGCTCCATGTCCTTGTCCAGTGGTTATAGAAGCTATTTATAAATTTAAAAAGTGGATAATTCTGATAGAACATATGAAATTCTAATGGTATATTACGTACCGAGGTGGAAAGTGTGTGAAAATTTTACACCGAGGTTTGTATACTATTTTATTTAAAACCACTTCATCCGCTCCTTATTATTTTCAATTAAAATAATTGTTATTAAGGTCGTCTTGACTTTTTCATTCAAAAATTAGATAGACATTAGAATTTGAAATAACCGCAGGTAGTAAAATAATAATACACATCAAGATGGCAAATATCATTTTTTGAATATGGTTTGCATGTTACTAAACAAGATATTATTTTTTGAAAACGTATGTAGTGTCAATAATATCGCAAAACATCGAAAAAATACTATCAGACGAGGAATTTGAGTTTTATTTCAGGAAGTAGCAAAAATAGTAGAAGAAGATCTTCTGCCAACTATAAGCCGCCCGAGATATGACAAGGCATATAACGAATTAATTAAAGAATGATGTACAAAAAACAAAGTTCACAATCCCGGTTCTGAATCGGCGCTACTAGCCTATTTTAGCGAAAATGCCAAGACAAAGAAGATACCAATGCTTTGGTCAGTATATTCAATGCTTAAGACCACGCTATCAATTAGGGAAAAAGTAGACATATCTAATCACGCAAAGCTTTTGGCATTTTTAAAAAAGCAAAGCAAAGGATACAAGCCACAAAAATCCTATGGAAAATATTGAAACTTTTTTGGAACAAGCAACTATGGAATTTCTTGTTCAAAAGTATTTTAGGCCAAAAGGTTGACAATCTCTATATTAACTTGTTATTTTATACATTTGTAGGACGCATTGGTTATCGGTGTCTCAGGCGCCTGCCGATCAGATGAATTATACAAAATAAAAACAACAGACGTTCACTTTTTAGAAGATAAGTCGCGATTGAAATACAGAATAGCAAAACTTATCAGCCACGATCATTGATTGTAACTAGTAAGAAATAAATTACACCACTTAAGGAGTACATAACTTCTCGGAAAAATATACAGAATGGAAAGCTTTTTATGCAAATCAGATTTGGAAAAATTACAAAACAATATATTGGACACAACACTTTAAGTTAGTTTTAAAAAAAATGCAGCTTTTCTGGAGCTGAATATTGTTGAATAAGTTTTACTGGCCACTGTTTTCCTAATTGCTGGATTGGACGCGCAGGTTCCCAAGGTTGGCCAGCTCGCACTCCCGACTTGAATCCTCTAGACTATTATTTATGGGGTCACCTAAAGTCTCTTGTATACAAGACGCTTTTACTAGATGAAAACCAACTTAAGAATTCAAATTAATGAAAGTTGCAATGCGATACGAAAAAATGCAGGCATTTTTGAACGTGTAAGAGAATCAATGGTGAGACGATTGCAATCGTGCATTTCATCAGAAGGTGGCCATTTTCAACATTATGATTTGAATTAAAATTTATTTATTTTTTTGTAGGTATAGCTATCTCAGAAATGACGTCTCTTATAGGTTATATTGTTTTAGGTGGCGCTTGTAATCGGTATATCCGGAGATTGAAGAAGTGATGTATTACAAATGATAGAATTTTTATTCAATGCCGTTTTCAAAAAGCAGCTAACCAACCTTTCGGACATAATTCAATCTCACAATTTCCAAAGAAAATTGCGACGTTCTCGGCACTTCTACAATCAGAAAGGTTTATATGACACTCATTTAGACGAGCGGCTGCTACATTACTTGCTAACAGCGCAGCAAATATTTTAAAGCTTAAACGTTTAGGCGTGTGTCAAGCACTGACGCAAAAGGATATATCGATTCATTCTTGGACAAGTAACTCAAGACAGCAAAAATGCTCTCCAATCCAGCGACGTCTCATACAGTAAAATCTCTCAATAGCGACCACCCTCGAGGAATCTCGTCGGTTAATAGAGAAAAGTTAAAACAACTGGTCCGCATTCTACAGCGTTTGTTTATTAATAAGTATCTATATATACGTAAATAATTTTAAATATTTTTGTATAGATTTATCAGAACTAAAATTTAATTAGAACTGAACTAACCTGTACATTTTAGAGAAAAATTGTATTACGGTTTTTTTGAAGAGGCCGATAAAGTAAACCCACGTGCCAAGTTTGCATAAAGTTTAATAAGCCAATCATAACTTAGTCAATTAATTGTGATGGCAGAATTACGAAATTTCCATAGTTTAGAGTTTAGGTAATACAGCAAACATCAACAAATAATTTCTATGACGCTATTGTCAAAAATTGACGTAAAGCTGGATATAACGAATTAAGATTATTTTAAATTTAAAACACATCTCTGGTTCACCAATACGGCAGTCACACATCCAAAATAAAAGACACCATTATATTTTTTTACTACGCCTTTAATTCAACATAGCATACCTAAGACTGCAGATTTTTACAAAACATTAATTAATTAAATGTTCAAACAACCCTTCATTAACAGCTAAACAATATCCTAACCGACTCTAAGATTCATTTCTAACATTTCTGAGTTGATATTGAGAAATTTTGTCACATTCTAACGAAATACAGTTTTTCGCCTGGTCTACATCTTCATAAATAAAATTTTTTAAGTGACCCCACACAAAGAAGTTGTTTGTCGAAATGTCAGGAGACCTGGCTGGTCAAAGGATTAGATGCCGTGGGCCAATAGTATTTCCGTTAAAAATATTTTGTAAGTATTTCCTAACCATGAGAGAACTATGGGCAGGACAACCATCCATTTGATTCCAGATCTCCTGACTTTCGCGTACAACTTCTTCTCAGTCTCAGCACAAAATTTACTTTAATAAACAAAAATGCCAACACAAAAGGGAAAAATCAAGAAATCACCTTTTCAACTACTGAGACAATGACATGTCAGGCATACGTTAAGTCAAATTTAACTATTTATTTTAATAAATAATGACTTGTTATTTTATTTCCCAATTTAAAATTTTTTAATATAATTTAATGGTAGATCATTAGTTTTGCTTTATTTTAAAAACTTTTCCATTAAAAAAGTCGTAAATAAAATAGCATTTTATTAGAATAAAATCTAACATGGATTCTATCATGCTATACATTGACCAAACTGTAGACGGTTTTTTTTAATTTCAATTTTTATTTTCTTCCCGCCCATGGGAAGAAAGTAAACTTTTCTCCCGTGGACGGAAAAATATAAACAGTCAAAATGTGTGAATCAAACTTATCGGCTCACCAAAATGAAATGTCTTAGAAGCAGGGCCGCGCCAACTACGTGTGCAATGGGTGCACCGCACACGGGCGGCAAGTCTAAAAGGGCGGCGCGCGACGGCCGCCACCCGATAAAATGTTTTGTCTATATAATATAGCAATATCCCGGCGTCAATCAAAATAAGAATAACACCGGAAAATCAAGTAACTACTTATTTTATAAAGGCCGCGCCGCGATTCCCTCTCATCGTTTTTATTACTTTTCTAGGAATACATAATATAGTAGGTATGGTTTGGTAGGGTTTGTTCCAAATTGTCTGTTGCTTTTAGCTAAAAACATAGCAGATTCTTCTTTAGATTACCATTAAGATACCGACGCACAACTTTTTGAAGATTGGTTTAAACATAAACTCCTTAAAAATATACCTGAAAATAGCGTCATTGTAATGGACAATGCTAGTTATCATAGTCGGCAAGCAAAAACATTCCCAATCCTAATAATACAAAAGCAGAAATTCAAAATTTTATGATTGAAAATGATTTATATTTTGAAGAAATTTACAAAAAACGAGAACAGCTAGAAGTATTAAAAGCTTTTAAAATAAATAAGGAATACGAGTGTGACAAACTTGCAGCAGAAAATGGACATACAGTGTTGCGTCTTCCTCCATACTATTGTATATTCAATCCTATTGAGCTAATATGGCACCAATTAAAATCCAATATTAGGAGAAATAATATTTCTCCTACACTAAATGCATCTGTAGTAGAATTAATTAAAAACGAAGTAAGAAAAATTTCTGCAGACAGCTTTATCTATTTCTATATGGTATACTAACGAAAATCAATGTTGTAAGTAAATTATTACAGAAAACCGATATCCATATGAAAGACTGTTTAAATGAGCTTAAAAATTTACATTCATATTTTATGGAAAAAAGATCTGATGCTGAATTTGAAATTTATTTAGATAATGCTACAAAAATCGCTAAAGATTTAGATTTGGATCCGGTATTTAATGAAAATAGACCCTTAAGGAAAAGAACAAAAAAGAGGCAGTTTGAAGGCGAAGATGAGCCCATAGTTGATCAAAAAATGAATTTTAAAGTAAATTTTTACTATGCCATTCTTGATACCACTATAGCATCAATAAGTGAAAGATTTACATTAATAAAAGAACATACCACTGTATTTGGCTTTTTGTATGACTTCACAAAATTAAAATGTGTTGATAAAGAAAATCTTATAAAATATTGTGCTGATTTAAGTCTAAAATTACGTGATGAATCTAGAGGTGAAAATGATATTGATGCTCTTGAACTGTGTGATGAATTATTGTCAATTTTTCCTTTTTGAGAGAATGAAAAATGCCCTTTAAAAGTTTTGCAATATATTTTTAAAAATTACTTATTTGATACCTTTCCCTAATATTTCGATTGCTTTAAGAATCCTATTAACCCTTCCAATATCAGTTGCAAGCGGAGAAAGATCATTTTCAAAGCTAAAGCTGATTAAAAATTACTTAAGATCCTCGATGAACCAGGAGAGACTTAATAATTTGGCATTCATTTCGATTGAATTATTTTGTTTAAGGTTTTTTTTTTATGCGTTATTTTATTTGTGCTGTAAAAATGTAATACACAATTTTATAGTTTTTTATTAAAACTTAAAAGTATAAACGTCCCTATAGGGGTAATAGGGGGCGACCACTTATCGTTTGCACACGGCGGCAGAAACACCTGGCGCGGCCCTGCTTAGAAGGAGAAATCTGAAAGCCAAGTAAAGTCGTTCTCTCATCGAGACTGTGGTTACTTAGATATTGATTTTAAAACCAGAGTTATAATGATTATTTTAATATAGGTTCTTACTTTTTAAAGGTAAACTTGATAATAATAGTTAAAAGAATTAATTACACAAGAAAATATTTTTGGAAAATTCATAATCCATATTAAATTTTTTGTATCAACAAATTCCTTGCATAGAAACCATTTTTTTACTTTCTGATTTCTATGTAGGAGCAAAATCAATGTTTCTCATTATGAATCTAATTATTATGAAAATAAAGTTTTTTACAATACAATAAGTTAAGTCCATCCGTGGGCATACTGTTTAAAGCCCATCTAGGTAAAACAAAAAATAAAATTTGTAGATCACATTTTTGTAACTATGTATTTTGAATCGCAGTTTTTCTTAAAAAGCTACAAATTTAAAGTGTTTGATATTTTTTATGAATTGCAGACAACGAAAGGAAAATTTGGGATACTTAATGTTATCAAGTATTTGTCAATGTTTAATTAAAGTATACTAAAAATGTGGTATATTACAATATAAATCACATTATCTCCTAGCTAGTTTATTGTTTATATTTAAAAATTTTATAAATGCATTGTTAAAAATATAATATTGGCGCATGTATTTTAGTCAGTGTTCCTTGGTAACAATCTTCTCGTAATTGGAGAACGTTATCTATATGATAATCTATTGTATAAATTTGCGACCATAGAAACAAGACTTATTTGAAAACAGCCTTGAAATCAATAATAATTATCCAATAAATCAAAAAATCGTAAGTAAATCGTTTATTAACTCGCAAAATCCTTATTAACGAACATAAATAAAAATACGATATGTTTGTGTTTTCCTTGATTAGGCAATAATTATTGTAGAAAGAGGTTTGTTTATACTAATAAATATTATAGATTTCGTCAGAAATATTTTTTCTATCTCTGACAGTGAACAATTATTATTAAACATTATAATCGATAATTATTGTAATATAATAAATAGTATATCAATTGAGTTGCCGAATGAATAATAAGTACTTGATATTAATCAATGGAACGGTACATCAAATAATAATAACACAGGTCTACAATATGAAACATTTTAAGAGATGCTGTTCTGGTCAACATATATACAGGGTGTCTCTAAAAGGTCTTTATAAAATCTGCGCACATATTCCTGAGGCCAAAATAAGGCGATGTAGAGGAACTTACCTTAGTCCGAAATTGCTCCGTTTCCGAAATACAGGGTGGGAAATTTTAAAGGTGTTCATCAAACAGGTAAAAAATTTGAGGATTTTTGGATGTGACACCCCAAAAAAGTATCTAAAAAAAATACATATTCCACTGCTAATTCATTGACAACATTTCATCCTCAAAGATAACAGCAAACACTTTTTATTCAAAATAATTTAAATATGCCACTGCGGCATCGAACACTAAAAACCAGAATATCTCAAAAACGGCTTACTTTAGCGGATTTTTACAAGAGTACCTTTCTTGTTTCAAAATGTTCAAAAAATTAGCTCCTTAACGAAAAAAGGAAAAAACTACACTAATAAAAAAGTTATGGCTATTCGAAACCATAAGAAGTGCATTGTGAAGCGCCCTCTAATGGCCACAGTGAAAAGGTGTCCGTATTCGGGTTTCGCATCCCAAAAAAACCCCGGGTACCAAGTTTTAAAGTAATACGTTAAAAAATGTTCATTAATTTTAAAAAATTCGATTTTTATTTTTTAACTTTACTACCTTGTATTTTGGAAACGAAGTAATATGCGAATGCTTTAAATCGCCTTATTTTGGCCTCAGGAATATATGCTCAGGTTTTGTACAGACCTTTTAGAGACACCCTGTATATAGTCAGTCCAAAAAGTCTCCATACACTACATATTTTTATACATATTTCTTATCAGTTTCAACCAGCTAACTGGAACCATGAAAAATAAAATTTATATTATTATTTCAGGCCTAACCAATAAAAAATTGAATAAAAAATGGCTGCAAAATAATTTATTGAATTGTTACATCATAATTTAGAAATACTTAATAAATAGTATGTCAAAAAAGTCGCCATACACTTAACAATAATTAATATTAATTTAACAGAAAATTACAACATCTTTTAACCCAATATTTAGTTGGACCTCCGTTGACCTTGATAACCTCTTGTAATCTTTTTGACATGCTTGCAACTAGCTTTCCAGTAATCTCTAGAGGTATGGTCTCCCATTTGTGTATTATTCCATTTCTTAACTGTTCCTTATTTGAAAAATTGTGTTTGCGAATGCGACGTTTTAGATCATCCCACAAATGTTCGATGGGGTTAATATTGGGTGACTGTTGAGGGATATGAAGCTGGTGTAGCACATTATGGATCATCCGCTCGCGGACCATCTTAGGGGTATATTAAGAATCATTGTCCTGTTGGAAATGGTACCTTCCTTCGAGTCTCAATTTCTCGACACTTTTTCGCAAATTCTTCCTTAAAATGTTTAGATAAACATGTTGATCCATTGTACCATAAATAAACTTTAAATTTCCTACTCCCCTGAACACAAGCATCCCCAAAGCAGAACCCTGTCTTACCGTAAAACAAATATTTTCAATTTTTAATGCTGTATTCTTCTTTCTCCAAACTTTAGTTCTGCCATCAGACCCAAAAAGATTGATCTTAGTTTCCTCACTAAAAATAATTGTTTCCCAAAACTCAGGAGGCTTTGAAACGTATCCCTAGCAAACTCTAACCGTTTTCTGCGATTAATTGCTGAAATAAACGGCTTCTTTCTGGCTACACGTCCATTATAACCTGCCCTGTGTAAACAATTTCTCACAGTTTGCGGACAAACGTTTTTCGAAAATGCTTTTGTAATTTTTTCTGCAACTTTGGGTGCACTTTTCTTTGAATCTTTACTTATTTCTCTAACAATACTGGCCTCTTTACGTGGAATTAATTTCTTAGGTCGGCTGAAGCGGGGTCAAATTTTATACGAACCAGTTAATTTGTATTGGTTTACTATGTACTGAACCGTAGTGTGTGTTTTCCCTATAATTTTTGCTATACTTTTAAATGATTTTCTATCTCACAAATTCTTTCACTCATTTTTGTAACAATTAAATAAATTCACTGCAAAATCAATTACAGCGGGTGACAGATCAAAAAAGTATGGCTGAAAATGATTCATTTATTTTAAATTTAGCTAGCAATGAATGACTACTTGATTAACTGCACCTGAATATAATGTAGTTTTCCTTGCATATTATACAGGGTCGTTGGTATGAATGGAAACGGTCGATTATTTCCTAAAGTAAAACAGCTGGCAAAAAATAATTAAGACAAAAGTTTTAGGGTTTTTTAAAGTTTATTATAATTTTAAAAGAATAAGTATACATGATGGGTCAGAAAGAGGTAGGAAAACAAAGTTAACTTTTTTTAATGGAACACTCTCTGTCTTAGAATATTTTTGGATTTAACATTAAATTACAATTATATTTTAATATGTCTAATAGTTTCCGGGATATCGATTATTGAAAAATTACACTTTTGAACTTTAACAGCCTCTAGCTTTCTAACGGTACGTCTTAGAGTAAAACGGCTTACACGCCCCTATCTTAGTTCCTTATTATCTTCCTACTGGTGTCAACTTCCGGTTGAACCGGATGTAACTCAAAGGCCGGAAATATAGTACTTCCGGTTTAACCGGAAGTTGATATTTTTGGGAAGATGATAAAAAAGTAAGATAGGGACATGGAAGCTATTTTGCTCTATGACATAACATTAGAGAGCTAGAATCTGTCAAAGTTCAAAAATGTAATTTTTTAAAAGTCGATATCTCGGAAACTATTAGGTTTAGAGTTATAATACACTTATTAAAAAATAATTGTAATTTTATGTAGAATCCAAAAATATTCTAAGATATAGGGTATTCCATTAAAAAAAAGTGACTTTGTTTCTCTACGGCATTTCGACTCATCCTGTATATTTATTTTTTTTTAATTCTAATAGACTTTAGTAAACCCTAACACTTTTGTCTTAAATATTATTTGCTAGCTGTTTTACTTTAAGAAATAATCGACCGTTTCCATACATACCAACAACCCTGTATATTACTGTATGGAGACTTTTTTGAGTTAGTTTTTGTTAATATTTCTAAATTATGATGTAACAATTCAATAAAATAATTTGCAGTTATTTTTTATTTCATTTTTTATTGGTTATGCCTGAAATATTGGTATAAATTTTGTTTTTTCATAATTTTAGTTAGATGGTTAAAACTAATAAAAAAATATGTATAAAAATATGTAGTGTATGGAGACTTTTTGGACTGAGTCTATGTATTCCAAGTGTGATTTCTTGGGGATTTAGTCGCATTTGGGCTTGAAAGTAAAACTCTTTTTTTATTTTTTATGTGTATATATTTATATTCAGTGGCAAGAGAGAAATACAAATGTTAAATCAACTCAGTATATGTATTTTTTGAAATAAATCTTCGCAGCTCTCTCTCACAATTTTGTTGGCCGGACTTTCGCTTGTGTACTCTTTGGGGCATATCTCATTATCCTACAGTAGTCTGCTATCATTGACATGCTCCATCTACCTTGGAATTTCCTTTATATCCTGGTGAAATCTCTCACCCTGTTCTTTACACCAGCAGCTCCACGATTCTCTAGAAAATAGTCCAAGTATGAAAACAAGAAGTGCACATTTATACTTAGATTGCACCGTAATTCCAAGACACTTTTCAATTACTTCCGTTAATGAAGTCCAAAATTTTTTTTCAACATTGGTAATTGCGTTTCCACAATCCTACTCGTTACACAATTATCTTATTTGAGGCCTAACCTTCTTTCAGCTTGGCATCAGATAAGGTTGAAAATATTGTTGTATTGTCCCAGTGCCAATGTTAGGGTAGTATATTATTGTACCGGTACTAACTTTGGCATCAGTTGCCGATAATATGGGCAGGAGAAAATTTTGCGAGACCCATTATTGGCACTTCATTATTTTCAATGCTAATATTTTTATTTGTTTTTCAGTCAGTGTTTCTAAAATGTTAAGAGACACCTATTTAGTAAAAAAATTAAAATTTGACGACCAATAAACCTAAAACGACATTCTTAAAAATACCGCATTTGGTCAGATTTCCTTTGAGGTTAAAAGGCAATTTTTTTAAAAAACCAGCTTCATTTCAAAATAATATGTTTGTTATTTGTATTGCCAATCATTTAACTAATAAATATTTTTACAGAGATTTTAATTTACTATATTGTTAATATTTTAGTAATGTCAATAGTAAAAATACTTATTTGAATTGGTCAATAATAAAAATTATTAATTATTAATTATTAATTATCTGTTTATTATCCCCTTGTTTGTTTGTTTCCTCAATATAAAAAGACAACTTTTAGTACTTTTGGAAATATCTAGTACTATTTTTTTTTTAATTTTAGATAACTTAGAAAAAAGCTACCATAAGTTTATTAGGAAGATATTCAGAAAGCATTACAAGAAATATAATCCGGAATGTCAGAAAAAGCAGCATCCTTTTTTTTTATGATAAGGCACAGCACTGCAGGATAAATCCTTTATGGCGCTCTGGGAGCGGTGCGTATGCACAGGAAACGATTTACGTTGGTCTTGAATCTTTGAAGATTATAGTCGTTGAGGAACACGATCCCAGGGAGGTCGTTCCAGAGTGATGACGTTCTCCAGATAAAAGAATTTTGAAACAGTGTCGTTCGAGGGACACTAAGCTGAACCACGTACTGGTGGGCTGCAGTGGCTCGTCGTGTATTTCTACCATGCACCGCTCAGTATGGTATCAAGCGGGCAAGCTCAGTTGAACACATCTGGTAAATTTAGGATCACTAGAGGACTAGAGCCACCTTTGGCGTAGTACTCAACTTATAAAAGAAATTTTTCATCACAGGAATAGGTAGTATGCAATACCAAAAATTAATTTAATAATCTCCTATACTTTTTATTTCTAAATAAAAAAGTAACATTTGATCTATACAGGGTGATTGATAGTGGATGGCCTATTAGACGTTCTGGCGAACTACTCAACGGGTCACTTTCGAAATTTGGGAACTTACATAAGTAGACCTGCCCTCTCCTTTAAACATAATTTTAACTGTGCAGTGTTGCCGATTCTACTAAAAAGTACTAGCTACATTGACATTCTAAATAGAATACCCTGTATATTATTTTTTTTTTTAATCCCCTTTAATTTATTAATAAATTCTCTCAACATTTTCCTATACCTATCTGTCATCGTTTTCGAGATGACAATTAATTTCTAGTTTTTCTGTCGCAAAGACAGATTAGGTCATGGAAATTTGGTGGAAAGTTAGGTAATATCCAGAGACATTTTACATTGTGTCTATATCTTAGTTATTATAGTACAGGGTGTTTCAGAAATACAAATATTTGGTGATTTGGAAAAATTACTAAAATTAGAAGTTTTTAAATGGAACACCCTGTATTTTATCTTTGATTTTAAAGGCTCTTAAAATTTTCTGTCTTTCCATATAAAATGTTCTTATACCCACCTAGAACAGTTTTTGACTTATGAGCATTTATTTGCGAAATTAATTGTTAACAGATATCAATCATATGAGTTTTCAGTCAAATTTAACAAGTAGCCTATGGATACTTTTGTTTTGAAATGGTTGACATTCTGCTATTGTTTATTTAGTTTATTTATCAGTTGGTGTTTATAAAAATTCTATTTTAAAGTTTTAAGAAAAATGGAAGAAAACAACAACTATTTAAAAACAGTACTTATGAATTTATTGGTTTTACGTGGTGAGTGTTATAAGATAATTAGCCGTAATTGCAGAGAATTCAACGAAAAGTATCCAAATTTATCATCAATAAACAACTACCTGTAACGTCTAACGAGAAAAATGATATTAATGTTTTGGCGTATTTTCATGCATATCCACTGTCTTCAATAAGATGTGCCAAAGAAGATTTGGGCTTAACCCATTTCTGCGTGCAAGAAATATTGTCTAAATATAATATGCATGGTCATAAGTCATAAGTTTACCAAAGTTCAATTTCTTAAGCCTTAGGACTTTCACAACGAGTTTTGTTTTGCGAAAACTTAATAGTTCATAATATTCAGGAAGACCCACAATTCTTACGGAAAATTATTTAGAGTGATGAAGCGCAATTTTCTTGCGAAGCAATTTTTAATAGGAAAAATAATTATTATTGGGCGGAAAAAAATCCCCATATTACGAGAGATTTAACATTTCAAGAAACATTTGGATTTAATGATTTTGTTTAATGATTGACGACAAAATTCGATATTTGGTGTATGATGATACTTGACTTCTAAAAAATACTTAGAATATTTAACTACAATCTTCCTCTTGCTCAGTATCGCAGTAGCTGGTATCAACTGGACGGGGCTCCCGCTCATTGCACTGTCGCAGTAAGTGCGGAAATACAGAGAATTTTCGAAGATCGCTGGTTTAAGCGTTTAGGACCTTGGAATTAGCCAGCAACGTTCCCAGACTTCACGCCTTTAGATTTTTACCTTTGGGGTACTGCCAAATATATTTTTTACAAAACACCAGTAAATTCAAGGGAAGAGTTGGAGGATCGGGTCAATCGCGCTTTTCAAAGTTTGGATGCTGATGAATTAAGATTTACCACTGCAAATGGTGTTAATACTGCTTAGATGTCAACGGTCAACATTTTGAACATTTATTAAGAACTAATTAGATTTTTCTTTTAATTTTTTAGTTGTTTTGTAAGAAGTCAAAAGAAAATTATTTGTATGTCGCCCTGTACGCAACAACTAAGATTTGGTTAAGTAACCTTAAGCTCTAAAAATTTACGCAATTGCTTTGAATTCGTTTAAATTTTAAATAGTAAATTCATATTCATTAAGTACTCTACTATTTGATAGTTGTTGTTTTCTTCCATTTTTCTTAAAACTTGAAAATACAATTTTTACATACACCAACTGACAAATAAACTAAATAAATAATTGCAGAATGTCAACCATTTCAAAACAAAGTTTCCATAGGCTACTTGTTAAATTTGACTGAAAACTCATATGATTGATATATCTGTTAACAAATAATTTCGCAGATAAATGCTCATAATTCAAAAACTGTTGTAGATGGGTATAGGAACATTTTATAAAGAAAGACAGAAAACTTTAAGAACTTTTAGAGAGATAAAATACATTTAAAAAAGTATAATTTTAGTAATTTTTCCAAATCATCAAAATATTTGTATTTCTGAAACACCCTCTACTATAATAATTAAGATATAGACACAAAGTAAAATGTCTCTGGATATTACCTAACTTTCCACCAAGTTTCTATGTCCTAATCTGTCACGAAGTCAAAAATATGGGCAGTTTTTAAAGACCATGCTTTACGAAAAAAAATACAGAAATTAATTATTATCTCGAAAACGATGACAGATAGATATTGGAAAATGTTAAGAGAATTTATTAATAAATTAATAGGGATTCTAAAAAAAAGTTAATATACAGGGTATTCTATTTAAAATATCAAATTAGCGAGTACTTTTTAGTAGAATGGGCAACAATGCACAGTCAAAAATGTTTTTAAAGAAGATAGCACGTCCACTTATGAAAGTTTCCAAATTTTTAAAGTGATCCGTGTACTAGTTCGCCAGAACGTCTAATAGGCCCATGCACCATCAATCACCCTGTATATTATTACTTCACAAGCTGGGTTTTATCAACTTTTTATTTAAATTTGGTTCAGGAATTACGTCCTATTATTAGGCCTCACTATACATAAAAATCATTGTAGACCTGTGTAATTAATACAAATGAGTTAAAGCAAATTTTTGTTAAGCCCTTTACGATGGTCGTAGAAATGGCATACTATTTTATTTGCTACTAATATGTTTACGGCCCTTGCCAACGGCTCCTGTCAATAACTTCATCCCCGTGAGTTAAAGCTACTATTGTAATCATGCTTATCAAAAAATATACTATTGCTTGTAAATGAAGGCGTTAGTAACTGTTGAAGAAATGTTTAGTTGTCTAGTTGCATAATTAAATAACAAAGCAAATATAAATACAAAGTAGAGAGAGTACGGCAACGTTGCAGTCTACCTCCTGCTAATTTGTCGTCGGTGCATGGAAACAACAAATAGTAAAAGTCCGTTAATTTCGGGTAAATTATTAAAGACTATTATTATTATTATTATTAAATTGTAGAACGTATTTTCAAGTGCCAATAGTGGTTTCCTAGAATATTCGCTGAAAGCGGGAAAGGAAGCGGAAAACCAAGATGATCTCTCTAGGTTCGCGGCAAGCAACAAACGAGCATTCGCGGAAGACGGCATCTATACAAACGAGCGGCCGAGTATCAAACAATATAAGCGAAGTAAATTCAGTGTAAGAAGGGTTTATTGGGAGGCAACTAGATATACTTGCGTGATTCATTGAAACGGTATGACAGGATGTTGCGCTGTGTACGAGAGAAAGAGAGATGATATTTTGAGACTTGGCATGTTTTGACAATTCAGTTCCGAAGCAGTCTTCGTGGGAAGTACACGGGCTCCCTCGCGCCATTTTACGCGAGGTTGGTCGATTTTCACGGCACACAGCCAAGTAATTTACTAGGTAAATTCGCGGTATTATCCCGTAGATATACTAATGTGATTATTGTATCCAGACTTAAATCAGTTCCGTATCAAGCCTCCGTAGTGAGCACACGGGCTTCCTCGCGGGTTTTTTACGAGGTTTGTGGATTTTATGGTATTCAAGCCATGAAATAGGTTGGAAAGTTCGCGGTATTTTATCCCGAAGGTGTACCTAATGTTATTAGTACACCCAACTCAACTTCCGCTTATTTCTTGAAATAACTTGGTCAATTCACGATGTGAATGCCCGAAGTAGTTCTTATACCACGGCACGAGTCCTGTTTAACTGTTGTAAAAAGCAGTCTCAAGTTCATAGATGCGATAAAGTCTCGATAGTTTAAGACTATAATATTGCATCCCGATATTATTGTTTGTTTAGTGATGTAATGTTAGTGATGTAAAAATGTATAGCTGTTTTAATGCAGTAAGTAGTTACCATACTAAGTTGTAAAAGTAAAAAGTATTTGCTGCTACTGATAACGGATGTGAAGATGAGTAAATAAAATACCATAAGTAAATAGATGTATTTTGTGTGGGAAAAATGCCTTTAATTTCAACTGACATATTTTGCACCACGCAACCTATGAGAAATATAGTAAACAATTTATGTTTGGCGCAAGCAAATCAAGGTGGCGCCAACAGATTCTATAGCCTTACCGATGAGCCCTAATACGACAACGCGACAAAAGGAACAAACTACTTGGATTGTTGTAATATCCCAAAAAATTTGGATTTTTTTTTCATTTCTCATTTTTGCCACCCTTTTGGTTACCCAGCATGAAGAACCTCAGGCCCGTTATTTTGCCAGTCTTGCCACCATAATGATCTTGACCGACTCGCTTTAACCGAATTAGTGGAAGTGCACCTTTTAGTCTTTGTATTTTGTTTACCTAAAATAATAATTATTAACCAGTACCTTGCAGCCATCAAAGTTTTACTTAGTCCATCGTTTTGTTCAGTTCACAGTGCTCTCTCCATTGAGACGATAAAAATGTTACCTGTATTATCCGTCGAAAGCAAGTTCTCTTACTGTATAGTTTGGACTTTCTTATAGGCGGGTAATAAAGAAACAACATTTTGTTAAAATAATATTCTTTACTTTTATACAAAATACTAAAAACCAGCTATTTTATAGTAACACGAATAAAGAGAACCAGCTGCATTGTGCGGTGTATCTCACTTTTATAGTACATTCACTATTAAATAATCATGTAGGTATTAAGCATAAAAAAATAGTAATTAATACCAGTGATTAAACTTCCTAATAAAGAAACTCAATTTGGCACCAAAACAATTACTATTTATTAAAAACTAATTGCGAAAAAAAAACAGCTATTCTAAGTGCCAGTACTTTTAGCACGGATTAAGTCATTTGAGAGACGATTACAATAATCATGGTTTCTAATATGCCAAAACCTTTAAATTTATATTGGCATTGGCACATTCAAAACCCCAAGTATTTTAATCGTCTACCAAATGAATTAATCAGTATCAAAAGTACCGGCACCAAACTATATCGGTTTTTTCAAATGTGGAAACCGGACGGTTTTGTCATTTCTGGTATCTCTGAAAGATAATATAATAAGTTTAAATTACTTAACCGACTAGGATATACTTTGGCACACATTTTTAAAATTCATAAATTTAAATTTTGAAAATTGAAACATTGAAAAAAAATCTAAGGGTCTCTACCCTTACGCTCTTTTGAGTGTTATTTATAAACAATAAATTTCTTTACTAACATTTAAGTATATTTTTAAAGGAAGGCTGCCCAAAAATAAATACATTAGTGCCCACTACAAAGGTTATAACTTTTATACCAATTTACCATAATTACTTTAAATGTACCACACTCCAATCGCAAATTAATAATTAAAGGTCTTTTTAAATATTTTTTTTTATATATTATATTAGCAATTGAACATGACAAATAAAAAATAACAAAATAAAGTGTAATAATTTAAATAAAAATAATCTAAGATGAAACTTCAAAATAATAAGAATAAAAATATAGGTACCTAAAAATATAATATAAATAAAACAAAAACATAAATAATAAACTTTGTAGCCGAAAAGTATGTAGTTCAGCTACCTATTTTTAACTGTACTTTATAACTTTAATTATTTTGCCGCATAAACATCTTTAGGTTATTGAAAATAAAGTTTTGCTACAGGCTTCAAAAATACCCTTTTGGAATTGCTGGCTTAATTGACAAAAATTATATAATTTCGTGTTAATACTAACAAGTTCTTTTTAATTATATTATTGGTTATTGTGCTGAGTTAAAACTTCTTATTAAAATAACTTTCCCATAAAAGGAGAGCTCACCGCACTTCTGCATTGAGCAAATTTAACATAATATTATAAACAGAATATTCACTATCTATGATATTCTAGTAACTATCTGTATCTCACTAAACCTTTCTTTTAAATTTTAGATATGTCGTTCATAATATCAGAATAAAAAATGTTTACATTATTTACAATATGTGCATGTTTACGAAATACGAAAAAACCTAATCAAATCAAGTTAAAATGATTTACTAAAAACAAGAGATGTACTGACTATTGGCATTTTACTATGCGCAATATTGAATTTCAGCAAATAAAAAATGATACCTACATTACTATGGTTAGAGGAAAGGGTTCCTTGATCTCCCATTTGCCCGATTTTTGTTTGGTATCTTATTCTTTTTTAACGGATGAAATATAGGCACTCATTACAACTATTATTATTAATATTTTTAAAATATATCAAGATATCAAGAATTATCTTGCTTGAAGGTGTTCATTACCGGATCTATTAGCCTTTTGAAATAATTCTATCATGTTCAGTTTAGTTAGTCAAAATTTGTCAAGCAGTTCTGTGGAAGTTTTCTTGCCATTGCAATCTTAGACTGGTCTTGAAAATTGTGGGTCTTATAACTGAGCATAAGACTAACAGGATTATAACCTATTTCAGAACTGTCGTGATAGTTAAGAATTGGAATGTGGGGCCACAATTGTTTCTATTTGGACGATTTTGGAGAGTGCCTAATAAATTTAGCAGTATTGACATGAGATTTTTATGGATGCCTTACAAAATGCGTTGATGTGTTCCCCCAACTGGCTATCTGCATATTTTTATTGACATGCTAAAAGATATTGGGTTCTGGACGGCAAATTCGCACATTAGTCCAATTTTTGTATTTTTACCGTTAATGCAGAGGAATACAGAATCAATAAATTAAGTGAAACTTTTCAACAAAGATACGATCATGCACAACAACACTATAGCTTTTCTGCTTGGGTTTTTGATGACCGGCTGATGAGTTTGCATTCACAGATGAGTTTTACAAATAAATACTAAAATTTGCCTTTTTGTTCCTATTAAAAACGGTATTAGTGTTAGCTTTTAATTTTTATAGTTGTAGTAGGACATCCAAACCAACCTAAATTGACAAAGTTATTTCAAAATGAATTTCTCAGTTTACAGGGTGTCCCAACTATATTTATATACGAAATATATTCCTCCCTGTTCATGATATAAACAAGGTTTTAATTAAAACAATTCTTGGTTTACAAAAAAAACTGCCTTTCCATTTAAGTATACAGGGTGCGTCAAAAGTACAATTTTTGATATCTTAATTTTTTTATACAAGCACCCTATATTTATGTCAAATATTACTTCTTTAATCAATTCTCCATCAAGAATCTAAACTATATTCTACCCCTAATGACCGTTTTCGAGATAATGGCAAGTGCAATTTTCTGATGTGCTTATTAATTAAAATACACTTAAAATGAACATAAAATAAAAAGGTAATAATGGTTTTATAAGAGGTGGTAAAAAAGAAGACCAGTCTTGTTTGAAATATCTCGTATCTTCTGAGGAATTCCATACTGCATGCAGTCCTTATAACTTTTGCCGGAACTACTCCCCAAGGACGTGAAATTTTATTTCTTTAAATCCTCCAAATTTTCTGGTTTTTTGGTATTAATTACTTGCTTTAAATGTGTGTGATAAGCTTTCTAAGTACGACATAAGAGGTACGCCTTTAAATTGGGTCGAGTCATTTATAACGTTTCGAAATCAATATAATAGTATGGAACATCAACGAAGTTTTGAAAGGAGTAGGTTTATATCCGAGTGTAGCGAGGTGAATGTGGGCATACCTCAGAGCTCAGTCTTAGGTCCTTTGTTTTTATTTTGTTCATTAATGACCTGATTAATTTTAATGTAAGCAAGCATTGACTTAACCATTTTGCGGATGGTATATCCTTAGTAATATCTGGCAGACCACTGGAAACGTTGCAAACAAGCATCAATAGCGTACTGGAGGGTCTGCATGAGTTGCATAGCAGTAACAATCTTGTTAATTCTTAAATCAGTAGTGACGAAATCTACACATTGTAAAAAATTGCGTTGGATAAATGCATTTATTTATTTATTTATTTATCCCCACAAATAAAAATCTAAGGGTGGTAAATCTGGCGATCGTGCTGGTCAGCTGACAGGTCCTCGATTCTCAATCCAATTTCTCGCAAAATTACTGACTAAAAAATATCATACAATCCGGGAGTTATGTGATGGAGCACCATCTTGTTGAAGCCAGATTTTAAAACATTTATGTATGGGAACTCCTTCCAAAAGCGTAGGTAAGACCTCGTGTAAAAGATTTAAATACCTTTGACTATTAAACTATATCTCCATTAAAATGTGGTCCAATTAATCGCATATTAAGGGGACCGTATCATACATTAACCCCCACACATGCTGGAAATAAATTTCCCGAACCCAGTGTGGATTTTCAACTGACCAGCAATAAATATTATGACGATTAACGAGTCTTATAGAATGATGATTCGTCACTCCACATCATTTTCCCGAGAAACCATGGATCTCTATTTAACTATGTAGTCAAAAGAGCGATGAATTCCAATCGTCTTTCATATTCATTGGGTCGTAGAGCTTGTATCAGATGAATTTTAAACGAATGCTATACGTTGTTAATTAGAATTCGCTTAAGTCTCTATACTACCCATTTCTTCTGAGATGTCTCTTACTGACACATGAAGGTTACATACTATGAGTACAAGGACATTTATTGTATTACTTTCGTTTCTCACTGGTCGAGCATATTGTTAGTTTCTCGAGCTAGAAAAGGAACCCGTTCGAATTTTTGTGTGTTGAATGATCTGGAAACCGTACCCTGTATAACTGTTGTGCATCCCGCGATTTTGTCTTGCACTCGCCGTAGATTAGCGGTATGGCAACATATTCGCTGTAAGTACAAAGGGTAAACGGAAAAAAAACCCCCGGAAAAAAAACCCCGGAAAAAATACCCCCGGAAAAAATACCCCCGGAAAAAAAAACCCCCGGAAAAAATACCCCCGGAAAAAAAAACCCCCGGAAAAAATACCCCCGGAAAAAAAACCCATAGGAAAAAAATATAAAAGAAACTCCACAAGCTGTACCAAACGGGTACAGAGAGAACGATACGACTAGCGTCTGGTAAATAATTGGCCGGTGAACTTGAAAAAGGCGAATATGAACAAAAAAGGTGGATTAGATGCCGTGTTAGCGCTGTTTAACCAATATAAGTCTATAATTATTACAATTTTTTTATATCTAGCATATACCGAATTGCAACCAAAAAGGTGGATTAGATGCCGTGTTAGCGCCTGTTTAACCAATAAAGTCTATAATTATTAGTTACAGCATTATGTGCGCATGCGGAAGCCAGGAAGCCAGGAAGCAAGAGTGATATTCCTGTCTGTAGACGCCAGTTTTACGTACCTTCGTATACTCCGCACGCGTGTTCTAAGTTTTTATATCGGGGTTTTTTTTCCGGGGGTATTTTTTCCTATGGGTTTTTTTCCCGGGGGTATTTTTTCCGGGGGGTTTTTTTTCCGGGGGTATTTTTTCCGGGGGTATTTTTTCCGGGTTTTTTTTTCCGGGGGTTTTTTTTCCTAGATTCGTACAAAGTGACGGCATAGTTATAAAAATATACCACTTTGCTAGTTTAATTTAACTTTATTACTATTTCGAAAACAGACACATTAGGCACAGATAATGGTTAAGGTTTTTATAGAGAAGTGATTGAAGAAGAAATATTTGACATAATATATGTGTTGTCCTATTAAAGAAAGTAAAGTTGATATTAAAATTATATTTTCTGAGGCACCTTGTATTTTTTTCTTTGTGTTATGATAAGGCAAAGCACTGTAGAAGTAATCCTTTATGGCCCTCTGCAAGCGGTGAGTGTGCGCAGGAAACGATTCACGTTCATCTTGAATCTTTGGAGATTATACTCGTTGGGGAACACGGCCTCGGAGAGGTTGTTCCAAAGTGAACCTTGAGAGTCATGAACAAAATTGAACCGTCATTCCGTATGCTCTCACATTATTTAGGAGCCCCTTATACCACACTCGGTCAAAAGAAACTTAAATGTACTCACAGTAACAGTAGTTGTTTAAACCAAGAACAATGTTTAATATTTTTTTTTTCGTGAACAGGGAAGAAGATATTTTGTGTATAAATAAAGTTGGATTTAAATAGGCATACAAGAAAAATTTGCCGATTTTTTAGAATTTATCTTGGCAGTGCAGTACTATATACCTATAACTTTTAGGCAATTAAGACACTGAAATAGTATATTGCACGACAAGGTTTAAAAATTTCTCTTTTCAGACAAAGAAGTCTTTTCTACAACTGCAATAGTAATTTCAAAATTTCTATGAGTTTGAATGAAAGATGTGTAGAATGTGTGGTTGCCTAATAACTATTTCTTACGGAGCCGTGTTGTCAAACGTTGTGACATAACGACCAGACAGTGTGTAAACGTTTTCACACGGCATAGTATAGCGACCAATCTGTGCGTACACGGACATGTTGCAACAAACATTTACTAAGCAAGCAACTATTGCGTTTTTGGGTATTTTGAGAGTAATTGTAGAAAAACCCATTTTAGCATTTTGTTTATCTCGTAGGTAAAATCGAAAATAATAGGTACAATTTACACAAAAACACTTAATAAGAACCCAAGTAGTGAATGATTAGCTTGATTTGATTAGATTGATTTTTTCGTCATAGATTAAGCAACAATAATTGTTTTAGTTTGTTGGTTGTAGACCTCTGAGTACTAAGTGTAATATCTTAATAACATTAGTCAAAAATATACTTACAACTCAGGTGTTTATCGTGATGTCACAAATTTTCTAGCTACAAGTAAAATACAGGGCGAGCCAAAAGTGTCTGAGTAATTTGATACACTAATATTTTTCTATGAAGGTGCGGAATGTAACTACTTTCCGCACTGATATGCGTGTTGAATATTTTTTCTTTCCGCACTGACAGTAGTTGAACGTTTTCTCAAGCAGTTTTTTTGACGCTTGTAGAAAAAAACATTATACCTAACACGTGCTGAAAGTGTCTTTTCCGCCCTTGTTGGGTAAATATCTAGGGCAATATTTTACAAGAACACTAGACAATGCTCTTTCTTGGAGACATCTTCCTAGAGAGTTATGTCATAAAATGCCCTCGGATTTTTAACAATCAATATAGATTTCAGGTCTGGGGAAACCGGAGAACATTTAATTTCTACGAAACATTCTTAACCACGTGGGTGTTCTATAAGTTCTATTCACCGCAACAAAAAACAAATTCTTGTACGCCTACTAGCCAGCTAAAATTGGCCCACCCTGTATATTATGGAATTTGAATAATCTATTTTGTTGCTGCTCAATTACATTTATTGTAAATGTAAAAATTATTGATGTCTGTACATAAAGCTTTAAGCCAGGTAAGGGAGAAGGGGGCAGATCCGGAAATGGGGCACCTCCGGACAATTCAAATTAACCGCCAAGAAATAATACTAGAATAACAAATCCCTGGCCCTCACATTTGCCCGCCGTTTAAAATAGTGGATAATAGGTCATGTGCCGTGAAAGTGCAAATTAAGAAAGCCAGATATGTGCCAGGTTATTTTGACGTGTGTACTAGTAAGGTCCTACAACTCAAATTTTGAAACTAACCGATTACCATTTATGATGTTAGCAACATCATAAATGGTAATCGGATGGACAGCTCAGCCATATTTGCAGACTTTCACTCCTTGTAACATCATTAGTAGTTTTAAGGGCACTGGGTTATGGCCTATTAATTCATTAATATAGACAGATGATGATTTCTGCGTTTCGTTCGCTACAGATCGTTCCGTCACTGAAAACGGCGATAATGGATCTTCTACAAACATTGCTGATATAAGCACTTTTTTTTAGTCCAATTTTGATAACGCAGAGCAAAACTTCAACTTACGGTGAAGAAGCAATGGTCAGAGATGAATTTTTGAAAGAAATTGTTGATCAAGCTACCAAACCCAAGATTTAAATACTTTCTATTTTAGCTGTTGTAAAACCAATCGATGTAAAACGATTACCTAAAGATTTCCCTAGAAAAACCAACAATAAATATAGTGAGGAAATCATGACTCCACCCCAGCACACCTGAAAAGAACAGAATTGCTGAATTGGAAGGAATAAGATAGTCAAAGTTGGAAAAACTAACACTAAGAGAGAATTGGTGGCAGACATTACCTCAAAGAAAACACAAAATGGCGGACAGACAGAAGAAACAAAAGGAAATACAAGAATACTAAAGTGGTTCTGGTATAGACTTGCCGTTAAATATGAAAGTTTGTAACAAAAAACGAATTGTATATTAAGTTGGAAAAGTAGTTAAAGTATTAAAAAATGGAGAATTTGAAGTAACATTTGTAAAGAAGTGTACGCAAGGATTTATACTTCCACAGGTTGAAGATAATTTTTAGTTATGGAAGAAAGATGTTGTTTCAAAGTTACTAAAATCCTCGACAACACCAGGAGCATCAAGTTTTTTTTGGTTACGGTGTTCAGTAATGTTATAAAAACTAATTCTGTATTATTTTTTGCCGAATAATTTTCGAAAAAAATGAAACTAAATACTAGTATGTTGTATGAATAATGTTATATTGAATAAGTAACACATGCTCAACACATTTTCGCATAATAAAGAACAATTTTAAAAAAGGAAGCATGGGTGGACAATCTAGCCTAAGAATATTTTTTCTTTTAATTTCATGTGTTTTTCATAAGTAATGTGCCCCATAGCTGATGCGTCGGCCCACCTATACAATGTGGGATAGATTGCCAAATACAGATTTTTTTCTTTTTTTCTTTTTTTTGTTTAATGAATAAACTTAAGTTAATTTGTTTATTTTTTTAATTAAATGTATTAACAACCAACTTATGTTTATCTATTATTTTCCAATTGAACCAAAATTAACCATTGTAGATTATTTTAAAAAATGGTGCGTCATCTGTCCCTACTTTACCCTAATAAACCACCATCTTAAATAATAAAAACAAAGAAAACAAAAACAGAAAAATAAATGCAATTACCTAAACCCATCTACTAGACGGAGTAGTACCAGTTAAATTACAAATTATAGCCGTGCCAGCTAAGGGTTAAACCAAAACTTTGGCTCATATATGCATATAACCAACAACTCCTAAAATACAAAGAGTGAGAATGATACTTTTTTTTATCATATGGACATAAATAATGAACAAATAACAATTTTTTTCGAACCTATAAATAGTTTAGGACATCTATTGGTTTTACTATATAAACAGAATATTAATTCCACTTTACCCTTTCTTAATGTTCTTATGAAACGAACTGAATCAACATCGACACTGTAATGTGTAGAGAACCCACCCGCACAGGATAATACATGAATCAAACCATTCTTCTATAACAAAACGATAAATATTTGTAACAATCCTAAAGATTACAAGTTAATATTACACACCTCAAACAATATTTGCAAAAGATTGGATACCCGGGAAGACTCATATCAGGCACCATCTAATAGTTTCACAATCGCGGCACTATTACACGCCCACAAATAAATTACTTCAAGGGAACATCTCAAAGGATTAAAAGAGTACCTAAAAAATACATAATTACTACCTTAAAATCGGGAAATACACTCACAAGTTTCCTTAGAAAATTAAGACCAGATGGCCTCGTAATTAAAAAGGAATGTATTTACCAAATTAATCCCTTGTGAGTGTGGAGAGTCTTGCAATGTAGACACTAACAGACCTATTTCCATAAAAATCAAGGAGCATGCAAAGAGTACGTTAACTAAAATTAATTAGGATAAATTGTTAGATGTAGTATAAGATTCCATTGCATTTGGTATTAACCAGAGCCATAACACAACAAACAAAAAAATAGAAACATTATTGTTTGAAGGGGGGTAATTCTTATTTTATCTCACTATAAAAACCAAATCAAATTATTTAAAAATGCTTAGCAAATGGTGAAGAAAAATGATCAGGAATTTTGCGTAAAGTTTCTTGAAGAAGTGGAAAGACACCATTGCATGTATAACTACAAATTATCAGAGTACTCCCGCAAGGAAGTCACTGAACAGGCTTGTGCGGAAGGTAGGGCAGAAGTAAGTGTAACAGGCCAGTTTTGCATGATAATTATAGAAATATAGGATATGAAGTTCTAATGGACAAGTTTTTACAGGTCGACTATTTTGCAAACTCTATTATTTTCAATTATATGGATGTATCTACCATCACCGGCGTTTTTGTTATCTTCTTTATATGTACACTAGTAAAGAACACCCATATCATCGTCTTCCTAGGCCATCCGCACACGGATCAACTGGTTTGCAACCAGAGTTACAAACCGGTTCCACAATAGTCACAGGCCCAACCAATGTGCAATCAGAATGAAACATCTGTACGCACACTATAGTGCAACTGATTTTGGATTAGTCAATGTTTCCTCTCCATAGTTTGTAGTCGCAAAGCTATAGTTTCGGCAATATGTCCAATAGTAGTAAAGAAACTAATTCTGTATTATTTTTTGCCGAATAATTTTCAAAAAAAAAGTTCTTAAAGAACCAAACTTGTCCAAAACTGTCGTGGCTATGTACGAAAGTGCCCCATCGTGACAAAAAATTTGTTTTTCAAAAATCATTTACTGTATTTATTTAGATCTGACAGGAAAACATTAACTAAACATAGCCACACTAACTATAACTTTTGCAAATCTATATGTAAAAAATCAATGGAAATATAGCACTTGGAAAAAGCTGCACAGACCTGCATCCTTCTCTCCTAAATTAAAAATATATAAGTCGAGGGTTTTAAAATAATTAAGATATGCTCCATTCCACAATTATTCGTTGATTTCTCGGCCGAAGTTAAATGACAACCCTCAGTGGTAATCCCGACCATATATAACTTGCCTGACAAATATCTATTGTGTAGGCACCGGACCGTTTGAAAGGGTACAGGTCCTGATTACCTACTAATTTCAATAGTTTAGGTTAGCTATTTTCAACAAAACAACAAATATAAAGTAATAGGAGAATATCTTTATTTTAATCAGGTAATTAAATAGCTATTAATATTTATACAAAAATACTAATCTAAAATATTATAATAATACAATATTAAACTCAACCTACTCTATATTATTTAGCTCTGTTTCACTATCACTATCGTCTTCATCTATGCCTAAACTAATTATTAAGGGTCTTACGTTACTATTAATTATTGGATGGATGGGTTTGGTCAATATATCTTTTATTGTCGTTAATGCAACTTTGGGCAAAATACTCGTTTCACTAAAACTTTCACTCCGGTCATACCCTTTTTCTAAAAGGGTACAGTAAACGTTCTTTATGATGTTTTTGGCATCAAGTGATAGATCTTTTTTCTTCGTTGCACCATAATTTCCGGAAGCAATATTATCTTAAGTTTCACACAGATATGACATATTTTGGATGCTCGATAACACACACGAAAATACCTTTAACGCACAGCTTGACAAACACCAAACGACTGATGAACTAAGATGAAATTACTCTGCTTTATATTGAACACCTGCAATTTGCCATTAACCTACCTAATATACCAATATAATAACATAATTAATAGTAACGTAAGGCCCTTAATAATTAGTTTAGGCATAGATGATATTATAATATCGTAGATTAGTATTTTTGTATAAATACTAATAGCTATTTAATTACATGATTAGAATAAAGATACTTATCTATTATTTTATACTTGTTGTTTTGTTGAAAATAGCTAACCTAAACTATTGGAATTAGTAGGTAATCAGGACCTGTACCCTTTCAAAAGGCACTTATTTATGGCTGGGTTTAAATTTTATTGCGGTCGGGAAATCAACGAATTATTGTGGAATGGAGTATACCTAAATCTATAGGTGAAAAAAGATGTATTGTAGAAAACAAAAGAAATCTGAATAATATATACATGTGTTTGTACACTGGTGATTTATTGCACTTAAAAATGTAAAACAGATTATCTATGTTTTTCTACATGTATATAAAATAACTAATCGATTAAGTACTTACATATTTACAACTTTTGTTCTTTACCCAATATCTTATAGTAAAAAAAAATACTATTAATAATATACCTAGTCTTACGTAGTAAAATACACTTGATATGTTAAACGTAGCCCTTCATGGCATATTACAAACGTTGCTTAAATAATCCACAAATAAAATTAAATCCATAAAAGTTTTTGGTGTCTTTTCTCGTAACAACTCTTCCTTAAGGTTTACATAAAAAAAAACAGGTGGACGAATTAAGCAAGTCCAATTGCGGAAACACCTAATACAACTTTATTTAAACATAATTATTATTTACTTTATTCCTGTCTTTTCAAATTTCAGCTGCCTGCACTGGCGCGTGGCATTGGGAGATCATCTGCCTGATTGTTGACAGTAATTGAAAGTAAAATTTCCGAACTAACCGTATAAAGAAAATATTATTTGTATAATAAAAGAGTTAATACTTATTTGTTAATAAAATTAAAATTAGTACTTAAGAAACGTTTTCTTTATGATACTGGAAATTTTTTAATTATCTAAATTTTACAAAAAATATATTTTCCACTCAGTAATTTTAACATTTCCTTATAATACCTTATCAAAAATAAAAAGGAACGAATATACAGAGTATTACTTAATCGTATGTACTTATTTCATGGGTTTATTCCTAGTGCAATTTTATGTTGAAAAGACCTTGCCTGCTAAGTGTTGATGCTGTGCGTATTTTATTAATTCAGAAATCTTACGTAGGTGTGATAGGGGGTATTAGATGAAAATGAAATAAATGGTTACGAATGAACGAATAAAAGAGTCTTACACTCTGTAGTTCTCTACAACAGTATAATCACTAAAAGGTGTCCGGACTACGAGAACATATAAAAGGGTTTTTTTGTAGCTCAAAATTTCCAGGTTTGAAAAGTTCGTTTTTCTTACATTTCCTTAGCCTTCAACACTTTTTTTATACAAAGTTGAAAACAAGTCAGGATTGTTTAAAATAAGATTTGCTACATAAGAAATTATGTGATGGAAATTTCGCCATGGCATGCACAATTTGGAACGGTACACACGTCTAGTAATTTTGAGAAATCATTTAGTCATAATGTAACTTACTAGCGTAAGTTTTACAATAGGACTTAAAGAAGTTGGAAAATTAATTATCGAATTATTTATAGTTGTTGTTATTATAGTTGAGTTATTTAATACCCTAATAGATACATACAGAATGCTAATACACAATATTTTAACTTTTTTTGCTGAAAAGTGGATAAACAATAAATATATATTTTTTTTAAGTTAAGTGAGAAAGCGTGCTTCAACTTCGTCTTTTGTAATTAATATTTATTAATTACAATAAATACTTCATTTATTTATCATATTATAAACAGTCCGCAACCGCTTTATTTTTGAAATACAGGTTGTTGAAATTTTTAGGCGGAACAAACAATGTGTACGCCACTGCCTTTTTCTTTCTTGATAGCACGGTTATATAGATAGTTCAATGTCTAATGCAAAGTACCTTTTGATATTTTTTTGATTTCATCGTCGTTTGGGTGATAAATGCAATTTTATCAAACTCTGATAGGCGCATAGTGACATGTAAATAACTGTAATTTTTAAATCGAAGACTATTCGCGACGCGTAAAAAACTTCAGGAATAGTTTTTGCTCAGTGCTAAGGCCTAATAATTATTAACATAATATGCATTTTGCAAAAAATCAGTGTTGTATCGTTTTATTTTAATAGACAAATATCTTCAATAAAAAAATATGTTGTCAGTGTCTACTAAACTCCAAAATAATGTCTAAAACCGTCTCAATTCCTCATAACCTTTTATCTCAAAAATAAAGCACTTGCAGACCTACGTTTATATGAACTTTTCTCTGAAAATCGGCCCAGGAATCACCCACTAAAATAAGTACGTAACATTAAGTAAGGCCCTGTACAGAGCCGTCGCAAGAGCCCGGGCAAGGGGGCAACCGCCCGGGGCGGCCATTTTTGGAGGGCGGCCGTTGAACCAATTTCTGTATGGAAGTTTAAGATGAGCTTATAAATGACCCACATCAAAGTTGACATTTTCTTTGCTGTTATGGATACCATTATCCAATCTCTAGAGGAAAAATGTAACCTTTTAAAAGTCCATTCTGATTTCCATTTCGGTTTGCATATTATATACAGGGTAATCCCACTTAAAGTGGCCAAGGCAAATACCTTGCTTAACTTTAGAAATGCGAAGAAACGCTTGACATAAAAGTTTTTTGAACAATTAGAAGGCGTAAACAAAACAACAATTTAATATCAAATAAAGATATTGCAAAAATTATTATTTATTTTTTTATTTTAAATAGAACATATTATATAATTTTATTCCATATTTGGAAACCGCTAAAAAACATATATTTCACCGAACTTACATAATGTTTCAATTAAAATAAGCAAAAAATTGGTGATTTGCGTATTCGTATGTCTATGCTCTATTGCTTAATGCAAGAGAGTAATGAAATGTAGGGTGGACAACTTAGGTTGCAATGTATATTTTAAGTAAATTGCAATGATAGTTTTTGAAAATTACGTGTTTTAGACCTACACACCCCGAATCGGTTCTAAATTAGGGTCACCCTAATTTGTATACGAAAAAAGGGCGAGTTTAGTCAATGAAAGTATTGTAACAGCGGCGTTACTACAGGTAGTTTATTAGAATTATAGAGACAGGTAGATAATAAAACTTATATAAAAGTAAGAATAATATAAAAATAAATAAATTGGAATAAATATTAATATTTATAAAGCAAATCTACTATGTACAATACAACTGAATTTTTATATTTTAGTCATCATGTTCCAATTAGTCCGATGAACTATCGTTGTTGGTGTCTAGAGAATTAATAAGGGGCTCTACAGTGCTTTCTAGCATGTTATCAGCTTCCCAGACTCTTTCTACTATTTCAATCACATGTTCGACGCATTTACTCCATTTTTCACAATCCACTGTCTTTATTCCCTCCTGCAAGAGATTTCCCTTCTACTTGTACCCACACCAATTCTATTGGGTTTAATTCACAGTGATACGCCGGAAGGCGAAGTACCGTTATATTTCGTTTTGAAGCGATTTCGCCGACAACAAATTTCGTACAAAGAGGTTTATTTATCTTTACAATCTCCAGTAGCTCCTTTTTCAGCATATCATTATGAAATGGCGTCTTATTAACAGTAAGCTAGTAAATGATGTACTTTTTCTTCCAAGAAGATGTTGGTATTTTTTCGGATTTGATTGAGTGGTAGCTGGCAATATCCATGACTATAACAGACCCAGGAGGAATAAGATCTAGCATTTGATGGAAGTATTCTTCAAAGACATCAGCATTCATGTCTTTCTGATAGTCTCCAGTCCATTTTGATCTAAATGCTAGTAAGCCGCCATCGACCATTTTTGCTACCAATGTGAGTAATTATTAATCTTTTACCTTTTCCCGAGGGTGCTTTTATTCCAGTGGACCATCCTTCCAAAGCTTACCTCGCGCTGTTTATATATTTATCCTCCCATATTTTACCAACGGTATAATCTTCATTTAACCAAGTTTCGTCTATATAATAGATATTCCTGTTTTCCCTTCGAAACTGTCTAGATGCCCTTAAATATCGTCGTCGCCCGCAGATTATTTCGTCTTTCTCTGTTAAAAGTGATTTTCTGTTTTGAATTTTTTCGTAACAAAAATTAATTTCTTTCCAAGTTCTCAATATTTTCTTCTTACCCATGGGTGGAATGAAATCATGCTCTTTCATTTCAGGCATTATCTTGTCCAAGGTATGTATTTCTTTTTTTAAGAAAAACGAGTGTATGTTTCTTCTGATGGCAGTCCTTTCATCCTTAATTATTACAGTTTATTTTCTTCCTGTACTTCTCTTTGGTGACCTAATGGGGCGTTTATTCTCGTGCACAAGTCGGTATGTTGTTGATTGTCCGGCTCCAGTCATATTCGAACACATTTTGACTATTTTTGCAATTCCAAATGTTATATGAAATAATATATGTACTACGCTTATGGAATACGGCGAATACTACTGGGTTTTATAGTTCAATAATGATTTATTACTCTCTCGCATTAAGCAACATACTGTAATGATTAGTCAGATATTTGTGTTTGCCACTTTTAGTTGCATCACCTTGTACTTATCTACGTACTTTTAAAATGTGTAATAAAATGTTTTATATTAATTCTTATTTTGCTATCCTATTTAAAAATTCCGAATTACAAAAAAAAAATTAAAAAAATTGGTATGGGGGCGCTATTCTTAGGACTTTGCCCGGGGCGGCTTAAAGTCTAGCGACGGCACTGGCCCTGTATAATTATTACAGATAAGGAAATTTTTCTATGAATCGCCTCTATGCAGAATACAAAAATATGGATTGCATTATTCGATCAATTATACTGGCTTGACGTTCAACTAAGATATTCTTATCTTTATGTACCTCATACCATCACCGATAAAATATTTTAAATATGTTATTGCTACTGAAACTATCATGGTGTACTTTTACCATCTGCCAAGAAAAATGACCATACATTCTATTCCTAGTGTATCTTCATTACCTTTAACTAGCTAATTGCAAACGTTGTTCCAATTCCTTCAGATTTGATTACGAAGAAGATAAGAGAGATAGGCGTTTCTGTATTTTTCCTAGTTATACTTTGTTTGGGTTCGCTTCGACTATCCTAAGATTGGAAAGTGTTTAACGAATCTTATCAATAAATTCCTGTTCTAGTAATATAAAATCAATTCTCCTGTAGATTTGATTCACTCATATTTAAAAAATAACAGAAAGTTGTCAAAAACCAATATTTCCAGATCTTGAATAATTTGGACCTAAATGTTGGTGGATTAGTCACAAAAAATGTAAATTAGAAATTATTAAGTTAAAGAAATTTAAATGCAATATTAATAACAGCATTGTTATAATGTTACAATTCCTTGCGATTAGCCCACTTAACCTAGTCTATAGTCTATCTTTAAATGGCGCGAAGTAATAAATGGTCATTAAATATGCAAGACGCAAACCGGGGTATCAAGAACAATTTAAACACCATCACTTAAAATTTTTCTATTTACATTAAAGGATCCATATAACGAACATTCTTTAGGTAGGTCCACCCTAAATGTATCGCAGGATATTGTTATATTTGAGATTTTACCATTGTTATTGGAAAAATCCCTTAGCCAGGAGCGTGTATTGGGGAACTTTTTAAATTAAAAATCTTAAACATGCCTATTCTCCTAAAATTGTATTATATTATATTCGTAGATATTTATAAGACGAACACATTTGAGAAATCGTATTAGCTAATAAATAACAATGGGTGGTACTATTTTAGATAATATCATTACAAAAACAAGATATAATATACAGTGTGTCCACGGATTGACTATCGAAGGGGAAACACTTTTTATTTGTGGGTTTATGAAAAAAAGTTATTTTTCATAAAAACTCCTGCTTGTTCTCAAACGACCAAAAAGCATATTATTTTTTCAAATTTATATACCGGGTGTTCAGAGTTTAGAAAAATATGAAAAAAGCTAAGAACAAAGCACCCTTATGTGTAAAGATAGGATAAAAAGTAATTAGTAAAAGTTGTTATGGTTGAAAACCTACGTCTCATTACCAAGTTAAGACTTTTTAGCTAAATGTACAAAGACCGGCAAAAAGTTCCAACTCATAAAATATGATTTGATTTAAATTAACGCATTTTGCAAATTAGTTAGTCTTTAGAAGGTATTATTCTGTAAAATCTTTATAGTATACGTTTTGATGACAATGGACGATTGTCATCGTGGAGCGACGTATTTAACAAATTGAAAATGTTGTCGATGTCATATTGCTCAATTTATGATAGTGAAAAAAATGCTAACGTTAGAACAAAAAGTATTTATTATAGTCCAATAAACGGAACGCTTAAAAAAGATTTTAGTTAGAAAGCTGCTTTTTCGGTGGAAGGTACATTTTAATGTTTGAAAAGACGCTTCAGTGTTATTTTGTGTCCAGTCCTTGCACGAGAGCTAAAAAACCCTTCAATTGGAGTTGAAAATATATTTTTGGGTTATAACTTTTAAATGAAAAATAATATGAAAAAAAGTTTTTCTTAAATGTTGCAGA
The DNA here is from genome assembly GCA_963920685.1 of Polydrusus tereticollis. Taxonomy (NCBI): domain Eukaryota; kingdom Metazoa; phylum Arthropoda; class Insecta; order Coleoptera; family Curculionidae; genus Polydrusus; species Polydrusus tereticollis. The sequence continues at coordinate 93,588,833 of OY987329.1, forward strand.
GCATTAAATTTTATACAAAAAAGGTTATTACTACTTTTTTCTAATCTATAAATCTAAAGGCCATAAGAGGTTCGCTAATTTCAAAAACAATTTTTGGTCAGGTCTTTAATAAATGGGACCTAAATATCGATATGGCATCACTGTCGTCTTTGGAAAAGAGTTGCAGCGTCTAGTGCAGTATTTATCGGGTTTTTAGATGCCGAATGATTTTTTGCGGATACGGGGTGCGCACATAACATTTATCTCTTTATTTTAGGTGTATGTGAAATTTGGTTAGTAGATAGCTAATACCTCGGAACAGCACATAGGGTAGTTTTCATTTCGAAAATTTTAAAAACAAAAAATATTACTTTACTTTAGAAAGACAATGTAACAGAAGAATAAAAGCTGAGTAAGTGATAAATTTCACTGCACAGTTATTAAGTATTTATTAAAAATATTACGGCTTACTACTTTTACGCATATTTGTAATTTACGTCAAAGTCAGCAATACCCAATAAATTTTTGTACATATACAAGCATTGTTTCAATCTTCCTGCTACCACCCTGGACCGGAATGATTTATTTGTCAAGATAGAAGGACGAGTAGGTATAAAATATAAAGGGATTAGTTATAGTCATGCCCATTTACCTTGTGTCTGAGTAAACTTCATACTATTTTTTATATAGGTGATACCTATTATAGGAGTGTATATTAAATTGATACAACATCAATTATAATTATTGGCACCCAAAAATTTGATCTAAAAAAACTGTTTAAAACTGACTTTTTGCTTTACCCTCTTAACCTACAAAAATCGTTTAACCTTAATATCTTCACAGTTGACTGGCAATGGGCAATAATATTAGTCAAGATACACCCCAATAAAAGTATCATATTATATAAAATAATTATAAACCATTCAAAATGTTTGGCTTAGTTTCATACATAGGTACCTTTCACAGGGTTATTCAAACAATATTTCACAAAAATGTTTCACTCATAAAAACCTCAAAACTTACTTTTTTTAGACACCCGTATAGAGTCTCAGCCAGACGATGGGCAGTGTTGCCAAGTTGAAAATTTAATGCGTTTGTGAAATTTCGAAGACGCCGACCAACCCTCAAAGTTCACATGATTCTAAGGTCACAACTATTAGAGATATCATAAAAATGATCATAAACGTTTTTACTTAGATTTAAATGCTCTAAAACTTTTGTCTAGAACCTTTTTTTCTAGTGGTTTTTGTTTTAAAGCTACGGATAAAAATAACATTTTAAAGTAATTTTCCATCCCTTATGCAAGGGTTGAATACAAAATAATACCGAAGTGTCTTTTCAAACATTAAGATGTACCTTCCACCAAAAAAGCAGCTTTCTAACCAAAATTCCTTTTTAAGCGTTCCGTTTATTGGACTATTATCCAATATTATGGTTTAGCAGAAAATATCTCATACTCGTATGTAACAAGAATGTTTAATGAAAAATGGCCAAATCTTACCATTAACCGAATATCAGTTAAATTTATTGTTTCAAAATTTGGAAGAACAGGAAGCGTTTTAAATATTAAAAAGAAGAAAACTCCTATCAATGAAGAAGAAAATGTTGGGGCAACTATTGCGCTGGATTCCGTTCGGCATTTTCCCAAAACATCGCTAAGGATCAGAGCATCCCAAATTGGAAACATTAGTAAATCATATTTGCAAATAATTTTTAAAGCTAATAAAGTCAGGCCATATAAACCTAAATTTGTTCATACTCTAGAAGCAAATGATGATGCAAAAAGACTTGATTTTTGTTTATGGGTTGGTCAGAAATACTTACAAAATAGAAACTTTTTCATAATATTATTTTTTCCGATGAAGCTACTTTCTTAACTAATGGAGTGGTTAGTTCCCAAAGTCTACGTTACTGGTCAACTGAGAATCCCCATTTTCGAATTCATTGCAGAAGACAGTACTCCAAGAAAGTTAACGTTTGGTGTGCAGTTACGTACAACGGAATAATTGGACCGTACTTCTTTGAAGCAAATATGAATCAGCATAGTTATTTAGAAATGCTAAATACAATTTTTGTTCTTTATCTAAATAATATGCCACTTATTGACAGGCAAACTGCATATTTTCAACAAGATGGTCATCCTGCGCATTGCACTGTTATTGTGCGGGAATGGTTGAATCGACAGTTTCCGGAGCGCTGGATTGGGAGATATGGACCAATCCCTTGGCCGCCAAGAAGTCCCGACCTTACAATAATGGATATTTATTTGTGGGGCTACCTTACCCAGAAAGTGTATGTATCTCAATTAGAACCCGATCTTGATCATTTAAAAATTAGAATCAGAGAAGCGACTGAAGCTATCCCATTGTAAGAGATACGAAACGCATATAAAGCATTTATTTAGAAAGTCCAACGATGCGAGGAGAGTGGTGGAGAAACCTTTGAATAGTTTTTTTTGCTGATAACCTGCTTTTTTTCACTTACATTGGTTCTCTAATAAATTTGTTTAATTATGAATAGTGCACGGTTTTATTTTAAAACGTATTGATTTTTTAATAATATGGGTAGTTACTTAGCCGTTTTCGACAATTCCTCGTAAAAAGATAAAGATTTTACAGAATAATACCTTCTAAAGACTAACTAATTTGCAAAATGCGTTAATTTAAATCAAATCAAATTTTATGAGTTGGAACTTTTTGCCGGTCTCTGTACATTTAGCTTATAAGTCAAAACTTGGTAAAGAGACGTAGGTTTTCAACCACAACAACTTTTACCAATTACTTTTTATCCTATCTTTACACATAAGGGTACTTTGTTCTTAGCTTTTTTCATATTTTTCTAAATTTTGAACACCCGGTATATAAATTTGAAAAAATAATATGCTTTTTGGTCGTTTGACAACAAGCAGGAGTTTTTATGAAAAATAACTTTTTTTCATAAACCCACAAATAAAAAAGTTTTTCCTCTTCGATAGTCAATCCGTGGACACACTGTAAAATCTTACAAACAAAACATTTTCAAAATTCGAATAATACTTTGATTCGGAACATGAGCTTTTAATAATGTCGTTTAGAACAAGCGGTATAACCATTCCTTCGATGATTATATTTTCCTGCCACATTTTGGCTTCTTCTTCTATCACATGATCGATACACTTTTTCAACTTTTCCGCACTGAATTTACCCATAGCTTTATTAAAGTGTCTTTTTCGTCTTTATTTAAGCCCATATAAGTTTGAACGGGATTAATTTACAGTGGTAAGGAGGGAATCTGAGCACGAATATTCCTCGTAACTTTGCCCATTCATCGATTACAAATTTTTGAATGCATTTTTATGTAAATCGGCTAGTACTAGTGGTTCTTTTTTTTTAGGAATCTACTAGAAACTCTATTTGTCTCAAACTTAGCCATTCTGTTATTTCATTTTTACGCCACGTACATGTCGGTAATCTTTCCGTCAGCCTAGAGTGATAACTGGCATTATCAATATCCAACACAATAATTATTGCATCTTTTGGTATAAGATCCAACATTTGTTCAAACCATTCACATCGGCATTCATATCTTCGTAATGGTCTCCTGTAGACCACCTTTAACGAAGCCTTCAGAACTTCCAATATGAGTTATGATAAGTCGATGTCGTTTTCCAGATGGCGGTCTTAATCTTGTGGACAATCCTTCCAAGAAAGCTTGCCTTGAACTTACACATAACATATTTGAAATATTTTCATCCTGCCAAAATTTAGTCATAGTGTGGCCTTCATATAGCCATGTTTCGTCTAGGTAAAATATTTTTTTGTTTTTCTCTCTAGCTTTTCGAATGCTTTTTAAGTAATTTCTTCTACAATAGACGATATAGCTTCTGTCTATTAAAATCGATTGCCTATTATGTTTTTTCCACCGAAGCCCCATTTTTTTGAATTATTTCTAAAACGTATTTCTACACATAAATGGGTAGTCCTGGTCTTCTCGGATTAAGGACAATATTTTGTCCAGCGTGGGAATTTCTTTTTTTAAAAAGAAACTATGAACTTTTCACCTTATTCTCTGCATTAAAATATTATCCTGCTCAAACTTTGGTCGTCCAGAAGAAGCTTATGGAGGTGTGACGGCAACACTTTTTTTTCATTGAGTGTATATATTGTTGTTTTCCCAACGTTAAGCATATCTTCTGTAAATTGTACTGCATTGTCAACACTCAAATCCGCATTCTTACTTTAAATACAATTATTTTTCCTTTCCGGTACATGGACCGACTCTAAGGCGTTTATGCAACCGTTGAAAATTCTCCATATTTAATTAAAAAAAAACCCTGACACTTCACACCTTGACTAGTTTCACTGAAAAACAAACATCCAAGGTAGGTATGTATAGATATAAATAGGTGTATTATTCCAATAGAGACATCCATAAAGGCATAATAACAACATAATTAGCAAACATTAGAGCAGTAGCGGCATAAGTACCTAGACTCTAATTAGTTTTGATAAAATTGCTTTCTAAAGTTCGAGGTAAATTGTACGGCTGTGCATAATTTTAAGCTTAAAAAGTTAATATTAAAATATATATTTGAAGACAAAACTTGTAATTTAATGTCGATACTTGTACTAATTCTGCACAAATTTAAAAATTCAGGACTATTTGAATCTATGCATACGAAAAAATCTTCCACGCCCATGTAGAAGACGGTTTTGACTGATTCATTACTTCGCATTATTTGAAGATAGACTATAGTCTATCATTGTCGAAGACAGTAATCCCAATTGGGGACAGTTAACCATGTTCGAATGTGAAATCATATTTACAATCACTTCAGAGTAGGTACCTAAACTTGACGCCACATTATTTTCTGTTAGTCCAATTTGTTTAAGATTTTTAACCTAGAAATAGGCAAACTGTATAAAATTACGCATCTACTCTATTTTTTTTTAGTAACTACGATCGAAGAGGAACATTTGATTCAGTGTCCCATCTGATTTCCGATTTTCCTGCTGACTATAATAGAAAACAAATTATATTATATTTCTCAATGATTTTCCGCAAGGAAGTCAAATTTAATGTCAGGAAATATATAGGTTTACAAATTTGATAGATACGACGCCATTTTGAATTATTTTAAATGATAACCCTTAGCAAAGACCAAAATAAGAAATGGTGGGGGAAAATAAATATCAACAACTATATCTTTTTAAAAACGGATCGCGAAATGCAATTTACTCGTGTGGTGGTTATTGATATTCCCTCGTTGGGTTATTGATAAGGGTTGCCATTTAAAAAAAATTAAAATGGCGTCGTATCTGTTTTCTATATTTGTTTTACTTGCGCAAAATTATTAAGAAATATGTAATTTGTTTTGTATTATAGTCAGCAGGAAAATCGCCAATCGGGTGCGACACTTAAAGAAATGTCCCAGTACTTTAAAAAACTAAAAGATTTAAACAAAATATATGGCTTCAAATATATGTACCTTACCTATTTATTCCTTGACAGTCATAACCAGATTCCCTATGACTTAATTGCTTAACTTATTATATTGTTAGAATAGGTCATTATAATTAAGTTAATATACTGAATAATAATTATAAATAAAGCGTCAAAAAGGGCATTTAAATTTCGTAATGTTAATTTATGGAATGAGTGATTTTACGTCTCTAAATAAAAAATATTATGAGCACACAAATTGACGAAATTATCGATTTCCATTTAACTTATCTCGACATAATAATAGCTTGAGATTCAAGATTCTATATCTGCCCCAAAATTCTCAAAATTTGGTAGTGATGCTAGAAGACCATCTGTTGACTATAAATAAGATAAAATTTAATAATTAAAGTATCACTGTATAGCCGAGTTTCAGATTCAGTTCGACAATAAAATTAGAAGAATTATGTGGTTGAATTATCGAATTTTTCCTTTACCTAGATTACCATTGTAAAAATTCGTTTTCATTATTTTAGGGGTAATTATCACAAAAATCCTTACAGCTCTATATTATACAAATACCACCGGAAAATACTGATACTCTTCCCTAAATTCATCACAACATCCGGTAATTAATTAATTAATGATTTCATAATTATCACCTACTTAGTACCTGCAAGGATCAATCGTTCATGATCCAAATTCGAGCAAATACACCACCACAAACACTATCACAGCTCTATACTTTTTCACTGAAAACGTGCCAGCCCGACTGCTAAGGGCACTAGCTTGACAACTCATATCAACAGGAGGCAATTTTATTATAGGTATGTGTTTCTCAGTAGGAGAGTCCCAGCATTTAGCTTCCTTGGCGACCTGGTGAACTTTAAGAGAGAGCTCGACGGGAACGCTATGAGCTTGGAGAGATTCCCGTGTCCATCGACGAAGCCAGTGGCCGAGCCAGGCTAGATGACAGCCACATCGGAAGCGATTGCCGGAAAGAATAAGGCCACCTGGAATTCAAAAAAAGATTTCGTTATGTTATGAGAATAAGTACTTAATATTCGAGCATGAATAAAGCAATAATTTTAAAGCATCCTATAATCTATATAATGTTGGTATATTTTTGCAGCTATTTTATTAAATACGGTAACTCTGTTTTTAAATTTGTATACAGTTTGTCCACGGATGGGGTTTACAAGAGGACAAATGGACTAAAAATTGAAAGATACGGAAAAAAGTCACTCTTAATAAACGTTTTTGCTTGTCTAGAAAATACGATTCATCATAAGAAGCTTCAATTTTTTTATATAGGGTGGGTAAAAACTGCAAAAATGTTATTTTTCTTAAGAGTAAACATACTTTATTTTGAAAGATACGAAAAAAAGTCACCCTTAATAAACGTTTTTGCTTGTCTGGAAAATACGATTTATTATAGGAAACTTCAAATTTGTTATACAGGGTGGGTAAAAACTGCAAAAATGTTATTTCGCTTAAGAGTAAACATACTTTATATTGAGAGATACGAAAAAAAATCACTCTTAATAAATGTTTTTACTTGAATAATGAATAGGTGATACTTGTTGTCAATGTCTTTATTTAATGAAGTAATTATAATAATAATAATAATACGAACATTTTTATTAACATGACAAGAATTCGATAACGGTTTCATAATTCAAAAGCTCCACCCCCATACTCGACACATTTTTCTAATTGCTTTCTCAAATAAGTGAAAGAATTTCTGATTTCTTCCTGAGATATCGATTGGAAAGCCTGGATAATTCTGCCCTTCAGCACTTCAATATCATTTGGTACTGCGGTAGCAAAAACAATTTGTTTTAAACGGCCCCATAAAAACATTTCCGACAAGGTTAAGTCGGGGCTTATTGGGGGCCACAAAACTGGGCCATTCCCGCCAATCCACCTTGGACCAAATCTGCGGTCAAGCCATTCTCTAACCTCACGAGCGAAATGGGCTGGACAACCATCTTGCTGAAAATACATATTTTGTCGAAAATGGTAAATTTTCGAGTTCATCATTGAAAAATGTATCCAGCATTTCTAAATATGATAATCTATTGCACGTGTTATCAAAAAAATATGGCCCTATGATGCCATGGATGGATATCGCGCATCACACGTTCACTTTTGTGAAATATTGTCTTCTCGTCATAATTCTGAATTCGGGATTTTCTAAAGACCAGTACCTAACTGGGTTGCAACGGTTCCATTGGTAGAAAATGTACTTTCATCAGAAAACATGATACATTTATAAAAATCAACATTTCCACTTAAAATTTTGTCTCCTATCCACAAGCAAAAACCAAGTCGTTTCGCGTCATCTCCCTCTTACAATCTTTGAATTTATTTGCTTTAAAGATCTCCTGAATTTGACTTTTTTCACAACTTCCAACTGAGTAACACGATTTCTAAGGAACGTCATAGGATTTTCTTCAACAGATTGAAGAACTAAGACTGTAGCAGCATCATCATAGTCGTATTTCTTCTTTTTTCTTTGAGATCCTAAACCAAACCAGTTCTCTGGAACTTTTCTATTAACTTGCAGATTGTCATCCTAGTTATTGGGATTCCTACAAATTTCTCGGTAAATTGTTCCATGACGTAGCGGTATGAAACTTGACCATCCCCATAACATTGTGTGATAAAAACTCTTTGTTCAGTAGATAGCATTTCTACTTAAATAATAACTTCATTAAATAAAGACATTGACAACAAGTACCTATCACCTTAATTGTCATTATTATTTTAACTAGGTTCACCAGTCAGAGGTGTGCCAGCGAATACTTTTTGGGAAATAATTTTTACATAGGGTAAACCTTTTAATGAATTGCGGTTTGTTGTGTAGAAAACACATTCATTAAGAGTGGATTTTTTTCGTATCTTTCAAAATAAAGTATGTTTACTCTCAAGCAAAATAACGTTTTTGCAGATTTTACCCACCCTGTATAAAAAAATTGAAGTTTGTTATGATGAATCGAATTTTCTAGACAAGCAAAAACGTTTATTAAGAGTGACTTTTTTTCGTATCTTTCAAAATAAAGTATGTTTACTCTCAAGCAAAATAACATTTTTGCAGTTTTTACTCACCCTGTATAAAAAAATTAAAGTTTCTTATGGTGAATCGTGTTTTCTAGACAAGCAAAAACGTTTATTAACAGTGACTTTTTTTCGTATCTTTCAATTTTTAGTCCATTTGTCCTCTTGTAAACCCCATCCGTGGACATACTGTATAATTGACGATGACAAATAATATTTTAAATAAATCTTTTTAAATAAACAAAGGAAAAGACAAGTGAAATTTAGCTTTAACAAGTCAGGCCTTAAGTGATATAAATGAAATGTTAATTTATCACTTCGTTACCTAATTAGTGACAGTGTCAATCGTCGACGCAAGGAACCAATATCATTCCAGTTAGTAAAGCATTAATGCATATTTTCTCTATCATGTCTAGTTTAGTAACATTTCCTAGAAAGTTTCACATGTGCATCATTTTAGGCCATTCAAATTCTTTTATTTTAAATAGTTGTCGTGGCACCGAGAACAATTTTCGGAAATTTTTTTACTTGTAGCTTATCTATGCAATATCAATTTAAAAAAAAGCTGTCAGTGACACATTTTCATAAAACATATTATTTATACAATAATTTTTGAATTTTAATTTTTTGATATCAAATTGTCTTTCCGAGTACCTACCTACCACTCATTTCTTTGTTATTACCCGCGGATTATTTCTCGTCCTAGAACTGTTCAGCAAAGAATTTATCGGCGACGGCAACAGACCTGAGCTGGGCAGACTAGCGAGATTACAATGTACTGCAAAATACACCCTAAACACCGCTTACACACTGCGAGACTTCCGCAACTGTGTCGATGGCCGGGCGAATCGAATTGTGTAATTTGGTTTAATTTTGGATGGGATATAGGGTATTCACCCAAATGAAGAAGTTGAAGAATTCTATGAAGATATCAAAACGGCAATCGGTAATACACGAACACACTACACAATGCTAATGGGGGATTTCAATGCCAAGCTGGGCTCTAAACAAGATCGCGCCGAATTAGCTATGGGCAACTTCGGTTACGGCGAAAGAAATGAGAGGGGAGACAAGCTTATTGACTTTTTACACCAGGAAAATCTATATGTAATGAATTCATTTTTCCATAAGAAGCCCCAGCGCAAATGGACATGGATAAGTCCGAACGGAACCACAAAAAATGAAATCGATTTCATAATGACAAACAGGAAAGATACTATCCAGGATGTAGTAGTGCTCAATAAATTCTCGATTGGAAGTGATCACAGAATGATTAGAGCGAAAGTATGCTTCGATATCGAGAAAGAAAGAACAAAAATGGTACTCAAGAACAACAAAAGGAAATGGATCCCCCCAGAGAACACCCTTCTATACAAGGAAGTAATAAACAAAAACTTGAATAATCACACGAACCCGGAAGAAATGAATATAGAACAAATGAACAACAACATAGTTGAAATTCTAAGAGAAGCTGAAAAGGAGTGTTGTCCCAACGTCAAGAAAAACAACGATAAACTAAGCCAAAGCACAAAGAACCTTTTAGATGAAAGAAGAAACCTGAGAGATAAATATGATTCCAATTTTACAGCACTGAAAAGCTTAAATAAGGAAATACACAGGGGAATTAGACATGATGTGAGACAGTACAATGCAAGGGAGATATCAAGGGTGATTGAAGAGAACAAAAGCTTAAAGGTTTTGAGACAAAATATGTCGGCTGGAAGAAAGAACATCCATAAGTTAAAGAACAAACAGGGACAAACTATCAATGACCGAGAAAAAATCTTGGAGGTTGTCGAAGCTTTTTACCGCGAACTGTATGGAGAACAAGTACAACATGTTGAATACCGACCCTTGCTAAAAGTGACAAACCAAGGATCTGAAGAGATGCCGGACATAACACCAAACGAAGTAAGAAAAGCGCTTCAAGCTATGAAAAACAACAAATCTCCAGGTGAAGATGGTATAGCGACCGAGGCAATAAAACTGGCTGGGAGCGGACTTCTGGAGGCCTTAGCTAGGCTCTTTAATAAATGTTTGAGTGAAGCAATAACACCCACCCAGTGGAACAATGCGGAAATTGTTTTGCTACATAAAAAAGGAGATATCGAGGACCTTAAGAATTACCGCCCCATCAGCCTGCTTTCACACATCTACAAGCTCTTCACAAGGATTATCGCGAATAGACTGGAGAATAAGTTGGAATCTTACCAATCACGGGAACAGGCAGGGTTCAGAGCTGGATATGGTACAAACGATCATCTACTGGTGTTAAAAAACCTAATAGAAAAATGTACTGAATACAATAAACCCTTGGTATTGATATTTGTGGATTATGAGAAGGCGTTCGACACAATCAACCAACATAAAATGTTAGAAGCTTTAACAAAATGCAGAATTGACCACAGGTACACAAACATGATCAAACACATATATCAGAACGCTACAGCAAGTGTTAGACTGGGAGATGTACAAACCAATAAATTTCCTATACAGCGGGGGGTGCGACAGGGAGACACCATATCGCCCAAATTGTTTATTACTCTCCTAGAACATATATGCAAGAAGACAAATCTGAACGAAAAGGGTGTAAATGTAAATGGAGAGAGGCTTGGACATTTACGATTTGCAGACGACATTGTCCTAGTGTGTGACCGTTTGGACGAAGCCAGGGAACTATTGAATAGGCTGTATCTTTCCTCCTTGGAGGTCGGACTAAAAATAAACATGTCGAAAACCCAAATAATGACTAATCTCGTGCCCAGTGAGAACATCTCTATTGCTGGAGAAGCCATCAATCAGACAAATTCATACAAATATCTGGGACACGAGATCTGCATAGGAAGAGACAACCAAACTATTGAACTTGACCGCCGTCTAAGACTAGCATGGGTAGCATTCGGCAAGCTAAATTATGTTTTCAAATCATCTCTTCCAGTATGCCTTAAAAGAAAGACTTTTAACCAGTGTGTATTGCCAGTGTTGACCTACGGAGCGGAAACATTAACACTGACAAAGAGAACAGTGCATAAAATCTGTGTGGCACAAAGGGCAATGGAACGAGTGATGTTGGGCATTTCCCTCAGAGATAAAATCACAAATCAGGAAATACGCCGACGAACAGGGGTACTAGATGCAATAGAGAGAATAACGACTCTGAAGTGGAACTGGGCAGGTCACGTCGCTAGATTATCGGACAATAGGTGGACAAGGCGAATACTGGAGTGGAGACCAAGACAGGACGCATATCGAAACAGAGGCCGACCACCAACAAGATGGACCGATGATTTAAAGCGCTGCCAAGGGAACTGGATGCAGGTGGCGCAGGATCGGGACACATGGAGAAGGATGAGGGAGACCTATGTCCAGCAGTGGACACGAGAGAATGGTTGATTGATGATGATGATGATGATAGGTATTATATGCAAAAAAGTACCTGCGGTTAAAATTTGACACAATATAATAATACCCAGTTAAGTACCTAGGAACTTATTATTATTTTAATAAACTAGAATTTTCTGGGTGCGAGTAAAACGCTCGCAGACCTGCGGTTACGAGCGGTAGGAATGTTAGAGGTGGTAGAAGAACTCATTCGCTATTAATGGCCGTTGCATCCCTTTTTGCCCTTCGATATTTTAGGTTCATTGTACACTAGTATTACTACCGTTTTTTGCCACAATTGAAATTTAAGGTACTTGTGATATTTTTTCAAACTACATTTTTAGGTATGGTGGAAAGTTTAACTTAAATAAATTCTGTGCACGTCAACCTTAGTTTTACCCTTTGGTTGAAACTGGTCCTTACTGTTTATTCCAAAGGCATTGATGTGTCTTACCTTCTACAGGACAACGGTCGGCATCACGAAATGTATATTCTATACCCATTTCCCGTTCTTACCAAATATTAACGACGATATTAACCTTAAAAATGCATTGAAATAAGTATCTTTGTATCCCGTTCTCCAATCTCAAAAATGTTTCAGGTAAATATCGTGCAGTATTTCAAATTCCGATTTAATACTTTCTAATGTCACTTACAAATATGAAAGCTAATAAGAATTTATTTTACTTCATTTTCTGTATTCCATAATAAGATTGATTATTATTTATGCCAGAGTCACGTGATACACAATACCCTACGTGGTGTGCGTGGTGTGAAATTATTTCTAGTAGCTTCTTAGTCGCCTTATAAATACGGCAGATACCGGGTCCGCCAACGAATGGATTTATTTTTAGTAGTTTAAGAAATAATTACGATTTTATCTAAAGAATTGCCTTAGTTTAGTAAGCATTGCCAAATTACTAAAAGCAACTGAATGAAATAGCACACTCAAAAATAATATATTAGAATATTGCCCATCTTTACAATAAAAAAATTTGCGTTCAGTACATTTTATACAGGGTGATCACATTATGCAAAATATTAAAATTCCCTCTTTTTTTACATGGAACGCCCTGTATAATTTCTGATTTTTAGAAAGTCCATTTGATATCCTTTCTACTGATATCATATTTAATACTTCTTAGAGTTTGCCGTATTCTAGATATTTGGATGTTAATTTTAAAAGCCAACATTTTTGCTACTCTTTTGGAAAATCCAGCGGTAACCTTTTAAAGGTTTGCATTTATTATGCATGCCTTCAATTTCATAATGCAATAATTTTAACAACCAATGGCATTTCTTTCTGCGATAAAGAAACTAAATGTTATTTATTAACAGATTTATTAAGACATATAGGTAGAACTTAAAATGAATAATATAAAGCAATGAATTACAATAGAAATTTAAGAAAACAAATGGGTTGACACAACAAAACTAAGCAAATCTTTATTAGGAAATAAATCAGAATTTATTGTCTGGCTATAATAATATGCTGAAAGGTTCTTCCCTGTTATTGAATGCATAAATGTAGCCTTCGGACAAACTTTTGCTGGATATCTTGTAGAGTTCATATTCTAATATTTCTAAATACCTCTCGTATACGATCTTTTATATCGTTTCGGTTTGTAGGAGGTATGGCATGTTCTTTAGCATATCCCCGGAGGTAGAAATCAGGGGTGTTAAATTAGGGGACCTAGCAGGCCAAGCGATTGGTTCACCACGTCCAATCCACTGATTACCTCGCCATCGATTTAAAAATTGTCTTACCGGCTCAGAATAATGAGGGAAAGCGCCGTCCTGCTGAAACCCGTAGTTTTGGAGAGTGCTTGCATCTATACTTTGAAGCAAAATGGGTAGATCATGATTAAGAAAATTTAAATAAACTTCTCGCATCAATCGACCTTCAAAGAAATATGGCCCAATAATGTAAGGCCCTAATATTCCTCCCCAGACAATAACCGACCAGCGATTTTGGTTATCTATATGTCGAACCCAATGTGGATTTTCAGTAGCATAATATTGCACATTAAATCTATTTACGATTCCGTTATTTTTAAATGTAGACTCGTCACTAAAGAGAACTTTCGATAACATATCTGGTACTTCTCTACTTTTATTAAGCATCCAATTAGATAATCTAATTTTTCTTAAGAAATCATCTTCATAAAAATCTTAGGGTAATTCTTTGGGATAAGGATGATATTTATACTTTTTCAAAATCCGTCGCACGCTTGTTTCCTTAACACCGGTGTCCTGAAAATGCCAGTTTGTTTTACGTTATGATTTTCCTGTACCGCCAATAGGACCTTTTATGTCTCCTGTTTCTAAAAATCTATGCAACAGCTTCTCGAAGGCCTTTGGTCTCGGCTTTCTCTCAATATCTGGATATCTTTCAGCATACACTCGACTCGCTAGAAGGCAATTTCTTGCACATTCTCCCAATATAAAAATCATATTTACCATTTCCAAAGTGGTAAAATTTGACATAATGTGAAAGTAAGTACCTACCTAATTTTCGCAACTAAACAAATATTAAATAATTGTATACGTCACAGTCATAATCTAAACAAAAATAAAATGAAATAAAAAAAAAATAACAAACCTGTAGACTTTTACAGTTAATATCCAAATATCTAAAATCAAACTCTAAGGGGTATCAGTAAATAGGATATGAAAAGGGTATTCTAAAAATCAAAAAAATACAGGGTGTTCCATTTAAAAAAGAGAGAATTTTAATATTTTGTATAGAATGATCACCCTGTATAATAAAATTAACGAAACGAAAAATTTTTTATTGTAAAGATAGGCAACGTTCTAAATATTATTTTTAAGTGTACTATTTCATTCAGTTGCATTTAGTAATTTGGAAATGGTTACTAAAACTTAAGCAATGTTTTAGATAAAATCGTAATTATTTCTTAAACTGCTAAAAATAACTCCACATGACCCTACATCAAAATGATAAGCAGATCTAGGCCTATCTTATGCCAATAATATACAGGGTGCTTTATTTAAATAAATAGAAATTTAGTTCGCCTCACTTTTTGAGCCACCCTGTATAATGTGAAATATATTTAAAATATGCCACTTTTAATTCCCAACCTCATGCTGTTATAGTATTTTTAATAAGTTCTTCGATAAGGATGTAATCTCTCGTCCCCGCTTCGTTGACGGACCCTGTATATTGTAAATTTGTATAATAAAATACAGCTGTAGATAGGCAACTTCTAATACATTTCGACAAAGACATGCTATGTGCGCTGCAAGATTACAGGCATATTACTGAATTTTTGGGATTGTAACGATAAGACTTAAGAGCTCTAAGAAGCCTGTCCAGAGATATAAGAATAAGAAAGTTACATTTTGCCTTTGAATGGGATTATCCAAGGGTGACCATAAACAAACAAAGAATGAATGAATAAATGCAGGTAAATTATGGTCCTTACTTAAAATTCTCTTAAAGTATACTGCAAATCCGGAAGACGTAATTTCGTTATTAAAGTAATAGTTTGGTGATTTTAAATCGATTTTTACCTCATTTAAAATGAGAGGGTTATTCTCATAAAACAAATTATGTTTTAAAGACTGTATATATAGCCACTCTAGTTAGTTTTAAGCTTAGTAATTATTCTTACTTCGTGTGTAATACAGCGTTTGTTTAATCGTGTGTGAGTAATGGAAAATATGTGCGAGACCAATGTATGTCAGGAGATAACCCCGTCGAAAAGCAAAAAATACTTTTCTGTGGAAACTAAGGAAGTTATAAACAATGTTTATTCAACTCTCATTGACCGTGCGGTCCGCAAGCAAGCAGCGTTAGGAGAAACGGCCACATAAACAAAAATTCCAACAACAACTGTATGGAAAATTGTGAATAATCCCATTTTACCGAGGAATAAAAGAACCGATACTGGCATTTTCTCAGATTTAAAAAAATTAACCAAAGACAAATTTTAATGGAATCCAATAGAATTCGGGAATGGCGATCCGAATATCTACAAAAAATTAGGATTAACAGAGATCAGCAAAAGCCGATTATTTACTTGGATGAAACCTGGTTCGACACATATGATATCCCGGAAGAGGGTTCGGTTCACTCAAGCGCCAAGTGTAAAACAAGCGCGCTATCAAAAAGAGGTAAACGAATTACGATTTAGCATGCTGGATCTAAAGACGGATGGATTCCAAATGGACTTTCTCTGTGTGCAAAAAACATTAAAGATTCTTCACTGGATTACCATGAGGACACCACTGCTGATTTATTTAAAAATTGGTTTAAAAACAAGCTAATTCTAAATATACCTTCAAATAGCGTGCAGTAATTGTAATGGACAATGCAAGCTACCATAGTAGGCAGTTGACCAAGACTCCCTCCTCAAATGACACAAAAGCAACAATCCAAAACTACATGTATGATAATGACATTTATTTTCAGGAAGATTACACCAAAAGGCAATAATTAATTGAGGTTTTATAAAGTTTAGAACTACAAAAGGAATAATTCTGTGATAATTATGCAAAAAATCTAGGGCATAAGTTTTAAGGCTTCCATCATACCATTTACCGTTGTATTGATAGCTTCTTAAGTTGGAGCAAGCTCCTTTACTTCTATTTATGAATGGTTTTTGATTGCTTTTGCTTAATCTTCTTTGCTGTTGTTTCTTTGTTTTATGCTTTTGTTTCGATGTTTGCAGAACCTTGATTTATTTTATTTGAGATTTTTGAAATTTTAAAATTTTTTAATGATTTTTAGTTTTAATTGAGCCGCGGTCAAGGAGGCATCCAATCTTTGGGATAGCGATATCTCTCATTCTGACCTGATCTTAAATGGGAGGTCAGAATTAAATGGTTTGTTGATGCGTCAGTCCGTTTGAAGTAATTGTTTATTATTTTGTCATAAAATTGTCTTAGTGTGTCTATTTTCATGTCTCTGTGAAGCAGGTCTACAGGAAAGTGTCTTTGTACGTCGGTTATGATTCGTAATGCTGTATTTTGGAGTCTCTGGTGCTTCAGGTGCTGAGTGGCACAGAGAGTGGACCATGTAGGTATTCCGTACGTCAGGACTGGTCTAACCAGAATTTTATACAGGTTAACCTTGGTTTTTAATGAAATTTTGTTCTTTTATTGATGAGTGGGTAGATGGCAAATAGCTGCTTCCTAGATTTAAGAAGCCCCTCCTCAGCCGTGAACCTCCAGGTCATCCTTCTGTCGAAGGATAGGCCCAAATATTTAACCTTATGCGTCCAAGGAATTTGTTGGTTCATTACCTGAACCGTCTTTTTTGGTAGTTTGAGCCTAGCCCTCGAGAAATAGATGGCCTGGGTCTTCTCAGGACTGAGGCGAAGCTTCCACTCCGCCAACCACCGCGAGAAGAGAGCTATATGTCGCTGCAGCCACAAAATTACATACAAGGGCGATCTCGAGGTGGCAGTGATCGCAGTGTCGTCGGCAAACAGATATAGTGAAGTCCGCTGACACTTGGGAACATCAGAGGTATATATATTATATAGTATGGCCGCTAAGGGCGAACCCTGCGGCACACCTGCCTTGATTTGTATGACTGATGACAGTATTCCCTCAGACGACACCACGCAGGACCTTGCCTCAAGATAGGATTGAATTATTTTTATTAAAATGTTTGGCATACCCAACCTAATTAGCTTTAGAACTAGACCATTGTATATTTAATCCCATCGAACATGTTTGGCACCAACTGAAATCTGCCATTCGTCGTAACAACATTTGCCCTACTATTAACTCCAGTGTACTTGAGCTTATAGAAACTGAAGTTTTTAACATCGCTTTACAAATTTGTACAAATTCTATTAGACATGTTAAAAAAGTGAAAAAATCCTAAATCCATATAAACAATATAGCACAAATAATAATTAGACCAGCTGATGATTGCGATAGTGATATTGATATATTAAGTGAATAATTATTATAAATATCGAATAATTTGTATATTTTTGTAATCATAAATATAATTTTTAATAATAAAATAACTTTTTATTTCAACTTTAAACATAAATAAAATATTATTTAATGCCTTACTTATTTTAATTACAAACCATGATTAAATTCTAAGCAAACTACGGACCTGTTTGGCCATATTCCAATTTTACAGCTGGCCCGGGTCTTTCCTAATAGGGATCAGATAGTTACTTTCTTATATCTACGAACAGACTTTTTTTCTACCCCTTTTTTTAAATTTATTAGCGGCAATATTGTCCTCGAGAAATGTCTAAAACTGAGTACTTCTGGTTTCACTTTTTTTTATTGATTTCCTTAGTTTTTTAAAAAAAGGGCTATGTACTTTAGGAACAGAAATAATCGTTTATTAAAATATAATTTGACCGGACAGGTATCTTAAATTGCCTATTCAGAATCCTGGAGTAGCGAAACTGTGTTAATCGTTCTATAAACTTGCACGTTGTAGAGCCTTAATGAAGTAACTCACTTAAGCAGCCCAATAACAATTTTGAAGTGTTTTTAAAAAATAATAAACATCGGAGATAATCTGGGACATGCGAAATACCGATAGCAATGTCGCAATTATTTACTAGTAGTAGCAACCTAAAATAACCTCAACTAAATAACGTCATAGTCAAAAACTTATATATTTGTAGCTTAGTAAGAAAAAAATAAATACATTTTTGTATTTAGTAATTTTGTTGTATAAAATACCACTAAATATTTTACTATCATATAAATCCAAATAACTATTTTATAACATCCAGGAAAAATATTAAATAAAAACTTACCCGATATTAACGTCGTGCCGATATCATCCCAGGTAGTAAAGTTGCCATAAAACGTCTCGGGCGTCAACGAACTCAACATATTATTGCTCAAGTCTATCGTAAGATACTGAATTTTATCCATATTTGAAAATAATCCCGCAGGGAGTTCAGATATTTGAGTTCCTGATATTCGAATAGTTAAACTTGGATTCTTGGTAAACTTGGAAAATGCATCTTTATCTACCATTCGTAAATTTCTACCAGTTATGTGTAGTTTGCTTATTTTCCTATTATTTAAACAAGCGAGTTGGTCGTCAAGCTTGTGTTCAATGAAATTTATTTTTAAAGTTCGCAGTTGACTTGCATGTGACAACAGGTAACACATCTCGTCGTAGAAATGTTCCACACTAGGCCACGTCTGCAAATATAGATCCGACAATATCCGCAACTGGATCAATGCTTTACTCTCAAATCGTGAAAGCCTTTTTAGAAACTGAATATTTAAAATTTGCAGGGATTTCAGCCCGTGAAAACTGTCAACCGTTATTTCTTTTATCGGGTTATAAGATAAATCCAAATGCTTTAAACTGGTTAGATGGATCCAAAGGTGGGACGGAATATAATGCAAATTGCAGTGACTAAGGTCGAGGAATTTCAGTTTAGATAACTCTTGAATGGAATTTTTATTAATGTCTTGAAGACTGTTAAATGACAAATTAAGATGAACGAGATTCGGTAACGGGAACTGAGGCGCAGAAGTTATTCCTATATCTGCAAGATTAAGGTGCTTCAGATTCTGTGCGTAGTGAAAAAGTTCCTTGAAGTTAGCCCGTAAAGGATTTGAGCTTAAATCCAAATATTGCAACAAACCCAAGCTGGTAAATACATTGTCGGGTAATATCGTTAGTTTATTTTTGCTCAGATCTAAATGATGCAGATATGGGATATCTGGAAAGGTTGTAATATCGATGTGCTCCAAGTTATTTGACTGCATCGACAAATGCCTTAAAGTCAGTCCTACATCAGAGATACTAATGCTTGGTACCACTGAGAAAGAGTTGTAGCTAAGGTCAATAAGCTCAAGTAGTGTGTTAGCAAAAACTTCTCTAGGCAAATAACCCAAACTGTTTTGACTCAGGTTGAGGATTCTAAGTTTGGGTGTATCAGAAAATTGTCCGTTATGTAGGTGACTTATATGGTTTATTGACAAATCTAGTGTCTGAAGACTTTGCAGTCCAAAAAATGCTTTTTTGTCTACTGTAAGGATATTGTTTTCGTTCAGACCCAAATGCTCCAATGATGTCAGGTACATGAAATTGTTGAATCCCAAGGACGTAATAGCATTGCAGTCAAGATATAATTTCTTCAACAGAGAAGTGTATTCTAGGCACTTGGGTACCGTTACAAAATTGTTGTGACGTAAATCTAGCCCTTCAAACTTAACCTTTTTTTTATCTGACGAACACACCGATATCTGATTATAACTCATATTTAACGTCATTGGCGTGCTTAAGTTAACAAAGTATTTAAAAGACAGCTCCGTAAGTTGATTAAACTGTAAATCCAGCTTCTTCATTGAGAACAAATTGGAAAATGCGCCCGGACTAATGTGGCTAATAAAATTATTCGCCAGAATAATCTTGTTAAGTTGGGGCAAATTCGCAAACGATTCAATTTGCAAATGTTTAATTTTGTTATCAGATATCGAAACAGTCTCGAGACTTTGCAAAGATCGAAAAGTGCCGCTCTGGATATAAGCGAGCTCATTACAAGATAATCTGACATTTTTCAGCTTGAAATGAAATTTCGGTTTAAATAGATTCGGCGAAATAGATTCGATTTTATTCGACTCTAAATTAAGATACGTAATTTCTGGAAAAGAGTCAAACGAATCAGATTTTATCTCGTGGAAATTATTATGGTCCAGCGACAAAATCTGCAGTTTCTCCAAACTTTTAAAGGTTTCATAGGGCAGGTCATCCCGATCGAAACTAAACGACAATTCCAGACTTTCCAGATTGGACAGGCCGTAAAAGGCATCCACGTCGACAAATCTCAGCGGATTGAAGCTTAAACTAAGCTCTTTCATTTCCTGCAACTCTGCAAATATTTTGCTGTCCAAATTGGTTATTCGGTTATTATTTAGGATGAGCGTTTGGACAGCGGCACCCCAGTCAGCAAAGTCGCCTTCATTAATTTCATATATCTGATTAAATCCGATATTAAAGTAGGACATTCGGGAACAATTTCTTAGCGTCTCGGACGGTATCCTAGTTAAACGATTTCCGCTTAAACTCAGCGCTTTTAAGCTATTTCGGAAGTTATCCAGCGCCACGTCGGAAACTTCACTTAGGGAATTGAAGGATAAATACAAATATTTCAAAGAGCTAAGCTGCGTTACGGCAAGAGGAATATTTTTCAGGCGGTTATGATCCAGATCTAAATATTCCAGGGTCTCGGTAATACCGTGAAAAGCATCGTCTTCGATACGGTCAATTTGATTGTAGGATAAAATAATTCTTCGGCAATCCAGTCCAGAAAAACTATTTGATGAAACCACAGTAAAATCATTGCTGGCTAAATTTAAATCCCTTATATAAATCGAATTGTTGAAAGGTCGAGTTGGTAAATTTTTAAGAAAATTCTCGCTTAAATCGATCTTTTCTATCCAGAGCTTTCTGCTAAATGTGTGCTCGGGAATTGTCTTAATATGATTGCCACGTAAATACAACCACTGTAAATGAGGTATTGTAGAGATGATGTCAAGCGGAAAGTTCTCAATTAAATTATGGGATATGCTAACAGTCTGCAATGCGGATGGTAAGGAATGCTTGTGGATTTTGTGTATTCTATTCCCGTCTAAGTTCAACCAAATAAGAGCTTTGAGTTGGCGAAGCCCTGCATGGGAAAGATGGGGTGATGATGCAGTGGAGTCCGTCATCTCCGTAATGTCGTTTTCTCCAAGAAATAAAGTAGTTAGTGACGTTTTCATATGTGACCAATCACCGTTGACTGATGATACTTGGTTTCTGAAACAAAGAAAAGTAAACAATTAAATTAAAATATTTAAAAAAATAAAGTGAAGATATTAATTATCGGAACATAAAATAAAGGCTCGAGTGGAAAACTATACAAAATCTATACGACTTCGCGAAAATGTCTGTGGCTAAGATACGTGCTTTAAAATCATTTTACATGGTACGTCTTTTATTCGTTTGTGTTTAGGTCTTTTAAAAATATCATTGAAGATAGTTTTGTCCAACAACTATTCTACCGCCATAAGACAGAAGTTCGTATCTGCAAAAACAGGGGTTTTGGTTTAGTCATAGGCATCGTAATTATAGATCCGACACGCCATTCATAAATGCTATAAAATTGTGATGCCAAAATCGTTTGGTGGCGAGACGCTGTGAGGAGCTAGGTGGGGCCGGAAGTGGGGATTATTCTGACTTTACATATGCATGCGACAAAACTCCAGGAAAACAACATCCGCTATGCCGAGTATTGTCGAGTCGATGCGGATAGCCACGAAAATGATGAAATCTGGGCGGATCTGTTATTGCTGCGTTGCCGTACTACAGATTTTTTACAAGGTTTTAGGCAAAGTTATCTATTTCCCACATCATGTTAATCTAGTTAATCATAGAAGTTAATACTTTTAACAGAGTAAGCCCAGAAAACTACGTTTTCTGTGGCGTAAGTCTGGCAAACCAAGTGGAGGGGAGGAGCTTGAGTGTTGATTTACTTTACACTGGAATACATTGATGACAACACGTTCATTTGTTATTGTTCGGTCTAATAGTTACGATGTCTATTGGTTTAGTCCACATCTTTGAGCATCAGTATGCATTTTATCACTGTGGAGAGTTTTAAAGTCGTATTTTTGTCCCATAAATAAGCTATAATAAGTATTTAGAATTTGTCGTATCTACAAAAAAATGGTCAAACCTAAGTTTATATGTCGTATTTTAAAAATTCTACGTTTTTTTGTCCTATCTGGTCAGTTACGACATTTAAATTCAGTACTGCTACCTAAAAATTTGGACAAACCCAATGATATTTACGCGTCTTTGGAATTTTGAGGCAATATTACAGACAACAAACTGCTTTTAACCGGTTACTTCTATGCAAATGTTATATTATGTCTTACAATTGAAATCATTATAATTATAGAAAGTCTTACTTAATGATAAGCAGGAGGCATTCCTGAACCAAATTCAAGTAGAAAAGTTCATATAAACATGTTTTTGTATCCTAACAAGTCTGGTTTTCAAGATATAGTTTGTCAAAGTTTAAAAACAAAATCGGTTTAATATTATATATCAAAGATCCGTTTGCCGATTTTGGTGAAATTTGGCAGTGTTCTTCGTTGTGATAAGATGCTAAGTAAGCACTAACAAGATTGTGATTATGAATTCCAGTGGCGTCCCGGGGGCAGTCTTACCAATAGTATTAACAAAAAAAAATGTACGCTACTGTTTAAAAATTTTATATTGTTTTCGGATTAAGCAGCCAAAAATACAACTTTTTTCTCTTTTGATATTTTTTCGTTTATACAGGGTGTAATTTATTAAGTGTCCGATACTTTGCAGGACAATTCCTTAGTTATTTATAAGGTAAAAAGTTCAAATGAGCATGGGTCCGTCCGCAAGCCCTTCATTTTTAAGATACAGGGTGTTAAAAATTTATTTTTATTTTGGATTTCCGTAAATAATTTTTGAAATAATGTCCATGTTTAGACTAAAATTGGTATCTTGGGGGTTTTTAAAATGCAAAATTCGAATTTGATGTTAGTATGGCTTCAACTTGTAGAGGGCGCCACCGACGTTTTTTATTACTATTTTGAGGAGTCATAACTTCTCTATACGTGCTTGTATTACATTTTTAAGCAAAAAATGGATTTCTTCATCACTTTTATATGAAAAAGGCATACTTGGTAGAAGTCGCTACGAGCAATTGTTTCGAGAAAAATAATAATAAAGAAATAAACGGCATTTATTTGCCTATCGCAATGCCCACATCAGAGTTTGATAAAATAGCATTTACCTCCTAAACAAAGCCGAAATCCAAAAATTATGAAAATGCACTTTGCATAAGCCAATAAAGTGCCTACATAACAGTGTTATCAAAAGAGAAATGGCAGTGGCGTACATATTTTTTGTTCCTATTAAAAATTGTAACACCCTGTATCTCAAAAATGAAGGGCTTGCGGACTCATGCTTATATGAACTATTCACCTTACAAATAACTGAGGCATCGTTCTGTAAAATATCGGACACTTATTAAATAACACCCTGTATATACAGGGTTAGTTGCTGGTATGCTGGTATATATGGAAACGGTCGATTATTTCGCAAAAAATATTCAAGACAAAAGTTTCAGGGTTTTTTAAAGTTTATTAGAATTTTAAAAAAATAGGTATACAGAATGAATCAGAAAGCCGTTGAAAAACGAAATTACTTTTTTTTCTAAGAATATATCTTAGAACACTTTTGGATTTTGCATAAGATTACAGTTATTTTTTAATAAATTCATTATAAGTCTAAACTTAATAGTTTCTGAGATATCGACTTTTGAAAAATTACATTTTTAAACTTTGACAGCTTCTACCATTTTAACGGTACTTCTTAGAGCAAGATGACTTACATCTCCCTATCTTACTTTTTTATTATCTTCCCAAAAGTGTCAACCTCCGGTTAAACCGGATATAATTCGAATGCCGGAAATATAGTACCTCCGATTTAACCGGAAGTTGATATTCTTGCGAAGAGAAAAGGACATGCATGCCGTATTGCTTTATGAAGTACCATTAGAAAGCTAGAAGCCGTTAAAGTTCAAAAATGTTATTTTTCGAAAGTCGATATCTCGGAAACTATTTATTTTAAACTTATAGTGCACTTTTTAAAAAATAATTATAATTTTAGGTAGAATCCACACATATTCTAAAATTTAGAGTGTTTTATTAGAAGAACATTAAATTTGTTTTCCTACGGCTTTCTGGCTCATCGTGTATGCTGAATTATTTTTTTGTTCTACTAGACTTTTAAAAAACCCTAAAACTTTTGTGTTGAATATTGCTTGCTAGCTGTCTTACTTTAAGCAATAATCGACTATTTCCATACATACCAGCAACCCTGTATAAACACATATATGCAGGGTGTTTCAGAAGCATACCATATCCTCTCATCATAAGAATTGTAATTCTTTCACTTTCAGTTAAAGACATTTTTGCATGTAAAAATGACATATTTTATTACTATGCATCAAAACTGAACTGGTGTTTTACTTATTAATAAATAAAACACAATTTGTTAATATTTTCAAAGCACGTCGTTATTTCGAAAACTACTGATATTAGGAACAAAGTATGTTATACCGAAAGTATAACAAATTTAAAGTAAAAACTATAAATAAAAAATATACAGGGTGTTACATTTAAAAATATAAAATTCGTTTGAATTCCAGACATACTAAAATGCTGGCAACAACGCCAATATCCTCATTCGGTGTGTCAGATCCTCTTACACAACTGTACCAAATTTGGTTTGAATGGGCCAATAAATTGTGATGTTATTAAGCCGTTTCCAGACTTTATACACACACTGTATATTTAGCTTTATATGATCTAAAATTGAAAAAGTCCTTTTAGGTTCAATAATATATTAATATTTCTTTTTTTCTTGTATCGATGGTTTTTTCTAGATATCACGAAAGTTACGATCCTTATAATAATTTGTAGATGAGCTAGAGAGCTATTAAGAATAATCGTAATAATAATCTTAGTATGCAACTTATAGTACCTACCTACAAGGAAAATTTTAAATTAGCCTTACATTAAATTTTTAATTCTGATTTTAACTTGTTTGAAGTGGCTAAAAAAACAATTTGAGATCTGCTAGGAAAGTAACCTTTTCATAAGGTTGTGCTAATTAATATTTAATTAGCTAGTCAACAAGAGCAATAAATTAAAGATGCCCTTTGTCGTCAAAAGACATTAAGAAAAACGTTTATCAAATAGCAGAGGTAGATCCGACACAAAGGTCGTATAAAATAAATAAATTTAATTTAGATTTTATAACTTCCTATAGTATTAAATAACAAAGGCTTAAAATGACAAGGAGACGTAATTATGGAAAAACTTTGTAACGTACACACACACATAAATATGAAGTCTTGTTTCAAAAAATAAGAAGTGCTTTTAGAAATATTTACTTAGTTACAACACTTCAGATGTTAAATAAACATAACTTCTTAATTTTAAAGAAGCAGTAAAATTTAAGTGAGAAAAAAATATTTCAACTTATTTGTTGAACTAAAAGACATTTCCTTAAATGGATATACCCTAATTGTTTATTTGAAAATATCATATTTAAGAAGTAGAAAATTCAAAAGTTATAGCTTAAGATTCCAGATTTATTTTCCTTAAGCAGCAGGATCTTAAAACAAAAAAAAATATTCGCTCTCGCTGAAATCGCAACGATATTCCTTTTAAAAACTCTAGAAACTTGATTTGAGAAACTAGTTCTTAGTTTGATGCTAATCTACGTTGTTTCGAAATGGCTTAGTCCTAAATCTAAAACTTAGTGACCACAGCGGCACTAAAAAACGACACGAGTCGTTGTTGTTTTGGGTACTTATGTACGTGCCAGCGAAAAAGATGGAGCAATCACAATAATGGAATAATTAGTGCTCTGTTCTTCATCTTCTCCATTTTCTAGCCGCTTATCGTTCTGTTGTGATCTGGTCTACTGAGATCCTGAATTCCTGAAGACTAAACCATTTCAATAAAGCAATGTAAGTAGATTTATTTTATACGAAGTAAAATATTATATTATTCCAAGTTTATTTAGATCGTTGATTGTTTGTGTTCTTGTATACTCAGTAAAAGGAAAACGTATGTATGCTACTACTCAAAACATGTCGGAATAGTAAATGCAAGGGATTCTTTTTGGTACTTTCTGAAATTTATTGACATGGACAGATTGTATACCCTAACTTATTCTTCATGTCTCAAGTTTCATGTATTTTCAAGTTTCAGAATTATTTGTTCATTATACATTATTTTTTAGAGAAATCTGCCAATAGGGGGTTAAAAATTTACCTATAGCCTATATAGTAGAAAAAATGCACTGCATTTTTTGAAGCTTATTTCATGTATACAGGTTATCCCAATGACAAGTTATGATGGTTTATTTATTTTTTTTAAATGGATACTCCTATTTTATAATATTTCTTTCTGCATAAAAAATCCTTAACAAATTTCATAAAATATATCATATACTTAAATTTAGACGCTTGCGGGAAAACTGCGTATTAACTTAAAACAACACATTATTTATTAGTACGTTTCCGTAAATAACATCCTGTATCTTCGAAACGGCTAAGCCGATTTGAACAAACTTGGACTCGTTAAAAGAAACCATTTTTGGCCTACAAACATCATTATATTTGAAGTTTTGTAAGTTTTAGATGTCGCCGCTAGAGGGCTTTATTCGACATTCCAACAGAAATGGTCAATTTTCTCAACAAAATAAAATGCATTGGTATGATTTGCTTTTTCACGAGAAAGTAGCTAAATAGTGCCTAAACTAGCTTGCGAAAACCGCATCTCGATATCTTGTTCCTAAACCAAAATATCGGCAATAGAAAATTTTATACGAAAATCCCTTAAATTTTCATTTTATTGTAACTATATTTTTCTGGAATTATTTCTATTATGTAAGTTGTGGCCCTGAAAAGGACCGATTTATAAAAGGAATATTTTTAATGCCCCCGCAAATGCTGACCATCACGTTCTATGCATTGCTGAAGCCTCTCATGGGTAGACAAAACTGCACTTTCAATTTCGGCTCTCGGTATGTTACGTATTGCATTACGAATCCGGTTTTTCAAATTTTCTCTGGTCGTAGGTTGAGTCTGAAACACGATGTCCTTTGACCGCCCCCATAAATAAAAATCCAGGCAAGTTAGGTCTGGTGATCGCGGAGGCCATGGAAACAGACTTCCTCTTCCAATCCACCGCTGTTGAAATACTGCATTAATATGCTCTCGCACATTAACGGCAAAATGTGCCGGGCAACCATCCAACTGCAAAAACAAGTTTTGCCTTATTTCCAAAGGCACATCTTCCAATAACAACGGTAATTGATTGGCCAAAAAGTCAAGAAAGACATTGCCATTTAGGGATTGCTAAAAAAAAAAGGCCCAATAATTCTGCCTTCCAGTATGACACACCACACATTTAAACTCCAACGTCCTTGGTGCTGAACTTCACGAAACCAATTCGGATTTTTTGCAGACCAATAGTGCCATATTATGTAGATTGACTCTCTCGTCACTACTAAAGGTGGCTTCATCGGTCCAAAGATTTGAAATGAAAATTCTCTATTTTGGCGTATCATACCTAACATCCAATGGCAATAGTCCAACCTCCGGTCAAAATCTTCCCCTTTCAAGGCCTGATGCAAAACGACATGATATGGGTGCATTCTAAGAGTAATAAAACTTTTTTAAACGAATACCTAACTTTGATGGCCATTAGAACTTACCTATGGTCCTTCCAAAAATTTTGAACCGTTGTTCGTAATATGTCCAACTCAAGGGATAATGCTCTTGTGCCAACATGAGGATTTATGTTCAATATACCCCAGTACGTAGTTAATATTTTCTTGTGTTCTTTCAATTCTTTGGCGTTGAAACTTAGGCCGAAAACAACCATTGGCTCGTAAACTCGCCACTAATCGGGGAAAAACTCTTACATCGCAAGGACGCCGATTTGGATATCGTGTGGCGTAAACTCTTTTAGCTGCTGCGGCATTCTGAAGACATTCAAAATAAACCGCAAGCATATCAACAGCTTCATCATTCGTAAAATGCCTTTTGTAAACACCAAAATTACTCAAAGTAAAGCAAAACTTTGACAACAATTGACAATTTGGATTATTTATGTTTTGATTAGGTATTTGTGTTGTTTCCATGGCCTGCTTCTATTAATTGTCTTTTTTGTGGATAGAACGTGATGGTCAGCATTTCGAGCATTTGCGGGGGCAATAAAAATGTTCCTTTTATAAATCGGTCCTTTTTAGGGCCACAACTTACATAATAGAAAGAATTCCAGAAGAATATATTTACAATAATATGAAAATTTAAGGGATTTTCGTATAAAATTTTCTATTGCCGATATCTTGGGTTAGGAACAAGATATCGAGATGCGGTTATGGCGAGCTAGTTTAGGCATCATTTAGCTACTTTTTCGTGAAAAAAAAAATCATACCAATCCATTTTATTTTGTTGAGAAAAGTGACCATTTCTGTTGGAATGTCGAATAAAGCCCTCTAGCGGCGACATCTGAAACTTACAAAACTTCAAATATAATGATGTTTGTAGGCCAAAAATAGCTTCTTTTAACGAGTCCAAGTTTGTTCAAATCGGCTTAGCCGTTTCGAAGATACAGGATGTTATTTACGGAAACGTTTAAATACTCCCCACCACTTTATTTTTAGAGATACTTCAAAAAGGTTCAGATTATCCTCGACTTTAGAAATCAGGATTTTTTTTATTTGGTTAATAAAGCGGAATTTCCAGAAACATTTTTAGATTTAAGAGTGCAGTTTCGCCCACTAGCGGCAATTTCAGAGACTTGAAAATACTTTCCAGGTTTTTCTCTTGGCCGTTTTAGTAATAATTTTTTTTGCCGCAAGCCTTTACGATGGATAGTTTCCCAGATACAGTACCTCGCATTCTTAGTTGGCCACCCTGTACACAATTAAAAATATTCTACTCTTAGATGGAAAAAATTATCTCTCCATTTCAGATATTCTATTTCAGATATTGAGTAAATACTTTTTCAAACAATGATAACAAGTATTTCTTTAAGACAACGAAGACTCTTTAATACGAAATTGTGTATGTGTGTCATTAAGAACACGTTCTGTTGTTATAAGACTAGTCTAAGCCTATGTCCGAAATCTATCACTTATGCTCTGAAAAAAGTATTAATTAACATAAAACATATTTACACATAAAATAAAGTAATAACTATTTTAATATGATATATTTTCTTTTAGTATATTCGAAAACAGTTTTTTGCCTTTTTGAGATCCTATTTCTTTGCCACTTATGAAAGTCTATATTATGCTCTTGATTTGAAACCAACGGCTTTACCTTAAGACATTATTTTTATGTGTGTAAGTAATATTTTGAAGTGTATGCACCTGCGGAGACCTCTACAGTAACTAGAACATAAACTAGTCATTAAAAATGATATACGTAGTCAGTAAAATCGAATTTTTTTGTTTTTATATCGTATTTCGCCATAAGTTAATTTTTTGGCATTATCATCGATATCTCTTCAAAATCGGTAAGCGCGGGTTTAAAAAATTGGTTTCTATAGTCCATAGCTTAATACGAGAGAGTAATAAATCATTATTGAACTATACAAGCCAGTAGTCTTCGCCGTATTCAATAGGTGTAGCCCAATTATTACTTCATATAACATTCGGAGTTGCAGAAATAGTTGAAATATGTTTGAATATGACTGAAGTCGGACAGTCAACAATATACCGACTTGCGCTCGTGGATAAACGCGGCCTCATCAGGCCACCAAAGAGAAGTACATGAAGAAAAGTAACTGTAATAAATGAGGATGAAAAGACTGCCATCAGAAGAACCACACACTCGTTTTATTTAAAAAAAGAGATACCCACCTTGGACAAAATAATGTCTGAAATGAAAAAGGATGATTTTATTCCACCCATGGGTAAGAAAAAACTATTTAAAACTTTGACGGAAATGAATTTTTGTTATGAAAAAATTCAAAACAGAAATCACTTCTATTAGAGAAAGACGAAATCATCTGCTGGCGACGACGATATTTGAAGGCAGTTAGACAGTTTCGAAGGGAGAACAGGAGAATCTATTATATGGACGCAACTTGGTTAAATGAAGAATATACCGTTAATAAAATATGGCAGGATAAACATATAAAAAGCGCGAGGCAAGCTTTTATGTAAGGATGGTCCAATGGAATTCAAGCACCCTCGGAAAAAGGTAAAGATTAATAATTACTCACATTGGTAGCCAAAATGGATTTGTCGATGCCGGCTTAATAGCATTTAAAACAAAACGGACTGGAGACTATCATGAATGAAAGTCTTTGGAGAATACTTCCAGCAAATTTTATTTCTCCTGGGTCTGTTATAGTCATGGATAAGGCCAAGTACCACTCAAGAAAATCGGATAAAGTACCAACGTCTTCTTTGAAAAAAAAGTACATCATTTATTGGTTACTGTAAATAAGAAGCCATTTCGTAAAGATATACTGAAAAAAGAGCTACTGGAGGTTGTAAAGTTGAACAAACCCCTTTGTACGAAATTTGTTGTCGATGAAATTGCTTCAAAACGAAATATAACGGTGCTTCGCCTTTCGCCATATCACTGTAAATTACACCCCATAGAATTGTGTGGGCGCAAGTAAAAGGGTTTGGAGCAAGGCACAACACCACTTTTTAAATGAGAGACGTTGCAAACCTGTTGAAAGAAGGAATAAAGACAGTGGATTGTGAAAAATAGAGTAAGTGCGTCAAACATGTGATTAAAATAGAAGAAAGAATGTGGGAAGCTGATAACACTCTAGAAAACACAGTAGGGTCCCTTATTATTTCGCTGGACCCCAACGACAATAGTTGATCGGAGTACTCGGAAGATAATAACTAAAATTTAAAAATTAGGTTGTTGTATTGTACAGCGACATTTTTTTAAGTGTCTCACCCGATTGGCGATTTTCCTGCTGACTATAATAAAAAATAAGCCACACAATTCTCAATGATTTTCGACAAGGAAGCCGAATTTAATGTAAAAAAATATACAGGTTCACAAATTTGACAGATACGACGCCATCTTCAAATTTTTTAAATGGCAACCCTCATAAATAACCACAGGAGTAAATTGCGCTTGGCGATCCGATTTCAAAAACCTACAGTTGTTAATATTTATTTTGAGCCGCTTCGGAAATACGGGGGTTCCTAATTTGCCTTCATCGATTTTGTCTTTAAGGGTCTCACCCCTTTAATAAATAGACCTTCTACACTGAACATCTTAATTTTTTTAACAGTTATAATTTCCCGTGACTAAGTCATCTACTCTGTAATAAAATCCGACAGATGTCAAAAAATTACAGATACGACGCCATTTTTAATCTTTTTAAATAGCAACCCTCATAAACACGAGCAAATTGCACTTGGCGATTCTATTTCAAAAACCTATAGTTATTAATATTTATTTTCAACCGTTTCGGAAATACGGGGTTCCTAATTTATCTTCATCGATTTTGTCTTTTAAGTGTCCCACTCATTTAATAAATAGACCTTCTAAGCTAAGAACCTCAGCTCTTTTCAAATTTACATAATTTCCCGTGACCAAGCCATTTTCGCTATAATCAAATCCAACAGATGTCAAAAAGTGGCAGATACGACGCCATTTTAAATTTGTTTAAATGGCAACCCTCATAAATAGCCACACAAGTAAATTGCATTTGGCTGTCCGATTTCAAAAACCTATAGTTGTTGATATTTATGTTCAGCCGTTTCGGAAATACGAGGTTTCTAATTTGCCTTCATCGATTTTGTCTTTTAAGTGTCTCACCCCTTTAATAAATAGGCCATTTTTAAATATTTCTTAACGTAAAATTTCCTTTAATATAGGGTGACTCACCCTAATATACGATGCGGTCTTTATGGAGTAAATGAAAAAAAGATTGATGCAGAGAACTTATGAGCACAATTTGAATCCATGTTGAAACAGACAGGTTGTTACAAAAAAAAGGGATTCATTATTAAGCGAATGAAAAATTTAAGAATAGGATCGCCCAATGTAATTCACTTGTGTGGTTATTTACGAGGGTTACCATTTAATAAAATTCAAAATGGCGTCGTACCTGTCACTTTTTGACATCTGTCGGATTCGATTATAGCGTAGATGGCTCGGTCACGGGAAATTACGTAACTGTAAAAATAATTGAGGTGTTCAGCGTAGAAGGTCTATTTATTAAAGGGGTGAGACACTTAAAAGACAAAATCGATGAAGAGATGTTAGGAACCCCCGTATTTCCGGAATGGCGTCGTATCTGTCAAATTTATAAATCCATAAAATATATTTTTTGACATTAAACTCGGCTTCCTTGTCGAAAATCATTGAGGAATGTGTGGTTTGTTTTTTATTATAGTCAGCAGAAAAATCGCCAATCGGGTGAGACACTTAAAAAAATATCCCTGTACATTGTACATACCGGATTTTTTTATAAATATTAATATTTATTCCAATTCATCTATTTTTCTTTTATGCTTAATGGGTTCAGTCATTGCAAATTTACATTTTATTACTCTCTCGCATTAAGCAACAGAGTATATTCATTAAAATCGGTAAGCGCGGGTTACAAAAATTTGTTTCTATATCTTGTTATTAAAGCTACATATTTCTGAAACCCTACTTGCAACGCCTCGTCCAGTAATAATATTAATTGAATAGACATGCCGTCGTCTTACCCATGCAAATTAATCCATTGCAATTGTTTCAAGTCCTTTAACGAAGTAAACGGGACACTATCCAGGTGGTTGTAACTTAAGTCTAGAGAAATTAGGCTTTTCCAGGATGAACTGAAACAAGAAAAAATAACAATTAGGTACTTGCATCGTATAACATTAAAAACAAACATTTGTAATAATTACGTACAACATCACTGTTAGTTAAAAAAGTATCTAATTTTATTTAACAATTCAGAAGATTACAGAATATTCCACCTACATTTTTAGCACATGTCTGTTTATACAGGGTGTCCCATAACTAATGGTACACAGTAAAACTGCAGATTTCTTGGGTAAAAATATTTCGATTTGGCCAAACTTAGCTTAGATCAAAAGTTGATAATAACCGAGATACAGTTCAAGTGAAAATTTTATTTTCGATTTTCCTAATTAACTTTTTTTTAACCAATATTTTAACATAAAATTTTGTGATTGGGGGTTTTTCGCGGCGAGAAATTTAAAAATGTTAAGAATTTTAATGTAGATTGTAGAGGGCGCTCTCTGCGGCACTCTAGGTACATAGAAACAAGTGTAACTTTTTTGCGCCTTAATGTATTTATGTTTTTATTAAAAATATCAATTTTGTCATTAATTTTACGCAAAAAAGGTGTACTTTGTAAATGTCGCTCCGAGTAACGGTTTTCGAGATTTATACATTTCCAATTGTTCAGTGCGCATTTTAAAATAAATATTTAAATAACACATTACTGTGTTAAAAATTAATTATTACATTATCAATAACACCATGCCGTTAACTTCAATGCATTTGGCTACCCGCTTATTGAACGACCGCCTGATTTTAAATAATAAGTGTTCGTTTTGAAACGATTGCGCCGCATTCTCAAGTCTTTGCCATAGTTGTTCCCGAGTGTTGATCGTTTCTTTATAAACAAGTGATTTCATGTATCCCCCATACACAAAAATCAAGGGGGTTGAATTCGGGGCTTCGGGCAGGCCAAGGCATTTCGTTTCCACGACCTATCCAGCGGTTAGGAAATGTTGTATTTAAGTAGTCTCTGACAAGCCGGGAAAAGTGTGGCGGGGCACCATCTTGCATAAAAAACATATATCTTCTTAGCTCTAACGGTAGGTTATCCAAACAGTCGGTCAGCTGATTTTGCAAAAAATTAAGATAGTGCTGTTCGTTTAAATTGGGTGGTAGCTCGACTGGACCCAATATGTTATTGCCAATAAGTCCACACCAAACTCGGGTGTAATAATCTTTGGACGTCCCCCATTATTACGTTTGGGACGCAACGATCCTGTTTCTCCCAGTCTGTCGTAAAGGTTTCTAAAAATGTTAAAATCTGACTGCCTTTGATTTGGATACATTTCCAAATATCGTCGATGAGCTCTGCGTCCGTTAAAATTTTCTTGTGCGTATAAGCATACCATGTCTCGCATTTCTTCGTTAAAAAACAAATTATGTCGTGGCATTTTTAACTTAACTTTTAATAACAATTTCTTTAAAAACTCTTTAAAAACACCCACAATGCTGACAAATGACAAGGGAGTTTGACAGAAATGAAGTTTCAAAGCGCTTTCATTGCATTTAATTTCTTCAAAGGCTACTTTAAAAAAATTCACACTTGCAAATCAAGATTTAAAAG
Organism: Polydrusus tereticollis; assembly: GCA_963920685.1. Lineage (NCBI taxonomy): Eukaryota > Metazoa > Arthropoda > Insecta > Coleoptera > Curculionidae > Polydrusus > Polydrusus tereticollis. Next base: position 93,623,606 of record OY987329.1, read on the forward strand.
GATGCATTAGAAATTGTAAATGTATAAATCTCGAAAACCGTTACTCGGAGCGACATTTACAAAGTACACCCTTTTTGCGTAAAATTAGTGAAAAAATTGATATTTTTAATAAAAACATAAATACACTAAGGCGCAAAAAAGTTACACTTGTTACTATGTACCTAGAGTGCCGAAGAGAGCGCCCTCTACAATCTACATCAAAATTCTTAACAAATTTAAATTCCTCGCCCCGAAAAACACCCAGTCGCAAAATTTTATGTTAAAATATTGGTTAAAAAAAAAGTTAATTAGGAAACTCGAAAATAGAATTTTCACTTGAACATCCTGTATCTCGGTTATTATCAACTTTTGAACTAAGCTTAGTTTGGCCAAATCGCAATATTTTTACCCCATAAATCTGTAGTTTTACTGTGTACCATTAGTTATGGGACACCCTGTATAAAATAATTGCAAAATTGAACGCTATTATAGTTACTTGCAGAAACTTAACAACGACGACTAATAAGAAAGCGAACCCCCATATTTTTTAAATTTAAATAGCGCATAGCTTTCTTTTAATACACTGCAGTGATTTAGATATCAGTATTTTAAATTTCTCATAAAACTTTTAGATTGAAATGACCTAGTAAATACCTAGTTGGGAACAAGCTATTATCGAAGAAAGCTACCGCTCGATAAAAGAGAATAATCAACTCGTTATAGCTCACGCTATGGGAAATCTACGCCCATTAGACTGTTATCAACAATTAATTTTTAATAGAAAGCCATTGCTAAGGGAAATATTATTTTATGGCTATTCGTTTACTGTTCTGTTAAAAAATTGCAGGTTAGTTGTAGTTAGTGTCCACTGTTTTAGTGAAAATCAATAATAAACGTAGCGAGGAAGGCTATTTGCCAAAGTAAGAAAAAAATATGTGTATCAAATATGAAAACAAAAAAAGATATGTCTGAATTTAAACTGAGAACAATATGTTTTATATTCACTTTTATTTAGTCGTATTAAATTTATAGTCCTATAATTAGTTTCGTAAAAGTATCTGTCCCATACAGCACACTTCTTTTCACAAATGTCTCTGATATATTTCGAATGTCTCAAAAACATAATCATCATATCAATATCTCTGAAATATGTCAGATTCATTACACCCAAAAACCCCAGAAAAGCCAGCCTATTCTCCTCACGGGTTCCCCTTATTTTATGTTTTGTTCGTAATATTCAATTAAAGATAATTATTATTAGGCATTGCTATTTATGGGTGAACCGTGCTACTACCGAGTAATTATGTTATGGATAATAAAACTGAGGTAAGTCTCTGGCTTTGAAAAACTTTCTTGCGCTCATTTTCCGAAACATATCTCGCGCACTTAAATTTACATTTATTTTTACAGTCAGTTTATTTCTTCTGCTAGTATATATTTCACCAGCTTGGTACTTAATCTTCCTTTGCGCACTTTTCCAGGTCAAAGAATTGGAATTTCCTTTTCTTACTTCTTGTTTGCTTTTTTTTTATCAGCCTTTGTATAGTGACCACTTGACCTACATTATCAATAATTTGAAGTTTCTCCATATTCATATAACTATATTCTAAAATTTCTTTAGGTGTCTCTGTACTTTTTAGCATACTCGCTGTAGTTTTTGATTACAAGTATTTTCCTCTATCACAGGTTTTAAATGCATAAAATCAATTTCTTCTTCAGTTTGTTCATCCTCGTCTATCAGCTTACCCGTACTTTCTTCTACTACTAAACGTTCAATTATTTCAACCTCGTCTTGGTTGTTTGAAACTTGATTTTCATTGCACGTAATAGGAATCACTGATAAGATATTTGCATTTCTGATATGAATAATATCACCAACTTCGATTAAGCTATTATTGTCAAATTTTAACTCCGCATTAGTTGAAATAGCACCATCTTCAAAAAATTCAGGATTGTTTAAAATATCTTCTAGCTCGCAGTCTTTTAATAGAATGTCTGTAGCCATATTGCTGTATGTAGATTAAGAAACTTCTGAAAATTCAATGAAAACCAAAATTAATAGTCTTGACAAAATAGTATTTTTATCAGTTGAATAGCATAATATGATCATACGTAAAACCACAAAAGCTTTTTTTTTCGGATAAACTTTTATTTTTTTACGAAAACTAGATTGCTTAGAAATTTAACGAGAAATGATAAAAACGCGACAGCGAAGTAGTGTGAAAATGAAAAATGAACTGACCCGTCAGCCGCCAAGTAAATGTGAGGACCACCATGACTCTCCATGTAGTAATAAAGATTTTGCTCAAAACGTTGCTGCACATTTTGCAATATTTGAGGAGTAATTTGAAGGCACTCATTCACAATTCTTTGTCGCAAATCTTTTAACGATGTTGGCTGAGTAGCATAGATTTTGCTTTTTAATAGACCCCACAGAAAGAAATCCAATGGTGATAAATCTGGCAATCTTGGGGGCCATTCAGTGGCACCTCTTCTACCAATCTATCGACCTGGAAACGTCTGATCTAAGTATTGTCGAACACGTAATGCGTAATGTGGTGGGGCACCATCCTGTTGGAACATCAAACTATTCGCAATGTACCGCCGATCATTCTGATTTTCAATTATGGCTGTTAATGCAGGATCTATGGCGTCTTGCAGTAATTCCAAGTACATTTCACCGGTCAAATTTTCAAGTAAGAAAAAAGGACCAACTAAATGATCGACAAAAATACCAGCCCAAACATTTAATATTTGTGGCTGCTGTGTGTGTACCTCACGATAAATTCTGGGATTAGAATCAGACCAATATCGGCACTTATGACGATTTACTACGCCATTTAAGAAAAAGGAACATTCCTCGGTAAAGCAACTGTTGAATAGAAAATGTTGATCGTTTATAATTCGTTCACTCATATCTTCACAAAATTGTAATCGCCGATCAAAATCGTCTTCATTAAGTTCGTCGACTAACACCACACACAGTATCCAATTTGCGGGTACTTAACGTAGGATCTACATAAACTTGCTTCGTTCCTTATAGGATTTTCAATGTTGCGTTTTTTATTGGCGACTGATCCAGTTTCCCGAAGATTAGCTACAAGTTCTAGAACATATTTTCGATGCACGTTACTGTTCTCATGTCGCTCATTAAATATTTCTGCCGTTCTATTAGCGTACGGATTATTTTCGAAAAATATTTCGATAATTTCAACCCTTTCTGCCGTGGAATATACCATGGTTAATTTATGTATAAAGCGTTAAAAGATATTTTAACAACAAAGTTTGGTCGAATCAATCGCAAACTATGTACTAAATTTCTATTTAAAATAAGTACGAGACATTCCCTTCTTATCTTTCTTCAAGAAACAACTTTTTTTGCCACAAAAAACGCTCCAATCGCTATTTTCAACACCAAAATGATAAACAAACCACGGGCGAGTGAAGAAAAGCATTTACTTATTAGTTGAAAAAGTAGTCCATACTTACAGGGGAGTCAATGTAATGTAAATGAAACAACGCAGTCTTCCTCCACAGTTTAATATTAAAGTAAATTTTAAGTTCCCAACATGTTTCGAATGCTTAAGCATTCATCATCATAAACTGTGGAGGAAGACTGCATTGTTTCATTTACATTTACTTATTAAGTAAATGCTTTTACTGAAATTTCTTCTGAAAGTAGTAGAAACTAATCTGATGTACCTATTAAAGTCTACTTTAAGCTTTAAATCAATAAACCTCCAAAACTATTGAACTGAAGTACATGAATTTTACATCATTTTAAAGGGAATTGCAGGACATTTAAAATAAGGTATCACTCAACCCCCCTTTCCATTTAAGATTATAGGTGCCACCCACGCCCAGGGGACTGCACGTGGTAACGTGATTTTTTGCCAATTTTGTGTCTCCCTCGAAAACTAAATCGACGGGTCTGAGCGTTTTTCCAAAAAAGAACTGAGTTGCCAGTAAATGTCTCTGTTTCGTTTTCGATGCACCACTCTGTATATTGTTAATGTATTTTGCATTATTTCACGAACGTTTGTAACAAGTTTTTCTTTTCTTTTATGTTATATGGAACTTGTTTCCCTAAACAGAGCCATAGTTTTTCTCAGGCAATGATAAAAATCCCCAGCAGTAAAAGCAACGTCAGGAAAATTTTTACAAGAGTCGTCCATGCACAAACGCTGATTTTATTGCCACTCACCAAACTCCGTTTGGAAAATACTCTCCTCATGAATTTTTTGTGCTGTTCTCTAAAACCATTGCGTGAATTATTCAAAAAATTGGATAAATTAGCGATAAATCAAATTATTTGTAACGGCTGTTAAAGATGCCGGAACAACTGATTGATTGATAATACTAGTATTTACTGACACTCAGCAGGTATTAAGCTCAGGCCCGTTCCTGGGGTGTCTGGCGCCTACGTGCAGGTTTCTTTGGTGCGCCCCTAGTTTAAAAAAAATGGTCCTATTTTTTTTAAATATATTTCGCGAAAACCTGGCAATGATTTGAAATGTAAGAAAACTGATAAAAAATAATTAGAAAAAATATTTATTAAATTACCAAAACAAACAAAATCACAAAAAATATTTGGTAAGTATATCAAAAGAAAAATATACCCTAAAGAAACAAAAAAAAAACGGTATAAACAGTACTTATAATAAATATATCATTAAGATTATTTACTCGATTATTTATGAAATATAATAAATAGTGGGAACTAAAAACAATACATTCACAAGAAAATTAAAGGAGAATAAAATTAATCTAAATAAAATAAACAATAACAAAAACACCAAACAATATTATACCTAGTGCTTATATGGTAGGTTACAGAAATATTTTAATGATAAAAAAATAAACGTTTCAAAAATGAAAAAATACTATTTTTGTAATGAACAAAACAAAAGAGGAATGATATACCTAAAACAAAACACGTCTGCCTTTCACGCATGCAAGCTCGTTGATCATCTGATTATGATCAAGAGCCTCAGAAATATTATTTTCAATCGAAATAATGGCCAAATCTGATAGGGGTTCTTGACTCATGGATGTCCTTAAATAATTCTTAATTAGTTTTAACTTAGAGAAAATTCTTTCACCTGAAGCTACTGAAATGGGTAATGTAAGGTATATCCTTAAGACTATAAATAAATTTGGAAAAAGAGACTGTAGATTTTTTTTAGTTATATAATTTAAAATGTCTATGGGAAAGGAAGAATCAGTAGTATTTTTAGGATTAAGAATTTATATGTTGAAATTTCATTATGTACATCTAAGCCATCAATGTCTTTAGATATTACTCCATTAATCTCAACTTGCAATGCGGTATCTAAATTTACACATGATTCTTTAATTAAGTCAGATTCTAAATTTTCAAAATTACATAGGAAACCAAATAAATTTTGAAATTTGTTTATACCCTCAAACCGCTTTTGTGAAGACTAAATGGTTGTATCTAAAATTAGAAAATAAAAATCGATTTTAAATTTTTGCTTTGGATCTGCTATACAGATTCATCCTTACTTTCATATGAAAATTGTTGCTTAACTTTTCGTTGCCGTACTCTTGGGAATATCTGCTCTACATCGTTTTTTTCTGCTTCTTCTTTAGCTTTATTGATGAGCAAATCAAAAATTTTTTCTGACCGTTTTTCGTTAAAATAAAGATTTAGATTTTCAATTTCTTTATGGCAGTCATTTAAGTTTCTATTCCGATCTTGTAGTATTTTACTTACTATAATAATTTTTCCTAAAATATCATGCCAGATTAAAATCGAACAAATAAATTTAAAAGTCGGGGCATGTAGTGTCCAACAAGGAAACTACGGAGAGAACACATTTGTGCTATTGTTAATGCAAACGCTTGGTAACATTTTTAGACGTATTGAAATGCTAAAATAAGAGATTTTTTTTTTTTTTTTATTTTTAATAAAGATTACTGAATGACCGTCAATTTTGCGCCCCTAAAATTTTGCGCCTGCGTGCATGCACGTGCTGCACGCTCGACAGGAGCGGCCCTGATTAAGCTCTATCGCTAAGTAGTACGGCTTTAGATACAACAGACAGCACACTTTGATGATAATAATTTTTGCTCGCACGATACCGATTTAAGTATTTAATACGAAATTAATAAATAACTTTTAATTGGCTAATTAGAAAATAATAAAATTTGCTGCTCGGGTCCATCATATAAGGATCTTCAAAAAATTCTAATACAATTTTGTAGTCAAATTAATAGGGGTCGCAATATTTCAGAGTTGTGAAATTTACATGGGCTTTCCTATAGCCAGTTTATGGTACACCACCCAGTATAAAATCACACCGTTTCAACTGGTAAGCATCTTCACTTATATTTAGGTAAATACTGAATAAGTTAGGAAACTGTAAGAGAATTTATAAACCCTAAAGTTAGCACAGACCAAGCATGGCCGAGATTGGTGTGGTAGTGCATATCTTAACGCAAGTTATTATATTTGTTAAAAATTAATATTTGCAATGGGGTAATTTTACTTAGGTATTGATTAAAAAACACTTAATTTCGAAAGTCAACAACGACAAAAACAGTGCATGTAAATAAACCGAGAAAACATTTCTTAAATAACATTATTATCAGACAAGTTTCATGAAAGACTATGCAATTAGACATTTTATGCGATTTCTGCAGAGTGTAGAGACATGTATTAAAATAATCATTTGAATAAAAGGTATTTTTGTATCCTAGATTAATATTGCTAAGTACACATAATTTTGATTAAGTTCTGGTTATAATAATAACCATTTATTACACTAATAAAAATGGTATCCTAAGGGCAAAAGACTCCATTCATTTGGCAAATATTGATTCAGTTCAAGGAAACTGTAGTTATTTTAAATGTGTTTCCCTTCGGCTAAAATAATTACGGCATTTAGGTGTAATACTCGATTCTTTTGACATTTAATTACTTTTAGGCAACGTAAAGGCATTTAGGCGAAAAGAAATCTTCAATTCATGTAATTCTGTCAAAATTTATTGGTATTGCTAGAAATTCCACGGTTTTGCGCTAAAGTACACTGACAAATATGGATTATTTTAGGCAAACGAATCCATTCATTTGGAAATGATTCTTTTAGTTTAAAGAAAGATAGTTTGTTGCAAATTCTTTGGCATTCGACTAAAATAGCTGATGCATTTGAGGCAAACACTCGATTCTCTTGGCTAAATCCTTCTTCATAACTTTATTTCAAAGTACAAAGTATTTTGTCAATATGTCTTAAGACTTTAACACAAAAGCATCATAATGTTGAATAAATCCCCGTGCATTTGAGCCAAAACCTACATGTCAACAAGTCATATCCGCACAATCCTCCTTATTTCTTAACAGATATCAGCAGGAAGCGTTAAAGTGAGACCGCGTACATTTTGTTTTGATGTCATTTCGCTGTTTTGAATTTTGGGTATGTGATTTGTTGGCCTAGCGTGTATAGCTTTGGGTGGGTTATCGGTTGGAGGTGCAAAGTTTGAACCCCGCTGTGTTTCTACCTTTCTTTTAATCTCACTTTACCGCTACCTATATCAGAACCACGGTGCAGTTAGGTTTAACCTAAAAACTAATAGGAATACACGATTTTTAAAATTCCTAATTCCTAGTAAAATCTTTATTATTTGATTTTGTTAACAGAACAAAGAATTGATGGTCCCGAAATCCTTAAATTGTTAACTCCCGAACAGATGGACTTTCTAGCTGATAATATTGGGGACAAGTTAAGACTTGTGAGGGGAATTAAAACACTTGAAGAAAACCATAACTTAGGAAATAATAATGTAAGTGCCTATACCTACCTACCTAATATCTTAACATAATAATATGTTATAATATCGGCAATAATTATTTTTTAACTATTTTTATATTATAATGCCAATTGTTTATTTGCACACAAAAAGGTACTCATTTTTTATCTTTTAGCAGTAAATTAATTTTCCCTGAAATTTTAAATTATAAAAATTGATAAAAAATGTAGGTATACAATTAAGTGTCAAAATTTAGCCCAAACTATTTTTTTTTTAATACAATTGGCTCATTATACAGGGTGTCTCAAGAGTCTTAGCCTTCTCAATATTTCGTCATTTTATCAAAATTAATATTTGGCATTGCTTCTTTGCTTGATAAAACATTAACATTTTCAATTTAAAGAAATAGTCCATTCTCGAAGTGGAGTTGAAATATAGGAAAAGGGGAAAAAAGTCGAAAAGTCTTTCTCTACTAATTTATTATAAATTAGTGGAGAAAGACTTTTTGACTTTTTTCCCCTTTCCCTATTAACATTTTTGTTTTCCAAGGCATTCTAGACAAATTGAAGCTTGTTGCATTTATTTTTCAACACCTAGAAATTATTTAAATGCTTCAGTATTATGTGGCTTCTGTTTTCCAAGGTATTCTAGATGTATTAAACTAGAACGAATAGAGCTTTTTAAAAATTTTATGGTTCATATCTCAACAACGGGTTGAGCTAATATACTATATATTTTTGGAATTAGGACAGAAAGATCTTTTATAAAAATTGAAAATATACAGGGCGTTCCATTAGAAAACCTAATTTGTTCATTTTCCTTAGCTTTTAGATCGCATTTCGTTTAATTTTTTAAAATTTTCTGGTAGTTCAGATGAAACCCCACAACTTCTACATTAAAATTTTTTTGCATCTCTTATAGGAAGTTCTGTAGATAAATAATCACAGCAGAAAGTACACCTGATATACGATAAAGATAAGGAATAAAGATTATTAAATGTCATATTATCACTTCCCAGTTTGCCAAATAAACTCAAATAAGAAATTGTGACTTCTAAGCTTTATTTATACTTTTCAGTATATGAGTATTCAGTTTTTTGTTTTTTTATCAATAAATAATATATGTTTTTTAGTAACAATTGTGGTTTGTTTGAATTTACGTGCGTAATTTTTCCAAAATCAAAGAATGTCAGCTTGAGAAATTCGGGTTTTGACTCAAATGCCCATAGATTTAGAACAAGAAATCCGAGTTTTGCTACAAATAACAAAATTCTTTCAACCAAATACTAATGGATTTAAAATAAGAAACCCGGGTTTTGTTTCAAAAAATGAAATATTTTTAATGAAATGTCAATAGATTTAAAATAAGAAATCCGGGTTTCGTTCCAAACATCTAAATTATTTCATACAAATTCTAATAGATTTAAAATAAAAGAACATACTCTTTGGGTTAAATTCCTAAGTTGTTGAGACAAAAACCTAAGATTTTGCTTTAAACCCGCTTTCTTTAATTTCAAATTACTCAAGCCTTTAATTCAAGTCAGTACTGAGTTATTGGTAAAAGCACGGCATTTCAGGACATATAATGAAGATCTTCTGCTAAATTCATGTTTCTTTGTAACAAAGACAAACAATGAAATGATCTCGAAGAAAGGACGTATTTGCTTCAAACCCTTCATTCATTCGGACCTATCCAAAGTCCCCATTCCTTTGAGGGAATGAGAAATGGGTCAAAATACCGTACGACCGCCTTATATTAACATAGAAAATACACTGATAAAACTGTGCTCCCTTAATCAAATAATCTGATTTATTTGGTGAATAATTATTGGTAATAAATAAATGTGATTTTAATTAACTAAATTTTATTTAACTGAAATAAATTAGAGTATTTCGTTTTATTTGCAAAATTATTTGACTGTTGGTTGATTTGTGTCAAATAATAGAACCCTTCAAACAAATATCTTACCAAAAAAACCACTAGAATAACAAAATCTAAATAACTAATAATTATTTAATCGAACTAATTTTTATTTAGGTACTAAATCCCGTTAATCGCTAGTTAACTCACCCAATAGAGAACTATTTAAATGTCTAGGTCATTTAACCTAAATAATTATGTATTTACATTAAATCCTTAATATAATACAACCAAATATTTACAAATAACTAATTATTTAATCGAAGTACATTTCAAGCTAAGAACTAAATACCTTTAACTTTATTTTAAATCATTCATTGCCGAACTTTTCAAATAATTTGGTCATCCAAACTAATAATTAAGTATTTAAATGAACTCCTGTTGCCTACTTTGGGCTTTAAGTAATTTGATTGGTTATACAAAAGTGGCCTGATCATCGCGTTTTTGGTCATTGGTGTTCGATTTTGTCTTGTAGAATTTATGAGTGAGAGTGAAATCTTCTTTGTTAGTGGCACAGAAGTTAGTGGTTCCATCAAAAATTAAAACGAAGATATGGGGAATAAACGTAATATGAATAATTATTTAGAAGATTGGGATATATCGAGGGGTATATCTCATACGTTAGATACTTTTCAAGGTAGGAAACTATATTTAAATATTTTAGTTACGCATGAAACGAGTTAAAAAAGTAAGATAAGAGGCAAAGAAAAGATACTTGTAATACCTAATTTGAAATTTCGAACACAAAATCTTTTTATTAGCCAGGTATTTATAAATCATGGCTACCTAGGTTTCAATCTACAGATCTGCCATAAGACGTTTATAGAAACACATAACATAACAAAAAATAAGAAATAAAATAAGAGATGGTTATCTTTTAAATTTTATGTTATTTTTATGTAAAAATCGTTGTGCGCGTGCGCGTAATTTGTCATAACCTTTATTTTCGGCAAAAATGTGTTTTTTCTGTTGGCTTGCCTTATTATTCGAACAATATAAACAATTTGATAAGGTTTGTGATTATTATGGTATAGGTACTGATTAAACCATAGTCAATAGCAACATTTCAATATTTCTTATTTTTTGTGACGTCTGTATAAACACGTACTTGGATAAAATAAGAACTGATTTGAATGAACATTCTGATCTATTGAAAATTAAAAAAAGGTATTTAAACCAAATAAATTTATATTTAATCTAAATAAATATAAAAGACAAGTTAAACAATTATGTACTTGAATAAAAACACAATCACTTTGATGGAAATTACCGGTTTATTTAAATGAAATCACTTAAATTGTTTAATTAAATAACGTTGTTGTTACGGCAAATACATGTAAAACAAAAGTAAAATAAATATATACTTAATAAAATATATATGAATATCAATCAAATAAACATTTTGTTAACTTAACTTTTAACCTATTTACCTTATGTCATTGAAACGGCTTATTTAAGTTAGGTTAGTGTTAAGGAAATAAATATTTGCTTGAATTTTGTATTTAGTGATTAATTCCAAATAAAAAGTAATTTGTATCAAATCAGATGATACTAATTGAAGCAAATAATCCCTTGGTATTTTTCAAATACATATTTGTTTGGCTAATAGGAAACAAATATTTATTTGAGTCAATGGTAAATTTTTTTAACTCAAATAATTAATTTTATCAGTGTGTAATCACAAACATGGCAATATACTGGCATAAGCACTATAAAATTTAACTAGGGTCAACTTAATTTGTCTGAATTTTTATTGAGCACCTGGCAACCCATAGTAATTACTAATATAGACCTGTCAAATTTTAAACCCATACAAATATAGTGTAAAGTGTAAATGTTTAGAAAGTAAATAAAATATAGGAAGTCGTAAACAATGGCATACGTGGCACTTTCGGGTCTCATTAAACAAACGTACACTTACCTAGGAAGCTGTAAATATTTTATAAATCACTTGGGGGATTCGAGAAGGCCGTGAAACTTATTTAAAAATTAATTAGAACATTTTTAACCTTCAACAAGGCTATTTCGGGATATTTCTTCTTTCTTTTTGTTGAGAGATGATTTTAAAAGTAGAATTTACGGTTCTTTGTGCTAATCATTATATCTTTACAGTTACTTTTAAAAAAAATATTTCACTTAACCCAAATTCCGATAATTATCTTACTTCAATCACATAAGGAACAAATAATCGACCTGGCAGAAAGATCAGCATTCAATAAAAATAGTAATTATAATAATGAGGTTAATAATACGCACCAGGCGAAAAAATTTTGGGAAATAATATAAGCTTTTAGTTCTAATTCAAGTGAAAATTTTAATTGAATAGTTTTTTTACATGCGAAGCTTATCTTACCAAATTGTTTATATACTCAATATTTTAATTTACTTGTGTGTGCAATATGATTACAGTTTTCCTATGCTGCAACCAAAAGATGCCTATGGACAGACCAAGTAACACTCACAATACTAGGGATGTATAATCGACACAATGTGCACATTTTGGTCTGAATTAAACCGCAGAAGGTATCAAATAAACTATTAATTATCAAGGCAGAACGCTTGTAAATGTGTGGTACAGTTAACAGAGTCTTTTTAACTGATCGACGATATTTTCAATTCCGTTTCAATAAATTTGAAAACCTTCTAGATGGATGAACGTTAATGATACATTAAAAGCATATTTGGAAACAGGATTAAGCTCCACCCCATGCAGCTCGTGGTGTTGTTAATTGTTTAAAGTATTGATACAACGAGTGGAGGTTGTAATGTAGCAATGAAGTGGCCACCAAATATCCCCGATTTCACAATAATAAACACATACATATCTAAATGATGGAACACAACAGGTTAGAGTTGGTGACAGAATCTCTACTGGTTTTAGTGTGACATCTGAAGTGCCTCAAAGCAGTGTCATCTGCTTTCTGCCATTTATAATTTCTATTAATGATGTCTGTTACTAATATCTATCCCACTATATGTTTTTCGCTGATGATTCTATCATCTATAGGCAAGTTAAAGGAGCTTAAGACTGTGAAATTTTATAGAGTGATTTAAACAGACTACAGCACTGGGTAGATGTAAATTGTTTGAAAGTGAACGCTGAAAAAGCTCAGCAGATATCCTTCGATAAAAAAAGTATTCACCATAACTATATTCTCTAAAATAAATACATCTTATCTACTAAACTTAAACTTTCATTTTCCTACATTTTATTTTTAATTATAATTGAAGATAAAAAATGTTATTAAATATCTTAGAGCATATTTTACTCAATCCTTGAATTGGTCTAAAGAAGTGAAAAAAACGGTAGCCGTAGGAAAACATCAAACTACAGTGTTGCGCACTTTAAAAATACATAAATATTTTCCAAACAAGTATGACAAACATCAAGAGCTACGGCATGGTGATAAGGAACGGAGAAGGGTATTCTATTTTGAGGGATGAAAAGAGCAAATAATAATAGGGATTGCTTAAGAAATATTTGTTTTACCGATAAATGTACATTCACCCTCAACAACGAACCAAATGTTCCTAATTACCGGTATTGGAGCCAAGAAAATGAACATCGTCTTGTTCATACTCGGACGCAATATCCACAAAAAATAAATGTTTGGACGGGAATTGTAGAATATCAGATTATTGGACCATTTATGGAAAGCAACCTTACAGCAGTAAACTATTTGGACAAAATCGAATTAAACCCACACTAAAAGAAGTTGTACGCGAAAATCAGGAGATCTGGTATTAAATGGATGGTTGTCCTGCCCATAATTCACTCATGGTTAGGGAATACTTGCAAAATGTTTTTCACGGAAGTATTATTGGCCCACGGCATCTAATCCTTTGACCAGCCAGGTCTCCTGACCAGTGGCGGCTCTTATATAGGAGCACTTGAGCACGTGCCTTCCTAAGATTCAGCCCCACATCGACAAATATTCACTATAAATTACATATTTAGTTTACAATACAATGTCTGTTACAAAGCAATTCTAACATGATTTTATAAGCTCCCTAACCAATTATCGTTTCGCTAACTAAATATTTTGTAGCAGGTCTCTAATTCCGAATGCTTATCGCAGGAAAAATGTGCTCCGCGGCTATCGCTACTTGATATGGACGGTTCGCTTCCCGTAATAAATGCACCTTATCATCCTCGTCTCTTTTAAGCGCACGGCCCTAAATGGGCTTTCATTCCTCTCAAATGAGCACGCTTTTGCTGTGCTGCATACCGCTGCCTTGTTTTCGGATGCTTTTTAAGAGATCGTTTTATATGTTTTGCTTATCCGTGTAGCGCGGTAAAGCCCTCCATAAGCGGGGCATAGCTTGTGTATGTCATGCAGTGTTGCCAGACCTTCTGTTTTAACAGGAGATATTCTGCTTTTGTCATCAGTCCTGTTATTCTTTTACTTCTATTGTGCTAATGAAGCTACATAATGCATAAATGTATACAAAAATATCAGAACTAAGAATAAAAACATTTTTAAGGAGTACCATGAATTAAAAGAGACTTTCTGCCCTGGCAATGTTGTCGATAGAGAAAAAATGTTGCAAGATATTCCTAACTTTAATGACTTAGTTGCTCAGAAATTTGCTGAACTTAAAGACAGAAGAATGCATTTTTTGTTTAGACACTGTGTTTAAACAGTTCTGTTTTTTAAAAATATTTTTAGTTTTTTTATGTTGTCGTTGTTGACTTTTCTAGATGCTGCTTCCCAAATATGCTGTATATTGGTAAGTTTTCAATTTAAATTTATATTTTGTTTTATTAACATATCTAGGTATAAAAAGAACATAAAAATTAGGAAGGCTTTTTACTCGTAAATTTGACACTTATCCACGGCAGATTGTTATATCTGCCGTGACTTAACTACACAATATCTTGTGATTGGAACGGAGGGGTGAAATAAAAAGAAGGGGTACTGGTGGGCGGAGATATGCGCAAATTTTTCGTTCTTTTTTTTTGCCATGCTTGATGCTTGTGAACCTCCACAAACTTCCGTCACGAGGCGCCACTGCTCCTGACCTTTCGCCAAAATGCTTCTTTCTGTGGGGTCACCTAAAAATTTTTATTTATATAGATGTAAAATTTGAAAATGACAGAATTTCTCAATATCAACTCAGTAATAATACACTGATAAAATTAATTATTTGAGTTAAAAAAATTTACCGTTGACTCAAATAAATATTTGTATCCTATTAGCCAAACAAATGTGTATTTGAAAAATACCAAGGGATTATTTGCCTCAATTAGTATGATCTGATTTGATACAAATTACTTTTTATTTGGAACTAATCACTAAATACAAAATGCAAGCAAATATTTATTTCCTTAACACTAACCTAACTTAAATAAGCCGTTTCAATGACTTAAGGTAAATAGGTTGAAAGTTAAGTTAACAAAATGTTTATTTGATTGATATTTATATATATTTTATCAAGTACATATTTATTTTACTTTTGTTTTACATGTATTTGCCGTAACAACAACGTTATTTAATTAAACAATTTAAGTGATTTGATTTAAATAAACCGGTGATTTCCATCAAAGTGATTGTTTTTTTATTCAAGTACATAATTGTTTAACTTGTCTTTTATATTTATTTAGATCAAATATAAATTTATTTGGTTTAAATACCTTTTTTTAATTTTCAATAGATCAGAATGTTCATTCAAATCAGTTCTTATTTTATCCAAGTACGTGTTTATACAGACGTCACATGAAAATAAGAAATATTGAAATGTTGCTATTGAATATGGTTTAATCAGTACCTATACCATAATAATCACAAACCTTATCAAATTATTTATAGTGTTCAAATAATAAGGCAAACCAACAGAAAAAACACATTTTTGCCGAAAATAAAGGTTATGACAAATTACGCGCACGCGCACAACTATTTTTACATAAAAATAACATAAAATTTAGAAGATAACCATCTCTTATTTTATTTCTTGTTTTTATGTTATGTTATGTGTTTCTATAAACGTCTTATGGCAGATCTGTAGATTCAACTCTTATTTTATTTTTATGTTATGTTATCTTGCTGTATAAACCGACCATTAGTTGTTGTTCCCCTTAAAATATACGTCAATAAAACATTATAGAGAAGTTAATTACTTTGATAAAAAATGAAATAAAGTCAAATTTGCAAATATTAGGTACAATAATTATTAATATTATATTAATTATATTATATTTTTTACGTTAGGAGGTTTGACAGGTATTGAATTATGGTAAAAATTGAGAAAAACTGTCTTATATGTAACCTAGGTAGCCATGATTTATAAATACCTGGCTACATTTTTCTAAAAAGATTTTGTGTTCGAAATTTCAAATTAGGTATTACAAGTATCTTTTCTTTGCCTCTTATCTTACTTTTTTAACTCGTTTCATGCGTAACTAAAATATTCGAATATAGTTTCCTACCTTGAAAAGTATCTAACATATGGGATATACCCCTCGATATACCCCAATCTTCTAAATAATTATTCATATTACGTTTATTCCCCATATCTTCGTTTTAATTTTTGATGGAACCACAAACTTCTGTGCCACTAACAAAGAAGATTTCACTCTCACTCATAAATTTCTACAAGACAAAATCGAACACCAATGACCAAAACGCAATGATCAGGCCACTTTTGTATAACCAATCAAATTACTCAAAGCCCAAAGTAGGCGACAGCAGTTCATTTAAATACTTAATTATTAGTTTGGATGACCAAATTATTTGAAAAGTTCGGCAATGAATGATTTAAATTAAAGTTAAAGGTATTTAGTTCTTAACTTGAAATGTACTTCGATTAAATAATTAGTTATTTGTAAATATTTGGGTGTTTTATATTAACGATTTAATGTAAATACATAATTATTTAGTTTAAATTACCTAGACATTTAAATAGTTCTCTATTGGGTGATTTAACTAGCGATTAACGGGATTTAGTTCCTAAATAAAAATTAGTTCGATTAAATAATTAGTTATTTAGATTTTGTTATTTTAGTGTTTTTTTGGTAAGATATTTGTTTGAAGGGTTCTATGATTTGACACAAATCAACCAACAGTCAAATAACTTTGCAAATAAAACGTAATACTCTCATTTATTTCAGTTAAATCAAATTTAGTTAATTAAAATCACATTTATTTATTACCAATAATTATTTACCAAATAAATCAGATTATTTGATTAAGGGAGCGCAGTTTTATCAGTGTAGAAGTGAATTTTATTATCGATTAGGATATTGTTTAACTGTTAATGGTGGGTTGTTTGTACATTCAATTAATTAATATTTTTATGAAAATCTGTAGTGTTAGGTATGCAATTCTAAGTTAAAGGCTTAATAAGAAAAACATAATTGTGTCTTTTATTTTGACATATAATTTATTTGCTGGTGTTTGCTGTATTACCTAAACTATGAAAATTTTGAAATCTTGCCATCACATTTACTTAAATAAGTTATTATTGGCTAATTAAAATTTATTTAAACTTGCCACATGGGTTCATTATGTCGGCCTTTTCAAAAAATTATGATTCAATTTGTTTCTAAAATGTACAGGGAAGCTAATATTTAGCCACCTTAAAATTTGCATGGGATTTCCTATCTTCAACTAAGCCATGCATCACCCGGTATATAAAATTAATAAAATTCTATGAGGGTCATAGAAACCAAAATATTGAATAAATAAAGATCAAAATTAGCAATGAAATTGAGGCGTTTATTTCAAACACAACATAATATGTCCAAAATAAAGGAATTGAAACACCCTAAAGTTAGGCAAGAACGGAATGTCAAATTTTTAGGGGGATCTCAAATTCCAACAAACAGTTCGCGAATGCGTAGATTCATTTTCATTTAATTTTACTTTAAAAAGTTGAGAGTTGGTGAACTTTATAAATAAAACTTAAAGTAAAATATAAATTATTCTTAAGTCGGGCATTAACGCTCTTATGGCTTCGTGCATATTTAAATTTTTAACAAAGTTAAATTAAAGTGAAAGTGATCTGCATAAACCCATCCTTAATATAGAAAACCATATGTTAGCAGCAAGTCTCGACCGACTGAAAACGGACTATCGGGACTGTTTTCAAAATAATGGGGTCAATATTCCACACTTAAATCTGCACTTATGATAATTTGCAGTAAATCTGTAATAGTATTATATATCATTTAAATTAACAAAAACTTTGAACATATTATTATTTACACGGTATTGTTTCCGAGGCTAAACATATCAAAACTTGTTACATTTATTTTTCAAAATCTCCTAGTATTCTTGACGTTATCTTAACACAGTGGTTAGGGCACGTGGAAATTACCCTCGCTAAGCGATGGTGCAGGCAGCTTACGTTCCGTGCGTCAAGGTCAATTAGATTGAAGACGATATTCTATGCTCTTTCGCTTCTGGTCTGGTTTTATCTGAGGTTCTATCATAACTTGATAGCATACACGCTCCGATACACCTATACAGATTACCTGTACAGGTTCGCTTCTCCGATACATTGCAAGGTCTGTGGCCGGCTTTGCAATGAAACCCCCATTATTTAAAATTAAATTCAACAAGGCAGTTCTGACTGTTGACACAGTTCTTCCGCTAGAAACATAATATCTTTGCGCCATTGCTACCTAGTTATCAGGGTTTCTATTTAAAGCATTTAAGTCGTAAATTCTAATAGTACAAATGCGAAAAACTTCTTTTGCAGCACGATATACGAGTGTAAATTACCTATGTTTATTTTCCAATGGCATATTTACGGTCTCGTGGCGTGACCTCGCCTTAATCAATTGAAGCGGCGAGGGTGCAGGCGGAAAAGGGCCTAATTTGTTTTATTAAATGTCGGCGGTTTTTGTACCTACATTCGTATTTGTAATTTCGTAAAGCTAGTCTGCTGTTTACCAATAACAAATATTGGTGGAAACAAGAAATCTTTTCTCGATAGGTATTAACCTAATTAAATGTTTGGGTAACGAAATCGCTTTCATGATTGGTTTCAACAAAATATGTTTTAGCAGTTTTATCAAGAGTATATTTTATGAAAGTACAGGTATTCTCTCTCTAAGTGGAATCAAATGGGCTACACCTTTCCAGCCAATATCGTATTTTGTTTTTGTTATAATATGTTAACGCTGCCTAAAACCTAAACAATTTTTTATTTCTCCAAAATTATAATATCATAGTTAAAAAAAACAATTTGATCTACAGTAATAACAGTTGGCGTGGTTATTGCCAATCCATAGTTTCAGGGACGTGCGGTGAGTTATCAGAATGAGGTAGTGCTACCGGTAGGGCCGACAGAGGCAAAGCGCCGCAGGTGGAATTTTTTTTGTGGGACACGCCCAAATATTGCCAAAAATTAACCTAAGAGCAGAGTTAAGTATCTACCTACATTTTTATTTTCGACATATAGAAAAGGTTTTTCGACGTTTGACCAGTTTTCTACTGTTTTCTACCGGTGATCCTCACATCAAGGCGGAGGCGAATCAGGAAGCCCACGTAGCCAGGAATTTGTTGAGCGAAAGGCAATCGGGCCTGTGGGATGACAAGGTCCAAGGTCAATCTATTGCGGATAATACCATTTATAAAATGACTAGGGTGTAACAGCATAAAATATTCCATTAGATATTTTAATATTCTAAAATCAGTTGCTAAACAAAGAAGCTTTCAAGAAACAGCTGTATCCACATATTGCATCATTTAAGAGGATAAGAATATTGCCAAAAATAAACAAAGAATCTATGAAATCAAAGATTTTCAACCACCCGTATTGTCTTTGTCAATGTTCAAGTGGATAGATTTATGATAACCTAAATAAGAATTGTATCTTATCTTTATATTACACTAAACATCAAAAAGTCATAAAAGTCTATTTTATTTACAAGTCACCACCTAGAAAAATATCCTCTTCAAATAACTAAAGTATAAATAATCCTTAACTACCCCCGACCCACCCGGGGCAAACTAGGGGAAGTCTCGATTTACATAAAACTTCTGGAATGGTCATGGGAAACAAACAATTGTTCAAACGTTTGAATCACATATTTTAATATAAAAATAGATAAAACTCTAATTTATAAGACTGCAATTTATGACCTAAGCTTTTCAAACATTATGCAAAAGATTTTAGATCTGTTTTTTTTCCTACATAACAACTAAAGCCCGAAAATGAAGAAACACGTATTAACCACGTTGTAGGTTTTTTTTTAAACATTTCCAACTTTCTTTTTAGATATTTAGTACTATGTATTAATACTTTTTATATAAACCTAATTTTTAAGTAATTGTTTAAAGAGAATACAGAAAAAATTAAAATATATTTTTCCCGTGGATTAGGTGAGCCATCTTACGGCTAAACAGCTAATCACATGAGGGCGGGATTTTAGTCGTTAAGACAGAGGGGCGCATAAAGCTCTAATTAGCGACACAATGTTATTTTGAAGATGCGAAAACCACCCTTATTAAAGCTTGAGAAATACAATTGGCTTTTAAGAAATAATATGTATATTATAATATTTCGGGGGTGTATCCCTAAGGTTAAGTGTTAAATTTACCGAGTCACTAAGTTTAGTTTCGAAGTTTTTCTTAAGCTATCCAGTTGGCTTAGTTTAGTTAGTGCTCTCTAGTGAAGTGACTCTCCTTAAAATGAAACTAAATTTCTCTATTTTTTTTGTTGTTGTTAAAGTTTTGGTAAGAATTCAAAATATTTCACAATCGTCAAAGGGCCAAACACCCTGGGCAAAATTTGATTAATTTATTTTAATCAGGGACTTCGATTAAAAATTAATTTTTCCTAGTTTCGGGGTTTACTCATAAAAACGTAAACTCATGTCAGTAAATCACGTTAACACTAAGTAACTCATAGTTGGGAAAAAGTCTCTAGAAATTCTCTTTCTCTTTTAGACATAAGATTTATTATAAATATCTTAAGTTTTATCTTTGTAAAGTTCTCTTATCTAATTTTGTTTTGTGAATAAATTTTGAGTGTTTTGAGAAGAGAAGTTATCTTATTGAAAATAAATTTTGTTTCTCCCAACTATAATAAACAAAGGGTCACTTGGCAAAAGAGTTTACGATTCGCGCGAACATCGCGTACGCGAATCGTGAATCGTTATGACAGCTGCCTTTCAACATCAGAGGTTGCCACAACAAAAAACTAGCTGTTGCTGAGTAAGGCCCAGTTTCGTAAGTGTATAAGATATAATTACTAAAATTACTAATTCATTGCTGAGATATCTTCAAGAATCTACAAGACATCGTTCAAACATCCAGATTCTACAATAGGGTTTTTGCCAGATATAAATGCGATCTTTTTATAGTTTAAATATTAATTAGGCGATGCGGAATTTAAGACTTGAAGACTTCGGTCACACCGCTACCAAAATTTTGTTGATTTAAATCTCTAGAATAATTCCGTTCCGCCACAAGGGCCTTGATCGGACGCGCACGACCACCCATGTCCCAGCTAAAAAACACAGAAACAGACCACTTTAGTGAATACCCGACCATTGACGCGTTCAGAGATGAGAGGTTCTCAACGACGATGCAGATTTACTAAACCATCAATCACCCTTTTCAGTCCTTTCCCCAAGTCACCTTAAACGAGGTTAAGTTTCTAATAAGCGTGTTGTATGTTAAAAGAACCTCCGGTTTTGATGATTTCAAGAATATGGCGTTGCGAAATCTACCAGACCGAGCTTTGAGGAACATAGTAAGTTTAGCCCAGGCGATAATCAGAGAGGGCCACTTCTCAAGTGCCAGGAAATACACTAAAGTTTATAAGAAAGGCGAAGTCCCCACGACGCCGGTTAGCTATATGCCGTCCAGGGAAAATTGCCGAAAATATAATCTTGAGTAGGCTCAGTGACTTTGTTTTCATGCGCAATGTTCTGCCTGCCGAACAGTTTGGGTTCCAGTCCGAACATTGCAGCCAGGCAGACCACGCGACTTCCTGCAAGCATTATCAAAGGCTTCACTTGGCACACTGCTCTCTTGTTAAAATTAATATGGCTCGGTGCTCCAAACTACCTAATCAAGGTTGTAGCTTCTTTTTTGTAGAATGGAAGCTTGGCGGTCTCGTTAAAGAACGCACTTTCTTTGAATAAACACATCAGAGCTGGAGTGCCGCAAGGCTCACCTCTCTCTCCGATGTTGTATAACATTTATACTCGCGATATTTCGCGAGATAGATTTACGCATCTCTATCTTTTTGCTGACGATACATCAATTACTTCAACTACAAAATCACCGCGCATTGCCGTCAGCCAAATAGAGCGTCACATAATCGAGCTGGAAAAATAATTTTTGGGTTGGAAGATTCGCTTGAATCCCACCAAGATTACGGTCATCTTCTTTTTGAAAAGCACCGTCCATAGGCCTGAAACAAGGCTACCGGTCAATGGAGGTCAAGTGAACTGGTGCCAGGAGATGAAATATCTAGAACTTATTTTCGACCAAAGGCTGAATTGGAGGCAAAATTTAATTAACAAAACAAAACTTGAATTGTGACAGTTAGGCTTAATCTACCCCCTGCTTCAAAGGCAGAAGAGAAGACTTGCTAAAAGGACTAGGGTCAACCTCTACAAGGTATTTTTCAGGCGGGTTCTAAGTTATGATGAACCTACGTGGTGGTACGAATTGACAAACTTATTAGCGACTCACGTACAAGATCGAACAAGTAGGGATGTACAAGTTACCAAAAGTCTGGTTCAAATTCCATCACAAAAAAGTAGAAAGGCACTAAAATTGGCATGCACAAATATTAGATATGTAACAAAAAGGAGCCTACATTTTTGCAACATAACTTCTAAATTAAATGCGTAAGAATCACACGGAGACAGACCAACAAAGCAGTAAAGAACTTTGTGGCTCTTTCGGACAGGACAGCCCTGCTACAAGTTCAAGCAGACCCGGTTGATCTTAACATAATCCAAATCTATGCACCGACGACGGATAAATCCGACAATGAGGTAAACGAAATGTATAAAGAAATAAAAGAGTTAATGGGACTTGCTAAGAAAAACGAAGGACTCATAATCATGGGAGACTTCAACGCCAAAGTTTGACAAGGCCGTGTTGAGAGTGTAGTGGGCGATTTTGGTCTGGGACATCGCAATAACAGGGGGGATATGCTGATTCAGTTCTGCCAAGAAGAAAGATTAGTTATCAGAAATACATGGCTCAAGCTGCCACCAAGAAGGCTCTACACCTGGCAATCCCCACAACATACGAACGAACACCTCGTAAGAAATCAAATCGACTATATATTGATCAGCCAAAGATACCGGAATGGTCTGCATGGAGTAAGAACCTACCCTGGGACTGATATAGGATCAGATCACAATCCCGTAGTGGGTAAACCTAAAATAAAATTAAAGAAAGTTAAGCGAAGAGCTATTAAGAAAATCGATATAAACAACTTAAAGAAACCTGAAGTACAAATTAGAGTCAAAGAAAAAGTAAATGAGGCAATCGTCGGAACCATGTCTCTGAATCGGGGTCTGGCTAGCGTGGATGACACCTGGGGCAGTTTTTAAGGACGCCATCGTAACTGTCACAAACAACGAAATTGGTCCATCGAGCAACAAAAAGAAGAAATGGATGACTGAGGAAATTTTGTCACTTATGGATAAAAGAAGATCATTTAAAAACAAGGATGAGACTGAGTATAAAAAGACCAACAAAGTAATTCGAAAGAAGATCCGTAAAGCCAAGGAAAAATGGTTACAAGAAAGGTGCAGAGAACTGGAGGAATTGGAGGAGAAACATGATCACTTTAACACACATAAATTAGTGAAAGAAGTTACATGCCGGATAAAGCCATGCAATCTGAATAATATAGTGAAGGACAATAGTATCATCTCTGATCCCAAGGACCTTCTCTATCATTGGAAGAACTACACACAACAACTCTATGCAGAGAATAACAAGAGAGAGTCCGCAGATGAATATGAAGGTGAACCTTCCCCAAAAATACTAAAATCAGAAGTATTCAAGGCAATTAAACAAGGCAAACAAGGAAAAGCAGCAGGACCAGATGAGATATATACTGAGATAATAAAACTACTGAATGATGAGAATGTAGTCTCCCTGGTAGAAATATTCAACAACATATATGAGACGGGTGAGATTCCACAGGACTGGCTCCAGTCAATATTTTTACCGATCCCAAAAACACCAAACGCAAACCACTGTGATCAGTTCCGCATGATCAGCTTATTGAGTCAAGTCTTAAAAATGTTCCTAAAAATAATCCATACGAGAATTTACAACAGATGCGAAAGAGAAATTGGCCCTACCCAGTTTGGGTTCAGACAGGGCTTCGGCACGCGGGAAGCACTCTTCAGTCTAACCGTATTACTTCAGAAATGCAGACACCAGCGCAAGGACGTTTTCATGTGCTTCATAGATTACCAGAAAGCGTTCGATTGTATCAAACACACTGATCTAATTAAGATGCTTCAAGACAGGATGATAGATAAGAACGATTTACGATTTATAAAGAACCTATACATGAATCAAACAGCATCGGTGAAGGTGGGAAGTGACACTACACAGAAATTCCCGATAGAGAGAGGAGTAAGACAGGGTTGCGTTCTATCCCCCCTACTCTTCAACCTATACTCTGAAGCAATCTTTGAAAATGCCTTGAAAGATACTGAGGACGGCATTAAAATTAATGGGCAGATTGTCAACAACCTACGCTACGCGGATGACACGGTCATAATAGCAGATGGTCAAGAAGCATTACAACGCCTCATAGACAGATTATCTACCGAAGGTGAACGACTAGGTCTAAAGATCAACATAGACAAAACGAGGGTGATGACAGTAGGCAGAACAGCCGATATGCAACTGAATATCACAGTGAATGGCAAGAAAATCAAACAAGTCGCTAAGTTTAGATACCTCGGGAGCTGGATAACTAATGACCTGGACCCAGACGTGGAAATACGAAGCAGAATTGAACAAGCCAGGGTAACATTCATGAATATGAGAGCTCTTCTCAGCAACAACAGTCTTAATTTGACATCAGGGTACCGTTTTGTAAAATGCTACATTTACTCTGTGCTGCTGTATGGAGTAGAGACATGGACAATAAAGGCCAATACCATGAACCGAAATGTGGGTATTCAGAAGAATGCTAAAAATTCCGTGGACGGATTATGTGTCGAACGATGGCGTTCTAAATAGAATTGGAAGAGAAAGAGAACTACTACAACTAGTGAAAAGGAGGAAGGCTGCATACCTGGGTCATATTTTCAGAAATTCTAAGTACCAATTCCTAAAGTTGATCATGGAGGGAAAGATCGAGGGAAAGAGAGGCATCGGGAGAAAGAAATATTCGTGGCTAAAGAACATAAGAGACTGGACAAACCTCGATGCCCATACACTTTTCAGAGCCGCGCAAGATCGAAACGAATATGCCAGAATTGTCGCCAACATTCAATGACTGGATGAGGCA
This sequence comes from Polydrusus tereticollis, assembly GCA_963920685.1. NCBI lineage: Eukaryota > Metazoa > Arthropoda > Insecta > Coleoptera > Curculionidae > Polydrusus > Polydrusus tereticollis. The sequence goes on from OY987329.1 coordinate 93,648,731, forward strand.
CCTTAAGAAGAAGAAGAATCACAAACATGCAAGCAAAGAGCTAATTACCAATTGTTGCAGAGGATACAACTAAATAGTAATAAAGCTAAATCAATGGATATTAAAGTAGTTTCTTCTAAGGTAAGAAATCATTAAAGAATATGAGGTAGATTATCTAAAGTTTTCTACTGACTCATCCCTCCCTAAGAGTCGTGATAAACAAGTAAATGAAATTTCGTAATAGAAATGAATAGGAAAAATATACATTTTTACCTTAGATTTCCAGTTTGCATTTATTTAAACGGAAACTTGATTCTTCAATATGTGGTTAATTTACGCAATGTATCTTGTTGCTTCCTTCGATCGCAAAGTAATAAAGAAGATTCAAAACAAAGTACAAAATAAACAATCTCTCACCAAATTCACCAAGACAAAAACAATAATAAACCGAAAAACCGCGATAGACCTCCAAACCCATGGAGGGTAAACTAGGTATTTCGTCGGTCTAATTATAATTTAAAAGGGGAGCGATGGGACCATTAGCCCAGCGGACCCGAAACCTAGCGCTTTACACCGATGGCCATCTCGAAACTCGATAGATTACTCGTATACGGCTTAATAGATTACTTCGCACGGCAAATCAAAGGGCAGTGTTGGATGTAAGAAACTTTAATATTGCGCTGATCAGGCAGACATTCAGGATGAGATTTGTTTTGACAAGGAATAAACTGGTATTTTGAATTTTGATTAGCGTGGAAGAAATTAATTTTAATACAAAATTTATTTTCTTATGAAAGCAGTAGGGAAAGCGGTGCTTTCACCGCACGCCCATGGGGCTGTACATTACAAATCGACCACAGAAATAAAAAATGATAATAGGATAAGAAAAGGAGAAGTCCTAACAACCTACTAAATATATTTTATTAGACCATCTACGCGTTTCGGTCACAAAGAAACATCCTCAGGGCTGCCTGCAATATAAAAATTAACACTTTAGAACATTTGTAAAACACTTCTCTTTTTACAAACTTGTTTAAGAATTTAGGAAAAAATCTGGTTTTAGCATGGCAGAAGTTGGGTTGTGATAGCAGATATAGGCTATGAAAACAGTTAGTTAATTTTTACTTACAGGCTCGGAAAATAATTGGCGTAAAGGAAGAGTTGATGGCGCACTAAAATTACTTGCAGGCGGCCCCGATGATGGTCATTTGTGACCAAAATGCATAGGTGGTCTAATAAAATATATTTAGAGGGTTGTTAGGACTTCTCTTTTGCTTACCCTAATATTAAAATATCCCTTCTGGATAGCAGTTACGACTTCATCAAATAAGAAATGTATCGTTAAAATTCAGATGATTTCTTTTTGGTATAAAATAAGTTGATCCAAAAAGTTTTCAATTTCTACAAAACTAAAATATCATACTCAAAAAACAACTTGATTTACAGTAATTACTTGTACCCAGATAGCACACGACATCCGCTGGACGTCCAGAATTGGTCCACAACATATCCATAGTGTCCATGGATATCGTAAGGACATCCACGGTATATCCTTACGATGTTCGTTAATGGAAGAGCAAAAAATATTTTGAAAACGTGCTTATATAGGGAGCAAAAGGTTAGAATAATTGTGAACTATTGTTGCGGTGCAAGAGATTAAAAGAGAAACTGCAAACAATCAAATAGTGTTCCTTTGTGTTGTGCCGATAAGAGCAAGAAATTAGTTGGATTGTATGTTTTTCCAGGTTAGTAATTAATTGTTTTGTATTGTTATACTAACAGAACGCTACAATTTCACAATTATTCTGAAAAGGAAACAAAAATTAGGATGCGGCAAGTTTTTTTTTGTCGCTACTGAATAATCATAAATTTTTATTTCTGTGGCCACTACCTATTACAAAGTTCCGAAGTAAAAATTTCATCCGTCATTGACCTATTCGTTACTAGAATGTTGCAGGTTGGACCTATTTCTGTTCTTTTTTAATCGTTTAGCATAAAATAGGACGCAAACATACTCAAGCTAAATTTAATGCTATAAACATAACCAATACCGAATAATTAAGCTCTAATTTTTCTGTTGTTGGCCTCGGCTTGGCGTCGCGGTTTTTTACGATTTCCCGCGTAAACTTTTCCATTTGGTTCCTAATTACCACTCTTGACTCATTTACAGTATTTTTGTGAAATAATATAAGTTATTACATTTAAAAATTAATTATCCCAAGAATCCAACTACGTAATTACAGACTTGCTAGACGGTCCACTCCGTCTTTTCCCTTTAACAATAATGCAAATTTTTTGGAGCCTTCTACATCATTTCACACCCTACTGTTAATTGATGAAGAAACTAATGAAAATGTTAAACTGGCAAACGAATTCTCTGATACCGACAGTGAAAGTTCCAATGCCTCTTGTGAGCTGTTGACCATGGTACCTGAATCCAATTGTTTGCCAGTTCTACAAACATTATTACCTTCATCACTTAAAGAGTCACGACCACTACTAGACAACCACAGTTTACCTGTGGCTATCAGGAATTGAAAAACAAGTTAGGTAAGGTACTGTTTTAAAAAGTTTTCAAATATAACTAGACAAATTTTATTTACTTTATTTTTGGTATTAAATATAGTTATTGGTATTTCCCAAGGGCTTTCCCTCAAATCTCCTTTTAATTTACCTTGCATTGATATTGTTTTAATTTTACGGTTACAGATAGACTTGCTAGCGAAGTTCATAATAACTTTACGTCACTTAAAGCTGTAACCAAGACCAGAATATTCTCAAATTCTTGGAATTATTTAATTTTCCTGTTAATAAAAATGAGGATTCTAAAGAAGTCAACAATTAATCTTTTTATTGAAGAAAACTTTTAACAAGCTGTAAGTTTGAAAACTATATTTTTAACTCCTGCCGCAATGATTAATTAAGTTATGGGATCTATTTAAATATAATTTAATTTCGTTTTTTGGACACATCAGATGTCGAGACTAGGTGAAAAAGACACATACGATTTTGTAAAAAGATGTTTTCAAGAAACCTTTCCTGATATATTAGCCAAATAATATACTTTTGATGGAACCAAGAGGAAGTCAGCATTTAAAAATTAAAAATTATGTTCGTTATTTATGGGTAAGTTTTTTTTAGGTTTAAGTAACTAAAGAAACCTTTCCATGAGACGAGGGCTCAAAAATGGACCGTTCTAAAAGTATATGAAGCTTTAATTTTACCATACTTTTCAGCTGCTTCAGAGGTACAAAATGGCAGCGATAAAAAGAACGTTGAAGCAGCTATTCGAAAATGTCTCAGAAGAGCCAACGAAAAGGTACATTATAAGAAATAGATATTAATATGTATATTAATATTAATGTCTGCAGAAAATATCCGAATCGTTTATGCATCTCCAGTAGGTGATTGGTCGATTGTTGGGGCTCGACCAATCGCCTACGGTTTCAGCTGTACTTGGAAATGGGCACAAAAGCTTTTCGGATATGATATATTATTATCGTAGTTATGCAGGTATAACAGTCAGTAGGTTTTAACTGTTAAATAAAGAGCTTATAAATGTCCATTAAATATCCATAAGAGTACTTTTCTGTTTGCGGTAAGTAATTATGTATATTTGTTATTATTATTGAGTCTGAAAACTAGCCACGAAAATTTTGACGTATATGAACTTATACTTTTGACTTCTTGAGTCTCGTAATTTTTATTAGGTTCATATGGTGGTAGCTACGTGGAAGAAATTACGCACCGGCAAAGAACCACCGTGTCGACTGTAGTGTGGTTATTACCAATCCACAGGTCATGCCTTCCATTTGTGTGTTTCTGAACCATCCAAAAGCCCGAATACTTGATGTTTACGGTTTAAGGCCGAAAAACCTACGACAATTATTTTAAGAAATGGAACGAATGGAAATAAATATGTTATTATTTTATTTTATTATAACAATATAAGACAAGAGAATAAAAAAGAAATTTTAATAAGAAAAACGTCGAAGGTCAGCTATGAGTACAAGACTCTAAAAGTGGATCCCTGTTCTTTACCTTAAGCATAATAATATATCCTTAGTGGAATGTTGTTCGGTCCCACATTTCTTACTTGCCAAAATCTTTTTATTAAAACACATTTTTATCACTTACTTTGTTATTTTTTTAAAGAAATATTTCATATTTCCCATTATTACTTCTTTTAAATGATATGACTGCAGGCATCCAATGACAATTTTTTTATTTTTAAGCCCGCAAATGTGAAGAGGTAAATCTTGGGTTTTTTTTGCAAGGATTTACATTTGGCTTAAAGAAAATTGGTTTCTTTTGAAAAGGTGTATAATATGTATTAAGCCCCAAGGGACTAAAAAGGTGAACTCTAATACACTTTAGCAAAATCCTATATAAAATGCTGTGTTTAATTTTTTTTTATTAAAATAAACTTGAAAGAAGTCATTCAAATTCAACATAAAGTGCATGCTACCGCCTATAGCAGGTGGAAATATGTCTAAGGAAACGAGAAAAATGTTTTTTCGCTATCAACTCATTCACACAGATAATTAGGCCTCATAAAAAAAATTTAATATCTCGTTGTGTACAGGCATAGTTTAAAGAATAAAATATAAGTTGCGTCACTTCGTCAAATTATTGAAACGACCTGCCTCTCACCCCGCCTGACCGGTCCTCCAGCACCGGTGGACCAGTCGATACAGAGCGTCTCACTGTGTGGTTTAAGTTATATTACGAGGAAGTGTACACGTTGTCCAAAAAATTCAATTTATTTAATGTTTGTTAAAATATAAAATGCCAGGTAACAGTGTTTGTCCAGTGGACGGTTGTAAGAGTCGAATAAACGACGGGCTATCATTTTTTAGATGCTCAAAAGATCAAGAAAAGTAGGTGGATTCTCGCTCTCCTGGTCAGGTTAATACCTGTGGTCGCCACGAGATGTAGCCACGTGCTGCAACTCTCATTCGTAAACTTGCATTTCTCTGTCAAAGCACTTTGAGGTCCCTTACCTTTCCGTCAGACTCGGAGCCTGCTGAAGAGCCGTAAACGGCGAAACGCGTCCAAAGATTGGGTCTGACGGAGAGGGTAAGGGACAACTCTGTATACGAGCTGATTTTAAGTTTGTGTTTTTCAAAATATTTTCATGGCTAGTGCTCAACGGAGGTTGCCCGCTTGATTTCGCCCAGAGCGGTTCATTTTAGAAATACACGACAAGCTACTGCGGCCCACCCGTACGTGGTTCAGCTTAGTATCCCTCGAACGACACTGTTTAGAAAAATTTTCATCTGGAGAACGTCATTACTCTGGAACGACCTTCTTGAGGCAGTGTTCCCCCAACGAGTATAATCTCCAAAGATTTAAGACTAACGTGAATAATTTTCTGCGCACACGCGCCGCTCGTAGAGCGCCATTAAAGATCAATCCTGCAGTGCTGTGCCTGCTGCTTGCTGCTTCACACCGAGGTGCGCTGGCTGTCAAAAGGTACTTGTTTGTCTAGATTTGACAATCTGCTTGGCTCTGTGATAGAGTTCCCGAAAAACACACATACAGAATTGCGCGATGACCTCATCTCATCCAAGAATGATATTGCGTAATTGACAGACCCCTATAAATTATTAAATGACGTGGATTTTCAGCTTCAAGGCGATGACTTAAACTTGATTAAAACAAAAAATACCGTTGCTGCTTTCGTCGTAGCCAAACTACTATTATTCAAAAGACATTTCGGCAGACGGGAATTCAATAACTTCCCTAATTTATTAGCAGTATCGTTCAACGTTCAAACAACGACGACTTGTTTATTTACTTGACAGTAACACTTGGAAAATCCTCTCGGTGATTTCAAGGAACGATTCGAGGACATTTTAAACATGGACATATCAGACTAGTTAGAAGAACAACTTATAGAACTGACAACAAACAAGGAATTAAAAATTAAATTGAAGAATTGCTACCAAGAATTTTAGCTGCAAAAGTCAAGCTCGCAACTGCGCCCAGGGTTATGGTCAATGGTTCAATAATTTCTGATAGCATTCCCATCGTCGTATTTATCTGGACGTGGATTTAGTGCTGTACACTGAGAAAATCGGGTCAACTAAACAATTTAGTTGAATTTTTTTAATTACCACAATTCAAATTTTAGTTCTGATAATCTATTTTTTAGTTATCGCAATAGTTCTCCCAGCTAATTTATTTTTCTTGGACCACTCTGGCTGTGACAACGTACCAGTTTTCTTGCCAGAACTAAATTACTGAGTAACAAAAGGATTTTACTTAATATTGAATGTTGTGATACCTTGTTGCGGCTATCTAATTAGGTGGGTTAAATTATCTAGATTGCAGCAACCAGTTGAGATAACTCAAGGTTTAATTATCCCTACATATTGTCATAATTAAAATCAACTAATTTTGTAAAGTTATACCAGCCTGAAACGCTATTTAAATAATCTTCGGTCTTTTCGATTCCACCGACAGTCACCGAGTCAACCGAACGGAAATTCACGCCCCGTCCAGACTCGTTAGCTAGTTATTTTTTCTATGAGTGCACCATATATTTCTGTGCTGTGCATGCGATTTCTTACTTATTGGCCGTTAATAATGGTGTCTGTGTTTCCTGAATATGTACAAAGTCCTGCTTTTACAGTGGAGTTGGCAGGAGTATGTATAAGAAGTCCTTGAAGGTATATCTTGCAATTGTTATTTACCTATTATTATAATTAATATTAATATAACCTAAAAATTTATATAACTGTGTTGTATTTTTTAACATCCCTTTCTTAAAGTATTCAGTGATACTTTTGACATTTTAAGATCATTGGACGTGCCAAATATCTAAGTGACATTTGGAAAAAGATGTATTTTTGTTACTTATTGATAATAAGAATTTGTTTTATTTTATGATTCCACCATATTATTCTTTTGCCACTTTTTGCCTAATTTATTTTTTTTGTTATGTACATATAAATATTTTGTTTTTTGAACAATATAATTTCATTCTAAAATCTAAGTGGGTACCTATCATTTTTGGTAAATTTATATTTTCATAGGCTTTATATTTTATTTACTATAGAGAATTTTGCCAATCAATGTTTGAGATTCGAAGTTTCAGCTATCATCAAGAAATTATAAAAAAAATGTTTAAAATCTATGAATATTTTAGAAAAGAATCAAAATATTGTTTGGAAAATAAAATTATTAAAACATATATGAGGCAAAAAGGAGGTAAAAGAAAATGGTGGACGCACAATATAAAATAAATGAATTCTTGTAATCAACTAAAAATTAGAGCTGCCGCAATTAATATCCTTTGTTGGTACAACTAAGAATATGAATTGCTACAATTAAACATTTTAGTTAATCCAACTAACTTAACTAGTTGTCACAGCCAGAATATTTGTTGCAACTACAAAAGGATTTGGTTATCCCAACAATTCAACTATAGTTGTCATAGACCGTGTTAACTTTTTAATTGAGTTGCTGCAATACACTTCTTTAGTTATCACAACTAGGATATTAGTTCTTACAACTTATTATGGTGTGGCTGTGATAACAATGACATTTAGTTATTGCAACAAAGGAAAATTGTATACGCCCTAACTAAACCAGTTGAGTTGTGATAACTCGACGATCGGTCTGTCCCCTATTTTATTAATTTTTCTAGTTGTGGCAATTAAATTTTTAATTGTGGCAACCCGTTTTTTTTCTCGGTGTAGCAACGTTGTTAACTAAACTGCTGGCCACTCGAACTTACCGATAGAGATTTTTAGGCAAAATTTAAAGTTTAATATTTTCAACAGGAATGTAAATTTTTCAAAGCCGATTGCAGATTTTGAAAGCTGGTTTTTTTCGGATTAAGCTGCATGACGTATATTTATTGTAGGACCATAGGTTTATTATATACGGGGTGATCAATAATGTCATGCAAAAAATCAAAAAGTTTGTATGAGTGAAATTTCCAAAATAAATTTTTTTGGTCGTTGCAATAGGGTCCGTTACTTAGGTAACATCAATATCTCTAGACGTTTTTGTCAGTTTTTGGATTAAGGACGTTAGGTCTTGTACACACTACTAAACATAAAATGTGGGTAGCAAAATTTTTAAAATGCTATAACTTGACATTGGATGGACGGTTCTTGATGATTTTTGCGGATTTGGAATCCTTATTTCACGTAGATTTTCTACGATCTAAATATTTTATTTGAGGGTGGAAATTTACACATTATACCGGGTCGATAATAGACAAAAACATAGCGACAAGAACAAGTTTATTACATTATATTCTACAATATACAAGATTGGTTAACAACGGCCCAAAGTCAATCCTTACAAAATTTCTAATTCTAAGCCTAATTTAAAGGTTACTGCAATCCCTAAAAAAATCTGATATACTGTAATAACAAAGATTAGGTATGTATGGAAAAGGATACCTAGTGATAATTGATATTGGTAATTTTTAGTTAATAAAAAAAAATGGCCTGAAAAACATAAATTGTTTGTCCATTAATTTTTGTTTTCAACCCACTGCGTCAAAGATGGGAATTACAACCTTGCATTTTTGGAGTTTAAAATGAAATTGGGTATTTGTTGGCAATAGCGTGTTAAAAGGACGAGGTCATTAAAAGCAACCGGCAAATATCAATGGAAAAATGCCAAGTGTCCTATCTTTAAATACCTAATCTTTGGTAATAATTTACCCGAAATTAAGTAGGTGCATTATAAAAAAAAGGAACTAATATTTTGTTGGTCCTCCTGCTCGACGTATTACTTCCCGACATCTGTTTGGTAGAGTATCCACAAGATTATTTATAAAATCTTGTGGAATATTCTCCCATTCTTCACGAATGGCCTCATTAAGCGTTGCAAAGGTTGCAGGGGGTACATCACGCGATCTTACTTTAAGTTTTAAATAAGACCAAACGTGTTTGATGACATTAAGATCCGGAGACTTTGCAGGCCAGTCCATCCTATTGATGTTCTGTGCCTGCAAAAACTCTGTGATCCTTCGCGCTCTATGAGGTGGAGCGTTGTCATCCACCAATAGAAATTCTGGACCGTAATTTCGAGCAAAAGGAACAACAATAGGTTGCAAAATTTCCTCCTGATAAACATTAGCGTTAACAGTTTGGTTGGTAATGAATAGCTCGGTTTTACCATTTCTTATGATACCACCCCATACTGTTACACCTCCGCCACCAAATGCCTCTTGAGGGGCCATGTTTTCCTCCAAATACCGCTGATTTGGCCCTCTCCAAACTAATATTCGGCCATCGGAGTGAATCAAATTAAATCTTGTTTCGTCAGAAAATAAACAATGGCTCCACTCTGCATTACCCCAATTCGCATGCCGATTTGCCCATGCCCGCCTATTCGCTCTATGGTGTCGTAATAACAACACACATTTTGCTCTGCGACGGGCTCTAAAATTTAAAATGTTTGGCATTATGTTGTTTTTGTAAAAATAAATTCTCACCTTAAGTTGTTTTTATTCAATGTTCTTCTTACTGTTCTGTTCGAAACTCTCACCCCAGTTTGTTGCCTTAAAGAGTCATTTAGTTTCCTAGAGTTCTTTGTTCTATTCACCATAGCTTCTCGAATTAAAATTCTTTGGGTTCTTTGGTTTATTTTTTTTGTATGTCCACCCCCATGCCCATAATTATGATCACCAGTAGTTTCGACGCGACGGTTTAAATTATAAATTGTCTTTTGGCTGACATTGTAAATGCGCGCAATTTGCTTTTTTAGCATTCCTTCGTTGAGAAGTCGAATGCAATTTTCTCTTTCTGTCGTGGTTAAACGCCTCATATTAATTAAAATTTACAAAATTATAACATTGAAATGTGTCAGGTTATTTTTAAAATAATGTTAACTATTTTTAATTCCATAGCAACAAATTTGTTTTTGCAATGCCTACTTTGAAATTGACGCGTCGCGTAGAAATTACAGTCGATCATAAATATGGGCATCGGGGTACATATTTTCGACCCGGTATAATGTGTAAATTTCCACCCTCAAATAAAATATTTAGATCGTAGAAAATCTACGTGAAATAAGGATTCCAAATCCGCAAAACTCATCAAGAACCGTCCATCCAATGTCAAGTTATAGCATTTTAAAAATTTTGCTACCCACATTTTATGTTTAGTAGTGTGTACAAGACCTAACGTCCTTAATCCAAAAACTGACAAAAACGTCTAGAGATATTGATGTTACCTAAGTAACGGACCCTATTGCAACGACCAAAAAAATTTATTTTGGAAATTTCACTCATACAAACTTTTTGATTTTTTGCATGACATTATTGATCACCCCGTATATAATAAACCTATGGTCCTACAATAAATATACGTCATGCAGCTTAATCCGAAAAAAACCAGCTTTCAAAATCTGCAATCGGCTTTGAAAAATTTACATTCCTGTTGAAAATATTAAACTTTAAATTTTGCCTAAAAATCTCTATCGGTAAGTTCGAGTGGCCAGCAGTTTATAAAGGAAAATCGGCTTCATGTTACTGAACGTGGTGACTTACGGCTGTACTTTAGTAAACTCGAGCCTAATATTAACTCCTTAAAATGCATCAGATTCATCTTTCTTAATAGAGAAGTTTTAATTTCAATGTTTTAATTGTTAATAATAATATTTCTGAATATGATGAAGTATACGTTTTAATTGCTTGTAGCATTCTTCCTTCAACTCAGAAATAGGATAGGAGCCATATCCTGTCAGATATAATGCACGTTTATTAAATAGGTGCGCGACAGATGGTAAGTAAAAGAAAAATTGGAGGGCTCTAGAAAAAAATATATTCTCAAAGTGGGCGCTGGGCGAAATAGGTTTGAGGACCACTGATATAGATCCATATAAAAAGGAGGTTGCTGGCTGGGGAACAATATCTGACCATTGTACCTCCAAAATCACTAAGCAATAATTTATGATCCCATTTTAAACATAATTTGAATAACAAATAAAATCTCAAATGTACAATATTTACTTGCTTATCGTAAGTGGTCTAGACTATTCTGACGCAAATTTTGGGCTATTTTTGATAGCCTGTATTTCAAGATCATTTTATTTGTTTGCATTTTTAAAAATATTACATTTTGATTTCTTGGCAACACCAATACAGAATATTCCACAAAAGAAGTTCTGTATAATCCACCTAAAATCATTTGTCATTTTATTGGCAGTTACAATGAACACGTCTAAGAATAAACCACTAAATCTTGAATTTCTTCATGTTTTCTCAGCATTTTCATTGATTCAAAAAAAAAATCACTATTTTACTTTAGGTTAGGTTAGTTCAGGTTAGGTCAGTTAACTAACCTGACACGACATAAAAGAAACATTGTAAGTAACAACTAGTAAAGCTTTCAATTTCCATGGAAAGTAAAACTAGACGATTTTTATTTTACAAAAAAGTAATGTATAATAAATATAATAACATTGATTCATTAAATAATGTCTGAAATTATTAAAATAACTTGTTATGCAACAATCAATACGGTTAGAAAATAACCTAAACTAACCTAACCTAACCTATGAACTTACGACTTATAAAAATCTAATCAATTTAGGAAGTTTAAATAAATCAAATTCAATTTTTTTATGCGGAACATTTTTCTTGGGATACCTATTATTTCCATATTTAATAAAAAGTCATGTCACTACTTGCTATTTTTTCCTTTCGTGGTATAATTACTTTTTAAATGATTTACTTTGAAAACGAGTTTATCCTTAATTATGAGAAGCAACCTTAATTACTTGCGCTTGACTTTTAATTTAGTTGGCGCTTTTTGAGAGTAAACACACGAATCTTTCTTGCACGCTTAAGGCCAAACCTTGAATTAAAAATAAAATGTTATATTTTAAATTTCGGGCTAATACTATAATTATTTATTTGCATTAAAGGAATCCTTTTTTCTTACCCAGTATAAAATATTTATAAAACACGAGAAAAGTCAATTACTTGGAACTTACCCTAAGTTGAAATCACTTTCTTCGCATAATTACGGGACATATATAAGGTGATAAAATACGAATGTCTTTCTTCGATTAAACTATTTTTACTGTACAACTACGACATTAATTCCAAATCCACGAAAGCCGTTTTTACAATTCAACCAGAGAGAGATTGCGTCTATGTGAAATTTTGCTAAATTTGCATTTACCGTCCTGTATTGCGGAACAATAATTCATACAAACCAAAGCCAATCAATCTAGTCTAAGACCAATCATAAAGCCCTTATAATGCTTTAAGCCGCGTTCAAATGTCTTTAGTATTTCCTAAGATATTTAATTTGAAAATTTCAAATATCGACTAAAAATTTTCCTTATGCGTTTTAAAGTTTCAGAAATTTATTTTATGAAGAATATCCAAAATAGAAATTTTGTGTTTATTCTTTTTGTAATATTACATTTCAGCGCTATTGGAATTTGTAATATAGGTATAAAATATTTGTTGTTTGACATGGCTTTTCTTTTATGTCCTCCCTTTCTATTTTCTGAACGGATAAAATTAGCAAATTAAATCTAGCGAGCGGATAATGGATGCTTAAATGCTATATTTCAGTGTATAATAGAGGGATACAATGTCAAGATGGAGGCTGTGGGCATTTTGAAAAAAAAATTAATGGATAGCTCCCTATATATTAGTTTCAAGTTCTCAATGCGCACTTTTAACATGGTTTTCGTGAAGTAGGCGTTTATTTACTTCGCATTGAGGATTAGAGGTAAGGAAAACTATACAAGTATTATTATTACGTAGTGTAGACCGGCATTTAATTAACATAAAAATTACTTACTATATTACATCCTTATTCTATCTTTTAGATCCTCAATGTTATCTGGTCTATTCTGATAAAGTCACTCCTTCAAATACCCTTATAGAAAGAAATCCAATGGTGTAAGGTCCAAAGACCTTGGTGGCCATTTAGTTGGACCCCGTAGACCTATCCAGCAATTTAAAAAAAATTTCGTCTTCGAACATTTACACCAAAGAGCGGCGGTGCGCCATCTTGAAACTACATTATTTAATGGGGAATATATCCTTGGGGAATATAAGGAAAAATAGCTGATAATGCAGGTATTAAATGAAATGAGAGAAAATCTAAGTAACGCTGAGCAGTAAGATATTTGTCAAAGAAACATGGTGCTATAATTTTGCTATTAATTATTCCAGGCCACACATTTACTTTTTGAGGATGTTTTGTATGACCTATACGTATTCACTGTGGATTTTGATCAGACCAGAATCTAAAATTATGTCCATTGATCATTCGATATAATAAAATGTGGCCTCATGAGAGAATTATGATTATTTTGGATGGACGGACATTGTTTTCTTCGCATCTTGCCATCATTTCCTCACAGAATTATAAACTTTTATTGTAATCGTCCTCCAGAAGTTTTTGTACAATATAAACTTTATATAAGTGATACTTCTGCGGAAACTCTAGTAATAATATCGTTTTTAAACGCTAAGGTAATAGTCGAATAATGCGGATTCTTACTTACTGATAGGAGTATATCAAGTTTTTTTTTATCTTCAGTTAAGGGGGATGGTCGGTCGCTTTCATTCTTTTATTATTAATTAACTCGAACGAAGTAGATATCTGAATATTTAAATATTTTTATTGTCAAAATTTGGGGTTATGTTCATTTATGATAACCAGGCTTATAGTATGTTCGTTGAGTTGTTCCATTTGACCCTTGGGTAGTTCACTCTAGAACATTGATGATATTGCACTTTTCACCATTCGATAAATTGGTATGCCATTATTTGTTTTTAAATTGCATATTATGCAGGGTAAACTGCTATTAGTTTTCCACATGTCAAGTTGGTTTGATTTTGTCATTTTATCGAACTGAGACCACTTTCATCAATTGTCTGAACATACCAATTTTTTTGACATGACAGTTAAGGGACACCTGTCATTTGATCTTGACCTTTTTCGAGGAGATTTTGACTTTACGTCACTTTATTTAAGATCACTCTTGAAGGTGGAAGTCGGCGGTTATTAAAAGGGGCCCACTATTATGTGATTTGAACAGGTCCGCCGCCACAACTGTAGTTGGCACCTCAGGGGTAGTAGAGCGTCCTCATCTCTTCGCTGGTAAGATTTCTTTAATTCTTTTTTTTTGTGTCTCCTTAATTTTTTTGATAACCTCCAATTTTCCTACAACATGTGCAATTTAATTTTTAGATCTGCACATGAGGCCTCATTTCTTTGTAAATTTTTTTGAGATGGTAGCACCAGACAACCAATGAGGTAGGATATATTTTCGATTTATTTTAACCAGGTATCTAATTCGCTGTTTCGATTTTAGGGTTTTACATTTTATATTTTAGTTGCAATTTTGCTTTTGCTTCTATCGAAGCGTTTATTGTTGAATATGTAACAGGCGTTACATATTCATATTCCTTTTGACCACGTGTTGAAATTGAATCTGCATTGAGAGACCACATGGCCTGTAACCTGTATATATGTGCTGTCTTGTACTGTTCGGGTCCACCAGACTGGAGGCAGGGAGCCTATTAATTTAAAGCAAAAACCACATGGGATTTGGAACATCTGGGAAATAAGGCCAGTGTATTGTGATAATTTTTAATCCCTTTATAACCTTAACACCATAAATTTCACTCTAAAACTAACTTTAAATTTGTAATACCACCTTGGTAACATTTAGAAAGAATCTAGGTATTATGACCATGCGAGTATGCAGGTTCTAGAACATTCTCTTTTCCTCTTTTAAACAACTATAGGTGATAACCAGTTACCAGGCGAGTAAAACCCTTCAGGTCTTCCCATGAGAATATAATTTTTTTTAACTTTAATATTTAATTTAGTAATTGATTTCAATATTTCATCTCATTGTGGAATCCAATTTAGTGATCCTAATAAATTACCCCAATTGTTGTTTTACATATCTGTGTTTTATTGTTACTCACACTACTGCAATACGAACTATTACCATCTTTAGAAGCAAGCGGTTTTCCTATTTTAAAACGCTTTGTAAGTATTAAGTTTTTTAACCATTTAAAATAGGTGGCGTCCAAGACATCAAAAAAGTGTACAACTGCTTAAGGCAAGGGCTCCGAGCCTCCGACACAAGAGCTGCCGTTCGCACCATGGTACGTAAAGTTGCCTTGCAAAGGTAATTTTACGGCACATAAAGTAGCGCCTTTGAACGTGGGGCATAGTACACTTTTTGAACATATTTTGCAGACTAATGCACGAGTGACAATAAAATTTTATTAATTTTATCTGGATCCATTATGTTTCAAGTTTTTAAATTTCACTAATTAGTACATTTTTATTTAAGTATATTGGTAAAAATATACAGAACACATATATTGTTGGCCTAATAAGGATTATTTTTTTATTGACTCACTGTGTCAAAGACACCGAGTTCTTTTATTTCGTAAAACCCTCATTGGAGTATATAGTTAAACACATTACCTTATTAGTTAAACTTTGAAGTTTTTTAGCAACATTTTTTACAAACTGATATACAGGGTGTGTCAATGTTTATAAAGCTGAGTAAGACCATCTTGTTTCTTACATTGTTATAAGTCGGTTAATTTTAATTAATTATATTTTGTTTTAATTCACATTGCCTATTAGACAGTGATACTTTAACATAATCCATAGACATTATTCAAGGTTGAGATTGACCAAGACGTCAATAAAAGGTTCATCAAAGAAAACATTTTCTTTAATTTTTCATTAAACAAGGTGTAATTTTTTATCTAAAATTTTACCTGTAAAGACTTTGTCAAATCATACTAGTATGCTGTACTTTAATAAGTTCTGAATAACTTTGAAACTCTCACAAATATTTTCTTTATACAGGGTGTACAGGGTGGTAGAGTGTTTTTGATATACAGTGTGATTACATTTTGAAATATTTTTTAAAATTTTAATACATTTTGATAATTTCGGTTTTAAACTGAAGTATTGATTTGAACTTTGAAAATTTTATACAGGGTGTATATACCTAGGTGACCTCTTGGACTTTAATGATTTTATGGACTCATGATTTTAATTTTTTTTTTGGCAGAATTTTACTGCATACATATTCTATAAGAATATAGTACAGTTACATTTTGTGACTTGATATACAGGGTGAAACAAATATTTTGGTTTGGCTTCTGATTAATATTTTTTTATTTACCATCGATAGATGAGCTACTGAATCAAATATTTTGAATTGAATTGAGTTATTGTTTTTTATAGACATTTTATTTTTAAATTTAAACTTTTATCATCATGGATATTTTTGAATTTCTACCCAATCACTTATTAGAGTATGATTTAGATTATGAAATGAAGATTCGACTTTTAACTTCACAACGTACAGTTGCGGAAAAGCGAAAAATATTTTCTCGAATTCAAAAAAGAGAACAAGCTCAACCCGGAAGAGATATTAATTTAGAAATTTGTACTTTAACTTTCAATGAAGAGAAACTTGGTATTCAACGAAGTTTAGATTCAATTCAAAAGGTTATAGATGAATTCGAAGGAAATGCTAATGATTCGGTTTTTGGTAGGGTTAAATCGCGTTTAGCTCACGTTTCTGGTAGGGCAAAAAGAATTCCTATACCGGAAGATGAACAACAGGCAGCTGAAATATTTTCTTATATTCAGAATATAAGTGCCAATTGTTTATTGTTAGAGTCAGACTTATTTGATAAAATCGAACCTGGACAGGATCCGGAACCTTCAGTTCCTACTGCTCCAATTATTAACGTAGCAGCTCCGGTTGTACATTGTTTCAGTCGTAATATTCCTATAAGTGAATGGCAAGTTAATTTTAATGGCGACTCTAAGAAACTTTATCCTTTTATAGAAAGATTAACCGAGTTAGCTCAAGCGCGTAATGTTTCATCTCGTGATTTATTTAATTCTGCTGCCGAATTTTTTACCGGTAATGCATTTGTTTGGTATTGGAGTATAAAATCTTTAATTAATGATTGGGACTCTTTGATTTTAAAATTAAAAAAGGATTTTTTTACATGATGATATAGATGATGATTTGTGGGAACAAATTAAAAGAAGGAAACAAAAGAAACATGAGTCAACAGTTGTTTTTATAGCACATTTAGAAGCTCTTTTTGCTAGACTATCAAGACCCCCTGCTGAAGTCTCTAAGGTCAAATATATCAGGAAAAATATTTTACCTGAATTTATTAATCGATTAGCTTTGGTCGATATTGATTCTGTTTCTAAACTTTCTGAACTTTGTCGTAAGTTAGAAGAGTCAGAATATATGCAGGATAAGAGTAGACCTAGAGATGAAGTAGCTGGTATTGATCAGGCTGGAAATTTTCATAAGAATCCTGGAATTAGTAGAAATTCTAATAATAATAAATTTAAAAGAAATTTTAAGAATAACTCTCAAGGTTCTCATAATCAGTCAGGTTCTAGACAAGATAATAATGCAAATAATAAGAATGATAACAAAAGTGATAGCGTTAAAGCTTCAGTGGTTTGTTGGAGTTGTAAAATACCTAACCATACTTTTTTAAATTGTAGTGCTCCTAGAAGCATATTTTGTTTTAAATGTGGTGAGGCTAACGTAAAGACTACTACTTGTCCCAAGTGTACAAAAAACTAAAAAGGGATGTGTCACTTGGAGGCCGTCTCACTACTCCCAAAACAAGCGCCTCTAATAATATTTTTTACAATTCAAACAGATCATTTTTAAAATCACAAACATTTTATAATTCCAATTCAAATTCTTTAAATTTGTTGAGTACTAATAAAGATTTAGTAAATAAAACATATTTTAGCCAGACTGATTGGGATAACTGGTTAAGAAGAGTTTCTGAATTTTTTAAGCATAATAAAACTTCTTTTAATAAGGTTTCATCTTCAGACAATCATGTTTCACCACTGTTCGTTAATAAACATTTGGATAACCGACCTTATATTAATGTTAAGTTACTTGATGTGGACATTTCCGTTTTATTAGATTCGGGTGCTACTAGTTCCGTTGTTGGATCGGCAGGTTTAAAGGTTTTAGAACAAACAGGTCTTAAGATATGCCAAACCCAGGTTAAAAGTATTTGTACCGCAGATGGTAAGGCACAATGTGTTAAAGGCACAGCTGATTTGCCAATTGTTATTGATAATATTTGTTCAGTTATTAATGCTTTAGTGGTACCTTCTTTGCCACATGCATTTATATTTGGGTGCGACTTTGCAAAAAAATTTAATATTTTGGTAAATTTTAGTGATAATTCGTGGCATGTACAATCCATGAATGCTAAATTTGAACTTATTGTGTTGAATAATGAACATAATCATTCTTTAAGTGGAGTTTATCCTCAGTTGAATTCTTTGGACGATCTTTCTAGATTATAACGTTTGAGAGCAGATAAAGTCATATCTTCTTTTAACGAAATTTGTTGTAAGGATAAGTTAGGACGTACTAATAAAATTACTTTAACTATTGATACTGGTGATGCGATCCCTTTTAAAAAGAGACCTTTTTCTATGTCTCCATATATGTCAAAAATTTTGAATGAAGAGTTAGACGAAATGATACAATTAGGTGTAGTTGAGCCATCTAAGAGTTCATGGTGTTCGCCTGTTTTATTGGTCAAGAAACCAAATGGATCATACCGTCTTTGCTTTGATGGATGTGCTATCAATGATGTCACGAAACCTGATTGTTATCCTATGCCTAACATAGATAGGATTTTGTCCTCACTTCGTCATGCTAAATATATTTCATCTATAGATCTTCGAAAAGCTTTTTGGCAAATTCCTTTAGATGAGTCATCAAAAGAGAAAACCGCTTGTGCAGTAGTGGGCAGAGGTTTATTTCAGTTCGTCACAATGCCCTTTGGTCTTAGAAATGCCGCACAGACGCAACAGCGCCTCGTAGATGCTATATTTGGTCCTCGTTATGAGCCCAATGTTTTTACCTATCTTGATGATATCTTGGTGGTATCTGAGGATTTTAATTCACATATAAGGTTGTTGGCAGAAGTTAAAGAAAAACTAAAAGATGCAGGTTTAACCATGAATTTGGAAAAATGTGATTTCTTTAAAACCTCTTTGAAATTCTTGGGTTATATCGTGGGTTCGAATTCTTTGCGTACAGATCCACAAAAGATTGAGTCAATGATAAATTATCCTAGACCAAGGCACACTACTGAAGTGAAGCGTTTTGTTGGACTTTGTTCATGGTACAGAAGATTTATCAGGGATTTTTCGACATTAATGTCTCCTATTAATGATTTGTTGAAAGGAAGAAAAAAAGGACAGCCTATACAGTGGAATAGTGCTGCAGAGGAATCGTTTGTCAAAATTAAGCAACTTCTAGTATCTGCTCCTATCTTATCACAGCCAGACTTTACACAACGTTTCTATATTTCTAGCGATCCATCAAATACTGGATTAGGCGGAGTTTTATCGAAAATTATAGATGGGGAAGAGCGAGTAATTGCTTATGCCAGCCGATCTTTATCCAGAGCTGAGCGAAATTATTCTGTGGTAGAAAAAGAATGTCTTGGTGTGCTGTTTAATATTGAAAAGTTCCGAGGATTTATTGAAGGTGTTCCTTTTACGGTCATTACCGACCATTACAGTTTATTATGGCTTAATTCAATTAAAAATCCTAGTGGAAAACTAGCTCGATGGGCAGTTCGTCTTAGACAGCATACATTTGATCTAGTACACAGAAAAGGAGCTCAAAATGTCGTTCCAGACGCGTTGTCGCGTATTCCAAGTAATGAAGCAGCTGAAGATAATTATTCAAATTCCAGCATTTTAGAGGAAATCGTTGTTGGTGCACTGGATGTTGATCGTATTGATCCATGGTACGATAATTTACGTCAGAAAATTTTAGATACTCCAGAGAGTTACCCGCTATAGAAAGTTGAAAACGATTTTGTTTATAAATTTATCCCAAATTCTTTTGCTATGAAAATTAATCTTCCGGAATGGAAATACCTAGTTCCTAAGCCGCAAAGAGAAGAAATCATAGATTCTTGTCATAGTCCTCCTAATTGTGGTCATTTTGGCTTTTATAAAACTTTTCATCGTTTACAAGAACAATATTATTGGCCAAAAATGCGTCAAGACGTTCTCAGATTTGTCAGAACTTGTTTAGTATGTGGAGCTCAAAAAGCCCCCAACACTTCTCCGATGGGATTAATGGGTAAAGAAAAACAAGTAAGCTATCCTTTTCAAGTCATAGCAGTGGATTTAATTGGACCTCTTCCACGGTCGAAGAAAGGAAATAAATGGCTTTTGGTAGTAGCTTGCTGGTTTACCAAGTATACCATGCTTTTTCCCTTAAGAAGTTCAAAATCTCAATACGTTGAAGATGCGTTGGAGAATAAAGTTTTCAAGTACATGGTCCTCCATCTCTTTTGATAGCAGATAACGGTTCTCAATTCACGTCGAAAACTTTTTAAAATTTAAGTGACATGTATAGTTTTAATATTAGATTCAATCCAGTTTATTCTCCCCAATGTAATTTTGTAGAGCTAAACAATAGGACGATTGGTACAGCTATAAGAAGTTATATAGATACTCATGATAATTGGGATAAACAAATTTCTAAGATTCAACAAGCTATTAATAGTTCTAAGCACGAAGTTACAGGTTTTACTCCAGCATTTTTGGTTTTTGGCAGGCACGTTCCGTTGTCAGGAAATTATTATAACGATTTGAAGTGTTTGAAGGATATTTTTGTAGAAGTTAGAAGTAAGATTCATAGAGCGTATGAACGCAATTCTCGAGCGTATAATCTTAGAAAGCGTGATATTTCTTCTCAGGTCGGCGACCATGTCTGGCGTCGAAATAAAATTCTTTCTAGTGCAGTAGATAAGTTCACAGCAAAGTTGGTCCCCAAATATATTCAGTGTATAGTACGTAAAAATTTTTCTAATTTAGTATATGATTTATAAAATATTGATGGTTCTAAAGTTGGAAAGTGGCATATCAAAGATCTGAAACCTTTTAACACTCCTCTTTCGGGTAGTTCTGATTCTGAAAGTTCAGATCAGGATTAATTTTTATTAAGTCATATTTTTTATAGTTTGCTAACCTCTTGTCAATTTGTTTTTGGATTTGATGTGGAGGGTGACGACCCTATCTATCTATCTAACTATCTATCACCCTATCTATCTATCTAACTATCTATCAATCTGTGTACTGTACGGTACTTTGATGTACTGTAAGTGCTATGCTATAGTATATAGCTGAATGTATCTATGAATCTATATTTTTTAGATTGTAGAACTAGATGTTTCTATGAATCTATGTTTTTTTAGATTATAGTCCTTTAGTATGACAAGAGATATTTTGGATTTATTGATTATACATAGCGTATCTTATGTTTTGAATATCGACCATATTCAAAATTTACTACCGATCACGGTATGTTTAGTTTTTTTGTCGCGGACAAATTTTTGGATTAGTATACCTAAAGTGCTAGGTGTATTTGTTAAATGCACAGTGCGTGCATATTAAGGTATTTTAGTATCTTTCATTAGCAAACTATAATCAATACTATAATGAAAACTATAATCAATGCTATAATGAATATTATAATTGATTTTTGAGGAACTTCTAAAATATGGATATTTTAGTACGGTTTGTTCAGGTTAGTATTAACTGACAATATATATTTTGGGTCGTATTTGCTTTTTATAGAGTTTGTATTTCCAAGTGCTGGAAATATTTTTGGGTATTTGTCTCTTAGAAGATAAGTACATTTGGATAATACTTTGGTATTATTATATTAATACTTTAGAATCTGGTGGGTATTCTTCTCTTTCACTCGGGATTCGCAGTGGGCATTTGGCCTGATGATGATTCGCCGAAATTTGATGATTTTTTTGTTGAATCGTTTGATTCACTCTTTTGGTTGATAAGTAAGTAGACTAGATGTTGTCTGACAATAGCATAAAGATGTATCGAATACGGCTTTGTTATGACATTTAGGTTAATTGTTAGCACGACTAATAAGATTGTTCTATGATTATTTCGTATGGCATGACAATCTGTCTATTTTCTTTGGTATATCCAAATTGGCTGGATTATTGTATATTTTGTAATATTTGACATTTTGTATTGTTTAGACAAGTTTGTGAAGTTTGTAGTGCATCTCATCTTGCGGATAATTTTGGCAACCTCTACCAAGATTGACAGATTTCTACGTGAATCTGGCATCTTTTTACCGATTTTGACGTTTACCGATTTTGACGTATTTTTACCTATTTTGACATTTTCCTGAATTGACTTTACCAATATTGTCTTCCGAAAGGACGTGTGATACGCGCAGTTATCAAGCTAAATTTATCTTTCTGATAATGAGAGGGTACAGTTTTACAAATAGCCTATTGGGATAGTCTATTTTTTTTTCGGAGAGGGGTAAATGTAGCATTCATTTTTGCTATATATGTATATTTAGAGGATGCTACATGGTTTTGTGTAAGATATTTTTCTACATTATTTTTCTATGTTTTCTGTGGATTTTAAGTTTAGTGTTTTGGTGCAGAGGTTCATGTTTTACAGGCCACGGTCCTATCATGAATATTTTTTTGTATATTCTTCATTCCTTTTATTATTAATTAACTCGAACGAAGTAGATATCTGAATATTTAAATATTTTTATTGTCAAAATTTGGGCTTATGTTCATTTATGATAACCAGTCAGTAGTTCATTTGGCTTATAGTATGTTCGTTGAGTTGTTCCATTTGAACCTTGGTTAGTTTACTTTAGAACATTGATGATATTGCACTTTTCACCATTCGATAAATTGGTATGCCATTATTTGTTTTTAAATTGCATATTATGCAGGGTAAACTGCTATTAGTTTTCCACATGTCAAGTTGGTTTGATTTTGTCATTTTATCGTACTAAGACCACTTTCATCAATTGTCTGAACGTACCAATTTTTTTTGACATGACAGTCAAGGGACACCTGTCATTTGATCTTTACCTTTTTCGAGGAGATTTTGACTTTACGTCACTTCATTTAAGATCACTCTTGAAGGTGGAAGTCGGCGGTTTTTAAAAGGGGCCCACTATTATGTGATTTGAACAGGTCCGCCGCCCCAACTGTAGTTGGCACCTCAGGGGTAGTAGAGCGTCCTCATCTCTTTGATGGTAAGATTTCTTTAATTCTTTTTTTTGTGTCTCCTTAATTTTTTTGATAACCTCCAATTTCCCTACAACATGTGCAATTTAATTTTTAGATCTGC
Organism: Polydrusus tereticollis; assembly: GCA_963920685.1. NCBI lineage: Eukaryota > Metazoa > Arthropoda > Insecta > Coleoptera > Curculionidae > Polydrusus > Polydrusus tereticollis. The sequence continues at coordinate 93,671,926 of OY987329.1, forward strand.
ACATGAGGCCTCATTTCTTTGTAAATTTTTTTGAGATGGTAGCATCAGACAACCAATGAGGTAGGATATATTTTCGATTTAATTTAACCAGGTATCTAATTCGCTGTTTCGATTTTAGGGTTTTACATTTTATATTTTAGTTGCAATTTTGCTTTTGCTTCTATCGAAGCGTTTATTGTTGAATATGTAACAGGCGTTACATATTCATATTCCTTTTGACCACGTGTTGAAATTGAATCTGCATTGAGAGACCACATGGCCTGTAACCTGTATATATGTGCTGTCTTGTACTGTTCGGGTCCACCAGACTGGAGGCAGGGTGCCTATTAATTTGAAGCAAAAACCACATGGGATTTGGAACATCTGGGAAATAAGGCCAGTGTATTGTGATAATTTTTAATCCTTTTATAACCTTAACACCATAAATTTCACTCTAAAACTAACTTAAAATTTGTAATACCACCTTGGTAACATTTAGAAAGAATCTAGGTATTATGACCATGCAAGTATGAAGGTTCTAGACTAGAACATTCTCTTTTCCCCTTTTAAACAACTATAGGTGATAACCAGTTACCAGGCGAGTAAAAACCCTTCAGGTCTTCCCATGAGAATATAATTTTTTTTAACTTTAATATTTAATTTAGTAATTGATTTCAATATTTCATCTCATTGTGGAATCCAGTTTAGTGATCCTAATAAATTACCCCAATTGTTGTTTTACATATCTGTGTTTTATTGTTACTCACACTACTGCAATACGAACTATTACCATCTTTAGAAGCAAGCGGTTTTCCTATTTTAAAATGCTTTGTAAGTATTAAGTTTTTTAACCATTTAAAATAGGTGGCGTCGAAGACATCAAAAAAGTGTACAACTGCTTAAGGCAAGGACTCCGAGCCTCCGACACAAGAGCTGCCGTTCGCACCATGGTACGTAAAGTTGCCTTGTAAAGGTAATTTTACGGCACAACGTGAAAGACCTGATGTAGCACGCGGTTTATTGTGTAAAGCCTGTCCAGAGATATAAGAAAGTTACACGTTGCCTTTGAATGGGATTATCCAAAGGTGGCCATAAACAAACAATGAATGAATGAATAAATGCAGGTAAATTATGGTCCGTAGTTAAAAATGTCCTAAAGTAAACTGCAAATCCGGAAGACGTAATTTCATTATTAAAGTAATAGTTTGGTGATTTTAAACCGACATTTACCTGATTCAAAATGAGAGGGTTAATCCCATAAAACAAATTATGTTCTAAAGACTGTATATATAGCCATCCTAGTTAGTTTTAAGCTTAGTAATTATTCTTACCTCGTGTGTAATACAGCGTTCGTTTAATCGTGTTTGAGTCATGGAAAATATGTGCGAGTCCAATATATCCACAGAAAACACTTTTCTGTAGAAACTAAGGAAGTCATAAACAATGTTTATTCAACTCTAATTGAACGTGTGGTCAGCAAGCAAGCAGCGTTAGAAGAAACGGCCACATTAACAAAAATTTCAACATCAACTGTATGGAAAATTGTGAATAATCCCATTTTAGAAAGGAAAAGAGGAACCGATACTGACATTTTATCGAAGGTAGATGGAAGTGATCAAGATATAGTACGGTTTAAAATTTACAAGTTATACGAGAAACAAAGCGTGCCTACATTAGATAATTTAATTAAGAGACTAGAAAAAGATGAAACTGGCGTTAAATGTGGCAGAACGTTTTGGAGGTGTATCCAACACATTGGTTTTATATTTAAATAAAAAACCAACAGACGACAAGTTTAAATGGAATTCAGTAAAATTCGGGAATGGCGATCCGAAAATCTACAATAAATTAGGATTTACAGAGATTAGCAAAGCCCGATTATTTACTTGGATGAAACCTGGTTCGACATATATTATACCACAGAAAAGGGTTGGGTTGACTCAAGCGGCAAGTGTAAAACAAGCGCGCCATCAAAAAGAGGTAAACGAATTACGATTCTGCATGCTGGATCTAAAGACGGAGGGATTCCAAATGGACTTTCTCTGTCTGCAAAAAACATTAAATATTCTTCTCTGGATTACAATGACGACACCACTGCTGATTTATTTGAAGATTGGTTTAAAAACAAGCTAATTCTAAATATACCTCCTAATAGCGAAATAGTAATGGACAATGCAAGCTATCATAGTATGCAGTTCACCAAGACTCCCTCCTCAAATGACACAAAAGCAACAATCCAAAACTACATGTATGATAATGACATTTATTTTCAGGAAGATTACACCAAAAGGCAATTAATTTTGAGGTGTTACAAAGTTTAAAACTACAAAAGGAATACTTCTGTGATAATTATTATGCGAAAAAGCTAGGGCATACAGTTTTAAGGTTTCCACCATACCATTGTATATTCAATCCCATCGAACATGTTTGGCACCAACTAAAATCTGCCATTCGTCGTAACAATATTTGCCTTACTATTACCTCCCGTGTACTTGAGCTTATAGAAACTAAAGTTTTTAATATGCCTTTACAAATTTGAGCAAATTCTGTTACATATGTTGAAAAAGTGGAAAAATCTTATATCCATATAAACAATATAGCACAAATAATAATTAGAACAGATGATGATAGCGATAGTGATATTGATATATTAAGTGAAAAATTATTATAGGTGTCGAATAATTTGTATATTACTGTAATCATAAATATAATTTTTAATAATAAAATAACTTGTAATTTTACATTTAAACATAAATAAAATATTATTTAATGTCTTACTTATTTTTGAGACGGAGAATGAAGCCAGATGGCTGCATCTCGTGGTGCTGGTAAAGAACACCAATTCTTAAGCATACCTGCGCTTTTTGACATAGACTTACAAAGCCACAAATATCAGAGGATCTCCTGCTAAGACATTAAGTCACAATTGCAGGAGTCCTCGCTAGGCAGCGCTATGCTCGAGCTGGGCGTCGGTTTAGTAAACGAAAACTTAACAAAAAATCAAGGGTTTGCTTTTTCCTTCTGCCAGAACCATCCTCAGACGCGTTTCGCTGTATTACAGCTCGCCAGTGAGACTATAGGTTCTGACAAAAGGAAAAAGCTTAAGAATTGGTGTTCTTTACCAGCACCACGAGATGGAGCTATCTGGCTTCATTCTCCGCCTCATCCCGTTTTCTCTATTTTAAAATAGACACCTATGCTTTTTCCTTGTGTCAGAACCTATAGTCTCACTGACGAGCTGTAACACAGCGAAACGCGTCTGAGGACGGTTCTGGTAGAAGGAAAAAGCAAACCCTTGATTATTTTTTTACTTATTTTTATTAAAAACTATGATTAAATTCTAACCAAAATACGGACCTGTTCGGCCATATTTCAATTTTACAGCTGGCCCGGGTCTTTCCTAATAGGGATCAGTTAGTCACTTTATTATATCTCTGAACAGACTTTACCTGGGGATATCTGCGATAAGCTTTAGCGCCTTATTTCGAATCACCTGAAACTCAGCCTTGGCCTGATTATGCTATACCACGAGGGCGCACCATAAGTCAGAACCGCCTGACCTTATAGAGGTTTCCCACTGTTGCCAGGTCTACTTCGCCTGTAAAGCAGGGAGTAGATGGAGCCTAACTATCGCAATGCTAGCTTATCTCTATTGATTGATTGATTGAATCATCCAGTTCAGCCTTTCATCAAAGATAAATCCTAGGTATTTCACTTCCTGGCCTCAGGTCACTTGGATTCCATTGGCTGTGAGCCGGGTCTCAGGTCGTCTAACGTTACTCTCTGAGAAAAGTAGTGCCTTCGTCTTGGATAGATTCCGACGATTCTTCCAAGGGCAAAGCCATTGCTCTATGAGTTTAATGTGGCGCTAAGACCTCGAGATTACCAACCACAGTTATTTGGATCTCGCAGTAATTGCAGTGTCATCGGCAAATAAATAGAGCTCATTTTGTCTATCTTTCGGTATGTCGTGAATGTATATGTTGTAGTAGAATATCGGAAAGAGAGAGGTGACTCGACAATAGACTTATAGACCTGTTGTAGCTCCATGGTACCGTGGGGTCCTTGCCGTTTTTATAAATCAAAATTACTTTGGCCCGTTTCCGCAAACACGGGAAGTCCTTCACTTATTATCTTTAATACAATATAATTTCTATATAACTACCGTGCCTTCGTTTAGACTCCTTTATAAATACCCAGGGTGAAACTAATATTTATTAAGATTGTTTTAGTGGCTAATTTTTGAAAATACACTGCACGGGTTTAAGTAAACATTGTACAAAATAGTAATGGGAACAAGTCAGTGATTGAGTAGCCATGGGATTACGCCACCACTAAAATATTTAACCCTTACAATACCCAGCGGGGTGTACATGCACTACAAAGATAATTCTTTCGTATATTTTGGACAGTTTTGAATTGTATAATATAATATGTAGCTGTAGTAGTAGCTAGAAAAAAGATTCGCTTAACTGTAAAGTCTGGAGTGCATCTGCATCCCGCTTGGTATCAGATTATAGATGTTCCTTGAACTTATAGTAAAATAAATTACCCAACAGGAGCAATCAAAACAAGTCAAGCTCAACGTTTTCTTTGTCTAAGGACCAAGGAACGAAAGTTTTAACAGTGATGTATTAAATGTAACCAATTTGTTTACAACAGTGGTCCTCAATCTTTTTGATAAGGATAATCCTTTTTAACGCGGAACCTGACAGAAAGTATGTTTTTAGTGGGGCCGGGTTTGTAACCCAATGATTTCGTGGAATACGGTTTGGAAAACGCTGGTCTATACCACTCTGGAAGACAAACAATGAGCTCGACAAATAAAAATAATGAGTTTCAAATCTGTGGTTATCTTTTAGTGTATTTGATTTAAATAAAGATAGTGGTTTGCTATACATGTCCTTTTTTTAAAACTAAAACACTTTTTAAAGTGAAAAATAAAGTATTTTTTTTTAATCTTGGTAACGCACGTAGAAAACAATACAAGAAAACTTGGTATTATAAGGGTTACAAGACGAAATTATATTAATGCAGTTTTTCAGGGCTAGTTAAAAAGTACGACGATTAGATTTTGTTTTTTGCTTATTATTTCTTGTAATAATTGTTGCAAATAATTACAAGATTTAAGAGGACACCGGTTTGATGATTTTATATCCCCTAAGGGCGGTCCGTGACACGAATTACGTAACAATACGTTACAAAAAATAAATTTGAGGTGAAAAAGCTATTGACCAAATTGCAATACTAAAAGGTTAGTAGACAGAAATATGACTAGGTTGGATAAATTCCTAACAAAATTTGGGCATGGAACGATATTCCCCCCTCCCCTCGCCACGCTACTGGAACCGAAACTTTTTATGAGAAGAAAGTTTACAAACCAGAGGAAACTTGACGACTTAATTAAGTTTAAACACTATACAAAAATGACTTATTTTCTAAACATTGTTTGTCTATGTTTATCCCATTTATCATTTCTTTCCAAATTTCTAAACGCAAGTTTTAGTTCTTCTTTTGTATAGCTATCTCATGCTTGAAAATCTGTTTCCAGTACCAACAAATTTTGAACTCTTTATAAGAAATATTTTTTTGCATTTAAGATGAGTTTTCCGCGTAAAAACGCAGCTGTTTTCATGAGGTAATATACCGTTCATAAATAAATTAATAGAGACCGATGAAAGCAACGAAATAAGAGATTTGTTTTTATCAAAAGGTGGAAAGAAATTTTATTGGTTTCGTTTGAGGAACGGCTGAAAAATTCTTAATTTAATATTTTAGTGAGATTTTATGTTGTAAGGACTTTAATTTCAAAATTAATTTTAACATTAAGCCTTTCATTTAAATATATCAAATAAACACTTTAAATAATAAATATTAAAATCAATCTTTCAATTTGATTTATGCTGGGTACTTGCAAAACCAACTTAATATTTGAAGTTGAAGAAATAGTCCATACTTTCAGTGGAGTTGATGTAATATAAATAAAACAATGCAGTCTTCCTCCACAGTTTAATTGTTAACATAAAAGTTATTAGGTTCCCGACATGTTTCGAGCACTTAAGTACTCATCTTCAGGGGATACTAACATCGAGTTTTGTAGACAAAACGTTGTCTCAAATTAATGAGTACAACTCATAGTAACTTGAAAGTTGAAGACTTGGTATGTGAGATGTTTAATTATCTTAAGAAATGAATGAAGTTCTGGTTAAATGTTAGAATGAGATCCGAGAAAAAACATTGTGAGTGGATAATGGAACAGTTTAAAATTTATGAAGAAGAAGAAATTTTTTTTTAAATTATAGTTGTGCGTTTAGAATTAAATTTATATTAATATATATTAAGTTAGCTGATGTTGTAGTATGGGGCTATGCCCCATATTTTGGAGAAGTTGTAGAGGGTAATAATTTTTATAATCATGATTATTTAATTGTTTAAAAATAAATTATATTTTAGAAAATTTTTAGAATTTTTAGTAATTTAAAAAGTACAACCTGTTCTTCAGACACTATCGCGAAACTGTCGCAACGTTGAGGCTGAAGTGAGGTTACTTGAGTAACCTTAAGTAACCTTAAGTAACCTCACTTCAGCCTCCACGTTGCGACAGTTCCGCGGTAGTGTCTGAAGAACAGGTTGTACTTTGTGTTATAACCTGGCAATTTTTGTCAGACAAAAACCGCCATATTATCATGCGTACGGCTTGCTCAATACCGTCGGAGAGTTTTAGTAGTGGGTTGGATGCCTATTACTTACCACCTTCCCTTAATCTGAACGTTCTAGAGGGCGCCACTGGCTTTACTAGGTTGAAAGACAGAAAATCTCCTAATTAATGGGGCTCCGTTGGAATACCTTACATCAAATAAAAAACTAAAATTGTTTACACTTGTTTAATTTGGTCGTCTGAGGTTATTTGGATCAATGTAAAATCTAATATTTAACAAGGATTGAAATGTTGTTTATTTATGGTTATAAAAAAATTGATAAAAGGTGAAGTTGAATTAGCTTGTCTTGACTCAAGGATTTATTTATAAAATGGGTATAACCTGTGAAAGTTCTAGAACCTTTTATACCTTCATGACGATATTGGGTTATATAAAAAGGTGACCTTTGTCTAGATAGCTTTACATTATTTAAATTGAAATTAATTAATTAAAGAAAATTGATAATATTTTTATATATGATTTTAAAATAATTTAATTAGAAAAGAACGATTATTTCGTGTAAAAGTTACTTGAAAATTTTTGATATTTTAATTCAGCAATTGTCTGTTTTAAATGGTAGACTGTAATACCGGCCTGAGAATCTCGAAGATTTCTGTTGCCACGTGGTCTTTTCCAACAGCTTATCGCCTCATATAGGTGAATTAATTTCGGCTGGATTCCTCTTAAAATTTCATCTGGCCAGGATATATTGTTAAGCCCGTTGCACCATTTGTACGTGGTGAAGTTTATGAAATCCGGCTTCTTAACCCATCAAAACCAAAAAATCCTCAAGCCCTCAAAATCAGGCCTCAAAACCAAAACCAACAAGGATAATAATGATAACCAGCAACCCTAAAATAATTCAGTAAAAATTACCCAATGAAAATCATAAAAAAATTAATGCTTACCCTCTAAAAAGGGAGTGTATCTCTTTTCAGATCGACTGATCTAATGGTCGTCAGATCACTGACCATTAATAACCGTGGGGGGACGCCAGTTTGGCGTGCTCCCCCCACGGGGCACAAGATGGAAAAGCCACGAGAAAACGAAGTCCCGTCCAATTTACGGAAACTCCCCCACTCCGTCATCAAAACTCAGTTGGTGCCACCCTACCAGACTACCCAACATAACCAAAAACGGGATGTAAAGTTAAGGGATAATAACTTAATTTTTACAAAGTCTGGGCATGGCCAGAATATAACTCTACAAATAACAAATTAAACAACCACCCAAGTCAATCCCGTTACCTAATACTTAGAGATAGTCCCGTTTATTAACGGTGCGAAATTGCGAACTCAACGGTAGCACCGGAATTTGTCGACTCCACGTACCAGATGCGGTGCAAACCAGCATTGTGGGTACCCAACGTCGCGTTCGTATAGTAGCGGCGAAATCAGGTTAACCCCATATTACCGACTTGACGGAAATATTCCATGCGACAAGATATTGAACAATTAACCCAGAAATGAAATTAATAATGGGCTTGAAGGTAATAGGGCACTGAAAATGAAGTTTCTATGTTTCCCCCCAAGGTCAAAAAGGGTAGGAATTTGAAATTGCTACAGTGTCTGAAGCTCAACTTGAACAAAATTATTAGAGAATATGAGTATAATTAATTTTTTCTACTTTTAATTAGGCACTTGAAATATTTTTTATCATTTAATAAATAAACCTAAACAAACTTTTTATTTATTAAGATGATGCTCACACCTGTAATTTATCTTTGCTATGCTAATCTTTCGAGATTCTGAGTTTGCCGGTGCACAAAAGACAAAAGGCTCTTCTTTGGTTTGATAAAGCATTTTAATCTAAAATTTTTGGACATGAATGAATGCGACAATAATCCCAACAAATTTGTTGCTATTTTCTTCTAAACACGACGGTCGATTTAAATAATTTATATTTTGCATTATAAGTTGGTACCTTGAAAATGTCATTGATCTCGTTATTTTTAATAGAAAGGTAATTTTCGTTGGGGGTAACAAAATATAAAGTATATTTCGAAAAAACTGCGACACCAACAATCGTAACATCTCGCAGTTGAAATTAAACTGTAGCTTCATTTGCCTTAATTCTCATAATTATGGTACTTCATTATCTCTACGATCTTATTGATTCACAATCCACATGTTTTAATAAACCTTATTTTCAAATACGTTCATTTCTGCAAGTAGACCGTAGCTATTCCGTTGAAGGAATGGCCACCTTTTAGTCTCGATTTAAAATCCATAGAGCATCTATGAGTAGCTTTTAAAAGAATGGTTCAGAGCTTTCACCTACACCTCTTAACCACAACCAACTGGTGGAGGTGGTAATTGCAGAATGAAGGAATATTTCCCAGGATATAATTAAAAGTATAATTTTGTGCATACATGATTTAAAGATCATACTATTTTTAAATTGATTAGTTCTATTATTTCCGATTTTTTTTTAGTTTTCATGATGTTTTCAACCAAAATAGATTTTGACAAAATAAAAATGTAGCATAAAGCGGGAGCTATGACATTGTTAAGGAACCAACTTGGAATGCAAAAAAATAATTATTTAAATTTTTAGGTTCAGAAAAGAAAATAACAAGAAGTGTGTGGCAAGTTTATGTGATATGCGTTAATTTTGCCCAGGAGCTTATTTATATAATACTAGAGTCTATTTTACGTACCCAAACGCTCTGTCCGACACATACTGTAGCTGATTATTGCTGAACACAAATGCTTGAACTTGACACCCAGTTAGACTGTCTGCTTCTAAACTTGTTATTTCAGAGTCTAGTACTTCTAATTGACTAACATCACCCTCTGGTACACCTGAAACAATGAAAAATTATAGAGTTATTTACACAGTAAAATAATATGGAATCATTAATATCATATTGAAACTGGTACAAATTCTGAATGTTAATTCCATACTGGAAGCTAGCAAGGAGAGCCAAGCCTACTGCATTAATTTTATTTGAGAACCCCTTACTGCTTCCAAAGTATGTATCAGAACGCCACGCTTTTTTACTATACATTCGATTAAACAATATATGACATGGAGCTAATTCGAGTGATCCTGAAATGCCGTAGCTCAGCCTAAACGTGAGGATTTAGAAGATGTGGATTTCATATTTATTTATACCAAGATTTATGATTTATTATGCAGGAAAAATACATGGAAAATCCTGCTGCATTTACATCTGGCTCTAACGTAAAAATTGGTTCGTTTCGATGAGTAGTTAAAGTTTTGTCTGTCTTATCATTGTCTGTACCTAAGCACTTTTAGGGGTTTATCCAGCAGCCACCACAGGCGTTTAACGTGAAGAACGGAAATCAATCCGATGAAATGGTGGATTTCATAGGGGTTTGGGTTCTCTAAATAAATGAAACACAGATTTGTGGGTTACGTGATCAGCATAATGCACCGAAGTGATGTTAGTGAATAATGGTGCAATTTACCATTTATTTGGTGTTAAAGCGTTTTTTGGGAATATTGTAATAATTATTGATAAATATCTATTTATACGTGAAGCTCCGGGTTGTGCAACGTCAGGGGAATTAATTATAGTAGCATGGGCATTTCAAAAGTAATACATGATAACATTTTCATATAATTCTTTATGAATAAAATTTAATTCATGGGTAAGCAGCGATCTTGTTCTTTCCCTTAAGAAAACCCCCAACAGTATTCCAGGCAGAAACATATGCCGTACTACAATGTGCATAGGAAAACAATAGAAGAGCCCACCAAATAGACGAATCTACATAATATGCTTAGACAGTCAAGTGGTCCTCAAGGCTCCCACGACCCAGAGGGTAACATCAAGACTAGTCTGAGAATGCCAGAATAAACTGAGAACCCTGGCGGACAGCAATACTATTGGACTATTCTGGGTACCGGATCACAGAGACATTTTTGGCAAAGAAAGAGCAGACAAGCTCCTGAGGCAAGCATCAGCTGCACCATACATTGGTCCTGAACCAACCCTAGAACTGCCTAAATGCACAGCACGAGATGTTATTAAGCGATGGACCAAAAATGAAAACAAAGTCTAGTGGAACAGCAGACAGGGAGTCAATTATAGCAAGAGAGTTATGGGGAGTAATGGTCCTAAGTTCTAAAAACAGTTGCTTAACCCTAGCAAGAGCCAACTAAGAATTACAACGGGAATCCTAACAGGAAATATGGCTGTCAAGGATCACCCAAACAAAATGAAGATATATAATGGAGATCTTAGCTGTAGGCCCTGCGTCAAAGATAGGGAAGCTGTCTATCATGTTGTCTGTCAATGCGAATCCCAGGATCGCAGACGCTATGCCATATTCGGGAGAGTAAAACTGGAACTGGATGAAATAACCACTAAATCAGCAGTTAATGTGTATAAACTAATACACGAAACCAGATAACCGAGTGGATACAATAAAACGAAGGTATGCACAATAGGCCTAATTATGGCCGCAGTGCTCAGGTTAGGGACGGGCCTAGGAGAAAAACAAAAAAAAAGAAAGCAGCGATCTTACTTGGCAATCGAGAGGTTCCGGGTTCGAATCCCGGCTAGGGCATGGATGTTTGTGAGTGTTTGTAAAATCGTGTAAATAAATTTAAAAATATAATAAGTTAGTATTAATGAGTAGCAATACTTAAAAAACTAAGAGAGATGGTGGCTAGTTGATTTCGATCAGTGCCATGAAAGAGAGCAAAATAAATTCAAACCTTCTATAAAACCTTTTCCATTGAAATTTCTTAGCCCTGCGAAAGTCCATCCATAAATGTCTGTCTTGAACTAATAATATCTAGATCTTGCCATAACTTCTCAACTGTGTGCCCTACATTGAGCCGTGTGTTGTCGGTGTAATATAATTTTTCCTCTTTTCCCGATAGGTCCGCATCTTTTCAAAATATTTTCGCCGCCATACAATAATTTAATTTTTTTTAATTAGTAGGCTTTTTCGATTTCGTTTAATATACCTAAAATTAATTTATTTTAAAAAATTCGATTGAAATCTCTTAATGACATTAATTTGTGCAAAATTCAATTTCTCTCATTATTCCTTCTCACGCTAGTTTTAGGACATTATAAAACGTCCTTGTTTTAAAACCTAATATTATTATAATATTTTACTTGAACAATAATAAAAGAAAATCACAGTGATAAATATTTTGTAACTTTTAATAATTTTAAAACTTAATAGCCTTTGTCATGGAATAATTATTTTTATGGTAGGTATGATACCTATTATGGCCAGAGGGTTAAACTTTCAAAGGAATTACAATACAGAGATCCACCCGGGCAGTCGGAAAAAACAGTTAAACTCGAACATTCGTAAACTACGGCATAGCTTTCATCAGTTTTTTTATTCGTTTACTTTTTCGCCCTGTACTACGGGATACAAATACTCATATATGTATTAGTACTATATGGCTATTACCCTGAATATCTTGAAGCAACAACAGAGATAGAAGATCCAGGGTCATTTCGACTTATGCGCATGCGCCGTAAGGGTATTGCCAAATGTACTTTTATTTCTTTAGAACTGGGCAGAAAAGTGAGCCTTAGAAAATTAGAGCAATGATAAAATTACCAAAAATCTTGCTAAAACATTGTAAAATGAGCATTAAGTCTGTACTTCCAAGTGCTTTCACATTATTTGTTTCCATTTCTAAAGTAGAACGCGTTAAATAACAATTTCATATAACTGGAAGGTAACAACGTGACAACGTCTCATTTTTACTCGACATAACCTCGAAATCTTTAGCAAATGTTAATTTGTTTGACAGTTCGCTTCATCGAGTTGATTTGGTATTATTAACGGCTGTTGTGTATTGTTTATCTTTACTTTTCTGCAAATTTTGATTGTGTGTGTGAAGTGTGATAATTTTGTGACGATGCCGAGGCAAAACAGAATATTTTACATTATTTTAAACACGCGTAAAAACTTAAACAAAGATTTATCGTTCTACAGGTATGTACCTAGACCGGATGTTTCTTCCTTTTAACTTACTACTACGTTAATTTCGTGAGGAAACAATAAGTAGGTAGTCCATTTCCTAAAGATTATTTTCCTTTGCTGCTGTTGATATACTTAGGTACCTACCTATTTTTACCGAAAATTGCATGTACCTCAAAGAATCCTACAAAAACCTATTATTTTACCTGTTAAACTCTAAGAATAATTGTAAAATATCTAATAAAAGTTTTATTAATATGTTTACCTGACGTTCTTTTTCTTTTCTCAATCGATATAATATACAAAATCTTAAACAAATCAAGAACTTTAAAGTTTGTTTACAAATTTCGGTCCAGTTGTCAAAGTCAGATGTGATAGCCTCATTTTTTATTCGTTAAAACAAACGTCTGTTTTCTTTTTCTTGCGCATGCGCACTGCGCGAAATGCCCCTAACGGAACAAGGAACCTCGGCTTCACTACGTTTACATTGGTTAAATGGGCAAGGCGCCATATAGTACTAATACATATATGCAAATACTTAACAGTTTTTTACGTAGTACACGTTTTTAACTAATATTCGTTCTTGTAATGTTAATTAAAATTTCCTCTTGTAGGTGAACAACTAGTTGAAGGTTCGTTAATATCCATATATTACTTAACTAAATTTAGTTAACAACACTGAATAAAGTTTAGTAATTATATATTCACACAAAACAATATTTACGTGAACGACCTCATACTACTACGAGAACTGGAAAAAATAACTCACAAAATCTATGAATAAATTAATCAAGCAGTGCGAAGACTCTGCCGGCACGCTTATTTTCACATTTCTCAAGTTATAAATTCCGTCTCTGTGTGTTACCACATTTATTTGCTCCGCGATCAAATTCCCAGTATCGGAATCGCTTTGTTTCTTTAAGTGTATTTAGCTGACTGCGGCTTGAATGACAACGTTCCCCTAAGTTAATAGTTTTTGTAGCGGCAACGGTCCTTGAATGGATAAAAAACATTTACTTGTACAATATATTTTATTCTGCCGCTTCCCAGAATTTCTGATTGGTAATAAATGAGTCACTGACAGCATTTGTGGATTTTAGGTATAGGTTGTTTGTTCTTACATAACGTTCAGGTTCGTTTTGTCATGACGCTGTGCGGTAGCCTATTTTTATTAATTTGATTGTAGACCACCAATTTATCTCGGAACTATGGAGAAATTTTGGTCAAATGACATTAGACTAATTAGTTGCAGTGCTGCCAAACCGTTAGGAATCTTGGTAAGGATATGGGCGGCGACTTGAATCAAGAATTTATACACCTAGCTATTTCAGGTTTTTAGCTGGTTTTACCTTGGTGTTATTGATACGAATGGAAATGTTGATAATGTGTAATTGCCCGTTGTCAATTAACATAAAATATAATAGGTAGTTAATTTTTAGTTTGCTTTACTTTTTACCATTACCCACGGTGGGCCGACGACATTAAAAGAACGACTTGCACATGGGTGCAAAGCGCCTGATACGAAAAATAAAAGGCAAGAACAGGAGATGCCTATGTTGGGCGGTGAACGCAAAGAGCTGATTGATGATGATAGTGTTAGGGTAAAAGTTTTATAAATTTTAATCATTCCGAAAGCAAAAAATGTAATTTACACTCTCCTTGGGGAAGAAAAATACGCGTATTAAATTAAAAACTTGTTTTTTTGCATACTGTAATAATCCTGTATAAATCCTTTTAATATAAAAATTTAAAAGGCATAATCACAAGCTTGGTTATTTCATAAAAACCTATTAAACACACTATTATCAGGTATAATGGACAAGGTTTAAGGTCTTAAACAGGCTTTACTTTAACCACAAACACAGGATTATGGAAAGCGGGATTCAAGATAGGATCAGATACATTGCACAGCGGCTTGCTTGTGGCAAGACAGGAACTTGAACAGTATCCCTTTCGGGTGATAAGGGTATAGAAAATCGATAGTTATATCTAAATTAATTAGGTAGGGATTTCGTAACTGATCTCCAACAACCTATACGGAACAACCCTAAACTTAGCACCTCGTTAGGTAAATAAAACTAAACTGGGATATGTTTAGTGGGCAATGGCTACTTATTTAATATTAGTTATTTAGTTGCACACTGGCGGTGGAGGCAGTGGCATAGGCAGCAACATACCATTTATCCATGCATATTATTACAAGAAAAGAATCAAAACTTGAAATACTTGGTTCTAAACATACAGGGTGACAATTTGAAAACGAACAGCATTTAATATTACCTCTACCAAAAATTTGGCGAAACACGTCAATTGATATATCAAGGGGGAAATTTTTTAAGGCATTTGTTGTCGTGTTACTTTCAACCCCCTGACCCCCAGGGAACCTACACCTAAAATTTTAAATGGCAACCCCTATTTCTTTTGCCATTTTTGTGTTCCTTAAAAAATTCTACATAAACTATATTATCTTTTTTCTCAAAATTGTGGTTATTAACCTCACAAATTAATGAAATGTATTTAAATAAACATTTAAATAAGGCAACTCCTTGAAAAATTATGATAATGATAATGAAATACCGGAAAGCTCACCTTTCCTACTTTATGAATTATTCAAAATGGGTTCCATTCTTCTCCAAGCACAAGTACAGCCGGTATTCAAACTGGTTTCGGACGTTTTCAAGAGTTTCAGGTGAAATAGCTCTACACTCCTGTACAATTCTTTGTTGTAATTATTCAATGGAATCTGGTTGAGTTTCAAATACAACGGATTTCAAGTGACCCCATAAGAAAAAATCCAGCGGTGTCAGATCTGGTGACCTAGGTGGCCATTCTATGGGTCCCCTCCTACCAATCCACTGCTCTGGTTAATGATTATCCAACCACTCTCTTACTGGGCGTACATAATGCGGAGGCGCTCCGTCCTGTTGGAAGTGGAGCAAATGTTCATCTAGAGCAACATTTCCATTTGACAGTTTTGTTTGTTGACCTTGCCATTTAAGTAAAAAGTGCATTCGTCACTGAAACAGATATTCTTTATTAACCTGGACTGAGTAATAATCTTATCCGTCATAATTTCGCAAAACTCAATACGTCTGTCCGGGTCATCGTCCCCTAATTCTTGAGTAATTAGGAGTTTGTATGGATGAAATTTGTGAAGCTTCAATACTTTCCTGACTGACTCACGCGACAGTCCAGTTCGATCTGCAACTTTTCGAAGGGACGTACTGGGAGCCATAGCAACTTCACCAAGAACCTCAACCTGGGCGGCATCATTGAGCAGTCTTGGCTCATTCCTTTTCTTATTGCAAACAGATCCTGTTTCTTCAAATTTAGCTGCTAACTCACGGATGTATTAGTGTCCAACATTTCTTTCACGATGTCTTTCGTTGAATACGGCCGTCGTTTTTGCAAAACAAGGATTTTCAGCTCCTTTAATGAAAATCATTTCTACGAGTTCAGCAATAGTGTAAACCATTTTAAGAAACGACACTAATAATTAAAAACTATTGAAATATTTATGAAATTAACTTTCACAGCTTATTTCACTGATTCTAGAAGAACATGAAATAAATAATGACACCAGGAGTCGGAAAATAAAGTACCTACTAAGTACTTATCATCTGTTCGAAATATCAGGAATAAGCAGAGGATCTTGTTTTGTCGAAAACGGCAAAAAAATTAAATTATTTTATGTTTTCTAGTGGCGATATCGAAGACGAAATGTAAATAAATAAAAGAATTTGGAATGTAACTATTGGTTGGTACCATGATACTATAACAAGTATCATGGGTAGGTACAAACAGTTTTAAACGAAGTGCCATGAGGCGGTGAATGCAATCCGTTTTAAAATTCGATATTAAACACATTTCATTAATTTGTGAGGTTAATAATCACAATTTTGAAAAAAAAAAATAATACAGTTTATATAGAATTTTACAAGGAACACAAAAATGGTAAAAGAAATAGGGGTTGCCATTTAAAATTTTAGGGGTAGGTGCCCTTGGGGTCAGGGGGTTAAAAGTAATACGACAAAAAATGCCTTAAAAAAATTTCCCCCTTGATATAAGTATCAATTGACGTGTTTCGCCAAATTTTCATAAATTGTCACCCGTATATGGGAGATCCCTGGTAACGTTAGCATTTAAGTCCAAGCGGCTTTTTATCTTTTCAAGCACTTTTTGATAAGTACAAATATTTCTTTTCAAATATTTTGGTACAGTCATGTTTTTTTGAATGAATCCTGCCATTCAAACTTTTTACAGAGTGGACAAACTAATAAATTCATTGGTGTCCCCTGTCCCCAGTCATGTTTTTTTCATGTTTAAGTGCTAATACCTTTATGCATTATAAAAAGGATAAGAAACTGTTTTAAGTATTAAACAATGGAATGTGTAAAATTTCAAAAAACGTATTTCACAAAATAATAAATGAAGTGGCTAAACATGGATGTGCAATCAAATAATGTCCCAAGTGTTTTACAATCATTAGTGTCCCGTTTGTTTCTTCATCTGAAAAAGCACCTACATACATCGAAGGGTTTCTGTAGAGATTGTTTGTAGAGTAACAATTAGTATTTAGTAGCAGTGGTAGTAGTAGGTAAGGGGAGGCACATGGACCTGGCAAGTAGACCGAATGCGATCCTTATTACCTAACCCTGAGTCTTCTCTCATCTGCTTAACCACCCAGACCCTCGCCAAACCTACCCGACCTTTTCA
Organism: Polydrusus tereticollis; assembly: GCA_963920685.1. Classification (NCBI taxonomy): domain Eukaryota; kingdom Metazoa; phylum Arthropoda; class Insecta; order Coleoptera; family Curculionidae; genus Polydrusus; species Polydrusus tereticollis. The sequence continues at coordinate 93,689,243 of OY987329.1, forward strand.
TAAAGATCAGGACGTTACTCCAAGCAAGGGTCCTAACTTTCTCCTGTGGGATCATCACTGTCCCAAAGACTTGTCGCCTGAGTCTTCTTAGGGGTTCGCAAGCGCACAGGAAGTGCAGTGGTGTCTTCTTGTCCTCCATGCATCCCGTATATATCGGATCCTCCTCCACACCCACTGTATGCAGGTGCTTCCTTAACTTGCAATGTCCTGTTAGAAATCCTAGCAGAGGATTCAGGGCACACCTACTCCTGTTAAGAATCCATTCTAACTTAATGACAAGGGTGTGCTTGTTCCTTCTGCCAGAACCATTCCCAGACGCGTCTCGCTGTATAACAGTTTGTCAATGAGGCTATAGGTTATAAGTCACCTTTAATTGATACCGGCTTCATACAATAACATTGAGATTGTCAACTTAACTTCAATCTGTGACGTCATTAAACGCAAGTTGACGTTCGCTTATTTGTCAATTAAGTTTTATAATATCCACTCTAGGGGTGGGCATCATAAAAAAAAAGAGGTTAACCCTTATTTTAAGTTCTGGTTTACTTCGCTAGACAAAATAATAGTTTTACAAAATCCTCATCAACCTTTATGTGAGGGAAAGATCATGCAATATGTCTTTAAAAACTAACATAACAACATAAGTAGTAGTTATCTTTAAATATATCACTTATATCTCCTGATAACATTACGAGATCTGAATGAGAAACACAAACAACATCGAATTCGATTCAAACACCAAAATAAAATTATAGGTTACGTCATGTCAACAGAAGTCTTCAATACCGACAAAATCTGCATTTCTGTACATCAGTGACCTTTTATTGTTATATTAATTAATACCTGTTCCACTCAACAAAGTTAACATTGAGATTGTTAACTTAACTTTAAATTGTGAAGTCATTCTATAAGTTAAAATTAGTTCATCTCTTAATAGTAGTTTTTAGACAACGTTGATAAAAAGTTCGCTAGCAGCCTAATAAGCAAATTTTACGTTCCCTACCTCGCTGCTGCAAAATCCATTTTTTTAAGAAATGATAGGAACGTTCACCCTAAAACGTCTCAATACAGTGATGTTAGAGCTAAACTATTGTAAAGTTCTTTTTTGTAATTTTCGCCCCATTCCGTATTTGCAGAATTTAGCGAGATGGTTTAGTCAAAGACAACAGAATAACTATTTATACGGTCCCATATTTTGTCCAAAATACCTCAAGATATTTGAGACGTGTTCGGAAAGCTTTGTTACTTAATTAAAGGACCCAAGCCAAGGATAAGCAATGCTTAAGGCTATATTAGATGATACAGCTGTTTTAATTTATGTCACGTGTATCCAAGCGTCTTATTTAAAACCCTCAATTCCTTTGAGTAACCTTTTTTTTGTACATGCGGGGTGTTTCATAATTGAATGTTAATATTAAAGGTGATTTTTCGTTTTATAATACATTATAATAAAAGTTTTTTTTGTTTTCATTAATTCCGAATCCATTAGAATTGGTAGATGCGTAAAGCGTTAAAAAACAAAAAACCGTTTTTGGCTAATTGGGATGGTATTTTTTATTAAAATTTAGGCAATATTTTTCTTAGGTGTATGTTAATTCAACCTAATAGGCAATTTTACCCTTTTTGTCAATTTTGAGTTAAACATGCACTTTAAAAATAATAACATATGCCTTTTATGCAAATGGATTATGCAAAAGAAACAAAAAACTTTCAAAAAATATATTTAGTATATGAAATATAAAATAAAACGAACATTAAACAAATACTGGTAGAACTTAACTATTGTCAGATATATTGGTAGGTTGGTATGCCTCTTCGAGAAAGACACTGTTTAGTTGATTTTATAGTATTGAAGCCATGAAATAGTTTAGAAAATTCGCGGTATTGTATCCCGAAGGTGTAACTAATGTGATTATTACACCCCAACTCAAATTCCGTCTATCTGTTAAAATAACGTGGTCAATTCGCGGCGAATGCCCGAAGGTGGAATAACGCAGTTATTATACCACGACACGACTCCTGTTTATCTTTTGTAAAAAGCAGTCTCAAGTTCGTAGATGGGTGAATTTCATATAACTGTCTGATTCCACTTTGGAAGTTGATCAAAAAAAAACTTTTTATATTGAAGATATTTTACTTTCAGTCTTTTGTACCAACAATTGTGTGACTGTTAGTACTATGGGCGCGCAAGATAACCATGCGTTTGTTTGTTATGGTACTTTTTGTGGTAGATTAATTAAAATATCGTCATTTCGGTAACCTTAAGTTTGGATAATAAAGCATCGTTGGAGTTTGTTATTTCCTTCCTCAAGAGAGAACATTTGGAGTCTGACTTGACGGCAGTTAAAAAAACATTAAAATACGTACCGGTTAAGGCGCAACATTTGCGAAACGATGAATAAAGCAAAAAAAAACACCTTTTTTTCTCATTAATGGGACAATATTTATTACTGATGGTTTATAAGTACAGATAGTTGGATAATTTATGTTTAATATTATAAAATAACATCATACCATAACCTTAAAAATTATTTTAATTAAAATAATTAGTTTATTTTAACTTAAATTTGGATTTAAAGTAGAGTTTCCGAAATGACTCACGTTACCGAAATGATGATTATTTTTACGTGGGAATAAAAACAAGACTTAAGTAAACCAAAAATTTATTATATAAAAAAAGGTAGCGGCTATTCCTGCTGAAACTATTAAAAGTACTGAACTAGTAAACTATTTTTTTTTCAATGAGCATGATCTGCAACTAAAACTGGCCAAAGATGAGTAAGTGCTAATTTTTTTTTTTATAATACATTTTATATGAAATGTCCTTATACATGAATTGCATTTGATTCCAAAGTTGGAATGATTTATAGAGAAAGTACATATGAAACAGAGGCTTCCGTCACACTTAAAATTTGGCAAATCTTTAATGGATGACGTTTCATTTTGCGAAGAAGATGGCTGAAGTAGAACGTCACTGAGGATGATTATTTTTGAAACTTCTGGTACTATATTTGTATTAAGGAAAAATAAGCACAAAAATTAAAAAATAATTAGTATTTTATTTCGCATGATGCTTGTTTTGGTTTATTTTGGCAGGAACCATTTTATCATGTCCACTTTCTGATTTTTAAAGAAGGAAAAGTTCGTCATGACATGACAAAATGTGTTTTAATAATAAAAAAAAAAGGATACGATCTTTTCTTGCATAAGTATTCACTTTGTCAGGAACAGCTACTTTCATTGTTGGTGAAGGTGGAAGCTTATTATCTATAAGTGATTAAGGAAGTATCTGGCGACCAAACAAAGAAAATTTTCGACAGAAAATATTGTTTTCAGTATAAAAAGGATACGATCTTTTCTTGCATACGTATTCACTTTGTCAGCAACAGCTACCTTCATTGTTGGTGAAGGTGGAAGCTTATTATCTATAAGTGATTAAGGAAGTATATGGCGACCAAACAAATAACATTTTCAACAAAATATATTGTTTCCAGTATAAAAAGGATACAAGTTTTAAGAAATTTAAACTTTAAACTAGATGAATTTAGTTGGTGGTTGCAAGCGGCTCCAAATTCACAAGAAAAACAAGACAACTGTCTTAGAAATATGAAAGCAGGCTGTTTTCGTGTCCAAGTTATTTGATGTAACTCCATGATCTGTGGTATACTTGGTATAGAGTTGAGTAATTTATTTTTAAATTGCATGTCATTTTCTGACACCTCCCAAATAATCACTGATGAACCGTCTTGTAACTTAACAAAATCTGCTGCAGATGTTATATCGGCACCTTCCAAAACTTTTCGATCTGCTGATCGTTTCAGGGAACCACCTACCCCGTCCATTGGCCCCTTTCCATGACCACTTTCACTCTAATTCCGTGAAATTTTCTGCACGTTTGAAAATAACGATGGTATGATATCTAGTAGGTAATATATGTTTGACTTGTTTTTATACTGTGAAGATGGTCCATCTGAGAAAAAATTAATGCTGCGAATATTTGATATTTCTGAAGAAATTTGTTCCAGTAGTAGATTTAAATGTGCCCATACTGCATACGCTTTGTGATCCAAACTATCACTGACGGAGCAAAATGATTTTGTTGCTTCACTTGTATAGTAGACCCCTGTATGTAGAGATATTTGCCTTTTTGACGCACCAAAGTGCATTGCTTGAATTTCTGTAGCATACTTTGCTACATAATTTTCAGCGAAGTCCACGTGCAAAATAAGTTCATCAGCCTTGATTGATTGCTTTCTTTGTCGGAGTTCCTTAAGTTGATGACGCATAACAAAAACGTGCTTCTTATAGTCAGTTAATTTTGAATGCAGTAAGTCAATAAGCTTTTCAACAGTGCCAAACATACTTTTCTTAACTGTTCTTCTTATTGTCACTTTCTTGTTTTTTATTTGTCTTTCTTCTTTAATATTTGTCCATTGTTCAAAATATATCGGTCGATTCATATTTACATTATTATTTATTACCTTGTCTTCAAATTTCTTCTTATTTTTACATTCCTTGCAAGCTCCAAACATGCACTCTTTAAAATCCTGATTGCATACAATATTTTTAATAATTTCATCGGGCGTTACGAAGTTAATGCATCTATTAAAGTACAACTTTTTTACAATCAAGGACATATTAGCGTGTTTTACACAAGCACACGTCTCTCTATCTTGATTCTTAGGATATACAATCCAAAATGGTTTTAAGCGGCAAAATGTGACGTATGATATTCCTCCATTTTTTTCGTCAACAAATTTTTTGTGTAGATTTTTCAGAGAACCCAATAAAATTCTTTTCTGTTTTTTCAACTTATTTTTCACCACAAAATCCTTTTTACCTGGACACATTCTCGAATTTTCATCCCTTTCCAAGAATTCTTTAATTCTTTTTGCCACTATCATACTTGTTGCTTTATTGCGTATTTTTCTCTCATACTGAGTCAATTTACTGTTTTGTGAATATTTTTTTTCTAATCGGAGGGGCACCAAACCTCTTACCTCTGAAACTAGTTTGTATTTTCGAAAGAAGTTTCCGGTCATCATTTTAGCGAACATATGCTTTTCCTGCTGTGTTTTCACTTTCTCCTTATTTACTTTTATTTGTTGAAAAAGGGTTTCTCCTAAAAGAAGCTTTTTTTTAACCTGCGGTGGTACGGAGAGGCATCTCGTTATTTCTTTTACCCTCGAAATCGGTGATGTAGAGCTTTTTGGCGTGCTAATTCTGTAGCATCTCTTCCTATATTTTTCTACAGAGCGTCTAAGTTGTTTATTATCTCTTTCAGCGTTTGCTAGTTCCCTATAAACTTTTGCCCTGTTGGCTTTAACCCTTTTTCTACCGCTAGTTTTCCTGTAATTGTCATGTGAAACCTCATTAAGGTTCAGTCGTTCTTCATGTTCTTCTGAACGAGGAGATGCTGGTGGTGTAGTATTTACAAGAAATTCAGATGTTCTCTCTTTTAGAGCTTTATTTTGTCTGTACCGTTTGCTATTTTTTTTCCAAATATCTCTTTTTCTATTTTTTTCTCGTTTGTTAGCTCTTTCACACTTTTTATAAGGCCTTTTTCTTTTTTTTCTCTATATCTCTCACGGTCTTTTAGCCTTTTTTCTTCGAGTTTTTCTTTTTTAAAAGTAGCTCTATGCTTTCTGACCCTTTCTTTAATTTTTTCCCTTTCTTGGTGAACACTTGTTTTTTGTTTTTTTTTAACGACGTTTTTGTCACATTTCTTGGGCCTTGGAAGATTAATGTTCTTTACAGCGTCTAACTCTTTTTTCTTCTTTTTTAGGTGCTGCATTATCATTTTCGACTAAGGTCTTACCAATAGTCAGTGTGTTACTTATTTCACCTTCCATACATTCTTTTATTTTCTTTTCAAGTTCCTCCTTCTGCTTTAGTAGTTCTAATATTTCCGAATTTGATCCCTCTGGTGTTACATCGCGACTAACCAATATGTTTTTTTTCTGCTCAACCTTTCTAGGTTTTTTAATATTTTTTGCTGCGCGAGCAGACGTGGCTTTTTCGCGATCAACTTTCAAACGTTCTTTAAGGTCTTTAAATCGTTGCTCCATTGTGGTTTACCTAAAAATATATTTACGATCATTCCGGTAACAAAACATCATTTCGGTAACAAACACATACGTTTCCGAAATGACTGTTACCGAAATGACGAGATTTAAATTAAACTAGAATGGTAAGTTTAAATTTGCCGCCAGGAATCTCAAAATTTGAGGTTAGGTTACTCTCGTCGGCTTTATTGATACGTTACATAGTTTATTTAATTTAATCAGTAAAACACAATGTTACATGCATTACCGAAATGATTCTTAATAAAGGTACGCACTAAATTTCTAACATTCAACCTTTTTTTACTAAAAATTTATAAGAATTATTGCAAACTTACCGTTATAAATTCAACAAGCACACACTGCCACTTAATAATTCAAATACACTGTTGTCATTTCGTGGTAGTAGGAGGCGCTATTGTCAAATTTTATAGCTGTTACCGATATGACGGTTGGATGTTGGGACAAGTTCTTAAAATTAATAGATAATACAAAATGTACAAAAACATGGATTTTAAGGTATACATTTTATTTCTTGAACATATATATTCTTTGACAATGAAAAATTTTGAAATATTCTGAAGTTATTTCAGATTTATTTGTTGATTACTGTTGTATAACTCGATTTGGGACAGTTACCGAAATGTTAGTGATGTAAAAATGTATAGCTGTTTTAATGCAGTAAGTAGTTACCATACTAAGTTGTAAAAGTAAAAAGAATTTGCTGGTACGCAGAACGGATGTTAAGATAAGTAAATGAAATACCAAAAGTAAATAGATATATTTTGTGTGAGAAAAAAGCCTTTAATTTCAACTGACATGATTGAACCACACAACATATTAGAGAAACCAAAGACATTTAGTTGTAATGTCTTTGAGAGAAACAGTAAACAATTTATGTTTGGCACAAGAAAATAAAGGTGGCGTCAACAGTCTGAAGCCTGAAAATGGGTTATGTTCTATTCATGATGTGTATTTTTTTGTGTTATTACTGTCGTGATACTAAGTTTTAATATTATCGAAATATTACATTAATACAAGTAAAATATTTGGTGAGAACTTATAATAGGAAATACTAAGCATTCAATTTTTATATTTTAAAATATATTCTTGATTCTTGGTATGAAAATAATTTTAATTAATCATTGCGGCGGTGGCTTTTCACTTCAGAGCAAGCAAAACTAAGAACATTGTGAATGTTGTAGAGCATTATTCTTTACGAAAAAGTAAGGAAGTGATGACAGTTTTCACATGCTAAACTCTAAACTTTACAGTATCTGAACAATAAAAGTAAGGATGGGTTTAATATTGAATAATCAATGATTAATAAGTAATTAGAGGCATAATATGTTCATATTTTTTATATTATATTATTTATATTTGATTGCAAAATTAAATTAAATCACCTAGTAACACCAAATAATCAAATGAAATGCAGAGAATAGTACAAAACTAATCAATAATTTGAATATTTATTTAGTCAAATGTGCGGATATCTTTGGGATAGGTGTTGTAGTGTTAACTACAATCTCCATCCGATTAAAAAAGACGACAATGCTCGAAATGTTGCCAATGACGCCATGTGGATTAGCTTACAAAAGTAGTTATTTTAATGATAGCAATCTTGCCGCTTGCTTATGCACATCGATTTCCCTAGAAATGAAAGTTACATAGTGCCAGTTTCCAGGAGATCCAAATTACAACAATTGTTTTTATAAAATAAAACCGACACACTATCAAACTCATTTACCAAGAACAAAGCTGTCTTTCTGCGATGGTATAATTATAATATATATTAATATAGGATGAGAAACTAAATGCTCTTAATAATAAAAACGACATGAGCATGTGTCACTTTTGCCGAATTAGCGAGAATTCGAAATGCCATAATTCGGTGCATGGGTGATATTTTCTGAAACTGTTAATACCATTGAAGGGCTTGCAAGGTTTTGTCAATTTTGGACTTATGATATTTTTGAAATCAACACCTCAGTTAATAAAAGGATTAAATCTAATTTTCAAGATTCGGATTTATTTGTTGTTTTCCAAAATTAAATGCCAATCATTTTCTTACTTATCTTACGATGGTGATAAAATTTTATCAACTTCTTATATAAATGCATCATAGAATTAACTCTGCTCATAAGACATATTACGGTATCTCCAATTTAAAACACAGGTTTCTTTGTAGGATCGGGTCAGACCATTCGAACTTGTTTTTGTAATATAAATTGGGGGAAATCATGATATAATTACGGATAGAGCCCTATTGACGGACCCATTAACCTATTGAATAAACCTTTGGCCCCGTGAGTTTTACAGAGTTGCCCTTTTCAGAACCTAGATAGGGCTATGCACATATTTAATACAATTTTAGTGTTTCTAATTTGTTTTAAACAAATAAAAATAATAGAACAATACGGCGGATCTTGGACAGGAGAAGAAAAATTTATTGATACTTCCAGAAAAATTATCAACATAGTTCATTTAGTTCAGGCTAGTTCTTTTTGTGTTTTTCTTTGTTTAAATAAATTAACTGTCAAATACATTAATGAAATCCTGGTATTTCTCGTTGAAACTTTAAAGAAAAAAATTCTTCAATTACGTATTTTAACTAGGTAAATAAAATCATGTTTTAATAAAGATTTATAAAATAATGACATCATTCTAATCTACTACCACTATCATTCTAAACAAAAAGGACAGGAAGTTTGTAAGGATAAATGAGATAACTTTTTGGAAAAAATTTAATTTATTCCTGCTGATGATTTTTTTCAGTATAAAACGGTTTTAGTACTAACTTTCAAGTTTTCGCTCCAATAACATATTTTGTTTTGTTAAAATATGATACTTCTCATAGCTAAATAAAAAATATTAAGTGCGAGTCTATAAATTCGAATACATTTAGTAAATCCTGTACAGGGTGTCTGGTGAGTTACTGATAGGTGAAAATTTGAAATACAAAAAATTAAGAGTTTTCCCAGTAGATTCCAATTATGCAATCATATGCAGGGTTTTCTATTTAAAAAAAGTAAGTAAGTCTCTATGGCAACTAAACCAGAAATGACAGAAAAAATTTATGCAGGTAAAAATGTGGGGAATATAAAGGGCGTGCGATAAATTATTTAACGATAGTTTCCATCATATCTCGTATAATATAGAGTTTGGTGTTACTACCAACAAGACTCTTAAATATAATGTTCAATATTATGACTTTAGAAATGCTAATTTTGTAGTTATAAATGACTATTTTGCTTGTTTAGACTGGGACTCGATTATTAGTAATGAAGATGCGAATGTGGCAAGTGAACGTTTTTATGATTATGTATATTTTGCTCTCGACTCATTTGTTCCCATTAAAACTTTTAAAAATAGCAATTTCCCGAGCTGGTTTTCTCCCCAGCTTCGAAAATTAATTGTTAAGAAGAAAACTGTGCATGGTAGGTATAAACAGACAAATGACCCATACTATTATTCACGTTTTTCAGATCTTCGTTCACAGTGCGCTGAACTTCATAATGAATGTTATAGAAATTATATTCAAAGATTGGAGGGTGAACTTCAGGATCGTCCTCAGACATTTTGGAAACATGTCAACAATTTGAGAAAGTCTAATGATTTTCCAGATACCATGTATCTAAATGGAGATAAGAGTGTGAATGGTCAGAGTACAGTAAATCTTTTTGGCATTTTTTTCGAGTCTCTTTACTTAAGAGAGGACAGAACCTTTCCGAATTATAACATTGATGATCTCCTTCATATAAATCAGATATCTATAGGACTCGGCGACGTTTTTAACGAACTTTCCCAACTGCCCACCTCTTTGTCTTTTGGCCCGGACGGCGTCCCCCCCTTTTTCCTAAAAAAATGTGTATATACTCTCTCATACCCACTATTCAAGTTGTTTAACCTATCACTTCGTTATGGTGTTTTCCCCGGTACTTGGAAATTTAGTTACATTCAACCAATTTATAAATCCGGGGATCGAAGCGATATAAAGAATTATAGGGGAGTCAGTGTACAGTCTGCGATGCCCAAGCTCATGGATAAAATAGTCGCTGATCAACTGACTGCGTTGTGTAATGGTATTATAGTTGTAAATCAACATGGATTTTATCCTGGTCGCTCAACCACCACTAACCTTTTGGAATATAATCATTATCTGACTCAGGCTCTAGAAGATGGTTTCCAGGTTGACAGTATTTACACTGATTTTTCTAAGGCTTTTGATCGGGTTGATCACAGTATACTGATACAAAAGTTAGATTGTATGGGCATAAAAGACTCTATGCTGAGTTGGTTAAGAAGCTTTCTTTCAAATAGATATCAATGCGTAAGAATAAATAATTATTTATCTAATCAAATTGAAGTCACTTCGGGGGTACCCCAGGGCTCCCACTGTGGTCCTTTACTCTTTTTGTTATTTACAAATGATATCAGTGGGTGCCTTCATTCATCTCATCTACTATTTGCGGACGACCTTAAAATGTACAAAGTTATAAAAAATAATCATGATGCAACAGCTCTGCAAAAGGACTTAAGGGTTTTGTCTGACTGGATCCAGGAGTAATGGGCTTCACTTGAACTCTTCCAAGTGCTCCATTATAACTTTTTCACGTAGGAGGAACTTTCATCGGTTTGTGTACGACATAAATGGTGAGGGCTTAGCACGAACATCTGAAGTGAAAGATCTCGGGGTGTATTTCGATAGTGAATTGAATTTCAGAGGTCATGTACATACAATTGTCAGAAAAGCATTTAAAAAACTTGGGTTTATTCTGCGTCACAGCAAAGATTTCTCTCCAGATATCTTGAAAATGTTATATTTTACTTACGTGCGTCTCTGCCTGGAGTATGCATCAATTATCTGGTCTCCATATTATCAATCGCACATTTACTCTATAAAGAGAGTTCAGGCGAAATTCTTGAAGGCATATGCTTTTAGAATGGGTCTGGATGTCTCAGATATTGCTTATAGTGACAGATGTAGGTTACTTAATTTTTCAATTTTGGAACATCGCAGACTGTGCCAAGAACTTATGTTTCTTTATAAATTAGTCAACGGTCTAGTTGATGCGCCGAATTTGCTTCGACATCTGGATTTCAATGCTCCCTGTCACTTTCACAGAACTAGAAATCATAATCTCTTTAGACCTTCCATGCACCGAACAAATTATGGTTTTTATAGTCCAGTGTCTAGAATTCAAAGAAACTTTAATACCAACTGTGAGTCATTGGATTTGTCTACCTCAATTGGGCGTTTCAAGAAAACATGCCTGTACTTATTTGGGTAAATTAAATAATTAAATTGATAGTTTTTCTCTCATTCTCTTTTCAGACTCGAGGTATATTATATTATGTAAATTTATCGAATTTAGTTGTTTTTCTTGTATTTAAAAACTCTGTCATCTTGTATATTTAGGCTTTAGGTTTAATGTTTAGTGTTTTCTTTATATTATAAGATTTACTTTGTAAAAATGGTGTTACCGTTTATAATAAATAAATAAATAAATAAATGAACAACTTTCATAAAGGTCACTTTTTCATATACGAGGAAATTCAAAAGTTACAGGCATGATGCGCGACTTTTTTGCCACTCTGTATAGCATACGATGTACACTATTTTTGCTTTGGAATTGTTATTTTTAAAAATGATCAGAACTTAGTGATTGCTTCATATTTTTTATTTTATTTTTATAAAATTCAGATTCACATTTTAATAGGAATTTGAGGAATATTATTTGTAGACTTGTCAAAATTGTTAACATCCTTAAAAATTCTCTTATACTTGCGCAGGCTTCAGATAGGCTTGATATTTTGACACTGGAGCAAGTTCAGGTTCCTACTCCTCTGTCTTAGAGTTGGGAGTAGTTTCATCCGTTTGTTGGATCGCTTCAATACACTCGATGATAGTCAATTCTGCACTTTCTGTTAGCAAATCGTTATCAATAGAGGCAAATTGTTTCAATTTCACAAATATCTCCTTAATGTTAATAAATAGTTGTGTAAGCGGAATATTATCTTTATCTTCGAAGTCGTCAATATCGCCTGTGTTACGTACAAATCCGGCTTCCATAAAGCATTTTTTTATTGTCCCTGAGGACAAATTGCGCCACACCACCGCAACTCATTTTAAGGCGTTTGTTATGGTAATTTTATTTTCGATTTATTAAAGGGACAACCAATGTCCAAGGTAGCTTCTGTAGAGCATTTTAAAATCCTGTATAATGCATTGAATCAAAAGTTGGCAATGTCAGGCAGTATTGGGTGGAAGGGAAATAAGTTTTACATTATCCAGTATAATTTTGGGATGAACACCAGTTGTTTTTATTTCGTTAACAATGTGTGGCTGACAACACGTCTCTAAATTGTCTGATTAATTGAGTACATAAGACTTAAGTAATAGAAAATTATTTCTATAGTGAATATGCTATAATGAATCTAATTTATGGACAAGAACTCAGAACTTTGTGGAGTCGAGAAGAAATTATTCTGATACATTTCCAAATCGACGTTTACCACACCAAAAAACTTTTAAAAGGGTTGACCGTAGCTTAAGAGAAACAGGTAAAAATCAAGTAGGAAGTTTCTTGTCGTATAGTGGTGGAGAAGGGCCTCCAAGAAGCACAACGAATCCCCAGTTAGAGGAGAAAATTCTTAATGAGACTGCTAAAAATCCCTCTATAAGTGTGAGAAAACTTGGTTCAAGTTCATGCGCCAAAGTGAGTTGTTCGTGAGACCCTTCGAGAACACTTGCTACATCCTTATTCATCCAAAAGGTACATGCCCTGTCTCTGGCCGATTATTCTGCAAGAGTTAACTAAGCAACTTGACAGGAGTTAGGTTTTTTTTAATAAAATACCATATATATGACAGTCTGCCGTCGTCAATGAAAAAGCGGTATCTACATATAAGCTTAAATCGAGAAAACGAGCTTTAAAGTTTAAAACGTAAAACCTTTTATTAAATCGTTTTTTTATTCGAAAAAATGTGAATAAGTGCTCTGTGTCAAAACAAAAACTTGATGTAAATGCAAATTCGGTGGGATATTATCTATTTAAGATAAAGTTTCACTTACCGCCTTTTAATTATGCAAAATTCATAATAACGGAAATTTGTATTTTAAAATATTGCAGTATCTGCATAGTTTTTGCATCGATTTAAGCATCATAATTTTACTAGTATTGTTTTGTTTACGGACGAAGCCAGTTTTACCCGAGATGGAGAAATAAGTTACCTTAATTTGCATATCTGGCATAAAAAAAATCCCCATGCAATTGTATATTTGACGCCAGTTTACACCAGGGAATATTTGATAGAAAGAACAAGACACCACTTGTTTTAAATACAACGAGAAGGAAATGTATAGAGGTACGGGGCGCCCATTTCAAAAATCTCCTAAAGTAAATAATAACAAGCAAATCTTTTAAATTTTTAACAATCTTACATTTAAGCGATTTCCGAATTGTCAACCCTTTCAATGTTTCCTCTATGCACCACAATTTGATTCGGAACGTATCAAATTAAATTGTTGTTGCATCCACACAATTGCCGAGTGCTTGTCCATTAGTTAGATGCATGTCGGCATTAACGAGATGTAATAATGGCAGATTTTATTATTTTTATGCCAATTAGCTTTAAATTTTTAATGAGAATGACCAGATTATTTAAGGAATCGGTTTTCAGCTCCGAAAAATGACATCTGTCAAAATTTTGACCCACCGAATGAGGTGGAAAGTCCGTTCCTGACTTGCCTGACGCTGTAAAACATCTACTGTAGTATGGTTTTATTAGTCTTTACGGCCTACCCCTTAAGGCTCTGTATCTCAAGACCTAGTGATATATGGACGGTGTTATGCAACAACCGTCTAGCCCACAATTCTTTCAATTAACGTTTTATCACCGAAAAACCTTTTATATAAGTTAATCAACGATAAGCAAAAATGATCTAACCAATATTTGGCATCTCGCGCCAACTACTGTAAGTGATTTTCCTAAGCCACAATTCCTAAATGTTACTATATAGAAATTTGCACCAATGCAATGGTTCATCCCACAAATCCCCCGTATCTGTGGGATAGACCATTATAAAAAATTTCTCAGTGCGTATACCAGCTTGTTTATCTTGTTGGTGTTAATTATTTATTTATGAACAAGTAAGAATTTTCTTGGTGTGTTTTGTGCTCGACGCAGTAAAGGTAAGCTAATAAAACCAAACAGATAAAAGAACTAATATCAACAAAACAAAAAAAAATAAATATTGAAACATAACGTAAATTTTTTTTAAAAAACTTGTTACACATTATGAAAATAAATTTAAAATACATGAACATAACACAATGTACTGTTTTTTGTAAAGACAAGAGATTTATAAATTTTAAGACGTAATTAGAATTAGTAGGAGTGCTGCAAGTCTATTATTACCACGTGTTATGTGGCTTAGACCATTTTTGTAAAATAGCGATCACCTCATTTATGATTTTTGAGAAAAAAATCTAGTCAATAAAATAATATTTTTTCTGCAGGACATCCCAAGAGGAAAAAAGATAGTCAGCTTACTGTTCACACAAAACAAGGTGAAAAATGATTGCTTGCAAAATTGCCAGATTGCCACAACTTCCACAGATATATCTTCAACCGGAAACCAACCCATCGAGAAGATATTTCCATGTTCAAGTAATAAGAACCAATCTCTTAAAAATGACAATTTAAACTTGCAAAAAGTTATTCAAAATTTTGATAGTGCCGAGTGTTTAAATAATCCTATGAGAAAAATCTCCATCTTCTGTTCCACAAATACGGTATTCCGGAGACAATGTTCTTGTCCAAAAGCAATAGTTTGATACTCCAGAAGTAACCATTAAAAATCGATCGCTATTTAGACCATGAATCGGAATGTGAAGAGCCATTCCAATCTTTGGGAAGTGAATTTATTCCCGACTCAGAAGACATTAATGATCTAGAACCTACAGAAACAAATACGGGAGTTGAAAAAATAAAATAGCGAAAAAGCGTGGACGAAGGAGGAAGATTTTAAATCAAACGAGAGCAGATAAAAAAAAATATACTTACACCAACAAAAAATATATTTCCGTAAGAGATAGAGATGTAGAACCAAAAAAGTTTAATACTGCATATTCCTGTAACTGTTCGAAGAAATGCACGAATATCGTTGATTGAGAAATAAGAAAAAGATTATTTGATCAATTTTGGAGAGTCGGTAGTTTCGAAGGACGATGTGTTCTTATAAGCAAATGCGTTATTTGCGGTATTTTCGTTGCAAACTTAAAAAAAGGTATTTTTAATGTCTGGCTGGAGCATGAAAGTGGCAGAGGTACCCAAGAAGTCGGTCCTTGTTTGCGTCAATGTGTTAATAAAAACGCTGTTAAAAAATTGAATTTGTGGTCAAATTTAGATGCTGGACAAAACCGCAGCACATCACACATCGCTTGAAACAATTACATTAAAGTTTTTGCTGTCCGGTCATAGTTTTTACCTAATGACTCGCATTTTGGAGAAGTAGAATGCTCTCTAAAAACTCAACAAAGACTGTACACCCTTAATGACTGCACAGATGTTATGAAGACTTGTCTCAGAAATAATACTTTAATAAAAAAAATATTAAAAAGTTTATTGTTAATCGTATAACACCTAAGAAAATGGTTTCAGTAATAAACCTCGAAAAAGCTATTACCAATCACAAGACTGATGTTAATAAGGAAAACATAAACTGGCTTAAGTTACATGAAATCACCTTGAAGATAGAAAATCCTACTCTGTTCTTTATGAAAAACCATACAACGGACTCAGTATGCACACAAGTTAATATTGAAAATGCAGGAAAAGAACGAAAACCAGTTTTAAAAAAAGTAGATCTACCTCCTCTGTAGCCAGAAGGTAAAGCATTATCTGTGGAGAAAATCAAAGATCTATAAGAAATTCTTAAACTGGTTCCGCAAGATGCAAAACCTTTTTTTAAGTACTTAAAAACTGTAGAAGGGCAAGATTTTGAAAAAGATATTGAAGGGATTGGTGCCGATATAGATTTTGAACTAAGTGATTTACAGAAGTCCTAGTTCAAACATATATTATGTAAATGTTGTGTGTTGTAGAGAAGGCGCAGCCCTATTTTTTAGTTGCTAATGCTATTATTCTTGTTGTTTATTGCAAAACCAACAACTGTTTATATTGACTTTTGTATAAGCCATCTAACCCTCTTTGACATTGTTTCTCTCTGTCAAAAAAGTATTTCTCTTTTTTTTTAGTGTATATTTAGTATTTCTGTTTATTTTTTATAGGTAAATATAAGAATAAAAAGTATTTCCCAACAATTGTTTCATTTGTTTAATCTTTAAAGCTAATTATCTCGGAAAAACAAAACTGTTGCTTAGCCCATTGTTGCATAACACCGTCCATAATATAAAAGTAAGCTATGGTCTTATAGGCTAAAGAGTATCTTAATCGGACTAACCTTATTAGGGGAGTGTACGGTACTAAGACGAAATACGCAGGCAAGTTTTTATTTATATGTCTTCTAAATACTTTCCTCATTCTGTCTTATTGCCTTATTAAATTTGAATATTTCACAATAAATAAATACTGCTAGTAAACCGGTACAAATTTGACTTACCTGACTGGCAAAAATAGAATAAAGATATGTTAACGCTATGTTTAATGCATCGTAAACTAGTATACCGATATTAAAACTCAAGACAGAGCAAATGATTTATGGAGTTATGGAAAAATTGTATAAGCATCGTACTAGGGCGATAACACAAAATAGAATGAGCCAACTTTTATAAAAGTAAACTAAAACAATTCCTGTTTTTAGAAGACCTAAAGAATCTTTATAAGTAAGATTTGCTGTGAGTATGTTTTTGATTTCTTTTCATTATATCTGCCCATAAAAATTAATCATTAATAAATGTCAATATTTATTATAAAAATAACTTTTAATTTTCCTCTTACCTAGGCAATATAATTCACAACTTAGCTTCAAAATATACAGAGTGTCCCGTAATTAAGGAGCAATAATTTACCACCATATTCTCCGACTAAAAGTAATAGAATTTTTTTATATAGACATAAGTGCAGAAATGCTTGTTTAGGGAGCTACCCCCCCCCCTCGAAAGGGGAACCCTGAAAACTTGTTTTTTTTTTTAATCTTTTCGAACCCGTTCATAATTAAATTTTGAAATTAGGTATGGTTATAAAATTTTAACGATAAGTCAGTTTCTGAATTCAGAATTTCAAAAATTTAGTTATAAGCGTCACATAACCCGTCCACCAACCAGCCTTTTTTTTAATTTTCTTAATGATTATGAAACTTCAAAGTATTGTGCGTAAAAAAGGTACCCTTAGTTCACCCTGATAGGACTTACAGTTTTTGAGTAAAATCGTTTTAAAGAAAATCACGTCCATAAAGGAGATAATTAATAAGAATAATTATCAAAGTGGAATTTGTGAATAGAAGGCCATGGATTAAAACTGATATTTGTTTCCTTCAACATTTCTGTGCCAGATATTGTCTGCTGTTATTACTGTTGTAAAATTAGACATAATAAATAAGAAAATGCAAAATATTTTAAACCAAGAGCATACCAATATCCATTTTGTATACGGATATTGTAATGGACTTTCCTTTGCTGCGGTACAGGAATATCGCAGACGTTTTCCGCAACTGAAACTAAATAAATTGAAAACGAAATAAATATTACTTAATTAGAGAGTAATAATGCGACATGAAATAGGGTTGTTTAACAAACATATTTTGAAGAATAAAATTTAAATTTAAACCAAGAACTACTCCTTGAGAGGGTGTTTAAGTAGACCCCCATTTTCTCTGATACAAAGTCCAGCTTTACGGCGAATGTTGTGAGATGCCCGAAGAATCTGAAAAGGATTTCTTCTTATTTCATTTCTAGCTTAAAACATTCCCTGAAGCAGATCCTCACGGGTATCTACCTCCGTTGCATAAACTATATTGCATACATGACCCAAAAAATAATAATCGAGTGGATTTAAGTCCGGCGATCTCGCTGGCCAGGATACTGGTCCACCTCTGCCTAGCCACCTTTCAGGATAATTCTCATCTAACCAGTTACGGACTGGCCGTCCAAAATTGGCAGGGGCACCGTCGTGTTGGAAATACATCCCCAACCTGGACCTTAAGGGTACTTTGTCCGACAGTCCTGCTAACTGATTTTGAAGAAAGGCCAAATATCTCTGCCTGGTTAAATTATTGGCCATTTTAATTTGACCAATTAACTGATTTCCAACTATTCCCGCCCACAAATTGACGGAGAACCAATATTGACAATTAGTTCTTCAGATAACTCTTGGATTTTCATCTCACTTTTGGGAAGAGTATTAAGTATTAAGAGTATTAAACACTTTAGCTCTACTAAATGGTACCTCATCAGACCACAAAATTTTAATTAGCAAATTCTGACCCTAAATCCTAAAATCCACAGACATAATTCGATTCTAGGTGGAAAATCTCTAGGCAACAGCTCTTGAACCCTCTGGTAATGATTTGGGTGAATACCTTGCATCTGAGTCACTCTTCCTATCTAAAATAAATATTTGTTATAATTATGGATAGCAATATGGTAAAGTAAAACGCATTACAATTGATCTCGGAATGATGACTTCTGTAGCCGATGGTTTGAGTCAAACTTGAGGATTATCTACTATTTATTTGTTGAAGTGCATTTTGCAAATCATAGCCCCCCTAGGTCGTCCTTGCCCACGAAGGCGCTTAAACGAGCCATTCTCCATCAAATTTCTATGAACCCTCTCAAATACTTTGCGTCCAGGAAGTCTCAGTTGCGGAAAACGTCTGCGATATTCCTGTACCGCAGCAAAGGAAAGTCCGTTACAATATCCGTATACAAAATGGATATCGGTATGCTCGTGGTTTAAAATATGTTGCATTTTCTTATTTATTATGTCTAATTTTACAACAGTAATAACAGCAGACAATATCTGGTACAGAAATGTTAAAGTAAACAAATATCAATTTTAATCCATGGTCAATTTTACTCAAAAACTGTAAGTCCTATCAAGGTGACTAAGGCTACCTTTTTTACGCAGAGTTCTTTGAAATTTCATAATCATTAAGAAAATAATAAAAAAAAACGACTGGTTGAAAAAATGGGATTATTTTAACCTTTAACCATCCGGGTATGTGACGCCTATGACTAAATTTTTCAAATTCTGAATTCAGAAACTGATTTATCGTTAAAATTTTATAACCATACCTAATTTCAAAATTTAATTATAACGGGTTCGAGAATATTTAAAAAAAAAACACGATTTCAGGGTTCTCCATTCGAGGAGGGGTAGCTCCCTTAACAAGCATTTCTGCACTTAGTCCATATGAAAAATTCTATTATTTTTAGCCGGAGAATATGGTGGTAAAGTATTGCCCCTTAATTTCGGGATACCCTGTATACTAGCCTAAATATAAATTATTTCTTGAAACCATGAAGGTATATTTCGATTATTGTTTGTAGGTTTTTATGACTGAACCAAAATATCGTCGGTCGTCTAGAATATTTTGGTGAAAGACATGCTTATCTGGCGAAGGGTTTATTTGCAAATAAATTTGGTTTGGTCCAATAAATACGAGATGTGGCCGTAATTTTTGGAGTTGTTGCATATTTTACGATTTATGAGAGATATCTAATAAATCCGTGGTATGAATAATTTATTTTTTAACTGACCATTTCGGCGACAAACCTGGTTCCGTATTCAAAAAGATAAAAACTGTTGAGGTCGATAAACAAATTTACTAGCATGAAGATAAAGAATTGGCCCTGACAAGATTAAATTTTGCGATTTGCGAAAAAAATATAAAAATAAATGAATTTATTCTAAAAAATTCCTCAAAATTCTTCAGAAATGAAAAAGTATATAAAATTACAAAACGCGTGCCAGTTTTTGTGAAACAAAATTCCTTAAATATTAATTTAAGGCAACAAGAGTAATCCTAATTATTATTAAATACACCACATTCCATCACAGAACTCAGTTTCGACATAAATTACAAACCTAACCTATTCGAATTTGGGACTTTCCCAGAATAAAGAGAAGGAGAGCAGAATATATAAAAGGTTAGTTGTTACCAGAGCTAAGAAGAACAAGAGGTAGAAATTATAAGTGCTCGCTGTTATTAATTAAACTAAACAAATTTATATTATTAAGAATGAAGAATGAAAAGTTGAACTCGAGATTGAAGAACGCTAATGCTGTACCCAAGGGACAAAATTTAGCCTTTTTCAGTCAAACAGTTAGTAGTAGGTACAATACTGTAACGTTTTTCCACTTTGTGATTTATTTTGAACTCCTTAACATGTGTATAATAACATCACTGGCATATTCCCGTAAGTCGAATAAAGCGTTGATCTATACTAACCAAAAAATGTCAGTCAATTTTAATTACGCCGCACGTCTTCTTGTAGAAGTTTTTGGTTCATCCTGAACATCAGCTCGAACAAGCTCAATATTTTTATTTGAACGACCAGAAGGAGGTCTTCCACTATGATTTACATCACTTGGTGTGCCACTTTGTAACAATGCGTTTACTAACTATCTCCGGGTGGAGCTCTTCGAACGACATACGCTCTCCTAAAAGCACGTTGAGTTGAGTTTATCAAAGAAAAGTTTTGGAAATGCAATTTAATAATTTCTCTGCATATTTTTGAGACAAGTAACGATCCACAACAAAATGCTGCATCTTTCTACTTTGATATACATGTCACTATTTACAATTGTCACGGAAATAAGAAAATTATAACAATATTCCGTTGCTGGATCTATTTTAGCGCAGCCTATACAGGGTGTCCCGCAAGGTCGGCAAGGTAAGATATTACGAAAGCCGTAAACCTTATTAATTAATTAAATTGACCGAAAGACATTGCTGAAAAATATTTTTAAATTTTCAAAATGGCCGCTGGGGGCCCAGTTACTGAGATATATCTAAACATTCAAATTTGATCAGATAATCACTATGTTAAGGTACTGTTTTAATGACGGAAATAAAAAGTTCGTTAATTTTTGCGGAAACTTGTTTCTACAACTTTTTTTGTATCTTTGGAAAGATGGGTGGGGGAAGCTTGGAAGAAAATTGCTGTATCTTCCATATGCTTTACCCAAATTTACACAGCTTAGGCTCGTTCAATAGACACTTTTACACTTATTGAAAAGCCTACTTTAGTCGTGGGCGCTAGTGCATACTGCATCTTCTAGGTGGCGCTGTTTGAACAAGATTTAGTTTTTTCAAATTTGCTTAATGAAATTAAATGGCATGATATATTTTTTTATTACTCAGCTTATGGAGCATAAAAGAAGCTACATTTTGGCCAAAACCGTGATTCAATACGTCTAAAATGAATTGATTTAATAAATTTCAATTTTAGGAAAACGTTCTTGAATAGAAACTTTGTAGTTTTTTCTTCTTCTCTAGAATATGGCGTTATTTTTTTTCTATATCACTTGTTATAACTGAGTTATCAGGGCCCACTTTATTTTTTTAAACACAGATCTAAGGTTTTAAATTTAACATTTTACTCCAAATACAATGATGTATCGCTCACCCCTATTTAATGACGTTTCGGCACAAATTATACATAATCAGAAAAATTTTGAAAATATTCTCAGTACCTACGCCTATGGTTTTCTCAAATATTATTTTCATTTGATTTAGATGAAATTGAATCAAAATAGGAACAAGTTAATATATCTTATTTTATTTAAAATGCTGTTTACCAAACTTCGCCTAAGTACAACTAGATTAAAATTAGGCGCAAAAGTAAGACACTCAATCGTGCATAAGAAACATTTTCCTTGAATGCTCTCGGGATATAAAAAAGCGTAGCATCTCTCCGCTAAAAATAAATGTCTAAAACTTAGAATGTAAACATGGTATATATCACGTCTCTACTTAACTGAAAATCGACCAATTGTCACAATGGGGTCATTAACACTCAAATAACTATCTCTACCTAATTTTTGTGAAGCATTTATAAGATATGGCCAGCTCTAAAGATTTGGAGTTAATCCGACAAATAGTTTTGAAAATAAACGAGATTAAAATCTAGCAAAAACGCTGGCGCGGCGATGACGTCATTACCTCCCATAGTTCGTCTGTTTTGAAATTGTGCAACGGTCTTTCATATTCAAGGGGTATGCGCTGAAGCAGAAGCTCATTATTACTACTTTCTTTTTGTTCATTTTTTTATATGATACGGCAGAGCATTGCAGGATTAATCCTTTATGGCGTTCTGCGGGAGTGCGTGTGCACAGAGAATGATTCACGTTAGTCTTGAACCTTTGAAGATTATACTCGTTGGGGAACATGGCCTCAGGGAGGTCGTTCCAGAGTGATGACGTTCTCCAGATAAAAAAATTTTGAACAGTGTCGTTCGACGGATACTAAGCCGAACCACGTACGGGTAAGCTGCAGTGGCTCGTCATGTATTTTTACTATGTACTGCTCTGGGTGGAATTAAGCGGGCAACCTGAGTTGAGCAGTCGTCATGAAAATATTTGTAAAATATACTCATGTCGCCAACCTGCCTTCGATGTTAAAGGCTTTCCAACTTGTTTGTCAGATCGTGGTCACCGATTGAGCGAATGGCTCTTCTTTAAATAGAATCTATCAATCTCAGGGTAAGTTTAGGAGCAGAGCCCCAAATATGCGAAAAGTACTTCAGCGATGGTCGAATTTGGGCTTTATAGAGCATCAAAAGTTGTTGGGGAGTATATTCTCTGATAAGGAGGGAATGCCATTATATACGAGTTCTAGACTATACTTTCTCACTCAACACTATTTTAGAAAAAAGAAAAAGAGATTATTAAAAATATTTTTTTTCTTTTCTGTCGATGTGAACTCCGTAACCCAGCAACGGAGAGGCCATTTCAAGTATTTAATAAAATGATATTACCAAGGCCGTCCTCAATGTTGGGGTAGTTAGAGGAATCTAGTGTCCTTTTCACTTTAAACCCATACAGTAACGTCTTGGGCATTACTGAGTAAAGTATTTAGCTACTATTTTATTCACATTTTCTCTAATTTAATCAACTTCGTAGAAGTTACCATTTACAAGACCCCAATAATGGACAATTAAATAGTTGCCACTCTGTGTCAGTTTTCTGAATTCACATAGTAAAGCAAAGATTCCAAAAGGTGCCTGGTAAAAAAACTTTTAAATTTTATTTTTATATTTAAAGAGTTTTCTGGTTCAAACATTATAAACATATTTCTTCGTTAAATTTGATAAAAAAAACAATCACATAAAATTTTGTTGGTAAACGAGGGCTTATTTTGCAAGAATTTACAAGCACATTTGCTTTTAGGTAATAAACGGGGAATTGGGGCTTATATGTTCAAGTTTTTTTGCATAAATTGCAGTTCTCGTGGGAAAACAAACACGTTCGGAATATAAATAATTTATGAGCATTTTTACCATTAACATTTGTTTCAGATTGGGTTTGCATATATTCTCTTTTAAAAATAGAGGGAATTACATTTTTATACAGAATACACAAGAACAGTAAAAATCTTGAGCCGCTGCTTAACTGTTGGTGAGAAGTAAATTATTCTAATTACAGATTTAAATGTGAATTTGGCAATATTTTAGAAAAGTCGTTGTGGAATGGTACAATAAGAGAATTTTCATAGTCAATTGCGAGTAATTTTGTTTTAGGAAAGGAACTGCATGATATGCCTAACAAAGTTTTGTATCCATTTGACGAAGTTCCAATTTCATACCTCGGAATGGATGAGCGCCAGTTGATGGCGCACTGGGTTATTTTCTTCACGGAGCTATCGTGGAAGATTATTTAATTGCCTAAAAAGGCCTTAAACTCGTGGAGCGCACGTAAAAGCATTGGCATCGCGGAGCCATCTTGGAGTGTACTCTTTAATTGCCCAAAAGGGCCCTAAAATCGTGGAGTGCACGTAAAAGCCCCTGCTTCACGGTGTAACAATCTTTTGATTGTTCAAACTTGTGCGACGTATTTGTTCGCGCGCCACTTCTCGGGTGAAATTTCTATGCGTGCCAGGTGATCTGACGTCAGGGACAGGAAACAAAACTGTCGTTCGCGGTCGGTGCTAGCCCTTTTGCACGTAGTATTCCCTTGAAGCCAGGTTTAATTGGCGTGAGAAATTTTATTAGCAAACAAAAGGCACTGAGTGTGTCGCAGACTTTCCTGGATTAATTTTTACCAAGTAGTGGTGAAGCGTTACACATATTAGGGGACTTGTTTCCGGGCCAAATCAAGACAGAAACCAGTCCAACAGGTAAAATAGTGATGCAGTTCAATTGTAGCGTGGTTTCGACCTCCATTTTGTTTATTTCGGGCTTTTTTTTTCCTTTTTACTTTTTACCTTTTTTACATTTGTACTTTTTACCTTTTTACGTTTGACATTTTTCTTTTTTTATCAAGGTTCTTTTTTATCAAGTTTTTTATTTTTTGCCTTTTTCTTTATCAAATTTTCATTCTAATTTATCCTCTCTTACATTTAATTCATGTTATTCTATTATCTCTTATTCTATATTATCCTATTCTATCTAAATCTATTTTGTTCTACCGCATTTTATTTAATTCCACTCTATTTTCATTAAAATATTAAATTCCACAAAGTCACTTTCAGTAAATCTCGTTTGTATCCTTGTGTGGGCGCCTGATCCACGTAGTTGCAGCGTACCCGGTGAATTATTGACAGTGGACGGTTGGCGTGGAGTTCCTTGGTATAAAGCCGATTTTATGGGAGCCACGGCCATTTCATTTTGACAGTGTTGCCCAGTTCACCGCCATTTTATTGTGCACCTGTTGCCGGCCAGCAACTAGAAGCGTCACTGGAGAGGCTGCAAAGTGTTTGGATCCGAGGGAGCTTAGTTAAAAGATAAGTAAATTTTTATATTTGTTTAATGTGGACTTTGAATTTGAATTTTGATGAACAATTTATTACTATTTATTTTTTCGAACCTTAATCCTAAATGGAACTCTAACGTGCAAATGGAAATCTCTTATTAAAATCAGAACTGTCCCATTTTTATCGTAACGTTGATATATTGTTAATTGTTTTTATTACTAATTGTAAGACATCACGCCTGTTTTTTTCTAAAAGTGTATTTCTGTAGAACGAATGTTAAATTTTAAGTGCAGAACTTAGTTACAATTATCATCTATATCTAGGAATTTCAATGCTTAATGTGGTCATGTCTGCCTTCCCCAAGTAAGATTAGTAAATAAGCTCTATTGAAACATAACCTGTACTTTTGTATTATTGCATTATCTTTCTTTCTTTAATTAGGAAATTTTCCATTCATTAATACCCTTTCGATCAATATTAACAAAAAGGTTATTATTTTATTAGCATTCAGGTCCAAAACCAATTTTCTTTCTTTAATACATTTATCTTTCATTGAGCCCTTAGGTTATTAATCTATTTCTATTTTCTGACAGAGTCCCTTCGGCTGTCTGGCGCCCATCATTTTCTGGAGAATCGTAAATAGTACTATCAAATTACGAATCATGACCCCGCTCTTAAACCGACACGACTATACCTGAGGAGCCGCGGTTCATTAAAAAATGAAAAGATTATTATTATTATTATTAATTCATTACTTACCTTCTCATTAATCTTTTTCCTTCTTTTTTAATTTCCATTATTCTTTTTTATTTTTTCATTGTTACAACGGGGTCATCGTGGAAGACTACTTAATTGCCCAAAAGGCCTTAAACTCGTAGAGCCCACGTAAAAGCACTGGCTTCACGGAGTCATCTTGGAATGCACTAGATATTGCGCCGTGCTTCTCGTCTCTCTACCGCCGCACGATACGATCTGACCACATATTTCACCCAATAGGAAGCTCGCGTCCCAATGATATTTTAGAAGTACCATCGCGACGCGTTTTTGGCTTGCTACGTGACTGAATGCCAATAACTGCCGGAACAAATTCTAAACCTTTTATAATTTACAACCTAAAAATAGCAGAGATTGATATCGCACACATTATTTACCAACCTATTCTCTTTGACGTGTTGATACACGTTTTCCCAACACCAGTAGATATATAGGTCACGTGATAGCGAAGCAATAGATTTAATTTGGAATAAAGAAACGAGCGGAGCAGATGAATTTGCCTGCGGGGAGCTAACCTGAACTAACCTTACATTTTTCATTATAAAATTTTTATTATTTTGACAATGATAGACTGTGGTTGTACGTTGAGGAAAAAAACATTATACTGGAACTTACTCTGTGACGGTTATTTTTTTAATTTTATTTTATGTCATAACTGTCATAAGTTGATTAGGCTCTTCTGTTAACAGAGAGTTGGGCATATAAAAAAAATTCAAATTTTATTATAAATTTGATATTATTTAAATAATAGTGTTGAGAACACGCCGAATGTTAAAATAAAGTACGCCACTGATGGCATTCTTGGAAGTCTAATTGATGTAGGATATAGTCTATATATATATATAGCTTATGTAGATACCGCACGAGGCAATAACAAACCCTGTGCTGTCTGCGTCTTTATTAGTTCGTCTCTTTTTCTCACGTGTAAGTAAATATCCAAGATTTATCATAAAACCTGCCTGGTAACAGCGCGGCATTGTTGTCATATGTTCTTAGGCGCTTCACCCAAAATAAACACCTACCAAGCTGCGTGAGAAAGGGAGAAGGACGCGAGAGAGGATATGGCAACGCAGCCTCCAGACGGTCGCCAAGCAGAGTTTTGGCTAAACGCATTACATATAATTTTAACGAACACACTGTTCACCGAGAGTTCGGTGGTATATGTCACGACGACTGCTAAAATATAAAGCACGTCACTTGGGTGGAAGGTGTCCACATTTCTTGCACTATGTAAGCAAAGTTAACCAAAACAAGGTTTAATAAGTTAATAGAACGTAAAAGTATTGAGTCATATGGAAACGTACGTGTAAGTACAACTTGAAGTGTAAATAGTAATTTGATGTAGTGTATTCTCAGATAATGGGAATTCGTAAAGTGAATATTGTAAATAAAATGTTTGTGCTATCTTACGAATAAAATGCTGTTGGAATTAAATACAGTGTTTTATTAAATCAACAGATCTACACACGAGCCAGCTATTCCAGCCTACGGATACACAGTAAAAATAAAATAAGTGTAAAGGCTGAACCATATTTGACTTTATAACAAATATTATATTATGTATCTACTAGGAAAAATATGCAGAATATGATTTTCCAACGAGGTTCATGTTATACTATTTTTTCTGCGACCGATAATAGAATAGAATAAATTGAAAGAATGTATAATGTGAATTAAGGAAATTCTGTACGGAAATATTTTATTCTCGGCCTAGACCGGGAATATTATATTATAGTACTGTTATTTGTCTCACTCCTTAGCAATGGTTAACACTACTGAAATAATGACTCTTGTAGCGTCAAAATATGTCAGAAAAATGTCAGTTTGTGGACGATCGCAGAACAATGATATTCTGCCACAATATGTGCTACAAATTTAAATTCATTAGTCATTATTATTAGAGTAAGTCTAATACTTTAATGGATAGTTTTACGTGTAAATAATAACCTTTCATTATAAATTTTACTTAAGAAGTTAAAAAGTGTCAAGTACCTACACGATATTTTTTTTAGTACCCTTAGCACTTATTGTTCAATATTGCAATTTCATTAACTTGATCGGCTGCAACTTCCTTGCTGTTTTCAAATTTTCAAATCCGGTGAACTGGCATAATGTTGTATTTTCTAATGCATTAATATGCATGGTTTTATAGAAGTAATATTTAAACAAAATATGAAATAGACATCGTCTCCAAAAATTTAAATACAGGGTGTTTCAGAAGTACGGTACGTAACTCAAGAGGGTGATTCCTTATGATATTCTAAGAGTAAACGTTTATACGAACATGTATCCGAAGTTGCCCCGTTTTCGACATACAGGGTGTTAAAGTTAAAAAAAAAAACTGTTTTTTATAATTTTTTAAAATATTGTATTATTCATAACGATAAGGGGCTTAATTAGCCCTAACTACATTAAATCTATTAAGTCCAGTTTAATTCTTACTCTCAGAAACAAAGCAAGATACGAAAACAATTCGAGGACCAAAAAAGTTTTACAATTAGTTAGTAAATCCGAAAAAAAATACTAAGATTTGCAAAAAGTCAGTGGAGGACATTTTTGGTCAATAATATTCCTTAAGGTAGTCCCCGGGACGCCACTAATTAAGCCCCTTATAGTTATGAATAACGGTACCAAATTTCAAAAAAATCGGGAAAAGGATATTTAAAAAACCTATAAAAACCGATTTTTTTAAAAAAAACTTTAACACTCTGTATATTAGCAAAAGCGGGCTCAGGACAAATGTTTATGAACTTGAACATGAACATGAACTTTTTCTCTTAGAATATCGTACCGTACTTCTGAAACACCCTGTATAGTAATTTAAGGAACCCTAAATAGAATTTAGGAATTTCAATGTAACGGAACATTTAAATATAAAACTGTAATAATTGCTGTCAACTTTGTGCTGATCGTTAGTAAAAGGATTATGAGAAAACTATATAAAATGCCGATCATATAACATAAAGTTATAAAAAGTTTTGTTTCTTTAAACCTATGTAGATAATTTTATAATTATACAATTTCGTACATTCCAAATTTAAACATATTAATAAAAGTTTGCTTTAAGTTGACGTTTCGAATTATTTTAAATTTAAACCATCATCAGAACTACAAAATATATAACGATTAGAGAATGACATAACATTAATATAAAAAAGCATACCATCAATTGCGTATTTTACAGTCACTTATACTTATATTAATATGTATATTTATTGAGATCAATAACAGCACTAATTTCACAGGTTATTAGGGTAGGTATTGAATAAGTTCTAAACACGGTAAAAACCGATTTAAATTGGGTCTTTTTTTATTTAGGTATATTATAAAAATTTGCAATTTATTAGGTAATTAAATTACTGTAAATAGTACTAAGGTTGTCAGTGTCGGTTCCGGAATTTAGGGTATTTTTTCTGAATAATATGAATAATTTCTTTTATATTTCTATCTATATAGTTTGCCTTATGGTCCAAAATAATAACAAATAACCTGAATTATAAAATATATATTTTTTAAGATTTGTTGACTATTGGATTCTTTGCATACCAAAAAATGAACTTCAATATACCCTTCAGTTGAATTATTTCCACGAGAAACTAAATTTTACGCATGGAACAGAACAAAATAGGTCATTACACTTTCTAGACATCAACATCTCTTAAGAAAAGGATGGTAACATCATTACTAATTGGTACACTAAGCCCGTTAGGTCTGGTAGATATCTATACTTTAAGTCATATACCCCTGATAAATATAAAAAAAGTGCAGTAAGCGCACTTATTCATAGAGCTGAAATTAACAAAAAGCAGAACACAAAATTTAAATAAAATAAAAAATATTCTGTAAAATAATAATTACCGAAAAAAATTCTATAAACCTATTATTTGGAATAGAATAAGCCCAATTTACAATTCCAGCAAAAATCAAATAGTCCCCCGAAAATAAAATTAATTAATCTCACTTCCATACGTTCCAGAAATCAATAGAAAAATTAGAAAGTACCTAAACCACACAAAATAAATATTGCTGATAAACCATCTAATAATACTAAAACCCTTTTAACAATATTAAAACCAAGCACTCTCAAAATATATCAAGCAAATGTAATATATAAAATAGATTGTTTAGATTATCCAATGACGTACGTTGGCCTAACACTAACCAAACATACACCGCTTTATTAAAGCATGCAATTGACAATCTGCATAATTTTGATTTCAATAATACTGACATTTTGGATCATGAGACAAACTATAAAAAAAGAAATATAAAAGAAACAATTCCTATTAAAAAAAAATACCCCAAATTTCAGATACTGATAACTAAGGGGCGGAATATATGCACTTAAATTCAGCCGAAATATGCGCATACATATGACTTGTCCGCCTTTAAAATATGCAGTTATATGCATTTTTTCGACCAAATATGCACACTGGTATGCATTATTTCCTAATTTATTGTACTAAAATAGGGTAGAGAAACACACTGGGTTCTAAAAAATATGTTTATTTAAAAAAAAATGCAAGAAAAAACAAAGAATAATAAAAGTAAACAATTTTTTAACTAAAATTGTATAAAAGCCATTTATTACTAAATATTTTTCAAAATTTTCAACTGAAAAGGATTGCCCTCTGTCAGTAAAAATATATTAATAGAAAGATAAGCTTCTTTCAAAATATGCTGATGTAATCGGAAAATACTGCAACTTGGGTAGTAAAGTATAAGGTCAAGATACAACTTCGTGGGATGGTTTACCTTCATAAATGCTTTTTACTGCAGTTAAGGATTTAAATCCTTCATTCTTTTTTACAGTTACATCCAATTTGTTCGTTACTTGACCCCCTACTTTACCTGGAATGTTGTTACATTTAGCGAAAAAAGTTTCAACAATGTCAATTGAGTCTCTTAAACTTAAATTTATTTTATACTCTCTAACGAGGATATTCTGGACGGTATAAAACTGAAATTAACCTTAATAAAAACAAGATCTTTAACTACACTTGCACTTTTTAACAAGTCTTTGCTTTGCACAACACACTGCAAATCGTCACCTAAATCCACAATTAGTTCTTTAATGGCTTCGAAATGTTCTACGTAGAATACTGCTGCTTTAGTCCATGTTCTCCACCGGCTAATTACAGATTCTGGAGGTACACTAACTCCTGGTAATCTCTCCTTATGTATCTGCACTCTTAGAGGTGCTTTTAGAAACACTTCTTCTACATTTTAAATTAATTTATTTACTAAAAGATATTCAGTTCTGACGATTTCTGAGACTCGGTTTATTTCATGTAAAAGACAAGTCACATGCACCATATTTGGGTAAAAGATTCTTAAGTTTTGGCCTACTTATACCATATACGGTGCTGCATCAGACAAAAGCACTAAAAACTTCTCATCTGGGACTGGGTTTGGTAAGAAGAAGCTCGATAGAGACTGCTGAATAAATCGGGTAACGGTCTAGCTGCTTAGAAGCTATTAAATATGAGTTTGTTGCTTTATCTTCTTGAAGTGCTCCAATCAAAATATAAGCGATATATCTGCCACAAGCATCTGTGCTTTCATCAACAATAGTGTAAACATTTTTATCACCCAGTGAAGCTCTAATTTCTTCTAAAACGGTTTCGTATACTGAATGTACGTTCTTCTTAGTAAGAGTGGATTCGCCAGGAATAGTTTGTTGAGAATATTTTTGCAGAAATCCTCTAAATTGCGGATTTTGCAATTTTTTTAAGGGTATGTATACTGCGACCAAAGCCTTGCATAAGTCTTCTTGACAAATTTCCTTTTAAGACTTCGATTTGTCTTCAACATTTTGAAATGCGTTTTTTACCCTCAGCTGAACTGGCTCAGATTTCATTTTTTGTAACTTTGATTTATGCAGCGGTGTTTTCAAATGTTGATCGATTTGGAACTATTCTTAAACAATAATTTTTGCACAAGCTTTACAGAAGACTTTTTCTCCACTAAACTCTAACTCTGGAAAATTTTTAATCCACGAAGACGTTTTCGCCACTTTAGATATTTTGAACACACATTCGAAATCACTAGTTTCACACTGAAAATACTGAAATCTTTCGACAAACTAAAACAGAAGTACGTATTACAACCCGATATAAATACAGTTTGTTAAGAAGGTAATAATAAGGCATTATTAAATGACAATAAGTAATCCCTAATAATATACCTGCAAACCCTGGAAACCCTCAATAAATACCTTGTGTATAGCCAAAATGTAAATATTAATTATTATATAATTATCTTCAGATTGGAAAATCCTCGAAACAAGTGCCGGACTGGATATTAAGCCTATGAGTCTACGAGTTTTCATGACCGAGCGTTTTTAATTTCTTGATATCGCCGAAAACATAAACATAATAATATGCTCCTAAAATAATAATCTGGGGAAAATATGCATTTTATTATAAAATTGACAAAATGTGCAAAAAATGCATATATGTATATGCACTTTGCATATATTCCGCCCTTTACAGATAACCTTAGTGGTATTTACAGTAATTAAATTAACTAATAAATTGCAAATTTTTACCATAAACATTATTAGCATAATAATAGAAATAAGAAAAACCCAACTTACATTGATTTTTCCCATATTTAAAACTTGAGTGCCCTAGATGCAAAACTTGTCAATCGACAAAAGTAAAAAAAATTAGATAGGTTCACTGTCGTATTTACTATCATAAAATAATTGACATATTCAAATATTTTGTTGCAAAAGTAACCTATCAGCAAAGAAATTCACCTCTAAATTCCACAGTTCGATGCAAAACTTGCTTTTTCCAACGCATTTTATCGGCAGCGCCATCATACACATATGATTTTTGGCGACGCAAATGGAATGCAAAGTATATATATGTTGTAGTAGGGGAATGCAAATTTGGGGTCCAGTAAATTATTGGTATAACGGAATTAACAAGTTTAGCACATTTAATTTATTATTATTCCCTTTTATAGTTTTGGTATTTCTATCACTTACTTATAATTTTAAGCTTTTTTTATTATATTATTAATTAAGTTGTCGCCCCCGATATTCTATACCCTTATCAATCCCAAAGGTTTTGTTTAATTTCTGTCTTGCCACGACCAACCCACATTGCAATGTATTTGATCCTTTAGTAAATCCCACTATTCGTAATCGTCTGTTTGTGGCTAAACCCGCTTTTGCTTTATACTGAACAATTTGTTTTAAAATTACTAATTTTCTCTGCACTATCCAGTTAATTAAACAAAGTAACAGTCGTTAGGGACATCTGTTCAACAACAAGTTTTTAATTACAGTTATGTTGTCGATAAAGTTGTTGAATAACATTTACATGGATTAATAATATTAAACTAAAACACCTTTTGCTTTTTAATGTTTCAAGGTATTTAATAGAGAGTTACTCTACATATGTTTTGCCTTGTTAGGGCTTGTTTAAGAGTACCTGATTAATGCTAAATTTTAAGAAAGATCCTTAAACTATATATACCTTCTTTTATTGACCTAATTATATTATGGGTTTTTTTTTATTGCTATTTTGGAAAGTCCAGGGATGTTGATGGAATGGGCGCATATCGTCGGCTTACTTTCAATACCTCCTAAGTCCTTTTTACCAAATTGTTCAGTAGACGAGAAAAACTATTTATTTTGGTCATAAATAGAATAATATGGTTAATAATTTTTATTTTTTTTTAAGCGAAACTTGGTTTTATTGAAAGTGTAAGAAATCCCAACCTATTTATTAAGAAAAAGTTTAACTGATTTTTTTACTAGACATAGGAGGTTTTTACAGTATTTTTGTAAAATAATAAAAGACTTCGACGGTTTTTACAATTTTATTAGACAAGAAAACTTCTTAATAAATAATTCAAATTAGTCTTTAACATATGGCAAGGTGTCATAAAATAGATGATGATCTGATGGAATGACACTCTTCAGCTGCTGCAAGTGATCGTACTTTGATTTTTTAATGGGAACTTGCTTCTTATAAAGATTTTCCATTTTTCCATTTCCAAGATTTACATTTCTTGTTTTTCTTTCCAAAACCGCCCAGTCTGATGAAAATTTCAGTTTGTATTTAATCTCACAACCAGGAGAATATTGTAAAGCACACACATCTGTAACTGTTGGATCGCCTGGCTTTGATCCCGGTCTTATCGAATTGTAATTTTTTAAGTTCGAGAAATCTTTGAAAAAGGTATGACGAAGGTACTCTACCTGAAATGGCCGCGGATTCATTCTGGCCTCTTTAGCAGCCGATATGTAACAGGCTGGTGAGTAAACCTCCCTGTTTTTAAGTTTCTGCTCTATACAAGAGTGCATACTATCGCATTCCATTTGCGTATGTCCTGATACCAAATATTTTTGAGTTATGGTAATGCTTTTAACGTTAGCTAAATGTAAAAGGGCGTTGGAAAGTGTACAGTTTCTGTTCTGGTAAGAACAGCCGTCACTATATAAAATAACTTCTTCACCTGGTTGAATTTGAGCATATGTTGCCAAAAAGTGATAAATGATGGATGAAAACTCATTAGCCGTGACGTGCCCTTCTACCTCATTCCATATAAAACAGTAGCCATCTTTTGTTTTAAGGTTATAGAGAGTAAAGTTATGGACGACCAACTTTTTCTTGTAGTAAATCGCAGACGCCTTTAACATTGGACAAAGTAAAGTTGCCTGTAAGTCCATTGTGTAAACATGCTGGGCGATTTCTTTATCCATAGATTTTTCCTGTCGTGCTAGATTTTTTTTATTAATATGTCTTTGGTAAATTTCTTCAGTAGTATTTCCGACCTTAAAACTTATACACTGATCACACTGATCTTTCTTAGGACGAAATAATCCTAAATTTAATTCGGCGAACTCATCGTGAAACTTTTTAATTGATAATGGATCAATTTCCTTTTCTTCGCAGTATTTTTTGTACTCATTATATACGGCACTTTTTGACTGCCATATTGGTTCCAAATATAATTTTGTAGAAGACGCCCGACAGTAATGAGATTCCATTTTTGGAAGAATCTGCAAAAAATCTCTTAAAGTCTCCTTATTTTGTGAAAATCTTGAGCTTCTCCTTTCAGGTATTGCTTGGGTGTTTTCATCAATTTCGTTTTCTTTTAGAGATTTTGACCAGTTTTGCAAAGACCATGTTCCAATTGATAATGTATTTAGCAACATTGTTCGACAAACTCGTAAACGTTTTCCGTCTTTTTTCAGGTGATACACTAGGGTATTAGAGCGATGCGATATTTCATGGACCTGATTTTTTTTATTTTGTACAGGAATCACATCAACAAGCGTATGCACAAACACTCTTCTTTCCGGCCAAGTCATCTGTTTCCAAAAGTGGTTAAATATATTTTGTCTATCAACCTCTGAGAACATGCGGCATTGAAGTGTCGTGTTTTGCGAACTTAGTTTACAATTACAATATGGTTTAAGCTTTCTTGCGGTTCGTTCAGTGTCGACTATCAATTTTTCTCCTTCAGTTCTTCCCGCCCCGTGATACTTTTCTTCTTTCTGTCGCATCATTTTATTTTTTTCCCTTTTCCACTTCTGCTTATCTGGTTTTCTTTTTCTCTTCATGTTGTTGCCGTTTCTTCCTTGATTAATTTCATTTAAGTTATGTGTATCCAAAAGTTCCGACTCGCCACTCGCCGAATCTTGACTCGGTCGATAGTCATCATCATCGTTACCTTTACTCTGTTCTACTTCATTTTCATTGCCTACTTCCAATTTGTTTTCGTTTTTTGATTCTAGGACTATAATAATATCATCTTTCATCGACTTTCCCATTTCTTTATTCACTTTTTGATCTGGTGTTTTATTAATTGGCCCCGCATCTTCGATTTCTATTACTTCCATATCATCGGCGTTCTCCGGCTCCATTTGTCCTAAACCTAAATCTTCAACTTCATTATCGAGAATTTCTTCGGACAGGACGTTATAAGCTGCACTTACTTCATTTCTTAAATTGGCTAAAGCTTCATCATCCTTCTGATGGAGGGCAAGATTGGTCATAAATTTACCTCTTGATGTTCCAGGGGGTAAAGATACCTAAAATATCAATAAAATTTTGTTTCATTTTTATTTTAAAATCTTTGCAATAAAGATGATGAAAGGAAACCTTTTTTTATATAAATCAGATAAAGTAGGTTCCTACTAAGATATTTTTTTTGTTATTATTGATGCTTAATGACGATAAAAATTAAAGTTAAAAAGAGTGAAAGCCCGTTAAATTAAAAAAAAAAAATGAAACAAATCCTCCTAAGTCTTACAAATATCAAAAAATTCGGAATTTCAAAAGCTTCTAAGTCTAGTATCCGTTTTAAACTATCCTTTTAAAACACATTTTAAGTAATTTACATATAAAAAATAGTCAAGTACATTCTACTTACTCTGCTAGTCACAAAATTATCCATCTTTTTAATTATTATCTACTATATGTTTATGAAAATCACACTTTTGCGGGAGCACTACAATGGCCGTTGCATTCAAACAGACATAGGAGGTTTTGCTTAACGTTTTCACGCATGGCAGACTTCGAAGGTTATGAAATTAATTCACAGATGTCGCCACAATTTTTCTGGACTACTATGGTTTTGCATGGGCGTGGAGAAAGCTCCAAACAACGTAGAAATATCAAAACCCCAAAAATCACTAATATCGGACTTAGGAGGTTTTGATAGTAAGCCGACGATATGCCACTTGCGCGCCGCGATCAGAATTTTTGAAGGGTACGATAATCCTATGGGACAGTAGCGCGCAGGTTGTACACCGGCCTATAGGTCACTTGCGCGCCTTGTTAATGGCAGTGAAAATATATATATGACCTGCAACTCGGCTAATGCGGTTTTATAGACTTATATTGGTTAAACAGCGCTAACACGGCATCTAATCCACCTTTTTGGTTCCAATTCGCCTTTTTCAAGTTCACCGGGGAATATTATTATTAATTGTTTGCCCCTTTTATAGACTTATATTGGTTAAACAGCGCTAACACGGCATCTAATCCACCTTTTTGGTTCAATTCACATTAATTACATTTTATGCGCAAGTGACCTGTGAAATATTCCATCCTTCAGACTAGGGCCAGGTAAAAACTGACCACGGCGCGCAAGTGACCAACACCCGATGGAATACATTTGTCAATAATAGGGGTATGGTGGAAATTTTGTTGCTCATTAGTAGTAATAGATGTATTATTTTTCAAAGATTTTTTGATTTCTAATTGTTCTCATAAATCTAATTTTTTGCTTTTGTTTTCAGCATGAAGTAGTTCTATTTTATTTAGATTTATGAAATGATTATTTTCAATACAATGTGTTGACATTCCTGTGTTTTTGACATTGTTTAAGATTGATGTTTTATGTTCTTTAAGTCTATTTTTAATCTGCCACTTTGACCAATATATACAGCATTACGATCTGAACAATGGATTTTATAGACACCTGACTTATCTAGCTTATCTATTTTATCCTTATTATTCACAAGTATCCTACCTAAGTTATGTTTATTGACGCAAATGGTTTTACATCCTAAATTATTCAACTTATTGCTAACCTTATTACTGAATTTTGATATGTGATTGACAAATTTGAAATTAGTTTCTTTTGGTGTATTGATACAATAAAATTCTTTCCTTAACATTCAAGAAGTAGTCCATTTTCTGTGGCGAGATTATGAAAGAAAACAAGGTCTGTCTATAACACCAAAGTAAATATATTTGTCCCTCTAGGGTGACATCAGGGTTTAAGAATATACATGAGTTAAATTTAAAAGTTGGTTGTACTAGTTTCGACTTTAGAAAAAGTCATACTCAGCAACCCAGTAATTAAGAAATATTTTTTAGGATATACCAAAATAAACGAACACAAATTGGAAGAGGAAGAAGAGTGGTTCAACAATATACGGTCATAAAATGTACTGTGTGCAGCCAATAGATTCGACAGTAGATAATTATAGACGTGATGCTACTTTAAGCAATTAAGGAAATTAAATGTGAATAAGTAATGGAGGCCAATATTCTTATTGGAATAATTTATAGTTATGTTATGCTATAGAGATGTCAACAACATGTTAAATGAAGAAAGTTCGATAAAATAGTTGTTTTACGAAAACAACTCAGTGAGGGTCATGATTTTAAATTTTGGTGGGTCAGAATTTAATAAGAAAAGGGGGGAAGGAAATTAAAATTGTTTTTTCAAAGCCAGTTACGTCATTAAATTAAAAATTGGGAGTCCTCAAATTGTCAAGATTCCATAGCAAAATTCTTTAATAAATTAAAATTTGGATTGTTTAAATAAAATAAACTGAAGCTTATGAAGGCGATTTTCTTTTCTTTATTGGCAATTGAGACATACATTAGCAACATGAGTTAAAGTTGATGCTGTCTGAAGCAAATGTCGTAGTAAAAAATTTACACATTTTTTATTCATAGGCTTCAGTTTATTTTATTTAAACAATCCAAATTTTAATTTATTAAAGAATTTTGCTATGGAATATTGACAATTTGAAAAAGTTTCTTTCTGTACTATTCCAAATGCAAAAAAAAATCATCTACGTGTCTGTTCAAACAAAAAATGTGTTTGATAAGGGGGTTATTTAAATCAAAAATTAACTTTCCAAAATTTGCCATAAATATTTCGGATAATAAAGGAGAAATAGGGAGCCCATTGGCAATCCATCTTTTTGTTAGTAAAATTCTTTGTTGAATTCAAAGTAATTTTGTCCAATACATACTTTAAACGCATTTTTAATTTCTGTTTTTTTTAGTATCTTCTATTGTGGCTTCATTAATTAAATTAGTTAAAATGTCAGTGAGTTTTTTTATTTGAATTGAAGTAAAAAGACTTTTAACGTCAAAGGAAACTAATTTTGCATTTTTAGGAATTATAAGATTTTTTGTATTATCAATGAACTTTAATGAATTTTCAATTGCGTATTTTGATTGAAAGTTAATTGGATTGGGTAATGTTTTATTTAGTTCTTTAGCAAGTTTGTAACGAGGAGCATTATCATATAAGACAACCGGTATAATAGAATTATTTTCTTTGTGAATTTTGGGTAAACCGTATAAAAGTGTTGCAGAGGGATTCATGACTTTGTATTTATATGGGTAATTTTTTGAAATACTTGTCTTTATTATTTTTTTCTTGGTTATGTGGTATTTTTATAATCTCACTGTCCTTAAATATTGTTTCTATTTTATTTGTATATTCTGTATTAGTTAGAATTGTTATTGTATTACCTTTATCCGCTTTGCATAAAATTACATTATTTTGGGTTAATTTTTGTTTCAAATATTTTATTGTTCTAATTTCTCCTTTGTTGCTTTTGGGGACACTTGGATTGTCAAAAAGTTTAGCGACATCTATCTTATCATGTATACTAACATTTTTCATTGAATTTAAAGCTAGTTCCGTATTTACAGCCAACACTTTAACTTCCCGTTGATTAAAAATGAGTAGGGAGTATTTTAATCGTTTTTCCAATAATTGCATTTCATCTTGCGTAATTTACATGGATTACCTATATTAAAATTCTTATTAACATGAACCTCTTGTTGTATATTTGACCTAAACTTTTACCCTTGTATATGGCGGCACCTAGTCTACACCAGCTAAAGATTCAACGAACAATACTCAAATTTGTTAAGCTATTGCTTACATAAGTATGTCAAGAAAAATTGTATCCCTTTTTAAAATCGCTTTTATTTGCTGAAACAGCTTTTTTTCCTTTGTGATTTATTATACAATCGCCTTTTTAAGTGACACACTTTTTATGTTATGCCTGTAAATAACTCAACTCACTCAACTTCAATAACTCTGGCATCTCGTTGTAATAATACATTTTGTCATTTTAAAACCATCTATTTCCGTACCCCAATCCAACCCGCCCAGCATGCTAACTTTTAAAACAATATTTGAAACGCTTTAACACAGTAAATCCTCTTAAAATATATTAATAAAAAACACTTTAAGAAAAATCGAACAAGCATTAAAGATACTCGGAAGCGAAAAAAGATATTTCCATAATGTCAAGTTAGATTAAAATGCCCAGACGGAACAGCCGCAAATTAAGATAAATTACAGAATTTTGTAAACAGTTAGAAATTTTAATGACTTTTCAGACATTTGCAAATTTAATAAGCAGTAAATCTCTTTGACAAAGTATAGTTGACTTTGAAAGCTTATTACTCGAAATTCTTTGACCTTTATCCCTATTTTAAGTTCATAAACTTTGACAAAGCACAAAATCTTTAAGTATAAAATATTGCTAATTTTGTATAAGACATTAAACTAATTTATCAACGTCGGGTTG
This sequence comes from Polydrusus tereticollis, assembly GCA_963920685.1. Classification (NCBI taxonomy): domain Eukaryota; kingdom Metazoa; phylum Arthropoda; class Insecta; order Coleoptera; family Curculionidae; genus Polydrusus; species Polydrusus tereticollis. The sequence goes on from OY987329.1 coordinate 93,729,285, forward strand.
CTACAAAATTAATTCAGCGCAAAGTCAATATTTACGTTAGATATTTTCAAGTGAAGAGGCTCTGTGGGTCATATCAAGATTTTCAATAATTTTTTCGAATTTTTTATAATAACCCGAAATACTCATGTCAAAAATTAGGAACAAAGATATTTTCTTAGACAAAATTTTTATTTAATCACAAAAAAATTGTTCCAGAAAACTTTTTTTTATGCTAAAAATATTTTGAATACGGGAAGGAAAAATGATGTAATAAATAAGTATAAGAATAACCGAAACAAAAATTAAAACTTTCAGAAAATGTGTAAAAAGTCTCGATGATGTTTGTGTGTGTGTGTCTGTGGGAAAACTACCAAAACATATGAAGTGAACTAATTAAACAAAAAAAAGAGACGTATCTTTAATAGTGTTTTAATTGACTATTTGCCTTCTTTATTTTCGGAGGATTGAAAACTAGCATGTAGATTATTTTAAACTAATAGCCCTATTGGTAAGAAAGAAGTCGGTTATATAAAACAGATATAGTTTCGCACTGAACACCTCGATAACATGCAACGCTTTTCCTAAAATCTTAGCATGCAAAATTATAAACTAAGAAAAACATTTGTTCAGTTGTTCATCTAATAAAATTTTCTCAATTTAAATTAAAAGAAAATGTCTTTTAAAAGTGATATTTTATATAAATATCAAAAATGCGAAACGAATTTCTTGTCAGCAAATTAATATTGATTGCAACTTGTAAAATCTTGCGAACATTCGGAAGATTTACGTTGAAGAAAATTAAGTGCGACACCGACATGAAAAACACTTTAAAATTTAATAAATAGCAAATCTGTTTGGTGTTGCGATCTGAAAATAATGATATCTAAGATAATATTGTTTTTTTTTTTATTAAAATTGTAGAAATTATAAAATTTTCTGCAATGTAGATTTCAATGTTTTTGTATTGCATTTCTTTTATTAGTAAATGTGGCATGGAGATGCGGTATTCATTCTTATCAAAAGATAAAAACTGATTCTTTGCGAAGATACTAAATGTATAGCCATCCCATGTATTAATAATAATACATTTGATAAAATCGCTAAAATTTTAAAAGGTAATTTCCAAGAAGTAAAAATTGCCCCATAAAACAAAAAATAGTCTAAGGTCACCCTTAATAAATTTCAAGGGTAAGATCGATATTCCTTCCAAGAGTGGCATGTATAGATTAGAATGCAACAGTTGTAACATCACATAATATGTAAGATGCAGATGTAACCTCTGAGAACTCGGAATAATGAACATCTCAACATGCCCTTGCCGCCAGCCTTTGGAGACCACATAAAGACACATAATTATAATTTTAGTCCTCACTCTAATAAAAAATTATTTACAAAATTTCGTCAAAAAGTTTCGATAGAGACTTTCAAAACATAGCAAAAAGCATAAATTACGGGAAAACCTGCTAATCGATTTTAATGATTTTTAGTATGTAGACTAATACTATAAAGTGACGTTTTCTACTAGTACACTCACCGGCTATAAATAAGTGGAAGTGTTATAAAAGTGATATGATACGTCAACATTTCTCCTGATTTTTTATATCAACGGCGTTATAACAACCCAGATATTTTTGTCGAGTGACTGGATGTATTTGGAAGCTATTTTACCTCTTCAATATTTTTCGTTGGATGAGCTGTTTTGCCAGAAAAAAAATATATACAATTACCTGCATACATCAATAATTATTAAAGGGGAAAGGGGAAAGGGGAAAGAAAGTCAAAAAGTCTTTTTCCACTGATTTAATAGTAAGCTATCAAAGGCTCAATTTTAAAAACAAAACGTCTCTACATGTTTCGAAGGTAGTAATCTTCATCTTCAGGAGACAAAACAGTGCTGCAGTTAGTATTAGCAGTAGAGAGAAAACTGTTGGTGGAAAGTGACGCTGATGGAGCTATTTTATAAACATTTACAATTTCAGTATGCTGATTGCATTTACATTCAATTTTTAATATCTTGTCAAAAATGTTTATAAAAAAGCTCCATCAGCGTCACTTTCCACCAACAGTTTTCTCTCTACTGCTATTACTAACTGCAGCACTGTTTTGTCTCCTGAAGATGAAGGGTACTACCTTCGAAACATGTAGAGACGTTTTACTTTTAAAATTGAGCCTTTGATAGCTCACTATTAAATCAGTGGAGAAAGACTTTATGACTTTCTTTCCCCTTTCCCCTATATTTCAACTCCACTTCGAGAATGGACTATTTCTTTAAATTAATAATTATTAACATATAAAATAATAAAATTAAACCAAATTACCTGCAACAATAATTTTTTTAGTGACCTTGTTGCTATGGCATTTAATAATTAGATATTTATTGGCAAATTGTCACCAGTCTATCAAATTGACTAAAGTATACGATCAACATTCTTGAATTACAAGTTCATTTTACCATTAAACATGGAAGATTATACGAACTCTGAAAAGGTTGACATGCTCCTGCTATACGGGTTATGTCAAGGAAATAGGCGTCAGAGTATTAGAGTTTACATGGAGAGATTTCCTAACCGTCGAATACCAAACCACCAAACATTTGCCAATATCGAGCGTCATCTTCGGGAAATGGGCAGCTTTGAGAAAAAATTTGAAGGCAGGGGTTGTATGCCAACAACTCGAACTGTGGAAACAGAAGAGAACATTCTGGAAAGAGTTGAAGAAGAGCCAAGTACCAGTACCCGTCGCTAAGAATGTGAGGTTTATGTTCCTAAAACGATTGTCAAGGAGGTTTTAAAAGAACAGTTGTTACATCCATATCACGTACAAAAAATCCAGGAACTTTTACCGCCATGCGGCTTACATTTCGCAATCTGCACAACGAACATATTTATTCCGATGAAAATCCACATGCCATTAAAGTTGCACATCATCAGCATCAATTTAAATTAAATATTTGGGCAGGTATTATTGATCGCTAGCTTATTGGTCCTTTTGTTATTCCAGACAGGTTAGATGGAAATATTTATTTAAATTTCTTGCAAGACACATTACCAATTCTTCTGGAAAATTTGCCCCTTTTACTTCGGAGGGAAATGTGGTATATGAATGATGGTGCCTCGCACCATTTTTCCGTTGCCGTTCGGCAATACTTACACCATCAATATCCCAACCAATGGATTGGAAGGGGCAATGATGCACCAATGGCCACCACGTTCTCCGGAATTAAATATGTGTGACTTCTTTTTGTGGGGCGCTATTAAAACAGAAATTTACAAGACTCCGGTAAACACACGCCATGATTTATTGATGCGGATTTTAAATGCAAGCAACCATTTTAATAACCCCGAGACATTAAATAGGGTCCAATATCATTTTTTTAAGGAGTGTTAATAAGTGTATTCAGCAAGATGGCGCTCATTTTACACATTTGCTTAAGTAATGTTTTCATTTTACTTAGTTTCTTACAATATTTTTTATACTTACTTCCAACTTTATTGTACTTTGTTTTATTATTACTGTTAATAATTGATGTATGCAGGTAATTGTAAATATTATTTTCTGGCAAAACAGCTCATCCAACGAAAAATATTGAAGAGGTAAAATAGCTTCCAAATACATCCACTCACTCGACAAAAATATCTGGGTTGTCATAACGCCGTTGATATAAAAAATCAGGAGAAATGTTGACGTATTATATCACTTTTATAACACTTCCACTTATTTACAGCCGGTGACTATACTACTAGAAAACGTCATATTATAGAATTAGTCTACATACTAAAAATCATTCAAATCTATTAGCAGGTTTTCACGTAATTTTTATTAAAAAGAAATATTTTTAAAAAATTTTGACACCCTTTACCGGCTAAACGAGACAGTTTTGTATATAACTAAGCCGGCTTAGATTGACCTATTTTGACGTCAGGAGTCTGTCGTCAAACGTTGAACACGTATCTTCCGGACACCCTGTATATATATCCGCTCATAATGCCTGTAACCTTTAAATTACCTCGTATATGAAAAAGTGTCCTTTATGAAAGTTGTTCAGTAAATTTTTTCCCATATTTCCACCTGCATGGATTTTTTTTGTCATTCCTGATTTAGTTGCCATAGAGACTAACTCACTTTTTTTAAATAGGAAAACTCTTAATTTTCTGTATTTCAAATTTTTATTTACTTAAAATTGTAACAAACTTTATAATAAGAAAATAAATAGCCTAGAAAATTGAACAACTTAACATCGGAATAATGAACAAGTGAAACCTTTTCAGTGGATCAGGTGTTTAAAATGACCACCATTTTCTGCTAAGCAGAGCGCCAGTCGATCCCTGAACCCGTCTACAATGTTTAAAAGGAAGTCCTCTGGAATGGCCCGAATTTCAGCACTAATTCTGACTTTTAAAGATTCTAAGTCATTTGAACGGTTAACGTAGACTTTGTTCTTTAAGTGTCTCCGCAAAAAGAAGTCGAGCGGGGTTAAGTCCGGGGATCGCGCTGGCCAGTCATTAGCACCTCTTCTGCTTATCCAACGTCCTAAAAATTGTTCACTAATGTATTGTCTAACATTTGCCGCATAATGTGCCGGTGCTCCATCTTGCTGTAACCATACCTGTTGGTTTATGCCAATATTTACACCCGGTAAAACCATTCTGCAACAAGGAATTATGTGATTCCTGAGAAGGTCTAGATATCTTTTGCCATTCAAATTACCGTATATGAAGAAAGGTCCCACAATATGTCTACCAACTATGTAAGCCCAAACATTAACTTTTTCGGGCCTCTGAGTATGACCTTCCTGGAACCAGTAAGTATTCTCAGCAGACCAATAACCAATGTTACAAGGCAGACGGACAATATACCTCTGCCAATTCCTCGCCTGGGCCTCATTAGTGACTCCTTCATTGATAATGACATAAATATATATAACGACCTGAGCTTGGAGATAAGAAATAGCAAGAACCTTAAGTTGTTTCGTCCGAAATTAAAAGTTAGGCTATTGTCAATAGTCACTTTATAATATAGACGAATTTTTTTAACAAACAATATATAATCTTACTTTGAGATTTCTAATAATGGGTTTCATTAGGTTAACGTATGTTATTCTAAATTGTAATTTATATTTATGTATACTTACCGGACACCCTGTATATTACATATCAAATAGTATCATACAATTTTAAATAAATTAGAAATATATTATATTGATTTTAGAAATGTTTTCTTGTGATAAATGGTTTCCAGGCAACCATGGACCTGCAGTAATTTTCTCTTAGCCTCTCAACAAATTTATTACCTTTTAATACGACAATAAATTTTTTTCAAGAAAGAAACTTTTTTTTTGACACAATGAAAAAAACTTTCGTTTAAATTAAAAAAAAATAACCCTCGTCGTAAATTATGCTAAACACCCTGCAATTTTTAAAGTTTCAAAATTAGGTCATGTAAAGCACAGGAGCTGTGCAAACACTACTGCTTCCTTTCCGGCCTCGTTTCTCATCTACTTTAAGCTGCGAGCCAATTGTCATAAGTAAATAAATCGGTTTTATGATTAAGGAGGTGGTTTTTAGTGTGGAGTTGCCTTAGGGGTATTACTTGTAAGCTAAAACGTTGACAGTAGATTTACGACCAGTTTTTCCAGTAATGTTTTTGGTATTTTGTAAGTCGAATTTGAATCTATTTAGTAACAAGAATGCAAATTAGTATTTAGCTTTTATAAACATGAAACAATAATAGAATTTAAAAAACCGGTTTAGTCAAAAGATATATTAGTTTCTGACAATTAATGAGACGTTATATATAAGACAGTTGGATACTTGATATAAGGGCTCGTATATAAATTACGTCACGCGTCTAGGGTTGAGGGAGTCAGACATTTGAGACAAACTGGGACATGCCGGGATATGTTTGGTCGTATTTTTATCCAGGGTATTGACATACCGATTTCTTCTTCTTTTAATTATCTTAAAAACAGAATGTGTTTCTTTATAATGAAAATAATATTACTGCTTATCTTAGCATTTTTCCAATTAGAGCTTATTCTATTTGACTTTAACTGAAAAAGCTCCAAGATGCAACTTATGCCAAGTAAAAGGAGGATTGTAAAAAATACTACTAAAATTAAAATATCAAGGAGTTGTATCTTTGTGTTTAAAATATATCTTCTTTATAAAACATTTTTGGGTATATCATGGATGTTTATATAAGTTTCGTTTCATAAGGAGGTCTCAGGAGTTACTACATGAAATATTTTACATTACTTACTTTCAAAATTTCTGAGCTGCATCCAAACCAAAATAGTGATCCATTACTGATAAAGAATCATTACATGAACATTTTATAAAATAAGAGAATGCATATGCCTTATGTTTAAATGTACTTCAAGTATAAGAATGGTAATAATTTTTTGGTTGGTCATATTGTAGAGGTTTTAAAATGCATTCAAAATCTACATAATATATAACAAATGAAACTTTAAACTGCTTTAGAAAATTTTCAAAGTATAGAATATTTTCCGATATATGTTGACCATGCGTAATTATTCTTATTAAATTCGGGGCTTTACCATATCATATTAAGCAACGCATAAGAATAAAAAACCGTTTAAAAAACCGGGCATATCGAACTGGAAATCCTCGCATTAAAGCTGAGGCGAATCGCGAAGCTGAAGTTATAAGACAGATGCTTATCGAACGTCTGTGGGACGACAGAGTTCAGAGTTTGGCTATTGAAGACAACTCACTATATAAAGTGACCCGAACTCTGACCAAAGGTTCTAAAAAACCAATGTCTTTTTTAAAAAATCAGGAAACAGGTCTTGTACTGACGGACGCCAAGGAAAGAGCTGAATTGCTCAGGGATGGGAGGAATGATTTTATTTTTAATAATAATATTTTGCCTAACGAACAGTTCGGCTTTCGAGCCGAACACTGCACAGTTAGGCAAACAATGAGACTAGCGTCAAGAAGTCAAGCATGGTAAAGGGTTTTAATAAAAGAGAACACACGGGGGTGGTTTTCTTTGGCGTTAGCAAAGCTTTTGATAAGGTCTGGCACAACGGTCTACAATTAAAGTTAATAAGGCTCGGTGCTCCAAACTACCTTGCCAAGGCAGTGGGCTCATTCTTAGAGAATAGAAGTTTCGCAGTATTATCAGAGAATGCGCTTTCCGCGACAAGACGCATCGGGGCCGGAGTGCCGCAGGGCTCACGTCTGTCCCCGTTGTTGTACAATATTTACACGCACGATGTACCGCGAGATAGACAGACGAAGATCTATCTGTTTGGTGATGATACTGCTATAAATGCTTTTTCTAAACAGCCGTGGCTAGTCGTCACTCGTTTACAACGCTACGTAAATCAGCTTGAGAAGTGGCTTTCAGCTTGGAGGATTCGCTTGAATCCCTCGAAGAGGAAAGCCATATTTCTCCCGAAAAGTAACGTTAAACGACCTGAGACTAGACTCAGAGTCAACGGGGTTCAGGTGAATTTGTGCCAGGAAGTCAAATACCTGGGACTTATCCTTGATCAAAGACTGAACTGAAGGCTGAATTCAATCAACAGAGTTAAGCTCGCTCTGCGTCAATTAAGCTCAATCTACTCCAATGGAGTAGACTTAGCAACATAACAAAAGTTAACCTCTACAAGGTCTTGGTCAGGCCGGTTCTTACTTATGGTGCGTCATCATGGTGTAACATACGCAAAGCGGAGCTAAATAAGTTTCAGGTAATCAAAATAGAGCATTAAAAATGATCGCAAATGTCCCTAGGTATACTATGAATAGAGTTTTGCACAATAACTTTAAGATACCGACAATAAATGAGTTCTTTTTTAAAATCATAACGGACTATTTCAGGCGAATGGACGCATCGACAAACGAACTAATAACAAACTCACATAAAAGAGCTAGACCTGACTCGACCTACAAATTACCTAAAGACTCGCTGTTCGCGAGCCAATTCAACAGTAGAGAAGCACTGAGAATAGTGGAGAAGCACTACCCAACACTGTCCAGGTGACGAAAAAGAAGGCGCCAAGAAAGCAGTACAACAATTTAGAAGAAGCACGCACACACGGCCCACGAATATTCAAAGCTTCTGCTGAATAAATAAAAATTTACACGAAAATACTTTAAAGTAAACGAAGAATGGAAAAAACTCAAAGATTTTACCTAACTTGAAATCACACCCAAGAACCAATGTATATTATTCTTATTTTATTTGTAGGGACTTTTGTAAATGAATGATTACAGTCCTGTGTTCGATGTAATTTCAAGTATTTCTTATATTATGTAGTATTATTAATTTGGGATGATACTAAACGTGCCATATCTTTAATCCAACAATAGTGATTATTGTTCACATTACTATTACACTTATTTTTAAATTTATAGACCATGGCTGTTTTCCTTAAAGTCTAATATATTCCATTATCAAGAAAAACGGGTAGATAATAAAAGCTGCTCTTTAAAAAAAGCAGAACGTCCCAGCGTTAAACAAGATCTTCCTAACAAAAATAATATTAAATTTTATTATAGAATCCCTTATTGTTAAATAAAATAATATATAAGTCTAAGCATGCCCGAAACCATATCTTCCTTTATCGCTCGGCAAGAAAATGATCAATAAAAACTTTTACGATAATATTAAAGGAGCGGCAAAAAAGAAACGACGTTTTGTCATACGAAATATTAGACCTATTTACTATGAATTTTAAAGTTGTAAGGCGTGTTTTTGCCAAGCAATTTCACATTTGATATTCAGTATAGTAAAATGTATAGCCATGTCAGCAACAGAAATTCTATAAAATTCGATAAAATAATAATTTAATGAGTGTTAGAGCGTGTTTAGGTAGTAGCGCTCCTACCCAGTGGCCCAACCAAAGGGGGGGGGGCTACCGGGCTGCAAACCCCCCCCCCCCCCCCGAGCCAGCGTAGCTCGGGTCGTCTAACTACCTGCTTATAAGAAAAATAAGCTCATTACTACCTAAGATAGGTAAAATTACCCAGAAGTTGAAACGAATCTGGCTGTTTTTGTGATTTGCTGTTGTGTTTTTTTATTTTTCTTACTTGAAAATCAAGCATCATCATTGAAAGAAGGACGTGGTGTTTAAAGAAATGCAGACTAGGTTTAACTAAATCTAAAATGTACATTAATGGTAACCAAAGCAGAACTATAGAGCAAAGTGCAACGGGAAGCATGTGATGAAAATTACGGGGAAGTGAGGTCTTATGCACAGAATGACGGAGACAGCGAAACGGAATTCACAGAAAAGAGGAAAACGTGCAGGTTCTAGATCTAAGCTGGTTGAGCGGTAAAAGCAGTATTCTCGGAAAAAAGCTACAACGGTCACTTAGCAATGGAGTTTATTAGGTAAAGCGGTGCGATAAGGCCTGGTCACTGTCATGGAAGATGTTTTCTCTCGCAAGCATGCACGCATTCAGGTCTTTCGGCGGAACGGTGAACAGGACGAAAGTTGGCGTTAAACCAAGCAAAGTCGCCCTACCTTACAAAGCCAGGTGGGCACCCCGACAAGGCGCAACTCTTATGTGGCTTGGTAGCAGCTACTCCTCAAAACATGCACCTCGATTCATATGCACTCGGTACCGATAGTTAAGATACATGGAACTATACATCTTCCCTGTTATCGGTGGTGCTCGCACTCCTTTTCACGCAATCATTGATTCTTCCAGACGGCGGTCTCGGAAAAATACTACGTTTTAGCTTGATACAGAGTAAGCGTTAAAACATGTCACCCTATATGTCCCTTTTTGTCAGCGGTATCATTTGTCAACATATACTACTCCCAAATTATTTTCAGGTTGTTCTACTGACTTGTCGGGTACTACGGTTTCCAGCGGAGCTCGGATTCTCAGCTTAGAGTTTCTGCTGGAGGCTGGAGGTCAAGCGACAAGACAAGTGCCTTCTGGCACTTTTTTTTGGCGTTCGAGGTAAGCTCCCGTTCCCCCACCAATACTGCGGTACTCCGGGGATGTAAGCCCTACGATTGGTTATGCTATGGCGCACTGCGGCCTGCTGTCTACGTCATTCTTAGAGCTTGGTAGTTTTATTACTATACAATGTGTTACGCAGTTGTTTGCCCGGAAACCTGATTAAATTATATAAAGGAAGGGTGACTGCGTCACAACTTTTTCATTATTGTTGCGCAACGCCATTTAAAACCACACCATGTCGAATTCAGATTAAAAAAATACAAGCAAAATACACAGGAGACTGAAATAAGAGCTTTCGCACATAAATATTATAGGATTCAAAATGAAATGAATACACATCAGACTTTATTGAAAAAGGGAAAAGAGCCCGAACCTAATGAAGATTTAAAGCAGGGTTAAACTTTGAGACAATTGAAGAAAAAGGGTCTTACTCACCTTATGAAAGAGGTATTTGGAATAGAATGAGGAAACCGCTCTTAGAAACCGAATGGTATAAGAACCTGTCAGTACCTCTGGAAGAAGCTACGGAGGCTGAAACTAACATTGCAGATGAAGTGCCATGCGATTATCTTTATGCTTCTGCCGTTATAATATGAAACCTAAGTAAAATGTAATTTTTTTCACTAATAGTTTGTGTTATTTTATATTCTTAGAATTATTATCTTAATATTTTTTAAAGATAAAAGTTTTCTCATATTTAATATTGGGTTTTGGAGCAAACCAGGCCATATCCAAAACATATTATTAACATTTTTAATTTTAGCCTTAAAATAAAGTTTTTAGCTAAAAAGACATCTCCAATCAACAAAGTTTAGACCTAACTTTGTATTTTATTACTGTGAATGCCAGGAAATGGGGAGTTTTTGCAATTTTCCCAACATTTCACCAAGACGGATATGGCCGGTTTTGCTCCTCATTTGGAACGCATTAATTTAATGTTTACATTACATGTTGGCTAATTAATTATCACAATAACAATCGATTCCGCTTTTAACAAGTTGAATGTCATGCTAGAATCAATAAACTTTACACCTAACCCATAAGCAATTATTAATATATTATGTTCATTGCTTTTAGAGATATGTTGTGTAGGCATTAAATAGGAGGTATCTGTCAATCTGACAGCTGTAAGTGAGTGCCCAGTTTACTTGACGTAGGGATATTTTAATAGTCTTAACTATAATATTTCATCAGTCCGGTTAAATGTACGTCCAGTACACTTAAACTATAGTAATAATAAAGAAAAAAACTTTTAAAATAATAAGAGCAAAGAGATATTCCATAAAATACTGATCTGAAACTAGAAACAAATAGCACTACTTCATAACTCCAATAGTCAAAAAACGGTTCTTTTTGACTTTCAGTGTGATAGTCTTTGAAGCATGGATGAACACAAAGATCGCAACCTGAAGAGAAATATCTAGTATTCCTCTTTTCCACTGTCTGCAGCTTAACATTGCACATTTATCTTTGGTGGTAGGTGGAGTTGGCCCCATAAAGTGTAAATTTACCATTACACATTACTGGTTGTGTTTGTTTCACCTATAAGAGACATTATAACGTTCTCCATTAATTTTAAAAGCGCATCATAAAGTGTTTTTGTAAGTGCCTCTGATGCCAAACCAACGCTAATATAATGATATAACAGTAAGCAAGGTTTCTACTTCTACCATCGAATGCACTTCTTGAAGCGTACCCTTTCCCTTGTATACTGGCATAAGATAAAATAATCATATCCCCATAACTGATATAGATTTATTGATGCAGCTATTCAGCCAAGCTATTAAGTAATTTCCACATGACGTTTTTTAACGAGAAACAATTAAAAATCTTAAGTTGTGATCCGCTAGTAAAAACAAAAGCAAAAAAAAAAGAAAAGCCGAAGAAAGTGTTTACACGCCTTGTATGAACGTCGAAGATTTTTACATTCAATATGACATTTCGTTTACGTGCTAGATGCGTAGATAGATAATATATAATAGATTGATTGATAGTTTTTATAAAAAAGGTATCGTATATTTCACTATACTTAATGCAAAATTAAAACCATTGCACGTCATACCCTTTAAGTGACGTCAGATATCGACAGTGTTACCAGCTTGTAACCAAAATATCCGAGTGAGGAAATTACAGTTTTTATTTTCGTAAAGACAAGATAAAGATACAAAAATTTCCCATAGTTTTATATATTTACCTTTTACCATCAACTTTAGTAGATCCAACACTTCTTGTATTTTCATCTTGCCAAGATCGATCATTGGCACCATTCTGAAAAATCCAAAAGAATGCTCCTTTTTCTTTAATATATTCTTTCACAAGTACTAGTCGTTTGAAGGCTGCATGGGAAAGTTCCATTAGCCCTCGCCTCAGTTCATCTTTTAACCATCTGAAGCCTATTTGCTTGAAGAGGCTTCTTAATAAAATAGTAATACAAATATGGATCTTCAATTACTTGCTTCATTTACTTCAATAATGGGTTGCATGTTCAGTCTATCTAATACATGTTCTCTTTAATACCATTTTAATATCTCGCTTTCTGTGTGCCGAATTAAATTTTTCGAAACATCAGGAATAGCAGTACCCAATGATTCTTTCAACATATTCATACAGTCAGTTTCTGTACTGCCATCTCAACCAATATGTCTGTTGTAATAATTTTTGGTAATCCCCCAAATATGTTCAATCGGATGGAACATACAGTGGCATGGAGGAAGCCGTAAAACTTTATGTCCATATTGCTCAGCCAGGTTATCAACTAAATATATTGTGGTGGCTTATGTCAAAAAACAATTTAAGCTTAATATTCAAGAATATGTTAAAAAGAAGGGCATATGTCTTGTATCGACCTATTAACGATTTGTAAAAGTTCGGCTTTGAACATTGTATAATCAAATTTAATTTTATTAGTAGTTAACCATTCTGGAATTGCAGCTTTATTCCATGATGTATTAGGTATTTTCGTTAACAACATGCTATGGTATGGGGCATTGTCTATTACAATCACAGATACCTTTGCTCAATTTTTCAATAATTGGTTTTCGAACCATTGTAAAAATTTTGCTGATTCATTTCTCCCTGGTAGTCACTCAGCTTAGTTTTAGAAGAGAAAATTGCCTCTGCATCCTCAGAAAAACCATCTTGACTACCAGCATGAAGAATTATGTACCTAGAAAAATTTGTTTTACCTAGGTAAACTTCTCATAGGTTATATATTTGTTTACTGCATAATACCTCATACTATCAACTTTAGTAGATCTAACACTTCTTTAATTTTCACCTTGCCAAGATCGACCAATGACATCATTCAATTCATGTTCTATCCAATAAAACGAATTGGTACAAAGATGCTTCTTTTTCTTTAACATATTCTTTCAAAAATACCAATCGTTTGAAAGCTACATGGGAAAGTTCCATAAGCCCTCGCCTCGGTTCATCTTTTTTCGACCCGAAGCCTAGTTCTTTCAAGAGGCTTCTTAAAGAGTTGATACAACCATCAAGCAGCTGTTTTAATTAATTACTTTTTAATTTCTTACATAAAGTTGTCAAAGGTACATGACGTTCTAAAAAAAGTTACAGCTTATATATAACCAATCCAAAATATTAATTTTTGAATAATACAACTTACTTGTTTCATACATTCCAAAAATAGTGTCACGGATAGAACTTATATCAAATCTTGACACATTTACAACTTTCTTTAAATAAGAACGTTTCCCTGTGGGTGACCCCAATAATTTATTTTGCTTAACTGTTGTTGAAACTGCGCTTACAGTGGAGATATTAAAATCCTATGGCAGCTGCAACACGCTAAAAATCAGTAAAGTGGAACTAAAATATGTAGGCCTTAACACATTCTTTCAATTTACTTCCCTAACTGCTGTCAAGGATAACAATGGACGATTGTTGTTAAGTTTTTCCTGAAAGTAGATTATTAGAGAGGTTGTAAGCTCCTTGCACTGGCTATTTAAATGCTTCGGCATTTTTCACAAATAGTAAACAACATAATCGACAGAGATATGTATGTGCACTTTTGTTGTTCTTGAAAGAACAGTTTTTTAATGCTATTTATGAAAACATCTCAAGTTTTTGTTAAAAAATAGACAGCACAGCAAGACAGAATCATAAAACAATAATTAAGGTTAGTTTGCATAAACGTCAAACAAAGCCAACGAACTAGTTGGCGCAACCGCACCGTTTAAAATTGTGTTGTCAACTATCGGCCAATAAAATTTAAATTATATTAATTTTTACAAGCTTAAATAAACAAAATATTTGCTATAAGTGGGTTCGTATCAAAGAAGAATACTTTAAGTTTGTAGTAAATTTAATATCGCATGAAGTTTTAATACTTTTTACCCAAATTTAAATTCCTCGTGTTCTCTTACGGACTGACAATTATTATCAACTGATTGATGACGTGCATCGGTTTTAAATTTGCATTAAGTATAGTTATCTATTCTCTATTCCAGGGGTTCCCAAACTTTAAAGATAACGGAACACCCAGCAAGTAGTTTTTAGTATGTGGAAGCTCATATCTTTCTTTGTTTCTTCCTTCCTTGCCACCTCTGATAGAAAATGTGCCGCAGGCGAAAAATTTTGGAGTGCCACGCCCTTTTTTGGAATATCATAACTTTGAAATTCTACGGTTCGATAGCTCAACCAAAAAAATGTAGAAATTAAGAAATTGTAAAATATAAACGACAATATATTTTTTTAAACATTAATTTTTTTAAGGTGTATACGTATAATATAATATTTTGTATTATTTTATACACCTGAATTAAAAAAAACACGGCGCAAATAATAAAATATGGTAATATTTAATGTGAAGAATGAAATTGTTTCACTGTTTTATTAATAATTGCTTTATAGTTCGGTACTATGTCCGAAGTTGTATACGCATATCTGGGGTAAAGTCTGTGCGTTTTAAGAAGTCCGCTAAGCCATAAAACCTCTTGAGCATTATATCGGTGGCTCTCAAACAATAAATTATATTGAAGGTAATTTTGGATGTTGATGAATTACATTTTCTAAATAAAATATTTTAAAGTAAATAAAAAATTAGTTTAGGTAAAGAAAAATAATACTTTTTTAACTTTTGTAGTATTCAGACAAATTAGTTTTACGAATTCTTTTTTATAAAGTTTTGGTTCTAAAAAGAACCGATTTTGTAGTCTTGCGACAGAACGTACCTACTTGTAGATAGGTACTACTAAAAGTAGTCTTCCTCTGCATTTGAAATTTCACCCATGCTTTCAGACTCATCAGAATCAACATCATCGTCATCATCATCATCATTCGTAATAATTAACGGTCTTACTTCGTCTATAACCTGTTCTGTCTCATAAGATTCAAAAATAATTTTTTCTGTGTGTTTAATGCATTTCCGCCATTCTTCTTTGCCCACTTGGCTAAGCGCCTCCTTCCATAACTTAATAACGCTAGGCTTACCGATATTTTTACAGGCATGTTTGTCATAATAGTTCTTGCTAATACCCCATACCAATTCAATTGCGTTGTAATGACAATGGTAGGGCGGCAATCTCAAAACTTGATGTCCATATTTGAGGGCTAATTCGTCAACAGCATACTTTTTTTTTAAATGACTGCTCTTTACACTTGCTTAAAAGTTCACTTTTTAAATATAAATTTTCATGGTTTATGTTTTTCTTTGACAGCCACTCTTTTATTTCTTCCTTTTTCCAGCTGCTTGTAGGGAATTTCTCTTCGAGTCTCGTATGGTAAGAGGCATTGTCTAGAACAATTATTAAGGAAGGTTTTTCTAAACTTTTTAAAAGTTTTTCCTCGAACCAATGCTCAAAAATTTCAGCATCCATATTGCCGTGATAATCATCAGTTTTTTTTGTTGATAAAAAAAATCAAACTGGCATTTAAAACAAAACCTTCTTCATTAACAGCATGTAATATAATATACCTTTTTCCATTACTTGCACGGGTACTTGAATAACAATGCTTTGAGTCATCCTGCCAAGACGTTTTTGTTGAAGTTCCGTTTGCAAATACCCATGTTTCGTCAAGAAAAACAACTTGTCTTGACAATTCCGATTTTTTGTTGTTTAAATAATCCCTTAAAATTGCCATCTTTTCGAAACAACATTGGACAGTTCGCAAAGCAGTTTTCTGTTGTTCGTTTTTTTATATTTGAAACCCATATGTTTTAAGATGATGGACAAACTGTTAGTTCCAATATCGCAAAGTTTTTTCTACTTTATCTTTTCAAGAATAGCTTTGAGGGTAACATATTCCTTGGCTTTATACATATCATAAACAATATTCCTAATAGAGAGTTTTATCCCTTGGGATAAATCCAAGGTTTTTGAATGGAGTCGAACCTTTATATGGTCTGTCCAAATCCTCTTCACTCTTTTTTCGAAGTCTTCTTAAGGTCTTCTCTGAAATGCCGCAAGCATCAGACGTTCGTTTTTGCACTGCCAAAACAGACTCTAACGGGCCCGGGTTATCTTTTTCTAAAGTAAAATAACGTTCCACTTGTAATACCAAACGGCGTTCACCTGGAGATAAATGCCTTCTAGGCGATGTGCCACCTTGCTGAACATTTTCCATAACTTTGCTTAATAACTGATTTTAATTCACACACAATGAGAAACAAACTAAA
The DNA here is from genome assembly GCA_963920685.1 of Polydrusus tereticollis. Classification (NCBI taxonomy): domain Eukaryota; kingdom Metazoa; phylum Arthropoda; class Insecta; order Coleoptera; family Curculionidae; genus Polydrusus; species Polydrusus tereticollis. The sequence continues at coordinate 93,745,845 of OY987329.1, forward strand.
AGTGAAAAGCACAACTACTTATTTAAAATAAAGTAGAACATACCATCCCGCACTTCAGCAAATTTTAATTATTTCTTGGAAAATAGTAATTATTATGAAGATTTAATTATAATAATCCCAAAATAATGTCATTATCGGAAAAGTATATACCTGACAAAATCTTTAACATATTTAACCATCCCGCACTTGAGCAAATTTTAATTGGTTCTTGGAAAATAGCGATTATTATATAGATTTAACTATAATAATAGCAAAATAATTTAATTATCTATTTAATTATTATTTATGCTCAACGCGTAATTCTAAGATAATTTTGTTTTGAAACCTCTGATTTCGTCCAGTAATAGAATACAGTAAACCAGTGGGATGTTCGGTGTGATCAAGTATAGCGAAGGTGCGAAGATATTGTAACTTAACCGACTTACTGTTTTAAAAGCGATAACATCCCTTGGTGATTTAATCCGATATCGGACTTCTTAAAACGCACAGACTTTAGCATCCAATCTCGACCTGAATTTGTTTTTTGTATAAGTGTGAGCTGAAAAATGTTTCTAATTTTCATTAACCTACTTACATAAAAGTAATGAGTTTTTCTCATCATATAAACTGCTGATCAATTGCGTGGCACGAAGGCAAGGTATGGGTTAAACTTAAATCCAAGTAGCTCTAGAAATTTTTGGCCGATCTTAACGCGGTTTCCAGATTCTTAAAAAGAAAATGTTTGAAAACGAGACTTCTAGACTCATCTACCTCAACATCATCATATGTCTATAATACAGGGAGTTTCACATTTACTCGCATCATTTATAAATTTTAAAACGTTCCCAAATTTACAACCGTTAATTTTTTTTCAATTTTTTCCTAAAATTATTTTTGCTGGGCTCTTATATCGGGACGTTTTTCTCGATATTGCTCTAGTGATGACAAATCAAAAAATACGAGGGTTTATTAAAAAATTGCATTTATTGATAATTTAATTTTTTTAAAGAACAAAACTATCAACATTGTACTATAATTTTTGATGTTTCTATCATAAATTTTATGATAATTAACAAATTGCCATGTACAGGGTTGAACAACATTTCTTATTTTTGGTAAAACCTCTCAAAATGCGAGATAATAGAAACAATAATTTCATTTCAGTCTTAGATTAAAAAAAAAAAGTGCAAAGGTGACTCTGAAATAAACGTTTCTATGGTAATGTTCATGACATTCGGTAATGTTATGTGTATGAATTAATTGTCCTAAATTACAGTTTTTGCTGGATTATTTATTAAAAACCCGAAAATGCCAGCTCCAAAGTAAGGTTTAAATGAAATTCAAAACGTAGTACGTTTAGTACTGGATGGAAGGAGTCATAAATATGTAGGCACTCTGTATAATGTTCACCGCAGCACCATTACGAAAGTAATGAGAAGATTAAGGCAGCATGGAAGCGCTAATTACAGGCATGGCGGCGGCAGGCCTAGGATATTAAATAATCGACAAGCTCGGTATGCAACGCTCTTAGCCCAAAGAAATAGAACATATACTTCCAGAAGAATTAACGCAAGTCTACGTGCTGCGACTCAAGTTAATGTGTCAAATGTAACAGTAAGAAGAAGGTTACACGAATCTGGCCTAAGGTTGTTAGACGCATTTTTTGTTGTTGAAATACGAAACGTTAAACAATTTTATTTGGTTCTAGAGTTCTAGAGTTCTAGAGTTCTGATGGGCGTATTTTTGTTTGGAGAGGGCAAAATGAGAGGTATATAGAGGAAAATATGGATCCTCGAGAGGCATTTGGAGGTGGCGGTCTTACAGTTTTCGGAGGCATAATTTTTAATGGGAAAACGGAACTTTTTATAACCAATAATACAATTAATGGCTATTCTTATGCAAACGACTATCTCTTTCCTATCCTTATTCCATTTGCGGAGAACTTCGGAGAGGACTTTCTCCTAGTTGACGATAATGCTAGGCCACACAGGGCTCAAATCGTCAACGAAGTTCTTCACGCAAATAGAGTAAATCGAACGATATGGCCGCCAAATTCTCCCGATTGCAACCCTATAGAACATGTTTGGTCAAAATTAAAACTGGCAGAGACAGAGGGTTCGAAAATTTTGAACAACTAAAGGAGATATTTTGGAGAAATGGAATCTGCTAGATCAACAGTTTATTAACAATTTAAGTTTACAATGCCAAATCGATGTAGAGATGTAATACGCAATCGAGGAGGGCCAACAAAATATTAAATTTATTGAATACAGCTCTTCTGTCAATATTTTTATTATTATTATAAATTTTCTTAAAAATGAGAAATTTTGTTCAACTCTGTATATAACAATTTGTTAATTATCATAAAATTTATCATAGAAACATCAAAAATTATAGTACAATGCTGATAGTTTTGTACTTTAAAAAAATTAAATTATCAATAAATGCAATGTTTTAATAAACCCTCGTATTTTTTGATTTGTCATCACCAGAGCAGTATCAAGAAAAACGTCCCGATATAAGAGCCCAGCAAAAATAATTTTAGAAAAAAATTGGAAAAAAATTAACGGTTGTAAATTTGGGAACGTTTTAAAATTTATAAATGATGCGAGGTAAATGTGAAACTCCCTGTATTATAGACATATGATGACGTTGAGGTAGATGAGTCTAGAAGTCTCGTTTTCAAACATTTTCTTTTTAAGAATCTGGAAACCGCGTTAAGATCGGCCAAAAATTTCTAGAGCTACTTGGATTTAAGTTTAACTCATACTTTGCCTTCGTGCCACGCAATTGATCAGCAGTGTATTTTGAGGTATTTCAAAATAATATTTGTATTTAACTGTAGTATTAATTAATAGCAAAAAATAAATAATTCCGCGGAACCCTGCTGACTTTTCTACGGAACCCACTTTAGGAATCGCTGCTCTATTCTATTCTATACCTCTAGTAAATATTTAAGGACATGAGTTGAAATTTAGCGCATTTAAATACCATTACCCGAGTCAATAAAATACACATATATGAGATATGGACATTTGGTGCACAAAATTGGCTGTATCCATGAAAGTAACAAAACTGTGTAGATATAATATTAAAAATATAACAAAAAATTATTTTCGACTTTAAACTTTACACCTATTTAACGGAATATTGCTCTCCATGGTATTTTCAAATTAAAGCATATTGCTTAGAACAGCAGCCCAACATCCGGATATTTTTCACTGGATAACAGCTTTACGTGGAATATTGTTTATTTCTTATGCTGCTCGTATACAAAGAATGTTTAGGCAAATTCTTAATCTTAAGCTCGAAGAAAGTGGGAGAGCAAATTTTAGTTCAAACCTGATGCATATTCTATGTTTAATTCTGTGGAGTTTATTAATTTTTTATCAAGTAATTGCTTTACGCATTACTGTTGGTTAATTTTTATGACAAAGTAAGTAACGAGAAATTTGGTGAGAATTTTTACATTGAGTTTGATCTAAGATTTTCAAGTTACTTTAACCTTCAAAGATTCGTAAAATTTCACAATTTGTTGATTTTTCTTTTCTTTCTTTTTAGGTAGTACTGATGATGGCGTAACTGCCGAAAGCGCTCTACGGATACTATGTTTTGTTCAATAAACTTGCACTAAGTACAAAAATTAAAAAAATCTTTCTTAATCTTTGATGGTGCACTCAGCGCTTTCCTAATTGTAATAAATTAAAGGGCTATGAATGGGGAGTAATTTGAGAAACATTTAACAAATACATTTTTCCTAAGTAGATAAAATGCTTTCACTTAAGTTAATAGATATTTAAGACTCAGCTAGTATTCTTGAAAGCAGTGATTTGTTTATTAGGTTTTTTTCCTATTTGCATTCCACTACGATTTCTTATGTGTATCTTATTTGTATCTATCTCTATAAGTTTACATAATACTTGAAAACCACAAAACTCTTCAATGATATAAAATCGAGTTTTTATCTGGTATATTAAGCAATTTACCGTGGAATTTGGACATACTGTATATATTATTTATTCAGAAAACTGTGACTGACAAAATTAATTTTAGGTAAATTAGAAAACATTCAAGCGTAATTGTTTTCAAGCAATAAGGCTTAATTTCATAATGCCCTAAACGACTTAAATTTTAAGAGCATGGAAAATAAATACGATGTTTTCGATGATTTTAAAGCTGTTGGACAGCAAGTTTTGATAAGCCTTAGTAGATGTTATATAAGGAGCTTAAACTTTTAAGATTCTCACAAAGTTTAAACACATATAAAGTTTAAGTGAAAAGGCTTTAAATTCAACCAAGCTGGATCCTTTACCATTCGGGTTAATTTTGGTTTTAAATTCATTTAAATTTTACCTATTAGGTACATACATTCTTTGTCATATACAGTGTCACCATTAAAGTCCGCACCATATGGAACTTTTTTTTATTAATGAGGTTAGTTAAAATTAAATTTGGGCAATCGTTTTTGCTTCAAATTAGACTAAAAATTGTATAATCAAATGTCACCATCTATCATTCGGTATCTGTCAAAAATTACATTTTAATCAAAAAATGCTGAAAAATGGCATTGTTTTACCGAATTTCAAAAAATTTTATTAGAAAAAGTTGTTTCTAGTATAATTCTTGGCCTAAATGCAAAGTTTCAGTTTTCTAGCTCAAAGTTGATTTTTTTGCCATTTTTTCTAATTAACTTTTTTTTTATTTAACGTAAGTTCGCTTAATGGATATTAAACTATTTGCTTATACCATACTCAATATTTTATTTAGTTTGTATGAGCTTTTTTTTACTAGAATGCCATTTTTTTTCGAAATTTAAAATTAGAGGCAAAAAAATGTGACACAGGTGGTGCAAAGTTATCCTAATTTAAAAATTTTAACAGATAGACGTCAGATGTTTCGTTTTTCAAATGACAAATACATCTAAATATTTGATAAAAATTTTATTTTATACTTAAAACTATCATTATTATTAAAAGGAACAAAAAGGAACTTTAATCATTTTAAATAGGTAACACAAAAGCAATATAAATTTCACATTTCAGTGTGACGTTCTTCTCGCTCTATACAAACACCCGTCCGTCTATAAACGTCTTTGACAGCATTTTGTAAAAAGCTTGGTCTTATATCGGCACAACACTGTCTTATCGTTTGTTCCAAATGCTCGATATTTCTAAACGGTCGATTCTTATAAACTTTCTGCTTAAGATAACCCCACAGAAAAAAGTCTAGTGGGGTTATGTCAGGCAACCTGGGTGGCCAGTGACATTCTCTATCACGCCCTATAACTCTGTTTTGAAATAATTGGTTTATGCGTTCTTTCACTGCTACAGTTTGATGTATGGGTGCACCATCAAGCTGATACCATAAGTTATGTCTATGGTGTAAGGGCATGTTATCCAAAACTTCGGTAATCTCGTTATCAAGAAAATTCAGGTACCTTTCACCAGTTAAGTTTACTCTAAAGAAGTATGGTCCAATAAGCTCATCTTTCAAAATTCCACACCAAACATTGGTTTTAAAATGATACTGGTCGCGACATTCAATTGTGAAGTTAGGATTTTCTTGGGACCACCATCGGCAATTTTGTGAGCTCACGGTACCATTCGAAGAGAAAGTGGCTTCATCTGTCCATAATATCTTGTATGGAAAAAGAATATTCTCCTCATATTGTCCCTGATACCAAAACGAAAAATCAAGTCGGATATCAAAATCGCGTTCTTTTAATGTGTTTATAAACTTGGGTTTATATGCCCGAAATCGATTTTTCTGAAGAATTTTTCTAACGCTTTCCCTCTTGCACCCTGTTGAATCACTTATCTTGGTTACACTAGTTTGACCGTGGTCAATAACAGTTAAACAAACATCAAGTTGTGCTGCTCCATCGTATTTACTTGCCGCGTGAGGTTTCTTAAAATTATTTTGAACAGATCCAGTTTCTCTAAATTTTGACATTATTCTTGAAACAGTGCTATGCTGCAAATTTTTTTCTGGATGCCTCTCATTAAAAATGGCAGATACTTGCCGGTGAGGCATATTCTCTCCACAAATTAAGACAATTTCTATTTTTCTTGAATGGACAACATTGGTGATAACACTGAAAACTATAACTTGCGAAAATATTCAAATTTATGACATTTTTTTATTTATTCGGCACTCTAATTCGTTTTTTTCTTCCATAGCCTACTTATAAAATTCAAAATTGCCTTGATATTTTATTGTGGATAAAAAGAAAATTTGTCTAAATTTTGAACTAATCTGATATCTGGGAATTTTATTATAAGTTTTTTAAACTTCTTAGGTGTATGTACTATCAAAAAAATGGAATATCTGACGTCTATCTGTTAAAATTTTTAAATTAGGATAACTTTGCACCACCTGTGTCAAATTTTTTTGCCTCTAATTTTAAATTTCGAAAAAAAATGGCATTCTAGTAAAAAAAAGCTCATACAAACTAAATAAAATATTGAGTATGGTATAAGCAAATAGTTTAATAGCCATTAAGCGAACTTACATTAAATAAAAAAAAAGTTAATTAGAAAAAATGGCAAAAAAATCAACTTTGAGCTAGAAAACTGAAACTTTGCATTTAGGCCAAGAATTGTACTAGAAACAACTTTTTCTAATAAAATTTTTTGAAATTCGGTAAAACAATGCCATTTTTCAGCATTTTTTGATTAAAATGTAATTTTTGACAGATACCGAATGATAGATGGTGACATTTGATTATATAATTTTTAGTCTAATTTGAAGCAAAAACGATTGCCCAAATTTAATTTTAACTAACCTCATTAATAAAAAAAAGTTCCATATGGTGCGGACTTTAATGGTGACACTGTATGTCATGCTGTATTTGATTTAATCAATTTATCGATATTATTTTAATAGGTAACTATACACAAAAAAAGAAATACTTATCTTAGAACTACATTACTTAACTGGAATTAATCTTGGCTTTCAATATACGCAGGTAAATGTAGATTTTAAACAAGTATTTTTAACTATTAATTAATGATTTCAATATTCTCGTGATATTGCATTTATTTGTCCAAATAAAATATTATATTAAGTATTTGTGTGCTTAAATTATTCGAGATGAGTAAGAAAATAATCTTATTTCAAAAATTGTATAGCAATGAAGGAATGAAATATATTTCTTAGAATAAAAATAAGGTCTTATCCTTTCAAGAAAATATACTTTCAAATTTAAACAAAGCTCTCTGTTTTATTTTCATGTTAAAAGATTAAAACGAGCAACAATATATTTAATATAAGTGTATAAAAATTTATTTGAAATGAGAAACGAGGCAAACAAATTTTACATCCTTATAAATACATTTTTTTTAAGTGATCCCATGAAAAGAAGTCGTTTGGCGAAAGGTCAGGAGACCTGGCTGGCCAAAGGATTAGATGCCGTGGGCCAATAATATTTTCATTAAAAATATTTTGCAAGTATTCCCTAACCAGTAGAGAATTATGGGCAGGACAACCATCCATTTAAAACCAGATTTCCTGATTTTCGCGTACAACTTCTTCTAGTGCGGGTTCAATTTGATTTTGTAGTAAGTCCTAATAGATTATTGCTGTAAGGTTGCTTTCCATAAAAAATGTTTTAATAATGTGATGTCCTACAATTTCCGCCCAAACATTTATTTTTTGTGGATATTGCGTCCGAGTATGAACAAGACTATGTTCTTTTTCTTGGCTCCACTATCGGCAATTTTGAACATTTGGTTCGTTGTTGAGGGTGAATATAGAATCATCAGTAAAACAAATGTTTTTCAAACTATCCCTATTATTATTTGCTTTTTTTATTACCTCAAAGTATGTTACCATTCTCCTTTCTTTATCACCTTGCCGTAGCTCTTGATACTTTTCATAATTATAAGGAAAATATTTATGTTTTTTTAAAAAGCGCAACACTGTGGTTTGATGTTTTCCTACGGCTTGCCTAAGAATTCTAGTGCTAATCATTTTATTTTCCTCCACATGCAGTAAAGTATCAAGATCTCCTATATCTCTTTCTTGAGCTCTAGTGACATTCTGAGATGAGCATTTACAGTTATTTATTACAGTGCCTTTAGACTCAAAGTTAACAATGATAAGTTTAATTAATTACATGGAAGGGATAAGCTTATCAGTGAATTAAACCGAAAACATTTCAGATACTGCTCTTAAACTGTTTCCTGTATAATACCACTTAATCATAGTTATATTTTTCTTAATGTAATAGCTCACATTTAAATTTTAATTGAATAAGTTATGATTGGCTTAATAAAATTTATTCACAATAGATGTGTGGAAGCCTGCATAACTTTCCACTGTCGATAGAACTGGTAACGGCAAAAAATGGCGCGATTTTAGTAGAAAATATCGCCTGCTCACACCATATAGCAACGGCGTTACCATAACTGCTGTGGTATCGCCTACGTGTGCAAATAAGGTACCTCGGCCAATTATTGCCATGTGCCTAATATTGTCACCCGCCTTTAATTTATGACGTCATACTTCATGCACCGAGTGTCACCGGGAATTGGTTATGCGCATCGAAAGCTTTTAGCAACTGGATGCGCAGCAGGCTCATTTCTCATTTACGGCTGTAGTAGTAATGAACGCGTTCGGCTTGTGTTCGATATTAAAATCGTTAAATTGTTAAAATCTAACACCGGGTTACTACTCAAAGTTAAGTAAGGGTTATTGGCTTACAAGGTAGGTATATAAAAGTACTTCATTTTGTGTTGTATCTAAATTTTATATTAAGAGACAAAAATTTAGTAACCGCCATATTTGCATATACACTGCTTTGTTCCTAATATTGTCAATGTCAAAGACACCAAATAATGCCGTTGGCAATATTAGGGACTTCCGGCAATATTTGGAACACCCGGCAATATTTCAGATTTTTTTACCTTTTTTACCTACCTATTTTTAAGAAAGTTCGTATTTTTCCAAGATTCTTAGGTTAATTTTTAATAAAGTTAATATTTGTCCAAGATTCTTGTAGGTTTTCCTATTCGTTCCTAGGCATTCCTATTATTGCCACCCCCGGCAATAATAGGAGCATATGTCCCAAATATTGTCATTATACAAAATTTTTAAAAATGTGCCGAACACGGCTTTCTTTTTAACTGAGGAAGTAGCAACTTTTTATTATTGTGTACAACACAGTATAAAATTAATTTAAAAAATAATTTGCGAAATAATGATGATAACACGTGCAATAAAAATTAAGAACCCTTAGGGTGGCAATAATTGGCCGACTTACCTTAGTTGATTAAAAACACCACCATGTGGTTTAAAGCGATATTGCGACCATTTATCGTGCGCCATTTATGATAATCATATGGCGCCGTGTGAAAACAGCCTTAGTATATGCAGGGCGGATGCCGCATTGCCGCCACAACTTCCAGATCTTCCAGGTCTATTTGCCTCGACGTATTGAATAAGTGAACTGCTCACTGATCAGCGAATGTGAAAACGGTCATTCGCATTGTGGAAACGAAAGTGTGAATGTCGGCTAGTGACGAGCAGTGTAGATGCGGTATTATATAATATATTATATTCTTTAGTATTGTTATAAATGCATGCCATGTCTTTTAAGATGTAGACTTTAGGATCTACAGGGTGCCCCAAAAAGAGTTCTTCAGCCATTGGAAATATTTCTACGATCAATTATGAGACGAAATTCACTTACCCTAATTTTTTAAAAGAAGCTCTTTAAAAAATTACGGCCTTGGTAAACGTTGAAATCTAGGCATTTTTACGAATTAAGTTTTCAAATATAATAAAATTAATAACATTTAAATTTACAAAGGCAAATGTCTATCCACACAAATAACAATTAAGAAAATCAATCTCCAACAGAAATGTTCGAATGTCGAACCCTCTGTTGCGATAGTTTGAAAGATGGAGACCGCTTTCATTTGGTTTAATCTGATTTAACATTTAAAGCCGATAGACAGGAAGGTAAAATGAAAGAAGAAATAGTGATTCGTAGTAAAGATAAGAATAGATTAATAGGTAAATTGTTTCACTAATCATTCTCTTATAATATTGGCAATATATATTTACGTATCAGGACTGGAGAATATTGTCTTGAAGTGAAAGCAAGTAAACTTTTGGTCGATGCCAGCGCCGTAGGCAGAATTCTAAAAGATTAGGAGGATACGGCACATTCCGCGGTTGATGAGTTTGAGATGAATTTTTTTTGTGAATTCATATTAGCCCAGAGCTACTAAGCATATTTTTATAAACTTTTCATTGTATTATTTTTATCTCCGAAATTTAGTACATATAAAAAAAGTACAAACCTAAATATGAAGCAGTCCTAAAAAATTTATGTAAATTAAAATGACTAAAAATCTTAAAATTAAGTACATACCAATTTGTATTAATATTAATACCAATTTGAAGAATACCAAGATAAGGTATACCGCAATAACACATATAGATAATAGCAAAAAGAAAAAAACTGCAACAGGCAATTGAAAGCGACATATATTTTCTTTAGTTCTATAAGCAATTCAAACAAATATCTTCTTCCATAGACAAAGTAAAACCATCACTTCTTTTCCCAGAGTAAATGTAAGCGTTATACAAATAACCACTTACTTCTTGCATCTGTAAGATATTGCACCTTGAGGCCATATTTACTGGGCTTGCTGGGAATATATATCTTAAACTTGCAACTCCCATGAAATTCCACAAGCATTTCATCCACGCAAGCCACTTCTTTCAAATATTTGACAAATTCGTTGAAAACACTAGATATTGCCGCCAACGGATCTTCCTGCTTTCTATCCTCCAAGGAAAATCTTAGGAAAGTAATCAACGACAAGCACCGATTTAAGGACACAGTGCTATTAAAAATATCTCTCCTCTTCCATTTGTTGCAAGCAAAGAAGCTAATCGTCTATAACCTGACTTGTATAGAGACGTAAATAATAATAAGCGCCTTTAACTCAGTTTTATCTATAGGATTCAATTCAACTCGGTTTTTGTTCTTGTAAAGTTATTTACTTATTTCAATTTCTTCATTGGTATAAGCGATACTTGCTCATACCTCCTCTACTATTTGATTCGTGAATGAAAGTTCCCATATTTGAATTGGGGTTCCATTATCTCCAAGGAGTTTAGCTTGGCCCTTCAAACCTAGCAAATTCACAATTATATTTTCAGCTCTAACTCTTACTTGCCTGTTAGGTGGCCCTTTACATCATTTCATGCGGTTGTTTCCATAATAAAAGGTCTTTCTTTATCAAAATTATTATTATTATCCGAAGGTTCAATTTGAATTTGGTCTGGAATCTTTTGATTATTTATCGGCACATTCGTGGTCGCTGTGAATCGTAAAATCTGGACCCAATTGTCTGTCATTAACATCACTACTCTCTTCTTCATCTTCTTCGTAACTAGTGAAGAAGAGTTTTCTCAAAATTAGGATCTTCGGCACGAACACGTTTACTTGCACTTATTCTGATCATCGGTCAGATTAACCCAGACACGTGATTTTGCTGATGTCGTAAAATAGTGGCAAAGACAACACACACACTCAACGGTCGAAAGCGTACTAATTTACTATAATTTACAGCTACAGAAAGGCGCGGGTGGGAATGGCTCTCCGAACGTTGGATATTCGCGCATGAATTTTGGCTCGGGTCAATTTGACCTATGGTCAGCAGTTAAGGGTTAAGTAATCCAAAAATTCTAAAAAATTTAAAATTAAGAATTATTAAATAACTTTAAAATTGTGGTAATACTGCACGGGATACTGATAATAATAGGTCATTTTAATTTAATGGCGTGCTAGTGATCGGTAAAAAGGGAATGTTTTTTTTTAAATAAAAGCGCACTTTTCAGCTTATTCTTTTGCCAGGATATGAAATTTAAAAGCTTTTGCTACGTCGCTCCCGATACTCTCGATACAATTTCTTGTTCCGAAAATCGCTGTTATAATTTCGATTGACAAGTGTTTGAAATTACTTTTGCTCTTGCGTCCGAAATCGAATCTGTTACTGTGAATCTGGTATTTTTGATCCTAATACGGTATGGCATATAAAAGCTTACAGAAAAACAGTTTTTATTTCGTACAAAGATAGTAAACGACGAATGTAGAAGTAAATGGTGTACGCTGCATTACCCGAAAATGATATTACTAATCTTTAAGGTTCTCGTCCAGTCTGAAATTAGTCTTGTCCAGTGAAATGACACTTTCGGCACTTAATATGTAAATAGCTGTTTTTTTTTCAATCGACCGAAAACCAAGCACTATCTAGGTCATTTTTTAACCGGAAAGTATCTCTTTACCGGTATAGACTGGAAACCAAAAAAAGGACCAGTAAAGTACTTTACCGGTCATTCTTTCAATACAATAAACTTTTTGTTTACCTGGATTGTCTAAATGTTTCAGTTTATTAAATACTTTCCTGACTATATAGTTTTCTAATTATCTAAAAGTATGGCTAGTATGCCATTAAAAAACCAAAATCTCGTACGCCACTGGCCAGCCTTGTGTCGATCGAAAGCAAAATACGTTACATAGCCGGAAAGTCCGTTAACAGGACTCGCAGGCATGTATAAGCACTAAGCCTCCTTACGCCTCCCTGAAAAAATTCCCTATTCAAAACAAGCATTTATTACCTCACACAAAGGATGACATAATATAATATCAGAGAAGGACTTAATTACATTTGTAGGTATTTCGCCCAGTCCGGTAGTAACTTATTATTTTTTGAATTTCAGTACAGTCAGTTGAAAAAAGAAAGAAGTCTAAGTTTGTACCCGCCATATATGATCTAACTCTATTCAAATCAGAAGTAGTTAGGTCAGATGTATCATGATTTACCCTAAATTTAGAATTAAAGATCAGACAACACGATTCTACTATCTTCCAGCTATTACAATGTGCCTGAAATGTTTCTTGAATGACGTTTAACAGCTACCAATTCTCTGTTTATTGAAAAGGATTTCCATTATTATAAAAATAAATGGCTCCGTTGCAAAACTGTCAAGGAGAAAGTTAAACACCATACATAACCTGCTCTTTTTACTTTATTACTTTATTTGTTACTTATTGCGCTCACTGCTGCTGCTAGTAGAAGTCTCAAAAAACGTCCTCCTAGGAACTTTGATGGTAAGTATAAAAATCACTATGAAACTAACAAAATTGCAAAAAACTAGCAACTAAGCTTGCAACAAGCTGGTCCGATTATGGGCAATAGCAAGAGAATTGTAAAATTATCTGTCTTGTACCGCGCAGTTTTAAAAGTTCTGCACGCCAATGGAGAAGATGATTTTGATTGATTTATTACTACGCGCCTTTTTACAACGGAATATAGGATTAATGAATTTGATTTTATTAACGACTCTACTAATTTTATCTAAAAAGCCAATTCCGAAACTTCAATTCGGATAAAATGGTTATAGTAAGATTTAGAAGATGAGGTAAAGACAAAATGCTAACACTTATCATATAATTAGAGAATGTAATATCGAACTACATTTTGCTAATTAATTTATCCGAGATCTTAGCATCAGTATCATAATGTTATAAATATTATGACTTAAAAATGGTGTCATCTTTATTTTGAATAACTAGGTTGTTACTGCTAAGAAAAATGAATGGCATTCTCATTTATCTATTTTTAACTTTTGAGTTGGCAAATAAAGTCTGTATGGCATGAATACAAACTTTGAACAATGACTTCGAAACGATAACGGTTTATTTACATATGACAATTTGCCTGTGGCATAAAAAGATAGGAAGAAAATAAGCCAGTGTTTACAAAGCCCCTTTACTTTTGTTCCAGTTTTGGGTCGGATAAAAGAACAACAAATATGCAGAAAATACCGGGTATTTCATTGCTGCATAATAATTAAATTGTATGGCTTAAAATTATTTAAAACCAAGAACTAGTTAATCTTTTAATTTAAGTCAGTTCTTACTTTTTTGTCCAGGTACTAAATTTCTGTTTTCGCTTTAATATTGAGTTTAACTTTTGGTCTTGTTATATTTAAATTTATTATTTAGTTTCACCCTTTTGTGTTTCTTGCTAGAATTGGAAAATTAGAATATGGTCTGTAATTACTAAACGCTATTTTATTAGCAGCTGGGGTAGGCACTTGACTTTTATAATCGTTTACTCCCTTTAGGTAAAGCAAGTTTGATTCAAGCCTAGTCATCAAAGCGGACAGTCATAATGCCCATTTTTCGACTATTTTTAAATTTCTTTTTAGCTCTTTGCTTGCCACACGCTTGCCCATATACTTGACTAGTTGAAATTACCATTCTTTTATTTGCTACCAAATTTACAATGTCTATATTTAGGGCGATTGGTATTTCGATCCATTTCTCACGGGAGGTTATAGAAGGGGTAAGTCGTTTTTTTCTAAATATTTTTCTTTTCGAAAAGTTTATTAATTTTACATTTTAAATAAATATTAGATTTAAACATCAGCCTGTGGTTTTCTTGCGTTATTGATTATTTATAATGATAATACACTAATAATAGTAAGGCTTTTGAAGATTTTTGGTTTTGTTTAGAGAAAGCGATTTTTCTTAGACTCAGGCTTGTTTAAAAAATAATGAATTATTTGATGCTGGTTTTCTGGTTGTGTAAGGTTTTCCTAGATTCATTTAATCTTTCTGACTTAATTACTATAATGTGTTGATTTTATACAGGGGGACAACAAAGTCATGTAAACATGTTTGTTTGTTATTTAATACTATTGAGGGATGTTACTTAATATTTTATATAACGTTTTTACCAGTTTGTAATGTACCGGGTGTCCGCAATTAGGGTTAAGTTGCGCGAAATTCCTATTAAAAATCGGAAAATATGAATAACTGGTTTTTGTAACATTTTCAAATATAAAATTACAAATGTCAAATGCTTTGGAATGTTTTTGACAATTTCTGCAGTGAGGTTATAAAAAAATGTCTTAATTATTTTAGAACAGGAGTTAAGATAAAAAAAAAATAATGTAATATTCTCGTCTAAAATATTTCATAAGGTCTCTAACCAGCTTTAGAGTACTGGATGTCCCGAATTATGATTGAATTTAGCCAAATTGATATTACAAATCGAATAGCACCCGACTCTTCTAATCTTGTAAAGAGTAAATTAATTCCTAGAAAAACTGTTTCATTCAACGCTATTAGTCTATACAGGGCTTTCATTTCAAAACTAGCCACCCGGAATAACATTTAAAATACTTGAAGAAGAATTTAACAAAAAAACACGTCAACTTAGATTTACTGGGGGAGATGTTTTACATGTATTTGCGACTCTGTAGTTTCAACCGCTAACGAGGGGCGAAAGGCACATAGGAAATTTCAAATGGTAAGGGGTATTGAGTGATAGTTCACTTGAAAGCCCTTTTCATTAGCAGTCTTTTGGCGCCTAATTTTTTAAAAGCGGATTATTTGTTTCTAAGTTATGCCCTTTTAAAATTTAAAAAGTTAACTTTGATATTTTAGTAAAATTTTACTTGCTTATTTTAACACATGTTCAAAACGCCCACCATTATTGGCAAGGCAATCGTAAAGCCGCCGCTCGAACTCCTCACGCACGTATTGAAATGTCTCTTGGTAATCTGTTCACAGGCCTCCCCTATTCTACGCCTAAGATCAGGAATATTTTCTGGTTGAGTTTTGTATACTATTGTCTTTAGATGACCCCATAAGAAAAAGTCAAGGGGCGTTAAGTCTCGTGATCTCGCTGGCCATTCTATAGCGCCCCTTCTTCCAATCCATTTGCCTGTAAATCTGTCATTAAGCCAATTTGGCACAGGCATAGCATAATAAGGTGCGGCTCCGTCCTGTTGAAAAATTAAATTTTCCTCATCTAGTAATAAATTTCCATCTTCATCAATTTGATTTTCCAGAGAGTCAGTTATAAGAGGATTTATCTGATTTTCTAATACATTTAAATACAGTTGACCGGTTAAATTTTCTTCCATAAATATCGGACCAATAATTTTATTTCAAAGAATTCCGGCTTATACATTTATTTTCTGAGGAAATTTTGTATGCTCCTTACGAAAAACATGTGGATTTTCATTGTCCCAATATCTGCAATTGTGTTTATTAACAAACCCATTTAAAAAGAATTAGTATTAAATTAGGATCTGCATTTGCCCTTTCACCCATTAATTCACAAAATCCCATTCTTCTGTCATAGCCATCCTCCCCTAACTGTTGTAAAAGTTGTATTTTGTAAGGGAAAAATTTATTGAATCGTAAGGATTTATGCACAGAGCCGACTGAAACGTTTGTTAATCTTGAGACTTTCGGTATGGATGTTTGGGGATCTATGGCAAAATGACCTAAAATTTCTACTTGTGCGGCTTCATTTAAGACTCTAGAGTTCTTCACAATTTTATTGCGTACACTTCCAGTTCCTTAAAATTTATTAATCAAATTTAATACATATTGGTGCCCAACATTTTTGTCTGGATACCTTTGATTAAACACCCGGGCTGTTCTACGTTCACAGCGCTGTTCTTCCCCGTATATTAAAATTATTTCAATTTTCTCTTGTAACGAGTAAATCATTGTCGTCGAAATTCGATGGTCAATAAATACACAACGAAATCTAGTTCAAAACTAAATTGTTTTAAA
The DNA here is from genome assembly GCA_963920685.1 of Polydrusus tereticollis. Lineage (NCBI taxonomy): Eukaryota > Metazoa > Arthropoda > Insecta > Coleoptera > Curculionidae > Polydrusus > Polydrusus tereticollis. The sequence goes on from OY987329.1 coordinate 93,762,442, forward strand.
ATGTGGCAAAACTAACATTTGCTATCAAACACCTTTAATTTTTTTACGTATTTATCTGAATGTTTACATTTAAGGAATTTGCTGCTTTTGTAACAACTTATAAAAGTTGAAAATTTTGCTTTTTTAGGTTCTAAGGGTATAATTTGGACAAAAGATTTCTGATTGAAAAACGGATAATCACTCAATACCTCTTTCTATTTGAAGTTTGTGAAAATATGTGATTCCCATCCCCCATTAGGGGTGGCTCAGAACTTCAGAAACGGTTTTAAGTGGGCATTTTGAACACGTGCTGAAGTAAGTAGGTAAGCACGAGTTCATTCTACAGCTAATATTAAATAGTTTTCACTTGGAAACAAATAATCCGCTTTTAAAAAATTAAGCGCCAAAAGACTGCTAATGAAAAGGGCTTTCAAGTGAACTATCACTCAATACCCCTTACCATTTGAACTTTCTTATGCGCCTTTCGCCCCTTGTTAGGGGTTGAAGCTACAGAGTCGCAAATACATGTAAAACATGTCCCCCAATAAATCTAAGTTGACGTGTTTTTTTGTTAAATTCTTCTTTCTTTTAATAGTAGATTCCGGGTGACTATAAAATGTTAAGAAATTCAAGTTAAACTAATAATACGCTAAGTGAATAGTGATATGATGCTGAAAATCTGGATATATTTCTTCTTTTGAGCGAATTCATTCCGCATAGTGTCTTGCTTCGTCTTTCTTTCTGTGTTGTATGTATTTGTATCATTTATATGAGTCATAGTCTACCTTTGGTTAAGTAAGAGTAGCCAGACAGACGGCTATCTTTCCAAAAGTACGCTTTGCGTATTTCATTTACTTATTCAGTTGGGAGTAGTTTCATCCGTTTCTTGGATCTCTTCAATACACTCGATGATAATCAATTCTGCACTTTCTATTGGCAAATTATTATCAATAGAGGCAAATTGTATCAAGTTCACAAATGTGTCCTTAAGGTTAGGAAACAGTTGTGCGAGCCAAATATTATCTTCTTCTTCAAGGTCGCCCCTGTATAAATTCGGCTTTCACAATGCATTTGTTTATTTTCACTGGGAACAAATTGCGCCAGGCCACCGAAACCCATATCATGGCGTTGGTTATGGTTATAACATTTTCAATTTCTTATAGAGGACAACCACAGTCTATACATGTTAAAAACCTCTTAATAACCATGGTTCAAAGATTGGCAATGCCAGATAGTATTGGGTGGAAGAAAAATAAGTTTGACATTATTTAGTGTAATTTTGGGATGAGACGTTGCATTATGCAGAAACAATACCTTCTTTTATTCTGCTTCTCCATCTTGGTATCAAATCTGTGAAGCCATGTTGTCATGATGTCTGCTGTCAACTACGCTTTTTTGCTCAAGACCCATTGGAGAGGTAACGTATCGATGTGTGTGCCCTTAAAACATCGAGGATTTTTGCTTTTGCCTATTATAATTGCTTCTTCCTTCTCAGCTTCCATATTTGCCTAGAGCAGAATTGCAAATCATTGTTTTGCTGTTTTTTTCCAGTGCACTTGTCATCTTTCAATGCATATGTTTTTGTTGGCAATGATAGTAGAGACCTGTCTTGCTTAAATTATGGGCCAGAATATTGGTAAGTGCTTGTTTCGCGCCTTACAAAACCAGTTAAAAACAACTTGTTTCAATGCCGGTCCTTCGGTTTTGGGAAATTTTCTCTTTTGTTCACCGATACCACATTCTTAAAACAAATTTCTAACTTCTGCTTTATTTTGAAGCTACATAGTCACTTTAAATTTTTCAGTCAATTTCCTGGTACTTAAACCAGTTCTTTCACTTTCCTCGATATCACAATTCATCGCTTAAAGAAGGACATTTGCTTTTTCCCGCCATATTCGCGTTAGTCCCAAAACACACAAACAAGACTAATGTAACATACACACACACACACGTGCGCGGAGAGGTGAGCCCGTCTGGCGAGAGTCCTTGTGGCCCTGAGCTTACTCTGCTCAGAACCTCAATGACTCCTTCCAGACTTCCTTCCACGCGTCCCTGCGGCTAGTTCCGCAGGGTCTTACCAGAAAGCACTGAAGGTGCTAATTACTCTGGAATCTGAGAGGAGGGTTTGTTATATATGGGAAGTCCATGGCCGTGCGGATGTAACGATTTTCAAGGGATCGGAGGCAGGCGGTGTTGGAGAGGGCTGCGTGACCCCATGCAACTGAGCCGTAGGTGAGGGCGGGTCTGATGATGGTTTTGATGAAAAGGTCTTGTTTTGTGGCTTAGTGCGCTATGGCGATTGAGGAGAGAGTAGAGAAGTGAGTAGGTCATTCTGGCTTTGTTAAGGTTGCCTTGTATATGGCGGTGCCAGCGGAGCGTTTTGTCTCTAGAGTGATACCGAGGTATTTCACTGCGTCGGACCAGGGAACGTCGCGACCGTCCAGGTTGACGCTGAAGGGCGGTTGCCTTCTGCGGGCAAACTGGATGGTTTAAGTTTTGTCGGGATCGAGGCGAATTTTCCAATGTACACAGTGAAATGAAAAATTCGTCTGCTGCTGTTTGCAGCTTTCTAGTGAGCAAGTGATGACGCAGCGACCTTACGATGAAGGCGGTATCGTCGGCATAGAGGGCCAGGGTACTCTCGGGAGGTTTAGGGAGATCGTGGGTAAAGATGTTGAAAAGATGCTGGGATAGGACTGCTCCTGTGGGACTCCCGCTTCAAGGGTGCGGGAGGTAGATAGGAATTGTCCGATACGGACTTTCATTTTGCGGCGGGCAAGGTAGGATTGAATGAGGCGGACCAAGTTTGAGGGATAACCCGGATCTATAATTTTGTGAATCAGCCCGTCCTGCAAAACGGTGTCGAAGGCTTTTTGATGTCGAAAAGGATCATCCCGACGTACTGATTCCAGTTGAAACTCTGAGATTCGGAGCACCTGGAGATCGCAGTTGAGGTTTTCCCGAAAGCCGAAATGTTCATCCGGGAGGACTTCCAGTTCGGTGGACTTATCTTTGAGGCGGGAGAGATTGGGGCGGGGGGAGCTTGTGGGGGGGCCTGGGGCCTGTTGGCCGCTTTGGGCGCGCCAGCGTAAGAAGTAGCTTGTGGGGGGCTTGGCCTCTTGGGGGTCTGGGTCTGGGGCTGCTAGTCTATGAAGCTTCGGGAATTTTGTGCGGCCGCGGTATCTGGCAGGATGTGCCTCACCGCAGTTTGCACAGGTGGCTAGGGTATGGGGGGTTTTGGGGCACTTGCGAGTGGCGAGGGGTTGTGCGCATTTGACACACTTATACTGCGCAGCACAGTTGTGCTGCGAGTGCCAGAAGCGCTGGCATCTGTGACATTGCGAAACCCTGTTGGATTTTCGCTGGGGCTCTACCTTTTTGGATAGATGGCAGACGTACTTGACGTCGAAAATGGCTGTTTGTGATTATGGGAGAGTCACAAGGATCAGAGGGATTAGGTTTTTGGTCTTGTAGCTCTTCATGCGAGCTACAGAAGTGACTTGCAGGTTTTGGGCTGCAAGATCTGCAGCTGCATCCTTGAATGGGAGGTCGATATAGAGGGCGCAGAACACGGCGTAAATTAGTTTATCCGCCTCAACAGTGTATGTGTGGTGATGGAGGTTATTGTCTAACAGAAATTTAGTCAGGGCTCGATGGTCAGGGGAGGTGTCCGTGAAGATTTTTATTCCCTCTGAAGTGAGGGAAACTTTATTAAAGTTGATGCCCGCTGCTTAGATTGCAGCGGGCTTTTGGGTTCAGTTGTCCTAATGTTAACAACCGATTTATCAGCCTTTAAAGCAAATTGAATGGATCCGCCTACAATAAGTTAATTAATGTATGTACCTATATTTCTTAAGAATTGTCGGGTCGGGTTTTACTGCAATAGTAAATTGCAATAGTAATTCGTTACAGGGTTCAAAAGTATACTAGACTTTTTTGAAAGTGTAAATAATAGTAATATCGTCTGTCTGAGTCAAATAGTTGTGATAGCAAAATATACCGATATTTTTAAAAAGCCAGTTCATTATCTTTAGTTAGATCGCAATTTCTTAACACCATATAAGGGGTTACTCATTACCATATACCAGCATAAAAAAATAGTTGGAATTTATTTAAATACGGCTTTTTATCAATGATATGGTTTACATTTAAGTTTTAATTTGTCTAACTGCCACGTTAATTTAGTGTCACACACTATATTATGCATGAGCTGCTAGAGGATACGTGACTGCATTAAGAAATAAACTTGGTGCCGTGTTATTATGACGGCAGTAAATGTTTTATATCCAGAAAACAGTTGTTTTGTGTGTATATAAATTTAATACCCCTAAATAATATAAATATTTTACCAATAATGTTGTTAGGCATAAATATTATTTTAACTAATTGTATCGCATGGTAATTTTTATCTATGGCAATGGCAGGATGTAATTTCTCCGCTGGTTTTGAGACTAGTGAAGATATTCTGTTACTTCGCCCATAGCTCTGCAACAGTACAGGGATATTTTTTTATGTGTCTCACCCGATTGCTGATTTTCCTGCTGACAATAATTAGAAATTAGTTACGCTCTTCTTAATGCTTTCTGACAGCTATATTTTTTTGATATCGGATCGAGAAATACAGTTTACTCGTGTGGTTATTAATGCGAACTGCCATTAAAAAAATTGGAAATCGCGTTGTATCTGCTCTTGACATCGGTCGTGTTCGATTATAGCGTAAATAGCTGAACCACGGGTAATTATGTTACTGTGAAAGAAATTGGGGGTTTCAGCTTAAAGGGTCTATTTATTAAAGTGGTGAGACACTTAAAAGACAAAATCGACAATTTTCGAAACGGCTGAAAATAAATATCAATAATTATATGTTTTTGAAGTCGGATCGCGAAATGCAATTCATTCGTGCCGTTATTGATGTGGGTTGTCATTTAAGAAAATTCAAAATGGCGTCGGCTGTGTCGAAATTACTTGCCGAAAAGTTTTGAAAATTCGGAAAGTGTTAAACTTCTGCATCATTTTTCTATAGGGTTATTGAATTTTTACTACCGTAGAGTAAGGGCGCCCAATATCGCATAGGTCCTTATTTCACATCCTGAAATATTTCCACAACGGTGTAATGAAATTAAAAACGGGTAATACGGCAACATGGCTCCTTATTCATGACACCTCAAGCCGGCCTTACAGTGTCATCAGTCGAAAACAAACAACAGTACATTCAGACAGTGGTTTTTCCATTGTAAGTATAATTTTTTTTCAACTTTCTCTTATTAGTTTTCTTACTTTTATTTCATTTTCAACTCTTAACTGTATTGACGTTTTTGGTGAATGTGATATTTATTGTAGGAATATAAATAGTAGTATAAATAGTAGTATAAATCCAAATATCGAACACTGATCAATATTACGACCCAAGTGTTCGATATTATGGCACATACATTAATCAGAGGTCTTCAGAAGGCTTGCCAAAACCGAGAAAGACATGAGATCCAGCAAATATGGCCGTCGCAGTTGATGCTTGTACAAACAAGGAAATTGGGTATTTACCCGCCTCAAAGACCTCTTAAGTGCCAAAAATCACCCAACAAAATTATATCAAAAGTGATAAATATACATCCGAACTGATGAAAAACGATCTCTAGGTCGTAGACCAGTATTGATGATGATCTAGTGCATTACTGTGTAAAACTAGGTAAACAGTTTTTCGGAATAAGAGCCAAACAGATTAGGAGACTGGCTTATCAATTAGCAACTAAAAATAATTTCAATGAAAAAAATGGGATGGCTGGAAAGAAATGACTCCGACTCCTTATGACGCAACATCGTCAACCCTCATTAAGAACACCTCAAGTCATATTAGCAGCAAGAGTTAAGGGACTCACCCAACAAAATGTAGAATAATTATTTTTAATCTTGCAACCCACATTGGCAATCCCTTTATGGTATATAATGTAGATGAGACCGGAGCGACCACCGTGCAGCGCAAATACATGCAAAGTCATTATATTAAAAGGAAAGAAGCAGGTTGGCAGTCTAACATCAACAAGGCTTGGTTCTCTTATTTCTATGCCGGCATGTTCAAATGCAACAGGATATTATATTCCCCCATCATTTATATTAAAAAAAAAAAAAATATGAAGGAAGAGTTAAGGGATGGTGCCCCATCAGGATCAATATTAGCTACTCACCTTCAGGTGAGCAAAATCTTTTTACTGCCTGGAGGGAGCATTTTATAAAGATAACAGCTGCAAATAAGGACAATTCAGCCGCTTATATTAAACGGACATTATTCATATACACGTAGCATAGATGTGCTTCGTAAAAATTACGTTTTAATTATATGTCTGGCACCTCACTGCTCCCATGGGATCCAGCCGTTAGATGTATCCTTGCCATCCTCTCGGCGGCAAGTATGAGGGAGGTCATGGACCGTCAAGAGCGGACTGTATACATTTGCTCTGATAGCCAGGCCGCCCTTAAGGCAGTCTGTCAAACCAGGAGCAGTTCGACCCTCGTGAAGGAGTGTGCGGACGCACCTGGGATGCTTGCAGAACAGAAACAGATATTCTTGGTCTGGGTACCTGGACATTGTGGAGTACATGGCAACGAGACGGCCGAAGAGCTCGCCAGACTTGGAGCCGAAACTCCCTATCTAGGACCCGAACCAGCAATACATATATTAAAGCAGCAGGTGGGAGAATGGGCCGCCAACAAGGATGAATGGCGGCAAACGCCGGGGTGTAGGCAGGCCCAAGATTTCATAATTTTTCATAGAATGGATTCTTAATAGGAGTAGGCGTGCCCTGAATCCTCTGGCAGGACTCTTAACAGGACACTGCAAGTTGAGGAAGCACCTGCATACGATGGGGGTGGAGGAGGGCCCGATATGTTTGGGATGCTTGGAGGATAAGGAGACACCACTGCACTTCCTGTGCACTTGCAAAGCACTGGGAAGACTCAGACGACAAGTCTTTGGCATTGTGGTGATCCCACAGGAGGAAGTCAGGACTCTTGCTTGGAGTAACGTCCTGACCTTCATGAGAAGGTCGAGTAGGTTCGGTGAGAGCCTGGGTGGTTGAGTAGATGGGGGAAGACTCAGGGGTAGGTTAAAAGGATCGCATTTGGTCTACTTGCCAGGTCCGTGTGCCTCCCCTTACCTACTACTACTACTACTAGTACTACTAGATGTATCCTTTATGGCATCATTTAAGATATATTATGCACACAAGGTTGAAACCTGGATCCGCAATCATCCTAATCGGGCCGTCAAATATTACCAAGTTGCAAGCTTTTGGGAAAAGCATATCTGAAAGCTGCTATCGTTGCGTCAGCAGTCCACGGATTTCAAAAGAGTGAAATATTTCCCTTTAATAAAACCAAATTTACAGATTTTTTGCAAGAAGATGCAAGACTAAATAACATAGAACCGCAACCTTCCTCTAACTCTCATAATTATTTCACGGAATCCACTTTTCCACCAGCTTTACGATCTGCAAATTTAATTTTCTTATCCGACATAATACCAGTTCCTAAAGAGGCCATAATGCAACAAACAAAGCTTCAGGGTTCCGCTATATTGATCACTGGTTCTCTTTACAAAGTTGCTTTACAAGAGAGCATATTTAAAAAAGGAAATAAAGAGAATATCAACTAACAAAAGGCGCGTAAAAATGTCTTCACATATCCATCAACGGTCTTAAATCCAATGAGACTAAAACTAAACAAGATGACGCCCTATACTCTGTTAGCGATGCATAGTTTTCCTACGACAAACTTGGTGAACGTTGGATCAAGTGTATGCAATGCACTAAGTGAATCCACTATGCCTGTGTTGGTGTACAAGGATGCAAAAATCAGAATTTGACCGGCGAAAACTGTCTCGTAGGGTAAGGTTTCCAATATCGAACATGTTCGATGAAAGGAACCAACTGTGTTCGAAATTGGGCTCCCAATATTTATTGTTTAAAAATCAAAGTTTATTTTATTTTTGTAATAGTTTCGTTAAATAAATAAATAAACAACTTATATTGCTTTAAATTACTGGCTATGGTATGATTTTACCAAACCCGAACTAAATTGAATTAAAAACTTAAGAGCTTATAAAAAGGCGTTCGATATTTGGCGCTCTTACACTATTTAATAAATGCTAACTTTATAGCATACAATATTTCTATATGGATTAGCTGATTGGCTCAAACATGTCCCAAATGATATCATACAGCAACTTCTTGAAACTACCCTTGAACTAAAAATTGTATGGGTACCAAACCTTTTACATAAAAGAAGTAGCCCTTGTCTTCTCTCAGCTAAACATGTCGTCATCATCATCATTAACTAGCCTCTTTGCGTCCACTGCTGAACATAGGCCTACCCCTTTCACTGTCCACTATTTTCTGTCCTGAGCAGTCTGGATCCAATTGGTCATGATTCTTTTTATATCATCTGTCCAGCGCGTTGGGGGTCTTCCCCTGCTTCGTTCGTCAGCTCGAGGTCTTCACTCCAGCAAACTTTTTGTCCACCTTCCGTCTGTCGTTTGAGCCAAGTGTCCAGCCCAGTTCCATTTGAGTCTGCAACAACGTCAGTGACATCAGTTCGTCGGCGTATGTCAAAGTTTCTGACATGGTCTCTCAGCGACACGCCCAACATTGATCTCTCCATTTTGCGCTGTGTTGTTTTGAGTCTGTTGGTAGACGCGGTAGTCAGGGTTAGTGTCTCGGCTCTATAGGTCATGACCGGTAACACGCACTGATTAAAAACATTTCTTCTTAGACACATTGGTAGGTCGCCTTTAAATACGTCCCTGAATTTTCCAAATGCTGCCCATGCTATGTTTGTTATTCTCTTTGGTTCGCATGTTTGGTTGTCTCCGGAAACTCGAAAGTAGTAGATACACAAACGAATATTGAACAATTTATTTTAAAGTTCCCTTCTTTTTTTAGGTGGCAAAGTCAAAATATAAAGAGGTGTTACTTTTTTAAAGAAATGTTAGACTTTGTCCTTCGTTATAGTCGCTAAAACGAATTTACGTCGCTCAAACCGGGTCTGCAAATTTATAGTGGATATAAGAAATATTTACAGTGCCTTTTAAAGTACAAAATCAAAATAATTAATATTTTATGTAATTCTTCAAGGTCATAGGCTTATATCGCTCATATAACTAAAAAAATAAAATATAGAATAGCACCATAAATGTTTATATGCCTAACGAGAAACCAAAAATTCTTTGATCTTCTCCGACATTTGACCGAACGTAAACCTAAGCCGTGCGGGTTGTGCCGCCGACTTTTGGTTGCCGAAAGTTCAAATATCTCCCCTGAGCTTACATTTCTATAGTTCTGTTATAATCCGTTTAGCATAAAGGTCAATTCGAAAAATGTAAGATACTTTTATTATAAAATTACTGATTTCCTTATAATATACGGAATTAGGCGTCAGTCCTTGAATTCTAATTATAGACATTTTCTTAATCGATATAGTGGCCTAGAGCAATTTACTAGGCGTACTTATTTTTGACATAACCTATTTTATTTACTTTGACTTACGAATGTTTAATTATTGCTTTTAATGCTGATCGAATCCATTAAATCTAACAAGAAACTTTGTAGTGTAAAAAAAATAATTATAGTTTCATTTGCCTTCACAATAATTACCAGGAAGATCAACAAGTCAAGCTGTGCGGGCGGTTGTGGATGACATAATTGAGGGTTTAGAAACGGGGCGGCACATATAATCGACATTATGTGATGTCTCAAGGGCATTTGATTGTATTAGCTATGACTTGCTTCTGAGAATTAAATGAAAGAGCCCCTACTTGCTTTTCTTGCGTCTCGTTTTACAGAACAGGAGCCATTGTGTTAATTTAAATAATCAAAATTCGTCGGTTTTAACTTTAAATCATGGAGTACCATCATAGGGATCAGTCCTGGGCCCGTTGAATTTCCTTATCTATATCAATGACTTTTCAACTTTTATTTCACCAAAGATTAGTAGCGGACGCAGGACAGGTTTTCATATAGTAATCTTTTATTGAATCATGATAAAACTTAAAAATTGACAATTTCTTCCAATAATAATGTGATAAATGGTGAAAGCGTCACCTCGCTAAGTATAACAATCAACGACAAATTAAGGTGGTTAAAACATGTTGATGATTTATGTAAGCCGCCTTCATGGGTGCTATTTTTATTGCGTAATTTAAAATCGCCATTGAATTTACATATTTTGAAATATGTTTACTTCGCTTTGTTTTGTTTAAAGATGCAATATGGAGTAACAGTTTGGAGAAATTCGAGCCACGCGCTTCGTGTTCAAAAGAGGGTGATAAAAACGCTTCTGGGTCTGAGCTCTAGAGACTCTTGTAGGCTCCATGTTTTGAATTTGCGCATCATGCCGTTGCCGAGTGTTTTTGTTATTTATACTATGCTGTTTATCCAGGAGAACAAGTAGAAATTTCTGTTATATTGGGATATGAATTTCTATTACACCTTTATAATCATTTGCCAGATACTTATAAATCCCTAGATTCCAATAATTACGCCATAAAAAAATACGATAATCGAAAAGGGCCTTTACAGCATTTCTTGTCGAAAAATGCAGGGTTAAGTGAATGTGTGTAAAAATGTACTGCATTCAGTTCTTTATAGTATAAATATGTTGAATAATTATATTATGTACCTATATTCTTGAGTTTCTACATATTATTATTATATATTATAATATAATTATTCCATAGTCAATAAATAAATATCAAAATATCTATACAGGATGTTACTTAATAATATGCGAATATTTAAGGGTATGAATCTACATAAAAGATTTATGAGATTTTACTTTATAAACTATGGCCCAAAAATGTTCCGTTAAAGTTTTAGGAAAATAGCGGAAATTAATTAATATTCTCGAAACTACTTTAGATACTTCAGTGATATTTATATTGGGGGAGGGTATATTGTATGCTACATGAAATATGTTTCAGAATTATTACCTACGTGTAGGATACAAAAATTGGATAATATACAGTGTGGTTATTTAAGTGTGCAACATATGAAAATATCTTGATAAAAGTTAGTGCATGTTCAATAATCATATTAGGTGCACTTAAAATGGTTGTAAGTCAAACGGCGTACAGGGTAGGTCAAAAAATATAAAACTTATACAAGAATAAAGTATCCCTATTTCAGAAAATTGTTATTAAGAAAAGTAGTTTAGAATTAAAAGGTATGTATAGATATTATCAAATTTATTACACATATTATTAATGAATTCATTCTAAAGTGTTATTTTCCTCAATGTTGGAAAAGTGCTTTAGTCACTCCATTGCCTAAAGTTAACAACCCTGGCGAGTTTAGCCAATTCAGATCTATTAGTATTTTACCCACTTTATCAAAAATTCTAGAAAGGGCGATAGAAGAACAAACTAGGGTTTTCATTAATAATTTTAATATATTACCTTTAAAACAATCAGGGTTTCGACCTGGATTCAGCTGCGCTACGGCACTTGCTGATATAACGGATGACATTATTTGTGATCGAGATAATAACAAGATTACTGCTTTAATTCTTTTGGATTATACAAAGGCTTTTGATTTCTTAAATCACGAAATACTTATCTCAATTTTACATTACGTGGGCTTCTCAGAAAATGCAGTAAAGTTAATTAGTTCTTTCCTATCAGATCGCACACAAAGAGTAATTATTAATAAAGATATTTCTGACTGTCTCGAGTTCCCCAGGGAAGTATTTTAGGACCTCTGCTTTTTAGTATTTACACATCAAATTTTCATGCCTGTCTTAAAAATTGTCGCTACCATCTGTACGCTGACGATACGCAATTATATTTGTCATTTTTTCCTCGTGATTTCGCTATTGCTGAAGCCAAAATTAATACTGATTTAAATGCACTTTTTAAGGTATCCTTGGATCACATTCTTAAATTAAATCCAACTAAATCTTTAGTACTTTTGTTAGGAAATGGCGCTGCCATCGATAACCTCAATAACCGTATGCATATTAGAATTGAAAATAATGATTTGCCATTCGTGCAAAAATGGAAAAGTTTGAGCTTAATTTTGGACTCTGAACTACGTTTCAAAATGCATGTTAATTATATCTTAAAAAAAGTATATTTTTCTTTAAAGGCGTTGTACCCACTTCGGCACTTTCTCGACAGGGAGATCAAAAAATGATTGTGTGACTCTTTAGTTTTATCGCATTTTAACCATTGCGATAATGTTTATGGTCCTTGTTTGGATGCTGCTGATGTGCACAGAATACAGAAAGTCCAAAATAATTGTTTATGTTTAATATTTGGAATCCGCCGACGTAACAGAATATCACATAAGCTTAAATACCTCTATTGGCTTAACATGGTTAATAGACGTAAACTGCATGCAACTTGCCTCTATTACAAAATTTTAAAATTTCGTTCTCCTCCCTACCTCTATAATAAAATTATTTTTCGTACAGATGTTCATCACTTAAATTTACGTAGAAAAAACATAAACATTCCAAAACATAAACATGAGTTTTTTAAAAGATCTTTTTCATATAATGTTGCCTTATTAATTAATTCATTAGATCTGGAATTGGCTCAAGTCAATATGTCATGTAATTCCTTTAAAAATAAATTGAATAAAATCTTGTTTAACAACCAGTGTCATGGTCAGAGATTATTAGTAGTGGAAATTTTTCATTTAGTAAATCTAGTAGGTATCTTCGGGATATATATGTGTAGCAGCGCACTAATGACATAAAGTATTATATTATTTAAGCTTTTGGCCTCATGTTAATAACAGAATCTGCCGAGTGCAGAAGTCTGAAATGATGGCCATTTATTTGCTCGTGTTTATAGTATAAATATCATTTTATTTATTTCCACTTTTTTTGTAAAATATTGTAATGCTGTGAATGCATGGGTAAATAATAAACAGTTATTTATTTATTTATTTTAGATTCGAAAACGTGACCTCCTGAAATACAAAAAAAAAATTTTAAAAACATTAATAATTTTCCAAAAAATTTTTTTTTTGTATTCACCCTAAAGACCTTCATAAATTAATCAAAATCAAATCAATTTCACACATCCTTGTTCAAATTTAAGCATATTTGTAAAATTAACTTAAATTTTTAATTTATTAATAAATCACAAACTTCATGGTTGTTGCAACGACATTAAACATAACTTTAAAATATCCTAAAAATTCTTTTCAACAAGATAAAATATTAGTAATGATAATATGGGAATTAAAAAACTCACATTTAAAGTGCAAAATTTTTATTTTAAATGTTTATTAAAAAACTGTACAAATTAATCGACAAACATGAAATCCTACTAAAATATTGTGACAGTTTGGTGGCATTATTAATTAAACAATGCATGCATTATGTATGCGTTTAGTGCAAACTCAAAAAATACAATGTTTTTGAACGTATTTGAATATGGTGCCAATAGTTTTGCCAGTTTTTATCGGCTTTTTGTTATTATAACTTAACAATAAACAAATAAAAAAAAATAAAACAGAAAATACTTGAAATGCAGAAAAAAATAAAATTATGTATGTGTAAAAAAATTATCGACGCGTCTCTGTACGTCCACCTTCTCGTTCAATTCCTTAATAAATTAAAAATTTAAGTTAATTTTACAAATATTCTTGAATTTAAACAAAGATATGTGAAAATGATTTGATTTTGATTAATTTATAAAGGTCTTCAGGGTGAATATAAAAAAAAAATTTCTTTGGGAAATTATTAATGTTTTCAACGAGGTTTTCAAAAAAATATATTTTTTTATTTTAGGAGGTCACGTTAACGAATCTATGCATAACTTTTAATTCTAAACAACTTTTTTTCAATAACGTTTTGCTGAATTACCTGAAATAGGGAACTTTATTCTTGTACAAGTTTTATATTTTTTGACCTACCCTGTACGCCGTTTGACTTGCAGCCATTCCAAGTGCACCTAATATGATTATCGAACATGCACCAACTTTCATCAAGAATAAAATTTTCTGCGAAATCGGTAATAAAACAAATTCCCATATGTTGCACACCTTGTGTAAGGTGCCCCATTTAAGAAAATATAACATTATGTGAGATTCTGTCTATTATGAAGTGACTAGGGAAATTTATAGTCACGCCAGAAAAAAGAAAACACCCTACATGCCAATATTTTTTACTATTACTAACTTGAGAAATCGCCATTATTTACTTCATTTCTTTAATGAGAAGTAAAATTTCTCTAAATAATGACCTAGGTAAATAATGAAAAACTGTCTGTGTAATGAAGTTAAGTTACACATGATTTTCGCATTCTTACTCACCGTTTCTTTAACATGTTACTGATTTTAAGCATTGACTTACCGTTTTAAATGAAGAATTTCGCAAAATAATATCAAATTTTTAACAAAACAGAAATTTTTATCACAAATTGGAAGATATTTTAAAAGAAAACTGTCATATACAAAAATGTCAACACGACCACAAATTTTCTACAATCTAACATTTAGAACCGCATTAAGCATAAAAAGGAAAAAGGTAATGCGGTGGGACATTGGAATCACTAAAGGGCAGAATATATGCACTTAAATTTAGCCAAAATATACGCATATATATGCCTTGTTTGCCTTTAAAATATGCATGCAAGTTATATGCATTATTTTGACCAAATATGCATGCTGGTATGCAATATTTCTTAATTTATTATAGTAAAATAGGATCAAGAAACACACCGGGTTCTGAAAAAAGATGTTTATTTAAAAAAAAATGCATTAAAAACCAGGAAAAATAGAAGAAAACAACTTTTTAACCTGAAATTGTATTTATTACTAAATATTTTTCAAAATTTTCAACTAAAAAGGATTGTCTTGACGGTTCCTGCGACTCGGTTTATTCCATGTAAAAAGACAAGTCACATGTACTATATGTTGGGGTAAAAGATTCTTAACTTTTGGCCTACTTTTACCATGCGTCAGACAAAAGCACTAAAAACTTCTCATCTGGGATTGGATTTGGTAAGAAAAAGTTCGGTAGGGACTGCTAAATGAATTGGATTACGGTCATATTATTAGTTGTGTCTAGTTGCTTAGAAGCTATCAAATCTTTTTCATCTTCTTGAAGTGGTCCAATGATAAGATATGCGATATATCTGCCACAAGCATCTGTGCTTTCACCAACAGTAATGTAAATTTTTTTATGACCAAGTGGAGCTGTAATTTCTTTTAAAACGGTTTCGTATACTGAATGGACTTTCTTCTTTCTAAGCGTGGATTCGTCAGGAATGGTTTGTTGAAAATATTTTTGCAGAAATTCTCTAAATTGCGGAGAAATTTTTAATCCACGAAGACGGTTTCGCCACTTTAGACATTTTGAACACAAATTTGAAATCACTAGTTCCACACTGAAAATACTGATATCTTTCGACAAAGTAAAATACGATATAAATACAGTTTGTTAAGCAGGTAATAATGAGGTGTTAGTAAATGGCAATAAATAAGTCCTAACAATGTACCTGCAAACCCCGGAAACCCCCAATAAAAACCTTGTGTGTAACCAAAATGTAAATATTTAATATTATATCATTATCTTCAGATTGGAAAATCACTCAAGCAAGTGCCGGACTGGACATTAAACCTACGAGTCTACGAGTTTTCATAACCGGGCGTTTTATGCATTTTATAATCAAATTAACAAAGTATGCAAAAAAATGTATATGCACCTTGCATATATTCCGCCCTTTAGAAATCACCTTATACATTTCACAAATTAACTTGTTTAGTGTTGTTCAAACCCAAATACATTCATGACACTTGCCCAATAACCTTTATCTGCATTTATTTTCCTCAAGTTTGGCACACGAAACCACTTTTGTTTAGTTTTATCAGATTTGGTCTTTGGGGTCGAGATTTAAATTCCGTGACATAAAAGAAAAGCTACAACGGCCCCTTTCGCATGATAACGATTTATTTACATACACCAACTGGCTTGAGGCTTGAAAGAGATAGATAGAAAGAAAACAGACGAGTGTTTGCGGAGCCTCTTTGCTTACGGACCTAATTTAAAGCCTTGTACTTGACACAAGCAATCAGTAAACAGCAGAAAAAACATGCAATTATTAATGCGGCCGACATGAAAAAGAAAAAGGCAGGTTGGTATGTAAACTCAGTTTGTTGTTGGCAACGATTAAAAAAACGATTGTTTGATTTGCATTTAATTTTATTTATCTACAAGCGTGCGGTAAGTAACTACTTACCGCACTGATTTGAGTGCGGTAAGTATCACTTTACCGCACTAGTGCTGTAAGTAATTACATACTATAAAAACAAGTTTTTATATTATTCAAGTGTATTTTTTATTTTTAAAAGAAGCTCTATTAAACATTATATGTATAACAAATACTTACATATTTAAATTTCTAAACTAATCCAAACTTATAAATTAAGAAATATTTATATTAATTGTAGAATTTGTAACATTTCCAAACGATATCGATAAAGGAAGTGTTTTACTATGCGATGAGACACAAGAATTGAAATTTACAGATTTACTAAAACATGAGGTTCTCTCTGCATATTCTTCTACACCATTTATTTGCTTTGCAATTTCTATTTTATTTTGCACCGAATTTTCAATATAGCCCTCCGCAACACTAGAGGACTTCCATTCACCATGTCTTTTAAACTCATGATATCCCCGCCAGCATCTACTAATAACGTAGCTGACTTCCTTCGATAACAATGTCCCGTATACTCTTTGGGAGTGAACAACTTTAAATATGATGCAATTTGAGAAGGTATTTTTCCAAAAGTATTTATACCCAGTGGTTGGATAGTGCATCTTCCTTTTTTATATGCAATAAATAACCGTGTATGGGCAGTATGATCGGGTCTAAGGGCTCTTTACTTCTTGAAAATTGAATTATTATTAATTTCTGATGAAAATCCTTCCACGTAAACCACGAACTGTCGATCTACATGTGTCTTTGTATCCGAGACAGTTACAACAAGGTGGGTTTCAAATTCCTTAATATCTCCAATTTTCATTTAACATAACTCCACTTGGCGACATGCCCCAGCGATGCCCACAATGAGTACCACCTGAAACAAGCAAATAAGTTGTTATTTAAAAGTAGATTAAAAAAAAATCGCAATTAAGTACCTTCATTAATAAAAACTCCTCATCTGGTGCCGTAACAAGGAATTTTAGAACCTCATTCTTCGAGAATGCCTTTGATTTCTTAGCTTTGTATCCCACAGACTTCCTTTTTAAATATGCCATCAGTTTTGCATACCTGCTTGCTTATGTCCACATTATTTTTGATACTTATAGTAGATCTGAGCATTGAGTAGTAACTCCATAAAGGGGATGATTTACTGTCCTTAAATTTATCCACAAAATAGGCAAGCATCACATCTTTACTAATTGCTCTAACTTTCTTTGATGAACACCAGTCTATGAAGAGCCCATATTCCTTCTCATATCTATGCCGTGATTTATCCAGCAATAAATTAAGGGTAGCTGCTTTAGCAATATCCAGAACTTCCTTCGGAATTTCATCATCGCTGCTGCTGCTGACTTCCATTTAAATAACGTAAAACACACTTTCACGAAATTGTTACAAAAATAATTATCGTTTATTCCGTTGTCAAGTTTTAACATCTGTTATATTCTTTCTTTCTTTTTATTTATTATTGGCTCTGCCCTGAGGGGCAATTCTGCCAGCACATTAGAAGTGACCGTAACCTTGTCGGGCTCTAGACCCCGTCACGACCACTGGTTTCTTCTTCTTCTTCTTTTTTTCTTCTGATGGTTTCAGGTAAATTCAGGTTATGGGATATGATAGGTTATGGGAATGGATCAGCTGATCGTGGAACTATTTTGAGTGCTGTGGAGTGTGGAGTGGAGAACCTATTATATTAATAATTTGATAAAAGCTTGGGTAAAAAATAAAATGGGGGATAGTTACTACATGCACAACAATGGGAAAAAATTAAGTCATACTCCCAAATGGTGGGAGATTTGACTTAGGAAACTGGAACAGAATATAGGACTAGGAAAATGGATTTGCTTCCTGAAAAAAGGAAATTTATAAATTAATTTTATTTACATTTAAAAACTGAATATTAATTTTAATGTTTTGATTGTTTAAATTAGACAGAATTGTTTTAATATTTAGGGGGGGAGATATTCCGGTTTTTCTGAATTCTTCATAAATATCATGACCCGGGATTACATTTATGGGGCATTCTAGAAAAATGTGATCCAAGTCTTCCACTTGTCCACATTCACAGTAAGGATCATCCTTTATATAAAAAGCTAACTATCAAATTTCTATAATTTATTTCCCTAGCAACCTGATGTTTGCGTGATTTACCAAACTCGCCTTCGGCTCGTTTTGTTAAACATCACGCACATGCGGTAAAGACGTACCTACCGTACATGTATTGTAATATACTATTATGCTACTTCAGATACTCTCAATCAGAGGTAGGCAAATTTTAATTCACTATCAAATTAGCAATTACAATCAAAATATAGCTGTATGTAATTAAAGTTTACTTGTGTCTCATTTAATTCTGTTAGCGATTTATAAGAAAATTAAGGCAGACCACATTAAAAGAAAAATAATCAATTTGAGTTTAAAACATTAGCTAATTTATGAGGGAAAATAAATTAATAATTTGATCACTACAAAATATTTAACAAAATTACTGCCATCCCAGTAGCAAGAAAAACAGGAATTCGATAGCTATATCTTATGTTAACCAAAAAGATTTTTACGTAAGATAAATTCCTGTGCGGATAATATGCTACTTACACTCAAACAAATTAATAGGTAAAATAACCAAAAAGAGCACATAAAAAATGCTTCTATCCAGTTTAATAGTTAAAATAACCAATAATCAATTGTCAAGTACACTTTGTAACTGTACGTATTTAATTGTTACTTTAAACATAAAGTAACAATGTACCATAACGTACCACATAACATTGAACTTAACATAAAATACAGGGTCGCTGGTTTGTATGGAAACGGTCGATTACTTCTTAAAGTACAACAGCTAGCAAAAAATATTCAAGACAAAAGTTTTAGGGTTTTTTATAGTCTAGTAGAATTTTAAAAAAGTAAGTATAGAGGATGAGTCAGAAAGTCGTAGAGAAATAAAGTTACTTTTTTTAATGGACCACCCTATATCTCAGATTATTTTTGAATTTCACATAAAATTACATTTTTTTTTTGTTAAGTGCATTATAAGTCTAAACCTAACAGTTTCTGAGATATCGACTGTCGAAAAAATACATTTTTGAACTTTGACAGCTTCTAGCTCTCTAACGGTATGCCATAAAGCAAAACGGCTTACATTTCCCTATCTTATTTTTTTATTATCTTCCCAAAAATATCAACTTTCGGTTAAACAGAAAGTACTATATTTCCGGCTTTTGAGCTACATCCGGATTAACCGAATGTTAAAACTTTTAGAAAGATAGTTAAAACTTAGCTTGGTTTTTTTAAGCCGTTTTACTCTAAGACGTACCGTTAGAGAGCTACAAGCTGTCAAAATTCAAAAATGTAATTTTTCAAAAGTCGAAATCTCAGAAACTGTTAGGTTTAGACTTATATTGGACTTAATAAAAAATAATTGTAATTTTATGTAAAATCCAAAAATATTCTGAGATATAGGGTGTTCCATTAAAAAAAATAACTTTATTTCTCTACGGCTTTCTGACTCATCCTGTATATTTTGATTTTTTTTAATTTGAATAGACTATAAGAAACCTTAAAACTTCTATCCAAAATATTTTTTGATAGCTGTTGTGCTTTAAGAAATAATCGACCGTTTCCATACATACCAACGACACTGTATACATTTTTATATAAGTATAAGCCACAAAAGATTTTAAACCTGGTACACGTTCTATCAAACTTTACTGGAATAATAGCTTGAACTATTTCAAAAACACCAGGGTCATTTCATAATGAGTTACACACAGGAATTATCTGATTTCTTAAATCTTCCACATTCTCCATGGAATCGTATAAACTACTGACTTTAGATGGCCCCAAGGATACTCATTAAAACTCACGAGAAACTACACTAAAATGCGCTGGTGCATCATCGTGCATAAACCACATTGCGATTCTTGATGCCAATGCTACATCCACTAGAAACAGAAGTAGCGTTTATTCCAATAAGTTGCTATACACCTCGCCGGTAAGAAGTCTTCCGAGTAGAAATACCGGTCCGGTCACCCATGATTCCAACCCAAACGGTCAACGAGAACTGATGTTTAGAACGATCTCCAAGTACCTTATGTGGATTTTTTTCAGCCCACACATGGTTGTTGTGAAAATTCCTTATTGCATTTCTTGAAAAATTCTATTCATCGGTAAAAAGAATCAGCGTCACTAGTTGAGGGATTTGAACCAATGTATGCGAAAGTCATTGACGAAATGTAATCCGTGAAGAACATTTAGCAGGAAGAAGTGCCTGAACGCGTTGCATATAGCATGGGTACAATAAATAGTCACTAAAGATTTTCCAAACAGTCCCATTACTTATATTCAAAGTGTTTGCAATTTCTTGAGTGGAAATACCTGGAACTTCCTCTGTAATGTCCAGCACACTCTCTTCCACTTTTACCGTTCTTACTATCATTGGCCACTTCGTTTCAATGTACCTGTTAATGAAGATGTTGATTAATACTTTGGAAGGTTTTTCTATCAGGAACATAACGGTTAGGAAATCGTTCAATGTACAGGGTTATCCAACCAAGACTAGACAAGGCGATTTTTTGACTTTTCCTGTACTTTTATAAAAAAGCTGAAATAGCCATCTTAAGTCATTTTCTCCCGCGAATTCGAATATCTTCAGCAAAAAACAATTGAACATCAAACAAAAGTACTAGGGGTCACTTTGATATTTTTTTAAATGGGATGCCGTATTTTTAATGAGCTTATCCGATTTCTCATATAAATTTTGATCTAAAATGTTGGATTTTTAATTCAAAAACGCCTTTTTTCTTTAGTTTTAAATTCGGAAAATGTTCGTCTACCGTAAGATTAATACCTGATAGATGGATACCCGTTTCACCTGTTCACCCTTTAACCTGCTTTAAAGCGTCCGTCAGTTAGACAAAATAATCAAGTTTCAAATTTCTATATATTTTCACGAATTAATTACAAATAATGAAATATTCTTTAGAAGAACGGCTAAATGTAATAAAATTATATTACAAAAGTGGAGAGAATGCTCGACAAACACAAAGAACATTTTTTGAGAGTTTCCAGAGACACATTTCAGTGGATACAATTCTCAGAATTAAGACCCTATTTGAAGAAAGTAAGACATTGAAAGATAAGCCAAGAAAGATGAAAAGACGGAATATAAGGGTTCGAGCTATTGTTCAATATTTTACTATAAATCCGAAGAGTTCTATTCCGCAAGCGGTACGAGAAGTAAGGTATGGTCCAGGGCTCCGGAGAGTAAGCTATGGAACAGTTCACAGAACTTTAAAAAAATGTGGTCTAAAACCATATTGCATCCTTCCCGTTCAATACTTAACACAGCTTCAAAAAGAACTGCGATTTCGATTTGTTGCTTCAATGCTGATGAGAGAGCAAGACGAAGATTATAATTTATATAATAAAATTCTATGGAGTGACGAGGGGTCATTTACAACAGCGGGGGTATACAATCGGAAAAATACAAGATACTGGGCAGCAGTTAACCCTCATAGATATGAAATGATAAAGTTTCAAGGTTGGAGCTCACTTAATGTTTGGTGTGGGATGTAAGAAAATCGAATTATTGGACCACTATTTTATCGTGGCTCTTTAACAGGCCAAAGATACCTCCATTTTCTTCATAACGATATCGAGGATTTCTTGGAAAGGTTGCCATTGCAAGCCTACAACAATATCATTTGGCAGCAGGATGGTGCTCCGCCTCATGCAGTTCGAGAAGTGGTAACATACCTAAACAAGCGTTACAATCAGTGGATTGGCCGTAACGGAACAATTCATTGGCTACCAAATAGCCCCGATATCACGCCAATGGATACATATTTATGGGGTCATTTAAAAAATGTAGTTTATCAACGACCCAACAGAAGTCTGGAGGACAGTCAGCAAAAAATTATAAATGAAATTAATAGACTTAACCAGGACCAAAATATTGTAAGAGATTCTTTGGAGAGATTGAAAAGGGGGCATCGGTCATGTTTTGAAAATAATGGAGGACACATAGAACAATTATATTATTGAGATTAAAGTTATTCACTTTAGTTTATAGTTTTTTCTAATATGTCATACTTTTTTTATACGTAAGCAATAATAGATTTGCAAAAACTACTAAATTTGTAATTAATTCGTGAAAAATATATAGAAATTTGAAACTTGATTATTTTGTCTAACTGACGGACGAACCATCGTTAACGACAAGTGGGACCACTCACAAGAAATTCGATGTCGTATAGAGAAGGCCAGGGCGATATTCTTAAAAATGAGAAATGTTTTTAGAAGCAGGGATCTAACACTAACAACGAAAATAAGATTACTGCGCTGCTATGTGCTATCCGTTCTTCTGTACGGGGTGGAGTCGTGGACGCTGACTGAAGCTGCAAGCAAAAAACTGGAGTCTTTCGAAATGTGGCTTTACCGTAGATTGCTACGTATATCATGGACCGATCACGTTACCAACGAGGAGGTGATGAGGAGGATGAACAAGGAAAAGGAAGTACTTATCACGGTAAAGTCCAGAAAGCTCGAATATCTAGGACATATTATGAGAAACCCGAACAGATTCCAGTTACTTCAGCAGATATTACAAGGAAAAATCCTTGGACAACGCGGACCAGGACGAAGAAGAACTTCATGGCTAAATAATCTAAGAACATGGTTTGCAATGACCACCACTGGTCTTTTTCGAGCTGCGGTGAACAAGGTGATAATTGCTGGGTTGATAGCCAACATCCGGAACGGATAGGCACTCAAAGAAGAAAGAAGACGGACGCTTTAAAGCAGGTTAAAGGGTGAACAGGTGAAACGGGTATCCATCTATCAGGTATTAATCTTACGGTAGACGAACATTTTCCGAATTTAAAACTGAAGAAAAAAGGCGTTTTTGAATTAAAAATCCAACATTTTAGATCAAAATTTATATGAGAAATCGGATAAGCTCATTAAAAATACGGCATCCCATTTAAAAAAATATCAAAGTGACCCCTAGTACTTTTGTTTGATGTTCAATTGTTTTTTGCTGAAGATATTCGAATTCGCGGGAGAAAATGACTTAAGATGGCTATTTCAGTTTTTTTATAAAAGTACAGGAAAAGTCAAAAAATCGCCTGGTCCAGTCTTGGTTGGATAACCCTGTACAATCGCATAGCTTGTAATGAATTGCCCTCAGCAAGCCCGTAAATTAATTGCATGTCAGTTATATCGAGGCTCGTATAGCGATTCATGATGGATGATTTCACTAACAAAAGTTTAACTATTAAAAACAAAAAATACACGTCACAAAACAAACGTCAATCTTAATATGTAACGCGTTATGCTGATGATATAAATCTTATCGTGGGTAAGAAACGTATCGATTAATTAATGACAATGGAAACAGCCCTATTTAACAACGCTAACCTATGGTTTTTAGAGAAGAAATTAATATTAAATGAAAACGAAACGAATCTTATATGAATAAACCACCTAGTGCATCATTTAGAGATTCGGATATTAAAATAGTTGAACAAACTAAGTTTTTGGGAATTTACTTGGACGACTTTTTAAATTAGTCATATCATATTAGCTCATTAGCACAAATGCTAAATTCGATTTGCTGTGGAATTATAGGGTAGTAGTAGGAAAAAATATTTGTAGCTCAAAAACGAACGCTAATAGTATTGAATAAAAATAGGTTTTAATTAAAGTTGTAGAAATGTTTTTAAGGCATGTGGTATCTTGATAGTTTATGGAATGTATGTTTATGAGTGTTTCCTATTTTTGTTTTAAGAATAGAGACATTTTTCAGCTACAGACACTTCACAATCATAATTCAAGAACTTTAAATGTATTTTATCACAGAAACATATTAACCTTAACAGACAAAAGCCAGTATTATGTGTGCCTAAAACTGTTTAACAATTTACCAACTAATGTAAAACGTATTAACAGTCTTACGTCATTCGAAACTAAGATTTAAAAAATTGCTTGTTAACTTGGAACCCTATTCTATACAAGATTATATTCAATAAGTGTTAGTGTTACCGTGTAGTTTTAGGCAATTAGTTTACTGGCGCTATATGTGACATTATTAAAAATAAAGATTTTTATTATTATTTTTAAGTGACGAACGGTTAATGATTAAAAAATAAATGCCACCTATTTACATATCGCTATGAGCCTCTCAGAGTTACCTAAAAATTGTAACACTCTGTATATCAATAGTAAATCTGTTGCGGACCTATCTAAAATATGAATAAAACATTTTGTTCATATTTTCTCGTGTTTCAATATTTTTAGACCAACATATTATAACATATTATGCTTAATTTTAATGGATAAGTAAAATAAGATTGATTTAATGTTACCATAGAGCTTTATATTTGTATGTCTGCAAATTTCTTTGGGGTCGAATCAAACTTTCCTGATACAAAAGAATACCTGCAATATTCTCCGTAGCATTGTAACGATTTATTTACATATACCAAGTGGCTCTAGACTTCGGAGAGGTAAATGGAAAGAAAACAAGCTGGTGTTTACACTACTTGTTTACTTTAAAGAGAACCTAATTCGAGTCTTTTGAATAATATTAATAATCAGGAGGATCGAATGTAATCATTAGGTGTTATTTGTATTGTAATTTAGAGGTAATCACTAGATATTCTCGCCTTTTTCAATTTGAACTGGCTACAATATATTAAATTATTGTTCATGTCTTTTCACAACACTTAATAAATGGAAGTGAATCCATAGGCATTCAAAAGAACATATGCTTATACAGGGTAGTGATAAAGTTTGGAATAATAGAAATATTTCTGAACAGGTTAACTTAAAAAAAAACGCTCAGACACGTCGATTTTTATTTTTATTTCTGCCTTTTTTTAGCTAATACTAGAATATGCAGGGTGTTACATAAATTAATTATCTCGTCAATGTCACTTTTTGTAAATGGAATACCCTGTATATTATTTCATTTTTTGATTCTATGTAAGATTCTAAGCAGAGTTCGTTTATGATGTCCTATACCTAAATTCAACTGTTTACGAATTATTATTGACAATTGAAAATTAGACATCTTCAATGAAAATATAAATATAAATTGTATTGTTTGAGCGTTTTTTTTTTAAGTTAACCTGTTCACAGATATTTCTATTATTCTCAACTTTATTTTCATTCGTATAAGGTGTCTTAATAAATCAGTATCAATTTCAAGTTTGCTTTTATAAACGAAATGACACTTTTTTAAATTTTAAACTGCATATTCCTATGTCATGTACCCTGCCTACCTTATTTCAATATAAGCTTTTGAGTAATCATATTTTAACTTTTATACAATAACAATAATATATTCTGTTGTGGCTAAATGAGCAATGCTCAAGGCCAAAAGAAGAAAAATAAATAAATAAATTTTAAACAATTATATTATTTAATGAACATTATTTACAATAAAGAAATATGCCTGCCTATTTTAATAAATGTTGGAAGTGGTATCCATTCACAGCTCTACAATGACCCAATCTATCCACAAACTCTCTTTGGACGTCAGCATGGTTACCAATATCTGGCGTTCATAGTGATGTTATTTGATGTCATTCTAATTCACTTTTTTGACAAACGCCTTGTCATTATTTGATTATTTTATATTATTTTATCATAATGTTCTTAACAGAAACGCAAAGAATCGAGATCCTCATTATGGCTGGTTGTGGAGATAAAACTCGAACGCAAGAAGAAGTGTGTGAGATGTTCAATAATAAATACCCGGAGAGACAGCCAATCAGTCAGGCCACTGTAAGTAAATTAATAAATAAATTTAATAATTTCGGACATGCCAGAGACAAGCTGCATTCAGGACGACCAGGCATCTCTGAAGACCATATATTTGATATTTTAATGTCGCTAGAAGAAAATCCTCATTCAAGTACTAGATGTCTTTCAAACCAAGACAACATTGATGTGGATCATTCAGCTATTGTGAAGTTCTTAAGAAAAGAAAAGTGACGTCCTTATAAAATAAAAATAGTTTAAGAACTATATGACGATGATCCGAACAGAAGGAATCAGTTTTGTGAGGTAATGATGGATATCTGCCAAAATAATAATAATTTTGTAAAAAACGTAAGTTTCTCTGATGAAGCCACACCTTGCCTTAATGGGGAAGTAAATAAGCAAAATTTTTGTTATTGGTCAAATGAAAATCCACAATGGTATAGAGAGGGCCATACGCAGTATAGGGAGAAAATTAATGTTTGGGCGGGAATTGTTGAGAATAGAATCATCGGGCCATATTTTTTTGAGGGGATATTGAATGGCGAGCGATACCTGTCGTTTCTAGAGGAAGAACTTGTACCTGCCTTAATTACACTATTTCGAAATAAAGTTGTTCCAGATACGTTTGATGATAGACTTTGGTTTCAGCAAGATGGAGCTCCTGCCTATTTTAGCGCAAATGTTCGAAGATATTTGGACAATACGTTTCATCATCGTGTGATAGGCCGACGGGGCAAAATAGAGTGGCCACCAATGTTATTCGATTTAAGTCCGCTCGACTTCTTCTTATGGGGCTACGTTAAAGAGAGAGTATACAGACATAAACCGCAAAATTTAGAAGACTTGAAAATAAGAATAAGAGCAACGATACGGCAAATTGCCCCAGATATTGTTACTAACGTCCAAAGAGAGTTTGTGGATAGATTGGGTCATTGTAGAGCTGTGAATGAATACCACTTCCAACATTTATTAAAATAGGCAGGCATATTCCTTTATTGTAAATAATGTTCATTAAATAAAATAATAATATGTTTAAAATTTAAAAAAGTGTCATTTCGTTTATAAAAACAAACTTGAAATTTATACTGATTTTTTGAGACACCGTATACTAATGAAAATAAAGTTGGGAATAATAGAAATATCTGTGAACAGGTTAACTTAAAAAAAAAAAACGTTCAATTAGTTCAATTTATATTTTTATTTTCATTGAAGATGTCTAATTTTCAATTGTCAATAATTCGTAAACAGTTGAAGATAGGTATAGCACATCATAAACGAAATCTGCTTAGAATCTTGCGTAGAATCAAAAAATTAAATAATATACAGGGTATTCCATTTACAGAAAGTGACATTGACGTGATAGTTCATTTATGTAACATCCTGTATATTCTAGTATTAGCTAAAGAAATGCATAAATAAAAATAAAAATCGACATCTCTGAGTGTTTTTTTTTAAGTTAACCTGTTCAGAAATATTCCTATTATTCCAAACTTTATCGCCACCCTGTACATTTATGGCTGGAACACATACGAATCTTATATGCTTATTTTCCACTAATTATAGTGTTACCAAACTGAACACTCTCAGAAATTTAAATTTTGATGCCGCTGATTTAAAACAAAAATTTCTAGACTGCTTAAATCTGCCAGTATCGCTAAGGACAGTAAAAAGTTAAGCGAGATATATATGATAACTTTAGTGAGGATAAAAAAAAATTCTTCAAAAAATTCCTGTATTAGATACTTTACTAGAAACACAAAAAGAAGCAATGAATGATTCAATGACTGATTCTAAATTACCAGAAACCACCACCAGCACCTCAGAGACAGAACTATTTAAAGAAATTAGTTTATTTGAATGGATTTCCTCTTTGGACACGAAGAACTCTCTGGATGATTTATGCGAACTTTGTAAGGCAATTAACAAAGTTCCAAAAATATAATATGCCGTCTCTTGCAAAACAAATAAATGATACAGTATAGACTGCAGGAAAGCCTGAAGAAAAAGAAGTAGAAGGGATACGAAAAGGTTTATTCGACTTAGAAGAGTCGTTGAGAAAAATTAAAAAGTATGTAGAGCATCAGTCAGATATGGCTCACAGTTTCAACAGAATCAAAACAGGGCAGTCCACATCAAAGATATGTCTGTTTTACCAGATATTTTTGCTACATATTTGCAACAACTGGATTATATTGAGCAGTGCCAGGAGAATGTGATGAACGATAATATCAAAATTGTGAGGGCCAAATACGAACGGAGCTAGACTCCTTGTTAGTGTATTTACACGAGCACTTTAAAGGTTACAAGAGCATCTAGCGTTGCATTTGGTCCTAGTAAGAAGTGACCCAAAGAAAATAATTTTTTGCCCAATTCGAGGGCCATTCCCTGAACGTGCTATTTTTGGGTATGGGGGGATGTTCCGCCCCCTTTTGCTATAAAAGCACTATCCAGGTTTAACGTCAAAGTTCCCCACATGACCGAGGATGACATAGAGAAATTCAAAAAGGAAGTGCCGGGTTGAAATATTTTGTAAATTTTCATGGATATAGGGTATGTGCAAGAGGATGATAAGGATAAGGTTGATAAATCGTTGGGCAAGAATCTATTAAAAGCAACGGGTAGAGAATCTTGTTTGGTGACCTCGCCTGGGCTGCCTAACCTTAAAGATGACAAAGGCTGTAAGTCCGAATCAGACAGACACTGAAGAATTTGAGTAGGTAGGCCCCTCGAACTAAATTCTCCTCAAGGGGCTGTTTCTAAATTTACAGAAAAATAGGATGCTTCAACCACTACAAAGGAAAATACGAGAAAGTGAGAAACATCCTTATAGACCTAAGCTATATAGCTTGACAATCCATCACACATCTGCGTAATGAATTAAATGATTTAAAATCCCAGTATCTTGGTAATTCGCAGATTTAAAGTAAACAGTACCAAGAATTTGGTAATTTTTGGAAATAAATTTTGCCGGAGATCAGCAGAAATAAAAAGGAAATCGTAGGGAGCATAAAAAGGTAACAAAAAAGCCAAAGTAAGACATTTAGGTATAACTTATTAAAAAAGGAGCATGTTATAGTGAAGCTAGAACAAGATAAAGGGGTAACGGAGAATAGAACTTAAGAAACTTGCCGAGAATTAGCTAAACTTGAAGAAAAAATAGCGAAATTATATAGTCACATAGCAGGAAAAGTGCATGAAGTCACTAACAGACACATTTAGAATTAAGCACACAGAAAAATTGGATAGTACTAAGTCAAGGTTTAAAGTAATGACTATGGACAGAAGTTCTTCATTAAGCAACTTGTCAAACGACATTATTTATCCAAATGACCGAAACTTTTTAAATAGACAAAGAGAGAGCAGTGTTAGAAGAAGGACAATGCTGTAAATAGGAACTGGATGACAAAATTGAAAAGTTGTCAGGAAGATTTGAAGAACAAGAGGAGTTCCTAGCTCTAGACGTCGAGAAACGTATATCCGTCTCACAGGACCATTATGTTTTGTGTCGATGATGATTTTAGTTTCGCCGGCGCTGTTTCGACAAACGAAATATGCAATAAGTGCGTTCCAGTAAAATCTAGCGGGGGGAAACCGATTTACCTTTAAAATTTTGAAATAGGACAGCAAACGACTAGGTGAAGTCAAATGTGTATGACTCTGCTAGGGATATTACGATCAGCACGATGTGTTGCCTCTTATTATCAGTTTGTGTAAAAGTAATGAATATAAATTTTAAAGCCGATAATACAACCAACATGTTCGTATAATGATTCCCTGACACACCGCGTACCAATGCGCCGTGGGTGTAGCTATCGATCAGCCGGAGATATTTTTAAAATTTCGGTTTGCAAGAGGTTAGCATAAATTCCAGTATTAAAAAAACAATATGAATAGAAGACAATTTTAGGAAGAATATAAAAGATAAGAGAACAAAGGGACTTTCTCTAGTTTTAGTAAAACTGTACCTCGCGATATATTTCCTACACAGCAAATAAAACAAAAAACTAAAACTAGGCAAGGTTAAGTAATTGTTTAAGCGGTTAAATATTTTTACAAAAATGATTTGGTATACGGAGTTCTTAAATTTAAACAGCGGCGTGTTTCTCCATATAAACACTGTTATAATAACCAAAGCACCGTCACTATACTAACGGTCTACTGGGGGTCTCATAATAGGATTTTCGTTTAATTTCTAGAGTGTTTCGAAGTTGTTTATGATGTGTAACTCTCTTACTAGTAATGATGATTTGTTTAAAATCCGATAATCTATGTGAAAACACTCGATGAATAAAATATATAGCAATAATAATTAATTCAATCGTTTTATATACAAATTATTTCTCTAATAATATGCACCAACCTTTATTAGGATTTAGGCAGAAGCTTTCAAAAATGTTTAATTAACTATAAAATACAATTAAAGTCCAAATAAAATACGATATATGTGGCGTGCGAATCTTGATAAAAATAAAGCGATCGAAAATAAAATTTGCTTGTTTTGTGCGGGTTAATAAATTATAATATCAGCAGTTACACTTTGTTGACATGTTTTGCTTTTTTTTTAATTTTGTGTTATTAGGTGACTTTTTACTTTTGCAAATGTGTGGTAGTCTTTATGAAAAGTGGGGTTCGGTTTTAGTGAAAGTGACATCTGCCGTGGCAGCTAATCATTCAGTGGCGGCTCGTGGGTTGGCAGCCATCGTCGGCAGTTCGGTACAGACGCTGAGATAAGAAAACATATTTGGGGAGGGTCAAGGAGTGCTGCGGCTTAAAGGGGCGCAGCAGGCAAAACTTTTTGAAAACCACGCCCAAATTTCGGTTTGTCTACAATTCTAATGTTTGCATTATATGATAAATTATTTAGTTTCAAGTCAATTTTTTTTTAATTCTATGCAAAAAGTTAATTTGAGAAAATATAAATCACATGCAACAAACATTCTGACTGTGACAACTAGACAACTAGTTTAGTTAGTAGGGACGGGTGACGGGGGACGGGAGACGGGGACGGGCGCAAACCTTGTGTGGTGACTTTCGGTGGTATCGAAAAAGCCGAAGATCATTTTAATTAGAGTTTCAGGCAGGTATAACTTTAGAAAATTAGTTAATTTTAGTTATGACAATATGTATATAGGGACAATTAAATCTTGGGTAATCTCATTTGGCTGCTGCAACCTAGATAATCCTAGCAATCTAATTAGATTGCCGCAACAAGTTATCATAACATTCAAAATTAATTCCTTTTTTACTCAGTAATTTAGTTTTGGCAAGAAAACCGGTACGTTGTAACAGCGAGAGTGGTCCAAAAAAGAATCAATTAATTGGGATAACTATTGCGATAACTAAAAAATACTATTGCGAGAACTACAAGTTTATTTGTGCTAACTAAAAAAATTAAACTAAACTCTTTAGTTGACCCGATTCTCTCAGTGTACAACTGGTTGATTGTATTTGACAGTCAGGGACCGATCCTTGGAACACACCTAATATTATGTAGTATCACATTTTTTTTTTTGGGGAGGTCATACGTTATACCTAAATAAAATAACACCCATAAAGTTTTTCCCAATTTACAAAAACGAGGGGCTCAGCATTGCACTTGTAACTGGTTCCTATATTAAAAAATGATTTAGAGCATTGATAACAGATTTTCTTTCTAACCAACACCTATTTAGGAAAATCTTTGCAACACCCTTCAAATGTGCTTTTTGTAAATATATTGAAACAAATTCGTTTTTCAAAATTAATTATTTCAATTGTGTCAAGAATTTTATAATAAATTCTTTGGTAAAATTTTCAGAAATTACGATATCGTCACGAAACAAAAATGCTTGTTCTATCTAAACAACTTCATTGTCATTTTTAGGTATATAAGTATATTGTATTTAGCAAGTAAATCAAGTTCTTTTAAATTGTCGTACAGCCGCACCACGGGGTTTCATTTTTTCCTTTTTGATTTGAAAATAAAATGCATATTATGACCAACAAAAGAGTTTAGTTTTGGTTTCACTACCCTTAAGCTATGCATATTTTTGATACCTATATTCTTAAAATTACCTATTATTCATTACTCCCCTTCAAATGCAAAAATAGACAACAAGAGGTCCCAGTCCCAACAATTGTTTTTTGTTTATCGAATAAAAGAGAAGGCGAAAATCCACATTTTGAACTTAAAATATATCGACTTGGTTCTTCAGGTCATTGCGTGGTGCTTGCATCCAAACAAGTTATTTAATTTAAATTTGAAAATACATACAAACAAACCTACAAACCACACCAAAGTATTTGTTTTGCAACAGATAAAACTAATTCAGTCCTCCTCTTTCAAGAATTAGTACAAACAATTGCTAAATATCCTCATTTTGAATGTTTGTTCCAGCCCGAACCTATTTTATGCCCGAACGATCATTTCCAGCCTGTCAATTAAATATTAAACTTGGCAATCGACTGTTGCACTGGTAAATTAGTTGTTCGACCTCGAAGATACTGCCTTTGTTGGAAGAATCCTTAAACTTACCATCTGATCCGATTTTGCCGTGTTTGAAGCCTTCATATAATTAGTGGTGTGTGTTTGGTTGCCTATCTTAAGGCCTGGAATCTTTCTTAGAGCAGGGTAGGCTTGCTTGGATCTGGTTCTGGTTACAAGGCTACTTGAAAAATGAGACGATTAATTTGATGGTGGTTTAGATGCGAGTGATCCAATATGACCAAAGAGTTAGTATGAGGTCCGTTACAAAAGCTGTTTAAAAGTGGAACGCGCGGTTATTTGCTGACAGTTTTCGAGTTATTTACCGATCTGTTGCAATGGCGCAATACACCTCGACAATTAGCGGCACATCTTTGACTTATGACAATCTATAATCGAACCACAATTTGCCTTGAAGCTTGAAATCCAACATGGCAGAAAAAAAATCGTCCCACTGACAGCAATTTGTAATGTTTAAACTCTGTAAACATGTCTCGGGTAATATTACCTCGGACGCGGACCTACCAATTATTGATTAGATTCTGGGTGACACAATATTTTACATTAACTGATGTCGTTTTTCTTTATTGGCTACTCAGTTAATATGCAATGTAGCAACAAATGGCTTGGGTCGGACCCTAATTATTTATTGCTTTAACTCGCGTTATATAGATTCGTTCAGAAAGCTTTAAAAATAAAAGGACTACCCTCATGTAAGCCTCTGTAAATATCTTGAAATACGTCGTGAAATACTATACGCATTTCCTTTCTAATTAATCTGATTGGACTAGTAATAATGAGTTTATTCATAAAAGTCGCAGCAACCAACTTTATTAATTACACTGCGGCTTAAGACAGATTGGTAAAAAGACAATAAGCATGAGAAAGTTTTTGAGCTTTTTCCTCTTGAAGGGAAAATTTTAAATTCAGGAGAACAAACAACAGAAAAGGATGCTTGAAAAAGAAACCGCTAACAAGCAAAAAAGTGAGGAAAGTATTTGCAGGATAAATTCAGGAACGCTGAAATTCTGAGTATGTAGGTACAAAGAATGGAAAAGAAGTTTTTCATGGAAACAAACGATAAAACATAATGTTTTAAAATAGGGCCCCGCGTTGTAAGACTGAAAGAATAAGGGAAACAAAATATGCTAGGAACTTCTCTGCAGTGTAACTGAAACCACAAACTATTAGGCTAATAAGAGCACAGATAAAATATTTACGTTACAAAAAGACTAATAGTGCATTGTAAAATATACATTACTGTCCAGTTCTGGTTGACTGTTATTCTATGCTTATAATAAAATACAAATTAAGTTTTTTTTTTATGTTTTGCGAATTAATTTTTACCTCAAAAGGCAAAGTGATATTTAAGGCACTTCTCTGACTTTCTACATGACTTTAAAACTGATTTATTTATTAGTTTACTTACCTAGTCGTAATAGACACTTCAATATATTTCCAAAATTTCCATTACATTGCGAGCAAGAATTACTTTCGTCCAAGAGGGCTTATACCGAAAAACGTATAGCTTCATTTATAGTCTGCTGCATAATGCGAGGGAGTAATAAATCATTCCTGAGCTATAAATCCTAGTGGTCTTCGCCGTATTCCATAGGTCTAGTTCAATTATTATTATTTAATTATGTTTTATGTCAGGGGTCCCGAGATCTGGTAGGTAGACGCACAAGTAGTTTACTTTCCTGTGCCTCACTGTTTCAAAACTTTAGAATGTTAAGTTACTTTCCGGCAGTTGTTGGAACACTTCGTTCTTGATAATGGCTCGTGTTTCTAGCTATTTTCCCAATAACAATGGAATTCCTCAAATATAACAATAGCTTGCAATAAATTCTGGGTGGACCTACCTAAAGAATATTGTATATTGGCGATAGATTCGGATACGTTTCGTTAAACTTTCTACATGTCTTGATTATAACTTTATCACATTCTCCAAACAAAATAAATATAGGCGGTAAAACCAGGTTTCAATCTTAAGCCGGCGCCACACATTCGGATATTTGTGACAAATATTTGTGTATTTGGCAAATATCCGAATATGTGGATGGAACAAATATTTGAACAAAGCGGCAAATTTAGATAATTGCGACAATACAAATATTTTCCGCTCGAAGTCGGTAAGTTATTACAAATCAAAGGCGCCAAATACTCTCAACTTTGACCGAACCACATATTTGCACCAATATTCAGACAGTTTTGCGCGCAACCTTGACGGCATCGGCACGTGCTGGTGCCTGTTTGTGTATGTTTACTATTGTTTAGTGTGATTAGTGCGTTCACAATGGAGTGGTCAAATGAGGTGACAATGGAGTTTTTAGATCTTTATGAAAATGAACCTGCAATTTGGAATGCTATGCATCCGCTTCACAAAAATAGAAATGCGGTCTACGACGCGTGGCAAAGAATTCAACAACATTTAGGAATAGAGTCCTCCATCCCAGACCTTAAAAAAAAGAAAGAATCTTTGATGGCTAGATTTCGCCAGTGTCAAGCAAAGGTGTAAAATACTTCTAAAACTGGCACTGGCACAGCTACTGCGTATAAACCGATTTGGTTTGCGTACGAGAAGATGGCAAAGTTTCTGAAAAATAAAGATGAACCGAAGAAAACAATAAATTCACAGGTATGTATTTTATTTGTTTATTTGTACTTTACAATCCAAGATTTACATGTTCTATTCTATGTATTAACACAAATAATTGTACTTCCATATTAACAGTAAGTGTCTTGCCAAGCCACCTTACCATGTGCCATAAAATATTCTGAAAATTTATTTCGCACGTCTTTTGCTGCGAAACTTGGTTTTCTTGGCACTTTCTGAAGAGGTAAAAACGATGACATGTTGTCATTATCCTGACGCCAATTTCCTGGTATAATTGTTCCACTTTCTTCACTGTCAAACGTTCCCAAGGGAGTATAACTTGAGCGTGACGTCTCACTTCTTCGCAAAAAATTGTGTAGCAAAGCACATGTCATTCCCACAATAGCAACTTTCTCCGGCTGTAGTAACAGCGGTTTTCTTAATACACGAAATACAGAGGACATTATTCCAAAAACGTTTTCTACAATACGACGTGCCCGTGAGAGGCGGTAATTAAAAATTCTTTGAGTACTTCCTTTTTGAAATACACCTGGATAGGGTTTCATCATAGAAGTCGTTAATGCAAATGCATCGTCAGCAAGAAAAACAAATGGTAAAAGTGTATTGTCCCCTTGTAGGGGTTCATCTGAAGGTAAATTCAACTCTGTATTGTCCATTAAGCGGAAAAGTTCACTATTTCAAAAAACTCCGCTATCACTGATTCTACCTTGGCATCCGCAATCTACGAACGTAAAACAGTAGTCTGCATCCACCAAAGCCATTAATACAACACTAAAGAATCCTTTGTAATTAAAATATTTACTTCCGCTATTTATAGGTGATTCAATCATTATATGTTTTCCATCTAACGCACCTAGACAGTGTGGAAAATTCCAATTTTCTTCAAAACGGGCCGCTATTTTTTTCCATTCTGCTGGGCTGGTGGGAATCTGAAACACAAAGGCAATTAATTGGACGTAGTTATGCAGAAACCTACCAACCCACAAAAAAATTATTCTGAGAAAATCGATGTTAAAGATTTTAAGATAAATTTGTTATTAAATCGGTACCAAAGCAAAATTTGATATCCAGCTTTTGGTATATAATGGGCATTCGCATGCTTTCCGAGAATGAAAACAATTTGGTGACTAACTTTTTTAAATAGACTGAATTTTGTGGGTTGGTAAGTTTCTGCAAAATTAAATTTTTAAATCGACTGAAGTTTGTGGGTTGGTAAGTTTCTGCAAAATT
This sequence comes from Polydrusus tereticollis, assembly GCA_963920685.1. NCBI lineage: Eukaryota > Metazoa > Arthropoda > Insecta > Coleoptera > Curculionidae > Polydrusus > Polydrusus tereticollis. Next base: position 93,798,706 of record OY987329.1, read on the forward strand.
AAATTTTTTTAAATCGACTGAAGTTTGTGGGTTGGTAAGTTTTTGCAAAATTAAAACTGTCATTTATTTAATTAAAACATTCCATATAATGAAAAATTAACTTTATTCTTGGGATGCTATTCTTCTGCGTATTGCGCATGCATTTATGCAGAATGCTACCAACCCACTTGTGCATATAACGGTTTGACGTTTGGTAAAAATCTCCTTTTTGCAGTAACCTTCCAACCCAATTGGTTGTTTTAAATATTATAGATATAGCTACCAAGTGGGTTGATATTCTTCTGTGTATGTTAAATAATCGAATAAGATATAAATGGATTGGTAGATAACCCAGCTGTTTATTATCGGGACCTTGAATTAGATGGTAGGTTTCTGTAAATCACAGAATACAGTAAGAAAAAGTTCGTTATGTGCTTAACTTATTTTTGGCGAAGTTGTGGGTTGGTAGGTTTCTGCATAACTACGTCCAATTGATTTAAGGCACAATTTAAAATTGATTAATAAACAATGCTTAACATTTCGGTACAACACATAAAATAAAAATTTACAAATGGTTTTTGTTTTAGAATACTGATCCAGAAGAAAACAACGATGAGTCCGAGGCCGTAGAAAATGTCGATGAAAATCCAGGTAAGTGTAATGTTATTTTTTAACGCTTTTTCTTTTGAAGTCGGTTCTATTTTTTTTCAAAACTATTTTATTTTTGTCAATGTAGTTTTTTTGTCCTGTACAGATGTTTCACCAGATGATGTTGACACGAGTGAAATACCGGAAACCGCTACATCGGAAGATACATTTAAAGCACCTCCACACAAAAAACGTAAACTTCGCACTTCCGACAATAGCAAATTGGAAAACCAGATGAATGAAGCGTACAACATTCTTATAAAAAAATCCTCAACCCAACAAAAAATCACCGAAGTTGACGAATGTGGTTTATATGGAAATCTTATTGCAACCAAATTGCGCAAACTGGATGAAGTGACAAGAGATAATGTAATGCAGCAAATCGACAATTTGCTTTTCAATGCAAAAAAAAACATGTAATAATACTCTAAATTATGGACGCTTTCAACAACAACAAAATAGGCAATTTACTCCTATCTACTATAATAATAATGAGCAGCAACCATTTCAAAATGAACCTAACCAAATCTTAGCCCCTTTTTCATCACCGACATGAATACCATCATCTGGACAATCATCAAATCAAAGCACCAAAATAACGCCTGTTCCATCTCCGTCGCCATCGTCATCGGAAGCTGGGAGTGCCAGAAGTTGTTATGAAAATGTCTTCAAGGATACGTACAGTTCTTGAACTGTTTTGTTTAAAGTAGATTTATGTACTTAATGTTATTAGTTCTTGTCCCTGTTTCTTAAAAGTAAATTGATTAAAAGCCCTTACTTACTTTTATTGATTCCCGTAATGCAGTCATCAAAGCTAAACACACCTCAGGAACTATTTGTGAAATAAGCTGCGGGGATATTTTAAATAAATACTGGAGACTTTTGTAACTATCACCCGTTGCTAGAAATCGAAGTGTTAAAGCTAGTCGTTCATTTGCGGGAACGGCTCTTCTCCACTTGGTGTCCTTTTTTGCAATTTGCGGCCCTATTTTCTGCAGCAGAAATTCAAAATCTATGGCAGACATTCTGCAGAAATTTTCAAATAAACCAGAAGGCTCTTTCAGCAAATCGCTAAGAAGATGTGTGCCATTATATTTAAAAATAATAATAAAAAGTATTAATTGAATATATTATATTTATTAACTTATTAGCAACTTACTTGGTTCTGCTTGTATGGAGCGACACCATCCACCATCTCCTCCTAGAACGATTTTTCTTTTTTTTTAATAACAAATAACCACAACTCATTACTAAAAATGCCGCAACGTCAACGACTAAACCGTCTTCACTGTCCTCTTCCATTTCCATCGTTGTACTGTTCCCGAATCAAATACCCAATTACTATATTTGACCTGATTTGGCCAATATGTGGACAGTTCAGTTTGTCAAGAAATAAACTATTTACATATATATGTACAAATACATATTTGCCAAATACCCGAATGTGTGGCGCCGCCTTTAGACCATATAGTGTTTGTACTGAGCGGTCCCTATCCCAATACATTGATTCGATCCGGCAGTGGATCAGTTTCAAATAAAGCGCGCAGGAACGAATAACCAAGGAGTAACTCCACTAATTAAACAAAGATCTTTAGTGAGGAAAATACCCCCGCCCTCCGGCTCTGCCCGAGAAATGCACATAATACGTGAAATATGAATTTTTTTTAAGATTACCGAAATTTAAAGAAATATTAGATAAATGGCAAAAACTTTTTGAAATATCCACAGAATTTGTGCGGTGCAAACCTGAGTACTTACAGTCGACTTTGCAGTAGACACTTTCGAGGGGCGAATTTCTTATAATCTCTAAATGATGATAAACGTAAACTTTGTGATGGCGCTGCTCCTTCGATAAGAATTATCAATGCCATGAAATTTGTAAAAGCGATTGTGTGATTTTATTACCTAGATGGGTGAAAAACACCGAAAAAAACTATTGACAGAAATGCTAAAAATGAGCAAGCAATTACCCCCAATTCCCATGCAAAAGAAACCATCGCAAGAAGTGTGTTCTTAGTAGTACATAAAATGGATCACGCTACTGTCATATATTTTGTTCCTAACAGATGACAGAATACAACGTAGCTTTAAGCTTGTAAAATGACCCCCAAATTAGACAGCTTACGAAGAATTCCAATTTTATAGCTTCGATGACCGAGGTTAAATTAAATGATCGGTCAACTTGTGTTTTAGCTTTTGTTTGAGTGGTGCAAAGTTAAAAATCGTAAATCAGAAAAATTAAAACGAGCTGGAATAAGGAAAGTATTACATTAAGTTAATATGGGATGTAATATTTAGGTGTCAAACTCAATTTCTGGACAGCCGGCCGATTTTCTGAAAATCAAGGAAATTTAAATTAGGAGCCGGAAGGTTATGCAATAGTAATTACGCGTAATGGAATAGATATATTAGGGTTACTATACTATTATGATTCTCATGGTCTCTGACTGGTGACTATTGCTTTTCTCGAATTTTTTTCTATCCACCCACAAGAGAGCGACGTTTTTTAGAATTCATATTAAACTCTTTTGAGCTGCATGTAATTATACTTGTAATTTAATTAAGAGCGTTAAGTAAGTAAGTAAGTAAGTAAGGTCAGTACATGTACTATATGGTCTAAGGTTTTAATAGATTTCTTCCATAGTTTTTAACGCGTTCGCGACATCCTGCCCTACCGGTAGCTCACGCGGTTTATGATTTAAAGCCGTACATGCCCACCGGTGGGGCACACATTATTATGAAGATATACATGGTTGTGATTTACTAACGGATAAATTCAATGCAAATTAAATGGGGGCGTGTTCGGAAAAACGCTCGAACCCGTCGATTTCGTTTTTGGATTGCGCATATTTTGCCATTAAATGTAGGTATCCAGGATGTCCCACAAAAGTGTGGCAGAAAAAATATTTTTTCCTTAAATGGAAATAAATCCCTGTATAATATTGCATTCTCGGATTCTACGGAACATTCTAGACATGTTTTATGTGTATTATCCTAGAACCTATCTTCAACTGTTTACGAAATATTTACGCTCAAATATTAAAATAACACTTTATGCAGCTAAATTACATTTTTCAAAATCTCAAAAATTATTTTAGCAAATGCTGGAAGTGTCCGCCATTAACAGCTCTGCAGTACCCCAGACGATCAATAAATTCCTGCTGTACTTTTTCTACGGTTTCTGGAGAAATATTCCTAATTACGTTACGAATGCTCTCTATGAGAATCTCAAGCGTGCGTGGCTTATCTTCATACACTTTATTTTTAACATAACCCCAAAGAAAGTAGTCCAGTGTAGTAAGGTTGGGTGACCTAGGTGGCCACTCTATTGATCCAGGTCTGCGTATCCACCGGTTTGAGAAAACATTATCTAGGAATCTTCTAACAATCACAGCAAAGTGGGGCGGAGCTTCATCGTGTTGTAAAACAATAACGCTTGGGTTGGAATGTCTGGATCATTTTCATCAGGATATAGTGTCGCTAGTGCTGGAATCAAGTCGTTTTCTAAAAGTCGTGATAACGTTCTCTTGTCAAAGTTCCTTCAAAGAAGTATGGTCCTATTACTCTATTATTAATAATCCCTGCCCATACCTTTTCATAATTCTAAGAATGATTTCCTTAAACCAGTGTGGATTTTCTGGCGCCCAGTATCTAAAAGTATGCCTATTTACTTCTCCATTCAAGCAACACGTTGCTTCGCTGGAAGAGGATATCTGCTATACTAGTCTAGGGTCATTATCAGTCCGCTTGGTCATGGTCTGGCAAAACTCGTTTCTGCGGACTGCATCATCTTCAAATAGCTCTTGAATTAATCGAGTTTTATATATGTGCCACTTTTCCTTCTTTAAAAATTTTGTTACAGTTGACCTATGGATCGTGTTATCGAAAGCCAGCTGAGTACTTGAGAGGTTCGGATTTTCGTGTAATGAAACAAAGATGTTCAGTTTTTTGTCATTAGGAACGCCAGGCCTTCCAGGTGTGTCAACATTCTTAACAGTGCTAGTCTCTCTCCACTTAGCCTCAATTCTACTGATTGTAGATTGACTTACAGGTTCTCTGTTTGGATATTTTTTGTTGAACATTATTCGAACTTCGTTGTGTGTTCTAGTTTCCTCACCACAGCCAAGCATAGTTAATATTTCGATTCTTTGAGTCTCGCTTAAACGCATTGTAAATATTCTCGATTAACAGTACAGTGACACTTTATCAAATATTAACAAACAGAGGTGTAATTTATATCGTGGACAGTTGAGGATAGGTTTAGGATATTATACATGAAACATGTCTAGAATTTCATGAAGAATCCGAAAATGCAATAATATACATGTTGCATCGTCGAGCGGGACATAGGAAATCCCATGTAATTTTAAATGGGGTCAATTATTGGCTTCCCTAATTATTTTAGAGAAAAATTCTATTTAGGTTTATTAAAGAGCACTAAAACCCACATTCAAAAGAATAACTTTAGATATTTTTGATGAGCCCGTTTACGGGTTATCGCCGATTTCTTTTTAACTATTTCTCCTTTTTATGGCCCCGTATTTGCGGGCACCAGTCAAGGTAAAAGATGACTGTCAAATAAAGTTGTCATTTTGAAATGTGTGCTTTATTGTTATAAAAAGTCGTACATCGAAAATATTAGCCATGAATTACACTTCTGAAGAAAAAATATTGATGATTAAATGGTATTATCAAGGAAATAGTTATCAAAATGTGTCAGACATGTTTGCTGCTCTGTATCCGAATATACCGATACCTGCAAAATCTACAGTCGAAAGGACTATCAAGAAATTTGAGACAAAAGGCACTGTAATAAATAACTGCAGATGTGAAGAAAGGCAGGAACAAAGAAGAGATGCAAGAAATGATAGGGACTTGCAAGTTTTATTGTGCGTGGAAGAAAATGATTGGAAGATCAGCACAAGGAAACTTGAGGATGATATAGGATTAGATCACACCACAGCGTTACGAGCTTTGAAACGACATAAATATTATTCATACAAATATGAAAAGCACCAAGAGCTAAGAGATAGGGACGAAATACGACGACAGGAGTTTTGTTTTGGTATGATGGAAAGAGCAAACATGGATAGGGAATTTTTAAAAAACATTTGTTTCAGTAACGAATGCACATTTACCTTAAACAATGAACCCAATGTTCAAAATTATCGATATTGGAGCAAAGAAAACCAACACAGGTTTGTGGAAACAAGGACGCAATATCCACAAAAAGTTAATGTATGGGCTGGGATTTTCGGAGAAAATATTATCGGGCCATTATTTCTTACACGAAATTTAAATGCAGAATATTTTTTGGAACTACTTGAAGATCATATTTTACCTACTTTACATGATGCCGCCACGGAAAATCAGGAAGTTTGGTACCAAATGGATGGCTGCCCGGCACATAGTACCCTGGCTGTCCGGGAATATTTAAACTGTGCTTTTAATGGAAATGTTATTGGCTTAAATCATACAGTAAGTTGGCCAGCCAGGTCTCCTAATTTATCGCCAAATGATTTCTTTCTCTGGGGCCATTTAAAAAACAGGATATACAAAGATAAAAAATACCCAAATCCAGACGAGTTAAAAAATGCTATTTCTGCCGAATGCAATAGGATTTCAGTTTACCAACTAGCGAATGTAAGAAGAGAATTTTATGATCGCCTCGGTTATTGTCTAGCAGTTAATGGAGGAATATTTGAACATCTTCTTAAATCATAAAGTTCTAACAATTTAATAGTACCTACCTATTAATTAGTAAAATATTGAAACATGTAAAATGTCATAATTGACCTTGTAATTGGATACTTTATTTTAGTTTTATTCAGATTAATTTGTACTCATAAATACACCTTTAATATTTTCGATGTACGAGTTTTTATAACAATAAAGCACACATTTCAAAATGACAACTTTATTTAACAGTCATCTTTTACCTTGACTGGTGCCCGCAAATACGGGGCCATAAAAAGGAGAAATAGTTAAAAAGAAATCGGCGATAACCCGTGAACGGGCTCATCAAAAATATCTAAAGTTATTCTTTTGAATGTGGGTTGTAGTGCTCTTTAATTAACCCAAATAGAATTTTTCTCTAAAATAATTAGGGAAGCCAATAATTGACCCCATTTAAAAATACATGGGATTTCCTATGTCCCGCTCGACGATGCAACACCCGGTATAGGGATTTCCATTTAAGGAAAAAATATTTTTTCTGTCACACTTTTGTGGCATATTCTGTATACCTACATTTTATGTGAAAATATGCGTAATCCAAAAACAATATCGACGGATTCGAGCGTTTTTCCGAGGATGCCCCTATTTAATTTGTATTGAATTTATTCGTTATTAAATTACAACCCTGTATGTATCTAAAAATGTACGTTCTATTTATAAGTCTTTCATACCCAGTTACGGTCACAGAAATAAAGTATACATTTCTGGATACCAGGGTTTCTGGATATGAAAAATATAATAACGGCAAAGACAAGAATATAAAAAATTAACAATTATTTTAGGAATTCGCTTAAGAGAACTTTTTAATGGTAAATAAATAACTAAAAATAAAAAAATTGAGTAAAACTAGTCGCGATTTCTTTTTGAACCAAGATATAAATATAAAAAAAAAAATATTATCAATATTTCAGCTTTATTATATCAAACGATTAAAACCGAATAAACACAGTTCCTGTCGAGAACAGTAAACATGAAAAGTATTAAGTCACAAATGTTATTGTTGTATTCTGCTAAATTTTAATTATTAGATAGCCTTATATAAAGCCTTAAAATTCTCTTTTCGAAATCACACTAAAATAGCAAAAGTGAATGAGTAAAACAATATAACTTTCTTATGCAAACACAGTTTAAATTGAAATTTATCCCAGAACTGGGAAACTTTGTATAAACCTCTCTAAGTTAATACATTAAAGTTTCGTTTTGAATTATTATTTCAAGGTAGAACAATCGCATATTTGAATATTGTTTTTATTTTCTTTGAAATAGAGCTAGATATATTTGGGAAAAACTTTCCTAGTTTTTATTGTCAGTCATTCGCAACGTAAACAGCAGACAGAAGATTGTTTTGTTAAATTATTAGTATCTAATGATTTATTTAACATAAATTTACTATTCTCATTTAATAATAATAATTATTGGTAATTTTTCGTAACCTTAAGAAATACTTTAAAATTATTTTGCTGGGGAATAAAACCAAGGTTAGCAGTACCTTAGTAAAGTTTGGAGTCATAACTTTTTTGCGTATATGCTATCAGAGCTGTCAATAATTAAATTAAAACAATTCAAATTCGTATTCGTTTACATTTGGTAATTAAATAAACCTTCTTGACAACTTTTTTGTCACAGGTTTGCGCTATTCAGGGTGTTTCCTAACTACGGTACGAAACTTAAGAGGGTGATACGTAAGGTCGTTTTAAGAATAAAAGTTCCTATTAACATAATATATGTCCGGAGTTGCTTCCTTTCTGAGATACAGGGCGTTGAAGTTCTAAAACAATGCTCATAAATATCCTTAAACCGATTTGGTTGAAATTTGGTTCAGTTATTTGAAGTAATAATCAGGCGCCCTAACTAGATTGAAATTATTAGGTCCAGTGGCGTCTCAGTGGGCACCACAGCCAAGTATTACTGAAAAGAAAAAGTACGCCACTGCCTTTTTTTTTAGTTTCTTTATTTCTTCAGATTAAGCAACTACAAATACAACTTTTTGGTCTCTTGTGTTTTTTTCATATCTGGCTTTGTTTGCGACAAAAAAATAAAAATCACTTTAACTCATTCTAAAAGCTATCCATTGACAACATAAAACAACCAAAAATAAAAAATAAACAATCTCGACCCTACAGTAAATAAGCAAAATGCCCACCTTTTAATAAAATGCACGACTGCAATCGATTTGTCATTGATTGTATGACACGTTCAAAAATATCTGAAGTATTCCCTATGACATTGCAATTGTCAATTATCCGATTCCTTAAGTCATTCACATCTAGTACAGGAGTTTTATGAACAAGAGCCTTCAGATTACCCTATAAATAGAAATCTAGAGGATTAATATCAGGACTGCGAGCTGGCCAATTTTCAGGTCCTGCACGTCTAATCAAGTGATTAAGGTAGGTGATGTCGAGATGCTGACGAGCAAGAACACTAAAATGAGCTGAAGCCCCGTCGTGCATAAACCACATGTTGACTCTTACATGAAGGGGTACTTCTTTTAACAAAATGGGTAAACGATGTCGCAAAAAGTCCGTGTAGGATTCACCTGTTAATTTGGTCGCTAAAAAAATGGGCCAATTAGGTAGTCATCAATAATTCCCACCCAAACATGAAGCGAAAATTGTTGCTGAAAATGACGTTCTCTAATAACGTGGGGATTTTCGTCGGCTCAAAAATGGTCATTGTGAAAGTTCATAATAGCATCTCGTGAAAAATTTGCCTCGTCCGTAACTAACATATTTGGTAAAAAATTATTATTGTGTAGCGTCGTATGAATCAACCACCTACAAAACGTTAATCTTGGGTGAAAATCCCGAGGCAGTAGCGCTTGGACCCGATGTATGTGATATGGGTACAGGAGGTTTCTTTTTAAAACTTCCCAAGCGGTTTTTGGGTTGACTTCAAGCTGCCGTGCAATCTTCCTGGTACTATTTGAATAATCTTCTTCTATCGCATCAAGTATAGCTTCTTTTAGTTCAGGCGTTGTTACAGTTCCTGGTCTTCCACCAGCCGTATTTTTATTAAAACTCCCACTTTTATATAATCTTGCATGTAGCGTTCTAAATGTTTTAACACATGGGATTACGCTGTTAGGATATCTGTCCTGGTAAATTCTCCGTGCTTCTTCCGCATTTCCCTTTGCTAATCCATAAATAAAGTGCATGCCAGCCATTTCAGCGTTAGTAAAATTATTCATGATGGAATCACTGCTAATTAACAACTCTGAATTTTACTGATAATATGACAATACCATCACTGTCAGCTGCTCTCCAAAGCAGGTAGGTAGATACTTTATTTGGCCTTGGCAATAATTTGTTATAAATACCAGATGTGGTGAGCCAAAAATGTGATAATAAAAATAAACCTATTGAAACCAGTCGTGCATTTAACAGAAGGTGGATATTTTGCTCATTTACTTTAAGGTCGAAATTGGTAATTTTTTATTTTTGGTTTTTATTTTATGTCGTCCATGGATAGCTTTTAGATTGAGAGAAAGTGATTTTTATGACCGATTTTTTTTTAAACATAAACAAGCTGTTTTCTCTCATAATGATTTGTCTGTGAAGTTTGTACCTCTATAAATTTGATCATCAACTGGAGTGATTATTTTTAAATTAAAACTTATGAGATCGAATGGGTTCTTTAATTTTGATAATTAGTCTTATTCTGAAACAGTTTAGCTATAATAGGTGTTGCGGAAAAGTGTGTTAATCTAAATAAAATTCATACATTAAGTTATATTTTTCTACAAAGTAGAAATGTTCTGCTAAATTAAATACAACCTCAACAATATTCAATACGCAGTTTGAGTGGCAACTCGCAAAGAAATCCTCCTCAGATTAATTTTATTTTTAAACTATATTGCACCCAAACACCTGCAAAAATATTGTAACGGCTTTAGATGACCGTTAAAATCGGTATATTTCACAAAATGTACCAACAATAATAAGTTTGGTTCTAGAAATTTATATTTCTTGAGTTAAGATAAAAATATAGAATATTCTAAAGTAAATCTATTTATAACTGAGAATCCTTTACTGGATATTGCAATATGCTAATGAGGGCCTTTGTGAAGCGTCGACACATCACAGTGACAGCGGTTGCCTCTACAACTCAATTAACTTTCTGACTGGCCGGATATATACATGGCCACCAGGATACTGACGATAACGGACTACGTGGGCTACCGATCCACATATTCAATCGCTATTAATTGGTCCCCCACGGTAGCACCGAGAAAAGAAGGTTAGCCCCATCAATGCATTCGTACATTTTGTCAAAAACTCGCTAACAACATCTTGACGAGAAAAGTTCGCTCTGCAACCGGCTTCCATAAGACCGATTCTATTTTTACGGCAAAAAAATGTATTGTTTCTCTGCTCTGTAGTTCTGTTACTGCTATTCAGCAACTAAGCTGTTTCTCTCCTGCTAAGAAGTGGCAAAATTCTTATGTATGTGTAACGCAAATGCGCGGCTTGTATCTCTAAGACTTCCTTAAAAAAGTAAAGTATTCTTTTTCCGTCGGCTTACAATATTTATTGTAGTATGATAACCCAAAGTATGTTTATCTGTTTTTCATAGTCAAGTATGAATAAATTCCGTAGATACATACTGTGTGTCTAACGACGCAAATTCATATTTATCCAAGCTAAGAAGTTAAAAGGGTTGTTAAATCCTGTCAACATGTGTTAATCGAAATGGGGTAAATAAATGTTATTTTGCTCGAACGGGGTTTCGATTGAATATATACAGTTATAAACCAACCAGTCCTAAGGTAAACTCAGACCAGCCGTTGCGGCTACGATTGCTGGTTACGATTGGGCGAGGTCAGCAATGAGAGCGCAGCACTCCTCTGTTTCGATTACGGCGTCGCGTTTAGGCTCAGCTCTTATATTGATCGGCCTATGCACAACCGTGAGCAATGACAGTTCTCCATGTAGTCACGTGATCATCTGGCACGCATCAGCTATGGTGTTACTATGAAAGGCAATAATTAAGAAACGAAGTAAAAAAAGGAAGTTTGCTGTGGAATGTAACCACATCCTCAGCAATAAGTACCAAGAGAGCACAACAATACTTTCACTGACGACACAATATCGTTAAATCTACTTCTCGCTAGCATTTTCTCAATGTCAATATGTCACAGCGAACTGCAATCAGGAAGTTAACCGGCGATGTGTTAGCGAAACCCTATCGCCAACGACAACGGCAATCGTAACCGCACTGGCCAGTCTGAGTTGGCCTTTATACTATGGCGAATAGTGTACAAAAGACGGCAAGCTATCAAGATCTTCGTTAAACAAGAAACATTAAGATTGATCTATATGATGAAACGTCATGTAGTGGTTTTCCTAATTTTTTGGGACATCTCGCAAAACGTTTGAGAAATTTAACTTAATTTTTGCACAGATTATAATAATTGAAATACAAACATTTTGACTTAACAAATTTTCTTTACCTAAGAAAATGTTACGACCTGTTTCATTTTTATCGTCAAGTTTACCGTGTGAGAGAAATAATTAAAATATTAGTTATTAGACGTTCACCGGTATAAAACCAAAGAAAAATTTAATTTGCCATAATAAAAACTTTAGCACCCTGTATATTTCAAACTAGGCAATTTAGGACATAATATTATGTTAATATCACCTTATCGACTTAAACCTTATCAAGAAAACCCACATTGAATAGCACCCTGTATAAAAAATTAATGATGTTGGTACCTAATAATTTATAGTAATACTATTATAATAAAATAAAAGGTAAATTTGTTAATATAATTATTTTTTTTTGTACCAATCTAGTGTCTAATTAGAAGCAATTATTGGGGTTAAATTTATACAGAGATTAATACTAGTTTTTAATGTGGTAAAACGTACCCTGTTATCCACTTGCCAATAGCATGCGTTTTGTCGCATGGATAAATTAATGCATTGATAATTTGATTAAATAAAATATTCACTGAGAGAATTATAATTACTAGCACAGACTCGATTAAAATTTAATTTTCCCCTATTTTCTTTCACGATCAATTTTAATTTATCCGCTATTTATTATTTAAATTAAATATTTTTTTGCAAAAGGTTTAAATTAATATTTGTATTGGGTAATTGACAACGTAAAAATATTGAAACGTTGTTGGCTTGTTTTCGCAACATATAATTTAGATAACTTTGTTTCAGCTAAAATAATAATTTATTATCTACGTGAACTGACATGGTTAAAGTTAAAAGAAAAACGTTTTACCCTTACATAAACAGTAAGTAATTGTTTAATAACGGTGCGTTCTTATAGCAACAAGCGATTCAAACTATGTTTTTTTTTGTCTATGGTACCTTGGAAGTATATGAAAAACCGGTAATAGGATCGTTTTGAAAATTTGATTTCTTGCAAAAGCGCACATGCTCTATCCATCTAAAATATTTTTCGTATGTCAGTGTTGCCACTTCTACTGAAAAATTGTTTCAACTTTGTTAATTTATATGGAATATTGTCATGAAAAGAGTCCTTTCCAAATTATTATTTCACCCTGTACATTTAAATCCGGCAACAATGTTGTGTTTGAGACTACGTTCCTTAAATTTCCTTTGTTACTGTGGATTTATGGCGTCGGACTATGGATATAAAAATTTCTAGTTTCTAAAATACAGGGTGTTGATATTTTCATTTTAATTCTGTGTTGGGGAAACGATTGCGCAAATGCAATAAAAATAATGAAATTAAATGCAACCAATGTTTTCAAAATCAATACAACTCTTTGTCTAGATAAAATAAAGGTTTATCAAATATTTCATTAGCAACACAATTCCTCAATGGTCAGAGAAACAGAGAAACGAAATGCATCTAATGTTTTCAGAATGAATAACACACGTCCAGACAAACGACAACAGAATTTACAAATCATATACTAAAACAGCGGCTTGTCGCTACGGTTAATTTAGCAAAAAAAGTGTTCTCAATACAGATCAATTTTAAAAAGTATATTGTTCGATGCATTTTGCCGCTAAGAGATCAAGCTCACCGCAGTATACAAAGCGGTAAAATTAACCATTGGTCCAGAGAAAACATGGCGGAACAGTAAATAGCCAATTAGAACACAACGCGCGAGATATGTTGCCTTGTGATTGGTCGGTTTGACAGCGGCATGATATATTAGCGACAAGAGCACACTGACGGTTTCTCGCGAGCCACTGCAGGTTAAGCTATTAAAAGGTCAACACGTACGTTAAAATTAAAGTGGGTCATCGTCCAACGGACATGACAAAAGTGCAGCTGAAATAAAAGCATCAAGTAATAAGTGTAGTAATGTTATAAAAAGTTAGTAATGTTATAAGTTAGTATTTAATCATGTATTAAAAAGTTATTGTGTAAACTAGTGCCGAATTGGATAAATAAACGCCAAATTAAATGGGATCTAACTATCTAATTCACTTAACCAATTTATAAAACGAACCAGGGAAATAACCTAACTCAAGGAATATACAATGCCTCACCGTTTAATGTTAGGAGTTAAAAATAAAACTTGATTCCTACATTCTGTTTTTGTTAATTATCTTATTATTGAGGTCAGGTTATAAACAATATGATCTTAAACGACAAAGTTGAACATTTGGTAATTTTGGTAACATCAATCATTTTTGAAGCTTGCTATGACTTATTGGTTGATCACAGGTTATCTTAGTATTTTTATTACATTCTTAATAAAATTGCATTTTTGTCTTAAACTACGCGGCAACCTAAAAAATTCCAATAGCCATCTTATGTCGGATACTAAATGAAGATTATAATACTTATTAACAAAATTAATTAGTTGCGTACATATCTTCTAAAAATAATTATGGATAACATTACCTGCATGCATGCCCCTGGTGAAGCGAGTCAACTTTCATTTAGACTTAAACGTTCTCTCTGATAACCAGTTTAATTATTGAAAGTTTGATAAAGAGAAAACATTCCGTTTTTAAAATAATTAACAAAAACCAAATTTAAATTTAAATTTCAACAACCTGTGCTTTAGGAACTAGACTTTTTGGACCTATGTTAATATGAAGATTTTTTCATGAAAAGCTCTGAGGAATAGCTACTTTAAATATTTCAGGTTACTAAATAAACACCCTGTATGTAACCGAAAACGTCCCAATATATTATTTTAGTAGTGAAACCCACAAATCGCAAAAATAATAAAATACATCATTTTTGAATCACGGTCAAAGCAGAACTGAAAAACTGGAAGTTTTAGCTTCCATGGTATACTTTTTGCAAAGTCAGTTTGATGACATAAAAAAGCTTCGACCGGACTTCAAAGGGAGCGACATCATAATCGGGGTTGTCAGAGCTTTTTTTTTTAATTCTTAAAGTTTTTATTATTAAAAGTGTTCTTTTATATCAGTATTTAGTTGATAATCAGTAACTCTCTTTGAAAGCTAGTGTGTAAATGTACTTTGAACCAAGAATCTTTCAATGTCAAATTAGGAAGGAGCAAGCCATTCATGAATATAATAATAATTTTTTAGTACTTCAGAAATGTTATTCATACAAAAATAATTTAAATGAAACTAAAAAGGAATTTCACAGCTGTTAAACAAAAACAAAATAAACAATTAAAAAACCCTTATGTTCCTACTATGCTTACGAAAACCTTGTAGAACTGGCAACACCCTGGCGATAGACCGTCGAGTGCCACTGCCAATTTAAAGTGCGAACTATTTTTTCCGAGTGAGAAAATTAATAGAGCAGGATATAAATAAAAATGTATATGCTGTAGACAAGAACAGCAAATAGTTAAAGGTCCTGCCAATTAAGTGATCCCTTATCAGCTTTAAAATCAGTTGATGTTTGAGGTATGCGATGTTGGGAATCGAACAGCGGCATGACAGGTTGTAGCAATTTACTGTAATTTACATTTTTTGTTATAACTGTGAGGTTTTAGACAATTAAGTTTTTACTTGGTACCTATATTGTATTATATCAGTATGATTTTTGGCGACAAATTGAAACAAAAGGATTAAGGTGAATTATTGCAGGAATATAAAAAGTCGGTCACGAATGCGAGATAAGTCCCGAATTAAGAAACAAAGATTTACATATTGACTATCAACGCATTATTTTAAATATGTTCGCTTGTTTAGAGATAGAAAATCCGGGAAAAACTAAAAATGCGCTTTGTAGAAGAATGTACTTGTAATGAATTAACACAACTTGGGTTTTATAAGAATTTATAACGTAATAAATATGGCTACTGTAACCGGTCACTCCATGAAGCGCAAACCAATAAATCAAAAATTCAAAACGGCTGACAATACTACAAGGGATTTTATTCTGCGAACTATTTACAACTTTTATGAGGATAATATTGTGCCAACTTTAGAACTAGTTCGTGATAAATTGCGAGGTTAACCTGATTATAAGTAACAATCTTTAGAAACATTGCGTGGTGTCTTGTTAAAATTTGGCTTTAAACAAAAAGAAATTAGATAATCTAATGGTTTTAATGGAATCCCCATGTATCATTGAACTACAACAAGACTAGATGCGCAGAGTAAAGGAGTACCGTGAATTTGATAAAAGTATAATTTATTTAGACGAAACTTGGTTTGATGCTCATGATGTTGCTAAGTGTGGTTGGGTAGACAGTACAAATTGTACTTTTGGCAATCCGTGTTCGAGAGGAAAACGCGTTGTCAAGCCGGAAGTAAAGAAGACTTTGTACCTAATGTGTTGCTCTTGTCAGCAAAGAATATTACCCAATAATCAATCTCCAACTTTGAGTTCAGTTCTCCTTGGTAATTTTCGGCAGGTAATAACAAAATTAGTAGCGATGTATGGAAAAACTGCGTAGCTAATGTTATATAAATAGAAAATGTATACTCTGTTTCACCACCTATAGCGCCAGTAGTAATCCAACCTGAAAACCATTATACTTCTGAAAGTGCTGACGATTCCAGTCATTAAATTGGTTATGAATTTTAAACTAATTATGTTCCTTTAACATGAGTTACCTCACCTGAATATGCCAACTTAACACGAATAGACAACCTGCAAGCTCAGCACTTATTTCCCTTTTATTGTTTGTAATAGTGTTTTACAGTCAGTCAGAGTTTTGCCGTCTTAATAGACATAGCTGTAAGACATTAAATTTTCAATTGTAATATTTAAATAAATAAAACTATTTTTTAAAAAAGGACTTCCTGGTTTCAAATAGTTAACTGGCGCAGTCGGGTCGGATGTGATAGAATTGACTTTTACATCGAGTAAAGCAATTTTCGGTAACCGATTAATTTATCAAACGAACATTGTGACTTTTTCGACTAGTGGAGGTGTTGTGTTATACAGAGTGGCTTCTCAAACTTCAGAAAACCCAATCCATCGTGGAACTGTGCAACCCACCATCTGCAGCGAAAGTCTCGGGAGAGGAACGAGCATTGTCCTTTCCGCAAGAAATTGTTTTTGGTCTCCAGAAAAAGCATCGCTGGACTTCATTATACTTCTTATAGTATAGAAACATGAACAGGATCGTCTACCTAGTTATGTAAGTGTAATTTTTAATGTCTGACGATAAATTGATTGATTCTTTAAATAATTTAACCTTAAATAACTCTTCCGCTGGCTCTGACTCCACTTCCTATCCTCAAGAAGTGCCGCTTGAAAACCTATACCCTCTTATTGGTTTTTTGTGCGAAAATTCAAGTTTAGAAAAAATTACCGAGCGCAGCTCAACAGTAGAAGAAGCTAATTTAGATTTAGATTTAAACATAAGTAAAAAAATGCCTAACGTTTTCAAGCCTGAATACTTAAATTGCGTTCCGACGTTCGACGGAAACGCTACTGAGTTAAATAGGTATTTATCGACTTGTGAAACCATAATTAATAATTTTTTCGACGCTGCTAATCCAACAAATTTTCAAAATACATACCTTCTAAACTCTTTAATTGGAAAGCTCTCTGGTAATGCCCGCTTAGTCATTAATATACAAAACGTCACCAATTGGGCTGATCTCAAAAATACACTTTATAGAAATTTTGCAGATCGGCGAGACGAAAGTTGTTTAAATAGGGACCAAGTAATGCTAAAACAAGCACCCAATGAATCACCGCAAAACTTTTATGATAAATGTCTCGAATTACTGAATTTATTATGCAGTTATGTAGACGCGCATGAAAATGCCGCTGCAGCAACCGTTAAGCGAGAACTTTACCAAAAATTAACACTTGAAACGTTTTTATCTGGCCTCAGGGAGCCTTTAGGGACCACTATACGATGTATGCGTCCAGATACCCTAACAGACGCTATACAATTCGTTATTCAAGAAGGAAATGTAAAGTATTTCCAAAATAACGCACCTCAAGTAAAAAACTTTAACTCAAAACAAAACATGGCATCACGGCCTACCTACCAAAATTATAATAACTTTAATAGTAATTCTCAACCTTTTAGACCAGGTTTTAATAGCAATACTAATTTTAATCAATTTAAACCGAGTTTCCCTTCACAGCCGGTACCAATTAGGCCAAACCCAAATTTTAGGCCGCCACAAAGATATTTCACTAATTCCGAAGTATTTGGTAAACAAAACCAAAGAAATGCATTTAAACCAGACCCAAACAAACCATTACCCAAGCCAACGCCTATGTCCGTGTCTACCAGACAGACCTACAGACCAAACAATTTTAATAATAACTACGCTGGTCCATCTCGTCAACAACCACCAAAATTTTCTTTCGAAGAACTATATAATGCGAATACAAATTCTTATAACACAGAATACGATTCTAGTTGCGAGTACAATACTGAATGTGCAGACCCCGACCTACCATACGAGGCTCAATATTGCGAATACCAAGAACACGAGCAATGCTATCCACAGTCGCAGACTGTAACAAACGCGGATAATGCAATTAGCGGTAACACATATGCAAATTTTCAAGATGCCCCGCAGGAGATCGAAGAAACCTAACGCAACAGATAATTTCAATAAACACTAGTAATACGAGTGAACTATCCTACATAACTTTTCCAGAATATAACTTAAAATTTTTGATTGATTCAGGATCCACGAAATCATTCATTAACCCAAATTTAGCATTTAAATATTATTCGAACTGTATAATTAACGATCCATTTATTGTATCAACCGTTTTCCAAAAATCTGCACACCAACACAGTGCAATGATCCCCGCATCAAAAATATTTAATTTACCCAAAAACTTAAAGCTTAAATTCTTTTTGTTTAAATTTCATAATGTTTTCGATGGTTTAATTGGTCTTGACAACCTAAAAATACTTCAAGCTAATTTAAATTTTGGTCAAGGTTTTTTGATCACTCCGTATACTAAATTAAAACTATCCTTTCATAAGACCCAAACAGAATTAAACTGTATTACTATTTCTCCCAGGTGCAAACAAGTAATAAAAGTTAAGACTTCTATTAAAAATGGTGAAA
Source organism: Polydrusus tereticollis (assembly GCA_963920685.1). Classification (NCBI taxonomy): domain Eukaryota; kingdom Metazoa; phylum Arthropoda; class Insecta; order Coleoptera; family Curculionidae; genus Polydrusus; species Polydrusus tereticollis. The sequence goes on from OY987329.1 coordinate 93,817,503, forward strand.
TTATTATACCACATCAAAAATTTCATAATTGCGAAATTCCCGAATGTTTAACCGTAGCAAGAAACGGTAAGGCATTAACTACCATTTTAAATAACACTTGCGAACCCATTATATTAGACTTTTCCGAGCCCTTGGAAGTCGAGAGATTTTGTAAAATAAATTTAGAAAATATTGACCTAAATAATTTCGACGATACCGTCAAAACAAAACTAGACTTTTCCCAAATTCGAACTGACCATCTAAATTTAGAAGAGAAAAACGCGATCTCAAAATTGTGCCACAAATTTTCAGATATATTTTACCAAGAAGGTACTTTTACACATAAGATAAAACACCACATCAGGACTTCAGACGAAGTACCTATCTATACGAAAACCTACCGTTACCCTTTCATTCATAAAAAAGAAGTTGAAAACCAAATTAACAAAATGTTAAGTCAAAATATCATTCGACCATCTAGCTCACCCTGGTCTTCTCCCATTTGGGTAGTGCCTAAGAAACTTGATGCTTCCGGTAAGCAGAAATGGAGAGTAGTTATAGATTACCGCCGGTTAAACGAAAAAAGTTTGGACGATAAATATCCGCTACCAAATATTACGGACCTTCTAGACAAATTAGGGAAGTGTCAGTACTTCACCACACTCGATTTAGCTAGTGGATTCCACCAAATCGAACTAAACGAAGCAGATATACCAAAAACTGCCTTTAATACCGAGAATGGACATTACGAATTTTTGCGTATGCCTTTTGGGTTAAAGAACGCGACCGCAAGCTTTCAACGCGTTATGGATAACATACTACGCGGAATCACCAATGAAATGTGCGCCGTCTATCTCGATGACATAATCGTTTTCTCTAGTTCCCTTCAGGAACACATAGAAAAATTGACCGAAGTTTTTAACCGCTTACGAGAATCCAATTTCAAAATTCAATTAGACAAATCGGAATTTTTAAGAAAGGAAGTAGTATATTTAGGTCATATCGTAACACCAGAGGGAGTAAAGCCTAACCCCGATAAAATCAGCGCAATAAAAAAATTTCCATTGCCTTCAACAACGAAACAAATTAAAGGATTCTTAGGTCTTCTAGGATACTACCGACGTTTCATTAATAACTTCGCGAAAATTACTAAACCTTTAACAAAGTGTTTAAAAAAAGGCGCGAAAATTGTACATAATCATGAATTTATATCTTGTTTCGAAACGTGTAAAAATTTGTTAATCAATGAACCCATATTACAATACCCAGATTTCAATAAACCATTTAACCTAACTTGCGATGCGAGTAACGTCTCACTCGGATGCGTACTGAGCCAAGGACCAATAGGTCAAGATTTACCAGTCGCGTATGCATCTCGCACTTTGAACGACTCGGAACGAAATTACTCTACGATCGAGAAAGAATGTCTTTGTTTAGTATGGGCCACTAAGTATTTTCGACCATATTTATATGGCAGAAAATTTAATATCTTAACAGACCATAAGCCACTTCAATGGCTCTTTTCACTTAAAGACCCCTCTTCCAAATTAGTTAGGTGGCGAATCAAACTCGAGGAATTTGATTATAAAATAAAATACAAAAAGGGCAAATTAAATACAAATGCTGACGCACTATCGCGTATCGAAATACACACCAAAGAAACAAGCAATCCTTTCGACCTAGGTACATATGTCAATAAAGTTACCCAGTATTCTTTACCAAATTCCCAGAACGACAGAAATAATCAAGCTACTACAAGTAATACAAACATGCCAAACGTTGATAATGAAAACTTAGATCAAATCTCAATGCTAGCACAACCTGATAACGAACCCGTAGATATTTTTAACGAACCAAATGACGATGACCTCACAGTTCACTCTAATGACGAGGAAAATCCTATCGTGGGCGTCCCTATCGCTGAAACACCCGTAAACTACGGCGCGAATCAAATCATTATTCAAGACGTATTACACTCACCAGCTAAACCTAAAAAGACTATATTATTTGAAAAGAAGCGGAGAACTACTGCCCAAATTTCTAAAAATAATTTCGACCAAGATATTATTAATTTCGTTAAAGAAAACGTCATTCCCGATAAACCATACCATCTATATTTTGAAAACCCCGATACCTATGAACGATTTTGCGAAGTAATAAGAAAAAATTTTAAATGACCGTCCATAAAATTTAAACGTTGCCTAACAAAACTTATCGATGTCACAGAAAAGCAAGACATACCCGAAATTATACAAAACTATCATGAAGGTAAATCTAATCACAGAGGTATTGACGAAACGGAACAAAAAATTAAAAATAAATATTATTGGCCGAATTTAAAAAGTTCTATCCAAACTTACATAAACGATTGCGAAACCTGCCAAATCAGCAAATATGATCGTAATCCCGTTAAAATGCAAATGAATATCACACCTACCGCAATAAGACCTTTCGAAATAATTCATTTAGATACGTATACTTTGGAACAAACAAAATTCTTAACAATTATAGACAGTTTTTCAAAATACGCACAAGCATACCCACTCAAATCTTTAACGTCCACCGAAATTGTAGATAACCTCTTATTTTATTTCTCTCATCATAAAATCCCAAAACAAATAATTGTGGATAATGGCACTGAATTTAAAAATTCAGTCGTTACCGAACTTTTGCAATTACATAAAATTAAAATACATTTTTGTTCTCCTAACCATCCAGCCTCAAACGGCGTAGTTGAAAGGTTACATTCTACGCTATCAGAACATATACGTTTATTAAATAACCAAAGTTTTAACAAAACACCCATTACCCAAAAAATGATTTACGCCATTTTAGCCTACAACAATTCGATACACTCTTCGACAAAAATTAAACCTACTGACGTAATTAATGGTCACATTACGGATGACAATCCTTTCGATATAAATATTGAACAGTTATTAACAAGCGATTACGTCAACGAACATAAAGAAAAAACGAAAGTTCTATATTCTGAAATTAACGAAAAGCTAATAGGCACTAAAGAAAAAATTATAGGCAAATTAAACGAAAATCGAGACGCCCCTGAAATCTTTACACCTGAACAAGCCATTTACGTTAAAAAGCACATACGACAGAAAAATGCTGACAAATTCGCGAAACCCAGTAAATTAATTTCCGTGAATACAAAGCGTAAAACTGCAAAAACCGATTCTCACGAGAAAATACATCTTAGTAATATTAAACGTCCGCTGAGGAAAAAGTATAGTTTCAACTAACTAGTATTATCTCTCTTTTCAGAATTCTTCAAATTACACTCGGATACGAAGAAAAAATAACCGTGAGAAAACTAAACGACAACCCCGGTATAATTCCTTTTAATTTAGGCAGTGCAAAAATTCAAGAATTTACTTATACTCTAATACACTATTACGATTTAAATCCAATAATCGTAGAAATCAATAAATTATATATTAAATTTAAAAATATATCGGAGACGATAACTTCCAACTCCGAATACTTATTCGAAACTTCAAACTATTTTAAAATTTTAGACCTATTACAAAATAGGGTTGAAACAAAAATATCAGAAATACTCCCACATCCAAATAGGATAAAGCGAGGATTAATTAACGCATTAGGATCCGTTTTCAAAGCCGTGTCGGGTAACTTAGATGCTTCGGACGGAGAAAGATATGAAAAGTTAATCGCCGAACTGCAATATAATCAAAATAATTTGGCTGAAAATATTTTAAAAGAAAATTCAATCTCTCTTAGTATCATAAAGAAATTTAATACGACTATTCACCAAATTAGTCACAACGAAAAATTGTTGGAATCTAAAATAAATGAAATATGTTTTATAGTACAGAAAACGACATACAGGGAAAATGCAAATCTTGTTAAAGATACCTTAAATCAAATTATTAATGTTTATGAAATAATCGACTCTACCTTACAAGATATAGAAAATTCTATTGCTTTCTCTAGATTAAAAACAATGCATCCTAGCATTATAAAAACAAAGGATCTTTATTTCGAACTATTAAAAATTCAAAAGCGAGTTGGCTTAAAACAAATGCCTTTAAAAGTAACTTTAGAAAATAACTTGATACTCGAAAAAATTATAAAATTAGAATGTTTCATCTTAAATAATAAAATTACATACCTCCCACATTTCCCGATAACCTACCCAGAAATTTTTAACTATCTACACCTTTATTCCATACCTGTCTTTAAGAAGGGTCAATTTAAGGTTATTGTACCGCGAAATAAATTTTTGTTAAAAAACAAATTACACTACGCATATCGAGGTCAAGAATGCCAAGAGGTCAATGTCCAATCATTTATCTGCGAAAAAATGGACCTGCAAGAAATAAACAGAAACAGCCCATGCGCAGTAAAACTTCTAGATTCCACTCAAGACACCTCCACTTGTCAACAAATTGAAGCTACAGTCACTCAACCAATTATCAAACAATTGGAAACTGCTGACCAATGGATTTTTATCTTGCCAAAAGAAGAGATCGTCAAACTGAAATGTCACCAGCAAGAAGAAAGCCAAAAAATATTTGGCACTTATCTAGTACAGATACCAAACAATTGCATTGTCACCATTAACGAAGAACTGATTATTAATAATCAAAATCAAATATCAAACAGCAGCCAACCAGTCCTATTTCCCGACTTTGATAGCAAGGTCAATGTACTACCAACCCTTAACCTCAGCTATCATATTGAAGATGTCAAACTAGATGAACTTTATGAAATTGAAGATAGAATCCAAGAAAATCAACCAAAACTATTTTTCAACAACGTATCAACATTTCCTAGTCTATGGACCATTTTACTTTATGCAGCTTCAATCATTTGCGTCGCCCTTCTTTGCTACAAGAAAAAATGTTTCTTCAACCGAAGAAAGGAACCAAAAGAAGAACATTTAGAACTTCAAGATGTTCAACTACCCCGATAGCCGTGGAGTTGAATCTTCGAGGGGAGGAGTTACCTCACCTGAATATGCCAACTTAACACGAATAGACAACCTGCAAGCTCAGCACTTATTTCCCTTTTATTGTTTGTAATAGTGTTTTACTGTCAGTCAGAGTTTTGCCGTCTTAATAGACATAGCTGTAAGACATTAAATTTTCAATTGTAATATTTAAATAAATAAAACTATTTTTTAAAAAAGGACTTCCTGGTTTCAAATAGTTAACTCATGTATCTTAAAAACTTGTTATACTACAGAACGTTTACTGTGATTCTGCTGATGCGATCAATTTGTTGTTATAATATATTTTAGTGAATTCTAACTACTAAGTGTATATTCCAACTATCACAGTACCTGCCCTATCCTTTTTTGGTAAGGAAAACTCATACCTCCTGGCGGTCCTGGCTTGACTAAAATAATTTTTTTAAATTGTTTTTGGCAAAATAAGCATTTTCTTTTACCGAATGACCATTTTAAAAATATTAAGTGCATGTGCTCTTTGCAGGCGAAGTCACGGGTACAAGCCTATAATTGATAATACCTATATTTTGAATTGTTTTGGCTAACATTTTTCTTTACAGAAGGACCATAATAAACTATAATGAAGAAGCTGTAATATCTACTATTAATTCATATTAAAAATTTACAACTATCTGCATTTTATTTATTTGGTAGAAGCGACACCTATGGTCAGGAGTTTAATGCTTTTTTCATATCATGAAATTAAGCTTGGAACAACTTTAACTAATCCGCAAATAATTCTAAGGCTGTATTGTAAAGTAAGCTCCACAAAATAAATATAGCATTATTGTTTTTCATTAAAAATGTCTCTATCAAAACTCCAACAAAAAATCTAACAAAGAAAGCGACAATACTACCGGTTAAAAATAGGAGTCAACGTGGACTCTAAAGAAGCTAATATTCTCCTATGAATATTCTATTGGCTTTCAAAGACCATTTTTCGCTTCTCATTGGCTGAATCAGTTAGAAATTAATATTTGCATGCAAAACTCGACCTAATAACAGTAATTCTGATCGCTAGTGCTGAAGCGCTAATACGACTTATACTATACTATACCCTCTGTTCCGATCTATACTGAGCTAAAATGAAATAGATGCAAAGACTGTTCACGTTTGTACTACTTCACACGAAATCGTACTTGGATTTCAGACCAAGCGGCGATCTACCGACGCGGGTAAATGTCACAAGAGGAGGCATTTTTTGCAGAATCCGATAAAAGTGTAATTTATTTAGGCAAAACTTGGTTTAATACTCATAATGCTGTTAAGTATGGTTGTGCAGACAGTACAAATTATACTTTTGGTAAACCGTGTTCGAGAGGATGGCGCGTTATCATGCCGGAAGTAAAGATTGCTTTGTACCTAATGTGTTGCTCTTGTCAGCAAAGAATATTACCCAATAACCAATCTCCAACTTTAAGTGCAGTTGTCCTTTATAATATTCGGCAGGTAATAACGAAATGTAATAAATAAAAAAAGTAGCGATGTACGGAAAAATTGCGTACCTCATGTTATAAAAACAGAAAATGGATATTCTGTTTCGCCACTTATAGCGCCAGTTGTAATCCAACCTAGAAACGATTCTATCTCTGAAAGTTCTGACGATTCCAACCATTAAATTAATTTCAGGTATCTCAAAAACTAGTTAAATTACGGAACGCTTACTGTGATTCTACTGATACCTCCTGGTGGTCTTGGCTGGACAAAGACGACTTTTTTAAATTATTTTCGGCAAAATTAGCAATTCTTTTTACGACCATTTTAGAAATATTCTCTGTAGGCGAAGTCACAGGTGCAAACCTTTCATCAATATACACTATAATGAACAAGCTGTAATATAATATACTATTTATTCATATTAAAAATTTACAACAATCCGTATTGTAATTATTTGGTAGAAGCGACGCCTATGGTCAGGAGTTTAATATTTTTTTATGTCATCAAATTAAGCTCGGAACAAGTATACTACGGGCCAGGTTTTCATTTTGATCACATATATTTACTTACTAATAAAATATGCTCACTTTTGTCAAAATTAAATAAAAGTTAAGTTAAATTTTCTAAAGAGAACGCACATCAAAGTTTACGGAGCCAGCGTGCCGAAATGAGGTCAACAGAAATACGCTGCTCGCCCTTTAATAAATAATTAATTCTCAGTGTAACTAATTTATTGTCTACCTTGAAAATAACGAACAAAATTTTCTTCTGTTTTAGGTAAATAAACTGAGCGCGAATTTATTGGGAACGTGAGGAAATTCACTTCAATTTAAAATCTGTTATTTCAAACACTTCTGATTGGCTTTCTAAATCAAGGAGATTATAGGGATAAATTATAGAGACCCCTAACATTTTTAGAATTTCCATTATTTTATTTATTATGGGTTTTATAGTAAAGTCAATTTATATTAGAAAATAATACGGCAAAAAAATAAGTAGTGATTATACAGGATGTTTATTAAACACACGGCAAAAATTGAAGGGGTTATTCCTTTAATGATTTTTGAAAAGCGGCTTTGTTTCGAAGATACAGGGCGAGACAAATTTTCGGCAGTAATAACATTTTATTACCAAAAATTACATATAAAGTTCCTTAATGTATAAGAACTGTTGAAAATTACTACCACCAGCTAGGATGCAAAAATGCATTATTCTCCTCTTTTACTTCCGACCTCTTCCAAAAACACCAGGGTCATTTCTTATTGAGTTACACCCAGCAATTAACCGATATCTTAAATCTTCCACATTCTCCATTGGAGTAGTACAAATTAATGACTTTGGATGGCTCTATAGGAAATAATCTAGGGAGTTTAAGTTCGGGGATCCAGCAGGCCATAAGTGAGGTCCATCTCGACCAATCCAGCGATCTCCGTATGTTACTGTAAAAATCTCATCAACAACCACCCTAAAATACGCTGGTGTACCATCGTGCACAAACCACATTGCATTTCTTGTTACCGATGGTATATCGTCCAGAAACTGAGGTTTATCCAAAATACCAGTTTAATTAGTCATTCACTCACAATTCCAACTCAAACGTTTAACGCGAACTGTTGGAAACGATCTTCAAATACCTCAGGTGGATTTTCTTCAGCCCACACATGGTTGTTGTGAAAATTCCTTATCATATTTCTTGAGAAATTCGATTCATCGGTATAAAGAATCGGCGTCAGTACTTGAGGGATTAATGACTAATGTGTTCAAGAGCCATTGACAGAATGCAATTCGTGGGGGAGAATCAGCAGGAGGAAGTGCCTGAACAAGTTGTATGTGGTATGGGTACAACAAATAGTCTCTTAGGAAGTACCTTGATCTTCTTATATCATGTCCAGCGTATTCTCTTTCACTTCTACCGTTCTTACGGTCATTGGCCTTCCTGGTCTTCCACTTCGTTTTAATGTGCTTGTTATATGAATACGTTGCTGAATACTTAAAAAGGTTTTTTTATTAGGAACATTACGGTCAATAAGATTACAGCCAGGAAATCGTTCAATGTACAACCGCCTAGGTTATAATGAGTTGCCATCAGCCAGTTCGTAAATGAGATGCATGTCAGTCATCTCGGCGTTCCTACAGCGATTCATGATTAGGGCTGGGCGATTATGAATTTTCACAATCGATTGTCGATTGTTAAGAATAACCGATTATTTCGATTAAATCGATTAATCGATTATTTCGATTAAATCGATTAATCGAAAAATAATCGATTAATTGAAAAATAATCGATTAATTAAAAAACAAAAGATTTATTAAGAAAGAATCAATTAATCTGTTAATAATCAATTAATTGATGAATTGATCTTGCTTAGCTCCCCCCGCCCAACAACTAAAAATCTCCGGGCAAGATCTAGGTCCGAGGTGGCCACGTGGCAACCTTACTTACCTTACGGCAAACAATCAAAGAAAAAAATAATTGAATACTATTCACCTGAAGACGACTGAAGATTTTTACCAGTTGAAACGTTGTGATCAAAATAAATTAAAGGCAATGGAAGTCCAAAACAGTTCCTAACCTTCAAACATAATAATTATATTATGCTGTATTTCTAACTTTTGGGAGAGCAATTTATCTTCTTGGATTTTCTAATTTATTTATAATATAATCTGTCCAAAATTGATAAAAAGGAAGTTTATTTTCTGCAAATTTTGATGTTGAAAAAAATACGAATGAAGAAATTGTAAAAACATATTATTCATTTTTTTTTTGCACACTCTATACCATTATGATTTAATTATTTGTTAAATCTTTTATATTTGCCTCACTTGGTTAGCCTGGTTCTTTTATTACTTTGTTTTCTTTCAAAAATTTCAGCAAACAGTAAACATAACACGGGACACAAATTTTATTTTAACGTTATATTACTGTTTTTTCTTAAAAAAAAAAGCATATTATTATTTTATGTGTATACGTAGGTATAAGGTATATTAGGTAGTTTATTCCAACAGGAGAATTCGCTTAGCAGGCTGCTCCCTAGGACTAATCGAAAAACAATCGGTTAATCGAAAAATAATCGATTAATCGATTTTTAAAATTTTCACAATTGTCTAATCGATTAATCGATTTATTTGCACACTCCTATTCATCTTACAGGACGTCATGAACAAAAGTTTATTTATTAAAGATTGAAAATACACGTCAAACAACAAAACGTAAATCAGTCTCAATCAATTCGACACATACAAAATGATCAATTAGGAGACGTATTCAAATGAAATTTACGTTTAAACTAATTTACTTAAAAAATATTGCCATTTAAAAAAAAATATTCTAGGTATGCCCATTGCCCAGTGTAGTACGCCATACTTTTATTTCGACTAAATTAATAATTTGAAAAATATCAAAATTGGTTTTGACAAAACATAGTGCAGAAAATAACCTCTTCAATTTTTTCCGTATGTTTAATAAACACCCTGTATATCATATTGCATTTAAATGCGTAAATATCCACAGTCAGTGTAATGAAATTAACCCCATTGGTAAATAGAAATAAATATTCACTGCAGTGCTTTAAATATAGCTACGATAAACTATTTACTGGTGTAAAAGTCATAGTCAAAACTTTTATTTATAATAGTCGGTGTTAAATTATTACAACAGCTGGTATCAATTGCCACACTAAATAATCGACAAGCCAGAATATTTTTTGTTTTTCTACTACACCTTTATATCGTAAAGAATTTTAGTAACACTTTTCTGAGGGGAGTAAGATTTTACATCACCAATTAAGCTTCTGGTCATATTAATTTATTTTCAATAATAAACAATGTTAGCGAAGTGCGTAAAATATGAAGTAGAGTATTGGATACTAAACTAAATTTAGTCAATACTTTTTTTTAATAAACTTTTCTTTAGCCGCAATTTGTTTGACTGTATTTCGCGATTTCCTTTTTTTAATCATTTCAGATTTTCTTTGCTCCTTTCTCTTGACTACTTAGCAAACAATATTTTGAATCCCTATATCGTCAATATTTTTTGGTGAAGAATTGGCAATAACATTTCTTACGTTCTCAAAGCTTATATAGTATAGTTTTACATTAGTTATGCCTGAGAAATATGTCGACTTAAAAGTATTATATCTGGAAGCAAGCTAAATATCATATTCTCACTTGTTGTTCATAATGATTTTTTACAGTCAACCTAGAGTCAGATTTGCTAAGGGTAACCGTGCTTCAATCGTAAACTTATGTAAAATATGTATCTCTGGCATATCAAATAAATATTTGTTTTGTTTTACTAGTATCTTAAAAAAATGCTTTTATATGATGTTAAGTATCTTATTTCCTGTGAAATCCAGATCGTACGATAAACCTTTAAGCGTACAATAATAAAAAGTACGTTTCTCAGGGCCATGCTAACGAAAATAAAAAGAAAGCCTGTCATAATGTAGACGTAATTGCACCAGATGTATGGAGATTTATTACGTTAATAAAAATATATTTTTCGCAGAAAAGAAAACAATTTACTAAAATGCTTGTAATTTGCCAAGATGTTTGTATATTATTTATTTTGTTACTCTTTGTAATGACGTTTATGAAGCTATTTTATACAGGATTTTTTGTATTATGTCACATTAAATTATTATAATGCAATATCGCACTTGTTTTGAATGTGAAAATACTAAAGAACAAATAATCTTGACTAAAAGAGTGAAACTAATCAGTAGTTGCTCTACAGAAAGTATACTATCCACGGATGTGGCAGACCAGAGGATAAATAATGGAACAAATATAAATATTTAATACAAAAAATAAAAAAAAAAGTTGTTTTGAGTTTTAAAAGAATTCTTTGGCCAGATTCTCCAGTAAAAAAAATCAAGGAAAATCTGACTTTTTCTTAATTGATTAAACCTTTCATAACTGTTATGTATTTTAGGAAATAAAAAACTTGAAGTCTTCCTCCACAAAATAGATTTAATGTTTTAAAGGTTTATCCCTACATGTTATGTATTTGTTAAAATTATAAAGATATTATTGCTTTTACGTCACAGTTATCAAAAGTGTCAAATAAAGAAGGTGGAAATGCGACTTTAAGAATCCTAATTTTAAAGGCGCAATTTAGGATTTTTAAATTTTTACTCGAAAATCTGGAATAATATTTTTTTAAAAAATTATAACAAATTTTATTATATTTTGGTAACCTGGATCCTTATAAGCAAGCAAAAACTTTTATAGAGGATGGCCCTTTTTCGTATCTTCAATTCATTGGTCGATTTGTCCTGTTGTCGACCGCACTCCTAGATGTGGACATATCTACTGTATAAAATCTAATGTCAATTTTATTTTCATATTACAGTATTCTCATATTAATTGCCTTAAGAAAAACTACCTTATCTTATTTATATAATATATTATATTACCGTATGCATTATCAAATCTGTTTCAAAATTATCCAATATTGCTTATATTGTAGCCGGAATCGGTAGCACGGTGTGTGAGAGCTTGCCTGGCAGCCGATAGGTCTCTGGTTCGAATCCGGACTAGGGCATGAACCCAGAAAACTAAACAATACAGAAGCGACACAAGCTGTCGGCCTCTTTGATGTTTATGTCGCGAGATCTCTACCGACGTATTGACGACATTGACATTTCTCCTAATTGGTGCACTGGAAGGACGTTGGAGTATATCAAAATATACCAATAATTTACAACGTACACTGGAAGAAGTATTTTTTGCAGTTGAACAAAGTTTGTGTAACTTTTCTGCGGTTCTTGTCCTTATTAGCTCGCATTTCTTTATTAAAATATTTAAGCATATAAAATTTCTTCAATCTTATAAACAATCACACAGGCATCACATGAAAATAAAATAAGCAGATCCAATACCTTATTTCTTATTGATTATTGGTTAATTAGCTTAAAGATATTAACAAACCTTACCAAATCGTTTATTTATATACTGTCTAATCAAGACGACATTACAAATTATATAAATAGGCAACCCAACAGAAAATACATCTGCCGAAAGATAAAAGGTTATATTTCGACGAACGCGCGAAACGAGCGACTCTCACATAAAAATAACATAAAAGATAGCGATCTCTTATTTTAGTTTATTAATCTGTATGAACCCACCTTAGCTTAAGCACTACTGAAAAGTCTCTAAACTAAATAATAAACGGAATCTTAATAAAAAAAAAAGCTTTGCAGATTATTGCTATTAATGTTTCTCGTTCTAACAAAAATCACACAGCCGTTAAAGAACAGAAATATCTATAGTAATTAAATATATTTTAAAACATAAAGCCTAGATAAAAAACTTATAAAATCTCACAAAGACTAGCCAAACTCTTGTATCTCAAAAATTACTTTAATGAAAGTGCCAAATCAAAAACGATAATCAAAATAAAAAATCAGAAAACAAGGGTCTGTTTTTCAGCCACCAGCTTTAATCAATTGACGTTTATACTAATTGGAAAATGGCCACCCCAAGTAGGCAACTAAAAATACAGGGCCACAAATTCTTTTCCGTGTCGCTTCTGTTTCGTTTAGTTTTCTGAGGCATGGCTGTATGTTAATGTTTCTATGCAGATATTACAATATAACTGTGTATGGCCTAAAGCCCATTGCCAAAAAAAAATGCTTATATTGATTATGAAATGTATCACTACAGTAATAATGACAATACTCACGATAGAGTATAATGCAAGTGAGTAACAAGTAAGGTACCAAATATCTCACATAAGCTTTTAATACAGTTTAATTTACAAACAGTAAAGGTCCCAATATCGACCCCTCCCCATGGTAATTCTGACACTACTGATCACAACCACTTTTTAGCTTCTTTAAAACAAAATACGATTTTACGTTGGCCAAAAACTAATTGTGATTATTGCTGTCTTCGCTAAGTCCAGCAAGGTATAGACAACATAATAGACAACATTCTCGAATTAAGGTCTCCAACGATATCATCCGTCTCCTGAAAGTGTGGCCGATACAAGATCCTTTTCTAAATCCTAACTAATCGACTCGAATTTTTGAATTTTATTGAAACTGCTCATGTATTAATCAATTTAATTTTATCCTATGATTTTTTTCACTTATGGTATTATAGGCAAGGATAACCATAGGTCCCAAAACAATTATGTAGGCACTAGCTATATTAAAAGCACTTTATTTGAAACAATTTAGACTACCTAATGAAGCGTCAATTTATACAGCAAAATTATGGGCTATGAAATAACTACTTTGTAATCTTTTCAGACAGCAAAAGTGCGCTGGAAGGAATAGCAAACTCTGTAAATATTGCATTTAATAATCATATTATTCTAGAAATATTAAAAATCTTATTCTAAAAGCCAATAATGTTAATATATCTTTAGTTTGGATGAAAGCCAACGCGGAAATACCATCCAATGAAATAGTTGACAAACTAGCAAAAGAAGCTACGAAAATGCAGAATGTCAATTGTAACGTTAAAATTCCTTTCTCAGATATTGTAAGAGACGCTAAAGAAAGAATGTTTTACGATTGGCAAGTGCAATATAATGATTCTAGCAAAGGATTACTATACAAAGAAATATTTCCCTCTATCCACAAAACTCGTTGGTTGAATGCAATATCGAATCAAAGCTTTACTAGAATTATTTCAAGAATACGAACATCCAATTATTATATCCAAAACTTAAAAATAGAATTGGTGTATATTATTCTAAAATGTAGCAAACTACAAAATAATCTAACCTTATTATTTGACAATTTTAGAGGATTAGTATATCAATATTTATGATATACTGTATAAAAAGCACAATAGAATTGTAAGACTAGCTGAAAAAAGAGAAAAAAAAACGAGCTTTTGAAAAGTTCTAAAAATTATAAAACAAAAAAAAAAGAAAAGAAAAGAAAAGAAAAAACAAAGGGAAAAAAAACGGGGAACGAATATACATATTATTTGAACACATGAATACCGGAAAGCTATAGATAGATGATAAAATGATAGTCAGATATTTGAAATACACAGAGTTTGGCATAGGAAACAGAAATGTAAGGTACCTTAATTCAATGGAAAAAATAATCCATAATAAGCTGTAACAAAATATATTCGCGAGCTGGCCATTTGGTTTCCACCAGAGCCATTGACTTAATACACACACACACAAAAATTATCAGGAGGATACGCATTTTCTGTACAGATTAGTTATTTTTGTATTAAGTGCGTGAAGTGAGTGTTTTTTTAATGGCATATGAGAGTGTCAATTTTTTGCCGAGACCGCAGGTCGAGGCGAAAAATTCTCTCGAATGTGCCATTAAAACACGAATTTCACAAACGAAAGACAAACAACATTTTTTGTACAACTGAAAGTTTGAATTAATCGGTAAAATTGTATATTATAATAAAAATTTTACCATATAATTTCACATAATCAAGTTAACAGCCCTGTCGTTACTATAGAAATGGTTTGTTGGCACGTTGCTTGTTTTGTTGTCATACGTTGATAGCTGTTCATATTTATTGCAATTTTTTAAATAAATAGTATAAGTACTTAAAATGGATGTAGATTACGATAGTGATAGCGAGATTCCTTCAGATATAGCCGATATAGCAAATTCGGCTATAGCTAACATGTTACCGGCGAAATCAAAATTTATATACGAGAAAAATTATAACCAATTCCGTGAATGGTGCGGCAAGAAAAATATACAAAAAGTGTCTGAAAAGGTACTTATATGCTATTTTGAGGAGAAATCAAAAACTGTAAAACCTTCTACTTTATGGAGTGTCTACTCAATGTTGAAGAGTACATTGAATGTTAAAGAAAATATTGATATAAAGAAGTTTTCAAAATTGGTGCCTTTTATTAAGAACAAAAACGTCGGATACCGAGGGAAGAAATCTAAAGTTTTATCGAGAGACGATATTAATAAATTCATTCAAGAAGCTGATGATGAAACAAATTTACTTTATAAGGTACAGATGATCAAAATTTTGTATTATTTCAGTAATTTCAATATTTTTTTAATTGTAGGTTGCGTTAATTTTGGGAATCAGCGGTGCTTGTCGCCGTGAAGAATTATTGAAGGTAACTATTGATGACATTGAAGATACCGGGTCTATATTGATTGTTAAAATACCGGATACAAAGACCTATTGCCCAAGAATGTTTACCGTTTCAAATTCTGATTATATTGAGATATATCGCAAGTATAGAGTACTAAGGCCGTCCCATACACACAAAAAGAGATTATTTTTAAAATATTCAAGAGGAAAATGTGTTGACCAACATGTGGGAATAAATAAAATAGGGGAAATTCCTAGCT
Source organism: Polydrusus tereticollis (assembly GCA_963920685.1). Classification (NCBI taxonomy): domain Eukaryota; kingdom Metazoa; phylum Arthropoda; class Insecta; order Coleoptera; family Curculionidae; genus Polydrusus; species Polydrusus tereticollis. The sequence continues at coordinate 93,833,220 of OY987329.1, forward strand.
TGATTGCAAAATGGCTGGGAAAAGAATTGCATAAGAGCTACACAGGTCACTGTTTTAGGAGGAGTTCTGCAACTCTCTTAGCCAATGCAGGGGGTAACATGACATCTATAAAACGCCACGGTGGTTGGAAATCTGCCGCCATAGCAGAAGGATATATAGAAGATAGTTTGAGTAATAAAATTGATATTTCTAATAAATTAAATTGTTCCTCTACTTCCAAACAAATCAATATAACTGATACAATTGTGGACTCAACTTTTCAAGGAATATCTAGCGTTTCTGATCAGCAGCAAGGTGGACTAGCTTCGGGAATTAATATTGGAAGCAATTGTTCGAACTTCACCATCAATTATTATTGTAACAAATGAGATTTTTTGGTAGTTGTAATTAATTAGTAAATTTGTACAAAAAAATTCAATACATTTTTTAAAAAGTAATGTTTTATCGTTTTTTTTGTAAATCATTTTTCCAGTTAAAAAAAGTCTTTTTTTCACTGTTAAAAAACAAAAGGTTTACGTATCGATAGCGATGAAAAAATGTCAACTTTTTTTGACAGTTGTACAAAAAAAATATTTACAATATGCGTTAAATAGAAATCAATATTTAAGCTAAATCACTCTTTCAGCATTTCAAGAGAAAATCTTTTTGAACACGAAGCATCATATCCTGTTCATTTTTCAACCGTAGGGAGATAATAATAATACTAATAATAAATGTGTCTATTTCAGAATATTCAATTTTCTAAAACATACATACTAAAAGAAGCGGAGTTCAGATAAGGCACGATCCTTGATCAACTTAAAATATGGTTACCAATCCAAAATTAAACCTAAGCTAGCAATGTAAGATATATAAAACAAAATGTGCAGATTAAAGTGTTCAAACTATAATTGTCTATTTAATATTCTTGGATATAATTCAGCCTAAAAACAAACTCAATATATTTTCAGTAACTATTTGAAAAACTTTAAAAGGCAAAACTAACTCTTCATTTATATTATTATAAATTAAAACATAAACGAAGTAATTACTGATAACGTGAACGTTGGGCCGATGTTCAGGAAAGCTTTTGTGTCTCTTATATATTGGGTCGAGAGATGAAAATTCGATACAAGTATTTCGCGGAATATTCTTCGCCACGACCCACTAATGTAAGCACATTTCGCTCTCCGAATAAGATTAAGTGTCGAGTTTTGTAATCTTTCATAACTAGTATGGTCGCGCAATGACCTGGTTGCCTGAAATATCGCTTCCTTTGATTTACTGTAAGTCTAGCGGAAGTTTTATATACATTTTAATGAGCATTTGATATTGCTCTAAGCAGGATGCCGTAGTTAAATGTTATATAATTAAATAATCTAAATTGCTATTAAGAAAAAGGTTGTGAAGTAAATTTTGTCAATGGATGGAAAGTAAACTTTTCAATTAATTCTTAAAATTCTTGGTTCTTGATATAAAAGTCTTCTAATGTAGCTTACAAGTAAAAATATTTTTTTTTAAAGTTTTATACACATTGATCATGTAATAATAATTAAAATTTAGAATATAATTATTTTCTTTTTTTTTGAGTGTGGTTTAGTGGGTTTAGGACAGAAAAACAATTCCTTTTATTATGAAATTGCCGACGTTTCGACCTATATTGGGTCTTTTTCAAGGCTAAAAACAAACATACATTTCCAGTTAATCCTTAAGGAAGAAAACTGTTATGGTAAAAATATGTTGACAATCAAAAAAAAAAAAAGACTATATAAATTTATACCCATTTTAGGGCATTCACAATACATTAATAACAGCAATTACTAGAGAAAACGAGAACAAAACATATTTATCAAAATATATGAAGTAAAAATAAAATTTGTAAATAAAATTGACACGCAAGACCACTATTCCATTAAAACAAACATTGTGTATAACAAGTAAATTAGCACCCCACATGACAGGTTAAGTTTTCACTTTAAAAAACAAAATTATTAAATACTAATTTGGAGAATAAAAGAACTTACCTATTCAAAAAAAATTAGAATTATTGTCATTATAAATATAATTCATCTCCATAACAACACAGGGACATAATATTTTATTAAATAAAATATACATCAAACGGTATCAATACCACAACGAGAACTGATAGGACAGCAATTTTAGCGAACTAAGAAAAAAAACTACTACAATAGCCATTGTTGCTCACATTGTTCCGATTTTTTTAATAATTTTTATTTACGTTCAGGCCCAAATTCTTTATACAAATGAAGCAAATAATTATACTGTATGTTGAGCCCTTGTGTATCTGCTCGACAGTTAACCGTATTATTAAGCGTTATGTAAATCATTTCACTCAAACACCGCTTGTAATAATTACTTTCTCGGTCCAAGATAGACACCTCATTAAAATCAAATGTATGATCCGCTGTAAAATGATGTTGGGATAAAGCCGTTTTTTCTGATTTATTTCTGTTTATCTCTCTGCAATCGTAACGATGTTGGTAAATTCTGGTTTTTAAGTATTGTTTGGTCATACCAATATAGCATTTATCACACCCCGAACAAGGAATCCTATATACCAAACCAGATGAAAAATCGAGTGGTACTGGATTTTTCAACCTCGTAAAGACAGCACTGACCACATTAGTGTTATAAAACGCCAACCTGCAATTGGGACTACATTTTTTAATATGTTTTTCAATCTCTTCTGATAAACCCTGAACATAAGGAAATTTATAATATTTAAAATTATCTGTATCAACTTTAGTATCATTGTTATTTAGATTGTCTTTATATTGGTTAATTACTCTATTAATTAGTGACATAGGGTAGTTATTAAGTCTTAAAATATTCCTAATGGTCTCTTCATTTTGAGAGTGATATTCTGGACTACTCAATTTATGAGAGCGGTATAACATATTTTTTATTGTGGCAATTTTCTGATTCGTTGCATGCGAGGATAAATAATTGATCACGCGTCCAGACGCTGTGGGTTTAATAAACCAATTAGTGGATAAAGTGCCATTTGTATTTTGCATTACCATAGTATCAAGAAAAGGAATAACCCCGTTAACCTCATTCTCCATGGTAAACCTGATTTTAGGATGGAAATTATTGAAGTAATTTAAGAGATTTGACACTTCGTCTAACGGACAAGCCAACAATGTATCATCCACATACAACCTAATAAAACTCAAGGAAAAAGGAAGCTTACTGATTACTTGCGTTATTAATTCATTCATAATTAAATTCGCTAACACAGGGCTAGCAGGATTTCCCATTGCCGTCCCATCCAACTGTTGATAAAATTTGTTATTGAAAGAGAAATAGCTGGTATTAAAAAGATGTTCTATTATTCGGCAAAAAAAGTCAAAAGGTATATTCGTATATGATGATATAAAGCGCCATTTCCTCCTCATAATACTCATGACCAAGTCTTTAGGAACATTAGTAAAAAGAGAAACCACATCGAAAGAGACCAGTACATAGCCTTCTGGCAACCTAACTTGTCGGCTAACCTCAACAAACTCAAAGGAATTTTTTATATTAAATTCAAAAGTTGTAGTTACTTTAGATAATATTTCATGTACAAAAACCGAGAGATTATACGAAGGAGAATTGATACAACTAACTACTGGTCTCAAACTTAAACTGTCTTTATGTGTTTTTCGTAGCCCATACAGTTTTGGAGGGACGCTATTATGTATTTTGATTTTTTTAGCCAGTTCGTCATCTATATATTTATTTAAGCACAGTTCTTTAACTAAATTGTTCGCTTGTGTTTGATATTTAGCAGTTGGATCAGAAGTCAAAATTTTATAGGTTTGATCGTCATCCAACATAGCCAGCATGCCGTTCATATACTCATCCCTCAACATTACCACCGTAGAGTTGCCCTTATCTGAGCGCATGACCACCAATTCTGGGTGTGATCTGAGAAATGACTTACATATCGCGAAATCTCTATCAACAGTACTTAATTGATTATGTTTATGATGTTTGTTACGTATAATGTGATTAGTGAAGGTATTTATGCAAGAAGCTCTAAGATTGTTTTTATCATTCTCGCTAGCCGTTTGTGCGTTGATACAGTATTCTAAATCTTTGATCATAGTAGGAACCGGTATATCTCTATTACACACCGGTAAAGAGAATTTCGGGCCTGCACATAAAATTTTATTGACTTCATTAGGCAGTTGAATGTTCGTATAATTAAACAAAAACCTATCATGTGTTTGTAGATCAAAACTTGCATATCTATTTTGTAAAACCGTGATCTTATTTAAATTTGTTTGTTTAATAGAATTAAAAAATTTATTATAGTTGTTTTTGCATGAGTTACTAAAGTTAGTAAACAGTTCATTAGGTAGTAAGTTACTCATTGTATTTTTATTAATTAAAAAAATACAATGAGTAACTTACTACCTAATGAACTGTTTACTAACTTTAGTAACTCATGCAAAAACAACTATAATAAATCCCATCTCAACTTTTTATATAGTGTGTAGATTACTTAATGCTGTCTGCTTTATTGCTTTGGGTTATCGCTATATGAATATTATGGCGAAATGTTCATTTTTGATAAATATTGCATATCAATATAAATTTTTGCGTATGGTTAATGCAAAATTAGAACTGATGCACGTCATCAATCAGCTGATAATTGTAAGTCCGTAAAAAACACTAGGAAATTAAATTTGGGCAAAAAGTAATAAAACTTTATGCGATATTAAATTTACTACAAAATTAAAGTATTCTTCTTTGATACGAACCCACTTATAGCAAATATTTTGTTTATTTAAGCTTGTAGAAATTAATATAATTTGAATTTTATTGGCTGATAGTTGGCAACACAACTGTAAATGGTGCGGTGGCGCCAGCTTGTTCGTTGGCTTTGTTTGACGTTCATGCAAAACTAACTTTAATTATTTTTTGATTCTGTGTTGCTATGCCGTCTATTTTTGAACAAAAAGTCGAGATCTTTTCATAAATAGCATTAAAAACTGTTCTTTTAGGAACAACAAAAGTGCACATACATAACTCTGTCGATTACGTTGTTTACTATTTGTGAAAAATGCCAAAGCAATCAAATAGCCGGTGCAAGGAGCTTATAGCCTCTCTAATAAGCAATTTTAAGGAGAAGTAAATTTAAAGAGTGTTTAAGGCCTATATATTTTATATCTATTTTAATAATTATTAGCTTGTAGAAGCTGCTCTAAATTTGAATATGTCCACTGTAAGGGCAGTTTTAACAATAGTTAAGCAAAATAAATTATTGGAGTCACCTAAAAGGAAACGTTCTTATTTAAAAATAGTTGTAAATGTATCAAGATTGGATATAAGTTCTATCCCTGATAGTATTTATGGAAGGTATGGAAAAAGTAAGTTGTATTATTCAAAAAATAATATTTTACATTGGTTATGCTTAAACTGTGACTTTTTTTTAAATTTTTTAGAACATTATGTAACTTTGACAACTTTAAGTAAGAAATTAAAAGACAGACAACTATTTGATGGTTGTCTTAACTCTTTAAGAAGCCTCTTAGAGGAAATAGGCTTCGGATGGAAAAAAGATAAACCGAGGCGAGGGCTTATGGGACTTTCGCATGTAGCCTTCAAACGACTGGTATTTTTAAAAGAATATATTAAAGAAAAAGAAGCATTATTATACCAATTCGTTTTCTTGGATGAGACATGGATTTTTCAGAATGGTCGATCTTGGTAAGATGAAAATACAATAAGTGTTAGATCTACTAAAGTTGATGGTAAAAGGTATTATGCAGTGAACACATATATAAACTATGGAAAATTTTCGTATATTTATCTTGTTTTTATGAAAAAAAAACTGTAATTCCCTCACTCGAATATTTTGATTACAAGCTGGCAACACTGTCGATATCTGACGTCACTTAAAGGGTATGACGTGCATCGGCTTTAATTTTGCATTAAGTATAGATTGTTATAATATACAAACACACATTCCGATCCGAAATCCTTGTTTAACCAGTAGCGTAGTTATAGCTATGTGACAACTTAATGTATTCAAAATGATATTACGCCAATGATTTTTTTTTAAAGAATTTATTTTTATTTTTAATTCTAAACCAAACGGGTATAGTAAAGTTTACATTATACCGTTGATATTTTGACTGCCATAAATACCTAACTATCCCTCTGGCCGTAAAATGCCCAAATTTATATCTTTTTGGGCAGAGCCGATGTACAAATTACCTGCATCCCTAATTGCTATACTATGTTAATTACGTATAAATGCCTATTAATATATAAATCGCATATTGATTTTTATTAATTTTAGTTTAAATTGATGCTCTGATAAGTGAAGATTGTTATATTGGTGTAATGTTTCCTAGTTCTCAGTACAAAAGCAGCAATCCAAAATTTTATGATAAATAGTAATATGTACTGTGAAAAACTTAGAAAAACCGGGATTTTTTTAAGCATCATTGGCTTTTAAAATAAATAAAGAATAGGGTAAAAGTGGGAGAGATGCCACACATTCCTTATCTCGCAACGTGAAAGAGACAGCCTTATACTTTATACAGAAAATAACTACTTATCGACGCTATTGTCGTAATAAGTCAGTGCCTGTTCGACTGCCCTTGCGTTACGTATTGTTAAAAAATATTTTTTCTGCATAATTTATTCGATGAAAATTTTAAGCATATTGTGAAATGAGGTGAGACGCCGGCTTATATGATAGGTATGTGTTTTACTATTAAATTTGAATAAGGTATTTACTATTTCAGAATTCCCAGAAAATATGTACTTCCCCCATTGCCATAATTGTGGGAGGGAAATAGCACGCAAAAAAAATCTTAATCAGACAATTAATATGTATGGCCTCCCTCCCTCGTGTCATGGCATATCTCTCACATAATGTGGGAGAGATGACATTTTGAAACTTGTGATATTTTCATTTCTAGATTTCTATTATTTTGAAATAATGTCGTGAATTGTTTTTACCACATGGCTTGTAAGAGCAACTTTCCTGCAAAAAAATTTAGATTTGATTTAATTGCATTTTTTCTTATAAAATATCACACTTGCAAAAACTATGGCGTCTCTTCCACTTTTACCCTACGTGTGTGATAAACTTGCAACAGAAAATGGACATACAGTATTGCGCCTTACCCCTACTCTTGTGTATTTAATCCAATCGAACTAATATGGTACCAAGTAAAATCAAATATTAGAAGGAGTAATACTCCAATACATTCACATTAAATACATTCGTATTTGAATTAATAAAAAACAATATTTACATTGTTAAACACGAAATCATCATCTTAACAACCCCAAAGCACGATACCTAGATTTCATTGGTTTTTACCATAGAAAATGAATCAGAACTTAACTGCGAAATTCACGGTACTTTTGCTGTATGCCTAAAATAATAGTAACCTGTATTACCGGGCACGCGTCCCCATAATATCCACTTCTTTAACATGAGAAAATCATTTTGCCTGACACACATGTCAGATCAAAACACTTGCTGTTATTGTTTTAACCACGTAGAGTATCTGCTTATCTTGAAGTCTAACAGCACACTGATTTGTCTTGACGAACCAAGGGATGTCGCGACCGCCCAGGTTGGCAGCCATACTTGTTTACTGCCAATGAGGAGATTGAAGCATCCGTTGTTCTCGGTCAAAACATCACAGAACCTAATTTACATATTTCTGAAGTCGCAAACCTATTGCAAAGCTACCGATTAACGGTTATCGTGGACGTGGAATTATTTAGTTTAGAATATAGTACGTGTTTATGTTTACAGAGGACTTGATGTTTTTCGATAACTAGAATACTGCGGGATAAAACACTAATGATTCTTAATCATAGGCCAGACATTTAGCGGTTTTTCCAGTAAAATAGAATAAAATATCTTATTGCTACGCTAGAAGACTGAAAAACTCTTAAACACGGGCGGCGTTTTCTCTTCATTGCAGCGTTGCCGATTCGCAGACGTCGTTGCGACGTTGACAGATTAATTTATGTTTAATACTTTGATTAATAGAAAACGTGTTTCCCAAACTTTTCAAGCCGACCCTGCTCCCATTTATTGCGGTTTGAAGATGTTAGGGCCTACGCAATGGGGTTAATCAGGTAGTTGATTTATTGCAGTAAATGTCAAATACATAATGTAAACTTTACTATAGTTCTCATTTTAATCGTAAAGTATAGGAAGAAAATAATTATAAAGCCATAGTTATCATTCGCGTCCTGATATCAAATTTTTTTGAGGGTGGTTTAGTGGGTTTAGGACAGAAAAACAATTCCTTTTATTATGAAATTGCCGACGTTTCGACCTATATTGGGTCTTTTTCAAGGCTAAAAACAAACATACATTTCCAGTTAATCCTTAAGGAAGAAAACTGTTATGGTAAAAATATGTTGACAATCAAAAAAAAAAAAAAAGACTATATAAATTTATACCCATTTTAGGGCATTCACAATACATTAATAACAGCAATTACTAGAGAAAACGAGAACAAAACATATTTATCAAAATATATGAAGTAAAAATAAAATTTGTAAATAAAATTGACACGCAAGACCACTATTCCATTAAAACAAACATTGTGTATAACAAGTAAATTAGCACCCCACATGACAGGTTAAGTTTTCACTTTAAAAAACAAAATTATTAAATACTAATTTGGAGAATAAAAGAACTTACCTATTCAAAAAAAATTAGAATTATTGTCATTATAAATATAATTCATCTCCATAACAACACAGGGACATAATATTTTATTAAATAAAATATACATCAAACGGTATCAATACCACAACGAGAACTGATAGGACAGCAATTTTAGCGAACTAAGAAAAAAAACTACTACAATAGCCATTGTTGCTCACATTGTTCCGATTTTTTTAATAATTTTTATTTACGTTCAGGCCCAAATTCTTTATACAAATGAAGCAAATAATTATACTGTATGTTGAGCCCTTGTGTATCTGCTCGACAGTTAACCGTATTATTAAGCGTTATGTAAATCATTTCACTCAAACACCGCTTGTAATAATTACTTTCTCGGTCCAAGATAGACACCTCATTAAAATCAAATGTATGATCCGCTGTAAAATGATGTTGGGATAAAGCCGTTTTTTCTGATTTATTTCTGTTTATCTCTCTGCAATCGTAACGATGTTGGTAAATTCTGGTTTTTAAGTATTGTTTGGTCATACCAATATAGCATTTATCACACCCCGAACAAGGAATCCTATATACCAAACCAGATGAAAAATCGAGTGGTACTGGATCTTTCAACCTCGTAAAGACAGCACTGACCACATTAGTGTTATAAAACGCCAACCTGCAATTGGGACTACATTTTTTAATATGTTTTTCAATCTCTTCTGATAAACCCTGAACATAAGGAAATTTATAATATTTAAAATTATCTGTATCAACTTTAGTATCATTGTTATTTAGATTGTCTTTATATTGGTTAATTACTCTATTAATTAGTGACATAGGGTAGTTATTAAGTCTTAAAATATTCCTAATGGTCTCTTCATTTTGAGAGTGATATTCTGGACTACTCAATTTATGAGAGCGGTATAACATATTTTTTATTGTGGCAATTTTCTGATTCGTTGCATGCGAGGATAAATAATTGATCACGCGTCCAGACGCTGTGGGTTTAATAAACCAATTAGTGGATAAAGTGCCATTTGTATTTCGCATTACCATAGTATCAAGAAAAGGAATAACCCCGTTAACCTCATTCTCCATGGTAAACCTGATTTTAGGATGGAAATTATTTTCTTTTTTTCTTTTACAATGTAGAACCAAATCTATTGTACCTGGACATATTGTGAACAATATGAAGTGTTTATTTTCCTTAAAATCCGAAAAACACCCATATTTTAATGAAATAGATAGCATACTTCATAAATTTCAAAATTCCGTTTTAAACATAGAAATTAAAATTACAATATGGAAATTTTAATTAAAAAAATTATAATAATTAAGGATATTCTCGGTTTTCTTAAGTTTCCATATTGTAATTTTAATTTCTATGTTTAAAACGGAATTTTGAAATTTATGAAGTATGCTATCTATTTCATTAAAATATGGGTGTTTTTCGGATTTTAAGGAAAATAAACACTTCATATTGTTCACAATATGTCCAGGTACAATAGATTTGGTTCTACATTGTAAAAGAAAAAAAGAAAATAATTTCCATCCTAAAATCAGGTTTACCATGGAGAATGAGGTTAACGGGGTTATTCCTTTTCTTGATACTATGGTAATGCGAAATACAAATGGCACTTTATCCACTAATTGGTTTATTAAACCCACAGCGTCTGGACGCGTGATCAATTATTTATCCTCGCATGCAACGAATCAGAAAATTGCCACAATAAAAAATATGTTATACCGCTCTCATAAATTGAGTAGTCCAGAATATCACTCTCAAAATGAAGAGACCATTAGGAATATTTTAAGACTTAATAACTACCCTATGTCACTAATTAATAGAGTAATTAACCAATATAAAGACAATCTAAATAACAATGATACTAAAGTTGATACAGATAATTTTAAATATTATAAATTTCCTTATGTTCAGGGTTTATCAGAAGAGATTGAAAAACATATTAAAAAATGTAGTCCCAATTGCAGGTTGGCGTTTTATAACACTAATGTGGTCAGTGCTGTCTTTACGAGGTTGAAAGATCCAGTACCACTCGATTTTTCATCTGGTTTGGTATATAGGATTCCTTGTTCGGGGTGTGATAAATGCTATATTGGTATGACCAAACAATACTTAAAAACCAGAATTTACCAACATCGTTACGATTGCAGAGAGATAAACAGAAATAAATCAGAAAAAACGGCTTTATCCCAACATCATTTTACAGCGGATCATACATTTGATTTTAATGAGGTGTCTATCTTGGACCGAGAAAGTAATTATTACAAGCGGTGTTTGAGTGAAATGATTTACATAACGCTTAATAATACGGTTAACTGTCGAGCAGATACACAAGGGCTCAACATACAGTATAATTATTTGCTTCATTTGTATAAAGAATTTGGGCCTGAACGTAAATAAAAATTATTAAAAAAATCGGAACAATGTGAGCAACAATGGCTATTGTAGTAGTTTTTTTTCTTAGTTCGCTAAAATTGCTGTCCTATCAGTTCTCGTTGTGGTATTGATACCGTTTGATGTATATTTTATTTAATAAAATATTATGTCCCTGTGTTGTTATGGAGATGAATTATATTTATAATGACAATAATTCTAATTTTTTTTGAATAGGTAAGTTCTTTTATTCTCCAAATTAGTATTTAATAATTTTGTTTTTTAAAGTGAAAACTTAACCTGTCATGTGGGGTGCTAATTTACTTGTTATACACAATGTTTGTTTTAATGGAATAGTGGTCTTGCGTGTCAATTTTATTTACAAATTTTATTTTTACTTCATATATTTTGATAAATATGTTTTGTTCTCGTTTTCTCTAGTAATTGCTGTTATTAATGTATTGTGAATGCCCTAAAATGGGTATAAATTTATATAGTCTTTTTTTTTTTTTTTGATTGTCAACATATTTTTACCATAACAGTTTTCTTCCTTAAGGATTAACTGGAAATGTATGTTTGTTTTTAGCCTTGAAAAAGACCCAATATAGGTCGAAACGTCGGCAATTTCATAATAAAAGGAATTGTTTTTCTGTCCTAAACCCACTAAACCACCCTCAAAAAAATTTGATATCAGGACGCGAATGATAACTATGGCTTTATAATTATTTTCTTCCTATACTTTACGATTAAAATGAGAACTATAGTAAAGTTTACATTATGTATTTGACATTTACTGCAATAAATCAACTACCTGATTAACCCCATTGCGTAGGCCCTAACATCTTCAAACCGCAATAAATGGGAGCAGGGTCGGCTTGAAAAGTTTGGGAAACACGTTTTCTATTAATCAAAGTATTAAACATAAATTAATCTGTCAACGTCGCAACGACGTCTGCGAATCGGCAACGCTGCAATGAAGAGAAAACGCCGCCCGTGTTTAAGAGTTTTTCAGTCTTCTAGCGTAGCAATAAGATATTTTATTCTATTTTACTGGAAAAACCGCTAAATGTCTGGCCTATGATTAAGAATCATTAGTGTTTTATCCCGCAGTATTCTAGTTATCGAAAAACATCAAGTCCTCTGTAAACATAAACACGTACTATATTCTAAACTAAATAATTCCACGTCCACGATAACCGTAAATCGGTAGCTTTGCAATAGGTTTGCGACTTCAGAAATATGTAAATTAGGTTCTGTGATGTTTTGACCGAGAACAACGGATGCTTCAATCTCCTCATTGGCAGTAAACAAGTATGGCTGCCAACCTGGGCGGTCGCGACATCCCTTGGTTCGTCAAGACAAATCAGTGTGCTGTTAGACTTCAAGATAAGCAGATACTCTACGTGGTTAAAACAATAACAGCAAGTGTTTTGATCTGACATGTGTGTCAGGCAAAATGATTTTCTCATGTTAAAGAAGTGGATATTATGGGGACGCGTGCCCGGTAATACAGGTTACTATTATTTTAGGCATACAGCAAAAGTACCGTGAATTTCGCAGTTAAGTTCTGATTCATTTTCTATGGTAAAAACCAATGAAATCTAGGTATCGTGCTTTGGGGTTGTTAAGATGATGATTTCGTGTTTAACAATGTAAATATTGTTTTTTATTAATTCAAATACGAATGTATTTAATGTGAATGTATTGGAGTATTACTCCTTCTAATATTTGATTTTACTTGGTACCATATTAGTTCGATTGGATTAAATACACAAGAGTAGGGGTAAGGCGCAATACTGTATGTCCATTTTCTGTTGCAAGTTTATCACACACGTAGGGTAAAAGTGGAAGAGACGCCATAGTTTTTGCAAGTGTGATATTTTATAAGAAAAAATGCAATTAAATCAAATCTAAATTTTTTTGCAGGAAAGTTGCTCTTACAAGCCATGTGGTAAAAACAATTCACGACATTATTTCAAAATAATAGAAATCTAGAAATGAAAATATCACAAGTTTCAAAATGTCATCTCTCCCACATTATGTGAGAGATATGCCATGACACGAGGGAGGGAGGCCATACATATTAATTGTCTGATTAAGATTTTTTTTGCGTGCTATTTCCCTCCCACAATTATGGCAATGGGGGAAGTACATATTTTCTGGGAATTCTGAAATAGTAAATACCTTATTCAAATTTAATAGTAAAACACATACCTATCATATAAGCCGGCGTCTCACCTCATTTCACAATATGCTTAAAATTTTCATCGAATAAATTATGCAGAAAAAATATTTTTTAACAATACGTAACGCAAGGGCAGTCGAACAGGCACTGACTTATTACGACAATAGCGTCGATAAGTAGTTATTTTCTGTATAAAGTATAAGGCTGTCTCTTTCACGTTGCGAGATAAGGAATGTGTGGCATCTCTCCCACTTTTACCCTATTCTTTATTTATTTTAAAAGCCAATGATGCTTAAAAAAATCCCGGTTTTTCTAAGTTTTTCACAGTACATATTACTATTTATCATAAAATTTTGGATTGCTGCTTTTGTACTGAGAACTAGGAAACATTACACCAATATAACAATCTTCACTTATCAGAGCATCAATTTAAACTAAAATTAATAAAAATCAATATGCGATTTATATATTAATAGGCATTTATACGTAATTAACATAGTATAGCAATTAGGGATGCAGGTAATTTGTACATCGGCTCTGCCCAAAAAGATATAAATTTGGGCATTTTACGGCCAGAGGGATAGTTAGGTATTTATGGCAGTCAAAATATCAACGGTATAATGTAAACTTTACTATACCCGTTTGGTTTAGAATTAAAAATAAAAATAAATTCTTTAAAAAAAAATCATTGGCGTAATATCATTTTGAATACATTAAGTTGTCACATAGCTATAACTACGCTACTGGTTAAACAAGGATTTCGGATCGGAATGTGTGTTTGTATATTATAACAATCTATACTTAATGCAAAATTAAAGCCGATGCACGTCATACCCTTTAAGTGACGTCAGATATCGACAGTGTTGCCAGCTTGTAATCAAAATATTCGAGTGAGGGAATTACAGTTTTTTTTTCATAAAAACAAGATAAATATACGAAAATTTTCCATAGTTTATATATGTGTTCACTGCATAATACCTTTTACCATCAACTTTAGTAGATCTAACACTTATTGTATTTTCATCTTACCAAGATCGACCATTCTGAAAAATCCATGTCTCATCCAAGAAAACGAATTGGTATAATAATGCTTCTTTTTCTTTAATATATTCTTTTAAAAATACCAGTCGTTTGAAGGCTACATGCGAAAGTCCCATAAGCCCTCGCCTCGGTTTATCTTTTTTCCATCCGAAGCCTATTTCCTCTAAGAGGCTTCTTAAAGAGTTAAGACAACCATCAAATAGTTGTCTGTCTTTTAATTTCTTACTTAAAGTTGTCAAAGTTACATAATGTTCTAAAAAATTTAAAAAAAAGTCACAGTTTAAGCATAACCAATGTAAAATATTATTTTTTGAATAATACAACTTACTTTTTCCATACCTTCCATAAATACTATTAGGGATAGAACTTATATCCAATCTTGATACATTTACAACTATTTTTAAATAAGAACGTTTCCTTTTAGGTGACTCCAATAATTTATTTTGCTTAACTATTGTTAAAACTGCCCTTACAGTGGACATATTCAAATTTAGAGCAGCTTCTACAAGCTAATAATTATTAAAATAGATATAAAATATATAGGCCTTAAACACTCTTTAAATTTACTTCTCCTTAAAATTGCTTATTAGAGAGGCTATAAGCTCCTTGCACCGGCTATTTGATTGCTTTGGCATTTATTACAAATAGTAAACAACGTAATCGACAGAGTTATGTATGTGCACTTTTGTTGTTCCTAAAAGAACAGTTTTTAATGCTATTTATGAAAAGATCTCGACTTTTTGTTCAAAAATAGACGGCATAGCAACACAGAATCAAAAAATAATTAAAGTTAGTTTTGCATGAACGTCAAACAAAGCCAACGAACAAGCTGGCGCCACCGCACCATTTACAGTTGTGTTGCCAACTATCAGCCAATAAAATTCAAATTATATTAATTTCTACAAGCTTAAATAAACAAAATATTTGCTATAAGTGGGTTCGTATCAAAGAAGAATACTTTAATTTTGTAGTAAATTTAATATCGCATAAAGTTTTATTACTTTTTGCCCAAATTTAATTTCCTAGTGTTTTTTACGGACTTACAATTATCAGCTGATTGATGACGTGCATCAGTTCTAATTTTGCATTAACCATACGCAAAAATTTATATTGATGTGCAATATTTATCAAAAATGAACATTTCGCCATAATATTCATATAGCGATAACCCAAAGCAATAAAGCAGACAGCATTAAGTAATCTACACACTATATAAAAAGTTGAGATGGGAAAAAGTTAAGAGCATAATATTTATTTAGTCATCACAATGATATTTCTAATTGGCCACGCAGTTTTAGTACACATAGTACAAAAAGAATTATACTTGGCAAATAACTACATTGTTACATGAAAATATTTAGTATAAAGTTACTTATATCTCAGAAATGTAGCGTGTCGCAATATTACAAAACGGCAGAGAACTCGCTCCATAATAAACACGTAATTGTCCAGATGTGTTTATTTATTAGGGCAATAAAAGCCTTTTTGTGTGGAAGGAAAAACTTGCCAAATTGCTTACGCTTTCCTAAATTATTTCTTTCATTCTCTTTTAAAATATCCTTAATAAAAACCATAAAGCTTTATTATGGAGCAGATTATTTCCAACTAGGCATGTATTTCTTGTAGCTCATATCACATATTAAATTAATCATGAATCATGTTTGAAAGCTACGGGCTGTTGCCAATTTAGAAAGCATTGACGCCCGGTATTATACATGTTCGGTTGCGAGTGGCGATGGGCGGATTTCTTTCAGACACATTTAACATCAACGCCGGAGTCCCTCAAGGTTCTATATTGTCGCCTACCCTCTTTTTACTATACACTAACGATCTTTTGGAAAAAACTAAAAATCTTATATATAGCTTCGCTGATGACAGCACACTTGTTTCATCTTTTACTTTGGATGCTTGGACATCGGCTGCCAGTCCACTTCTCTATAGGCAGCAATAGGTCTCACATCTCAACAAAGACCTGAAAGAAATTTTGTCTTGGGGTGACAGTAACCAAGTAGAATTTAACTATAAAAAATCCCAGGCGGCAGTTTTTCTAAAAAAGTTAATGTTGAAGAACCGGATATAATCATGTCGGGACACTCGATTCCCTTAGCTTCATCAGCTCATTTATTGGGCGTCAATTTGGATAGTCAAATAACTTGGCACAGTCATGTTGCGGCCATTGCTAAGGCAGTCTTGCAGAAGCTTAAAATACTTTTCCGAACTAGAAACCTCTATACACCCCAACAACTTGTGATGCTCTATAAAGCCCAAATTCGACCATCGCTGGAGTACTGTTCGCATATTTGGGGCTCTGCTCATAAACATGTCCTGAGATTGCTAGATTCCATTCAAAGAAGAACCATTCGCTTGATCGGTGACCATGATCTAACAAGCAACCTGGAAAGCCTTGAACATCGATGGCAGGTTAGCGACTTGAGTATATTTCACAAATATTTTCATTGCAAATGCTTAACTGAGGTTGCCCGCTTGACTCCACCCAGAGCGGTGTATGGTAGAAATACACGACGAGGCACTGCAGCCCACCCGTAAGTAGTTCAGCTTAGTGTCCCTCAAACGACACTGTTTAAAAAATTTTTCATCTGGAGAACATCTTACTCTGGAACGAACTCCCTCAGGCCGTGCTCCCCAACGACTATAATCTCAAAAGATTCAAGACCAACTTGAACCGTCTGCTGTGCACATGCACCGCTCGCAAGGCGCCATAAACAATTAATCCTGCAGTGATGTGCCTTATCATAAAAAAAATAAACAAAGTAAACATTTAGTTAAACTGCGTATCTTTCTCATTTTCTATTTTCTTAGCATAGAGTAAAGTCAGCAGAAATCTGCAAAAAGTTTAACAGCAATTTTGGTTGTTTAATGAAATAGTTGTTATTAAAAACAGAAAAGGGGTATTATTAATTAGCAAGTATTGATTGATTATTTAGTTAAGTTTTTATGAATATAACAATCAGGAAAAAGAGAGAAGAGAGATCAGGTGGCTCTTAAATGAGCACTGGTTGTTGTCTTCGGGGCTGCGGCCGACTCGTGACTAGCTCAGACGGCCGGCGAATGGTGTGGGTAAAACTAAAGGGGGTGCGCCACCTGTTTTGGGGCCCTCGAGTGGAGACAACAATACAGACTAAACTAATAAAACAGGAAACGTCACGAATATCAAGAAAACACCAGACTAAACTCTAAAATCTATTTAGAAATAATATTATATTCTGACAAACCCAAATAAGTCATCGAATTGATCATAAATTAAAGTGAATAAAAAGGCTGCAGCATGAACCGAATATACGGGGTAATACTAAATACAAATTAAAAGGGGACTATTTAACTATTTATACTCCTTACATAACTTACCAGTCGAACCGAAGAAAACGATTAATCATACAGAAATGAACTATATGGTACTGCTTCAAACAGCTGACTTTTAAAAGTTGAAAGTTACAGAATTTGAGGTTACACTAAAATGAAAAGTGAAAATATGGTTTTAAATTATGCCGGTATATGTAAAATGGTGAATTTAGAAAGCTAATAACAATATTGTGATAATTGCGGGTTAAAGGTGGAGTTCCAGAGTGGATTTCCACGACATAAGCACGTTTTGGGTGCGATGCACTAGTAGTAGACAGCACAGATAAATAGAAAAACCTAATGTGAGGCTCGCTAAACTCCATTCCACTGGCACTAAAACTGGAGAGACTGGCTGGAGTTAGGCAGCAGGCACCAGCGGTATGCCAGAACCAACAGAGTGGAAAGCAGGATCATTCAGGCTTGCAATGGCTGGCTACAATATGAGGTGAATGGTAAGAAATAAATGATACTTGAACCCTATTTAACAATATAAAAAGCAAAGCTGCTTATCTCTTGCAGAAGTTATGATCTGAGGTGGTAGTTGGCCTTTCTCGTAGAAAATAAATTGAAATTTGGGGAGAAACCCGAAGCAATTAAAACAGCAAAATAGCTTTCGGCGCTGAAGATACTTGGCCACCGATAAAATGCTTGTGCCCCCAAATTACTCACTAAAATGGCGAAAATAGCGCCAATGGTCCAAATCGCACCACTGCAGGAACCAAAGTGATCCATGAAAAAGGTTTTTCTCCTTCCAAAAAGGCGGGTAAGTTTGACAGACAGGGTTTTGGGGAATTTTAGCTTTACTTGGCAGCTTTGACATATGACAATAATAACAACAACAAACTAAGAATGGTTCATTAATTATTTTTAATTAGGAAAATATGAGGGAAGTTAGTCTTCCACACAACGCTCCTGTTTTCATAAGGGTAAATTTAAGGGACTGAAGAAGTTTTTCTAACCTTTAATATGTCATATAGCCAAAGTGTCTGTTACCATGGGTTTCGTGTTTTTAGCCTTCAAGCATAAAACTAATGCCTTTAAAATGGATTCGGTTTAGTAAGAAGATCCATATGAACTAATAGTTACCTCAGAAACAGCCTGAAGAACCGGTAGGACTAAAAAAAATATATTTGTTAAGAAGAAAACTGAAATTGTCATCTGTAGATTATTGTTTGAGCAAGGAGGCTCTGTATGAAGTATCTGTCTTGATTTTTATCATTAAAAGAATTAATTTTATGAAGAAGGGGGCGAGTTTAAAAATAAATTACTATAATTTTAATAGCGACAACTTTGACCTGTAACAAAAGGATGCAACGTAATTTAATTGTAATATTAGTTTAAACTAGAACCATAATGGTTAAGTTATAAATTTATACCGTTCTTTTTCATACCACATATCTTACACGGCAAATGATTAGTGCTCTTGTAAAAAGATTGCGGTCTTTGGCGCACTATAGCTATTCTGAATCGGTGACTGAAAGCACTGTAACCCCCGGTTAACCAACAACTCTTGGTCGTTGATTGAAAGCAATCCCATAAGATGCGCAACCTTATGGGATAAAACGTGGCAAAAATAATGCTTAGTACGGAGATGCGTTACTGTCGCGATGCACAAGAATTGTTATTCGAAGCTGGTAGCTCAGTCCGTCAAAACCTCTTATTTGTTTCAGTTAATCAAGCACATCTTCCTTATCTATAGCTATGGCATGGCGCAGACGTCGACTTGAGCCTCGAAGTTCGTAGGATTCTATCTTCAATCAACGGTTAGGGCTATGATTCTCGGTAAGTCTGCTTGGACGGTCGCGGTGAGGTACGAAGCAACTCGTCGGAGATTGGGAGGTGACATTATTCATCTAGGGTCGTTGTTCTCACTGCTTGCATTTTGCTTGCTGTATCGCTTTATGCGTTGCGACCATTAACATAATAATACATGTTGCGGCTCGCAATTAGTGCTTATTAATCATCTTACTGCTACGAACGCTAATGCATCGATAAAAGAGAGAATGGGAATTCATTATTTTCTTGCAAGATTTTTTTAAAAATATCGATCTCAGTCTGTTTAAAAAGCTTTTATTAGAAACAAGAAGAAATAAATGTGTGGTATAAATGCAAAACGCGACTTGTCCATAAGATTGTATTTTTAGAAAATTGGAAAAAACTGTTAACACGTTTTCTATAATCTGATAAAATAATTTGTAAGGATTATTTTGAAGAAAATTGTTAAATATGATTACTCAGCGACTTTGATGGATCGAAAATGATTAAAACTCTTAAAATTTAAATTTTAATATTGGACATGTCGCATTTTGAAACTCAGCGTTGGAGTTGTAGCATTTTGCATTTAACTCAAGGACATGTCGATAATAAAGAAACGTTGTTTAAGTTATTTTGCATGATTGTTTCCATTGAGTAAAAGAAATATAATAAGTTAGGATAACTTTATTAGAAAAGAAAATAGCTGCAAAATTAGTAAAATTGTTAAATCATAAAATACTTAGAGAGTAAAACACAAACAAACTGTTAAATGGAAAATATACATTCTTGTGCTACTACTAAAAAAGCATTATTAGATGCCGAGTTCTTGGTCGTTATTTTCATTTTCTTCGGCATCTTCTTGTCTTTCTGCATTTAGATCTTTATTATTAAAAATGTCTTTAAAATATTGTAAGGCGGTATTTGATGTCCAGTCGTCCCCGTAGTGTGTCTTTAGCAAATTAGAAATGCTCTTCACCTTGTCCTCTTTAACTGGCATTCCAATAGAGAGTTTCCTCGGCCTTGCTACTTGAATTTGTTTCCCTTTTCTGTAAATACCTTTTCCTTCACCTACATCGCTCCTATAGACTACTTCGCCCCTGACTAAAACCATACCTGATTTGTTTTTTGTTAGAATGAACCTTTTCGCTGGTTTGAATTTAAAATGCCATTGGGTAGTGGGTTTTAGAATTTTTTGCATCTCAGTTTTCCAGTCGAAAACTTGAAAATCTACCCCCAATTCGTAGCACTTTTGCACGTTCTTGGATAATGTTTATATATTGAGTAGGCTCTACAATCTCCGAGGTTTTTCGGACAACCTTTTCGATATTTCCGAATACCCTATCCGGAGGCATAAAAGAATGCCCTACCACAGGAAAAATAACTTGTATTTCTTGAATGTTTGGGGGCGCAGAACAACTAAACCAGTTGCAAAGCATTCCAATAAATATTGAATTTTTATTCTGCCCCCCACATCCATCGCAGAAAAGTCGAACAATTTTGATATTAGGATTAAACTCATACTTACTAAGAGTATGATGAATAGCAGACGCTATCTCGTTGGAGCCCTTTTGTCTATCCACTTCCGACCATACATAGCAATTCACATTTTTAGGTGAAAGTGCTGCCTTCGAATTTCCCATAACAACTCCGAAGTTATAAAAATTTATTTGCATTGAAAAATATGCCTGCTGATCAGGCAATTTTGGTAGAGGTAAATTCTTTTCACAATCAAATGAAAAACTGACTACTTCATCAGAGCTTCGTTTAAGGAGATCGTAGAAACTCTTAGCCTGAAGCCTATGGACTCTGTAATTTGTTATAAGTGACTGTCTTGCTGCAGGATCGTTGCAATTTTTAATTTTTTCTTTGTATTGTAGGCAAGCTGAGCAGAGATCCGTTTGCGGGGTTCTAAATCCAACATTGTAATTTTTATTAAAATATTTTCTAAAGTAGCACTGCTTTACTTTTAGATTTGGCTCAGCTTGGTTATTGTAAATCTTCCACATTTTTTTTTATATTTAGTTCGCAAGGCAAGTAAACTCGATGTGGACTGTGGGATCGGAAATAGTGACTCTCTGTGCATCTTAATGATTCAATAAACCCTTTGATAGAAAGCTTTTTATCGTCGTTTTTACTCTTAATTCGATCGCCGCCTCGATTCTCCTTTGGTGTTTTTCCTGTGTTCATGAACTTTTTCACCAGACGCAAAATTCTATCCTTCTTCACTCCCAGAATACCCAGAAACGCTTCTCTACATACTATTATCAGTTGACCATCTTGTTTTCTAACCCTATAGGTTAAGGAAACTGCTTTTGATTTATTACAAACACCTCCTCTAGCTCTTTTTCTCACAGGCGGTGTCCCAGAGCAATAGCTTAAAATGAATGCATCTTGATCAGCTTTTTTTTTACATGAATAAAATCGTTCGTGAAAGATCTTAATATCATTCATAGTAAGATGCCAGCAAATAAATGACCCTTTATTATCATCTCTATGGCCACACTGGGGAAACTCTGGTAAACTTTTTGGCGAATATCTGCAATAAAAAAGATAATTTAAATTTGTGACATCGCTTCTAAAGGGCTTTTATAAATAATTGTGAACACAACAAGTGTATTACCAACATTTTTACTGTCAAGAAGGCGAAAATTTGTTTAAAAAATGCTTGTCAAAAATAAATATACCTTGGCGGATAATAAAATCATTGAGGTAGTTCATAGTATAAACGATAATGTCATAAGAAGATAGTTCAGCATGTGTTTAAACTGTAGACTATCTGTACGATTTGATTGTACACACCTGTACTTTCCGCAATGCGCGCTTATGAGAAATATAATAAAAAAAATATTTATTATACCCACCTTGCTATTTTTGCTTTTTCCCTCTTCCATTCTTGTGGTCGTAATGATCTTTTTCTGGTCCGATTCTCAGTATCAGGCAAAACTCTTTTACTTTCTTCCGACATGTTTAACGGTCAAAACACAAATTAATACTACTATTCCAACGTCATAGTCGCGGAAGTTGGGAACAGAATGTCACGTGTTGGTAACTCACTCGGTGATTGGCCGCGTGGGACATGTCGCGATTTGAATCTCAGACATAGAACCATGTGTCGCATTTTGCATTTAACCGGAATTTTTAAATGAACATTGTAATGCGTAAATGTCGCAGTTTGCAAGTAGAAAAAGGTTGGCAGATAGAGAATTTTATACACTATAATAAATGACAAAGAAGCCATCTTTGATGAAAACTGGACATGTCGCGTTTTGCATTTATACCCCACAAATGCAAACAAATAATAATTTACCTAATATAGCTTTTTTATACATGTTGACAATAATTATTTTTATTAAAAACTCTAAAGTCTATTTACTTTCGAAATAGAAATATAGTTGTTCTTTGTAAATTAAGCTCCTTTAAAGTATTACATTATAGGAAATAGAGACATATAAAGATTAATAGCATTTAAAACAGAACCCCGTTCATCCCTACTCACAGGGTTTGCAACTCTTGCTAAACCACTAAGGAAACATATACATTCAACTCAAGATCTCTTTCAATAAACTTATATCAGCAGAAGACACCCGCGAGTTTAATTAATTAGTCGCTCGAAAATACCCAAAAAGGTGTTTTTTTGGATTTTTAGGGGTGAATTACCACTCGGATGGCACCGGGACCCCGCTCATCGTATTTTGCGCTACTCACTACCCTTACAGATGACCACAGTAAACCTAAATCAAATTTAGCTACCGACCCGTACAATTTGAGTGCAATATAATATTATTATGGTGAAAATATACATTACGATATTCATTCATACATGAAATATAGATTCAAAAGCTGACCATGGGTTCTTATTGCCTGTAATGAATATCCGCCCTAACTAACCTACCTACAAAAATCAATATTTTGTATATCTATTTACCTAATTAATAGAATATTCAGCAACATCTCAGTACAAACTAGCTGTTATTAGATAGTGAAAATGGCGAGAGATTTGAACATACCGGGTGATGCATGGCTTAGTTCAACATAGAAAATCTTATACAAATTTTGAGGTGGCTAAATATTGGCTGTCCTGTACACTTTAGAAAAAATTGGATTATAATTTTAGAAGAGGCCGATATAATGAACCTATGTGCCAAGTTTGAATAAATTTTAATAAGCCCATCCTAACTTATTCGATTAAATGTTATGGCAAAATACCGAAATTTTCATAGTTTAGGTAATACAGCAAACACCAACAAATTATTATTTGGTATTGACATAACGAAAAGTAGCGTCAGTGACAACATTTTCATTGAAGGCGCTTTAATTATAGCTGAATATGAGTCCAAATGCACTGTAATAAATAACTGTAAATGCTCAACTCAGAATGTCAATAGAGCTGAAGAAAGGGATAATAGAGATCTTGATATTTTACTGCACCTGGAGGAAAATAGAATGATTAGCACAAGGATTCTTGGGCAAGCCGTAGGCGAACATCAAACCACATTGTTGCGCGCAATAAAAAAACATAAATGTTTTCCTTAAAAGTATGAAACACATCAAGAGCTACTGCAAGATGATGGAACAAAAATCTTGCACACATGAGGAGAAAAACACGTCAACTATTTAACCTGGCGAAGATCACCGGTAAATGGGAAGAATATCACTCCGCGCAAACGAAGTATAGCAACCATATACGGAAAGCCAAACGAAACTCGTGGAGAAAGTTTTGCCAGGAGGTTGAAAACACCCCCGAAGCAGCCAGACTACACAGAATCTTGGCAACGGATCCCATAAACCCAATCGGGACTCTCCTTAAAACGGATGGGAAACACACAGAAACTGGAAGGGAGACTTTGGAAATTTTGCTCCAAAACACATATTCCAGATTCAAGTGTGATAGAGTTAAATGAACAACTTCCTGATATCTTAAACCCAAATCTAAGGGCCACTGATAGGGATTGGAAAATTGCATAGGAAGTCGTAACCCATGAACCACTTGATTGGGCAATTGACACATTTGAAGCGTACAAAGCACCCGGACCTGATGAATTGATCCCAGCACTAATACTGCAGGGCAAACAAATCATAATTCCTATAATTTGTAGGATAATAAGGGCTAGCATTGCAACTGGCTACATTCCACATACGTGGAAACAAGCCAGAATGGTTTTCATTCCAAAACCTGGAAGATATTATTCTCAACCCAAGGCATTTAGACCGATCACACTGTCGTCTTTTTTAATGAAGACGGTAGAAAGACTTATTGAGAAGCACGTAAGGGAACCCTCTCTAAGTGAGAGGAAACTACACGCAAACCAACATGCTTATCAATCTGGAAAATCGTGTGAGTCGGCACTTCATCACTTAGTATCGAAAATAGAACCGGCACTCGCAAACAAGGAAATTGCCCTAGCGGTATTCCTTGATATTGAAGGAGCCTTTGATCATACCTCCTTCGGTTCAATGACAACAGCACTAGTTGAACGCGGCGTGAGCGAGACCATCTATAGGTGGGTAAATAACATGCTGCACAGTAGACAGGTCAGCGCAACACTGTTTGGTAAAAAAGTGGAGGTATTGGCAGCAAAGGGCTGCCCGCAGGGAGGTGTTCTGTCCCCACTACAGTGGGACCTGGTAGTCGATAACCTTCTTTTTGAACTTAATAACAGAGGGCTCTATACCCAGGGGTATGCTGATGACTTAGTTGTACTCATTCGGGGAAAACACGCCCACGTTATATCAGAACTTATGCAACAAGCTCTGAACATCATCGAAGATTGGATGCAATAGGGAAAACCTCAAGGAAACCCAAGCAAGACAACGATCCTATTTACAAAACGAAGAAAATTGGAAGATCTAAAACTACCAAAACTCTTCGGAAAGGAACTGCAAATATCCCAGGAGGTGAAATATCTAGGAATAACCCTAGATGCAAAACTAACCTGGTACTCCCATATGCAGAAAATCATTAATAAAAGTAAAATGGCGCTCATGGCCACCAAAAGAGCTGTAGGGAAAAATTGGGGACTCAATCCACGCATGGTACACTGGTTGTACACGACAGTGGTTAGACCAATGACCACATACGGATCAGTGGTTTGGTGGACCAAAACCGACCAAAGAAAAGCAGAACTGGAGTTGACAAAAATCCAGAGACTCGCATGCTTTTGTATTACAAGTGCTATGAGAAGCACTCCAACAGCGGCTATGGAAACCCTACTAAATCTTCCACCCCTTGGCATACTTATCAAGGCGGAAGCTAGAATGGGGGCGTATAGACTGACCTGTAATAACACCTGGCAATCCGGTCCTGTAATCGGACATACCAGGATTACAAACACAATCGCGAACTCATTATTGGAGATGAGCAGTGATTTAATGACCCCAACCACTAACTTCCATAAACCACACAAAACCCAGATACACTGGAGCTTCAGGTCAAAGGAAGAAGCAGAACAGTCGGGTGGACTAGTATGGTACACCGACAGATCCAAGATGAAAGGAGGTGCGGGCGCGGGAATTCATGGGGCTGTTCCTAAGCATAGCACTAGCGTACCACTGGGGATACATGCCACAGTCTTCCAAGCAGAAGTACATGCTATTGAGGAATGCCTGCGTGAGAACCTGAGGAGGGGCTACCGAGGTAGAAACATCTCAATTTTCACGGATAGTCAGGCAGCAATAAAAGCTCTAGCATGCTATCAGATCAATTCAAAGTTGGTCTGTAACTGTCTTCAATGTCTTCAACACCTGGCTAGCAGCAATGTCGTAACACTTGCTTGGGTGCCGGGGCACAAGGGCATAGAGGGCAACGAAAAAGCAGATGCTTTGGCCAGGCAGGGATCAATTACTGCCTTCATGGGGCCAGAACCGGTTTTTGGGGTTCCAAAAGCCTCGGCAAGAGGATGCGTAACTAGGTGGGTAAAGCGACAACATCGGTCATATTGGAAGCACATTTCGGGGCTAAGACACAGCAAATTAATGCTGAATAACCCCTCAGAGGCAATGACCTCTGAAATCCTAAAACTAAACCGAAACAAGCTTAGAATCGTGACAGGCCTCTTAACGGGTCATAGTACTCTAAGGAAACACATGCGCACCATGGGCATATATAACGACGAACCCATATGCAGGCTTTGCAATGAGGAGGAGGAAACAGCCTACCACATTATCAAAGAGTGCTACGCACACACGCTGGAGAACAACCCACCTGGAGAGTCAAATCCCCCAGGGGGTATCCCCTGAAAATCTCTGATAAGGGGCTGCTCAGCCTAATAAGGGTGACTAACCTTTTTAATGAGAAATCGAGCAACAAGCGTCACAATAAGTCTCTTTAGGCTGCGGTGTAGAGGTAGTAATACCCTTGGCTTGCTGCCTGTATTAATCATCATCATCATCATCAAGATGATGAAGAACGAAGAATGGTATTCTGTTTTGAGGTAACGGAAAGAACAAATAATAATAGGAATTTTTTGGAAAATATTTGTTTTACCGATGAATTTATGAACAAGACGTTCATACTCTGACGCAATTTCTAAAAAAAATAAATGTTTGGGCGGAAATTGTAGAACATTACATTATTGGACCATTTTTTATGGAAGGCAACCTTACAGCAGTAACCTATTTCGACTTACTACAAAATTGAATTAAATTCTCGCACTAGAAGAAGTTGTACGCGAAAATCAGAAGACCTTGTATCAAATGGATGGTTGTCCATAATTCTCTGATGGTTACGGAATACTTGCAAAATATTTTTAAAGGAAATTTATTGGCCCACGGCATCTAATCCTTTGGCCAGCCAGGTCTCTTGACCTTTCGCCAAACGACTTTTTTTTGTGGAGTCACTTAAAAAATTTTATTTATAAAAGCGTAAAATTTGAAATCTATACCAGCTAAAAAACTGTATTTCGTTAGAATGTGACAGAATTTCTCAATATCACCTTAGTAATGTTACAAGTAAAAAATTGAGTGTCAAATTTAACGCTCAAGGATGGTACATATAGGACCACACTCAATAGGGTATATTAACCAATCAGTATATCTTGTAAAAAAGACATTTTTGACTGTTTTTTTTTTTTACTTTTCGATGAGTACTAATAATAATAATAATATTAATAAAGGCTTTTTATTAATACGTAACAATAACAACAACAAAAAGAAAAATACAAAAGGTGGCGAGATCCAGCATAGCTCTTCATCTAACCACCAGACAATTACATTTCAAAGTTTAACAATAATGTCGAAAAACTAAAAAATAATTACCTTAAGTAATTTCAAAAGTAAAGAAAAAAAAACTACCAAACTACCCATGATCCGGAATTGGCCGAAAAAGCGCAAATATTGGATTTTGCTTAAAATAGACAAGAAAAACAAAAACATAAAATATAAAAATATAACGTATGTAAAAGTTTGCTAGAAAACAATTCAGTCTCTCTCACTTAATACGCACTTTTTAAGATAATTCTTAAAGCTGTTTACAGATGAACATGATTTAATTATAGGTGGTTAGTTATTATATGTTTTAATAGCGTTATACGTAAAGGAGCGCTGGAAGGCGGTACTAATTATTCTAATTTATGGGTAGGTATATATATATATACACTATCGTGTGTAAATTAAACTTACAGATTGTAAACCTATCCTTTTAGGGTGTGAAAGAAATAATGAGTGGTGTAATTAAACCATTTTTTAATGGTAATTTGTGATTAATTAGTGTAAATATCATATTATTGTTGTAGTGTAAATGTGTTTTTAATGTAAAGTTATCTTTAATTGTTATATCCAGCTTTACGTCAATTTTTGACAATAGCGTAATAGAAATTATTTGCTGGTGTTTGCTGTATTACCTAAACTACGAAAATTTTATAATTTTGCCATCATATTTAATTGAATAAGTTAGGATTGGCTTATCAAAATTTATTCAAATTTGACACTTGGGTTTACTATATTGGCCTTTTCAAAAATTTATGATATACTTTTCCTCTAAATTGTACAGGGGAGTCAATATTTAGCCACCTCAAACTTTACATGGGATTTCCTATGTTCAACTAAGCCATGCATCACCCGGTATATTTATGGTTTTTGCTAAAAATCAGCTATATTATAAAATCTATATATTCTTTTCACAGAAAACTAAACCAAAAACTGCAAGAGGAAGGCACTACCCTATGCTAGTAGCATCATTCCATAGGCACACAGTTGGCTCTGCCTTACAACGTGAAACGTGCAATTGTAGTAAATTTCGCTACGAAATTCGCAAAAGCGGAAAGATACTTAGACACTTTTAAAATTTTTTTTTACAAATTTGTTTAATTTAATGGTAAAGAAAATGGTAAAAGCTAGATTTACAATTTTTATAATAGTTTGTGCAAGAAAAAATGCTCAAAAAAATCAGCACGTCGGCCCTAGGTCAATTAAAAAAAGTGGGAATGCATTACAGGACATTTATATCGTTTCCAATTTCAAATTCATTGGGCTGTAAATAAAGTTACAACTAACTTTCTGCTATATACCGTCCACGACCGCAGCCCTTAATAAGATAGTTTTGACGTCGGATCATTTTACACTCTTCTCATCACATATTATAGGCATTTACTGTATTAAGGCAAAAAGTTTGTCACTATCTTTTAGTCAGACCCAATCTTTGAACGCGCCCCGCCGTTTTACGGCTCTTCGGCGAGGCTCTAGAGTCTAAAGAAAAGAAAAGGGACCTTACAGTGCACTTCAACACATAATGTATAGATACATATGCGAGATGTTGCACGCTGCGACATCTCGTGGCAATTGAGCTATCCACCCAACCAGACCAACGCGTTCAAGGATTGGATCTGATGGAAAGAAAAGGAACAAAGTTTTTCCCTTTATACCGCGTTTTCGGTTCGCAGAACCGACAATTGACTCGCAGCGTCATCTGACATTAGATACCTGCTTGTGCGGGTTCCAGTCCAGCGTTAGGTCTTCTCTTAAACCTCGCTGGTCTGGTTGGGTGGATAGCTCGATTGCCACGAGATTTCGCTACGTGCAACATCTCGCATATGTATCTATTTACTTTATTCTTAGAGCAAAGTTAAACCCGAACTCGAACCAGGAACCTCGAATAAGGATATAAAGAATACAACGAGAATATTAATTTTTCTATTAGGAATAATTGCCACAAACACAATGATGTTGGATTTTTCTGTATAATCACTTCAAACAGCTTCATAAAAAGTTTTAAAGTCAATTAAAACTGGCTATGCCCTCAATATCAATTTGTTCTCACGTGCAATTCATCGGCGATGACGTTACTAAAGTTGGAGGTTTCTTAGAACGACTTTTCGCTGATATCATGCATGTAAAACAGTTAATGAACGTTTTAGTTTTATTTGACTTCACTGTATACGTATACACGTATTCGTATTTTCCATATATCATTACAAATACTCAAGTGAGCGCGTTCAGCAATAATATAAGTTAAATAACTTTCTGGCTTTGTAAAGCATCTCATTCAAAATCACTTCAATTTCTGTAATATACCTATATGGTTATAATTTTCCATCGCTTCCCTTTCTATAGTTACTGCGCTTCCTATTATATTACAGCAAACATATTATTCGGAACATACGAAATAATAATTGTTAGGTGATCTTCATGCATAGTTGTTTCGCAAATAAATAATTGGTCGGAAGGATATAGGTAAACCTATTTGCCAGTTAATGCCGAGAGCTGCAGGAGTACGTTACAGGTACCCTGTTAACAAGCTAATGGGTGTTAAGAAATATTTTATAACACCTTTTTATTGATATATCACTCATAGTAAAAGCCTTTCTCTCATTATAAGAAAATCATACTATAGTTTGCTGCATGATTATTTTATCTGCAATTGCTATATGAAACGACTTTATAATTGATATAGCCATATCCATATCTTAATTTTATGCCCGTAGAACAAATAACCTTATATAGGTTATATGTATTGACTACCAACATATCTTACTAATGACGATTCTAATTATTTTGCCGCAATATGGCATGCAATTATACATATACAAGCATCTGTAGCTTCCTTATTACCATAGCTATAGCACAAATTATGCAGTATTGACAAATTACTAATACTTCTTGATTGACATGGATGTTTCCTATTTATTATGTGGAAAGTGTTTGAGGATGGTGAATTAACAGCAAAACCTACTAGACAAGTTAAAGCACTTACGAGTTACCATAATAATATAGTCAGTAAATTTATTTAAAGAGAATACATTAAATTAATGATATTCTTAATAGTAACAACATATTAATTCTCACATCTCCGCTTAAACGTCATACCTAAGAAAACCGTATCATTGTAAATTGGACTACTCTCCACTAAAAGATGCTAAGCGTTTTTTTTTCGACCTCTGAAAATATCCCAAAACACACAAGTAACTGCATACAGATGGTAACTATTCCTCGCAATATGCGTAAATGTTTGCACGCTGTTTGGTTGCTGTGCCAAGCTTTATGTAATATTATATTTCGTTACAAGACTGGAAAGTACTATTTTATAGGACAATGTTGGCAATTCCAGGGGCGAGCCGTCAAGCGAGCCCTGAAAGCCTGCGTCCCACTAATGTACTTTCCGAATGTGTGTTACGTATACAATTTTCTTATAAGGTCAGTGGCGTACGAGAAAATTTTAATAATGGCCTACAATGCAGCCTGGTCAAAATGAAGTCGACCCTATTACTAACTTTTTATTATAAAGGCTACGAATTCAACTAAATTAGTAGGGTTATGTAGTTATTTACGCTGATTATTATGCTAATGTCAAAAAAATAATTGAACGTCAGATTCACGTAATATTGATAAAAATAGGGATAGAGAGTGAAATTCTAAACAAAGTTTGTTCTTTACTATATATCGCTAAAATTAATAATAACAGAGATATTTTCATTTCATACATTTGCCATTTCCTATCGAAGGCGGCAGCGTATCGTATTAAACGGTCTTCCTCGACAACCTATCCACGGGAGAATAACCCAAAAACACAAAACTGATACATGTAAGAATGATTAGTGATTTATAAGTATACCATTTATAATTATGTTAGTTATAGTATCGAGTTCTAAAAAATACTGATAAAAATTATTGGAAAATTTTCGTTGTAGCCTTAAGAATGGTTCGCCCATCGATGATATTGATTATATAATTTATTATTGTAGTTTATCGACATTATTGTAACGTTTCTTATAAACGTTATGTTTCTAAAATCCCCAAATATAGATATAGAGAGGAGTAAGGTCTGGTGAACGCGGAGGCCATAAAATTTATCCGCTTGTAGCTAACCAAAGGTGTCCAAAAAGTTTGGTAAATAGAGATGCAGCAACAACGTCGATCTGCTAAATTAATGCTATCAAAAAGGTCCTCCGTTGTATTTCTCAATAATTCTACACAACGTTTATCAGTCAGAGTTCCTTCATAAAAAACATCGGTTCAAAAACTCTCTTTGAAATGATAAGGCCACATTATACGTTTAAGCTAAAACGTCTCTGCTGATTACAAGGGCGGTAACGCGAAAGATTTACGCCACTCTACTAATGCAAGTTTTTTCTATTAAGCATGCCTCTATTACTGAAATTAGATTCTGTTACTCCATAAAATAGACCACTGACAAAATTTCTCTCTTGGACACCTTGCATTAAGGAGTATGTTGGTCTATACTTATAGGGTACATACTTGTGCTTTTTTAATACGTTAAAAACACTTCCTAAACATAGTCCAAGATCTCGAACACAGCCTCTTGTAGAGTTTTCGCGAAATACTTATACTTAAAATATGCCAAAACATCTATTTCAGTTACTTCGTTGATTATAATTGTTTCCTTTGGCATAAATTTTTCAAAAAATCATTTATTGAATCAAGACTGTCTGTATAATATTAAAAAATATATCCAGCCTGGCAAATGCATTGGCATGGCTATGTAAGTTTCAAGCAGATCCCATTTCTCAAAATGTGTAAATACTATTTTATTTCAATAGTATCGAACTTAACTTGATCATGAAAAATTAACATATAATGATGTCAGTGGAATTGGAAAATTGCATTAAATGAAAGTATCTCCGTTATTACTAATTTTACCGATAATGTAGTAAAGGACACATTATTTTGTTTCGAATTTTAGCCTCTGTCAAACGATTATAATAGATTTGGCATTCCATTTTTAACAAAAATACATTTTTGTCAATACCACATGATTCTGACGTTCAATTGTGTTTTTGACATCAGCATAAAAATCAGCGTAAAAAACTACACTACTTTACGAATTTAGTCGGACTCGTAGCATTTATAATCAGAAAGTTAGCAATAATGCCGAATTCATTTAAACGGGCTGTATATTGATATAGTTGTAGACAGACACAAACTCTGTAGTCAGGAAAATTATTAATGAACTAAAATATTTAGGCTAAATAATTTTTGTTGAAAAATTCATTGCCAATAAAAGTGGGACCGGTAAAGCTCTTATTTTACTGGTCTCTGTTCTTTGCTTTCTGGTCTTGATCGGTTGAGGAATATTTTCCGGTTAAAAAATTATCTAGAAAGTGCTTGTTTCTCGATCGATGGAAAAAAAAGTTAACACACAGTTTGGTCGCTATGTCGCATTGTGTGACAAACCTGACAACACGGCCCTTTAAAAAATTGTTATTAGGGAATTAAACATTCGCCCCGCGCGCCCTTCTTCATTAAAACTCGATGAAATTTCGAAATCAATGGTCTAGTTGTAGAAAAATATTTTGAAAATTCGTTTCCAGAACTTGTTGTAGAATATACTATTGTCTTCTTTACAAATTGAGACCTGAGGTCCGTTACAAACAGGAACTTAATATGTGGTGATAGCATGCTAGTTTCCTCTGAAATCTGTAAGTAGCTAGTAATTTGACGGATCATGGAACATTTCATACTAACCTGCATGGGTTCCGAGGTGCGGATAACGATAACTATACCTATTGCGGAGATCTGGATACTGCTAACTACATGCTATTTGATTAAAAAAGGGGAAACAGAGATATCTATTATACCTTCTACTTAGACCTGAGGGTCAAAGCTGATGGTATATTGCTCGACCTGTACCTGGAAACGGCTCTTCTAAAGAAGAGAGTAAAAATGTTTGGAACATTCTTCACTTAAAAAATCTTATAAATAAATAATTTATGGAATAAAACTCAAAGTCTGCTCCACTAATTTAATAAAATAAATTCATATTATATGCCCATACATGTTTCAAAGGCATAAACCTTCATCCTCAGTGGGTAATTATTAAGATGTAATAAAATGACCAATGACATTGTTACATTATAAACTGAAAGGGGAAGGAAAAAATACAATTAGATAATGTGAAAGCAACACAGGTATCATCAATAAAAGTTTATTATATGGAAAAAGATATTTTGTAAAATTTCGAGATTAATATTAAACCGCAATTACAGTGAGATAAAAGCTAGTGACTTACCTTATGTTGCAGAAAATTTTTTTTTTAATTTTTATAAGGAAACATATTGACGTAAATTAATTAACTAATGCAATTATAACGAATAGTAATAAAAGGTTTTTTAAAAATTATTTTTTTTTAGATTAGTTTTATTTTTTTATTTATTTTTGAACTTATTATAAATATTTTGTAGTAACTGAAAACTGTTTATAAATGTAAATCATGTCAGGAAACTAGGATGTATAAATACAAGGTACCATAAACGGATAAAAGATGGTGCGGTATGACAGGGTAGTTATGAAAACCGTAATGACATAGGATAACATTGATGGTTTAAAAAATAAGGTTATGTTTGAAATGTTTAAGAATTTAAGAGCATTGAAAAAACTTAAGCAAGTAAAGTTAATCTGATCATTAATGCAGTGTAAAGAGGGATTGTTGAGAGCCTTCTGGATTTCAAGGATCTCCAGGAGATTCATTGTAGTCCCCTTTTCACAAACATGGAGCACCTTAGCACTGGTAGGAAGATCAAAAGAATGGTTAGAATTGATAACATGATTGGCGAAAGTGGATCTAGAGTTTATATCAGTATGGTTTTTGTTTTTTTCAATGATTTTAAGATGTTCATTGACTCTGGTTATGATCTTCTTACCACTCTGGCCTATGTAACAAATATTGCAACCTGTATGAGAACAGGATATGGAATATATGCCTGACCTGTCTAAAGTGGATATCCTGTCCTTTGATTGTACTACAAAACTGCGTAAGTTCGATTGAGTTTTAAAACTAATGTTTATATTATATGATCTGAAGCTATCTTTTATTTTATAGGATATGTTATTAAAGAACGGTAGTGAAAAATATCTCAATTGTTGTTTTTGGATTGGTAAACAAAGTTTCCTGTTGAGAGATCGGGACAAATGTTTATAATAAAGTTTATTTATGAAATATGTTGGATAATGGTTATTATATGCTATTTGTTTGATCAAATTAAGTTCGGTTATGAAGTTTTCATGGGAAAGAGGGATATTGAATAATCTATGAAAGAAACTATTGAAGGCAGCTGTTTTATGGCTGTGTGGGTGATTTGAATGAAATGGAATGACCAGGTCAGTACTAGTGGGTTTGTGGTAAATACCAAATTGTAATTTGTTATTCTCTTTTTGTATAAGTAGGTCTAAGAAGGGAATGGAATCATTAGACTCAATTTCCATGGTAAATTCTATAGAAGGATGTAATGTGTTGAGATAGTTGAAAAAGGATTGTAATTCTAGGGGGGACCCTGTGAATATAACAAAAGTATCAACATATCTGGAGAAGTGGATGACCTTATTAAAAATAGGATGTGTTTCAATTTGTGATTCTAAGCTTGCCAAAAATATCTCTGCTAAAAGAGGACTAAGAAGTGAACCCATGCCTAACCTGTTGGTTTGGAGAAAAATCTATAATTGAATTGGAAAAAGTTTTGTTTGAGAACAATATCTAATAAAAGGCAAATATTGAGGACATGATGTGTGGGAATAGAGAGATTACAGAATAAGAGGTCTCTAACAAGCTTAATACACTCATCAGGAGGGATACTGGGGAATAAATTTTTTACATCGAACGAAACCAGAATAGAATGTTCAGGAATGTTGATATTCTTTAATCTGTTGGTTAATTCATATGAGTTTTTTACAGCAAACCTACTAGAAAAATCAGTTAAGTCAGTTAAAATGGAGTTTAGCCATGTTGCAAGTTTATGAGTAGGGGAACCGGAGTAGCGTACTACTGGACGTATTGGAATGTCCTTCTTATGGATCTTAGGCAAACCGTACAAAAGTGGAGTTTGTGGATTCATGGGATATAACTTGCTCTTGTCTGTTTCAAATGTATTTAGAGTATCATTAGTAATTGAGAGGATTTTCTTTAGATAAGTGAAAAAATTAGGAGTTGGATCAGAAGGAATAGTGGAAAAGTTGTTAGGGCTCAAAAATACTTCAACTTTGGCAATATATTGTTGTCGATCTAAAACGACTACAGTACTGCTCTTATCGGCTCTCGTTAAGACCAAATTGCAATCCGAAATCTTTCGGCGAAAGACAGCCAAAGTATTATTCCGTTTAATATTAAAAGGGTTAGCCGGATGTTGTAAGTCATTAAATTTGTTGAGAACAACTGTCAGTTGTGATCTGACAGTATGTGTTTGAGAAGACGAGCTGACACTCTCCAAAATTCTCTGATGCAAGTGCCAAAAGCTGTAAGTTCAAAGGTGTTTTTCTGATTTTAAATTCCACGATCGTGTTTTAAATTTATCTTCCACCTCCCTGACTAATGAGGAGGTGGATCTTTTGTGTCTGGGCTTAAACTGCAACTTTAACTTCACCCCAACACCTTTGAACTTACAGCTTTTGGCAGTTGCATCTGAGAGAATTTTGGAGAGTGTCAGCTCGTCTTCTCAAACACATACTGTCAGATCACAACTGACAGTTGTTCTCAACAAATTTAATGACTTACAACATCCGGCTAACCCTTCTAATATTAAACGGAATAATACTTTGGCTGTCTTTCGCCGAAAGATTTCGGATTGCAATTTGGTCTTAACGAGAGCCGATAAGAGCAGTACTGTAGTCGTTTTAGATCGACAACAATATATTGCCAAAGTTGAAGTATTTTTGAGCACTGACAACTTTTCCAGTATTCCTTCTGATCCAACTCCTAATTTTTTCACTTATCTAAAGAAAATCCTCTCAATTACTAATGATACTCTAAATACATTTGAAACAGACAAGAGCAAGTTATATCCCATGAATCCACAAACTCCACTTTTGTACGGTTTGCCTAAGTTCCATAAGAAGGACATTCCAATACGTCCAGTAGTACGCTACTCCGGTTCCCCAACTTGCAACATGGCTAAACTCCATTTTAACTGACTTAACTGATTTTTCTAGTAGGTTTGCTGTAAAAAACTCATATGAATTAACCAACAGATTAAAGAATATCAACATTCCTGAACATTCTATTCTGGTTTCGTTCGATGTAAAAAATTTATTCCCCAGTATCCCTCCTGATGAGTGTATTTAGCTTGTTAGAGACCTCTTATTCTGTAATCTCTCTATTCCCACACATAATGTCCTCAATATTTGCCTTTTATTAGATACTGTTCTCAAACAAAACTTTTTTCAATTCAATTATAGATTTTTCTCCCAACCAACAGGTTTAGGCATGGGTTCACCTCTTAGTCCTCTTTTAGTAGAGATATTTTTGGCAAGCTTAGAATCACAACTTGAAACACATCCTCTTTTTAATAAGGTCATCCACTTCTCCAGATATGTTGATGATACTTTTGTTATATTCACAGGGTCCCCCCTAGAATTACAATCCTTTTTTAACTATCTCAACACATTACATCCTTCTATAGAATTTACCATGGAAATTGAGTCTAATGATTCCATTGCCTTCTTAGAACTACTTATACAAAAAGAGAATAACAAATTACAATTTGGTATTTACCACAAACCCACTAGTACTGACCTGGTCATTCCATTTCATTCAAATCACCCACACAGCCATAAAACAGCTGCCTTCAATAGTTTCTTTCATAGATTATTCAATATCCCTCTTTCCCATGAAAACTTCATAACCGAACTTAATTTGATCAAACGAATAGCATATAATAACCATTATCCAACATATTTCATAAATAACCTTTATTATAAACATTTGTCCCGATCTCTCAACAGGAAACTTTGTTTACCAATCCAAAAACAACAATTGAGATATTTTTCACTACCGTTCTTTAATAACATATCCTATAAAATAAAAGATAGCTTCAGATCATATAATATAAACATTAGTTTTAAAACTCAATCGAACTTACGCAGTTTTGTAGTACAATCAAAGGACAGGATATCCACTTTAGACAGGTCAGGCATATATTTATTCCATATCCTGTTCTCATACAGGTTGCAATATTTGTTACATAGGCCAGAGTGGTAGGAAGATCATAACCAGAGTCAATGAATATCTTAAAATCATTGAAAAAAACAAAAACCATACTAATATAAACTCTAGATCCACTTTCGCCAATCATGTTATCAATTCTAACCATTCTTTTGATCTTCCTACCAGTACTAAGGTGCTCCATGTTTGTGAAAAGGGGACTACAATGAATCTCCTGGAGATCCTTTAAATCCAGAAGGCTCTCAACAATCCCTCTTTACACTGCATTAATGATCAGATTAACTTTACTTGCTTAAGTTTTTTCAATGCTCTTAAATTCTTGAACATTGAAAACATAACCTTATTTTTTAAACCATCAATGTTATCCTATGTCATTACGGTTTTCATAACTACCCTGTCATACCGCACCATCTTTTATCCGTTTATGGTACCTTGTATTTATACATCCTAGTTTCCTGACATGATTTACATTTATAAACAGTTTTCAGTTACTACAAAATAAATACTTCACTCTCTCTTGTGACTGGCGTCCAAACTTCATCTTGCTCATCCATTAGGATAATACTTTAACAGAGGTCTCTGTTTTTGAATTTTTTAGATTTTGTATTAGTTCATACCTTGTCTAACTTATAGTGTATATTTTCCTTCTTTATTTAGTTGTTACTCCATTCGTCTAAATAGAGTTAACTTTGACATTGTCGCATTGAGACGAATTTTACCGTTTTTTGAATAAAATATAAAAAAATAAAATAGAATAATCCATTCTCACTTTGGCTATATAAAAATTTTTACCTACCATTTGGCACGACTTCGCCATGATGATCGTACCCTATTTTGCTCTTGATTTTATTTTCCCAGCCATATTTGGGTTTTATAATAAGTTCAAAAATAAATAAAAAAATAAAACTAATCTAAAAATCATAATTTCTAAAAAACCTTTTATTACTATTCGTTATAATGCATTAGTTAATTAATTTACGTCAATATGTTTCCTTATAAAAATTTAAAAAAAAATTTTCTGCAACATAAGGTAAGTCACTAGCTTTTATCTCACTGTAATTGCGGTTTAATATTAATCTTGAAATTTTACAAAATATCTTCTTCCATATAATAAACTTTTATTGATGATACCTGTGTTGCTTTCACATTATCTAATTGTATTTTTTCCTTCTCCTTTCAGTTTATAATGTAACAATGTCATTGGTCTCTTCATATTTTATTACATCTTAATAATTACCCACTGAGGATGAAGGTTCATGCCTTCGAAACATGTATGGGCATATAATATGAATTTATTTTATTAAATTAGTGGAGCAGACTTTGAGTTTTATTCCATAAATAAAATATTACTCCACTGTGAGATGGACTACTTCCATAAAATTATAAATAAATAATAGATACACAACAACAATCCAATAACAATTTTTGAGATCAGACAATAAATTTAAATAACATCTTATCTGACAAATCTGAGAGAATATATTTTAGTTAATACTTCGTTGAGGTGACGGCCTGGTCGCGTGGCAGCATTCTTGCTTCCCATGCTACAAGTACCTGGTTCAAGCCCGGGCTGACCCAGCAGACTTTTTCAGTTTACAGGGCCCAGGTCACCATACTACGTAGTGTTGTGTAGGCAACACGCACCGACAAATTCTTAACGGCACTTTAGTCTAGTAGGTACTCTAGAAACGGCATGTTGTCGAAGGAGGGACCCTTGAGCCAAATGAAGGATGATCAGTGATGCGGATGGTGTCTGATATTAGTATGGTTGAGGTAAGAACCTTGACCAGAGAATTGGCGGCAGAGTCTGGAGTGCACAGGTCTGATGCTGTTCTGGATGGTTCGAGGGTCCCGGCGACATACATAACTCTCTTAGCTGCACACAAGGACGTTTAAGGGCCGGCTCGTCGAGGTTTGTGGTGAGCAAAGAGACGTTAATAATAACAAGACCGTAAAAATACTGTTGCCGAGAATAATAGCTGTTGGTTATGTTGTGGTTCGGAACCCACGTTAAACTGTAGGTCCCGTCTGGTTGACATTACCCAGACGTTAAAACGGGGTTGGCAAAAAGGGTCAAAACTGGCCTACTTACTTGGCGTCAAAGCCTTCCCGTCCACTACTACTACTACTACTACTAGTACTTCGTTTGTGGGTATATTATAAAAGCAAAAGAACTAATTAAGCCTGACGCCTAGAGTAAACATAAACACCTCGCCGATGACTGATGCCCGTGAAGTAAAGCGATTGGTCAGTCGATCACGAGATGACAGGGATGCATGGACATGTGTCAAAGTCAACTCAATGATAATTCTGGAATTTTGAAAGTTTGAAAGTCTAACATGGGCACAAGAGCCATTGTCTGTGTTTTTACACCCTTGAGCTAAGAGAATGATACTTAATATCATAGATTATTTTTAAAAATTGAAATTTACCTGTTACAGCATTGGGAGTCAGCGTAAAGACTATACAGAAAGTTGTCTACGAAAAGAAAACAAAAAAAATGTGAACGATAAAAGTCAAGATTGAAGAAGAAGTTTTGCTGAAAAGGTGAAAATAGAAAAAGAAAATGTGATTATATGAGTTATACGGAAGATTACTGGTCGAAATTTAAAACGGTGTTATTTTTAGATGTGTTGTGGATATTTGCAAATGGAAGAAGGGCAAGAAGAATTTACAAAAGCGTTAAAAGAGAAAAAGACATGGTTCGGAGAAGCAATTTTGATGGTCCTTCAACAGGATTTGTTCCAACTACAAGTAATTATTTTTTAGAGTTGTTTGACAATTTAAAACCACAGCCAGAGGATGTAGGAAAATTCCAAGAGCAGCTGAAAGTGATTTTGTTATTTTCGATACTGTTT
Organism: Polydrusus tereticollis; assembly: GCA_963920685.1. NCBI lineage: Eukaryota > Metazoa > Arthropoda > Insecta > Coleoptera > Curculionidae > Polydrusus > Polydrusus tereticollis. The sequence goes on from OY987329.1 coordinate 93,873,843, forward strand.
GCTATGATAGTACGAATCCCTGGATTATCCCAATGCAAGACGGGAAAAAAGGGAGATGTGCGCTACCAGATTTTGTTATTGGAAAGGTCGTTATCTTAAGTTAGCCAGATTTGGCTTTTAGTTTTATACATTATTCGTGTATTCCTTTTCGGTAACTATTGAAGCTGGGTTTGGGTGTTCCTTTTTCGTTGTTCTTCCAGATATTTATTGCTTCTTTGTTTATTTTCAATATTTCTTAAGATTAATTTGTTGTAATTTTTGAATATATTCTATTTCATTTAGTTGAGCTAGGGTGGGAGCCAATCTTTAGAGAAACGGTGTTAGTGTAGAGGATTTGAACGTATGTGTGAGTTTATTATAAGTCGGTTGGTCGATACGTCTGTCCGTCTATGGTAGTTTGTTTAGCCATGTGTTGTACCATTGTCTCTAAGTTTGCATCGTAATATGTACTAGCTCTCACTGGTACATGTCTTTGTGAGATAGTTATGTTATTACTCGTAACGACTTATTTTGTATTATTTGTATTTTTTTGAGTCTCATCTTCTTTACTGTGTACCACGTTAATGCTTCGTATGTTAGGACAGATCGTATTATTGTCTTGTATATTGTGAGTTTTGTCGAGTTGTTAACTTCACTACCTCTAGATATTAAAGGATACACTGCCTTCATTTGCTTTTGAGCTTTTTTAGTCTATTATCAATGTTATCATTCCAGGACATTTTTTTTGTCGAAGACAAGGCCCAGATACTTAACTTTGTTGCTCCAATTAATTGGTATATTATACTTTAACCCTGGTCTCGGATAGTCTTAGCCCTGCCTTTGAAAAGTGAATTGCCTGCGTTTTATACCTATTAAGTTTGAGCGTCCATGTTTCAAGCCACTTCTGCAGGATCAGAATATTTATTTATTTATTTATTTAATTAATTACAGACTCTACAGATTATGCAATCCAATTACAGAGTAGGAACAATTACACAATCCACTAATCTAAAATATGGCGTTATAGACGTAAAACCACTCTAAAGGGCGCTCTTGAGGTGGTAGTCATAGCAGTATCATCAGCAAATAGATTTAGTTGCGTGGATGGATCACGCGGTACATCAGCTGTGTATATATTATACAGAATCGCTGCAAGGGGCGATCCTTGCGAGACCCCCGCTTTGATTATTGTTATTGTTGATACTTATTTTCTGACGACACCGCGAGTGACCAGTCCTCAAGACATCATACCAATAGCCTGATTAGGTAATCAGGCATGCCTGCCCTTATTAATTTCATTATAAGTCCGTTGTGCCAGACCTTGTCAAGTGCTTCAGAAATATCGAAAAAACTGCTCCTGTCGACATGCGGCGGTTAAATCCACTTAGGATATTGGTTGCCAGTCGCGATGTTTGTTGTTGAAAAGGTCGTACAATACCTATGGGGTAAATGCAATTTCGAACTTTGCGTCACTTGTTTTAAACCTTTTCATACATTCCGTACTAATGGAGAAGAATAAATAAATTTCCACTTTTATTCTTGGGATGCGTCTAGTGGTTCCATACGGTGGTGCGGTGTTTCATTACAAGAAATAACTGACTTTATGTGTTTTGGCTGAATTACTGTTGATTTAGTGGATTAAGTGACGATGACATTTTATTATTTTGTTAAAAAGTATACATTTAATTTTATTTTGGCATTATTTGCACTTATCATAAATATGAACCCTCAAATTTGTAGCCTCAAGTATGTACATATTTTAGAAACACTATGTGGCTATCTTCACATTGAAGCATACATATTTTATTTCTCCTGGTATATCTGCAAATAGTTACAAAACATTGTGCCTGATTGCGGCCCCGGGGAATTTTAATTCCAAATTTGAGCTCACTTGCCATTACTTACGCGGGGTGACAGGATTATTTAACTTTATTATAGTAATAATGATTTTTTCAGGGTAAATAGAGCGAAATTATTTTTAACCTTATAATAGTATCTGATATAAATAGTATATTCAGTAAAACAATTCTCTACCTGCTAACGGACTGTTAAATTTTCTTGCCTTGTTCAACTGAATAAAACTCATAAAATCTAAAAGGGTGGGCGGCTTTCAAACAGTAAATATCCCCTTTTCAGCAAACAAAATATTATATCTCGGCTCGGTTGCATCTCACTTGACATCGACAAACCGATAAAAAGGTTCTTTTAGCTTTGAAATGGATTTTTCGCGACTATGGAATAAAAGTTTACAAAAATACTGTACTTTTTACTATATTTTACATTTTTATTTACCACAAAAATAGCGTATTTAATTTCATGCCTAAAGAATATTAAATAATAATGCTAATTCATTACGTATCATCATAATTAAAGGGCGGAATATATGATTGTTTTTTGACCAAATGTGCATACTGGTATGCAATATTTCTCAATTCATTATAGTAAAATAGAGTAAAGAAACACCGGTGTCCAGTATAAAACTGAAAATAACCTTAATAAAAAGAAGATTTAACTACACTTGCACTTTTTAACAACTCTTTACTTTGCACAACACACTGCAAATCGTCATCTAAATTCAAAATTAGTCCTTTAATGATTTCGAAATGTTCTGCGTAGAATAATGCGGCCTTAATCCGTGTTTCCCACCGAGTAATCACAGGTTCTGGAGGTAAACTAACTCCTGGTAATCCCTCCTTATACATCTGCACTCTTAGAGGTGCTTTTAGAAACACTTTCTTTACATTTTAAATTAATTTATTTACTAAAGGATATTCAGTTCTGACGGTTTCTGCGACTCGGTTTATTTCATGGTAAAGCCAAGTCACATGTACCATATTGGGATAAAAGATTGTTAAGCTTTGGTCTACTTTTACCATATACGGTGCTGCATCAGACAAAAGCACTAAAAACTTCTTATCTGGGACTGAATTTGGTAAGGAAAAGCTTGATAGGGACTGCTGAATAAATCGGATTACGGTCACATTATTAGTTTTGTCTAGCTGCTTAGAAGCTATTAAATATGGGTTTGCTGCTTTATCTTCTTGAAGTGCTCCAATCATAAGATGTGCAATATATCTGCCACAAGCATCTGTGCTTTCATCAACAATAATTTAAAACTTTTATCACCCAGAAAAGCTCTAATTTTTTCTAAAACGGTTTCGTATACTGAATGGATATTCTTCTTTCTGAGCATGGTTTCGTTAGGAATGGTTTGTTGACAATACTTTTGAAAAAGTCCTCTAAATTGCGCATTTTGCAATTTTCTTAAGGGTATGTTTACTGCGACCAAAGCCTTGCATAAGCCTTCTTGAAAAATTCCCTTCTCAGATTTCGATTTTTCTCCAACATTTTGAAATGCGCTTTTTATACTCAGCTGAACTGGCTTATATTTAATTTTTTGTAACTTTGATTTATCCAGCGGTGTTTTCAAATGTTGATCGATTTGGAACTTCTTTTAGCAAACAATAATTTTTGCACAAGCTTTACAGAAAACTTTTTCGCCACTAAAGTCTAACTTTGGGAAATTTTTAATCCACGGAAACATTTTCGCCACTTTAGACATTTTGAACACAAATTTGAAATCACTAGTTTCAAACTGAAAATACTGAAACCTTTCGATAACCTAATACAGAAGTACGTTTTACAACCCGATATAAATACGGTTTGTTAAGCAGGTAATAATAAGGCATTATTAAATTACAAAAAATAACCCCTTACAATATACCTGCAATCCCGGAAACCCCTAATAAATACCTTGTGTATAACCAAAATGTAAATATTAATTATTATTATTATTATTAAAAAGTTAGTATAGGCGGCGGAGTCGTTTAAACTTAATTTGTCACATTGGTTTAGTTCTGCTTACAGACGAAGTACTTACTTCATTTATTGCTGTAGAGGATCAATTGGCTTCAGGGCTTCAAAAGCATGTGTCTCTAGTTGAGAAGACTTGATCTTCAAAAATGTCGGGGTCATAAGCGGCGCTTATTTAGGATTTCAACAGAGAATCAAAAATGTAGCTTTACATCAGAGTGGTCTACATTTTGCGACTTTTTCTTTCTTTGGTCTCACCCTTTTAAAATGTTGTAAATGTCAAGAAAATGACGTATGCAAAATTTCAAGTTATTTAATTAATCCAATATGGTGCTGCTGATGGCATGAAATACAAAGGTTTTTAAATTTTAAAAGTTTTATTATCGTAACTAGCATTGATTACATAGATTACATATATATATATATATATTATTTAGGTATTATAGGTATAAAATAATAATAAATTGTACCTAAGGAATAACGCTATCATTTATTCATACAAATAGTTTGTTTTTATCACTTTTAAAAAGTTTCCGCAAGTATCGTCTTACTGACATTTTTAATTTTTTTTCTATATGAGTTTAATACGCCTTTCTGTATCATCCACTACGAGAGCTTTTATCATATTTCTTTTAATTTCAACAGGGACCTCGTTATCAAAGAATGATACTGCGCAAATCTTAGACGATAAATACCACAGGTGATTTTTAATTTTTTCAACAGCAGCTTCAGATACCTGTGGATCCATAGTTTTATATTTAATAAGATCTTTGGCAAATTAAAGATCTTAATATGGAACTTTGTTTGGACAGGGAGCGGTGAACTAAGCCTTAGCGTAAACTTTGACGATATAAATTAATACGTCTCCGAAACTCTTCCTTTCCCTAACTGTTAGTGTAAACCTGGTCCCTATAATGATACATTTTTAAACCATCTAGCGTACATACTGGAATGCTCCAGGAGCACGAATGGTAAATTCTACATTGTCCTTTCCTAGAGATAACTGGGTCAAATGTCAAAATTCTCTATAGTCGTCGCGAGGCTTCTGGGAATCTATCAGAGAGCTGCAACTATTTTTGTGGTTATTATATTTTTTCTTCCTACCAACCGTTTTCTTTCTGGTTCTGAGGGTCCTGGTTTCTTAAGATCTACTTTCTTGTCATAAGAATAACTTGTATGCTAGCTGCTAGACGACGCTACAAGGCCTTCCATACTCTCATCGATCTCCCAGTACTACTAGCTCTCTGTTCTCTCTCTTCACACCTTTGCTCTTTTGCAGTTAGCTTCTTATCTACACCATACATAAATCCTGGACGATCTTTTTTTGGTTGACTCACTAAACAGTGTATATATATTTTAACTTTTAACATTTGAGATTCGCTTGCGTGAGTGATGTCAAACAAATCGTTTAATTTATCGACAAACGTTGTTTCTTTCTCCTTTGCGGCGTCCGTTGCTTTATGAGAACTTTCTTGCACAGCTCTTAGTTCTTTATATAAGTGTTATAATTATATATTTTTTTTTATACAACGCTATAGGTCTCAAAATAAAATACGGGCATTGTTCCAGAAAACAAGTCCTTCCTCAAATTACTAACTTAGCACTTTAATGAATATTTAATTTAATTTAACGTAAGTTAAAGAACAGTACACTTAATACATCTTTATTGGAAGGAAGTTTACTTCCAATAACTTGTGAGCTGTAATTGCGCATAACACCCAAGTATCTTTTCTTAAACTTAGAGTAGTCGACATGACAAAAGAGAAAAACACAGCTTACGCAAATCACTTCGCAAAACATAACCGCAAATTTAACGTTCTCTCTTCGAAGGATAGATTAAAACTAATCCTTGCTTTGAAATATGAATTGAAACTGAGCAGTAACGGCAGTTCGAGGGAATTCTTGAACCTAGAAAAAGCAGGTACATCGGCAGGTAAGTAAAATAATAATAATCTTTTGAAAACGTCAGACCTTCCCCATAAAGCCGTTAAATTTTGCAATGTTTAATCATAGGATCATAAATATCTAAATACATTGTTATACATCATAATATTCTTGTCATTTATAAAAAGGATGATCAAAATTCTTAAATTCAAATTATGTGTGTAATAAAATAGTTTAAATAAGGGGTACACCTTTAAGAAAAATACTATACTTTAAACCCGTATTGTTAAGAAACAAAATAAGAGAAAGCGTGATAAAATTAGCTAAGATAATTTTTTAAGGCATCATACTTTCGGTTGTTGGCCGCAGCCCTTATTTATATTTTAAATAAATTCTGTTCATTGGATATTATTTTTGTAGCTAAACAAATAAATACCTTTGGAGGGTGAGAACACAGAAATGCAAAAACAAAAAAAAAAGTATATAAGGATGGGCCCCCTTACTTTACATGCACATCTTGTATATTGTGCTACTCTTAACTTGAATCTTCTTCAAAACTATTCAATCTGTATATCATTTATTTGGCCACAGTATAAGTCCATAGGAGCGAATGTGAGAACGGTGCACCCACTTTGCAAACCTTGAATCCAACTAGCTTTTCTGGAAGGCACGACGCTGCTCGTCCTTTGAAACAAAGGGTTTGCTATAAACTTAGATCTTTAAGCTAGATAATATTGAAAAAAAAAAGTTCTCCAGCATTGATGTTAAATTTGCCTGAAAAAAATACGTTCATCGTCACTCACAGAGAACGGGTCATAAAGAAAGCTTGACATTCATGAATAAAATTGAACCGGCATTCCGTATGCTCTCACTTTAGTTAGGAGCCCTTCATGTCATACTCGGTCAAAGGCCTTGGAAATGTCCAGTGCTACCACCCGGGATTCCCCATGATGCCTTATTGCGTTATCCCAAACGTAAGTAACATAAGCGAGATGGTCTCCTGGTAATCTAGACCTACGGAATCCATACTGGCGGTCACTAACAATGCACCCAAACATACCCAATTTTAGGTAAAACTAATTATAAGGTACACCAAATAGCCGTTATATGTCACTAGGCGTTAACTAAAGAGGACAAAATATTTTTAAAACGATTAAATTCCTCAGGCCCAAACTTATCAAATGATGGGGTGTTATATTCAGCTAATGAATCACCTAACTTATTTTTGCTGAATTGATAAAAGGGCGATTCCGCTCATTCAGTAAGTAAATAGAGAAAGTTTAATGAAAACCATTAAAACTTGATGTTTTATTAAAAGCGAAGGAAACTTGTCATTTCGACAAATTAAACATAAATAGCTTAGTAAAATGGGTTGCTTCATTCTTCAAATAAAATCCATCACGCTGGTTTTCAAAATAAAGGGGAGTATACAGGGGATTCATACTGATAGCTTATTAGACGTTTATCTCGAATCAGTCAACGGGACGATCTCAGCGGAGTTGCCGCTTCTACTAGAAAGTAGTAGCAACTTTGAGCTGTTAAACGAGACACCCTGCTTATTCACTTATTGGTACAATATCTATTAGTTTCTCAAAAACTTATTATTTTCCTTTACATATCAATTAATATCAATTAAACTACTAAGATACTAAGGCACTGAAATTTGGTTGGATGACTTTTGGCTATGAGCAAAGCTTAGTTTCAAAATACAGCCTAGGCCGGTAACAAAATATTCCCATATAGAATTTCGTTTATTCACGTCGTACAGGGTCATTCCTCATATATCGACACCCCATCTACAGCAGTTATTTGGCGGGTTGCAAAAAAATTCTAGAGGCAAAAGATTTATGTTTAACTCTATATTATTAGAATTCACTATCAGAAAAGACAATGGCACATCGGAAATGTAATATTTCTGCATAACTATCATTTTTTTAAATGGAACACCCTGTATATTATTCGATATTTGGGTAGAGCTTTTTTTTCTGATTTCAAAAATATATAGTTTGTCTATGTTTGGTTAAGAGGTTTTTGAGATATTGGGACTAAAAATAAAATAAATAGGGAAGTAGGAAAACCGAATTTATTGATAAATAACGTATTTACAACTGCTCAATATGACCTCCATTTCTATTGATGCACTCTCTATAATCTTCTTCTATTTTATTTATAGCATTAACGATAAACTGACTCTGATTTTCATTTGTATCATTAATGTAAAGCAGAAGTCTTTCTCGCATTTCTTCAATATTTTCACTACGATGTTCATAAACTTTATTTTTTAAAAATCCCCACAAAAATGAATCAAGGGGCGTCAAATCTGGGCTGTTTGGAGGCCATTGAATTGGTCCATTACGGCCAATCCATGTTTCATACTTTTCATTTAAATAGTTCACTACAGGCAAAACGTTGTGTGGTGGGGCTCCATCCTGATGCCAGATAAGTTCTTGGTATTGCCGTAATGGTAAGTTTTCAATAAAATTTTCAACTTCATTTGTCAATATATTAAGGTATCTTTCGCCAGTCAAGTTCCCATCATATATAATTGGGCCGATAATTTTATTATTTAAGATGCCACACCACACATGTAATGATTTTCGGCCTTGAAATTGTATTTCTCTGAATGCATGGGGGTTCTCGGTAGCCCAAAACCGAACGTTTTTTCGATTATAAACGCCTGAAGTAGTGAAGGTGCTTTCATCAGACCACAAAATTTTCCTAAAAAGCATGTTGTCTTCCTCTTTCCGTTGTAACATTTCCTGACAAAACATCATACGGCTATTTTTCTGAGCCTCTGTTAACTTCTGCACAGGCAATATTTTATATGGATGATAACCATTTTTTTTTAATGTCGTTAGAATTTTTTTTGCAGATTTTCCGAAATAATTTTTTGCGTCTTCTGCCGATCTATGTGGGTTTTCTAAAAACAAATATTCTTATTTCTAGACTTGTAATGTAACAACAAACTATCAATCTTACCTACAAAATACAACAAAATGTTTAATTCTTCCTCTTCATTACCATTCACTGTTCGCTTCTTCCTTTTAAGATCTTTTCGTTCCCTGAATCCCCTTTCAATGGTTTTGAAAGTACTTCGCGCTGGTACTGCTCTTAGCGGAAATATTTGCCTATGTTCTGCTCTCGCTGCTGATGCGTTATTATTATTTTTGTAAAATAAACTAAGAATATCACATTTTTCCTCAACCGTGTAAGGCATTTTGACAATGACATGAATGAAAATATTGACAAGCAACAATAAATTCACTTGTTTTTAAAATCTAGACGACGCGGCACGGCAATGAATTATGATTCATGGCCAACTATCGTTTTTTTTTATTCAATAACGTTTTAAAGACTTTAGGGCCCAATATCTCAAAAACCTCTTAACCAAACATAGGCAAACTATATATTTTTGAAATCAGAAAAAAAAGCTCCACCCAAATATCGAATAATATACAGGGTGTTCCATTTAAAAAAATGATAGTTATGCAGAAATATTACATTTCCGATGTGCCATTGTTTTTTCTGATAGTGAATTCTAAAAATATAGAGTTAAACACAAATATTTTGCCTTTAGAATTTTTTTGCAACCAGTCAAATAACTGCTGTAGATGGGGTGTCGATATATGAGGAATGACCCTGTACATACGAACAATCTTTCAATTTATTCTATTTTATTTTCGGTGGCAGAAAAAATAGTATGTGCATCTCGCAGGAAAATCATATTCTCCTCCTCCTCCTCCTTTTTATTTTAAGAGACCAACGTTCACATTGGTATAGAAAAAGTCAATGTCAGCTACAGACAACTATGAAAAAACGACAATTTAAATTTATAATTACAAAATATATACAGGGTGGTGATAAAGTTTGGAATAATAGAAATATTTCTGAACAGGTTAACTTAAAAAAAAAACGCTCAGACACGTCGATTTTTATTTTTATTTCTGCATTTTCTAGCTAATACTAGAATATACAGGGTGTAACATAAGTGAATTATCACGTCAATGTCACTTTTTGTAAATAGAATACCCTGTATATTATTTCATTTTTTGATTCTACTCAAGATTCTAAGCAGATTTCGTTTATGATACCTATCTTCAACTGTTTACGAATTATTGACAATTGAAAATTAGACATCTTCAATGAAAATAAAAATATAAATTGAATTGTTTGAGCGTTTTTTTTTTTTAAGTTAACCTGTTCACAGATATTTCTATTATTCACAACTTTATTTACATTCGTATAGGGTGTCTCAAAAAATCAGTATCAATTTCAAGTTTGTTTTTATAAACGAAATGACACTTTTTTAAATTTTAAACATATTATTTTATCTAACTAACATTATTTACAATAAAGGAATATGCCTGCCTATTTTAATAAATGTTGGAAGTGGTATCCATTTTCAAGTCTTCTAAATTTTGCGGTATATTTTTGTATACTCTCTCTTTAACGTAGCCCCATAAGAAGAAGTCGAGCGGAGTTAAATCGGGTGACCTTGGTGGCCACTCTATTTCGCCCCGTCGGCCTATCACACGATGATGAAACGTATTGTCCAAATATCTTCGAATACTTGCGCTGAAATGGGCAGGAGCTCAATCTTGCTGAAACCAAAGCCTAGTATCTGGAACATTTTGATTTGGAAATAGTGTAATTAAGGCAGGTACAAGCTCTTCCTCTAGAAATGACAGGTATCGTTTGCCATTCCATGTCCCCTCAAAAAAATATGGCCCAATGATTCTATTCTCAAGAATTTCCGCCCAAACATTAATTTTCTTCCTATACTGCGTATGTCCCTCTCTATACCATTTTCGATTTTCATTTAACCAATAACGAAAATTTTGCTTATTTATTCCCCATTAAGGCAAAATGTGGCTTCATCAGAGAAAATCACGTTTTTTACAAAATTATTATTATTTTGGCAGATATCCATCATTACCTCACAAAACAGATTCCTTCTGTCCGGATCATCGTCATATAGCTCTTGAACTATTTTTATTTTATAAGGACGCCACTTTTCTTTTCTTAAGAACTTCACAATAGTTGAATGATCCACATCAATGTTGTCTTGGTTTGATAGACATCTAGTACTTGAATGAGGATTTTCTTCCAGCGACATTAAAGTATCAATTTTAGTGTCTTCAGGGATGCCTGGTCGTCCTGAACGCGGCTTGTCTCTGGCATGTCCGAAATTAACAAATTTAGTTATTAATTTGCTTACAGTGGCCTGACTGATTGGCTGTCTCTCCGGGTATTTATTATTAAACACCTCACACACTTCTTCTTGCGTTCGAGTTTTATCTCCACAACCAGCCATAATGAGGATCTCGATTCTTTGCGTCTCTGTTAAGAACATTATGATAAAACAATACAAAATAATCAAATAATCACAAGGCGTCAATTTAAAAAAGTGTCATTTCGTTTATAAAAACAAACTTGAAATTGATACTGATTTTTTGAGACACCCTTTACGAATGAAAATGAAGTTGGGAATAATAGAAATATCTGTGAACAGGTCAACTTAAAAAAAAAACGCTCAAACTATTGTACTAAGTATTTTCATTGAAGATGTCTAATTTTCAATTGTCAATAATTCGTAAACAGTTGAAGATAGGTGTACGACATAATAAACAAAATCTGCTTAGAATCTTGCGTAGAATCAAAAAATTAAATAATATACAGGGTATTTTATTTACAAAAACTGACATTGACGTTTGATTTATGTAACACCCTGTATATTCCAGTATTAGCTAAGAAAATGCAGAAATAAAAATAAAAATGGACGTGTCTGAGCGTTTTCTTTTTAAGTTAACCTGTTCAGAAATATTCCTATTATTATATACTAAATTACAGTTAAGATAACAAATCACAATTTTCTTAAAAAGTACTTCTTTGCTTGCTATGCTTTTGATTTGTCTAGGCACCTTATTGGTAGAGTTTTGTTCCTATGTAGAATGGGCTCCTCTCAAATAATGTCATGTTGTGCTCCGGTACAACAGAGTTCATATTGTAACGCGTCTTATAATTATGAATATTTTCCATGGATAACAAACTATTTAGATTATTTTTTACGTACATAAGAAATTAATTATGAATTTAATCCCGAAATAATCCCTGATTGACAAACATTAAAAACAACCTCATTGGTGGTTATTTTAAATAAAATTCTATATCGGTCAGTTGGAAGGTATACTTTTTCCAAAGTCAGTTTGATGAATAAAAACTCGATAAAAAAGCTTCGACCGGGCTTCAAAGGGACCGGCATCATAATCGGGGTTGCCAGATCTTTTTTTAAAAATTCTTTATCAATAACTTTCTTGTGAGCTAGTTTGCAAATCTACTTTAAATCAAGAAATTTGCAATGTCAAAGATAGAAAGAACAAGCCATTCGTGAATATTATAATAATTTTTTTAGTACTTCAGAAATAGAAACAATGTTCAATATCAAGGCATTATTTTAACTATGTACCTGTGTTTAAAAAAGAAAATCCGGAAAATACTGAAAATACGCTTTGTACAAGAATGTACTTGTAATGAATTAACACAACTTGGGTTTTATAAGAATTCACAACGTAATTAAATTGGGGACTGTAACCGGTCATTCCATAAAGCGCACACTAATAAATCAAAAATTCAAAACGGCCGACAATACTACAAGCGATTTTATTCTGCGAACTATTTACAACTTTTACGGGGATAATATTAGTGCCAACTTGAGAACTGGTTCGTGATAAATTGCGAGTTTACAACAACATTGGGTGATGCTTTGTTAAAATGTAGCTTTAAACATAAAAGATTAGATAATCTAATGGTTATAATGGAATCCCCGCGTATCATTGAACTACGACAGGACTATTTGCGCAAAATAAAGGAGTAACATAAATCTGATAAAAGTATAATTTATTCAGACGAAACTTGGTTCAATACTCATGATGTTGTTAAGTATGGTTGGGTAGATAGTACAAATTGTACTTTTGATACACCGTGTTCGAGAGGAAAACGCGTTATCATGCCGCAAGTAAAGATGGCTTTGTACCTAATGTGGTGCTCTTGTCAGCAAAAAATATCACTCAATAATCAATGTTTTTGTTTATTTGATAAGAGTTCGATCCTTTTCACTTAAGACTGCCATTAAGTACGGATCAGCTGTCACGAAGCGTACAAAACATCAAAAATAACATTGTTTGTTATTTTAATAACAATCATGGATACTCTGATTTTTATTAACAGTCATGAATACTCTGATTTTTAATAACGGTTATGGATGCTGCGATCATTGTTCAAACGACTTCAAATTTCCAAAATGATAACCGCAATGTTTTAGTACATCAATGAACAAAATAAATTGTAATTCTTGAATTTTAAAATCTTTCACAATGAGACCTATACTGGAGGATTTTCGATAGTTAAACTACCAAAAAAACGTATCACCTGAAATTTAAATAAATCAGTTTCCATTTGCAACGAACATAAGCGCACGTTTGTTGAAAAAAAGAATAATTCGGCCCTGTTCAAAATATTTTCATAAAAATTACAAATTTTACTAAGACGATTTCAGTTCATCATCACTCCAAAAATAAATAAAATCAGTGCAAAATGAAAAAAAAATATTCACAATTAAAAAGTGTACTCCTTTAATTTGAGCCACAGTGTATATAATGTTAAAACCACTGTACTGGAAAGATATGTTTTTACTTTAAAAATAATGTGTTCAAACCAAAATTTGCATTTTGCACTACTTATAATAAGGGTTACTTCGAGGCAATAGGAAGCACACTATAGATTCACAATATACTATTGTCAAGAAGGGTTAAATCAACTTCTTTCACTGTCGTTTTCAAGATGGCAGTAAAAATAAATTTAATAATTCCTTAACATGGTATAGTAACTAAACAAATAATAATAGGTATAGCGTACCGTAATGTATTGCGAGAATAAAAGAATAATTTACGAAAAAAACACGACAAGATACTTTTTATACTCTTCATTGGCTCATCTGATAACAGCCGATCAAAAACAGGAGCCTTATTAAGCCTATACATAAAATATAACAAGCAAAATGTTTTTCCAATGTATTTTACTGAATCAGAACCGACAAGACGCAGATAGGAATCTATTGGGGATTGAAATCGATTTGTCTCCAGTAAAAGGCAATATGCAGCGTATTGGAAATAAAATTAGAAGGATTTCTCAGGTGATATCATATACTTTGGAAGTTTTGACGTAATAAGTAAATTGGTTGCTCGCCGTAATTGGATTGCTAGACTGGTGCAACTATTGTTTATTTTCGTTATTTACCCTGAGAATCGCAAATTATAAGTTTATGACTAATATAGCAAAAAATGGAGTTCTTTTAAAAGATAAGTAGTTCAATATTGTCAAAAAGTAAAAGGAGATGTTTTATATCAGTCGTTAATTTATTGCTAATTTATTTTGTTTATGCATCTTTTAAGCTGTTCCTGTTATACATGAATAGTTGATAGATCATTTTAAAATATGCAGAGTGTTCGGAAAATGCGTTATGAAATTTTAAGGGGTGACTGACTCTACATGCAGAAATAATGTTAGTAGATCATTTGGCGAAATGTCGAAATCTCCATGGTTACCAAGGTACAGGGGTTTGAATTTGATTTTATAATTTCAGTTTTTCCTCATACTACATATATTTTCGAACCGATCCATTTGATACCCGGCACACACACTAAACTCGAGCGACTATACAATTTGAAGATAAAAGTGCTTCTGTTCAATACCGCTTCACTTTACCGGAAATATAAATATTATTTCCGTCATAACTTTTTTCTTTTGATAGTTAGAGCAAAACCAAAGATGCTGCTTAATTGCAATTAAAAGCATAAAAAATAAGTTACTCTTGATCAAGGCCAATTAACCCCACCGTTTAGCCACTAATCGACATCAAAGTTTTCATCGCTCTAAACCAAATGCCCACGCAATTAAATGTAATCGCGGCAAATCAAGTGGCCTGGTTTCAAATTATGCGAAATTTTACAACTAAGTAATTTATTTTATAAGTTTATTAGTACGTTTTTTAACGAGCAAAACTCAATAGGTACTACTTTGAAATCTAGAGTCTATGACAGTAATTAATAAAATATTTTAAAAAATCATAGAAAATTTTCAAAATGTTCTCCATTCATTTCTATATATTTTCTTACACTCATTAAAAGATGCATTCAAACGTGAAAAAAGATACCAACTCTATTTTTAATAACATCGCATCCATTTATTATTCTTTGACGCAAATTATTTATGTCATTTACCGGCGTCTCATACACCAAAGCCTTTAAGTAGCCCAGAAAAAGAAATCCATAGGATTAAGATGTGTAAAAGGTAAAGGCCCGTTTCGTCCGATCCACCTATTAGGAAATGTTTCATTCAGGTATCTTGGTACTACTAAACTAAAATGGGGTGGAGCGCCATCCTGAAGAAGCCACTGTTTAGTCTGGTTTGTATGTCAACATCTTCCAACAAAGGTGGTAGTGCGTTTTAAAGAAAGAAAATGTAAATAAACTTCTCCGCTTAAAGGGCCGTCAAAGAAATGGGGACCTATTAGGTGATCTCCTGCGATTCCGGCCTACACGTTTAAAGAAAACCGGCGTTGATGTCGGCTTTCTACGATGCAGTGTGGGTTATCATAAGCCCATCGATAACTATTATGAAAATTTATAATCCCATCTCGCGTGAATCCTGCGTCGTAGGTAAACAATATCCCTTTTTGCAACGCTATTTTTCTTGTACTCGTACCTGGATTTTCCTCTACTCTTTCGAGAATCCTTTCTTCCATATCGACAGTTCTAATACGCCTTGGTCTGCCTCTATCACCCAAACTCTTTTTAAATGAACCTACCTCGCCAAGCCGTGTGTAAATACTAATAAAAGTTCGGGCACATGGAGCATTTCTATCAGGATAAGCTGCGATATAAAGCCATCTAGCCTTTTCCGCATTCCCATTTGCTTGCCCGTAGCAAAAATGGATATCACGGTACTCAACATTTAAATATTCTCGTTCCATTTTAACTTCGTCTTTTTATGACAAAAAAACTCTACCTATCTTAACTTGACAGTAAAATAAATTATTTAGTTTTCAAATTTCGCATAATTTGAAATTAGGCCACTTGATTTGCCGCGACTACATTTAAATACGTGGGCATTTGGTTTAGAGCGATGAAAACTTTGGTGTCGATTAGTGGTGTTTTTTCATTTCACATTATTTACCGTACCATCCTTAGATTTAAATATTAATCTCAAATTCAGTAATATTACCGCCACCTGTTGAAACAGGATTGAATTTCAATTAGGGTATCTGCAACCTGACCGCGGCAGATATGGCGGTACCGGTTTTATTTCTTTTTTAATAAAGATGGCACTGGTCAACCAGGGTGATCTTATTTTTAGTCCGGGTCATGACTGTCTCTTTCTAACATTAAAAGTATTCATGTTTAGCATTTTCCGTCTCTTTCTTCCGCACTGTTAAAATTTATAGTTTATCGTGCCTTTAGTGGATTTTATAGATACGTTTATATTTACATAACCTGTTAAAATTTAATGAAATGTGCAAAGATTGAATTTTTATTATTTTTGTTTAATAAATTATTAATTAAAATGGATGTTTTACCCGCGAGCGAATCGAGCAGGGTGTAGACTTTTTTGTGATGAGTGCGTGACCTATAAAGTGATCTGTAATTGGTCCACGTGAGGTCGCAGGGATATGTAGAGGGGATTTTTCTTCAGCAGGAGGACTGAAAGGTAATTTTTCTGACTCTAGTGTTCAGGCTTCTGCACAGGCAAGTACTAAAATTCTTCTTTCTTAATTTTTTATTTTTTTTTTGAGTTTCATCATAGAACCCCGAGCTCAGTTGTTTTATTTACTTTAAAATTATCTTTTAATCTTACCCTAAAGATTGATTAATCATTTTATCTACTTATCTTGTCTTAAAGGGCATAAATTGTCTCTTTAAAGATTTACCTGGTCGCCATTTTGTGCATAGGCACATGGCACCCCTATCTTAGGTTTTGAATCCTAGAGGTTCATTACTTATTCTATATTTTGGAGAACTTAAAGAAAAAGCTTCACTGCCCTGGTTTTTAATTTTTTTTATACTTTGGAAAAGAAAATAATTGCTCTTAATAATATAGAGTCGGCTTAGGCCATTTTTGTAGTTTATTTCCGATGAGTTTAATTTAGAGAACCGAGCATAAGTTTTAAGTTGCCATTATACATAGATTGATTAATAATTTTTCCTACTTATCTCTTAAAGGACATAAATTGTTCATTATTATTTCATATATTGGATAACTTAAAGAAAAACTTCACTGCCCTGGTTTTTACTTTTTATAGATTTTGGAAAAGAGACTAATTGCTCTAATATAGAGTCGGCTTATGTCACCTATATAGTTTCTGACCAATAATTCTAATTTAGAGAACCGAGCATATTTTAAGTTGCCATTATACATTACGCTATCTTTGGTAATTGATCACTGGGTACTAAGTTTTTTTTTCTGATGTGTTAATATCTGAAGATTTGTCTCAGGGGTTCTATGATGAAATCTCACTGCATATCTCTTTAAATTTTCATTTATCTCTTGCTAATTTAGTACCTATTACCTGCCTTGCCTGTGCAGAAATCTTTCCTAGAGCACTACTTTATTTTTTTTTTGCTCTTATTGCTTTTAATTTTTTTGTTATAAAATTACTATTACCTACTTATCTTGTCTTAAAGGACATAAACTGTTTCTTTAAAGACTTACCTGGTCGCCATTTTGTGCATAGGCACATGGGCACCCCTATCTTGAATATTAGAGGTTCATTGCCTATTTTTTTTCATTTTATGCTTGTATGGCTACAATTTTTTTTTATAATATTCCCATTGATTATTTTTATCTAAACCTGGTTCTGTGTAGGGCTTTCTCCTAGAGCACAATTTCATTTTGTGTTTCTATAAATTGTATAGCTACTATATCTGTTTTTATAAAATTACGATTGATTATTTTTATTTAAACCTGGTTCTGCTGAAATAGTTTGCACCAGAAAATTATTTTATTTTATGCTCTTCTAGCTTTTATCTTTTTTATAAAATTACTATCATTGTCAAGTTATTGATTATTTTATTTAAACCTGGTTCTGTTAAAAAGGAATATCACTGTAATTTGACAATTCAGTTTGTTATTTCATTAATTAATTAATTAAAATTAAAATATAATTTTTTTTCGGTTCTGTAAATATTCCTTTTCAAACAGAGCAAAGGAAACTGTAAGGTTTTGTGTGGTGAGTCTAACACTTTGTCTTTTCTCGGTACTCAACTTCGGAATCTCATTATTGGAGCCGTGTAACGTACAAATTTCATTTTACGATTTAGATAGTATAAATAAACACAAATTTATAATAATAATTTACCTTATTCCACATGTAGTGTGAACGTTAAAATCTTGTGTGTATGCCAGCAAAATCATTAGTGCTTTCAGTGACATTCCTAATTTGTCCTGGCAATTGGTCACTTCATACTGAGTTCGAGGGATTCCAGCTATTCTGCTATCAGAAATAGCTTATACGTTGTCCTGGGTCCTGTGTTTAGTAAGTTCTCCTTGAATAGATGGATTTAATGTACGTTACCTACGATAATTTCTAATGTTATGACAGTTTCAGTCGAGTTGTTTACCTTTGTGGTAAGCTTGATTTATAACGGAATATACCTCTTTAGCTTCAGGATCGTGCCCCTGTACTTACTTTGACGTATTATATGATGGGTTTCCTGGATTGTTAGTTAATTCGCTAGCATGTTATGGAATTAATTCTAGTTGGCTTTTGAGAACAGCTGATCTTGACAGGTTGGAGTTTCGGGGTCACCATTTCGATAGGGCCCTGCGTATATTGGCCTTGTTGCACGTGTTCTACGGTGTTGCCAGTTATTTTAGGACAAATTCCCCATGAAATCGGACCTCATGGTTTCGAAACGATTTGTACATGGCCAAAACAGCCAGGCGGTGGTCTGGATGGTGAATGCCGTAATCTTGCAATAATCAGCTCCTAGGATTTAGACGTAATGGTGAAATCACTCGATTGGTCGCTTCTTGGGCATGAGATTTTTATAAAGGTATATCTGGTTGCGGCAGTACGTTGGTGGTTTCCCCATAGCAATATCCTGATCCTGACGTTTGACAACCCTGTTGACATTGCGAATCACGTGTTCTCATCGAGTTGCGTATTGGAGATTTATTCCAGATGCTAGAGAGAAACAATTGCTCTTCGCAGCGGGTAAGAAAGGGATAGTGCTGTACTAGACCCGAAGATCTTGGAGGAAGGGTAGGGTACACCGGTACAGCCGGCAGACATTTCACATCTTTCGACTAAAGTCGTTGTCTCCTGCTGTCTCCTCTTTTTTCCGGCATGGCGCCGCCATTTTAAATTAAGATTTCGGTAATGTATCGCTGAGAAGCCTGTGAGCTTGTAAGTGCCACTTAGATGGATTAGCACCGCAAATCTTTGTGAAGTTATGGATTTCCGATTGAATTGATGTAGTTAGATATTGATGGAAGTACTTCACGCCATTTTGGAATGGGATCAGATTTAATGGCCGCCATATGCTGTGGTTCTATGCCCCGCTTAATATCTTCAGGTACGGTTGTCTTCATATATTAATATATTTGACTATTAAATCGATATCTAAGTCCTCGAAATAATATTTCAGGGGCGATATAAATTTGGAGTAGAGTTCACTCGTGGTGACGACCGCGTGGGATCTTTTGTTTGGGACTACAGTATGGGCATTCAGGCCTAAAAGGACCCTCTACTTAAGTGCAGAGGTAATGTATATTGGGTAGATACTTATGTCAATCTTAAGAGGTAAATCTTCATAAATTAAGAGGTATTTTTCCTCTATTTTAGGGTTTTTAGTCCTGGTTTTTGGTTCTGGTTTTGGTTTCATTTGGATTTTGGAGTGTTGAGGTTCATTCAGCACACTTGTCGGCTTATTAATTCCATGGAGTCTCTACACTGACGGTGTATTAGAGAGGCGGTTACTTCGAGTTCCATAGGATCCCTCAGGCATTGCATGGCCTTGAGTTGAAGCTGAGAACGCAAGTTTTTAAACATATTTTCATATATCAATTCAATGAACCCATTTAAGACTTATTGACTAGTACACTTGTTTTTTTTTGCGAGATCACATAGAGAGAAGTTTATTTGAATTAAATATTTTTGTTTATAATTGGTTTAGAATCTCCTATGTTGATTCTTGGCTAGGGAAGGGATCAATTCAAAGGGTTGGGGTATGGACATATTTAGGGTATTATTTTTTGTTTAAGATATGTACATATTTGGGATTTCACTAGTATTTAGGATTGTAACTATTATGTAACAGAGCTGAGGCCATAGCTTACATAATAAGGGGGCTCGATATAGAAGAGCAGGGAGTAATACATTTTTGTTTGGGTTTTTACTAGAGTCTAAGATTAGAACTATTATGTAACAGAGCTGAGGCCATAGTTTACATAATAAGGGGGCTCGATATAGAAGAGCAGGGAGTAATACATTTTTGTTTGGGTTTTTACTAGTATCTAAGATTAGAACTATTATGTAACCGAGCTAATGCCATAGCTTACATAATAAGGGGCTCGATATTACAGAGCAGGGATTAGTACTTATTTGGGATTTTACTACTACATTGAGTCAGTGTTATGCAATAATGCTATCTGTCATGACTTGCATAGTACAGTAAATAGTAATCGTACATTTTAGCTGCTTATTTTATATTTCGGTCAGGATACTGCATCAGCGGACTGCGGTCTGGTAACTGTAAACAAGGCGTGATCACGTGTTGTAGGCCTACATCCCTGAGTAGCGTATATTGATAGCACCCTGTATATTATTTGGTGTCACTCACAGTCGGTTTATTTATTTGACTTGTAGTCGCGTATCAATCTACCTACATAAATGTAAGTATCGCTGTAGTACTCCTGGCTTCCATAGTTCTAACGTTGCTGGGTCATATCCTTAAATCTTCCTGTACTTTCGACCTCAAGACTTGACCATACATTTATATTTCTACAGTAAAAAGTAATCCTATCTGTGGAGTTTATCTTATTTCCACATCCTTACTTTTAATTACTGTACGTGCTTCTATAATGGCATAATTATCATTGTTATTTTATTGTTTGACAATCACTAATTGTGTCAATTGGTCGAAGAACATAGGAATATGATCTGGTGAACGTTCTGCTCATTAATCCAAATTTCACTGTTATTTTAAAATCTTTCATTACAAATTTAGACTCTAACTAAGCATCATATTATTTCAATACGAGGTCTATACCTATTTGGCTACCGATAGCCAATAATGTCAACCTGCATTTAAGCGACTAACATCTTATGACAAATAGATTAAATATACTGAGCGTTGTTGTTTTACATTACTATCCCCAACCTAGGTTAATATTTGAAGGTAAAGGAAATTAAGTGTAGGGCAGTTATAGGGTGATTCGCAGTTATCATTCATAACTATCGGACATCTCTTCCAGAGGCAAGGTGCACCACTTAACTGCGTGGCGCTCATAATCTTAGAACTTAACCCAGGCCCGTCTCCACTGTCTAAAAGCTGGCGGCCACTTTTGTCTCTGACAACAAAAACCTCTGCACTCGGTGTCTTGTTTTCCTTCCTTATTGGATCATCTAAATTAGCGTCACAGAAATTGGCGACCCCAACGTGGGGCCAGATATTATTTCGCTTTCGCATTGTTGCCAGTTGTTGGGAATTTTATTTTTTTGCAGGGTTGCCATTTTTCGAAAATTTCCTTGATTTAAGGATTTTTTTTTATTTCTTATTTGAATAGGGTTAATGGTATAGAACCGTATTGGAGTATTCGCACAGTATTGTTTTGCAGATTTTACACATTTTTGGGGGAAAATATTTTGAAAGTTTTTCTTTTGTTGAATTTTCATCTTGCAAAATAATTATATTGACTTTCCCGGAATAGACGTTACCGATTGAGACTTTTTTTTTATCACTTGGTTTATGGTGTAACAGTGGTGAAGCATTGGTTGCTAGTGTAGAATAGTGTATTATAGCTGCATAGTGAGTGAATATAGTGTAAACCACCTGTTCTACCAGTGTATTTTGTGATATAAGTGACAGAATATTTCGCGCACAATTTCTTATGATATATTGTGATATATATAGTATTGTTGTATAGTTATACAGTAGTGTTGTATTGTAAGTAGTGATCTATTTATTCATCTTATTCTGAACCGTCTGGAAGACACAAAATTAAAAATGTCTCGAAGAGTTGAAGTGAATCGCCTTGATAAGGAAGAACTCATCTATGAACTTGTATGGAGAGGTATAGCCATTGGCACTGTGGAAGAAATGCGTACTCGATTAGCACTAGCTAGACAAATGGAAAGAAACAATGAGAGCCTACATTATCCACCATATCCGTTTTCGTTTCGTCAAGATGTAGCAGCAGTCACTAAGAAGTTGGACGACCTTGTGGTCATTATTGATAACTTCTCTGAATCGAGTAAGAGTAACAGTTACTTGAGATTGCAGACGAAATTGAATCATGCTTTATCACGAATAGATAATATATCTTGTAATACGACGGACGAATTTAACCTTCGAGGTGTGTTAGTTGCTCAAATTTTGTCAATGATTGACCAGTTAAATACAAAAGCTGCTCAGGCAGATGGAAGAAATCAACAGATTCCACCAAACCTTTGCGTTCTTCAAGGAAGTATTCAACGACTACCTCCGGTCATTCCTCCATTGTCAAGCTCGACTTTAGTATCACCGTTTCAGTCTCCTGTGACTACTAGTTCGCCAGTACCATGTGCTCCATATAGCGCTAGTTCTATCAAACCTATTCTACCGCATAAATGGAATTTGAAGTTCAGTGGTGATAGGAAAGGAATGTCTATTACAGCTTTCTTTGAACGTGTTGAAGAGTTGATGCGTGCTCGAAACGTATCGAAGGATATATTACTGGATTCTGGCATAGATTTATTTGAAGGCCGAGCATATGAATTTTTCCAAGATTGTAGAAAAGAAGTCCACTCATGGGATGAATTAGTTGAAAGATTTAAAGAGGAATATCAGCCAGCATTTTATTCAGAGCATCTTTTAGAGGAGATAAAGCGTAGAACACAAGGTTCTGACGAATCCATCGGTACATATATGGCAGTAATGTCAAAATACTTCCAAAGATTGCAGTGTTCGATATCAGAAGAAGCTAAGCTTACTATTTTACTTAGGAATATTTCTCCGATTTATCGTTCTCAATTAGGAGCTCTAGAGATCAGTAATATAGCGCAACTAAGAAGTCTCTGTAAGAGAATCGAACAGAGGACTCTAGCTGCAGATTATGCACCTACTCCACGAAAAGGATTTTCTTTGGAACCGGATCTCGCCTACGTAAAACTCGAAGAGCAATTCGATGAAGTTCGATTAACTGAAGCAGAACCTCAGGATAGATCAAACGCACCAAGTACTTCTAGAAGAAGGGAGATAATATGCTTTAATTGTAACAAGCCTGGACATAAGGCTATTGGATGTGTTGAAAGAAGAAAACTGGTTTGCTTTGGATGTAAAAGAGAAGGTTTTACGAAGAGGACCTGCCCAAATTGTAATTCGGGAAACGGTCGAAGGCCCTTCTAGGAAGTCGGACTAGAGGCAAGTCTAATGATTCTACCGGCTACAGACCAATTTTGGATTTTATTCTCGATCATGCTCAGAATGATGAAAGACCTTATTTAGAAGTAGACATGTTAGGTTACAAGTTTTTAGGATTACTGGATTCTGGTGCTTCCAGGACATTTGTTGGTCAGAAAGGATGGAATATTTTGAAGAGGTTGAATTTACCACTGGATGAGAGTAAGAAGTCGTTATGTACAGTTGCAAATGGTCAAAAAACTAAAAGTATTGGAACGATGCAGTTGCCGATGAGAGTTAAAGATAGACTTAGAATTGTTGAAGTGATTATTTTGCCGGAATTGCCGCATTCATTGATTTTGGGTTACGATTTTTGGTGTATTATGGGTGTCGTACCAGATTTGAGACATAATGAATGGCATTTCGCGGAGAATCCAGACAATATCTGCTGCATACAACCTGACCAACTTCAAACCATTTTGGACAATCGTCAACAATCGCAACTGGACCGACTAGTGACTGATTTTAAAGAATCTATGGGAGAAAATATTGGATGTACAAACTTAGTTGAACATACTATCGTAGCTAACTCAGAACCTATCAGACGGCGTAGCTATAGAATTTCACCAGTATTACAAAAGGTCGTAGAAGACGAAATCGCAGAGATGTTAAAATTGGGAGTAATAGAACCGTCGAACAGTTCGTGGGCATCACCTGTAGTATTGGTTAGAAAGAAAAATACAGACAAATATAGATTCTGTGTAGACTATAGGATTTTAAACTCTAAGACAGAAAGAGACAGTTATCCTCTTCCTCTTGTTTCTGACACTTTGGACAAACTCAAGGATGCAAAATTTTTATCCAGTTTAGATATTAAGAGTGCATATTGGCAAGTTCCTATAGAAGAATCGTCTAAACCTCTGACTGCTTTTATTTGTCACAAAGGACTATATCAATTCCGAAGAATGCCTTTCGGGCTTCATAATGCACCTGCTACTTGGCAAAGACTAATCGATAGGATTTTGACTGATCTCGCCCCATATGTATTTGTTTATTTGGACGATGTTGTCATTGTAACACAGACCTTCGAAGATCACTTGAAAGTGCTAGAAGAGGTATTTAATAGACTTAAAGGTGCTGGTATTACAGTTAGTTGGGACAAGTGTCAATTTTGTCGTCCAGAAATGAAATACTTGGGTTATGTTGTCGATAGACGTGGTCTCAGAGTAGACCCTGACAAGGTTAAAGCTATGCTGGAGTTGAAACAACCTAAATCAGTGACAGAAGTTAGAAGAGTTGTTGGCAGTTTTTCTTGGTATCGTAGATTCGTGCCAGAGTTTTCTTCAATCATTTCACCAATCACCGCCCTTACTAAGAAAAATAAAAAGTTCGATTGGACACCAGAGTGTGATGCTGCTTTTAGGAAGATTAAGGAACTGTTGGTCGCCGCACCGATTTTGAGTTGTCCAGATTATTCTAAGGAATTCGTAATAATGACAGATGCATCAGGTTTTGGCATCGGCGCAGTACTTTATCAGCCACACGAGGATGGAGACAAGGTAATCTGCTATTTAAGCCGTTCTTTAACGAAGCAGGAAAGAGTTTATACTACTTCAGAACGTGAAATGTTAGCTTTGGTTTGGGCGATACAGAAATTACGTCCCTACATAGAAGGTGTTCCATTTACAGTAATTACCGATCACTATAGTCTGAAATGGCTTTTAAATCTTAAAGATCCTACTGGACGTTTAGGACGTTGGTCAATTAAGTTGCAAATGTACGACTTTAAAGTACAGCACAGAAGCGGTCGAGATATGGCTTTGCCTGATATGTTATCTAGGACAGTACCGATAATAGATAGCGTGGAAGTAGCTGAAACAACCGATAATGTAATTCGGGATAAGTGGTATCATCGTATGATTATAGACATTGAGAAGTTCCCTTTGAAATTTTTAAATTGGCGTTATCAAGAAGGAAAATTATACAAGTATGTCAAACAAGACTATCCAAGTTTTTCATCTTCCGAGGATTTCTGGAAATTAGTAGTACCAAAGGAGCAACGATCTGGTTTAATTAAGTTGGCACATGACCCTCCAACTTCTGGTCATATGGGGGTATATAAGACGTATTCACGATTAACAGGAAAATATTATTGGCCTAAGATGCGTCAGGATGTAGCGTCCTACATCAAGAAGTGTCACGTCTGTGCTGCTTATAAGAGTGATCCTCGCGGAGTTAAAGATCAGATGGTTTCACATTCTAAACCTTCAAGACCTTGGGAAGTAATTTCTACAGATTTAATGGGACCTTTACCTAGATCCACCAAGGGAAATTCGTTTATCTTAGTCGTTACTGACTACCTCAGTAAATTTTCTTTAGTTTTCCCACTTCGTAAAGCGACTTCAGCGACTATTATCAAAAGAATTGAAGAAGAAGTATTTTTAGTGTTTGGCGTACCAAGGATTTTATTGACTGATAATGGCCCTCAATATAGGAGTAATGAGTTTAGGAAGTTTGTGGATAAATATCAATGTTCAATTAAGTTTAATGCCAATTACCACCCTAGAGCGAATCCGACGGAGAGGCAAAATAGGACTATCAAGACAATGTTGGCTATGTATGTTAAGGATAATCATAGAACTTGGGATGCTGAGATACATAAGGTAGCTTGTGCTTTGAGAACAGCTCACCAAGAAACAACTAGAGTGTCACCCTATTTTGTTAATTTTGGTCGAAACATGTGTTTATCTGGAGATGACTACAAAAATCAGGAACTATTTAAAGAAGAAAACGGTACCCAGACACCGGGAGTTTCAAGAAACGAGGCATTTAGGAAGCTATTTAGTGCTGTTAAGAAACGTTTGGAAACTGCTGGTGAAAGGAGTGCTGCTCGGTACAACCTACGCAAAAGAAATGCTGATTATTCTGTAGGCGATAGCGTTTGGAGGAAGAACTACGTCATCTCAGACGCCGCAAAGCATTTCACTAGTAAACTAGCTCCGAAGTTTGTAGGACCCTTTTTAATCCATCGTCGCATCTCACCTTGGACTTATGAGTTAAAAGATGAGAATGGCAGTCTACAAGGAGTCTGGCATTCAAAGGACTTAAAGGATAATTTTTCCTTTGATTAACCATAGGGGTTAATCATTTTGAAGTTAGGGGGGGAAAATGTAACGTACAAA
This sequence comes from Polydrusus tereticollis, assembly GCA_963920685.1. Taxonomy (NCBI): domain Eukaryota; kingdom Metazoa; phylum Arthropoda; class Insecta; order Coleoptera; family Curculionidae; genus Polydrusus; species Polydrusus tereticollis. Next base: position 93,900,358 of record OY987329.1, read on the forward strand.
TTTCATTTTACGATTTAGATAGTATAAATAAACACAAATTTATAATAATAATTTACCTTATTCCACATGTAGTGTGAACGTTAAAATCTTGTGTGTATGCCAGCAAAATCATTAGTGCTTTCAGTGACATTCCTAATTTGTCCTGGCAATTGGTCACTTCATACTGAGTTCGAGGGATTCCAGCTATTCTGCTATCAGAAATAGCTTATACGTTGTCCTGGGTCCTGTGTTTAGTAAGTTCTCCTTGAATAGATGGATTTAATGTACGTTACCTACGATAATTTCTAATGTTATGACAGTTTCAGTCGAGTTGTTTACCTTTGTGGTAAGCTTGATTTATAACGGAATATACCTCTTTAGCTTCAGGATCGTGCCCCTGTACTTACTTTGACGTATTATATGATGGGTTTCCTGGATTGTTAGTTAATTCGCTAGCATGTTATGGAATTAATTCTAGTTGGCTTTTGAGAACAGCTGATCTTGACAGGTTGGAGTTTCGGGGTCACCATTTCGATAGGGCCCTGCGTATATTGGCCTTGTTGCACGTGTTCTACGGTGTTGCCAGTTATTTTAGGACAAATTCCCCATGAAATCGGACCTCATGGTTTCGAAACGATTTGTACATGGCCAAAACAGCCAGGCGGTGGTCTGGATGGTGAATGCCGTAATCTTGCAATAATCAGCTCCTAGGATTTAGACGTAATGGTGAAATCACTCGATTGGTCGCTTCTTGGGCATGAGATTTTTATAAAGGTATATCTGGTTGCGGCAGTACGTTGGTGGTTTCCCCATAGCAATATCCTGATCCTGACGTTTGACAACCCTGTTGACATTGCGAATCACGTGTTCTCATCGAGTTGCGTATTGGAGATTTATTCCAGATGCTAGAGAGAAACAATTGCTCTTCGCAGCGGGTAAGAAAGGGATAGTGCTGTACTAGACCCGAAGATCTTGGAGGAAGGGTAGGGTACACCGGTACAGCCGGCAGACATTTCACATCTTTCGACTAAAGTCGTTGTCTCCTGCTGTCTCCTCTTTTTTCCGGCATGGCGCCGCCATTTTAAATTAAGATTTCGGTAATGTATCGCTGAGAAGCCTGTGAGCTTGTAAGTGCCACTTAGATGGATTAGCACCGCAAATCTTTGTGAAGTTATGGATTTCCGATTGAATTGATGTAGTTAGATATTGATGGAAGTACTTCACGCCATTTTGGAATGGGATCAGATTTAATGGCCGCCATATGCTGTGGTTCTATGCCCCGCTTAATGTCTTCAGGTACGGTTGTCTTCATATATTAATATATTTGACTATTAAATCGATATCTAAGTCCTCGAAATAATATTTCAGGGGCGATATAAATTTGGAGTAGAGTTCACTCGTGGTGACGACCGCGTGGGATCTTTTGTTTGGGACTACAGTATGGGCATTCAGGCCTAAAAGGACCCTCTACTTAAGTGCAGAGGTAATGTATATTGGGTAGATACTTATGTCAATCTTAAGAGGTAAATCTTCATAAATTAAGAGGTATTTTTCCTCTATTTTAGGGTTTTTAGTCCTGGTTTTTGGTTCTGGTTTTGGTTTCATTTGGATTTTGGAGTGTTGAGGTTCATTCAGCACACTTGTCGGCTTATTAATTCCATGGAGTCTCTACACTGACGGTGTATTAGAGAGGCGGTTACTTCGAGTTCCATAGGATCCCTCAGGCATTGCATGGCCTTGAGTTGAAGCTGAGAACGCAAGTTTTTAAACATATTTTCATATATCAATTCAATGAACCCATTTAAGACTTATTGACTAGTACACTTGTTTTTTTTTGCGAGATCACATAGAGAGAAGTTTATTTGAATTAAATATTTTTGTTTATAATTGGTTTAGAATCTCCTATGTTGATTCTTGGCTAGGGAAGGGATCAATTCAAAGGGTTGGGGTATGGACATATTTAGGGTATTATTTTTTGTTTAAGATATGTACATATTTGGGATTTCACTAGTATTTAGGATTGTAACTATTATGTAACAGAGCTGAGGCCATAGCTTACATAATAAGGGGGCTCGATATAGAAGAGCAGGGAGTAATACATTTTTGTTTGGGTTTTTACTAGAGTCTAAGATTAGAACTATTATGTAACAGAGCTGAGGCCATAGTTTACATAATAAGGGGGCTCGATATAGAAGAGCAGGGAGTAATACATTTTTGTTTGGGTTTTTACTAGTATCTAAGATTAGAACTATTATGTAACCGAGCTAATGCCATAGCTTACATAATAAGGGGCTCGATATTACAGAGCAGGGATTAGTACTTATTTGGGATTTTACTACTACATTGAGTCAGTGTTATGCAATAATGCTATCTGTCATGACTTGCATAGTACAGTAAATAGTAATCGTACATTTTAGCTGCTTATTTTATATTTCGGTCAGGATACTGCATCAGCGGACTGCGGTCTGGTAACTGTAAACAAGGCGTGATCACGTGTTGTAGGCCTACATCCCTGAGTAGCGTATATTGATAGCACCCTGTATATTATTTGGTGTCACTCACAGTCGGTTTATTTATTTGACTTGTAGTCGCGTATCAATCTACCTACATAAATGTAAGTATCGCTGTAGTACTCCTGGCTTCCATAGTTCTAACGTTGCTGGGTCATATCCTTAAATCTTCCTGTACTTTCGACCTCAAGACTTGACCATACATTTATATTTCTACAGTAAAAAGTAATCCTATCTGTGGAGTTTATCTTATTTCCACATCCTTACTTTTAATTACTGTACGTGCTTCTATAATGGCATAATTATCATTGTTATTTTATTGTTTGACAATCACTAATTGTGTCAATTGGTCGAAGAACATAGGAATATGATCTGGTGAACGTTCTGCTCATTAATCCAAATTTCACTGTTATTTTAAAATCTTTCATTACAAATTTAGACTCTAACTAAGCATCATATTATTTCAATACGAGGTCTATACCTATTTGGCTACCGATAGCCAATAATGTCAACCTGCATTTAAGCGACTAACATCTTATGACAAATAGATTAAATATACTGAGCGTTGTTGTTTTACATTACTATCCCCAACCTAGGTTAATATTTGAAGGTAAAGGAAATTAAGTGTAGGGCAGTTATAGGGTGATTCGCAGTTATCATTCATAACTATCGGACATCTCTTCCAGAGGCAAGGTGCACCACTTAACTGCGTGGCGCTCATAATCTTAGAACTTAACCCAGGCCCGTCTCCACTGTCTAAAAGCTGGCGGCCACTTTTGTCTCTGACAACAAAAACCTCTGCACTCGGTGTCTTGTTTTCCTTCCTTATTGGATCATCTAAATTAGCGTCACAGCCGGACAACGCAGCTGACGTGACGTGACGACAGGGGCCCAAAGTCTGTTGAACTCTACTCTCCTATACCTGTAGACAGTCAATTCCTAAACTTCACCCGCAGCTCTGACATAAACTGGTTATATCTCTACAGGGATCCGAAAACTGCCATTGAAGAAAAGGGTAAAGGTAACTGACGCCTTGTGTGTGATTCACCATAAAATAAATAAAAAACCTGTCAAAAACCTTTATTTCACTTTTGTTAATTTTTTTTCTAATTGGATATATCAACATTGAAATTACTAATTATTACTTCAAAGGCATTCAAACTATTTCTAAATTTTCCTTTAAAAAGGAAAAAAAACTTTGTCGAACTACACTTATGTCTCGACTTGACGATGTAAATAGACTAATTGTTAAGTTGAACTGAATGTGTTTTTATTTCATACTGGAAGGGACTGTTAAAATTTAAATCGAACTTACCACGCCCTGCCCTGAGCTAGCAAAGCAACAAAAGGTAAGAAATTGGCACTCAACGACTAAATAAATTTTTCATTACAATTACGATAATAAATTTTCATTACAATTGAGCTACGCATAAATTTTCATTACAACTTCTCTGGTTTGAGAGCTAAATTTTCATTACAGTGGCTAGACTGTGGAGTTTATTGACCTTGATCAAGAGTAACCTATTGTTTATGTCTTTAATTGCCATTAAAACGGCACCTTCGGTTTTGCTCTAACTATCGAAAGAAAAAAGTTATGACGAAATAATATTTATATTTCAGGTAAAGTGCCCACTCGCCTCGCGGTATTAAAAAAAATCACTTTTGTCTTCAAATTGTATAGTCGCTCGAGTTTAGTGTATGTGCCGAGTATGAAATGGATCGGTTCGAAAATATATGTAGTATAACGAAAAACTAAAATTAAAAAATCAAATTCAAACCCCTGTACCTTGGTAACCATGGAGATTTCGACATTTCGCTAAATGATTTACTAACATTATTTTTGCATGTAGAATCACCTTGCAACGCGTCTTTCGCTGTTATTAAAAATTAACTATTATTATTTTTTTATTTTTTTTTTTTTTAAATTGGAAATTTATTTAAAATAAATCAAAGAAATAAAAGTGAAGCCAAAACCAAGCCAAGCTGAGGGGAGAGGCTGAGGGACCGCGTGCAATTGCCCTAGCTCTATTGCCAGAGAGTAAGGGGGGGGGGGGTTTAAATTGGGCGCCACCGTTTTACAGCCAGGCCAAAACGGAAACCTCCAAGATGGCGCTGGGGCCTTACTTTCAGCTGGACTTCGCAACTTAGGTAGAATATAATAAAAAAAAAGAAAAAGGAAAACCACAGGGGGAGCTGTAAAAATAAAACAAAAAGAATTAATTAAAATTAATGCTGGCTTTTATTCAATAAAATAAAGAAAATATATGGGGGTTAGTATTTAACCTAAACTTAGCTGTAGAAGGTTCCTTCCAAGGGAAGAAGACGATGGTGCGTCCAAGGACGTCGACAAGACGTCAGATAGACGAAGACAATGGGATAGAAACAGAAGAAAGATAAAAAAAGAAGAAGAAAGACGGAGAAGAGGAAAACCCTATTAAAAAAAAAGGAAAAGCATTAGCTGAGGGCTTATTAATAAAAAATTACCTAGTTCCTTTTCCCTTCGTACAATGAATTTATAATAAAGTAATTAAATTAAAATGGCAAAACCAACTAAGTGAAAATTAACAAAAGGAAAAAGGAACTATATAAAAAGAATTAAAGCAACTATAAAAATGTTAAATTACAAGCAATAAATAAATTTGAATTAAATTAATTTTGAAAAATGTAAATAAAAATAATTAAAGTCACAAATCAAGTTTTGGTTTGAGATAAAAAAAAATAAATATATAAAATTATATTCAGGGACGTTAGTATAGTGATCAACTATTTTAATTAAGCTTGAAGAGCCAAAAACTTAAAAAAAAATTAATTTGTCAAGCCAGCACGTACGCCTATGTACTAAGGTTACATCATAAAATAAAAAAAATCAATTATGTACACACATAAGGGAAATATACAACTATATAAAATTTAGCACAAGTGATGTCAATATATTTGTTATCAAACAGCAAACCAATCAATAATTTATTTAAGCTAGGACATAATAAAAAAAATAATAACATAATCAGGATATGCCGCTATTAAAAGGAGAGCTCATCAGACTCTAATTAAAATAAATAATACAAACTAAAAAATGTCCATTCAAGAAACATCTTGACAAATTGGTGGATTTACAATAATTATAATCAAGTAAGGCTCCATTATACAAGATAACACTACATATCTGGAACTATATCATCTCAAATTTGTTCAAATAATTTATTTTAATTTTGTAGATGTTAAAATGATTTAAATTGTGACAATCAATTATATTTGGTTTGATTTTAAAACACTTAAAATATTTAAATTTAGGGCACACCCTGTATGACAAGAATTAAGATACTATGTAACACTGGCCTTCAAGCAAACTTGTGCTATATAAAACAAAGAAAACGTACCAAAATAAAGCAGTAAGTTGGACCCCTATATAAAGAAAAAAATTATAGAGTTTAAATAAATTAATTAAATTTCAAGGTCAAGATTAATTGAATTTAAACCAAATTGACAGTAGACAGGTAAAATGGGGTCCACTTAATCGTAAAACAATAAAGAATATTAATTACTTAGCTAACGAGAGCAATTATACTCGGTCAAATGTACGAAAGACACATTTATCTGACAAAACATTTGGTGTTAAGTTATGGCGATTTGGAAGCAATATACAGGGACAAAGAGGAAAGAAAAATGAATCACGCTTACCTAACGGGAGCTGTAGGGTCTTTAAAATTGATATTCGGGGTTCCAACGTTGATGTGTGCTCCAGATGGTCGGCCCTTTATGGTCCTAGTGACCCGACTTAACTAAAAGAGAGCCCCAGATGGTGTTTTAGGAGAAAAGTTGAAAAATTGACAAAGAAACGGCATGGTATATAAAAAAAAACCTACCTTCAACAGCGAACAACTTGTGACAAAAAATCCCACGATGTGGCTTTCTGTGATCCCGGAAACCAAAAATGAACAAATCAAACTAAAGGGGCACAGAAAGTAACGCTTCAAGATCCCAAATCCTGGAAAACAGATGGCTTGAATAGCCCTGGATCCAGAAACGCTTGCTGCCTCGTTGATCGCTGAAAGTTAAGTGAAGTTACTCAAGAATTTTAGGTTTAAAGTTGAAAAATGTGCCGAAAGCGAATTTAGGGCGACACCCACTTCCGGCCAGACCTACCTGCTCCATCCGAAAGGTGAGACCGGTTCACACACTGGCGGCGACACGGAATAAAGTCTAAAGCCATGCCCATTCAATTGCAGATATTCCAAGCCAAAAGAAACGAAACAGATGCACCCAAATTTAGTTTTACATAAGAAGTCAATTCGTAAATCCTACAATTCTATATAAATTATTTAAAGAAAACCCAAGTCCCAGAATATCCCTGCCATTCGAGAAGCAAACGGACATTAAAGTTATGTCCCACACATGTTTCAGAAGAAGAATATTAACCTAGAAAATTCATTAGCCAATTTGACAGGTGAAAATGAAAATTGTAAACAAGGAACAATTTTGGGAATACATAATAAAATACTAGTATAACTCTCGGATAGTGTATTCCAGGGAGATATGTGATTTAAAATAGGAGGATAATGTAGCCCTGGTTTGTCAAAGACAAGGAAAACAGAGGCCGTTGACCTAAGGTACGTACTTACTTTATATAGGGAACCAAACATCGTTTTAAAAAAACAAAATACAATTTTTTAAAAGACACAATACAAGTCAGACATGTGATATGAGGCATTAGATTATAATAGTTCATTTGTGACAAAATCGGATTGTCACAACCCCTTAAAATTTCCTAACGCATTTTCTGAACACCCTGTATAAGTATAGCATCCTGTTTATAAATATAAAAATATACAAATACATTGAGTGAGACACCACGAGATAAATGACCTATCGCGATATCGACCTTGTATTAGACGTTCTAAAAAAAGTACGTCAAAAGCAACAGCCTTATTAGGTCTATACAAAAAATATAACAAGCCTAATGTTTTGCCAATGCATATTACTGAGTCAGAACCGACAATAAGACGCAGATAGAAATCTACTGGGAATTGAAATCGATTTGTCTCCAGTGGAAGGTGAAAGGCCGCCTATTGGAAATAGAATTTAAAGGGGGTTTTCAGGTCATATGGTAGTTCAGGTTTTGATATAAAATGCAAGTTGTTTGCCCAACGTAATTGGATATTCAGATGTATCCGTAGTGGTGATTTTATCGTCGTTAGTTATAAAATTATAATTAGGAACATCAAGGTAGATAAGTACCGTGGAGCAATAATTGTTCCCATCCGAGAGGGCTTGGACTGACAAACGTAGGGTTTGGTTTAGATTACAATTATAAGGGTACGGCCGGGAGAGTCAACAAACGAGAAGCGACAAAATCCCGTGTTTGGCATTGATTAAATGGGGACCAAATTATATGTCCTTCACCTTGAAATTTTGACAGTTGGCCGGGTTATTACACTAAAAGAAGCACTAAAACGATTAAGAAAATGCTTTACACTGAAATAAAAAAAGTAGGTACTTAGTAAGAAGTAGTTTTTTCATGATTATCTTCTGTGTTTCATGTAATAGGCTTTCCAGCAAATTTTGTAAAATAAAAAAAAATTAAATAAAATAAAAATATTTTTGAAATGTTTTATTAATTGTGCGTTACTTACTGATAGTACATCTTAGAAAGGAAATGAAATAGTATATTACATACCAAGAGTGGCAAGAAGCCTATTACACGATTTCGAGAATTACGGTACGAGCGTTAGCGAAAATTGCCCTGGTTAATGCAGACATTATAATATTACGTAACTGGTCTTATACACAGCTTCGCTTATTATTTTGCCCTAGAGGGGCATTTTCTATATGAAAATGGAGGTAAAAATCCAACAATACATATTATATGTATGTTTAACATTTGTAAAAATCTTAAATTACTGGAGTCCATAATTACTCTTGAGAGTGAACCTACCTAGGAAAATGGTCAGTATACCTACATTCTGAATTATTGTGCGGCTTTAATTTGATATGTATGCAGGTAGAAATTGTTTCTGAGCCCGCTCCTATAATGCTACAAACCATTTCCTTTTTGTGAAGAATATGTTGAATATTTTTTACAAGTAAATCTGCTATTTTTCAATTCTTCGATAGGTACATGGACAATAATTATAGGTTCTTAGAATTTAAACGGTAGCTAGATAATATGATTAACAAATTAAGTTGTAAATTTCGGAAAACCCTATGATTTTTTTATAATGTATTTATTACTTCTTACTCTTTACTTATTTTACCTAGTCTACGCGTAGAAATATGATATTATTCAATAAAAACTACTAAATGAAAATAAGTACTTGTGCTTTCAGGAATATTTTTCAGAAAAAACACAATATCTGTTGGGATTCATTTAACTCGCTTATTTGCGGGAATACCGGCACAACACAAAAAACATTAATTTGAGATAATAATTACGTTCAAAAAGTTTTAGTTTTTATATTGCGTCTTGGATCCAGAATTTAAAGGCTATAACTGCAAAATTTCTAACTGCATTTTCTATTATGATGAAGTTGCACTCATATAAATTTTTTTTCTTAATTTTTAAAGAAAAAAAGGTTAGGTAGATTTTTTAGTTGTAATTTTGAGTTGTGTCGTTATTTGTAAAAATAATCCAAATAAAGCTACGACACAATGTTAGTACGCTTACTAATATATTTTATTTAAAAAAAACTTTTATAATACTAAATTTAAAAAACTGTTTACCAAAACTAAACTAAAAGTAGAACAATTTATTTTGTTTTATTCAAGATTTTATTAGATTCAAAAAAATGGCCTATACATTTTAGGAATATAGTTTATCTGGATGAGTTCCATTAAATCGGTTTTTTTTCTATCTGGGATATGTGGTTTTCTGGGAAAACCTGGTCGTAACTGGATATTCTCAAAATTTATTTTGTGGTTGTCTAGTACGTCGTTTATATGTTCTATTCAGCTGGACCTCTTGAAATTCTTGATCAGCGTAACTCGCTTTGTAAAAAAAAGATTTCGGAAATTCTCTGTCAACTTTTACAACCCTTACCTTGCTAATTTTAAAAGCCTCGTTTTCATTGTTTCGGAGTATTGAATGCAGGAATGGTTGGACAAATCTTTCATATCGTGGAAAAATTCGTGTGAGAGTTCATTCACTTCATAAGGTGGTCCAGTATTTTTCGAAGCTCTGGCAATGGCAACAAATTGGTCGGGAGTGTACACCGGCCCAGATTTTAAAGTTCTTTTAGCCTGTCTTTCAATTATTGAATTTACCGAGTCTCCTTCGTTTTGTGTATGCCCAGCTACTAGAAACTTGGGCTGGATGAGCTTAACATTAGGAAATTTGAAAAGTGCGTACATGTGTACTGAAATCATAACTTTGTTTTTCTGCCGGCCTCCACCCATAACGTACCTATATACCAAATTTTGTTTGTTTATTCTCAAAAACAAAATAGTTATAGGTGGACCGGATTGTTGTTATCACCCGGTATACAAGGTACGATGACCTGATAAAAGCACAATAATTATCAAAAAAATAACAGACAGTTGGTCATTTTTTTAGATCAACATTTACCTGCAAATTGGTTTATGCCTTCAATTACATTCTCTTCATTTTTACTTGCACGTGCAAGTGCCATTATTGCTTGTGTTCTGGATTAAAAAGTCATTCTGTGCCAATTTGACAAAGCAGAAGGTTCTAAAATGTTAAGAAACACCAAGATAAAGATCCGGCATAAGCCATTTGAATAATAACTATTTTTTCTAAAACAGTGAAACAATTCAAATAATACGGTATAAAAGAAAAAAAATAATATAATTTCTTTTCATAAATAATGACAAATCCCAAAAGATACATAAAAATAAGTTAATTCAGTGGCACAGCCCTAAAAAATGCCATCTCTTAGAAACATAAAATGGAAAATTGATCCTAATATTTCTTAAATAACGGCTCAACCTACAAAGTGTCTTTATTTAAAATAAATATGCAGTAATATCACCGTATCAACAGAAAATGTTTCCGAATTTGTGAACAAAATCCTGGCTTAAAATGAAGTTTTTTGAGATGCGTCACTCTTTCTGAAAAAAAGCACAGCACTTACCTTAAAGCACTCAACACAACTGGGATGTGTCATTGTTTGATAAACTCGACAGGCTGAATCTTGAGTTAAGCCAACGGCAGTAGCGTCACCTCTCGAAAACCACTATAACTACAGAAATGTCGTTGTTCTAGTAAAAGGAAGACGTCGTTCCGCTTATTTTGATAATATAATCTCCAAAACAGGAATTTTTGAGCTGTGCCACTATTCTCGCAAATGAGCGATAACATATTCAAGACTACAGATTTTTGCAAAAATATGAATTAATTAAATGTTCAATCAACCCTACATTAACAGCCAGCTAAACAATCTCCTAACCGATCATAAAATTTATTTCTAATATTACTGAGTTGATATTGAGAAATTCTGTCACATTTTAACCAAATACAGTTTCTTAGCTGGTCCAGATTTCCAAATTTTACATCTTTATAAATAATTTTTTTTTAAGTGGCCCCACAGAAGGAAATCGCTTGGCAAAAGGTCAGAAGACCTGGAGGCCAAGGAATAGATGCTGTGAGCCAATAATATTTCCGTTAAAAATATTTTGCAAGTATTCCCTAACCGCGAGAGAATTCTGGGCGGGACAATCATCCATTTGATACCAGATCTCCTGATTTTTGTGCACAGCTTCTTCTACTGGGGGTTCAATTCGATTTTCTAGTAAGTCCAAATAGGCCAGTGCTGTAAGGTTGCCTTCCATAGGAAATGGTCCAATAATGTGATGTCCTATAATTCCCGCCCAAACATTTATTTTCTGTGGATATTGCGTCTGAGTATGAACAAGACGATGTTGATATTCTTGACTCCAATACCGGCAATTTTGAACATTTGGTTCGTTGTTGAGATTGAATGTACATTCATCCGTAAAACAAATATTTGGCTACGGTCGACTTTACGGACAGTACGTTTGAGACTTTTTCCATAAAGATATAACGAAAAAATCGGATTTTACCTTCTATAAGCGCGGATTAACAAAATTAAAGCACCAATTTTAGTTGAAAATACATTTGCAAGCTAAAAAATGAAGAAAATTCATATATTTAACACAATCACAGAGAGCCATATTGTTGATTATGTGACTTTCGATTTGACACACACCATACGTCAACAGCGTTTGCGGCATTGCCAAATGGTTTATAATATTATTTTATTCCTAAATCATGGGAATCCCCAAACCAACTCGCATATTAAATCGTGTGTTTTCAAAATGAATGTTCACAATCTGAATGAAATATATGACATTATTATATTTTATGCTTTCATGTGTGATTATTAATAAAAGTGATTTGAAACAAAAATACTGATTAGACACGGGTTAGCGCCGTTTAACCAATGTAAGTCTAATGTAATTTCAGAAATTAAAGTTCTTGTTCTCCATTTGGGGCTTCTAATAGACTATATTATGATACATTTAATGACGTCAAGGATCCAAAAGCGTATCGGTTCCAAAATTCATTACTGCGAATATCCTCTCGCAATGAAACTAGTAACTTTATCACAATCCGGCAACGTTGCTATTATATTATCCCAATTTGACAGAATCCATCGAGTTTCGATGTTTAGAGTCGGTCAAAATGGTGCTTTTCATGACATTTCAATTTCGATTTTTTCCTTAAATACTGCATTTACCGCAATTTTTTTTTCTTTAATTTACTATTAACAATGTGCTCTTTCTAATAAAGAAAAAAAATTTCGAAAAATCAACTGTCCCTAAAGTCGACCGGACCCAAATATTTCTCAAAAAATCCCTATTATTATTTGCTCTTTTCATTACCTTAAAACAGAGTACCATTCTCCGTTCTTCATCACCTTGCCATAGCTCTTGTTGTTTTTCATACTTGCAAGGAAAGTGTTTATGTTTTTTTTAAGTGCGCAACACTGTTGTTTGGTGTTTTCCTAGGGCTTGCCGAAGAATCCTCGTGCTAATCATTTTAAATTTCTTCTCGTACAGTAAAATATCAAGATCTCTATTATCCCCTTCTTCAGCTCTATTGACATTCTGGGTTGGGCATTTACAGTTATTTATAATACAGTGCCTTTGGACTGAAATTTAATAATGATTTAATGAAAATCTTGTCACTGACGCTACTTTTCGTTTTGTCAATGCCAAATAATAATTTACTGGTGTTTGCTGTATTACCTCAACTATGAAACTTTCGAAATTTTGCCATCACATTTAATTGAATAAGTTAGGATGGGCTTGTTAAAATTTATTCAAACTGGGTTTACTTCATCGGCCTCTCCAAAAAATTATAATATGTACATTCTTTCTCTGAAGTGTACAGAGGAGCCAATATTTAGCCACCTCAAAATTTACATGAGATTTCCTATTTCCACCTAAGCCGTTCATTACCCGGTATACCGGGTGTTGCATCGTCGAGCGGGACATAGGAAACCCCATGTAATTTTAAATGGGGTCAATTATTGGCTTCCCTAATTATTTTAGAGAAAAATTCTATTTAGGTTTATTAAAGAGCACTAAAACCCACATTCAAAAGAATAACTTTAGATATTTTTGATGAGCCCGTTTACGGGTTATCGCCGATTTCTTTTTAACTATTTCTCCTTTTTATGGCCCCGTATTTGCGGGCACCAGTCAAGGTAAAAGATGACTGTCAAATAAAGATGTCATTTTGAAATATGTGCTTTATTGTTATAAAACTCGTACATCGAAAATATTAAAGGTGTATTTATGAGTACAAATTAATCTGAATAAAACTAAAATAAAGTATCCAATTACAAGGTTAATTATGACATTTTACATGTTTCAATATTTTACTAATTAATAGGTAGGTACTATTAAATTGTTAGAACTTTAGGATTTAAGAAGATGTTCAAATATTCCTCATTTTATATTTATTTATATTTTTTTATATTTATTTCATTATTTGACAGTCATCTTTTACCTTGACTGGTGCCCGCAAATACGGGGCCATAAAAAGGAGAAATAGTTAAAAAGAAATCGGCGATAACCCGTAAACGGGCTCATCAAAAATATCTAAAGTTATTCTTTTGAATGTGGGTTTTAGTGCTCTTTAATAAACCTAAATAGAATTTTTCTCTAAAATAATTAGGGAGCCAATAATTGACCCCATTTAAAATTACATGGGATTTCCTATGTCCCGCTCGACGATGCAACACCCGGTATATGTTTTTGTTCTCTTTTGCTCACCCATCATTCTTGACAATTATTATTGTTATTAAATATAAAATTATCAAATATTTTAATTTCCTCCTATAATGCTGTCTGTCTAATCTGCTCAAATTCAAACAAATTTTGTGATTTTCACCAGGCTAGAATTTGTTACAAATCAAAAATCCGTGCTCATGTAGAAACGAAACGTACGAGTGGCAATCTGCATACATTAGATCTTAGGTCTTAGAGGTAAACGAATCAAAAATATGCGTTTTAAATTTCAGGCCCATATTCGAAAAAATTAAGTTGATGATGGTGGCCCGAAAACGAAACGTCGTAATTAAACACTAATTGAACAACTTGTAGAGAAGATAAAGTAATTATAAAAATGTGACATTAGTTTGAAATTATTTCAACAAATTTAATCAATGAAAAATAAAACGAATTTGCTAATTTTCGTTTTTTTTTCGGATTTCTCCGATAACCCGATTTAGCGACTTTGAATCTCTTATAGTTTCAGGGATTTCTATACTTATCCTCGAATTTCTAGCACCCTGTATGGGGTTCCTGTTACTACTTTTATTAATTCGAAATAATATGAAGCTTTACAAACTTCGATTAGAGTCCACTCGTAATCTTACTAAATAACAACCGGCAACAGATCTCGATCAATGAATGAAATCTACTGAAGATCGGATTTAGCTCCTGTAAAATATAAAAGCCATCGTATTTGAAATATAATTTAAAAAGGGTTTTTAGGTCACACGGTAGACTTCTCGGGTTTCGGTATAAAAGGCAACCTGTTTGTTCCACGTCGTTGGATTACCTATACTAAATATGTGTCCTTGTTATTTATTTTAGTAAATTATCTGTAATGGTTGCTAACAAGTTTATAAACTTAGAAGAACTAAAGATTAAAAGATTTGCTGTTAACTATCATAAAATAAAAACAAAAATGTTTTTAAAGGAATCTGCTAGAAGTAGATACATTGGAGTCCAAACATAATAAACCATCTTATAGTGAACCTTCCCCTATAGTAAACGCTACTTTAAGTACACTTTTTTTCCTATAAGGCTAATACATTTTTTATCCGGTTATAATGAACCTTCGGATAAAGTGAGCCAAATTTTATTATTTTAACAATTTTAAAATTGCCACTATTGACTTTGTGGGGAATATTAGACTTACCTTTGATTCTTACGGTCATATTTCCACAAAGTGAATCTTATATAGTTATTTGGTTTAAACATTGTTTTTTAAATTGTGTCATCTTTGTTTACAGAAAATTAATCAAAATATGTGGGGTTAAAAGTAGTGCGTTCGCATTTCTGTTGGTTAATTGCACAAGGCGCTGCAAATAGGTTGGCCATGTATTTCCGTTTCAGTCTTCGTCATGTCGCAGAACGCTCATTTTTCACTCTTGGCAATTTTGTGTAAAAACAAAGTTGTTTGAAATTATTTTTTTTTACTTCATTATTTAAGTTATGTTCTGGTAAAAGCACAGACTCACGTGTCGCTCTGATCTTTTGTCGTGTGTCTCTGTTCTCCTCTTTTTTTTTTGGGGTTACGTGAAGTTGGCAAAACCTTGTATGAGTTGATTGTTTAAGGGGAAGGGGGTTTCTCGAGTTCTCGTGGCCTTTGAGCTCGCTTTTTAAAATACCTTCAGAGAAGAAGGCTGTACCTCGCTGTTAGGCCATTTTTTTTTCAAAAGATCACGATGTCTCATCTTCCTTGTAGAGGTAAACTCCTTTAATTCCTTTTGTTTCTTGGTTTGTTGTTTTGTGGAGATTCAGTGGGTAATTTTCTTTATAGTTGTTTTTGGGGGCTTGGTTTGTTATTGGGTTTTCACCGTATTACCATATGTAAGGTTAAGGAACCACATGTGCTCTAACCGGCCTACAAGCCACCATAGGAGTGCTTCCAATGTTTTTTTAAACCAAGTTAAAGTTAACCTGACCACATCACCAGGCCCAGCTGAACGAGCTACCGCAGCAGAAGCATGCTGGTATATTCATCCAGAACATTATTTTTTTTGATACCGAATTAAATAACCTTGTCATTTTAATTTAATTGTTTCCTTCATTGATTCAATTTAAATACTCTTTTATTAAAAATTAATTCAATCTACCTCTATAAAATTTAATTAATGAAATTTTTTTAATGTAAGGCTATCCTGGCAAGAGGTAACCGTTTTATAACCGTATGCCATTGAATGATTTAAAAGGTTCTAGAATCTTCCTAGGTTATACCCCATTTCTATTTTAAAACCTTGTGTCCGGAAAGGCTGTTTTTTTTTGCATTCATAACCTCAGAAATTTAAACATTGTAAGGTCCATCTTAAATTCGAATATTTTTATGACAAGCGTAGACTCTCCTTTCTTTTTTTATTTAATAAAATCTTTATTGTCTGTGTGGGAAGACTATAGTATTATTTATTGTGTAGATTTTCTATAAGTACTGACATTCGTTATATTTTTCCTGGTTTGGACTTTTGTCAAACCAAAGCCAACGACAAAGGGAAGGTCCACATTAAGAGCTACCGTCAGCAGAGAGTTACAACTTGTTGTCCATGACAAAAGGTTGCCACTGTCATAAAGGGGTTAACTTGCTTGCTGTGGTGTGGACAATGTACATTAATTTTATCCTCAGTAGGATTCTACTGTGAACAGAGTGAAAGTTATGAGTTTACTTTATTGTATCGCGTAGGTCGTTCACAATGAAAGAACAAAAACTAAAAGCTTTAACACTACAAGACAAACATGATACTATTCAAAAAATACACAATGGTGCTAAACAGACTGACAATTATCCTGAAATGACTTTGACTTAATCTACCATTTCCTTAACTTGGAAGAAAAGAAAATGTATGGTAACGTTTATATTAAGTGCAAAATGTTACGAAAATTAGATCATAAAAAGCTCGATAAGGGTCTTTTATAGTGATTTTATCAAAAAACACAAGCAAATATTTCCTTAAGTCGTCCAATTCTTCAAGAATGAGCTTGTGAAATGGGTTGTAAAATGTTAAAAAAACACAACTTTGCTAGGTCTAGAAGCTTGATTGAACGATTTAAGAGGAGACATTGTTTTATATACTTGAGGAAAGATTGTTGGTTAGTAAGCATCAGTTGATGTGACTGGTTTAGTACCTGTTTGGCCTGTTCGTCGGAACAACTATGACGGGCTTTTTTTTATATACTGACAGCAGACAGAACTATGGAATTCAAAGCAGAAAGCTGTACTGGTGGGAAGATGTCTAACGTGAGAATTACAATTTTGGTAGCTGGAAACATGACCAGAACGGAAAAGAGAAAACTGTTTATTATAGGAAAATCTGCCAATCCTAGATGTTTTACAAACAAGACATTACCAGTGATATACAGATCAAACAGAAAATCGTGGATGATATCTAATTTTTTTACAGAGGAGCTATTTCAATGGAATGCAGAGTTATAAAAGAGAAACAGGAAAAATTAGCTTTTAGTTGATAATTGCCCAACGTATCCTGAAGTTCCTCTTTACCAGGTTAAATTGATTTGCATGCCGCCTAATATTGGCTAAAAGCTGCAACCTATGGATCTACGCGTAACTCATTCCTTAAAAAGCAATTTCAGAAAATTATGTTAATGAAGATGTTGTAAACAATTGATAGTAAGTATTATAAACTTTATTCATCTGGCTTGGCAGAAGATCACTGGAGAAACCATTGCAAACAGTTTTAAATATGCATTATTTTTTGAAAAGAATTATGAGATGCTATCAAAATTCAAACCACCATTGAATGAGGAACAAATGGGAAGATTTGAAAAACACGTTTCAATCAATGATAACGTTTTATCGACCGAATCACTGATAGAAGAATAAATTATCCAGTCAGACACATACTCCAAAAATGCCAGTTTTACTTTCTTGTATTCTTAGTGCAACTTTGGAATAGAATTAAAAGAATTTTAATTTTTTATAGTAATAGATGTGGATAACGAGAATAAGTTTGATGAGCATGTTATGATTATTGTTCCTTCAGTTAAGGAAATGGCACAGAATCATCGATATTCGCAGTTTTTTGCAATCACGTGAAATTTGAGAAAAAGTTTGGAATAGTTAATGCAACCTTGAAAGCCATATATATAAGTAACATTCGTGTACTCCGACTATCTTAAGTAGCTTATACATAATATTATATATTATACGTTTCGTTTTCTTTAATATTTACAAAATAAACTTATTAATTTATTAGTTAATAAATTAATTAATATTTTATTCTATTTAACTGTAACAGTAGAAAAAAACATGATAATGAACATAAAAAATTTTCTTTCTGGGTTATCATGGTAGGCCATCCCGGATATAGTGAACTAGTTTTTAAGCATTTTTCAAGTTCATGACATCCAAACTGTGCTGTATTTATGAAAGGATGGGTACAAAAGCTTATTATCGCCTTAGGATCAATATTAAAATATTAAGGATATCAAAGTGAACCAGTGTTTCTGCATAATAGTTATGGATTTATTTTGACTATAAATGGTGTTCAGTTTAATTAGTTTAATCATACTCTGTTTTAAACAATATTTTGTTTAACTCAGTGCTGACTTTTTCATAATTCCGATATTTTTTTCGGATTTACCAACTAATAATACAACTTTTCTGTTCCTTTTTTTGTACATGCAATAAAGTGGTTTTCATTTTTTCTCTTGAAAACGAAGCAAGATATGAAAATAAATGAAGAAACCAAAAAGTTGTACTATTAGTTGGGAAATCCGAAAAAAATACCAAAATTAGAAGAAAGTCAGTGGCGTACATTTTTTGTCAATAATATTCGTTAAGGTGCTCCCCGGGACCGCCAATGGACTATCTAGTAAGGGCTAATTAGGTCGTTATCATTATGAATAACGGTACCAAATTTCAATAAAATCGGGGAAAAGGATATTTAAAAACTTTAAACCTCGTATATCAAAAACGAGGCAACTCCGAACACATATTCATATATACCGTCTCTCTTAGAATTTCATAAGGAATCACCCCTTAAGTTACATACCGTACTTCTGAAACACCCTGAATCTGTCATATACAACACCCTTTTCAGTTTAATTTAAATATACTTATGCTGCTATAAATGCTTAAGAGCCTAAAAAAACAAAGCAAATTTAATATCCACTTCAGAAAGAAATTTAATTAAAAAAAATACGGTTCATACAAATAAATCGAAGAAAGATAAATTTTAAAAAAATAACAAATTACCTATTTTAATAAGGGATATTCTTTTTCTATTAGAATTTGAGGTACATTATTTAAAAAAAAAAGGGAATCAAGTAGGGTTAGCAATTTATGTTTTTGCGAGGTTTATACACAAAATAAATTAATAGCTTAATTTTGTAGGTTAAAGTATAAAATATTAATTTCCATACGTAATTAGGAGTTATAAAGTAATTTCAGCGAGTAAGCCGGCAATATACCGGCGGATAATTCATGCCATCATACTCCAATCGCCTATAACTGAATGTAAAAAGTTACTAGGGTTTCACACCACAAATTATTAAAATCCAATTAAAGACATAAACAAAATAAGCTTTTAATAGCTTGATCAGTTTAGTTATATATCTGTCATGTTTATTCGTGTTAAGTTAAATACATGTTATAGGGAGGCACAGATTGTTGCTAACTAAAACGAAACCATCATAGGGTTACAGCGCAGGCCAGGCTTTGCTTCTCTCTTGTCATAGTTTTAATAGTAAGTACAGGGTGATCGCGTATAACGTTATCCCCCTTTAACTTCTTTGTTTCGCAATTAAGAAAAAACTGTTAAATACAAAAGTCGTAGTATTTAGTGCAAACTTTTTGCAAAATATATTTTCGTAGATTTCGTTGCATAAAAGCGTGACAGATCAAAGTTATATTTTTTAAATAGAATACCCTGTATATTATTGCATTATTGGATTCTACGGACAATTCTAAACATAATTTATATATAACACTATATATCTAAATTGATCTGTTTTCGAGTTATTGATGTTTGAACATTACTATAAATATAAGAAATATGGTCATGCAAGTCAAGATGTATCGTTTCCATGGATAACAGGATGACGATACTGAACTGAATATTTTGCCCGCAATTAAAAAAAAAATCCCAAATAGTATCAGATCTTAGCTTAAATGAAGCACAAAATGATGAACATGTGTAATTAAACAAACTAAGTAAAACAAAGCAAAACTTTTATTACAGACAATAGAGCAGAAATATAGGTATTCTAAATATAGAGTTGTTGGACCGGACCTCCATTAACTCCAATGCGCTTTATTAAGGTTCTTTGTAATTTTTCCAAGGAGTTTCTGATCGACTCAGGATGATTAGTATTTATTAGATTTATTTCATTTCTTATGAGTAGTTTAAGGTGTTCAAGATTCTCTATATTATTTGCATTAATTCTATCTTCCAGTGTGCCCCACAAAAAAGCATCTAAGGGTGTGAGGTCCGGACTGTTAGGCGGCCATTTAATCGGACCATTCCGTTAACATGCCTTCAAATAAATGTGGCCCAATGATTTTATGATCAAGTATACCGCACCATATATATTTACAGATTGACGACCCTGATACTGGATTATCGGTAACTGTGGGGATTTTCTGTTGCCTAATGCCTCGTATTTTTCCTGTTTATCTTGCCATTGGTAGAAAAGGGTGACTCGTCTGTCCAAAGAATTGTTTGTAAAAAGTTATTATTGTTATTTATTATTCCCAGCATTTCACGGCAAAATTCTACTCTTTTTCTCTTTGCCGGGCAGTCAATTTTGGTGGGGGTCTAATTTTGAAAGGTTTGTAGCCAGCTAATTTAAGTGTTTTTTGAATTTTTCCATATGATGTATTTCTCAGGATATCCTTCATTGGTCTTAAGTCGGTTGAAGTGGTTCTAATTGTTAAATATTAATTTATTCGAATTGTTTTGAATAGCAAGTAAAATGTTCAGTTCAGTATCCTCGTCTTGTGAAATACGTCTTTTCTTTCTATTTGAGTTTGAATCCTCTTGAAATTTAATAAATATTTTTCTAATTGTCTGTTTATAGGGAACGTGCATACGCGCATTATTTCTTCGTAGTTCTTGCTGTGCCATTTTCACCTTATTATTATTTTTAGTATAAGCAATTAAAATAGTCTGATTTTCTTGAAAAAATTAAGGCATTTTTGAATAGAAATTTGTACCTACTGTTTATCAAAATTGACAATTCATGTTACGAAATTTACCAAGTTAACATTGTTAATATTGTTATCCATGGAAACGATACATCTTGACTTACATGACCTTATTTCTTATATACAGGGTGATCCAGTAAGGGTGGCGAGCGGCCGTATCTCAAAAAGTATTGGTCATAAATTCTCGAGAAAAAAAATTTGATAAGTAAATCGGCGGAGCGAAAATTCTGGAAATTAATTTTAAAGTTGTACGATGACCGCTAGAGGGCGTAACTGTTGAGATAGAATTTAAAATTCAAATTACTTCGAATTTTGCCCCATTAAGGTACTATACTGATAATGTGGATAGAAAGCTAAGCCATTTTTAGGGCAATTTGGTTCTACGTTTTTTTTGTACCTCCGGTAATAAGGGTGGAGGAAGCTGGTGAATATCTTAACTTAAATAATGCTGTATCTTTTACACTTTGTATCCGATTTCATTAAACTTAGGCTCGTTTGAAAGAGAATTTCGCGCTTATTTAACAATTGATTTTGGCGATGATCATTAACTCGTACTTTGTCTTCTAGGGGGCGCTGTGTATAAAAGTTTCAGTTTTTCACAATTTTCTTAAAAAAACCAAATGGTACGGTATTCTTTTTCTATAACAGCTCCGGAGAGGAATAAAATAGCTACGTTCTGGCGAAAACCGCGTCTTAATATCTTTCCTGGTTTTTAAGATATCCAAAAGAAAACTCTATTTATCCACAAAAAAATTAATTTATATTGGCTTTTACCAAAGTTTTGTTATTTCTTTTATTTTGAATATCGAATCGGACATAATTAACTTTTTTGGTCAACAGTTACTCATTACTCATTGTACTTTGTTTTTATTTTAACGTTTTATCTAAAAACTACAACAATAATCCAAATGTGATATTTTTTGTCAAGGTCATGGATAATTCAGAAATAAAACAAAAGAATAAATAAATAATTTATGTAACTGAAAACAATTTATTTTAAATGCTCAAATTGTTTCCCATCGTTTAAAATACAATCATTTAGACGTCTTCTTGTAGAAATTACTGCTGCTTCCACTTCAGCCCGAGGTAAACTATTTAAAGCATTTCTAATTCGAATGATCATATCTTCTCTGGTAGTTGGTCTGACGTTGTAAACAATATTTTTAACTCTGCCCCATAAATAGTAATCCAAACATGTTAAGTCAGGGGACCTGGCCGGCCAAGGAAATATACTTCCCCTGCCAATCCAGCGATCGGGGAAATGTTCGTTAAGAAAATTGCGGACCACAAGTGAATAGTGAGCGGGGCACCCATCGACCTGCAACCACATTTTTCTTCTTATATTTAAGGGCATATTTTCTAACAAATCTGGCAAATAGAATTGCAAAAAATGTAGGTAAATTTCACCTGTTAGAGTACCTTGATAGATATGCGGACCGATAATCATTCCATTAATAACCCCACACCAAATGTTAACTGTCCATCGATGTTGATTATCAACTTCACGCATCCAGTGTGTATTGGTCTCTGACCAGTAGTGGATGTTGTGCAGATTTACTCTCCCTCATTGTTAGTAAATGACGCCTCATCTGTCCATAGTATTTGAGATAGGAAGTGAGGATTATCACTAATCATATTTTTTAGCCAATAGCAATAGTTTAATCTGTTGTCAAAATCAGCATCACTTAGGGCTTGATGTAACATTATATGGTAAGGATGTAATTTTGCCTCGCGAAGTATTCTTTGTACTGTACCATATAAAATTCCTAAATTTCTGGAAATTTCTCGTATACTGATATGAATTTCTGCGTGAACGTATGCCAGTACATTAATAACTCGTATTCTCTGGAAGCTAAAACTGCGTTTCTAAACAATTCAAAATAAACAGCTAACATATCATAGGCTTCTTCATTTGTAAAAGGCATTTTTTTTTCAAAAAATGTCACTTATCTCACGAAAATAGACTTAATTTACACGACACTAATAGAAACTGATGCACTTGTCAAATATGAAGGCATCCATGGCCGCATTGGCAATAAATGAAATACAACATTTGGATTACTGTTGCAGTTTTTAGATAAAACGTTAAAATCAAAACAAAGTACAATGAGTAATGAGTAAATGTTGACCAAAAAAGTTATTTATGTCCGATTCGATATTCAAAATAAAAGAAATAACAAAACTTTGGTAAAAGCCAATATAAATTAATTTTTTTGTGGATAAATAGAGTTTTTTTCAGATATCTTAAAAGCCAGGAAAGATATTAAGACGCGGTTTTCGCCAGAACGTAGCTATTTTATTCCTCTCCGGAGCTGTTATGCAAAAAGTATACCATACCATTTGGTTTTTTTAAGTAAATTGTGAAAAACTGAAACTTTTATACACAGCGCCCTCTAGAAGACAAAGTACTAGTTAATGATCATCGCCAAAATCAGTTGTTAAATAAGCGCGAAATTCTCTTTCAAACGAGCCTAAGTTTAATAATATCGGATACAAAGTGTAAAAGATACAGCATTATTTAAATTAAGATATTCACCAGCTTCCCCCACCCTTATTATCAGAGGTACAAAAAAAAACGTAGAACTAAATTGCCCTAAAAATGGCTTAGCTTTCTATCCACATTATCAGTATAGTACCTTAATGGGGCAAAATTTGAAGTAATTTGAATTTTAAATTCTATCTCAACAGATACGCCCTCTAGCGGTCATCGTACAACTTTAAAATTAATTTGCAGCATTTTCGCTTTGCCGATTTACTTATAAAGTTTTTTTTCTCGAGAATTTATGACCAATACTTTTTGAGATACGGCCGCTCGCCACCCTTACTGGATCACCCTGTATAGTAATTTGCAAACATCAGTAAGTCGAAAACGGATCAATTTAGATATACAGGGTCGTTGGTATGTATGGAAACGGTCGATTATTTCTTAAAGTAAAATAGCTACTAAAAAATATTTAAGGCAAAAGTTTTAGGGTTTTTTGAAGTCTATTAGAATTTATAAGAAATAAGTATACAGGATGAGTCGAAAAGCCGTAAAGATACAAAGTTACTTTTTTTTTAATGGAACACCCTATACCTATCTTAGAATATTTTTGGATTCTACATAAAATTACAATTATTTTCTAATAAGTGTATTATAAGTCTAAACCTAATAGTTTCCGAAATATCGACTTTTAAAAAATTACATATTTGAACTTTGTCAGATTCTAGCTTTCCAAGGTTATGCCATAGAGCAAAATGACTTTCATGTCCCTATCTTACTTTTTTATTATCTTCCCAAAAATATCAGCTTTCGGTTAAACCGGAAGTACTATCCGGTTTAACCAGAAGTTGACACCAGTAGGAAGATAATAAAAAAGTAAGATAGGAATATGTAAGCCGTTTTACTCTAAGACGTACCGTTAAAAAGCTAGAGGCTGTCAAAGTTCAAAAGTGTAATTTTTCAATAGTCGATATCTCGGAAACTACTAGGTTTAGACTTATAATGTGTTTATTAAAAAATAATTGCAATTTAATGTTAAATCCAAAAATATTCTAAGGCAGAGGGTATTTTATTAAAAAAAGGATACTTTGTTTTCCTACAGCTTTCTGACTCATCCTGTATACTTATTCTTTTCAAATTTGTATAGATTTTAAAAAACCCTGAAACTTTTGTCTTAATTATTTTTTGCTAGCTGTTTTACTTTAAGAAATAATCGACCGTTTCCATACATACCAACCACCCTGTATGCTGTTATATATAAATTATGTTTAGAATCGTTTGTTATTAAATTCCCACCATCGTATGGCTGCCAATATTATACCTATTAAAAATTAAATAACTGGCTTAAAATACTTTACATGGCCTTGGTTAAAAAATAACATGCTTATTACATTTTGTGTCGATTGTATATTTTCATTAAGGAATAAAACGACACGAATAATCATATTTTGCACATAAAAGGGGGAAACCGTAAAAAATATGTTTTTATTTAAAAACCTCGAATTTTGCGTTATCACAATAAAAATCTACCCCGTAGCCCACCAGCCCCGGTTGAATTATGTTTATATATCGCTGCTTTCCATCTTTTATTGAGGACAAATCGATTCCAAACCCGAAAACCGTTATTTCTAGAAGCAAATGTCGAACGGGATGCAGTGAAACCCTGAATATATTTTACATGCTTTGTAACGAATTCTATTTAATATTTTTAGATTTTGCAGGTAGAATTTCTAGAAATATAAATAAAAATAAGTAGTATCATTTTTAAAAATTTTTCATCTTTTTGAACATAATTATTTTACCGATTTGAATTCCAGTACGTTGAGTTATAGTTTTGAAATAATTGCTAAATTTAACAAAAAATACGCAGTATAACAACTAACATTTTACTGAAGCCGTCTAGTAATGCCATCATTTCTAATGAGACAATTTGTTTAAAAACCATCTTTATAGTTGTAAGCAATTTGTCCAATTTAAAAATAATATAGCAATAAAAAATCTTTAGTTTGTAGGGTAGTAGGTATGTACAAGGCTCTGAATAGGATCGATTATATTTTTAATATACATTAGTTCAATAGAAAAGTTAAGCTTAAAAGGGAATATTAAATTATTTGCAGATGTACAATTGTTGTATATTTTTAGAAAATATTTTCCAAGTGGAATATGAAATTTAATGGTATTTCTAAATGGCTTTAATCATGTAAATCAATTTTAGCAAATGGTGACCTCAGTGTTATAGAGTTTAATAACCACTTTTGGTGAAAATTGAGTTGAAAGCATATTTTTGATTTTACCATGCCAACAAAAATTATTTTCATATAAAAGGGCTTTGACTGAAAAACTTGAGAAAATTTAAGAAAAAAAAATCAGATATAAAATTATTAAATAAAATCAATTAGCATTCTGCAATACAAAATAATGTAATGATTTAAAGATTGGTTTAAATCGATGTTACCGCGTATTGAACGTGGGCGTGGGTTGGTAATCGTGATGGATAATGCACCATACCACAGCCTTCGGGTGGAAGGGTTGCCAACTTCTGCGTGGCGAAAAGGAAGGATTGTTGACTGGCTCGAAGAATAAAATTTTGCATTTGGCGAAAAAATGCTAAAAGTGCGGTTGCTCGATCTTGCAAGACTTTACAAAAAAAATATACGAAATATGTAGTGGATAAAATGGCTCGTGAACGAGGTGTTACAATATTACATTTATCGCCTTACCATTGTGAACTAAATCCAATCGAGCTTATATGGGCACAGATAAAAGGCGAAGTGGCGCGCGAAAATAAAACTTTTAAATTAAAAGATGTTAAAGAACTGTTAAAAACTACATAAGTGCGTATGACATGTCAAGGGCGTAAAAAAAATGTGGGACTTAGATGTACGCGTTAAAGTCATCGAAGAACCTATTATTATATATCCTGCAGATGACAGCAGTAGCGACAGTAATGAAATGTTTTAATCGTCAGATGGCGAATAATCGCTGTAATGGTAATAATGAATTAAAAATTGTAACGTATTGTCATTATAACACTTTTTAATCTCGGCGTTGAATATAATTTGTCAAAATATTATCAATTAGTGTTCATTAGGTAACAATAGTTAGGAAATATATAAACATTTATAATTTAGGTTTGAGTTTTGCCCTAAATCCACAATTATATGTTTCTATTATCATGTAGTAAAATAAAAACATTATGAAAATATCATATACCGTTGCTTTATTATTCTTTTTGAATTTTATACCTGCGCAATTTAGTTTCTCTAATTACTTTATTAGGTCACCAAACGTAAAAGCTTAATTTATTTTTCAGCTTGATATATAATATTATATTTAATATAGTAAATGTAAATATATTATAATAATAATGAAATAATTCATATATTTTTTAAATTGTTATTTTTTAAAATGACACGCCTCTGGAATTGGCGTTCCCCTTACGTCTTGCACACCCCGGTAAAAGTGAGTCACTGCCAATTATTTTCGTACCGGAGTATATAATAGTTAGTTAGAAATAAACAATTAGTTGAAATTTGAATCGGAAGAAGTAAGCAAAATAAATATCAGATATTTTCCAAATAACTTGAAATCAAAAGATGCTGAGCCTCTTATTTCGAAAAGTTTTGTTACCAAGCCCTGATATTAACTTTAACAATATGAGATTTAAGAAAGGCAAAGTTTTCCAGAATATTCTAGTAAAAACTTGGGGTTGACTTTTCTTTTCTATATGATCCCGTCTCCCAAACAAATTTGACGCTATTGGGGGATTTTCAACATACACCTACAGTGTGTTATATGAGAGATGTGATGCAATGGATAACTTTTTTGAAAATTTGTATTTTTAGAGAACTGTTTGCAAATAGGTTTGTTTCTTGTATAATATAACATTATTATATCTTCTAATTTAATGCACATTGCTTAACACTTGAAAAATTATAAATTAGCTACGTTATACAGGGTGTCCGGAAAATACGTGTACAACGTTTGACGATAGACTCCTGACGTCAAAGTAGGTCGATCTAAGCCGACTTAGTTATATCCAAAATTGTCTCGTTTAGCCGCTAAAGGGCGTCAGAAATTTGTAAAAATATTGGTTTTTCCTAAATTACGTGAAAACCTGCTAATCGATTTTAATGATATTTAGTATGTAGACTAATACTATAAAATGACGTTTTCTAGTAGTATAGTCACCGGCTGTAAATAAGTGGAAGTGTTATAAAAGTGATATAATAGGTCAAAATTTCTTATGATTTTTTATATCAACAATTTTTTATGACAACCCAGATATTTTTGTCAAGTGACTGTATGGTATGTATTTGGAAGCTATTTTACCTCTTCAATATTTTTCGTTGGATGAGCTCTTTTGCCAGAAAAAGAATATTTACAATTACCTGCATACATCAATTATTAACTGTAAATAATAAAACAAAGTATGATGACCGCCATCTTGCTGAATACACTTATTAACACTCTTTAAAGATGATATTGGACCCTATTTAATGTCTCGGGATTATTAAAATGGTTGCCTGCATTCAAAATCCGGTGGAAAAAATCATGGCGTGTGTTTACCGACGTCTTGTAAACTTCTGTTTTAATAGAGCCCCACAAAAAGAAGTCATACATATTTAAATCCAGAGAACGTGTTGGCCATTTTACTGGTGCATCATTGCCCCTTCCAATCCATCGGTTGGGATATTGATGGTGTAAGTATTGCCGAACGGCAACGGAAAAATGGGGTGGGGCACCATCATGCATATACCACATTTCCCTCAAGAATTCAAGAATGTTGATCGTATAATTTAGTCAATTTCATAGACTGCTGACAATTTGTCAATAATTGTCAAATTATTAAATGCCATAGCAACAAGGTCACTGAAAAAATTATTGTTACAGGTAATTTGATTTTAATTTTATTACTAATGTTAATAATTGATGTATGCAGGTAATTGTAAATATTTTTTTTTCTGGCAAAACAGCTAATCCAATGAAAAATATTGAAGAGGTAAAATAGCTTCCAAATACATCCACTTACTCAACAAAAATATCTGGGTTGTCAGAACGCCCTTGATATAAAAATCAGGAGGAATGTTGACCTATTATATCACTTTTACAACACTTCCACTTATTTACAGCCGGTGACTATACTACTAGAAAACGTCATTTTATAGTGTTAGTCTACATACTAAAAATCATTAAAATCGATTAGCAGATTTTCACGTAATTTAGGAAAAACCAATATTTGTACAAATTACAATTTTGGATATAACTAGTCGGCTTAGATCGACCTATTTTGACGTCAAGAGTCTGTCGTCAAACGTTGTACACGTATTTTCCGGACACCCTGTATATTATAATTTAAAGGTAAGGCTATTTAAACGGAGATGTACCCTCGCATTGTAAATAAATCTAAATAAAAAATAGTTGTTTTGCAGCGAGTCATAAAATAGCTCTTTATGTAATTAGTTGCAAAATGAGCTTGTTTTTTGCACTAAATGGGTAGACTGTGCAACGGCATTAGATTAAGCGTTCTAAACCAGCTCGGACTAGAAGGAATAATTGACATGGTGGTAACAGACTTCCTGTAATATTCTGCTTACATTCAATATTCAGCTACAAGCCATTCTAAAGCTAATAAACTTCCCTCTGTAACAATTGACACAATAGCGTATTTCCCTTTACCTTCCAAATAAATAGATTCTAATGTTACCTATATACAAACCTATTCGAAAATTGGAAGGGAAATTTGAACTTCAATACGTTAGTTTGATCTCTGTCAATTTAGGAGGGTTATTTTTTACCATTTACAGGATGTTGCCAAATCAAATATGTTTTATTAAATTAATAAGCAAATGTATAATTCTATAATAAGAACGTGCAATTTTAAGGACGTCTGTTAGTATGTTTTATATGTTGCTAGAAGCTGTATTCAATTTGGGTTTAAGTAGAGGACGAAATTAGGGGTTATCGATTTCGATCCTAGTTTGGGCGTTAGAATGTGTTAATAAAAGAACTGTATAAAATATGTATCCTACCCAAAATCAATATACTATAACTGTTCAGGGTCAGTTTCTATATTTACACTTGCCTTGTGTTTTGCAGATTTTATGAATTTAAGAGTAACTTCTGGCTAACAGATTAGTTCATAAAAGGTAAAAAATATCAGCAATAATGTGCGCGATAGATATTTTTAACTGTCGCTTAAATTATCGCCTCTAATAATAAGAGAATGTATCAACTACAACAAAACATTTTTCTGTTAAAAAAATTATATTATATTTTGGTGGTGTTTCATATAGGTAGTTATTCTGTTTATTCCATTAGTATTCAAATATTGTTTTCTATTTTAACAAAATACTTCACGAACCACAGGATCTTTCATCATGCTCGTCTTTGTTGTTTTTACAATGTTAAGTAAAATAGGGTGAAAATGGCGGACAAAATTCGTCAGCCCTTAGTTTTCTGAAATCTAAGCGACTCACAACATAAGTTTAGTAGAATATAATTCAGATTTTGGGTCAGTTATGGTAAGAAAGCAATATTTCCTAATTGTCGGCGTTTCATTTTTTTAACTCATTTTCCAGGCTTTACTAAAAACTAACAATTTTCAAACGATCTAGGTGTATTGTAAGTAAGGCATTCGATACATTGGACCATAATACTTTATATATCAAGCTTAAATATTTCGGCCTTGGGGATGAAGCCACAGCATTTTTTAAACAGTACTTTTCTAATCGTCAGCAAAAAACTTTTTATAAGGGATTCTTCTCTAGACCTTTTGAAATCGTCAGGGAAGTGGCACAGGGCAGCATCTTGGGACCATTTATTTTTTCTATCTACACAGCTGATTTTTCTCGATATTTAAATCACTGTAAATGCCATCAATATGCAGACGACACTCAGCTTCTGTTCTCTTTGATCCGAGCTTGATCGAAATTGCGACAGAGAGAGTCAATAGCGATCTGAAAATAGTATCGGAGGTGTCGCATGCTCATGGTCTTATCTTAAATGCGAGTAAAACTCAATTAGTTGTTTTTGGTGGGAAAAATAATTTTAATAATCTGAATGTCAAACTTAATAACACTTTATTGGAACCTACAACTATTTGTAAGAATCTGGGTGTCTTTTTGGACAATGAGTTGAGATTTAGCAAACATGTATCGTCAATTATCCAAAAATCAATTTTTAAATTAAAGTTATTATATGTGCACAAAGACATTCTTGATCCAAATATTAAATTAAAATTGGCCGATTCATTAGTCCTTTCACATTTGTCTTACTGTAATATAGTGTTTTGGCCATGTTTGACTCTAAGAGATAACATAGTCTGCAAAAGTTGCAAAATTCATGTTTAGGATTTTCATTTAATTTACGTAAATTTGATCATGTGTCGGAATGTCTTAAGGTTTCAAAATGGTTTAATATACAGGAAAGATACGAAATTCAATTATGTAAAAGCGTATATAAAATACTTCATATGCGCGAACCCGTTTATTTGTTTGAAAGGCTGACAACGGGCGCTGATATCCATAGGCGTCAGACTCGCCATAATCATCTGTTTAGCATCCCCAAGCACCGCACTGCCTTCTTCCAACGTTCGTTTTCGTACAATGCGACGAAATTGTATAATTCCTTACCAATCGATATTAAGGGAGCCCCCACCCTTAATTCCTTTACCAAATTGCTTAAACTCTTCATTAAAAACAAAAGAGATCTTTGACTGCTTGTTAAACATATATTATTGTGAATTGTAAATTTATTAATTATTCTTATATAAGTATTCTTTATTGTTATTATTGTACTTTCCGATTATCAATTCGTCGGGTGGTTGTATGAGCAGCGTAGCTGAATACCGCCACCCTATTAATAATGTACTGACATTTTTTTATTACGTAATATAAGGGCATATTTATTTATTTATTTATTTGTTTCAGATTAAAGGAAAATCTATAAGTTTAAGATAGGAATCCCAAATATGGAATTGATTTTTTTCTACTGTTTAGTGTATAGTTGCCATAAATGAAAATGTACACATAAATTAATTTTCTTAAAATTTATAATTAGAATTTGAAATAAACGAAAATCTTGAGTCAAAATAAAACATAAGGAAACGAAATATGATTAAATAGAAATATAGACTTACCGGGAATTAGTTCTTCTGGGTTTAAATAAAATAATAATTAAATTACAAGGACCATAGATACCAGTCCTTTTAATCGAACATTAAACCAAAGACACACACATACATACTTTCAAGTATTGGTTTGTACTGAGGTCAATCAACCCATATCGATTCATATAAATGTTGTGTTTTATTTTTTTTTCCTTTTATTATAGTAAGTATATACAGGGTCCGGGGAATGAGGTGCCCATGTTAAATTTAGATGTTTTTATTAATGGCTAATTTTTTTCTTAAATAATTAGGCAAAAGGTTCTTAAGAAAAGACGTAAATTCTTTTTTTTAAATACTACATCAGTTCAATAACCTCCTTCTTACTGCTGGCACTCTTGAAGCCTACCACGAAAGTTTTGCGTCACCTGATCAAACATTTTAATTGGGAGTGCATTAATTCCTGTCCGAATAATATGTTTTAGTTGCTTCAAAGTTTGCAGTCGATTAAAAAACAGTTTTGCCTTTAAGCAATCAAAAAATCACAAGCTGAGAGATCCTATATCTAAATTACACATTCGCTAAATGGTCATAGACTTCCTAGTAGTATGGGAATCGGTCAGACCTGCTGAGACCATATTCTTCGCATATCCACACCAACATTACTAAGAGGTTGTTCAAAGTTGCGTAATACCTGTTGACCACGTTGTGATGTAACAGTAACCATCACATCATTTTCCTTAAAAAAGAACTGCCCAAAAATTCTAATGGCGGATAACTCACCTCAGACAATAACGTTCCCGCTATGAAGCGGTAATTCGTACAACGCCCGGTAACAAAAGTTCTGTAAACATGAAGATGAAAATATGCTTCAGCTAGCATCATCAAGCAATCAACGATATCCCGATTTTCAGCCAATAGCCCGTCGAAACGTCTGCAAAAATCAGCGCGTGTTCCAAAGTCTTGAGGCAGAAGATTTTGTACGACTTGAATTTTGTCGGGAAGTGTAAGTCTTGTAAAATGAGGTAAGAAATGGTTCAAAATAATGAGTGCTGATGCATATCGTTCAGTAGATCATGTAGAACTTTATTGCACAGCTTCTCTTACCTTTTCAGCATCTTCAAGTGTGCGCACACAACGAGTTTGGTTTTTCCTTGGTACAAGAAGCAGTTCTCCAACTTGTGTACCAACTTTTTAATCATTATTTGACTAGGAACTGGATCTCTTGGATTCAAATGAAAGCGCAAACGAACGTTGCGTATTTGGCCAACGCTCCATATGCACAGCTTAACTGACATTTCTCGTAAACCATGTGACAATTGTCTTAAATTTCCTATAATCGCGAAAATACGGCAACTTGATTTAAGTTTATATATCATTATATGATAAAATAGGTAAACCATTAGCAACCTCTTATAGACTTATTTCCCTTCTACCAATTATTTCAAAATTATTTGAGAAGCTAATACTTAAGAGGCGACGTCTATCTATCTATCGACGTTTTGTTCTATTATGAATGGGTCCGTAGATTTCTTTCTGCAGTACTCTTAGCTTTGTGGTTTTTTTAATACTCAAAAAGCGCCGTTGTTTAAACTTTATTAGCCAGTCTGTGCCTGGCATATTGTACTTAAAAGGATTGGAAATATTATTTAAAGTTACAAAGTCATCTTGCCAAGAAAGTATTGGAGGTCGGCCCTGTGTCTTGCTTTTTTCGCCACGGCGGCCAGTTACTCTACAGTAGATTGTAATGTATGGGATTCCGAATTCGGTACTAGCCATCGACATGGTTAATTGACCTTGATTGACGGCATTTACTGCAGCATTTAATTGCTCCTCCCTATAGGCAGCCCTATTGAACTTTCTTTTATAATTTCGTACCATGACGCCAACTCTCTGTAAAGAATAAAAGCTTTAAGTGTCAGTGCCAACGAACTTTAGCATTCCCAGGAAAATGGGGCAAGTGTAAACTAACCTTTACACTTGCCTCATTACAATTTTCACACATGCCCCACATTATGTTTTTATGGGGGAAGTGCAAACCTGTTCGTGAGTAAAAACCGCTTTTAGATTTGGTCGGATTTTAAAGCTACAACAATTGACTAAACATAAGAAAATGCAATAAAACTAAAAGTATATTATAAGTTTTTACCTTTGACCAATTTTTAATGGAGATATCAAACACTATTCAACGGACCGATTCGGAGATTATGTTACAAATGACTACTCAAAAAGAAAAAAACACCTGGTAACTCGCCGGGAGTGGATAATTCAACAGCGCTAATGTATAGTTAGTTGCTTCGGACCACACAGACAAGTAAACTTTCAATATTGCCTGATTGGCGCTCTAATTTTCCACTTACCCCAGTTTTACACTTGCCCCAGTCTACCCTATACCATATTCAAATCCAACATCATGCATACGAAGGACACATTGATCAGTACTTAATGACAACCGTAACTCTATTTCGATTGGTCAAGCGGCAATAAAACTGAAAGGCCCTGGGCGACAGGGTTGTAATTAGTTTACCGGTGATTTTCGCATTATTGCATTGTATCGTTTGGTGTTATTGTTTGTTGTCAATATTTTGATATAAATATTTGTGTCTTTGGCCGTTGTATTTGAATGTATACAGGGCGTTTCAGAAGTACTAACCTGAACTAACCTGAACATGTGTACGGAGTTGCCCCGTTTTTGATGTACAGGGTGCGTAACATTTTTAAAAAAATCTTTTTTTTTGTTATTTTTGTAAATATCCTTTTCCCGATTTTATTGCAATTTGGTACCGTCATTCATAATGATAAGAAGCTTAATTAGCCCTAACTAGATTAAATTTATTAAGTCCAGTGGCGTCCCGGGAGACACTTCAACAGATATTATTGACAAAAAATGTACGCCACTGACATTTTTCTTTATTTTGATATTTTTTAAAATGTTTTGATACTTTGACGTTTCATCCAAATTGATTTGTTTACTTGGTATGCTGCAGCTCTTATTTAAATATGGTATAGTATAAATTCAATTGTTAATATGACGCTTGTCAAAATGGAGGAATTTGGGCTAACATCTCCTCTTCATCTGCTTCCTCCAACAACAGCATGCAACTAATGTTATCGGCGTTCATTATAAATCATACATAAGCGCTTGCACTACGAAATACGAATATGATCTGAAGCGCGCTACTCCAGCCGCGCCAGCCAAACCACCCTGCGACGACGGCCGATTGCTACGCTCTACGCTCGATCACGAACGCCAACCGCGCCCGCTGACTGCTCCAGCGAAACCATACGTTTACTCCCGACTTGGTCTGATCCCGATCATTTTAATGCGGTGTGACGTCAGGGACAAATGCAACACAAGAATTTCGAATTCGGTACCCATACTTACGTGCCCGTGCAATAATATAAACATTTTCAATGTTAATAATAACCTAATTCCGGACTCTCTATTCAGATTTAGGCAGAAACATTCAACAATTCATCAAGTGCATTGAATCACCGAGATAATTGGACGTGCGCTTAAGGAAAAACAAGTGTGTTCTGCAGTATTCTTAGATGCCGCATGAGCATTAGATAAGGTGTAGCATGGGAGTTTGATATACAAACTGAATTAAATACTTCATAAGCAGTATGTGGAGATCTTAACATCCTATATCTCCGATCGACTTTTTAGAATCAAGCAGAAGGATAAATATTCCGACGGATCGGAAGACACCACCATACTCACATTCGCTGATGACACTGCTATTCCCGCAGTTGATCAAGATCATAAGAGCTGTACTAGAAAATTCCAAATAGCAAGCAACGTGGTAGGTGACTGGACAAGACAATCAACATCAAGTTCGAAGAATGGAGAAAAATAAACTGTTTGATCTTATGTAGGATGTAAAGTGCACACAATGCGAGTGAAAGTGTATCCTTCAAGTTGAAGAATCTAATCGACATTAATGGATAGATTTCAGTCGATATTTAGTTTTTAAGATGTATTAGAGAAAAGTTAATGGTTAGCCTTATTGACTAATGCTAATAGGTAAATCATCAGTAGATGTTTTATTGAAAAAAATATGTTATGAAACTAAATATCTCTGAAAAAATAAATAAAATATGAACACACGAAATACTGTTTCCTAATAAAATCCTCCCTTCCGCAATTGTACCATACCAGTGCTCAATGCAAATCATTTAATTCCATTTGACACCGACCGGTCTTAGGTCTGATCTGTGCTGTTGCGGGGAGTATAAACTTTCTTGACATTGAACTAAACTGTAATGAGATTGCACGGCAGCCTGCATATCTTTTTTAGTTATAAAACAGAAATCTGCTACTTCACTGATGGTATGTGACATGTGTACTGCTGTGGCATTGGTAACATTTATTTGTATCCGTGTTGCCGGTTTTAAGATTAAAACAATTGAATTATTTTCAAAGTTTAATAACGGGGTCATTTTTTAGTCTTTCGTCCACCTATAAATCTGAAATAAAAACACTTGGGAGACCTGATTCAAATTTAAATATCGTGCAATTCATTGCCAGCACAAACCGAACGCTTGACAGGATATTAGTCCGGCAATTTGGGACAGACGTACGTTGATTTGTCGTTGTTAACTCATCATCCCTTTTCAGATGAGATAACTGACTTGTTAAATTTTTTTAAACTTACATAGATATAAATATTTTCACTTATAATCTCCCTAGTGCTCGAATTATTTCCGGAAATTTTTCCGAAGGAACGCATTTTTTGAAAATTTTCCCGAGTCGCAGACGCGGGAAAATTTTCTAGAAAAATGCGTGACTGAGGAAGAATTTCCGGATATTAATTCAAGGACGCGGGGGATTCGGTAAGAAAATTTCACACCTAAAATTTATTTGAAAAAAAATTAAAAAATCTGACATGTTTCATTTTGAAACTTACTTTTGCAACAATAAGGTTGGCTGTTTCTTACATTTTGACGTTTATGCGGTGACGCATGTTTTTGTTAAACGTGACATAATTTTATGAATTTGACGTGTTTTTCTGTTTAGCTAAAATATTGGAAATCTAGTGTTGTAATCAAGTAGGATAGATTATTTATTAGGTATTGCTTTTTTGAATTTTTAGTAGGTAATATAATAGTGGCTCGTTGAATAGGTAGGTAGCTATAGATTATAGATAGTTATAATAAATCACTAAACGTATGTTCATTCAATTTTTATATTTTGTTAATTCCATTTATGAATAAAACTAATTAATTAATCAAAGGTTGTCATTCTTCAAGCACTTTTCTTATCCATAATTATGGGAATACTTAAACTTTCAAAACAAAGTTTCCTCACCGTTTAGTTAAACGAAATGCAAAAAATATAAGTGAAAATTATCCTTTTTATTTATTTTTACTACATTTTATTTACTAACACAAAGGGAAAGCATAGTATAGTCTAGTTTAGGCTAGTTATGCCAGATAAAATAATTTATTTATCCATAATAATTATGGAAATACTTAAACTTTCAAAAAAAAGTTTCCTCACCGTTTAGTTAAACGAAATGCAAAAAATATAAGTGAAAATTATCCTTTTTATTTGATTTTACTACATTTCATTTACTAAAACAAAGGGAAAGCATTGTATAGTCTAGTTTAGGCTAGTTATGCCAGATAAAACAATTTACTTATCCATAATTATGGGAATACTTAAACTTTCAAAAAAAACTTTCCTCACCGTTTAGTTAAACGAAATGCAAAAAATATAAGTGAAAATTATCCTTTTTATTTATTTTTACTACATTTC
Source organism: Polydrusus tereticollis (assembly GCA_963920685.1). Lineage (NCBI taxonomy): Eukaryota > Metazoa > Arthropoda > Insecta > Coleoptera > Curculionidae > Polydrusus > Polydrusus tereticollis. The sequence goes on from OY987329.1 coordinate 93,937,603, forward strand.
ATTTACTAAAACAAAGGGAAAGCATAGTATATTATATTATATAGTAAAAATATTTAGCCTTAATGAAAGAAATATTTGGTAAATAAATATTTGTATTTATTTAGTATTATAAAATGAATAAAAACATTAAATACCAAAATTTGATCCTGAATACTGATTTTCGGATCATATGATAGCTGTCAAGAAAAAAATTCCACTTATTAATTTTGTTCGCCTAGCTTGGCGGGAGGAGAAAAATTTCCGAAAAATTTGAAGGTTGTCATTGGTAACTGTCGAAATGAAAGTGTGTGATTGGCTTAGAATGACAGGTGTGAAATTTTCTGTAGTAATATATTAAGGGATAGGGAAATTATCGAAAATCATCCCGAAGATTTTTTGCCGTGGAAATCGCTCGAGGGCTTGCCCGAGAGCGATTTCCTAATGGCAAAAAATCTGAGAATGATTTTCTGATTATTTCCCAATCCCGAAATGTATTTTGAAGATTATTTACCAAATAAAAAACTAACGATTTCTGACGGGTGAGATTTTTACTTTTGACATGGGTGATTTTCACCGGAGAGCGGGAGATTACTAACGATTTCTGACGGGTGAGATTTTCACTTTTGACAAGGGTGATTTTCACCGGAGAGCGGGAGATTATCGCTGAATAATCAGGAGAAAATCAACCCGCTTTTATAATGGATGAGGTAAATAATCACCTAAATTTAATCTTTTGACAAATTCGAGCTCTGATTTTCCATAATGTATTATGACACTAATGTGTATTTGTAATAGACGTACTGCCACTGAATCACATATATGTACAACTTGTCCAAGCTAACCTGATATATGAAAATTTTGCAGGATGCGTACAAAACAGAAAAGAACGCATTTGGAGGAAAAGAGAGACACGATCGCGCGACCGATTAGTGTTGTTTCTTCTTGGATGGTACAGTCTAATTACTCTATGAAAGTCTCAATAAATATGATAAATTTTGTCTCTAGCCACGGCGCATCGAATCGGCGGTACATATTTGATATTTTTATGCACTGAGGTTCTTGTGGATTAGGTCCTTGTGTAAAATCAAAACAGTGAAAAAATGTCACATTGTATATTAACGTTTCGGCCTACGCTATGGCCTTCATCAGAATGGCAACATAAAAGTTAATTAGCTTGATGAGCTGAGTTTCCAATTCACGGATAGGTAATAGGTACCAATTTAAAAAGGCAGTGATCGGCCTACATTTATTACACAATAACACGGACAACAAATTAATAGAACGTGAAAAACACAAATTACACTACATGTTTGTACTACCAATTTCTATTTTATTTTGTAATGTAAAATAAAATAGAAATTGGTAGTACAAACATGTAGTGTAATTTGTGTTTTTCACGTTCTATTAATTTGTTGTCCGTGTTATTGTGTAATAAATGTAGGCCGATCACTGCCTTTTTAAATTAGTACCTATTACCTATCCGTGAATTGGAAACTCAGCTCATCAAGCTAATTAACTTTTATGTTGCCATTCTGATGAAGGCCATAGCGTAGGCCGAAACGTTAATATACAATGTGACATTTTTTCACTGTTTTGATTTTACACAAGGACCTAATCCCCAAGAACCTCAGTGCATAAAAAGTGTATAACGGAGTCCAAGAAAACTTGAAATACTGTATTTGATATTTTTATATATAAAGCTATCTTGGACGAGTTGTAAGTGTCTACGTTTAATATTTATAAAAAAAAATATACACTTTGTGTAATAAAAATTAAAGCATTCAATGTTTTTATCGTCGCTCGAGTGTAATATTTGTCAGTTAATTTTATAATATTCTTCATATTGCGAACATACTATTTGAACTTTGTAAATCAGTTTTAAGCGTATCTAAGAACCTACACTATTATATTAGGGGCTTTAGTGGCTTATAGGAAACAATAAGAATTGAATTATTCGATTTCCACATTAAATTGTTCTCAGTTTACGGCGATAGCCTTACTAGAATTAAAGTTCAAAGTAAAATTAAAATTAAAAATATATGGATTAAATAAAACATTAAACCTATTACGACTTTTTATTACTGGTTTCCTTTTTGGGAAGATTTAATAATTCACCTACCTTAATTATTATGCCAAGAACTTATTTAAACTTTAATTAGGGTATGCAAGATATAGGGAAAGGTAAGGCAAAATGGTGTATCCAGGCAAAATGACACAACAACAGAAGGAGAGGTTGGTATTACAAGATTATTTTAAGTACTTAATTCGTGCAATAAAAGATTAGAGTAAGTGATTAGTTAATGTTGCTTTTATTAAAATAGTTAAGCAAATAGGCATTGTCCGCATATGTGTTTTGGATCATTGTGGATCTAGCTCTTAGATTTTGCCAAACTCGTGAACATTTAATTACATTTTAAACTGGAAAATTAAATTTTAATTGTTAAAATACCGATTGGCAGAAGGCACAGCCAGTTCTTTGTCAATCGTATTGTAATAATTCATATTTGGTTTTTCCAGTCTGTTTAATGATTTTTTAATATCTTTCCAATGGTAATTAGCTTTCCATAACAGAAGCCTAAGATGTAATTTTAAACTAATTCCCTATAGAATCGATCGCTAATATTTTAATGTGCGGTAAGGCAAAAATACCGATTCATACATAAAGCAACTTCAAGCTATTTGTCACAGAAATAGGCTCTGATGAAGATAATGTAATAAGTGAAAGTATAGAGCTTAAGCAGATAACTAAACTTGAATTAATGTTTCACCTGCAACTTCAATTGAATTAGCAAAAAAGGTCTGCAAAAATACCCTTAAAGCGCACCAAAAGTACTAATATTCGTCACTTCTTCGCAAAGGACTAAGAGCGGCATGCTAACCAGAGGCGGACTTTGATATTTCAATTATCTGCTGATTGAATTTAGTTTGGATAAAAGTATGTATCAAAACATCTAAAACTTAACATTTATTTATTTATTCACCTTGTAACCATATGTTGTGTTATTAATAGGTTTGTTTACACAATTTTTACAAATAACCTTGCTTCTCAACAGTTATATCTTACATTATTTGCTTGTCATTTTACCTATATGGTAAAATTTTCACTGACACCAGCAATATCTAATTATGAAATATTTTTTCGTAAGATATTCAAAATAAGTGTTAAATTGCTTTGACTTTAATAGGCCCAAAACTGACCTTTGCAGAAAACAACACTAAGTTGGAACCCCTGGTTTCCCATTAAGAGATATTTCTCAAGTGACGTCTGCTCGAAATCCGTCCATAATGTTTTAATAAAAAATAAATATTACCCTTTCAAAATACACGTAGTTCCAGAAGATGATTATGAGCAAAAAATGAAATTTTGTGATATTATGATGTCAAGGTGGGACCAGAATAATCAGTTTTTTAACTCTATAGTACTCTCGGATGAAGCAATATTCATGTTAAATAATAAAGTCAATAGACACAACTGTAGGTTTTGGGCCAATAAAAATCCCAATTGGTTGAGAGATGGTCATATACAACGCCCTGAAAAATTGAATGTGTGGGTTGACCTTAAGGATAACCACAAGATCGATCCACTTCTATTGATGAAAATTTGACATCACAACTTGTCCTCGAGCATTACCTCGTACATTCTTTCAGCAGGATGGAGCTCCTCCCCACTTTCAAAACGTGCGCGAATTTTTGAAGAGCACTTTTCCGAATAGGTGGATCGGTAGAGGGGCTACAATCGAGTGGCCATCTAGGTCCCTTTTTGATCTTTTGACAAATTCGAGCTCTGATTTTCCATAATGTATTATGACACTAATGTGTATTTGTAATAGACGTACTGCCACTGAATCACATATATGTACAACTTGTCCAAGCTAACCTGATATATGAAAATTTTGCAGGATGCGTACAAAACAGAAAAGAACGCATTTGGAGGAAAAGAGAGACACGATCGCGCGACCGATTAGTGTTGTTTCTTCTTGGATGGTACAGTCTAATTACTCTATGAAAGTCTCAATAAATATGATAAATTTTGTCTCTAGCCACGGCGCATCGAATCGGCGGTACATATTTGATATTTTTATGCACTGAGGTTCTTGTGGATTAGGTCCTTGTGTAAAATCAAAACAGTGAAAAAATGTCACATTGTATATTAACGTTTCGGCCTACGCTATGGCCTTCATCAGAATGGCAACATAAAAGTTAATTAGCTTGATGAGCTGAGTTTCCAATTCACGGATAGGTAATAGGTACCAATTTAAAAAGGCAGTGATCGGCCTACATTTATTACACAATAACACGGACAACAAATTAATAGAACGTGAAAAACACAAATTACACTACATGTTTGTACTACCAATTTCTATTTTATTTTGTAATGTAAAATAAAATAGAAATTGGTAGTACAAACATGTAGTGTAATTTGTGTTTTTCACGTTCTATTAATTTGTTGTCCGTGTTATTGTGTAATAAATGTAGGCCGATCACTGCCTTTTTAAATTAGTACCTATTACCTATCCGTGAATTGGAAACTCAGCTCATCAAGCTAATTAACTTTTATGTTGCCATTCTGATGAAGGCCATAGCGTAGGCCGAAACGTTAATATACAATGTGACATTTTTTCACTGTTTTGATTTTACACAAGGACCTAATCCCCAAGAACCTCAGTGCATAAAAAGTGTATAACGGAGTCCAAGAAAACTTGAAATACTGTATTTGATATTTTTATATATAAAGCTATCTTGGACGAGTTGTAAGTGTCTACGTTTAATATTTATAAAAAAAAATATACACTTTGTGTAATAAAAATTAAAGCATTCAATGTTTTTATCGTCGCTCGAGTGTAATATTTGTCAGTTAATTTTATAATATTCTTTATATTGCGAACATACTATTTGAACTTTGTAAATCAGTTTTAAGCGTATCTAAGAACCTACACTATTATATTAGGGGCTTTAGTGGCTTATAGGAAACAATAAGAATTGAATTATTCGATTTCCACATTAAATTGTTCTCAGTTTACGGCGATAGCCTTACTAGAATTAAAGTTCAAAGTAAAATTAAAATTAAAAATATATGGATTAAATAAAACATTAAACCTATTACGACTTTTTATTACTGGTTTCCTTTTTGGGAAGATTTAATAATTCACCTACCTTAATTATTATGCCAAGAACTTATTTAAACTTTAATTAGGGTATGCAAGATATAGGGAAAGGTAAGGCAAAATGGTGTATCCAGGCGAAATGACACAACAACAGAAGGAGAGGTTGGTATTACAAGATTATTTTAAGTACCTAATTCGTGCAATAAAAGATTAGAGTAAGTGATTAGTTAATGTTGCTTTTATTAAAATAGTTAAGCAAATAGGCATTGTCCGCATATTTGTTTTGGATCATTGTGGATCTAGCTCTTAGATTTTGCCAAACTCGTGAACATTTAATTACATTTTAAACTGGAAAATTAAATTTTAATTGTTAAAATACCGATTGGCAGAAGGCACAGCCAGTTCTTTGTCAATCGTATTGTAATAATTCATATTTGGTTTTTCCAGTCTGTTTAATGATTTTTTAATATCTTTCCAATGGTAATTAGCTCTCCATAAGAGAAGCCTAAGATGTAATTTTAAACTAATTCCCTATAGAATCGATCGCTAATATTTAAATGTGCGGTAAGGCAAAAATACCGATTCATACATAAAGCAACTTCAAGCTATTTGTCACAGAAATAGGCTCTGATGAAGATAATGAAATAAGTGAAAGTATAGAGCTTAAGCAGATAACTAAACTTGAATTAATGTTTCACCTGCAACTTCAATTAAATTAGCAAAAAAGGTCTGCAAAAATACCCTTAAAGCGCACCAAAAGTACTAATATTCGTCACTTCTTCGCAAAGGACTAAGAGCGGCATGCTAACCAGAGGCGGACTTTGATATTTCAATTATCTGCTGATTCAATTTAGTTTGGATAAAAGTATGTATTAAAACATCTTAAACTTAACATTTATTTATTTCTTCACCTTGCAACCATATTTTGTGTTATTAGTAGGTTTGCTTTTACAAATAACCTTGTTTCTCAACATTTATATCTTACATTATTTGCTTGTCATTTTACCTATATGGTAAAATTTTTATGTTGTTTTGCCTGACACCAGCAATATGATATTCAAAATAAGTATTAAATTGCTTTGACTTTAATAGGCCCAAAACTGACCTTTGCAGAAAACAACATTAAGTTGGAACCCCTGGTCTGCTCGAAATCCGTCCATAATGTTTTTATAAAAAATAAATATTACCCTTTCAAAATACATGTAGTTCAAGAAGATGATTATGAGCAAAGAATAGAATTTTGTGATATTATGATGTCAAGTTGGGACCAGAATAATCAGTTTTTTAACTCTATTGTACTCTCGGATGAAGCAATATTCATGTTAAATAATAAAGTCAATAGACACAACTGTAGGTTTTGGGCCAACACAAATTCCAATTGGTTAAGAGAAGGTCATACACAAGGCCCTGAAAAATTAAATGTGTGGGCTGACCTTAAGGATAACCACAAGATCGGTCCACTTCTATTGATGAAAATTTGACATCACAACTTTTCCTCGAGCATTACCTCGTACATTCTTTCAGCGAAAACAGCACTGCCAGAAATCGAAAATTGCATCGCAAGTTTATATTGTTGACGAAACGTCAAAGCGGGATTTTATTGTTAACAAACGTCAAAAAATGTAATATTCTGACAATTAACGTCATCTTATTGAGTGACAGCAGACAAAAAAGTCAATGTCAACGAATGTTTTCCTTTCATTTTGTCAAGAATTGTTAATAACTATCTCTTTGCATTGGGATAATCCGTGGCAACGTAAATTTTTTTGTTTTTTTGTAAACAACGCTATTGAACTTTTCCGTAGACGTAATTTTACTACAAAAATGTCTCGTTTTGGCGAAGAATCTATCCTCGAAATAGAGCAGAAAATAACAGAAGCCATTCCAAAGAATACTGCATCAAATCACGACTATATTTGGCGGCAGATCATGTGTTCATGACTTTTCATTGCAATTCTTGTAATTTTTAAGCATTTTAATTTTATTGTTAGTATTTTCTGTTAAATAAAATTTTAAATTTACTTGATTCGAGTTCTTATTAATTTGGGAAATATTCAAATAAATTACACTCGTGCATAAAAATAACCAGATAATTTTTTTATTCAATGTGTTTTTTTTACAAATTGCAATCGTTTGTTGAAAATATGAAAACAAACTCTTGCAATTATAAAAAAACACATTTCATTCAAAAATTATCGGTAATTTTGATGCACTTGTGCACTTACCCCCGAATATTTCTCGAGTACGTGAAATGAAAGCACAAAATTTTATATTTTTATTTAAACGTTATATTTAATTATATGAAATTAATTATATAACTTTCTCTAAAATTAAACTTAATGAATCACTTCCAAATTGCGACATTTTTACGACTTTTTAAATTTGATTTATGTATGTCAAAATGACAAATACATAATATCAACACAATAATACACCTACAAGGTGCTATTGTAAATATTAATTATTGTTACTTAGATACGGACCTATAGGGAAATTTTCGACGGGACATTTTCGCACCTACTGGGCAATTTTCGTCGAATATTTCTCTCATGTGTAAAAACTACCATATGAAGCGGGAAATTTTCGACGAAAATTGCCCAGTAGGTGCGAAAATGTCCCGTCGAAAATTTCCCTTGTGTAAAAACTACCATATTAACCGGGAAATTTTCGACGAAAATTGCCCAGTAGGTGCGAAAATGTCCCGTCGAAAATTTCCCTATAGGTCCGTATCTAAGTACTCGAGAAATATTCTACCGAATTACATTCGTGCATCAAAATAGACCTGATAATTTTTCATTCAAGCATATTGTCAGTAAAAAACTGGATTCGGTTATTTTCATATTTTGTTTAAACCTTCGGTGTCGGGCTCTTTTGCCAAAATATGAAAATAAACTCATCCAGTTTTTAGACAACGTGCTTTCATAAAAAATTATCGGTAATTTTGATGCACCTATGTAATTACTTACGAAAATTTCCCGCTTCATATGGTAGTTTTTACACATGAGAGAAATATTCTTTTTAATTATACTTGTTATTTCGAAACCTACTGATATTAGAAACAAAGTATTATATCCCAAAAGTGTAGCAAGTGTAACGTAGAATCTATAAATAAAAATATATACAGGGTGTTATATAATATAAAACCTTAAAATTCGTTTCATTTCCAGACAAACAGCTGGCAACTACACCAATATCGATATTCGGTGGGTAAGATCCTCGTAGACAACTCTATCAAATTTGGTTTAAATCGGCCTATAAATTGTGAGGTTATTAAGGTGTCTTCAGACTTTAAACACACACTGTATATAGGGTAGCAAGAATTTGATGTAAAATACAAAAATTATTATTTTAAAGACCCAATTAATATTTAATTAATGCCGCAGTTTTTTGACATATATATACATAATTCGGTTTACAACGTTCTCCGACGTGTTGCGATATTCAGTCTTTATTGATCTCGGTCTTGCCAGAGGTCATCATCCAGCTCTCTCAACCTGATCTCCTTGTCTATCCCCTCTTTCCAACTTTTCCTAACTCTCCCTCGTTTTCGTATTCCTTGTGGGGTCCATTTCAGTATCTGTTTTGGGAGTCGTTCCTCGTTCATCCGTTGTACATGTCCATACCACTTTAGTTGTTAGACCCCAATATCATCCATTATGTTGTGTGTGACTTCCATAATCTCTCTAATCCTCTAGTTACATCCTTGATCTGCCCCCTGCTCGTCCCCAGTAGTCCATATCCGTAGTCCTTAGTTATCCTTCGGCTCTTTCTTTGATTTGCCATACTTCACTACTATATGTGACAGTACTCTTTATGATTGTATCAAATATTCTTTGTTTGTTTCGTTTCGATACCTGCTGGTCCTACAGTATTCCATTTATAATAGCTGTAGCTCTTCTTCCCTGCATGTTCCTTTCCTTGATTGCTCTGTCCAGTGTACTATCGTTTGTAATTTTTGTTCCTAAGTATGGGTTTTTAACATATTGATTATTGATATTAAATTCTCGATGTGTTTTGTTATAAAGATTCCAAGGAAGTTTAGAATGATGTGAAAGGAATTTAGTGACAAAATATAATAATTGTCTAAAATATCTATCAACGTAATGTAATTTTCACAAGAAATATAAATTACAATATTTTTTTTGTATTATATCAGATATTTTCCTGTTATAGAATTTTCAAATATAGAAATACTTGCTTAGATTAATTAAACTTTATTTTGCTGTCAAGATAGGCAACAGAAAATTATTTTGGATATTATAAAATTTTGTTATAAAATAAAATATAAAAATTTGCATTTTTTGAGCCAATCTGTACCCAAATAATTAAAGCCGATTACAAGGTGATTAGGAGCTTGGGGTAATACCCATAAATTTCCGGTAAAGTTTTTGAATAACAAGCGGTATACGGAAACTTAGAAGCCGCTTCGCAAGTCTTTAAGTTTTATGCTCACTCTAGCGAAATTTTAGAGTTTATAATTATTGGGTACAATTAGTAGCGGAATAATAAAGTTTTAAATATGGTAGTCCCTATATTTATGAGGTTTCGATTTTCTTTGGTTAAAATAAAACGAATTTAAATCGTATTCTCCTGAAAACAATTTTTTATTTAGAAATAGTTTAACATTGAAAAAAATATATGTACCAGGTGTCCCACTAAGAATGGCTGTCGGCCGTATCTCAAAAAGTGTTAGTCGTATGGCTTGCGGAAAAAAAATATATTAGGTAAAGTGATCATGACAAATTGCTGGAAATTATTTTCAAGCTTGTCAGACTGGCGCTAGAGGGCGCAACATTAACGGTAAATATGAATCACGAAGTTTCCTCAAAAGTCGCCTAGGTGAGGTATCCCGAAAATAACATTTACGTAAATTTCGAAGATTTGTTAATAAAATTCACCTATAGAACGTGTTCGTCACTTTTCAAATAAAGTGGTGGGGGAAGGTTGAACATTATTTTTAATAAATGCTGGTAACTCTGTTCCGGCTTAACATAATTTAGTAATCTTAGTTTTGTTAAAAAGGGCTTTTCTTACTCTATATATCATCTTATGAACTACGGCAACATGTGTTTTACACTAGGCGCTAGGAGGCGCTGTCCTACAACTTCACAAACATTGCGCGTTTTTGCCATAATTGTAAATATAATAGTATATTCAATTTCACCTGATTACAAGGATGATTAAAAGCCTAAGAAGTCAGCGAAAACCGCAAGTTAATATCTATTTTCAATCCGGAGATATCAACAACAATAATCATGATTACGGAACATTATGATTTTATTGTCAAATTGCCATTGTAAAGGTTTTTTTCAGAGTCAAATAGGCCTTGGAAAAACAAAATATGAATTGAAAGTGTGCACGCGTGTCACCTTTCATTATTATGTCAAAATTTTTGTCGTGCCAGCAGTGTTGTGTCGTATTTAATTTTCAAAATGCCTCTGTTACTTGAAGGGGCGGTTGACATCATTGCGGTGTATTTTGAATGTTTGGGAAATGCAACAATTGCTGAACGGGTTTACGCAGTACGATACCCTCAAAGGCGCCGATACGACAGTAGAATGTTTAATCGTTTAGCTCGCCGTTTTCGTACTACTGGAAGTATTCATCGCCCTGTATATCGCAGACGCTGCCGAGGTCGAACCGAGGAAAACATTGAAAATGTTTTGGCATATGTGGAATTTAATCCACAAATTACTATTAGATTAATTGCTAGAGACTTGGGCGTTACTCGCTCTACTGAGCATAGGATTTTATTAGAAGAAAGGTAAGTAATTATATCTATATGTTATAACTCTCAAATAGTTTAGAATAATGCCAATATTTCTCTTAATATTGGAATTTGAAGAAGTAGTCCATACTTGCAGTGGAGTGTAGGTAATAAATTAAAACAACACTTCTGTCTTCCTCCACAAATAATATATACTTTGAAAATTTAACGATTGTCCCTACATGTTTCGACTATGTATACAGTCATCTTCAGGGGAACTATATCGAGTTTAAAATGGGATCTAATAGTTGTCTAAAATTAATGAGTACAACATTTAATATAATCGTAGCAAGTGAAATTTGTTTAGTTGAAGACTAACTTGAGGTAACTCAGAGTTGTGGATATGTAAATCAGCACAGACAGAAGTTTTGTTCTAATTTATTTCTCTTAATAGTTTTCAAGTCAATGTAATAAGTATTTTTTAATGTAAAATTAATAAGAAAGTTGATATTTATGTTGATATTTTTTTTTATTCCGATATTTTAAGTTTTACTATATTATTATATTCTATTGTTAATTTAATTTTAAAAATAGGCTTTGTCGATAAAAATTATACTTTATGACAATAAAGCATATTTTGATTTGATTTGATTGATGCTACAAAAGTTAAAATTGTTCTCTCAGTGCTTTTGTACCCGCAAATTTTTTAACTCACTATTTAGGTCTATTTTATCGATCAATTCGTGTTCAGTAGACAGAGTTGCTAAGACCCATAATTGTTCCTGACTTATGATTTTTTTATTAACCTCAGATTAGAAAACTTTCTCCGGTCGCAACAGTAATTGGGTAATGTCAAGAAAATTATAATTAGCACAGTTTAGTTTGAAAAAGAGAATGCCAAATTATTTTGGGATATGTATTAAGGAAATCCAATTGTATCAATATTGGATTCTATGGCCTTAATTTAGTTGAATCATTCTCCGCTGTTAAGGATGTCCAGTCGTTATCTCTTAGGGCAAGTGCGACTTCCGCGCAGTGGGCCTTTAGTTCATCGTCTCCGAGATCACCATATTCTTTTATACAATTTACAATTTTAAAAATATCAGTGTGTTCACGCAATAATTGAAATATTCCATTCATCCGGATCGGAGATGCTTTTGTTTTTGTGTTCGTAATCAAGATTTTGTTCTGTTTTACGAATGCGAGCTAGAGAACAGGAAATTCTTCTCTTATGCCAGCATCGGCAGCAACTTTCTTTAAGAAATATCAATAAATACGGTGAACTTTTCGTCAGATCTTAATCCAACAAAAGACTTTTTTAGATTTTCTAGGGCTTCGACTGAAGATTTAATATTGAAACTTGGGCTTATATGCTATGAATATGTGCTAATAAGGCACTTGACGCCGAGAAGTGAACATACAATAATTCACAAATTAGATATTAAAACTATAATGATTCGAAGCTAACTTTTGCTGCATCGTTGACTACAGGATTTAAATTAAAAAAAGTGTCCATATTTCTCTAAGAGACCTGAATATAATATTGAAGCAAGCAGCGTGAGCTGTACAAGGAATGAAAAATGCACGGGAATAAGCATCCATATTCCTTTTCTGTAATCCTATGAGTTTGCCTCTCATATTCGCTTCATTGTCGAAACCTTGTTCATGTAAATTATTTCAATTTATTCATTATGTCGAATATTTATATTTATGGTTTCTATTTCTATTGATTTTTGAAATAAGGCTTGGGGTTTGGATCGGCCAGACGCCAGTATGCCCTGAACACACCGTACATATGAAAGCGGCGGCACTGCGTTTGACGCCTATCATCCAATCTGCCAGTTACTCGAATTATTGCAAACAATTCACGTCCACCATTAATTAGTTCGGATTCTGAAAATGACTTTAATTTTACCAATATTTCACCAGAATTGGGAAAACTAGCTAAGGAAACCTCTTCTTATGAATTGTTGAGAAGAAAATCTGATAAATTCATATTCAGCAAATGTAATGTATATTGGATAATTATTGTTTAAGCATTTTAAAACGTTTACCTTATGTTCGTGCGCGTACCTTATAGTCTATATATTCCATTTTCAGAACCACATGCCCCATTAAAATAATGTAAACATCAGTAAATTCCCCATGCTTGCTTTTAAAATAAAAATCTCATGGTTTTAGAAGCGGGAAGTCCAACATTTTTTCTGTCCAAATATCAGTGTTTTCTTAACGACGCCAAATATTTAATAACTAAGGTAATAATAATTTATGCAAATCCTCAATAGTAATTTATGTAGAAAGTACTAGCTTTTTCAATTTGAGGTGCTTGTGTAGCACTTATTTTGAAAACCCTTTATAACGTGATCATAGAGAAAGTATAGTGCATCACTCGTCCAAACATTTTTTTTGCAAGCTCAATAACGTTACCAACCGCGGCTTCGCCTCGGTTTGTAAACTGTTCTCTCGCTTCCAAAAAATGATAATTTCGTCACTTGTAAAACAATAATATTAAGTGTTGTTACCAATTTAGTAATGATCTCAAAAATAGAAGCAAAAATACAGCATTCGTAAAAACCACCACAGGGCAAAAAATGCAACCAATATTTTGAAATTTCTGATTTTAATATTATACAAATTTCAAATAATTTATATATTTTAAATTGAGTTTTCTTGCCTATTTTTAAGCAAGAGAAATAATAATAACTAGGTACCTGCATTACGTTTCTATCATTCTGACTATTTTACGTTTTTTCTGTAAATGGATTATTTATTTCTTGTAATATTATGTAGTCCGGTAAAAATGAAATTACCGCTAACCAGAGCATACTTTAATAGTTTGCTGTGTTGGCAGTAAAACAATGATGAGTAGTAATCACCTATATTGGTGCAGCAATATATTTGAGCGAATGTGAAAAATGCAATATGTAATATGTTGTCTACGATCTACTATACACATGAAAGACAATATTATTATATTACTATCTGTACTTACTCGGAAATTTATAAAATGGCACGGACAGACAGCTGACACTGTGTATAGTCCGACTGTCGGGATCATTTTGATCAGCTGAACAGCTACACATGGGATTAAAAATGCAATTGCTTGGGTCCATACCACTACACTGTACAACACTTATCATTAGAAAGAGCCATCCTAACCACATTGTCACTGCAACAAAGAAAATCCTATTAGTATAAAGCATATTATATTTAGATGGGTTTAGATATACAAGGTAACTCATTTTGTTACCCTGATAATGTTTTTTTGTTAATTTTTACTGAATTCTGACATAATAATATGGAAAACAGTTATTTCCACGACTGTCAATAAATGCCTATAGTAATTTGTAAATGTAGTATATTGTAATACTCCTTTTCATCATGCATTAGTTGCCTAGCAACTAGATCACACTTTAAAAAGTAAAGTATTTCCAGAATTGAGTGACTTTCTATAACAAAGTTAAAACCGATACCGCATCGAACAAAAAATAAATTTAATTATCCACGAGGCGATATTCGCGTTGTGCCTTATCAAGGTAGTCAAAAGATGGCATTTTTCTCGATGCTCTTTTTATCTCTGATTCGGAGCCTTTCACGAGACGCCGGCGAATACCACCATGTAATAAATTTTTATTCGAAAGCAGTATCACTTGGATTTTTTAAAGTAATAAAATAGGTCAATGATTCTTATAACAACTTTACCCCAGTTGACATTCGCAGTATTTTTCACGTGCCTTTTGCTTTTATTCTAATTATGCTATATATTATATATATAAGGTGTTTCATTAATATTGCGAAAACTTTTAGGATGAGTTTCGGAGATACAGGGTGTTGAATTTTTACTTTTATCTTGCTTTTTGAAATAATGTCGATATTTGAACTAAACTGGGTATCTAGGGGTTTCTTGAAATACGAAATTCGAATTTGATGTTAGTATGGCTCGCACGTGTAAAGGGCGCCACCTATATTTTGCTTCTACTCTTTTAAGGAGAAATGCAAAAGAGTATACGTCCCTATCATTTTTACGTGAATAAGGCATACTTGGTAAAAGTCGCTACGAGCACCCGTTCTCGAGAAAAAGAATAATAACATTTTCGGTACACATTTTTGAAGGAACCAGACCCAAACAAACTTTACTTATTATTTTCTTTTATCTTCATCTATAATTACATTAGAAAAGATTTCAAAGAGGTTTAAAGAAGTTAGTCCCTTTTATTTCCATCAGACCCAATCCTTGTGCGCCCTCTACAAGCGGAAGCCATACTAACATCAAATTCAAATTTCGATTTCGCATTTCAAAAAATTCCTAGGTACTAATTTCAGTCCAGGTCACTTAAGAATTATTTTTAACAAAATTCAACTAGTTTCGGTAGCACTGTAACTTTTTTTTTTTTTTTTTTTCGTTTTCTTGAAAAAGCTTTTTCAAAATTGTAACGCGTATTTCACTGTTGTTTTCTTATTGTGAAAAATAAAATAAATATTAAACAAAAAAATTATTCATTTTATTTAAAAAAAAGGAGGAGATGGTACTTTTCAGCGATGCTGTGATGAGCACCGCTGAATAAGCTAAACCGTAATTTAAAAATTTAATAAAAAAAAATAAAGTAAATAATTAGAGTAATTAAATTAATTGTAGCAAAAAAAAAACTGATAAGTGGTGGCCAGAGAGCACGCACAGAACCAGCCGTGGAGCACGCGTGCCAATTGCCCTAGCTCGCGGGAGGGGGTTTAACAAGCGCCACTAGCTCTACCACAGGAAAAGCTGGAAACCTCCAAGATGGTCGTGGAGCTAGCTCTGATCGTGCGACCTGACACCACGCAAACACAAGTTAAAGAAACAAGGGGGAGCTGTGTATTAAACAAGAAATTTGTTAACTCCGGCCCGGTTGAATGCTCATCTCATTTCGCGCTAAGATGATAATCCACTGACATTAGAAACTAAAAGGTAATCATAGTAACGGAGGAGTAAAGAAAAGAATCGAAGGAAATTTAGGAAATAATATATAAAAGTAATAATTTATACCAGATTACATAAGAAATCAATTAAGTCCGGTCCTGCTGAACGCTTATCTCATTTCGCGCTAAGATGATAGTCTAGAAAACACCGACGTCAGAAATTAGAATGCAATCATAGTAACGGAAGGGTAAAAAAAAGAATCGAAGGAAATTAAGAAAATATGTAAGTGATTATTTATACCAGATAATATCAGGAATCAATTAAATCCGGCCCTGCTGAACGCTCATCTCATTTCGATGATACTCCACAAGACGAAACTCAAATTAAATCATGGTAATCGAGGAGAACTATAGACAAAGTGAAACTGAGACTGTGCAACTGGTGCTCAACTCATTTCGCGCTAAGATGAGAACCAGTGAGTGAGGGAGAAGGTAGAAAATATCAATCCAAAGAAATAATAATAACGAAATACTAGGAATACTCCGTTTTTAACCAAATAAAAGGCAGATACAAGTGACTAGAAAATAAAAATAGTACAATAGCTGAACGCTGAAGCAAGAAGTAACTTCAAGCTAATAGACTGAAGGTCTCAAGACTTCAACAAGCAACCCGACTGAAGGTCATGGTGCTACGCAGTGTTATTCTACGCCCACTGCTGCAGGGCTTAAACAAGCAACCTGACTGAAGATCCTAGTGCTTGGGTAGTTGACGGACTCTTACCGTCAGTGTGTTCCCAGTGCAGGATTATTCTGCGCCCACCTCTGCAGGGCTTTTTTTTTATCTTTGCTTTCTTTAAAAAGCTACAGTGATACCGAAACTAGTTAAATTTTGTTAAAAAATAATTCCTAAGTTTTAAATATTGTGGAATTTATGTAATAAGTTTGTTCACTTTCTCACAGAAAATTTAAACACCCTATATCTCCGAAACGAAGCAAATCTGTACACAGGAACTAGGAACTTTTTTAATAATAATAATAATATTAATAATAATAAATGTCTTTTATTTTCGAAGAAACAGAATATTATATATAAAAAAGTATGTGTATTAAAAATTAAAGATGTTAACACCTGGCGCAGTCTAGGTGCAGTAGCTATTCTACTGAACCTAGACATAAAGAAATATAATAATACTTAATAGTGTAGTAGAATATTACGTAACAACCCTAACCTACAAGACATAATATTTGCAAGAATGAAATAAGCAATGAAAGGAGAAAAGAGTAATAAATTCAAATTATTATTAAACAATATTAAACAATAAGTAACCGTTAATATCACTGTAAATTTAAAAGAAATGACTTATATCTAGTCTTAAATACATTAGCATTTGAGTGTAACATATCAGTGGGCAACAAGTTATAATATTTAACTGAGTTAAAAGAAAAAGAACGCTGAAACATGGCGCTCCGATGATAAGGCATGGTAAGCCTGCCCGCACCTCTGACATCCCTATCGTGAACACTCCGACGAAAAATCAAACGCTCGCCAATAGAAGCAGGAGAATTAGGATTATTTATAATCGTTATTAGAAATGTGCAAAAGTGAGGAACCCTTCGTCCATCCATTTTCAGCCACTTTATATCATTATATAAATGAGAAATATGGTCAAACTTTCTAATGCCGTAAACAAAACGGAGACATGCATTCTGAACCGTTTGTATACGTGATCTGCTTTCCGTATCCAAACAAAAGCCATACACAATGTCACAATAAGTAAAGTGCGACAAGACAAGAGATTCACACAAGTTCTTTCTCAATGTAAAGTTCAATACGTGACTATTGCTGTATAGTACCTTCAAAGCGAGATAAGCTCCCTGAAAGGGTTTTTTTAAATACTCTTGAAATCTGAGATTAACATCAAAAAGCCGACCCAAATTCTTTGCGATATTAACAAAATTCAGTTTTTTCATATTTTTAAGCAGGGAAAATCATCCTGAATTTTTCCTAATGGTAGGATTGACAGAAATATTGTACATGGGGTATCGACTAGTGAATAATACCAAGATATTTATAAGCGAACCTTAACTGAACCTTACTATTTATAAAAGAAAGAGGTTTGTCCCTTTCCTTTTCATCAGACACAATCCTTGGGCGCGCTTCGCCGTATTACGGCTAATCTGCAAGGGTAAAGAGTCGACATTGTAAGGCCCCTTTTTTTCGTCAGACTCTATAGCCTTGCCGATTAGCCGTAATACGGCGAAATGCGTCCAAGGATTGGATCTGACGAAAAGATAAGGGACAAACTTCTTTCGCTTACATCGCGTTTTCGGTTCGCAGAAACCGATAATTGACTTTCAGCGCCACTTTTTCTACCTGCTTGTGGAGGTTTCATTCCAGCGTTTAATCTTCTCTAAGTCCTCGCTAGTCTGGTTGTGTGGATAGCTTGATTGCCACGAGATGTCGCCAAGTACAACATCTCGCATATTATGTATCCCTACTATTTATTATATTGTAGCAATAATTATAACAATTCGTAATATGTATATTATTAACTTTTTTACACCATGCAAGTGGTTTCCCATATTTTATAAAAGAGGGCTATTTTCTTTTTCTGTTCATGATTGATAACAAAGGCGCCAAAAATACAACAATATTATACCGATTAGGATAACTTCCCTAATATTGCCCATAGTCAAATGAGGGTTTCCAAGACTCTTTAATATCAGTGCTGTTCGCCCTGTAGAAAGCAAAGCCTTGTAAAGCATATAGAATTTTATCACAATGGCAAAAAGAATGATATACCAAAGATTGCGGTAAGAAGTTTTATTAAATTTATCGTGTTATTGATATTTATTAAGCAAGTTTTTAATTTAGGTTAGTTTATTTGCTTAGTATTTATTGTGCCCAACACATACAATATTTCTAAATAAATTTAAAAGTGTTTCTGTATCGCTTATTCATTTCCAGCTTCCCCGTAAGACTGAAAATAAATTATTCCTAAATAACGAAGTTTCAAAAGTATGGATCTTGCGGGAAAGAAGACGTTCACCCGTCTCAACCGTCGTCTTCGGGGTCCCAACCAATTTAAAAATCATTTTTCACATAAAAATCCACCACAAACAAATATCTTATCAGTGGCGGCTCGTGAATTGCAACGACAGAATCACGTTAAAATTTAAGAGCATACTAGGAGATTTACTAGAAGTACAAGATTTCAATAAAGCAGGAAGAGCCACAAAATAGTAGCCTAGACTATAATGGTGCTGATGAATCATTGCTTATTTTTGCAATAAAGTTTAATTTAATGTCACTACATGTTTTGCTAGTTCTAGTTTATTTATGTGTTTAAACACAGTTATGCGCCATTTGACATCTCAAGCTTTTTATTTAGTATTTCAGATCACTACGAATAAATCAGTTATTGAAAAGAAAGTATCATTTAAATTTAAGTGAAATTTTTTAAGTGGAAAATCTCGCCAATGCCTGGCGTCTCCCACAACTTCTTCTTTTAACCCTGTGCCAGTCACGAGATTGTACAACTTATTTCTAGTATAAAGTAAAAAATAGTGATCGCCATGATAATTAATACATCTGCAAAAGTCATTAAAATCATAAAGCATTCAATTGCTGAGCCCTTGGTCAGGGAATAGGCAAATTCCTCCCAAGAAAAAAGGGGTCAAAAATAATGGTTAAATTCGGTCCCAAATGTTGTTTCTACCTGAAACTGCATAGGTAAATTCGGTCCCGGGAAAAATATTTTAAGAGGGGATCAGTGATATGAAACTGTAATATTGAATAATTTTTGTTTATTAAATAAAATTTAAATATTTAGTTAAGTACATAATATTGTATACCTCTAATATTTAAACGCCACAATGAAATGAGACACATTTAATAAAATGCAAAGGACTTATTTAGTTTTTCGTATATGATTCAATCATTTTTGTAATAAATTTTTGACAATTTTTAACTATATTATTGTTAATTATAGCATTCAAATGTACATTTTGTAATTTTACATAGGTTTCGATTTAAAACTCTTTAAAAAAAGTGTTTGGATGAGACTTGTAAAACGAATCGTTAAAGAGTCTATGGAAAGATTCGCATCTATTCGTAGTCCGTGTAGGTTCTGCTGAGTTTTCGGCCCAAAGTGAAGGAAGATATAGTGACTCCTCAAGTATGTAATCATCTATCAAATAATCGGAGTACATTTGAATATTTTCATTGTCTGGTGCTATTGAGAGCAGATCGAATAAAAAACAATCACTGATTTCTATAGGACTTAAGAAAGTAAGGGCAAAAACTATTTGTAGCAATCGCTCCGCATCGGAACTTTCATCTTTGTAGGCAGATATTAAACCAATTTGCTGAATTTTTCTATACCATGACTGCAAAAGATGAAATCGACATCCCATTATTTGAGCTTATGACCAAACTTGCTGGACAGCCTTATGGATACCTTTTTCAAAATCGATTACAATTTCAGAAATGTCTAATCTAACACTATTTTTGATGCAGATTTCTATTACAATATTAATATTAAGCACTTTTTGGTACGTTTCACTACGTTTGTTGGGTATTAGGCAAAAAATCAGAGGAATATAAATGGCCGTTGTAATACCCGTGTATCGTAAAAACCTGACAAAAAAATTGTGTGCAGTAGTTAAATGTGCCATCTAAATATATTCGTCTGACTTTTCCGATAAATTCAATATTTGATTTACAAGGAAATACAGCGATTTGATCAGCAGCATCATTGAAATGTAAAATATTTTCACCTCTGGATGTTCCAATGTTGATATTCGCCAGGATGTCGAAAGTTTGTTGAACACTAGTTGGCAATTGTGGAAGCAGTTTTCGACGAGCATTGTACAAATTCTTCCTTACTAACGCAACGTCTATTGTATTGATCGTTGAAAACAGATTGTCTTGAAGCTCCCGGCGGATGATTTTTGCAGGATTCTCCGATAAATCATCAATAGCCTTTCTTTTGCAAGAAGTGCTTACAATTTGGCGGTTCAACTGTTATATATTTGCATTATGGCAATGCTCCTTTACATGCTTTGTAATAGTTACATTGTCCACTTCACCCATACTAAGCAAATAAGATCTACACTTTTTATTTATACACGTCCACCGCCTTTCACCACTTTTTAAAATTTTTTGAAAATTATACTTAGAGTTATATATAACTACTGGTGATTTCCTTTCTCACTTAAAATAATATTAGGCTCCATTGCAGACTACAGAGAATACTTGAATCGACTAATACGTAATCCGGGAAAAAATACGCAACTAAATGGGTATAAAATTGTTAACCTAATCTGCTACCTGCTGGGACAGAATCTACCATCACCCCTTGGCCAACCTAAGAATCCAATCGTTTGATATTGGCATTTTCTCTGATCAACTATCAAGGTTGGGAAGGTTGTACCAAATTATGAAAAAGATGACAGAACATGGGCTGGACAGTATAGACCGATAACAACAAAAATATTTGAAAGGATATATTATGATCGCCTAAAGCTAGTTTCATATAGACGCGAAATGCGAATATTATTCTCATTGTCCGATTTTAAAATATATTTAGTGGCGAAAAAGTGGCAGCATCATATTTATTTTTTTACGAATTCGCAAAATTTAACATCTGAGGGGGCGGAAAATTGAAATCATGTTAATTTCTTGCAAGTATTCGCAGGAATTGTTTGGTTAGCGCAACTGTCATGTACAGATTAATTGTTTGATTTCAAATTTCATTTTGGTTTGTTAGACTTGTGAGTTGTGAGTGAAAGTAGCGTTTCAGAACAGAGGATAGTGAGGAGGTAGGCATTTATTGTTATTTTCTCTATCACTAATAAATTTTTATTTAGCCAATGTTTTAGTATCGAGTTGGATGTGGTGAGTGTGGAGAAACGTTGAGCTAGGGAAGGTACCCATTTCATGTTTGTTCTATAGCAGAAGGTGTGACCGAGGGCATATCTGAAAAAATATAATGGAGCGAAGCAGAATATCTACTTTTAAGGTTAGCTGAAGACCTCCCCTATATAATATATTATTATGCCTAGTTTAATACTAATGACGAAAAGGATTTATTCCAGTTATTTAATAATTAAAATAAAATATTAAAGCATTTTATAAATACTTTTTTAAAATTTGGTTTCATAAAAAAGCTGTTTCAAAATCGTTTTCAGTATCGTATACGGAACTTTTTATGAAACAGTTTTCTTTATTTTTCTAAGGTTGATAATGATGTTCACAAATGTTTTATTTTGCTGTCGTGTATGTTTGGTTGCATTAATTCTATGAAATGGAAATGAGTTAAAGAAATATCAAATAATCTTACAAACTTACTATATTATAAAACATAGAACTATAGAACTATAAAATTTACCGCAATTTCCCTTAACTTTGGGGGACTTAAACTAAACTCATCTTGCTCCATATTTTAAAATTATGTAGGTATGTTAGAAAAATTAGACAACTTCGTGACAAAATGGCTGACACGGAAATAAAATTATTTGTTGATTTCAACGCTACTATGATAAATAATTTAATTGTACATATTACCAACATAAAATTTAGTCAATCTAGTTCAAAAACTCAAATCATAAGAAATTTCGCAAACATATGAAATACCAGAAATTTTGGTTTCCGAAAAGGTAGGTCAACGGAGTAAGCCGCCTGTGCATTTATGCAATCGGTGTATAATCACATCTATGCAGGCCGGTGCGTTGCGGAGCTCTTCTTTGATCAACAGCTTGGGCATGGGTTTCATGATTGAAAAGCTTTGTGCCAATTGCATTAGAAGACGAATGCTTGATCTGATGTCCTCATACCTTACTAACAGAAAGTTCTATATGCAAATTTATGTCATGATGGTCGCTGATGACACCTATGTGGTGATTTCAGGACAAACTCCAGTAGAACTCGAGCACGTGAAAGAGTGTGTTATTAGGGACATCGAAGACTGGTGTCACAGAAATAATCTGATCCTAAATGTCTAAAAAACAGTGTGTATTAACTTTAGATGTAGATATAATTCCCCCACGATAAACACTCCTTTCATACAAACTTCTGAAGAATATAAATTTCTAGGATTGTATGTGGACCAATTCTTACCTGGACACATCAGAAAACCTTTATTTTTTTTACAGTTAAAAATATAATCGAAAAGGAAGCTCTTATATATATTTGCTCTTCACTAGTCTATTGCCATTTGAGTTATAACGTTATATTATAGGGACATGCAGTTGAGTCCAACAGAAATTTTTAGCCCAAAAACGAATAATAAGACTTATGTAAATAAAACGACAATGTCTTCCTCCACAAATTTAATAAATGTAAAATTCTTGTTCCCTACATGTTTCGGGTGTCTAGACGTCCATCTTCAGGGGATACTAGAAGGAATTTCATCTTTACAAAACTAGTTAGAATCATGGTGAACATTGACTTACCTATAATCGAGTTGACTATAAAAACTTTAAATGGTTGCCTCAAATTAATGAGTACAGCCAAAATTGAGTAGGAACCTCAGAAATTGGGTGGACATGTGAAAAATTATAATTTGTATATTTATAGAATGAAAATTTTTGTGAAAATATAATAATTGAATAGCAAATATATTATTTTAAAAGGTGCATTTTATTTTTGATGATGATTTTCTAGAAAAACATTGTAGTTCTAGAAAATCATCATCAAAAATAAAATGCACCTTTTAAAATAATATATTTGCTATTCAATTCTTATATTTTCACAAAAATTTTCATTCTATAAATAAACAAATTATAATTTTTCACATGTCCACCCAATTTCTGAGGTTCCTACTCAATTTTGGCTGTACTCATTAATTTGAGGCAACCATTTAAAGTTTTTATAGTCAACTCGATTATAGGTAAGTCAATGTTCACCATGATTCTAACTAGTTTTGTAAAGATGAAATTCCTTCTAGTATCCCCTGAAGATGGACGTCTAGACGCCCGAAACATGTAGGGAACAAGAATTTTACTTTTATTAAGTTTGTGGAGGAAGACATTGTCGTTTTATTTACATT
This sequence comes from Polydrusus tereticollis, assembly GCA_963920685.1. NCBI lineage: Eukaryota > Metazoa > Arthropoda > Insecta > Coleoptera > Curculionidae > Polydrusus > Polydrusus tereticollis. The sequence goes on from OY987329.1 coordinate 93,961,341, forward strand.
ACGTAAACTCCACTGCAAGTATGGACTACTTTTTCAATAAGACTTATGTATAACATAAACCCTATCGATAGTTGCAGATCGATTTTCAATATTCAAAAATTTATGACATTTTCTTGTATTTATATAATATATAAGTTGATAAAGTTTATAAGGAGCAACGAGAACAAATATCAACGTAACTCTTCTTTTAATTTATTCCCAACCAGGAGTGTAAACCACTAATTAAGCAAAAGCTAACAAAATTTGAGAAATCCCCGAGTATGCTGAGAAACTACTATTTAACCAAATACCTTACAGAGTTAGAGTACTGGGTCTTAACATTTTGAAAACTAAACTTAAGAGCTTCCGTATCCAAACAGTTACTAACTACTTAGTATCAGAATTCTCAAATGATAATATAGATGAATGTTTTTAGCTTTGGTAAATGTCCATATACAGTTAGCGTAATGATATTAAACTGATATAATTATGTGTTAAAAGACGTGTACATCCACCACAGATGGCTGCATTTTGCAAGTACCAAATAAAGACTTTGATTTTGATTTGAATCGTTCCTGCAATTTGTCGAAGAACCAAGTTGTATGCAACTACTAGGTGACACTATATTTTCTTATTTCCCAAATATTACACTTAAGATTTTAACTTAAAATTGACTCATTTATGTCGAGAGGCCAACTAGTCAAATAAAAAAATATTTTAATTTTCTCAATCAACTAAGTACCTACTTAGACTTAATACACTTTTATTGATTGCATGTTAAATATGTATCACACTTTTCATATTATAGTCATAACAGATCTTAATCACCAAATTTTAAAATCTTTTTTTGTTTCAATCAAAATACCTTGCGTTGCGAAAACTTTTAGTATAATAATAGGGATCGCATTGTCTGATATTTGGAATGCTATTGCATCTTTTTCGAAACTATATTCTGGAAGCAGGACGTTTACATACGGCTTAATTCGATATCCAGAAAAATGGATTATTTGTATTAGTATTTCAGGTTAGTTCAGGTTAGATATAGCTTTGATGATTATCAGCTAAATTTAAAGAAATGAAAATTTTATCATACCAAAGAGTCTTCTAACCAAGTTTCCGTTACGTTGTTAAAGCTACTAATAAACAATTATTATTCAATTATTATATGTTATATTGAACAAATTTTCATACCTTATAAAAAAAAATATTGTGTAAGCTATTACTTTTTATTAACATTCATTAACCTTTCACATGCGATCGCTATGCCGTATTGAATATGTAAAAAACTACTAAAAATTGGCAGCTGGAATATTTGTGATACATATAGGTTCGTGTTAAAATTTATTGTTTGTATTTATATCGATATTGCTCGACTGTTAAAAATATATATTGGTATCAATAATAGTACTTGGGATTAATTTCATTTATAAACAAATAATGTGCTCTAAATTTATTTATTCCATAAGGCCTGAAATAATTTTTGAAATACTGAATTGAACTACTGAATTTGCTATTAAATAAAATATTCATTATAATATGTTTAGAAGAACAAGGCTTTAATAACTTGTCGTCATTTATACACTTCTCGCCATAGTGTAAAGCTGGTTAACTTATAACTGCATAGATTCAGTTGAAACTCCGTTTAACTAAAAATAACATCTATTTACTATAAAGTCCATCTTTAAATGATGCGAAGTAATAGGTCAATCAAAACCGTCTCCTTCATGGGCGTGCCCAAAAAGTTGTGGAGAGTCAAAGTTTTTTTTTTTTTTTAAATAGAACACCCATATATTATTACTTATTTTGATCGTCCAGTCACTTCTAAACATTTTCTATTAACCATATGCTATACCTAAATTTATTAGCTTCCGAGATATCATGACATTTTGATCAGTTACAAAACATAAAATAAATTTCAATAAACAATTTAATAAGTTAACATAAAAAAAAGTCGGAATAACATGTCATGGAAACACAGCTGTATATTTTAATAAATGTTAAAAATGGCCCCCATTTACTAACTGACAATGATACAAATTGTCGCAAAAATGTCTTTGGGTATTTAAAACCATTTCCCTTGTTATTCTCTCACTTCCATTTAAAATTTTAATTCTTAATTCTCCTAAATTATTGGATTTGTTCCGATAAACATTGTTTTTCAGGTGACCCCAATAAAAGAAATCTAAGGGCGAAAGATCGGGGGATCGTAAAGGCCACTCGATAGGCCCTATTCTCCCTATTAATCTCTAACTTCACGAGAAAAATGCGGAGGAGCTCCATCTTGCTGATACCAGGATAAGTTAATATCGAGAGTTAAATTGTTTATAGTTTGAACTATTTCTTGCCGAAGAAGCTGGAGATATCGTTCACCGTTCAAATTTCCCTCGATAAAAAAGTGTCCAATTACATGTCACGCTAACAATCCAGCCCAGACATTAACTTTTTCTGGAAACTGTGTATGCAGTTCTTCATACCAGTTTGGGTTATTTCGCCCCCAGTAACGGTAATTTTATTTATTGACCATTTCGTGTAGTGTGGAGGTCGCTTCATCTGAAAAAACAATATTGTTTGGAAAATGCGGATTCTCTTCAATCTTTCTCGTAATTATTTCGCAAAATTTTAGTCTTCGATCATAGTCAACATCACAAAGTTCTTATACACCATCAACTTTGTATGGATGCATTTTCTCAGTATGAAGAACGGTCCTTACAGATTCTTGATCAATTTCATGATCCAAAGCAAGCTGATTGGTGGATTGTCTGGGATTTTCTTGTATCGAAAGCAAAATGTCTAATTTTTTATCATCGGCGGTAGCACTCCTAGGTCTTCCAAATCTTGGTCGGTTTTTTACACTTCCAGTCATTCGCTAACGCTCCACAGTTCGAAAAACTGCATTTTTTTCAATTTGCCTATCTGGGTGCAAATTGTTAAAAATATCACATACCTCCTGATATAATGTCTGCTTATCGCCATATCCCCTTAAAATTAAAATTACAATTCTCTCTGTTTCAGTAAGTGAAAACGCCATGCTATTTCCTTTTTTGCTCAATTCTGACAAATGTCAAAGACCATTACCTAGTTTGTTGCTAAGGTAAATACGACTACGTTCGAATAGAGCATTGTTATCCGTTATTATTTAAAACGCCGATATCTCGGAAACTAATAAATTTAGGCATATCATATGATTAACAGAAAATATTTATAATTGACTGGACGATCAAAATAAGTAATAGTATGTGGGGTGTTCTATTTAAAAAAATATAATTTTGACTCTCCACAACTTTTTGGGCGTACCTGTATATTCCAATTTATTACGGGTATGTAGATTTTTAAAAGCCTTACAACTTTTATAAAAGACATTTTTTGCTAACTCGTATATCTTTTGAAATAACCGACCGTTCTTGTAATTTCTCCTAACCCTGTATATTTCAATATTAAATTTTTTAAGCTTAACATAATGTACAGCCGTACCATTTACCTGGAATTTTAAAAAGCAATTTTATCAAAACTAATTAGAGTCTAGGTACTTATTCCGTTTCTGCTCTAGTAATTTTATTCCTTTTTTTTTTTCTGTACCTATAACTGGTTACCTGTTTGCTAATTATGTGATTATTATGCCTCTATTGGAATAATACACCTATTTATCTATCTATGCATACCTATTTCAAGCGTTTGTTCCTCATTGAAATTAGTCAAAGTGTGAAGTGTCAGTGTTTTTTTAATTAAATATGGAGATTTTTAAACAATTGCCTAAACGCCCTAGAGTCGGTCCATGTACAGTAAATGAAAAAAAAAATTCTTAACTGCTTCGATTCTATTGAAAGTAAGAATGCGGATTTGAGTGTTGACAATGCAGTAAAATTTACAGCAGATATGTTTAGCGTTGGGAAAACAACAATATATAAACATTTAAAAAAAGAAAAAAAAAAGGTGGTCGTCAAACCTCCAAGAACTTCTCCAGGACGACCAAAACTTGAGCTGAATGACCTTTTAATGCAGAGAATAAGGCGAAAAGTTCATAGTTTCGTTTCAAAAAAAGAAATTCCCACTCTGGACAAAATTTTGTCCTCAATCTGACAAGACCAGGACTTTATTTATGTGTAGAAATACACTTTGGAAATTATTAAAAGAAATGGGTTTTCGATGAAAAAATATAATAGGCTATTTGCCCAAAGATTAATTATTGAATTATCAATGAAACAAAAGTATTCAATTATAAAAAAAAATAAGAATTTAATTTAAAAAAAAAAAAAAAAAGAAATTGACAGCAACAAAGTTCAGCTGAGGGTGAGAGGCCTTGAGCGAGCGAGCAAATGCCCTAGCCCAAATGCCGAAGAGTAGGGGGGGTAAAAAGGGGCGCCACCGTTTTGTGGCCAGGCCAAAACGGAAGCCTCCGCGATCTCGGTGGGACCTCACTCTCCACTGAACTTAAAAAAAAATAATTATAAAAGAAAAGCAAATTGCGAAGGGTGTTGTGGGACGTCTCAAATAAAACTAAGAAATTTTTAAAAACACACAAGTTACTTTTATTAATACTGGGTTCGACGCCCAAGAAAATCAATATGCATTTATAGCCTCAAAACAACAATATATACCTGTGGGACGGTCCTAAGGTTGTGATCACACCAGTTACATTACCACAAAAAAATCTGCTATATATACCAAGAAACAAAAAAAAATTACAATAAAAACCGGGCAGCTCTAATAAAGTTCACGCCAGCTACGTTACCAATCGATATGCGTTCTAGGCCTGGTGGGCAGCTCTGATTATTCGCCGTATAAAGCCGGTGATCAGCCTTAGGTCAAACTGATGACCTTGTTGCACTCCACCCTAGCAACTGGCAGGCGGACCCCAGATAAAAGATGCTCAAGTAATAGGAGCTGAGTAGAAGCGCCCCGGTATAAGGACCCCGATGACGATGGAGTCTCACACGTTTTTACGTTTCCTGACTTGCACTCCGTCGCTTTAAAATCCGGCTATGCCGTAAAAAAGCTTTCAATCCAACACTAAACTAAACCAAAGCAATTTAAAAGCTTTAATGAGAAAACGGTGTCCAAAATCCACTCACGTGTCAAAAAAAATTGGCTGGACACACGCTTTCACGACGGAGACAAGTCAGTAAGTAAGTAAGGAAGGCCGTAACAAACGCGCACGACCTCCCGGAAGAGCTGCAATCCTACCAACAAAATAGAAAGCTTCATGTCAATAAAAAGGGCGCTAGAATTCAAAACCTCGTACCTACACAAAAACCTAATGAACTAACCTAGCCGAAGCGAACCCGTACAAACAATAAAATAACCAAAGAGCGGAGACAATAGAATCCTGGGTTACCCTTGTACCCCTCCTGCGCGACGGTAAAACTAAAGAAATTCGTTTTTAATTAACTAATAAATGGGCAATATAAATTATTACCAAACACGGTCACCCGTATACAACCAACGGTACATCAGATAAATATTTCCCACATCTAAGGAATAAGCTATATAATCGATCTCGCAAAGGTCGATAGATGTCAACCTAGAAACTAAATGATTTTACACCAATTACCAGCTTTAAATAAACACCCAAGTGGCTCCTACATTACATAACGATAAACAGATTTCAATACAATGCAATTGGCTGGTAAAAATCACCCGATGGCGGTCAATATAATATCAATAAGTTAGGTCGATCGAAGAGATTAAAATCGATAGTGACGCCCACTTCTATTTATATAAATTAAAGGAACAGGGTTTATTTATAACCAACACAGTGAAATGTCCCTAACGATCAGATTGTCACACCATTCTAGAACCAAACAACGGAAAATATAATACGGAAAATCCACTGTATTTCCCACGAAAATGTATTTGACACGACCATAGCGGTAAGTCCTATAACTTACTCTATTTACACCGTCTGTAGCTGACTGTTTTTAGGCTACTAACTTAGGACACGGTCTGCCATTTAACAAGGGAGAAAAATCGACTTTCAACCCCTAAGCCAAGGGAGATATGGAATCAAGATGAAAGATAAGGTAAGGATCTGCTTTATTAACCAGGCATTCGCAGCCAGAGACCGTTTTAACAACTCTTACATACCTATATAACCTTACGTACCATCGAAGGCAAAATTACCTAAGATCTCAGTCTGCAGTCATAGAATTCAAATAGTTATCTTTATTTTAGGTACAACACAAGCTGGATCAGCCACTCGAGGTAACGGCATTGCAAAAAAAATAAAGGAGGAACCAGGTAATCAACAAATGTCATAAGAAAGGAAAGCAACCTCTAAACACCGAGAGAGAGAGTTATGTAACAGTACAATGATACGAGTAATATATATATATATGTATAGCCTTATTTTTACTAGTAAAATGTTTTATAAATATCTATGTACATTTAATAAACAGCAAAACAAATATGTTGAAAGGTTCTTGACAAAAAGGTGAAGGCGACATAATAATAAACTTTAAATAAAATTTTGGTTTGTTTCAATTCATCACATACTAATGGTTTTTCATAGAGCACATTGTACTACCTTAATGATTATTTCTCACACCTTAGCAAAAATAGGCTTTAACCCCTAGTACTAAAAATAAACCGTTACAACTCCCCTCTTCTTCGGCAGGAGAAAAACTTCCACTAAGAAGTTTTACGACGATAATTCAACTAAGTAATAACCAAACAAAAAAAAATTAATACTCGCGCCAGCACAAGAGAACACAAGGTACCCAGTTATGTATATTCCAATGAAGGTAACAGAAATATTCAGATAGGTAAGCTAACTCTAAATACGGAATCATATATCAGTTATATGTACAAAATAATCACACGAGTTATCAATCAACTCCTAGACCAAAAAAAAAAAATTGACGCTACTGACGTAGCCACTAAAATATAGCAATCAATCACTAAAAGCAATAAAATAAAAATAATCGAAACCAAAAATCATTTCAAGCACTGTTGCACATCCGACGACCCATGGAGACTCCGAGAGAGGAAAGGATGCAACCCCGAGCTGTTTGTATGGTATAGAGGTCAAAAAAGCGAACTTGATGGATATCGGACTTAAGTTAGCATTGCGTTGCAACCAAATGTGACTTGGCGAACCTCGTGTACTAACCTCATACAAACAAACTCGCGGTACAACCCCGCACCTACAAGAAAGACCCAAGGAAAGCAAATACACAGCAGTACTTGAAAGGTGGAAAACTAAAGATAATCAATATCAACAAAAAAAAAATAGCAGTTGTAACCCAGATGTTCCACCAATCAAAGGGAGTATGTTTTAGTACACACTAAACTAAAAGATACAAACGTGTCGATGACAACTAAATGTACCACAGCCTTCAACGGAAAATTTAATTAGGGTGTTCCGAAAGGCGGCTCTGCTCCTGGCCTGGCGTATCACACGAGACCTGCGGACGAGGTCATACGCAGTAGTTTCGCCCTCCCCTGTGCTGCAGCGATGTACAGACTGAATCAGGGGTCAGACAGCCACCCCCCACAATACAACTCTGCCCGCAAATCTGCCTTCAGCAGAACGAAAATTCCACAAAAGACGGCAAAGCGCCACCCAGGGGCACCAACGGCCCCTCAGCCTTTTCTATAGCAAAAAAAAAGAAGGCTGTAAATAAATAGGACAAAATCGGTAAATATAAAGTCAGGCTATACCCGAACCAAGACAAAATCGGTAAGTATAAAGCGTCTAAATGACGAAGTCAAAACCAATCAATAATCAATAAATCGCATCTGAACGACATCAATAACGAAATTACTCCGTTACTTGCAATTCAGTTCCAATAGCGGCTTAAATCCCCAAATGGGTTATCTCACTCTAACTATAAAGCAACGTAAATCAATCAAAAATAACTCAAAGTCCAACAAAGTAAATCAAGCAAATGTATCAACAACGCAAATCAAGCAAAAACAGAGAGAGAAATTACGTTCTCGTTGCAAATATCCCGTACTCAACACGGTTTACAAAAAAAATTACAACGAAAACCTACCACTAAAACTAAAAGGAAGAACGAAGCAAAAAAAAAAGTCATCATGAATAAAACGTCTTCAAGACGAGCGACAGCAAAGATCAACCGGCGTTAGCCAATCCATCCAAGCTAACCAAATAACTAAAGAGACAAATCAAGGTAAAAGTAAAATACTAAGTCCAAATCAGGGTAATCACTAAAGAAAATCCGGCAAAGCCAAATTTCCAAGGAATCAAGTCAAAATCGGTAGGTACTGAAATCGTAAGTAAAGATAGAATGAAAGGAAGAAAAATAACGAAAAGTAAAACCTAAAAGACGAAAAGAAAGTCAACTCCTAGAGAAAATAAAGTCGTACCCACTCCTGTCTTGTTTCACGCCAGGACAACAGCGTACACGACCACAGACTGAATTGAGTGACTTTCAGTAATAAAGTAAATAAAAACATTAGAAACAAGCAAGAATAAAGGTTCTACTAAATGAACGTCATAAAACTAATACTATAAAATGTTAAATGCTGAAGTGGCTACCTAAAGACATAATCGATAAGCAAGAAACTATTGTACCAAAAAAAAATCTACGAAAAAGCTAATAATATACCGAAGGTACTGAAGGCGAAGATTCATATAACAGGTTTGCCACAACATTTACAAGTGAAGTGAGAAGCCAACTGAAGGTTAACAACTCAGATACCCATTGTAGTAAACCGCTGAGGGCCTGATTTACTACTAACGACACAAACCGGCTGAAGGCGATTGGTCTGTCTCCGTACTCTTGATATGATTTCTACTATCACGGGTACGCCGTGCGGAGTATTTCTAACCAACTACATTCGGCCTGTCAAGTTTCACGCCGAGACAGAAACCGAACTTCATTAGAACTCCACGTCCACTGGAGGTGATATAAAAATATTTGGGACAAAAAAAAGGAAGAAGCGAACCTTTATTCGTTACTCACACACAAAAGAAAGTAATAAAGTTTAAAGTAATGAAGTAAAAGAAAAGATAAGTAAAGATAAATAACTCAATTTATTCATTGTCCGAACTCTCACTTGCAATCGACGGATTGTACAACTTGAGGTCCTGTACATGCCAAACACCTTTATTTTGACCGGTCTGATCTTGAAGCTCATATGTGCAAGTACCAGTCTTTCTTTTAATAATAAAAGGTCCTAAATATGTTGGTGCTAATTTGGCACTGTAGTATTTCGTGGCATCCGAGAGACTTTTATTTTTACGCCAAACTCTCTGTCCAGGTGTATATTCGACTGGTCGCCTACGTAAATTGTAACGTCGTTGGCTGATAAGGCGAGAAGCCTTGATCTTTTCCTGAACTTCCACATAGAGTTTTAAAAATGCGGCTTGTCTCTTTTTGACATAATCTTGAGGTTCCAAATCGATCTTGTGAATATCTTCGACGAAGTCTTGTCCATAAAGTTTATGCTCTCTTCCAAAATTCAGATAGTAAGGACTAAATCCAGTTGTTTCGTGTCGTGAAGTTCTCATAGCACAACCAATAGCGGCTAAATTTTCGTCCCATGTACGGTGATTATTGTTCTGAATGTATGAACGAATCATAGTTTTTGCCACTCGGTTTGCACGTTCAGTAGGATCGGCCTGAGGATGGTAAGAAGCTGTATAGAAAATTTTGCTTTTATAACGGTGACAAAGTCCTTGGAACTCTTTAGATTTCATTTGAGCTCCTTGATCGCACATTAAAAATTGCGGAGATCCAAACATCAGGAAAATACCTTCTTCTACTTGCTTAGTAAGCGATTTGGCTGTCGCAGAACGCGATGGGAACATGACGGTGAACTTGGTGAAATAATCATTAACCACAAGAACATACTGATTTCCTGATCTTGAGCGAGGAAACGGGCCGATAAAATCCAAGCTGATACATTGCCAAGGTTGATTAATATTTGGTCGATCTCCCATTAGACCTGCCGGTGCTCTTTGTTCCACTTTGTTCTGGGCACAAATCCTACATGCTTTCACGTATCTGGTTACATCACTCCTCATTTTAGGCCAATAGTAACGTTGACATACTTTCCAATAGGTTTTAAATATGCCTACATGACCTGCAGCTGGTATATCATAGCAACGGAAAAGTACTTCGCGCCTCTTATCTTTAGGAACGACGAGTTTCCAGCAGCTGGATGGAATTGCTAATTCAGAAGGACTGGATTTCACATATTTGTACAGCATTTTATTCTCTACACGCCACGTGGGAAATTTGTGAGGATGCTCTTCGAGTCTGGAGAACATGTTTTTATACCATTTGTCGGTGGTGGATGAGAATGCGTCTTCTTTGACTTCGGCATCTATAGTGTCAACAGAAACAGGAACTGATCTCGAGAGAAAATCGGGAACTACGTGGTCTTTTCCAGGTCGATGAATTAATGTAAAGTCGTACGGTTGAAGACGAAGTGCCCATCGTGCTAGTCTCCCTTGTGGGTCTTTTAATCGATGTAGCCACAGCAACGAGTGATGATCGGTTATCACGGTGAAGTGAACTCCTTCCAGGTAATGACGCAATTTCTCAACGCTCCAAATCACTGCCAAACATTCTTTCTCAGTCACAGTCAATTTCATTTCCTGCCTAGATAGTGAGCGCGATAGGAAACATATTACTTTCTCACCTTCATCAAAGGTTTGAGACAAAACGGCTCCAAGGCCAAAGCCACTCGCATCAGTTTGAAGAACGAATGGACGACTGAAATCGGGGCAAGTAAGAATGGGTGCTGTAATCAGGGCTTCTTTGATGGTTCTAAAAGCAGCGTCGCAATCGAATGTCCATGACCACTTAACGTTTTTCTTGGTCAGGTTGGTTAGCGGAGATAGTTTGGAGGAGAAATTCGGTACAAATCGTCGGTACCAAGACGCTGTTCCTATAAATCGACGAATCTCTGTCACATTTTTCGGCGGTGGTATATTTACAATAGCCTCTACTTTCGATGGATCTGGCCGAAGTCCTTGACGGTCCACTACATAGCCTAGATATTTTAATTCAGGTCGGCAAAATTGACACTTTTCCAATGAAACCACTAATCCTGCTTCGAGAAGGCGGTCGAACACTAAGTCCAGAAGTCGCAAATGTTCATCAAAGTCCTGAGAGATTAGGATAATGTCGTCTAGGTAAACCATTACTGAAGGCTGAAGGTCAGCTCCAAGCACGGTATCGACAATTCGCTGCCACGTGGCCGGAGAATTGGTCAATCCGAACGGCATTCGGCGGAACTGAAATAATCCTCTTCCAGGAACAGTAAAAGCGGTGTATTCACGCGAAGACTCTGACAAAGGGACGGTCCAAAAAGCAGACTTAATATCGATAGAGCTGAGGTATTTAACATCTCTTAAGCGGTCCAGGATTGAAGAGATATATGGAATGGGGTACGCATCCTTGTTGGTTACCTCGTTCAGCAGCCTATAATCGACGCAGAAGCGATAGGAATCATCCTTTTTACGAACTAGACATATTGGGCTAGACCAAGCACTTTTGGAAGGTTCTATCACACCGTCTTTTAACATTGTCTTTAACTCCTCATCTATGATCTTTTGTTTAAAAGGAGACACGGGGTAGTATCGTTGTTTGACGGGTTTTGTACCTGGTTTAACTTCAATAGTATGTTCTGCTACGTTACAACATCCCAATCCAGAACTCATAGTTGAAAGCTTTATTTTTATTAAATTGTCAAGTTGCATTCGCTGATCTCTTGTGAGCGTGCTTTCGTCTTGAATGCTATTAATGAACATCGGATCGGTGCTATCTGCAAAATGCCAAATATCTTGTCTCAGATCGGGGACTATTTCCATATTTTTCCAAAAATCTATTCCTAAGATAAGGGTATGAGTAAGTTCTGGTAAGACGAGCACATCAATGATTCTGGTTTTGCCCATTAAACAGAATGGAACCTGCATACAACCGATGCTGGAACAGCTCTGTCCATTGGCGACTGTGCATTTTGTTTCTTTCGCCAAAAGTTTTAATCCTAACCGTTGTAATAGTTCATATCCAGGAAGACCGACGATGGTTCTTGTAGCGCCGGAATCTAATAATCCTCGAATTGGAGTGCCTAAGATAGTAACTTCTAAATATGGACGTTGATCACCATGAGCGTGACTAATAATGTAGTCTAAGAGAAATTTTGCAGGAAAGCCAGTATCGTTGTTGGTCGAAGTGGTATCGATTTTGGGAGACATCTCACGACCTATTGATTCCCCCGGGAAGCGTTTCCCGAATTCGTGCATTTGGGGCAATTTCTGGTAGTAACGTCAGGTGTTCCGCAACGATAGCAGTGCATTTTCCGAGGACTAGTGCAATCTCGGTTATAATGCCCGGCCTTTTGACAGTTAAAACAGACCACTTCTCTGGGACGTCGATCGTTCGTAGGCATTTCTCTAGGACGTCTATCATTTATAGGCATTTCTCTAGAGCGTCTATCGTTCATAGGCATTTCCCTGGGACGTCTATCGTTCGTAGTAGGGTTAAAGTGACGAATTTCCTGTACGTACTCGTCCGAATGATTGCTAGGAAGGGCTTCTTGCATGTCTGACACAAAGGCGAAATCAGGCTCGACAAATCCTTGCCTTCTTCTAGAAGGTGGCACGTAGTGCTCTGCACGGTATTTCTTGGCTTCCAAAGATAAGCAGCACTCCTCCAATTCTTCCAATGTATTGACTAGTGGAAGTTGAGTTGTGTAAAAGGGAGCTAAGTTTCGGGAAATAATGTCCAGCTTCACATCATCGGACATTCCACCGTAACGTCTACATAAAGCATGCATACTTGATAGGTAATCTACAATGCTTTCGGACGGATCTTGCGTTCTATCTAAAATCTCCCTAAAGAGTCGAGCTCTGTAATCTGGCGGTTCGAAATGTCGGCGAAGTAGGTCTGATAGTTCTCTCCAGTCAGTAAATCTGGATCGGTTCGATCTAAACCAATTAAGAGCCTTTCTCTCAAACAGGTCTATGGCGGACTCAAATACTTCTCGTTCAGTCACGTTACGGGCTACTCTAAGTTCTGAAACTCGCTCTAAAAAGCCGTGAACTGACATACTCTTGGTGTCTCCAGTGAATTTAATTCCCCATTTATCCATTTTAGGACCCTTGAAGTATGAAGGTTGTCTATTTGGGGTAGAAACAGGTAGCGAGGCACCTTGAACGCCGGACGAATCATCGGAATCCGAATCTTCAGTCTGAGCAGCAGCTAACATAGCACTAAGGTTGGGATCTTGCTTTGACACGGTTTCTAAATGGTCCAGAGTGGCCAAAATATCGACCATAAGCTTCGCTCTCGTATCCACATTTTCAGCAGTCAAGCTACTAGGTGGTGCGCGATCTACGCGATTGAGTAGGTGTACTAGACGAGATTGATAGCGCTCAAATCTGGCCCTAGCGTTTTCTCCAGTCACTGATTTCAGTGCAGATTTAATTCTCTGCAGCGCATCATGCACGAGAACTTTCTCGTCGTCGAAGTCGAGAGAATAGGGTGGATGACTCAAAGATTTGTTCCTCTTCTCCAGTTGGAGTAACGGACGCAGTGTCGCTCTCAGCGAATCGACGGTTTTGGAATCGTCAGCGGGAATTCCACGGACAGTCAGTTCATGTATTAGCATGTCCTTCTTCAGGTAGTTGATCCTCATATTGTAATCCATTTTTTTTTTCCTTTTCAAGTCAGACAATGACAGAATAAAGTAATAATAACACTATTCACTGTAAAGCCACACAAACTCACTCACTTACAGTAACACTATGCAAATAAAATCACTAGATTTCACTTCACTTACGTAAGCAATAACAAATTCAAATTCAAAATATCAAGTGAGTAGCAGTGGTAGTATTTTAAATAGACAATTTTAATGAAAGTTAAGTAATTAACGTAGTAAACCAATCAATTAGGTAATACTAAAAGGTCACCAATATCGCAAAACAAAGTAAGCCAAAATAAAAAAAAAAAGAAATCAGTACCAAATCAATACGCTCTGTACGAGCACAAAAATCAAAAAAAAATTATAACCACCGAAGGCCACGATTGATTCAAAGCAATTGCAGATAAAATTAGGGCAAGGTATAATACTGTAAATTTAAGGTCAACCAATATAAATATGTAACAAGGTATGCAAAATCAATTCAAAATTCAATAAAGTTATTACAGTCCTTAAGGGTAGGCGCAATACAATGAAATTAATAATCAAAATATATACTTAAGTAAATTGCTCTACTTGAGAACGCCCAACAACACTTTTTAAAAAAAGATTTACCAAAACATGGCCCCACGTTGGGCGCCAAAATTTGCTACGCTTTTATTTGCCCAAAGATTAATTATTGAATTATCAATGAAACAAAAGTATTCAATTATAAAAAAAAATAAGAATTTAATTTAAAAAAAAAAAAAAAGAAATTGACAGCAACAAAGTTCAGCTGAGGGTGAGAGGCCTTGAGCGAGCGAGCAAATGCCCTAGCCCAAATGCCGAAGAGTAGGGGGGGTAAAAAGGGGCGCCACCGTTTTGTGGCCAGGCCAAAACGGAAGCCTCCGCGATCTCGGTGGGACCTCACTCTCCACTGAACTTAAAAAAAAATAATTATAAAAGAAAAGCAAATTGCGAAGGGTGTTGTGGGACGTCTCAAATAAAACTAAGAAATTTTTAAAAACACACAAGTTACTTTTATTAATACTGGGTTCGACGCCCAAGAAAATCAATATGCATTTATAGCCTCAAAACAACAATATATACCTGTGGGACGGTCCTAAGGTTGTGATCACACCAGTTACATTACCACAAAAAAATCTGATATATATACCAAGAAACAAAAAAAAATTACAATAAAAACCGGGCAGCTCTAATAAAGTTCACGCCAGCTACGTTACCAATCGATATGCGTTCTAGGCCTGGTGGGCAGCTCTGATTATTCGCCGTATAAAGCCGGTGATCAGCCTTAGGTCAAACTGATGACCTTGTTGCACTCCACCCTAGCAACTGGCAGGCGGACCCCAGATAAAAGATGCTCAAGTAATAGGAGCTGAGTAGAAGCGCCCCGGTATAAGGACCCCGATGACGATGGAGTCTCACACGTTTTTACGTTTCCTGACTTGCACTCCGTCGCTTTAAAATCCGGCTATGCCGGAAAAAAGCTTTCAATCCAACACTAAACTAAACCAAAGCAATTTAAAAGCTTTAATGAGAAAACGGTGTCCAAAATCCACTCACGTGTCAAAAAAAATTGGCTGGACACACGCTTTCACGACGGAGACAAGTCAGTAAGTAAGTAAGGAAGGCCGTAACAAACGCGCACGACCTCCCGGAAGAGCTGCAATCCTACCAACAAAATAGAAAGCTTCATGTCAATAAAAAGGGCGCTAGAATTCAAAACCTCGTACCTACACAAAAACCTAATGAACTAACCTAGCCGAAGCGAACCCGTACAAACAATAAAATACCCAAAGAGCGGAGACAATAGAATCCTGGGTTACCCTTGTACCCCTCCTGCGCGACGGTAAAACTAAAGAAATTCGTTTTTAATTAACTAATAAATGGGCAATATAAATTATTACCAAACACGGTCACCCGTATACAACCAACGGTACATCAGATAAATATTTCCCACATCTAAGGAATAAGCTATATAATCGATCTCGCAAAGGTCGATAGATGTCAACCTAGAAACTAAATGATTTTACACCAATTACCAGCTTTAAATAAACACCCAAGTGGCTCCTACATTACATAACGATAAACAGATTTCAATACAATGCAATTGGCTGGTAAAAATCACCCGATGGCGGTCAATATAATATCAATAAGTTAGGTCGATCGAAGAGATTAAAATCGATAGTGACGCCCACTTCTATTTATATAAATTAAAGGAACAGGGTTTATTTATAACCAACACAGTGAAATGTCCCTAACGATCAGATTGTCACACCATTCTAGAACCAAACAACGGAAAATATAATACGGAAAATCCACTGTATTTCCCACGAAAATGTATTTGACACGACCATAGCGGTAAGTCCTATAACTTACTCTATTTACACCGTCTGTAGCTGACTGTTTTTAGGCTACTAACTTAGGACACGGTCTGCCATTTAACAAGGGAGAAAAATCGACTTTCAACCCCTAAGCCAAGGGAGATATGGAATCAAGATGAAAGATAAGGTAAGGATCTGCTTTATTAACCAGGCATTCGCAGCCAGAGACCGTTTTAACAACTCTTACATACCTATATAACCTTACGTACCATCGAAGGCAAAATTACCTAAGATCTCAGTCTGCAGTCATAGAATTCAAATAGTTATCTTTATTTTAGGTACAACACAAGCTGGATCAGCCACTCGAGGTAACGGCATTGCAAAAAAAATAAAGGAGGAACCAGGTAATCAACAAATGTCATAAGAAAGGAAAGCAACCTCTAAACACCGAGAGAGAGAGTTATGTAACAGTACAATGATACGAGTAATATATATATATGTATAGCCTTATTTTTACTAGTAAAATGTTTTATAAATATCTATGTACATTTAATAAACAGCAAAACAAATATGTTGAAAGGTTCTTGACAAAAAGGTGAAGGCGACATAATAATAAACTTTAAATAAAATTTTGGTTTGTTTCAATTCATCACATACTAATGGTTTTTCATAGAGCACATTGTACTACCTTAATGATTATTTCTCACACCTTAGCAAAAATAGGCTTTAACCCCTAGTACTAAAAATAAACCGTTACAAGGCATTAGATTTCAATAGACAGAAGCGATATTGTCTGTTGTAGAAGAAATTACTTAAGAAGCATCCGAAAACCAGAGAAGAAAACAGAAAAATATTTTACCTAGACGAAACATGTGACTTAATTTTGGCAGGAAAGTTCCAAGCAAGCTTCTCTCTAAGGACTATCACGAAGATATGAATGTCGATGTGTTTGAAGAATGGTTCGAGCAAATGTTGGACCTTATACAAACAAATGCAATAATTTTATTGGATAATGCAAGTCACTCTAGGCTGACGGAAAGATTACCGAAAAAAGCGAGGTGAAAAAGTGAAATAACAGAATGGCTAAGTTTAAGTAAAGTTATTCTTCATAAAAATTTTCGATATTTGCAAACTCTACTCTAACTTTCACTTTTAAAAAATGCCTGTGCATCCTAGATTAATTATGCATTAATTTGCAACTTAATTTTTCAATCGCAGAGCAAATGTCTAAGAAATAGTTTTTTAATGAATATTTGAAAGTTATTTTTAATTCTAAACATCTTTTCTTTATAATAATTTTCGATATTGTCAAAAATAAAGGTACTTTAAGCTGGATTTATAAACTCGAAAAGTTGGCGAGGTTGAGGTTCAGTTGGTGTTGGAAATAGGAGTTCAATTTAAACTAAAGGGAACACTCAGTTCTATTTATACACTCGTTCATGTTGTTGATGTAAAGCTCATGTAAGGTTCGAAAACTTTCCGGGTAGTTCGAGATAACAAATTTTTATGCTCGGAGTTCGGAATATCTAACCTCACAAACTTGATCATAACTACAACCTCACCAACTTTTGGAGTTTATAAATCCAGCTTTACTCTTGAGCAAAATTCATATTTTTTTATAAACCTCGTATACGGCTGATAAATTTTGATATCTGATGGTTGCATATTAGGTTTTAGACCATGCAGAACTTTTTATGAAAAATAACTTTTTCGTAAAATTAATAATAAAAAAGTTTCCCATATGCCGCCATATTATGACAAGAATAGTTTATAGGATTAAATTGAATTTTAAGGCACAAAAATAAATTATAGTTGACAGATCGAAACGACGACTTTGAAATCAATGAACAACTCTTCAAATATCTTTGTCTCTGTCTAGTAGGTTACTTTGAATTTGACACGTATTGCGTAACCCCGGAGTTGTTTTTATTCACTTTTAGCCCAATAATAAATAAAGGGGGGGTGCACCGACAACGAACGACCGTTTGGACTGAAAGTAAATGTTTTAGCATTGTAGATGCATTGTCCAAATATCAATAAATTGCAAAGTTTAATAAAACAACAGCTTACAGTTATTATGTAATTGTAGTATTTTTAGGTGAGATATTTCTACCTTTTAGTTCTGGTTATTCAGTGACATCCAGTGGCAGGTCCAAGGGGGGGAGGGCTATAGGGGATGAATCCCCCCCCCCCGCGAAACCCAACGATCTAAAGTTCTAAGGCAAGTAACAGTACACTCGTTTTCCAATCGTACGAGCTTGTTAAAGCATGTTACACGAGCATGTTATAGGAACATAAATAAACTTTTAATATAATGCAAGAAAAATGTTATTCACTTTTTCGAATTTCTTTCAGCCCCCCCTGATGTTGAATCCTAGAAGCGCCTGGTGACATCTTTTCGATTACGTGCGTTGAAGGTTTTTGAGTTAATGCTCGACTTTGTTTTGATTTATTTTCTTGAGAGATATTTGAATGTATTTTGTTTTTATTTATAGACAATCTTTTTATCTTCATATTGAATTAGGTCTGCTAGAGAGGGAGCCAATCATCTAGGTGTTTAAATCTCGCTTGTTTGGTAGATTATATGTGTCTATTTTGCAAAACGTCCGTTCTTTCGTAATATTATTTCCTCATAAAGGTCTTTTAGGGTATCTAGTCTCATGTCCATGTAGACTTGTAGAGTACGTTAATTGGCATGTAGTTTGAAGGGTCTGTAGTTGCAATGTCCTGTTTTATAGCCTTGGTAACTTCGGTAGCTTGGTCTTATTTACGGTACAGGTTGCAGGTACATCGTTAGTATACCCGCCACATTATTGTCTTATATGTTTTTGTTTTAAAGTTGATCTTGCTATTTTTGTTTAATAATGAGAAGACGGCTAGAATATAGTCTGTTTCTTAATCCAAGGGAGCGATAAATCATTATTGAAATATAAAACCCAGTAGTCTTTGCCGTATTTCATTGGCGTAGTACAATTATTATTTCATATAACATTTGGAGTTGCAAAAATAGTTGAAATGTGTTCGAATATGACTGAAGTCGGACAGTCAACAATATGTCGAGTTGGGCACGAGGATAAACGCGGCCCCATCAGGTTACCAAAGAGAAGTACGGAAGGAAAATAAACTAATAAATGAGGATGAAAGGACTGCCATCAGAAGAATCATACACTCGTTTTACTTAAAAAAAAGAAATACCTACCTTGGAAAAAATAATGTCTGAAATGAAAAAGAATGGTTTCATTTTTGTTATGAAAAATTTCAAAACAGAAAATCATTTTTAATAGAGAAAGACGATATCATCTGCTGGCGATGACGATATTTAAGGGTAGTTAGACAGTTTCGAAGGGAAAACAGGAATATCTAATATATGGACGAAACTTAGTTAAATGAAAGTTATACCATTGGTAAAATATGGCAGGAGAAACATTTTAAAAGCGCAAGGCAAGCTTTTATGGAAGGATGGTCCACTGGAAAAAGGTAAAGGATTAATAATTACTCACACTGGTAGCAAAAATAGATTTGTCGATGGCGGTTTACTAGCATTTATATCAAAACGGACTGGAGACTATCATAAAGACGTAAACACTGATGCCTTTGAAGAATACTTTCAACAAATGCTAGATTTTATTTCTCCTTTTTCCACTTTCAATATAAACTGACATTATATCAAATTTTTCAAAATGTTGATAAGTCATTTTCACAAACGAATATGTAAAAATAAAATTGACGTTAAATGTTAACTAGAATGTCAACATAGTTTGTTCTCGAATATTAGCTTTTGGTGCATGGCCTACTGTGGTTTATAAAAGTGTCGAAAATGAGACACCCTGTACTTCTTAGATAATTTTTGATCAGTTTCAATTTCGAGAAAGATCTATCTGCGCTTGCCACTGTGACAGGAATAGTTAGAAATTAAGTAACAAGAGTTATTATTTCTGTGAAACTACTGCACGAAGGAGAATTTTGGATCAACAGGTATTCAAACATTTCCTGAGTCGTTTTCATATTAATTAAATCATCTCTGAAGCAAGTTCTGAACGATAACAATTGGTGCGGCAATTGATCTGAAACGTCTTCTAAATATTCAGTATAAAAATCTTCTCCAGCGCTAAATACTTCATCTTTAGTCGATTGAGACAGAAAAGCAGAAGAAACAACGCGAAAAATATGCACGATTTCTCTGAGGCTTGCACTCCTTTGTCGTAACTGTGTAATTACAATGTCGACAGTTTTATAAAGTTATAGTCATGGATAATTCCAGCTACCACTCAAGAAAATCCGAAAAAATAGAAACGTCTTCTTGGAAAAACAATTACATCATTCATTGGCTACTGTAAATAAGAAGCCGTTTCATAAAGATATGCTGAAAAAGAAGCTACTGGATTGTAAAGTGGAATAAACCTCTTTGTATGAAATTGGTTGTCGACGAAATCGCTTTAACACGAAATATAACGGTACGCCTTCCGCCATATCACTGTGAATTAAACCCCATAGAATTGGTGTGGGAGCAAGTAAAAGGGTTTTTGCAAGGCATAACAGAACTTTTTAAATAAGAGACGTTGGAAACCTCTTGCAAGAGGGAATAAAGACAGTTGATTGTAAAAAATGGAGTAAGTGCATCGAACATGTGATTGAAATAGAAGAAATAATGTGGGAAGCTGACAGAATCCTAGAAAATACTGTAGAGCCCCTTATTATTTTTCTGAACCCCAAAGACGATTGTTCATCGGACTACTCGGAACATGATGACTAAAATTTAAAATTTAAGTTGTTGTATGGTACACAGTAGATTTTTAATATAAATGTTAATATTAATTCCAATTTTTCTATTTTCATATTATTCTTACTTCTATACAAATTTGTATCTACTTAATATTAGAATAATTAGTTTCTTCTCAGTTATCTATAATTATAATCAACTATAATTATTATTATACTTTTTATTCTAATAAACTACCTGAACTAACGGCGTTGTCACCTTAATTTTATCCACCAAACTCGTCTTTCTTTGGTATGCAGATTAGAGTGACCCTAATTTGGGGCGGATTCTGAGTGTGTAGGTCTAAAATACGGAATTTTTAAAAACTATGATTGCAATTTAATTGAAATTTACAATGCAACCTTTAAGTTGTCCACCCTGCTTAATGGGTCCTGTCATTGCAAATTTACATTTTATTACTCTCTAGCATTAAGAAACACAGTATAGTAGTTCTTTTTGCGCTTTGGCAACTCCTTCATCAGCATTGCAACTCCAGGTCAACACCTTGTCAGAGGTCAAGGCTAGATGTTTTAGACTATTTGACCAATCAACTGGTATATCGTTGACTTTTACATTTTACTTGAGTTTCAGGTTAGTTTGAAAAGAAGGTGACTTGGGTCTTGTCAGCACTTAAACGGAGCTTCCAGGTATCCAGCCAGCTCTAAAGGATCATAATGTGGCGCTGCAGATGTTAAACCACTTTCCAGGACACTTCTGGGGTGGCACCTATCGCGGTATCATCAGAAAAGAGATATAATTGTTTATGTAGAAGTTTTGGTACATTGCCCGCATACATATTATATTGAATTGGTGCAAGTGGGGATACCTGCGGAACTCCCGCCCTGACCTGCCCTATCGCAGACAGTGCATATTCTGATGACGCCATGAAGGACCTGTCCTCAAGATATGAAATGATCATTTTAATTAAAACGTTTGATGTATATCATATTTTCAGATTTAGTATGAAACTATTGTGCCACAACGTGTCGAATGCATTTGCGATATCGAAAAGGACTGCTCCTATTGACAGACGTCTATTGGACGTTTTCAGCAAATTAGTTGCCAACCTTGTTGTTTAATATACTGTGCAATGAGTAGCTCTAATTTGCATAAATTCCTTGTCACAAACTGTAGCGCTCCTATAGAGTAGGGAATTTTTTTTTCACAGAACAAATTTATAATTATTATCCTAAGTAAACAGTTCCAAAACTAATTTCATTGTCAAATATTTATAGTGGTTTATTGCGCCTAAATAAACTGTTTATTTTACCCAGTTAAATAGTATGACATGTTTACCCCGTTTAGTAACATTATTAATTATGTTCTATATTAAAATAAAGTTTACTGGGCCCTTAATTGTTATTAATTAATTAATTGGAGATTATCAAAATGCATATATTAATTAATCAATTAATTTTTGTTTAAATCATATCATAGAATAGTGCGCGTGAACAAGTATTTTTCAACGACTGCTTTGAAAATATTTAAAAACATTCCAATAAGAAATGATTGTTTGCAAATAGAGTTAGTCTTAGAACCTTAATATAAGGACATTTTGGCTACACGTCAATTGCTCATTAGTCACTTGTGACTAGATTTTCCTCTTTTTCTTCTTTTTATGATGCCTATCCATTATGGATGTTGGAAATCGTTACGGAAATGCGTCAACGGCCTGTAACTAAAAACTCTGGTGGCGTGAAATTATGTGTCCCAAATATCAAAAAAATATAACATTTCAATGATGTTAATTAGCAGAAAGAAATGAGGGCACAACAATATTATTATTTTGAAAAATACTATCAGGGCGTTCTTTACTCTTTCTCTACCCTCTTATTGCGGGTTTTGCGGATAGCCTCCACGAATAATTGTCAGGATCCAGAAAGGGATGCATTGATCTCCAGAACAATACGGATTTACAACTTCTATCGAGCACCTCATACAGAATTTTCGTAATATTCATATGGAAGGAGTTAAAGACGTCATTAAATTCATTAAATTTTCCCGATAATGTGATGGCAGATGTAGTAAATATTACACAGGCTATTATAGAAAAGGGCCACTTTGCCCAGGTTTGGAAAAAAGCCAACGTGATTCTAATTCCAAAGCCGAAGCAACATCAAACATTGGTAGTCAGCTACAGGCCCATCAGCCTATTGTCTTGTCTTGGCAAGGTTGTTGGAAAACGCATACCTTATCGTATTAACGATATGGTACAATAACATTTTACCACGAGCACAGTTCGATTTTCGATCTGGTCATTACGCGCTGCGCCAAACGCCAAATGGCTTTTAATGTTCAAAAGGGTTTCAACGGTCGGTAGAGTAGTGAAGCGACGTGAACAAAGCATTTGATGAGGTGTGGCACGACGGATTCATGCTTAAGTTAATTAGGTCAGATATGCCATACTACCTAATAAAGGTGATTCACGCATTTTTGACGGAAGGAATTTTCGCGGTCTCGTCAGAGCGACACGCCAGAGCCATAGTATCACCAAACTCCCCATTTCCGTCGGCTCTATACCAGGGGTATTTCTAACCAGTCTTTCGAAAAATTCAGACTTTTTAAAATATAGTTCTCAGAATGATAACAGACGCGCCTCGCTTCATGAGGAACCATACTTTATATAACGACCTACAAGTGCCGACAATAACAGAAGATATACTCGTTATCGACTACTACAACCTGATTACATCATTACACATTCACTCCAACTCACAAAAACCATACATACTACCGAGAGAATGGCTCACTCCTCTCGCTCCCCCCCACTCGATCCATAAAATTAGAGTCAATAGCCGGAGATATGATTTAAAAGTTACTATTTCCCTGCTGCCACCCTGAACTACCTCAACAAAACACAAACTGAAAGATTCTGCAATAAACCCCTAATCAAGATCCACCCAGCAGCAATCCTATTTAGAAAATAGAAGGTCGAAGAGTAATTTAAGTAACAAAAATGATCTTATATACAGGATGAGTCGGGAGGAACGGTTTGAGACTCAAAAAATTTGACAATTTTGTTTTTTTGGCAACATACTGTGATACCACTTGAACGTTCATTTTCAAAGAAGGAAAGATGTTTATCCCTTTTACATGCTAGATCTCGCATATGTATGTTTATTTTTAAGTTTGAATAATTAAAGTATATCCAAAACTGCGATGGTATTTGTTTATTGTTCCTATAATGGAAGAGCTACAACTGCTGTTGGAGAATATCGTCAACTGTTTCTACATCAGAGACATCCTAATAGAAACGTACTTATCAGAGATTTTAATAAATTGCGCGAGACCGGTAAGCTTCGCCGTGCTAACATAACATCTGAATGTGCTACTCGACAAGGTTTAGAAGAAGTAGAAAATATTTCGAATTTAGTGGAAGAAGATGCAACGACCTGCTCACGAAAAATTGGTGCTCAATTGAGCATTTCACAAAATCCAGTAATAAACACACTCCACAAGCAAGGCTTATATCCATACCATGTATAGAGAGTACAGCACCTAAATACGGAAGATTATGCTAAACGTATGGAATTTGATCGGTGGATAAATAATAATAATAATCGTGTTGTATCGCGTATACTTTCTACGGATGAAGCAATACTCAACGGCGACGGTATTAATAATACCAGTATCTCTCATGTATAGTCAATCGAACCCCATGCAACAGTCGATAGTAACTGTCGATACAAGTTTTCGGTAAACGCGTGGTGTGATATGCGTTAGCTATTTAATTGGCCCTCTCATTTTCGAGAATCGCATCACAGGAGACCACTTCAATATTTTATAAAATGAATTACAAGGACTACAAGGGGATGTTCCTAAAAACATCAGAATGTAAATGTACTATCAGCACGATGGAGCTCCCACACATTTCACTCATCAGATCAAGCAACATTAGGACGAAACATTTTCAGGGCGTTGGATTGGTCGCAGAAGTCTTATTAATTTGCGTCCAAGATCTCACAGCACTAGATCATTGTTTATAGGACTGATTTAAAAACAAAGCATACAAAGTTGAAGTCGACACTCGGGATACAGTAATTCGACGCATTCGAAGTACTGCAGCCAATATTAAAGAAGAAAGGCGTAAAACAATCAGGAGAGTCAACATGCGCTCTTCGTAGATGAAGCAGAAAATGTTTAGAGGTAAATGGTGGTATTGAACAATGAACACCTATCAACAAAACGCTATGGTTAAGGAAATGTTAATGTATGGAATTCTGTTTATTTCTTGTTAGGCTATAGCTTGAAAACAAATGAAAATTGGATAAGAACATTTCAGATTTCTTTACATTGTTTTTACGTATATAATACTTCAAGTGCAATAAATTTCTATTACCTGATAATATTATCTTCTTAGTGTTTAGTAATACTTTTTATTTTATATTTCTTTATTGGAAGTTGTGCGAGCGCACTTGCTACACCCAGCCAGGAACAATAGTCGTGTTCTTCCAGATTATAATGGGATATAACTTAAGAGTTTAGTTGAAACAAATTGTTGACATCATTATAATAAAATTGTACCTATTAAATTAAATAAATATAACCTAAAAATTTCGCACCAAACAAGAAATCTCTTTCTTTAAAATGTGAATTGCCAAATCGAAACAATTATGTTCTTTTTTCTTTTATGTTTATTTCTGTGTACCCGAGACTGAATTTTACATATTTTATTTAAAAATTAAAGGAATATAATCGCATTTTCCTATTTGAACAAAAAATTTAACAAGGATATGTATGTTTTTGAACACGCCCTTTTGTTTCCACTACATCCACTAGGCTATTATTGCCAGACTAACGTAATTATGGATTGTTTGAGTCCACGGCCCTAATTTTCCACAAACGGGTGTAATTATATTTGACCAGGCTGTTCAAACAGTCTACGCGTTGGATTAACCAATAAAGCGCGGATATTCTAGCAGGAATAAAGGATATTTTTAGATGGTTAATCGATTAAAAATATTATTATGTCCGAAATAAACTTATATTTGTTATATATTTAGCGGATCTTTTCTGTTTTTGTTCATGGGATAATTGAATAAATAATTGATAAACAAAAAAAGGGCTGTAAATAGTTAATGCAAAACAATTTCCATTGCTCGTCATACCCTTCGAGTGACGTCAGCTATCAGCGATTTTGCCAAATCGCTTCCAAAATATCAGAGTAAGGAAATTACAGTAAGTATTTTTTTTTTCATAAAACAAGATACATTTATATAAATCAACACACCTATTTTATTTTTTTTTTATTTTAATGTTTTGGTTATTAATCTATGAGTGCCGAATTCGGTTTTTTTAAACATCAGGAGTACATTAAATAATGATTATTTCCACAAATTTATTCAGTCAGTTTCTGTACTGCCATCCCGACGATTGTCTGTTATAATAATTTTTGGTAATCCATCAAATATGATCGATCGGATTGAATATACAGTGGCATGGAAGAAGCCCCAAACTGTATGGCAATATTGCTCTGCAAGGTCATCATCTAAATATTTTTTTGGTGGCTTATGTCTGAAAATAATTTAGGTTTCACATTTAAGAATATGTTAAAAATAAGGCATAAAAAATGTGTTGTACCAACCTATTTACGATTTGTAAAATTTGGAAAAAAACGAATTGATACAAATATTCTTGTTGGGGAAACGATTATCCAAATGCATTAAAAATAATATAATTAAACGCAACAAATGTTTTAAGAATCAATACTACTGTGAAATATCTGATTTCAATATTATTTTAATAAAGGAGCAAAATGTATTAATGTTTGCGGAACGAATAGTGTTATCGCCGGGATAAACATAAAACTTGAAAATGTCATCTTTTAAAATACATATTAATAAGCGGCTAGTCGACCGTTATTCCAAGAAAAAGTAATGTTCTACATTTAGATGTTGGGAGTATATTTTTTAGAATCTTGTACATCCAAAAACCTTCTGACGGTGTTTCAGCGTTCAAGGAATGTGACACAGCGTGGTGCATTTTGTTGAGTACCATCCAATTGGTTAAAATAAAACATGGCGGCTGTGTAGCCTATTATAGTGCATTGTTGGTTGGGCGTCGTTACAGCGGGGGCGTAACCTTGCTGTCAGATTATATAGTTTTCCTTTTTGTATACTACTACACTTTTGGCTTCGATAAAGCAAGGTTGTATATCAACAAACGCACGCGGTTTCTTTCCGTCGGATTGAAACAAATGGCATTGCCTAAAAAAAGGCACCCAGCAAATGTATTGAAGAAATGTAGTGACTAGTTATGTGTAAAATCAGTAGTGGATATTTGTGTTATAGTATGTTGTTGTAAAATCACGTACAAAAGAAGTTTTGTGTGATTTGGAGAAATAAACGCCAAATTACCACAGTGAAAAGCTCGTTTAATTCCTTCACTCAGTAAATAACAGAATCAGTGAAATTAACCTACAATCGAGGAACATAAAAGCCTCATGAACTATTGACGCAAGTTAAATAACAACGCTTGGCTTGCTTAACAATTCTTCTTTTTCTTCCATGTATTCTTTCAAAAATACCAGGTGTTTGAAAGCTACATAAAAAAGTTCCATAAGCCCATGCCTCGGCTAATTTTTTTTTCATTCGGAGCCTAATTCCTTGAACAGACTTCTTATAAAGTTAAAATAAACATCAAACAATTGCCTGTCTTTTAATTCCTTACTTAAGCATAATCAGTGTAAAATATTATCGTTTTTAAATAATAGAACTTGCTCCGTACATTTCATAAATTGTATCACAAATAGAAATAATTTTCAATCTTGCCACATTTACAACCCTCTTTATGAGAACGTTTCTGTTTAGGTGATTCTAATAATTCATTTTCCTTAACTAACAGTACAGTGGAGATAATCACATTTAGGGCAACTGCTACACGCTAAAAATTAGTGAAGTAGAAATAAATTTGGTATATCTTAATATACTATTTAAAGTTACAAACTCTCTAACTGCTGTCCGGGATTACGTTGGGCCTTGGTTGTTACGTGTGTGTCTTGTTATGCTATTTATAAAAAAAATGAAGTTTTTGTTTTGTACGTAAATACATACACAACAACACGAAACGAAAACAAGAAAACTTCAAAATATGCTAACGAACAAGCTGGCGCCACCGATGAATTGACAGTTCTGTTACCAACTGTCAGCCCATAAAATTCAAATACCATTAATTTTTGGTTTAAATAAAAAAAAAATTGCTATAAGTGGTTTAGTATGAAATAAGAACACCTTACATTTTTAATACATTCAATATCGCATAACATTTTAATATTTTTTGTCCAAGTTTAATTTCCTCATGTTTTCTTCCGATTTACAATTATCAGGTGATTGATGACGTGTAACGGAAATTGTTTTGAAATAACTATATGCTTGAAGGTTAGAGACAATAATATATCATGAGTAATAGGAGTGTTTTGAACTTTTATTGTCGTCATTTAGTTTATCACAATGTTTCGACTCGTGTACTAATCTAAATAAGTCAAGAAGTTACGAGATTATTTATATTACTACTAGTTATAATCTATAAAAACTAATTAAAATAATTAATCGAATACGATATACGGCTTAGGTATTTTGATTGTGGAGGAGGTTAAGAAGGTCGTGTTCAAGAAAATTTATAATCATGTTAAAGAATGCTCAACGAGTTGTATTTACTGTCAATACGAAACGCCGATAAGTACAAGTTTTAATTCATACGTTATGTAATAATCACCACTTACGAAGAATACGGGAACCGCGCTTAGGACCAGCCAAGCGGGTAGTGTTGATTTGTTGAAGAACAAGCAGAGATTAGATTCGTAGGCAACTCTATATTTTAAAGCAGAACACAAAAGGTAGCGCCATTACAGGATTTTTTTATTGTTGTCGTATTTTGAGATTCAACACAGGATACAAATCGATTGTCAAGGTCTCAACACTCAAATCACACTTTTCGCCGGTTAGTTTATTTTCCCAAAATTGATATAAGCTTTTGTGAGGGAATATGACGGTATCATTTCTACTTAATTGTAATTGCCCAATTTTTTCATGGTTGATGATCAATATACTACATACGTAAAATAACAAAAAGGTTTAAAGCACCTATTTACACCATAAAACAAATAGGACAAAGAAAATTGTTTTTAGAAAAAACCTTTTAAACCTTCCTATTTCGCAAGCGCTTAAAGACATGAATGCCGTGAAAAAGAAAGCCTTATTAGCGTTAAGTTTTTGCTTCCTGCTTTTCTCGGTGGTATTACCAAACAGATAATTGA
Source organism: Polydrusus tereticollis (assembly GCA_963920685.1). NCBI lineage: Eukaryota > Metazoa > Arthropoda > Insecta > Coleoptera > Curculionidae > Polydrusus > Polydrusus tereticollis. The sequence goes on from OY987329.1 coordinate 93,990,271, forward strand.
CTTTCCTGAAGGATATCTAGGTCAGTTAATAGGAGATTCCTGTTTGAACCCAAAAGCAATTTTCCACAATGTAACTAGTGTTTTGTTACAATGGAAGTAGAAAGACAAGGCAAAAGTTATTTATTATTTAGAATAGATATTTATTATAATTGACTTTCTTGTGGAAGACTTCCAGGTCGGTTCGCATAATAGTCCTAATTTAACACAAAAGCAAATTTATACAACTGATTACAACAATCTATGTAAATTTTATACATTAGTAGATGTAAAATAAATATCTCGATTTCAGCTATTTTGCTTCAGAAGTGTGGACAAAATACCTTATTAAATTTATGTTCCAAATATAACATTAGTTGGAATTTAAAATAGCAAATCTAAGAACAAGCCAATCACGTTTTTTAATTTCTTATTTATTTGCTTTCACTAGTATAAACAGTATCACGGTATAAATACTTTCTTAGAAATCAAAATAATGCCAAAATTAAGAGATTAATAAATAAATTGCCATGGTTGGCACATAAAAACTGAAAATACAGCTGATGAACTGGAAACTTCAAGTACTGGCAATTAAAACTGAAATTCCTAAACGTCTTTAGTTGTTGCAGTAGACATAAAAATATTGCAACTAATCCCGTTTTCGAATAGACTTGTTGGATTTTACACATCGCATTACAAATTATTTTTGACAATGATTGACCTCAATAATAGAAATAAATCAATTTTTTCAAAACAATCCGCAAAAATTTCGCTGCAAGCAAAATTCCATTTAAGCTAAATGCAATACAATTGGGAATCCAATAGGCAACATTAAGTTTCAAGGCAATTAACATCGGTTCAGTTTGATGTTGTTTTGAGTACGTCAATCAAGTAAACTACTGAAGTTATTTAATATTTTTTTTAAATTAGAGGTATAGGGTATTAGGTCTACAATTTAAAACTACTTGGAATTATATAAATAAATAAAAAAATAAAATAAAATACATTTATTTGCCTGTTGACTGAATTCAATCAGTATAGGAGTCGTCACAAAATTACAAAATTACAACACTAAAAACTATCACAAATTGATTTTAAATTGATCTATACTATATAAACATTCATTTGCCAATAAGTCTTTTAATTTTCTCCTAAAAATATAAAAGTTTTGTTCTTCTCTTATATCATAAGGTAACTTGTTAAATAGTCTTAATCCTAAACAGTTCGGCGTATCATTTGACACTTTCACCCTAGAAAACGGTACATAATATTTATTTTTTTGTCTAGTATTTAAATTATTATATTCCGCAATACGTATAAAACTATTTTTGTTTTTAAAAATATAAATACACATTTCAAGTACAAATAGTGACACGACAGTTAAAATTTTAAATTTTTTAAAATATTCTCGACAGGATGTTTTTGTCGAGATTCCAAATATACATCGGATTATTCTCTTTTGTGCCAACAGTACATCAGTGACCAGGGAGGAGTTCCCCCACAAGCAAACACCATAACGCAGTCTGGAATCGACCTGGGCATAATACATACTTAAAAGCTGATTTTGATTCAGCATTGATCTCAAGTTGAAAAATAAATAAGTTAAAGAACTAAGCTTCGACACAATTGAACGACAATGTAAACTCCCAATAACTTCACATGCTCCGTACTTTCAATTGGGGAGCCATCCACTCAAACATTGATTGCCTTACACTCCTTCTGCCTGTTATGAAAACGAATCATATTCGTTTTTGAGGAGTTAAGGTAAAGTTGGTTTTGTGAAAACCAGTTATTTAAATCACTAGCAACCAAATTACATTTATTTTGTAAAAAATGATCTACTTTATCCGACACTATAACAGATGTGTCATCTGCATATAGAGTAAAATGGACATTATGCGTTATTGAATCGAGTTCATTCACATATAAAGAAAAGAGTACAGGACCCAAAATGGATCCCTGCGGGACGCCAATACTTACTGTTACTTGATCCGATCTAATAGTTTTTGCGCCATTCTGATCCATGTGATTTAAACTAACATATTGTCGTCTGTCAGTTAAAAATGACTGAAGCCAACTAAGTGCGTTTCCTCGAATGCCATAGATCTGTAATTTAGTAAGCAGAATTTTATGATTGACACAGTCGAACGCCCTGCTAAGATCACAAAATAAACCAACAGGGCACTCGCCTGCATCAACACGACCAACCAACTCTTTATAGAAAGAATTTAATGCCGTCGATGTGGAAAATCCACCGCGGAATCCGTGTTGGCTAGAGGAAAGCACTTTATAGCGGTCAAAAAATGAGTCTAATCTATGAAGAAAACAGTACTCGGAAATCTTCCCCAGACTGGGAGGGATAGTAACTGGTCTATAGTTCTGCATAAGGGTGGGATCATCCATTTTAAACAAAGGCACCACATTTCCTAGTTTCAGTTGATCAGGAAAGCTTCCCAAATTAAAAGACAAATTAACCAAATAGGTAAGAGGTTTTAACAAATATATTAATACTACTTTTAGCAAAAATGGAGGAACATCATCACATCCCACCGATCTTTTATTTTTAAGTTTTTTATTTATTAGAATAAACAATTCGTTTTCGTCAAATGGTGCTAAAAATAGACTATTTTTATTGTTATTTATATTAGTCTTTACAGGTACATTGACCTTAGGAATTTTGTTTATTATCTCTTTGGGAGCTTCAGCAAAAAAATTGCAAAATAAATTTGCGACGATGTCAGGTTGACTAGATAGAAAATCATTATCACGTATTGTTATATTTTCTTTGCTTTTGGTTTTATTTGATAGTTCCGCGATGACATTCCAGGCGGCACGACTTGGATGATCGGATGATGAAATTTTATTTTGATAGTATATTTTTTTACTATTTTTTATAAGAGTAAAATGCTCTTTTTTTGCTTCACGATATATATTTTGATATTCCTGATGGTCATATTTAAGTTTAAAAAGTTCTTTTAGCCGATTGCTTGACTCTATTATTTCACGGTTGACCCACTTTTTACCTTCTACTATTTTTATTGTTAGAATAGAACATAAATGTGTTGTAAAATAAATCAAAAGCATCGCTTATATTTTGAAGATCATAAATATCATCCCAATCCTCAGAAAAAAGGTCGTTCTGAAAATTTTCTACAGATAAGTTAGTGAAGGAACGTTTAAGATATTCCTCATTATGTTGCTTGTTGACTGAAATGTCCAATTCCAAAAGTACAGTCCTGTGATCAGACACATTATTATCTACCACAGAACATGTTCCATCGTTGGGAAAATTTACAAATATATTATCAATAGTGCTAACTGTACTATCAGTCACTCTAGTAGGAAATCTCACAATATGCCTCAGGTCGAAACTCTGCAATAAAGTACAAAGATAAGTAAAATCATTATTGGTACTGCAGGCATCAATATTGAAATCCCCAGTTAAAATAATTTTAGAACCTATACCAATCAATTTGCATAAAATATTATACAATATTTCTACAAACTCTTTAAAATCACCTGATGGGGATCGGTAGCAATTTACGAGAAACGTTTTTTTATTTTCAATTTTAAAAGAAATAGCACACACTTCAATGATTTTTTCTCTACAGTATTCATCTAAATTAATTTTCTTAAAATTAGTGCTCCCCCATGCGTAAATTGCTACGCCACCACCCTTATTAATGCTTCTGTGATAGGATGCACCTAGTTTAAATCCCTCTATATTTAAATAATTCAATGAGTTATTTTTTTCCCATGTTTCGGTAATACAGAGAAATTGTAAATTTCTATAGTTAACAATTTCCAATTCTATCTCACTAATTTTATCCAAATTAAGACTTTGTGTATTTAGCAACAAAATATTAGGGTCAAATGCAGAATTCAGTCCTGAGTAGTGTTCTTCTTCTTCTGCAGGTATAAAAAACGTTGGATACATGCTCCATATGGCCAAATGGCTGGATCCATAGCTTTCTTGAAATTTTCTTGATGTATAGTGATCTTGTAAGATGAATATTTTTGGGGATGTTTTGATTGCATAATAGTACATTCCACCTCGGGGAAGTAATTTTTAAGGTGTGTAGAAAGCTCCGCTTCCGTCGTATGTGGATCCAGTCGATAAACGTGGAGCGATACGTCTCTAGGAATCGCATGTAAGTTTCCCAGATCATTATTGCACCCAACAATATTACTCCGGCGTTTTTTATTATAGTTGACTTTAGTCCATTTCTCTGAGTCACCAGTATTTTCTGTTACTTTTCGTTTCTCAGTTTGCTTTTTCCCGGCGTTGTTACCATTCCCATTAGAATCATTCTTTTTTTGTGGCTGTAGGGGTAATTTCTGATCTGTTTTGTCAGCTTCTTCAGACCTTGTTGTCCCTTTGTTTACTTTTACTTTTTTAGAAGGAGTGGCAACACTGCCATCAGCAACTTTGCTGCAATTACTGCTGGGCTTATCTGTTTTATCTGTTTTATTGGCAACATTGCATTTAATCAATTTATCATTTTGGCTCTGATTTTCTTTAAATAATTCAACAATTTGCTCCAAATTACTGATTGTACGTTCTAACTCTGTCACTAACCTGTTTTTTCCTTTTAATTCCAGTTCCAGCAGCTCATTCTTATGAGAAAAGTTTTCTAACCTCAACGGGCCCATGTGAACCGTGGGATCGGATTCTGTTGCAGCATCATGAAATTCCAAACCATCGTCACTTTCTATGTACTTTTTTAGGTTTTCACTCACATTTACGTTGGGCGGCACTTTTTTATTTACAATAATTTCCACTAAAAACTCCTTTTTAGTCTACTTAATTCAGTAACATACTCAACAGTTGCCATGTTGCCAATCTTCAATATATGGTGCCCCAAATAGTTTTAGTTTATCAAACATTGATGGCGCACTGGGTTATTTCCCTAGTTGTTACATTAATTTGAATTAAATTGTTTACTTTAACAATTGTGTTTTTAAAGTTGAAAGCAATGAAATTTGGATTATGGAATATATTACATATTATGGTTATTGAGTAGCGACTAAAGCATGATATTTTTAAAAATAAATATCCGCTTCGAAGTATTTTAAAAGAGTTTTCTGAGTAGGACAATTTAAAAAACGTGAATAATCCAATTGGTAAATTATTTTAAATACAACCTATAAATTATACGAGGGTCCCCCATAACAATATTTTTGGGTTTCCCCTTAGATGTAGAGTTCAAAATAGCCTTCAATTAAAAAAAAAAAACACAGGACCGTATTTAAAAAAAGAAAGATGAGGATGTTTTTTCGAAAACGAAACGTCGTACTGAAAATCTGTAAACGCTATCTTGTTCAGCTTAAAAAGTGACAATGAAAAAGTATTTTTAATTTTTTTATATCTGTTAAAATATTGCAACAAATAAATAAAAAATAATACAGCAAAAAATAATTTTTTTAAAAAATATCGAAATCGGTTAAAGATAGTTTAATTTTGCAAACACCATGTAAAAGGTATTTAAATTGTGCAACTTTTTTCTAATTTAACCAACATTGTAATTCTTACCGTTTTCAAGATTTCAATGCTATCCCATTCTTATCTTGGACACACTGTATATGACATATTTCATAAAATAAGTTTAGAATTTTATGAGGAATCCAAAAACAACAAAAATAAAAAATTGACGGCTCCTAGCGTATTTTTGAGATAAAAAAAAAACACATGAATTTTAAATAAATTTATTCCAACCTACGTTCCACTGTACGCTACCAAGGCAAGATATAAAGTTATAGGATGTTTATATGATTGAACGAAAACTCTATGTATTACTAGATAGCAAATATGAGAACATATATAACATTCTAAGTACGTTTTTCATTTTTGACTAGTGTTTCTTTGTTGTTATTGAATACATAAATATTATCTCGGATTGGCCATAAATATTTCATGCACTTTTAAAAACAAATTTTTTCCACTACTAACCTATAACATCGCCATTATTGACCGATTATTAACGCTAGAAATCGTTTTTCTCTACCTTATAAGTCATTATTGACCATGGTCAATAATAAGCCATTGAAATCCATTATTGACCGATCTTTGACCTTAACCGAATTTTGTTTGAACGCAGGTAACTTGATTTTTTAATTCTACAACATCAATTCATTGTGGTTAGGCAACCAGATAATTATCAATACATATTAGATTACTTGATATTGTAAAATATCGATACAATCAACATTTTTTCTGCTTCCATCCTTAATTCGGGAGGTGTACACATAATATTATCACTAACATTTTCTTCGCTCATTTTTTTAAAAAACGCAAAACTCGTGAAATCTAATGACACAAACGAACACAAATTGACATTGACAAAGCCACCTGACAAAACAACAAAATATTTTGCCAACTCCAAAGCGCAGGTAACTTGATTAAAAAATATACTTATACCTACCTATAATTTTTTATAATTATTAATACTATAAAGATAAATCTCATATAAAAGTTTGTAGTAGTGGAAAAAATAATATATTAACCACGGTTTAGACAGCTTATTATAGCCCTCGCGTCTTAAATCCCTCGTCGCTTCGCTCCTCGTGATTTAAACTCGCCGCTCGGGCAATAATGATGGCTGTCTAAACCTTGGTTAATAATACACTATTAGTTTGTGGTGGTTAGCACTTAACACACCATAATTGGGTTATTTATAAGAGCCTTCCGAGGAGCCTTCTGAGTGTAAAATATTTCTTCGCGCTTTCACTACGTATTGAATTCCACCACAAATGCCCGAACTGCAGTTTTATGTATGGTATTGATATTGTTTAGTCCATTATTTTCATTTAAACGGTACATATAACTAATTTCTTAGTTAAAAATATTTACACTAATTTTATTAGTAATGACATCACACAGAATTTTTTGTAGATTAGACTGAGTTTCTTGATTTTTCTCCTTAATGCCACAAAAATTTTATTTTTTATTATCGGCGTCCTTTCGGAACTTCTTGTATCTTGCATCTTAGGTTTTTTCCAAGCATTCGTGACGTTGCTCTATTTCTAACCTTAAGGCATTAAATTCTTCTTTTATTTGCGTTTCAAATATCTTCAGGGCGTGTTCGAAATTTGCGATTTTCTAAACATTATAAGCATCGGATCATTGGATTAGATATTTATTACGCAGTTGATCCAGTCCTTCTTTCAGTTGGTTATCTATTTCTGCCATTTTAAAGACAAATGGGATTTTTGTTTGGTTTCGACGTCAGTTACGCTTACACCTCTTTTTGGCCTCATTTTCTTAAGTCCTTTACCACACGTAGACACTTTAATATGTTCACTTATTACAACTTTAGAGAAATACACAGAGTAAAATACACCCAATTTCTATAAATTTTAATTTTAATTAAAAGGAGACACTATATTATATAGACTCGTATCTCAGCCATCAAGCGACATCTACGATTCTCAAATCATTTGGCTACATTTAATTTTATTACAAATAATTAATGACGAAGCACTAAAAATTAACAATCGAACAAACGTGAAAAATAGAAACAAAAGAAATTCACTTAAGTCCCCTTTCCTGTTTATGGAAAGACATTTGTTAACAAATGGATACTTCCACTTGGCTTCCGAACAAAATAGCCATTGCTCCAATAGACTTATGTCGACAAAAAAGATAAATCCTGTGACTGATACTTTTCATCAGTAAATCCTTCAGCGTCGGTATCTTTTTCTGAGAAAATAATGACTCACGTCGAATTTTGTTTGCTCAATTCGTTATCTGAAGTGGTATATAGAAAATGAAATATTATGCCTTTAGGAATGTTGAAAATGAGTTGTGAAACAATATGTACAGAATTTTGGGGTATTTTTATTTCAAAATTTGTGAAATTGAGTAAAAGGAAATTATACAAGACGTGATGTGAATAATTAGTAGCATCCTAAAATTAATAGTAGGTTAGACGATGGCATAAATCATTACGTTATGCATCAAATATCCATATAATTTATAGTATAAATGTAAAGGATATACTAACAATAACTGAACATTCGACCTGTCTCTGGAAAGGCTGGCAAGTTTTCATCGAGGTAATTTAAATACCGGAAATAACGGGCCCCCAATGGCGTACCTAGTGATTTACATTTACTGTTATACAGGCAAGTAACCTATATCGTTGCTGCCCTCAGATATCTCTCTTCTCAGTCCTTTTACCCTTGTAAGGTTTAGGTGCTCCTATTATTTTTTGGTATTTATTTGTTGATTTTGTTGTTCTCATCTGCTTATGTGTTGCATGTATCGCTGTATACCGGTTTGGAAATCAGTTGACCGCCCATATCCTAGTAATAAGTTAAAATATTAAAAATATTAAGTATTGCAAAGTGAACGGAAATAAATTTATAGAATGAAACACTTGTTACTAGATTTTCACTAACTTTAATTTAATATTTGTTGACAATTGTTTCGCCAACACTGGGGCTTCTTCAGATGTTTATAACGGAATGAATATAACACAAAAGTATACTACACAACCCTAAGTACATAATTAGAAATTATATGCAATAGAATTAATAAATAAGATTTAATAACGTGGTTTTTTGTCGTTTAAGAGGTAATAAAATTATATTAATGAAATAGGTTTAATAACAGGGAATTCCCTATATCCAACTGTTCATTTAGTAGTAAATTTGCATTTTTATATTTATTTATTTCCATCGATTCCAATAAATCTAATATCTCCCCTTTGTTGTCTAAGTGAAAACTTTTAAAGTTGTCATTAAAGTTATGGTTTTCGCTCAATAAATATTTGGCATGATAGCAATTAAACTAACTTTATATTCTTTTATTCTATTCTTGGATGACCTACCCTTTTGGCCAATATAAAATTTTGAACAAGAACCGCAATTTAAGTGATAAACCCTTGATTTATTTTGTCTTTTAATTTTGACTTATTATTTTCAGTGCATTTACCAAGTGTATTATTAGCTTAAAAAGCTATTTTTGAACCTTTTTTCTTGAAAATGGTAGTAACTTTGGTTGTGACTTTACCTGTGAATGTTAGAATCTGCAAATTATTTTTTTTTAAGTTTATTGACGGAGAATACTAAGTCTATTGCTTTTTTTATACTGTTTTTTTTTTAAACTAATTTTTAAATTAAAGATACGTTCGTTATTGAAACTATTATTTCAAAGAGGTTAATTTACGAGTCTATGAATAAAACTATTGTAAGTCGAACTTTTATGAGAGTAAGGATGATTAGAAGTACTGTGTATCGTTATATCAGTGTACGATGGTTTTATAAAATTTGAAAATTATATCTATTATTCTTAATAGTTACAATTAAGTCCAAGAAATTAACAGCATGGTCATGTTCCAATTCAATAGTGAATTTTATGTTCTTGTGTAAGTTATTAATAAAGTCTAAAAAGTTTTTTAATTGTCTATTTGTAGCCACGAAACATGCCAATACATCATCAACGTACCTATACCAGTAAACAAAATTTTCGAAAATAGAATTTTCTTGAATTTTCCTTTCTAGATTGTCCATAAATATTTCAGCCAATGTAGGGCTTAAAGGGTTACCTATTAATACCTATTATTAAACCTTCCCTACTTATGTATATATCATTATAAAATTCGAAATAATTCTGGTCTAAGCAAAGTGTAAGTGATTCTAAAATATCTTGTTTATGAATTGGATTTGCTCTATTTTTTATTTTATTTATTTATTTATTTTATTTATGGGTGACACATACAGCAGTATAAACACTTGTTGATGCTAAGTACAGAATTAATTAGGATACTCAATATAGAATCTGTGGAGACATTTACAATACTATATAAAATATATCAATAAAATATAAATCATATCAATAAAATATAAAATATAACAATAAGACAATATATAACACACAAAAGTATAAGTAAAAGTAAGCACAATGCGATGCGTTTCAAATTTTGAGCAATTTTCAAACGCCTCTTAAAATTTTGCAGGGTAGGCAATGTTCAGTCAAAGTTTTTTAATTGATTCCATAGGTCAACACCCAATCCTAATGTTAAGATCTCCTCCAATTACAAAAGATTTATTGGGATTGAGCTCACAACCTAAGGAATCCAGCGCGAAGGTAAGGGATTGAAATATTCTTAGGCCACCATTGGGCGGTCTATACGCGGCAAAAATAAGCAATCCCTGCCCTGCAAGGAAAGTTTTAAGTTCTACACAGAGTATTTCATTAGTTGGGTCACTCCACACAATCGATGACATAAAGTACGAACAGACATAAACACATACACCCCCGCGGTGAGTGGGTCTATCTCTACGATACAAATTATATTTTGGCAGGCGGAACTCATTGTCAAAATCAGTAGACTTTAGCCAAGTCTCCGTTACAATTATTATATCAGAATTATAAATGTCTGCCAGTGTGGTAAAAGCGATAAATTTGTTACGTAAACTTCTCGCATTTAGTTGAAGAATTTTCAGCTCTGGTTTTGAAAAGGCTGTCTCTGTGTTACATATCGTTGGCGCGACCGGTAGTTTTTTGAGTAATCTCGTGGAGATTGTACTTTGTTATTAAGAATAAAGTCACGCAAGAGAATACCTTCAGGCCATACAGCTTCGTCAATTAGCTTAGAATAATCGTTTTTTAATACACCTAATTTAAATGAGCAATACTCACTGTTGTTTGCAAGAGCCTGACAGTCCAGGGAAGAGATTCCTGTAACACCCTTCACGTAGTCAGTTACACTATCACAGGTTAGTTCAGGTTACTGAAGCAGTAATTGCAGGATGGTTTGTATTGTTAGAAACCACTCTCGTACCGACAATAATTGTTTTAGTTTGGCGAGTATCTTTATCCGGCACCAGTTTTTTAGAGTTTCCGGAGGCAGAGTTGATATTTTTGTCGTGTTTTAATTTATTTCCGAATACCATGTTGGTATTTTTGCCGTGGTTTGGTTTGTTTACACCCAATTGTGTGTTTATAGGCACGGACAACTGCCGTTGCAATGCTTCAGCTTGGCTTGTAGAATTTGAGGTTTGTGATAAGACTTGCGCATAGTTGGCAAAAGTTCCTCCACTAAAATTAAAACATCAGATGGAGGTATACTGGGCATTATTTGGTAATACAAGGACTTCAATTCTAATAACTGGTAACTGTTTTTTTATACTGTATTTGGGTGAAAATTTACAATAATCAATTAAGGTATTAATAAGTTTATTAGATAATGTTACTGCGGGAGCAGTTAGATAAGAAACTACTGGTCTAATCGACAAGTTATATTTATGCAATTTTACTAAGGAGTACAACTTAAGAGCTTGCAGGCTCATTAATGTCATGTAATACTATTCCCTATCAGTAAAAATATTAAAATATTTAATTATGTTTTCTAAGAATTTTCGAAATAATTCTGTTGGGTTGAAATCAATTTTTTCAAATTTATCAGGGCTTAGAAAATCAAGTGTTTTAGAAATATATTGATTATTGTTCATTGCTATTACAGTTTTTCCTTTATCAGCCCTAGTAAAAATTAAATCATTAGTGTTTCTCTTATCAATTATTGATATTACTATGTGATATTCGTTTGAGAAATGTTCATTAGTTAAGTCAAATTATTGGTTAACTAAGGTTTTAGTTAGAAAATGTTTATCTTATATTAAGTTTAATTTTCTGAGCTATTACTTTACTTTCAACCCCTAAGTATTCTCTATTGGTTTGATTATTGATTCAATATTTGAACGGAAATAGATAGATTAAGTTTCCCCTCTACTACGTCGTATCTCATCTTGCTCATTTTTCTACTGGTTTTACGCCTCCCGCTTTGATTCAATTAATATAAATAGTCATTCTTTCCTACGTTGTCGCCTAAGTGAAAGGAAGTTCTAGCTGTTTTCAAATTGTTGCTTTCGCAAATTCCTTGCTATTTTTTTAAAATATCAGTTAATGCAAGCGAAGAAAAAAAAACAAGTTATTAATGGTGTTACTCTGGGGGGTTCTGCCAGGGAGATAATTGACAGATTTACGTTCTCGTTTCAAGACCGGCCTATTATAGTAAAGTCTACAATTTTTGGAATTATTTATAAGTTCGAAACTTATAGACGCTTACAAAATTGTACCCATTCAAATGAAGAATGCTCGGCCATTACCAAAAGAAAGGGAACTTCGCGAAATTGAGGCTTGCAGTTCAGCTGAAGTTAGCTTTCTGTGTAATAGTACACACATTTTAGAAGAACATGATATCCAGGCTCGAACTGTTCGGAATGTTTTTAAAACAAGTAAATTTAGGTGCTACAAGTTGCAGAGTAGTCAAGAAATTTTTCCCGAGAACCACGCAAGACGAATGAAGTTCTGTGAGGAAATGATGGAAAGTGCGAATAGGAATGAAATGTTTTAAAAAAATAGAAATAAAGGTCTGTCTTTACCACCAAATAACTTTATTTGCCCCTCTAGGGTAGAAAACAACGGTTATAAAAATACATAAAATGACGATGAATTAAATTAAATTTCTTAATGCATGTGTTGTACTAGTTTCGACTTTAGACAACTAACCATTTAAGAGATTTTTATATAAAAAGAAGTTAATTAAAACAGTTGGGGGAGCAGAGAGGTGATTCAATAATACAATACAATATAATGCAGATTATGCAACCTTTGGAATCGACAGGAGTTTAGTATAAGAACGATGTATCTCTATGTGAAGGTAGGGGTTGATTTATACGCAAGTAGAATTAAGGACCTTAATCATAGTCGAGTGACTTAAGCAATGTTGAAGTCAAAACGTGTTGAAAAAGAAGAATTGTAACATATCAATTCATTCTCTTTTCAGTGAAACTAAATTAGCGAGGGGACATGCTTAATGTTATGGTGGATTGAATATTTGTTAATGAAATTAAATGAACTTGTTATTCTAAAAAGGGGTTGTCAAAATGAGACTATGTCATTTCAAATAAAATGGGAATGCATCTGAAAAGAGAAAATTTTCAAATTTTAGGAACTAATAGATAGCAATAAGGCTTTCTGTTTCACAACTTAACGGTTTGTTAATTATATTTGTAATAATATTATTAATCATGTACTCACCAAGTGGTCACTATTCACTTGCTAAAAATAAAATAAAATTAAATTAAAAATTGTTAGGACATTAGATTGTTGATTTTTTATTTTTCATTTTGTTGCCAGGTGAAGAAATTAATTTTAATTTTAACCTCAGCATGCTATTCGAAGGAAATGGCGTCGCTAAATGGTGAGTACCCAGAATTGGTACTACTAGTTACACCCTTTTTTCCTTTTTTATATGCGTAATTTAAATCAAGTTTCAGATCCATTCTCATTTTATTTAAAATGACATAGTCTGATTTTGACAACCCCTTTTTAGAATAACAAGTTCATTTAATTTCATTAACAAATATTCAATCCACCATAACATTAAGCATGTCCCCTCGCTAATTTTGTTTCACTGAAAAGAGAATGAATTGATATGTTACAATTCTTCTTTTTCAACACGTTTTGACTTCAACATTGCTTAAATCACTCGACTATGATTAAGGTCCTTAATTCTACTTGCGTATAAATCAACCCCTACCTTCACATGGAGATACATCGTTCTTATACTAAACTCGTGTCGAGTCCAAAGGTTGCATAATCTGCATTATATTGTATTGTATTATTGAATCACCCTTTGCTCCCCCAACTGTTTTAATTAACTTCTTTTCATATAAAAATCTCTTAAATGGTTAGTCGCTGAGGATGACTTTCTCTAAAGTCGAAACTAGTACAATACATGCATTAAGAAATTTAATTTAATTCATCGTCATTTTATGTATTTTTATAACCCTTGTTTTCTACCCTAGAGGGGCAAATAAAGTTATTTGGTGGTAAAGACAGACCTTTATTTCTATTTACAATCTCGCCACAGAATATGGACTACTTCTTAAATTTTAAAAAAATATTTTGTTTAGTAATGAATCATCTTTACCCCTTTATCATCATCCATCTGTTACGGTAGGTTACTCGGAAAAATATAAACATTTAAGTATTCCTCTATGAACTTCTCAGTATCCTTAAAATGTCAACGTATGTGCTGGAATATTGGGAAATGCTATTGTAGGGCCTAGACTGATAAATATCGGGAACATTTGTGAGAGCCTATTATTCCTGCTGTTGGAAGACTAAGTATCAATTTTCATGAAATATATTAGCAACAAGACGGTTGTCTGGCACATAATGCCAGAAGAGCACAGGAGTTTTTAGATATTACCTTTTCCTATCGTCTTATCGGCGGAAGGGGCTCAATTAAATGGCCACCTATATCTCCAGACTTATCACCAAATAATGTGCTAGTAATTTGAACGAAGTTAGTGCCAAAATTAAGGAAAGGGTAAATAACATCCCATTGAAATGTTTGAAAATACGCGCCAAGAATTTTATGGCCGATTGGTATAAGGTTTGGCATAACCTGATGGTCTTTCTGAGCAACATATTAAGTAGTTTTATAAGAACTGAAAAGAGTTTTTATTTTCTTATTTCAGAATACGATTATTTTTTATTATTTAGAATTTTTTTTTTGTTATTTACTATAACACGTAATGTTATTTCTTTTACAGCAGAATATAGCTTTTAATTTTATAAGACGGTACACCAATTTACTGATAACCAAAGTAAAAATAAAATACCCTTGATTACGTTAGTTTTATGATACCTATATTCAAAGCAGTACATCTTCCTTCGACAGAGTAAATAGCACTAAAAATAACCGATTATGTGAGCGCGAGAAGGTTTGTTTATGTTATGCATGAGAGAAGAAGTTTGGTAAAGCAGTGAGGATCGCCTACAAAGATCGAACTAAAAATCAAGAGGTTATAGAATTTGAATCCTTGTTATGAACAGTCGATGTCGGGGTTCTTTCTAATTAGGCTGAATAATTATTATATTGACTGTGAGATTTGTAGTATCAGTGACGTTTTGTTTTTACCTTTTGGTTACTTCTTGGGTATAAGTTGAGGTGAGTCTCTCACTGGGCAACTATAATTTGCCAGTATTTCCGCCAATTTTATTGGATAGGTACCAACTACAATACTTAACTTAATTTTAATCTAAAACTAGACATCGCTGGGTTTCTTTCTTGTGAAATAATAAATAGCGGTTAAACCTTTATTTAAATTGAATAATTTTAAATCTGATTAGTTTTAGATAATTTTCTTGGTTACATATACACTGATTTTTTTACGCTAATGCTATGAATATATTAATTGCTAACCACTCATTTTTATGGTATTGTTGTCTTAGTCAACGATTTATTTTTAATGATGTCAATGCAGTAGTGGTTTAATACAAATAAGATATATAAACATTTTTCTAAGTGACTTGGTCTAACGTGACCCATCTGTCTACGTGACTTGGTCTATCGTTACCTATTTGTCTAAGTGACTTGGTCTAACGTTACCTACTTGTCTAGGTGACATATCCTTCCTACTTGCTTAAGTGACGTATCCTTCCTACTTGTTTAAGTGACGTCTCCCTTCCAGTTGTGTAATTGACATATCCTTCCTTCTTGTCTAAGTGACGTATCCTTCTTACTTGTCTAAGTGACATATCTCTCCTACCTGTCTAAGTGATGTGATGTATCCCTTCTACATATCTAAGTGACGTATCCCTTCAACTTGTCTAAGTGGCGTATCCTTCCTATTTGTTCAAGTGACTTGGTCTAACGTGACCTACTTACTTGTCTAAGTGACCTACCAGATTGTTGATAAAATTAAATTTATTTTAGACGCTAACCATTTAGTAAAATGTTGTTATTATGTTAATGATTAATGGTGCTTAACCTTTATCCTACATACGTGGGTGATTTATCGGTTACTCACATTGCTTTTTTTTTATTTACAGGAACGTCATCTCGGCGCTCACCTACGCTTGATCCGGTAATACATTAATTCTTATTTTAATATCGTTTGATTAACCTTAATTTTGTTAATTTTTTTTAGTTAGGCTCTTTAGTTTCTTTTTATCCCCACTCATAATAAAATTATTAAATTATGTTGACGCCCAATATAGTATAATTTTCTACCCTTATTCTGCGTTATTCCTTTTAACTCGTCTACATATACAGGGTGTCTGTAAAAGGTCTTTACAAAAACCTACCGCATATTCTTCTGACCAAAATTAGCCGATTTAAGTAAACTTACCTTAGTACAAAGTTGCTTATTTAAGTGTAAGTGACAATTTTTCAATCCTTTTTCTGGATTAATTTA
This sequence comes from Polydrusus tereticollis, assembly GCA_963920685.1. Classification (NCBI taxonomy): domain Eukaryota; kingdom Metazoa; phylum Arthropoda; class Insecta; order Coleoptera; family Curculionidae; genus Polydrusus; species Polydrusus tereticollis. The sequence goes on from OY987329.1 coordinate 94,006,462, forward strand.
AAAACTGCTCATACTATTTTGCCGAAATTTGATACGTTGGCATAGCTTTATGGGGCAAAAAAACCCATGCCACAATTCTGATTAATATCAGTCCATGGGCGTAGAAACTGGACTCATTTCCTACAAAAAAGATACTCTTGATAAGACTCGATTCCTCTGACGGTTTTCGAGAAATTTGCAAATACGCATTAGTCTTTACAAAATAAGAAAGAAATAACTAACTCATAAACAGAAATAAATAGAAATACCATAAAGATTGCTCAAAATGTCCATCATTTTCATGAATACAAAGATTTATACGTCGAAGGAAATTAAAACACACTCTTCGCAGAACTTGTTCATCGCCCTTAAGAATATTTATTGCATCTTGAATATGTTGGCCATAGTTGTTCTGCGTTATCTGGAGTTCTTCTGTAAACCACTGTCTTAAGATGCCTCCATAAGAAATAATCCATTAGATTTAAGTCCGGAGATCGTGGTGACCAATTTACAGGGGCATTACCTCTACGAATCCATTTATTTGGGCACTGCTGATTCAAAAAGTTTCTAACATTTATTACAAAATGTAGTGGAGCTCCATCGTGCATAAACCACATATCTCTCCGAAGTTGTAAAGGTAAATCTTCTAGCAAATCTGGCAGCGTATTTTGTAGATGTTGCAAATAAATTTCCCCGGTTAATCTTTTTGGAATAATGACAGGACCAACAATGTGATTACCAATTATTCCAGCCCACACATTAATTCTAAACTCATTTTGAAAATGTTTTACCTTGATAGCATTTCATCGGCATAAACATGTTCATTATGAAAATTTGTAATCACTCTTCTTGTGAAACATGCTTTATCGGTAAACAAAATATTGTTGGCAAAGTTGGGATTCTCTTCTCTTTGCCTATGAACAAGCCGACTAAAAACCAGGTGCATTTCAGGATCATTAGGTAAAAGATCTTGAACTGGCATCTTATGGTATGGATATAGCAACTGTTCTTGAAGTACTTCATGAACAATACCTTTGGACACTCCTATTTCCCTACCTAGCCTCCTGGTGCTTATTTCTGGGTCTTCTGCAACACGTTCTAAAATGTCTTCCTCGACTTCAGGAACCCTTACAAAACGCTGTCTTCCATTATCAATGGCTTTAGTAGTAAATTGGCCCTTTCCCCGCAGGCGTCTTTCAGCAGCAATAAATGTCGGGTGGCTTGGTATACGACGATTTGGAAACCTTTCGGAGTAGACTCTGACACATTATCGACCATTTCCTTGGCAATACCCAAATACCAATATCATATCGGTATATACTGCATTAGTGTATTGCACCGCCATGATAATTCACGACAATTAAAGTTTTCTAATAATTAATGCAAGCAGATAAAATGATTGAACGTTAGCAACAATATTAAATGTTACAAATTTGACAATAATCCTATGTTGTCATATGAAACTTATAATAACCAACAATAACAATCGTTCGTGAGGTGTAAGGTCGTGTTGTACATACCTGAAAAATACCGTGCGAACAAAAAGCAGATGATAAGAAAACTGTTCAAGAGGTTTTTTGTAGTAAATAAGTTGGTTTAATCTAAATTTTAAACTTAAACCTCTTATCTTTCATTGGCGTAGAAATCAAAAACAGAAAAATTATATAAAACCCAAGTACTACGTGGTTAAAACTACTACGTATTAGGTAATAAAATGCAAATTTCTCGAAAACCGTCAGAGGAATCGAGTCTTATCAAGAGTACCTTTTTTGTAGCAAACAAGTTGGTTCATCTGAATTTTGTGCCCAAACCTCTCTTGTTCCATTGGCATAGAAATCTGAAACAAGCAATTAGTAAGAAACTCGGCTTTTACGCCCATGGACTGATATTAATCAGAATTGTGGCATGGGTTTTTTTTGAGGCAAAATAGTATAGTTTTAGTAGTTTTTGAATTAATCCAGGAAAACGATTTAAAAATTGTCACTTCAGCGCCGTCTAGCGCCAAAATTAAGCAACTTTGTACGAAGGTAAGTTTGATAAATCGGCTAATTTTGGTTTGAAGAATATGTGGTAGGTTTTTGTAAAGACCTTTTACACACCCTGTATTCTATTAATTTCTGTTTACTTTGCAATACTTTCACTCTTCTAACTTATTACAAGGATATGGGCGGACAACGGATTTCTTACACCGGTATATTGTATTCCCAGTAGTTTTCTTAAGTCTGTATATACGGGATCTTGTTTAGATTTTCATGTTAGGTATAACCTTTAACATCTGTTGGGCCTTCGAAAACTTATTAGATCTCGTCATTTAAGTAGAAAATTTATATCGACTTCTTGCCTTGATTAATGTGTGCGTTGTGCCGTGGTTGATTTAAAGCTTTTAGCGGTGCAAAATAATTGTGCGCCATTTTCTCAACAATGTTTTGGTGTTGGTGAATTTGGTGCCTCTTTACTATTAGTTGGGAACATTAGAGAGCCAGTCTTTACGCAGTTTGTAGATTGCGTCTTATCTAGTTCTCGTGCCTGAGTCCGTTATTAGTTGGTTTGTCGGTACGTGAAAGTCCTGATGTAGCAGTTCATTGTGTACCTGGAGACATCTATGATTAGCTTTAGCGCCCTATTTTGAATCACCTGAAACTTATTTATTTCCGCCTTAATTATGTTACATTACGAGAGCGCACCATAAGAAACGGCCTGACCAGGACATTGTAGAGGTTTACTTGCTAAGCCTACTTCGCCTGTGAAGCAGGGAGTAGATGGAGCCTAATTATTGCAATGCTAGCTTGACTCTGTTTTATGCCTCCAGTTAAGTCTTTGATCAAAGATAAGTCCCAGGTATTTTACTTCCTGGCGCCAGTTCACTTCTCGAGTCTGTCTGGCGATTTAATGGATTGTAGGTATACTATTTTTCCTTCGTCTACAATATTGTCGTTCACGGGTCCTTCTGTCCCAAAGGAACTAAGGTATGTTTTACTTATTCATTTTAGTACTATATTGCTAATTTGTAGTTCTTGTGGTAGGGCAGATAGGTTCCGTAATCATGCGCATATACCCACCCATAACTCCCTTAGATATTATATTATACTGAATTACAAAATACGAGGTTATGCTTTAACTCTTATAATAAATTGTTTCCTTTTTATCGTGATCCATACTCACGACTTTGATTGATATAGTAAACAAAACAATCAGTATAATACCAAAAAAACTAAACAATCCCCAAATCTATAAAAAGCAGTAATTTATTTTTCTTGTTTACAAAACTGTATCGCCATCGAATATATGCCTTTACTTGACTTTTTAACAAAATGACTGCTGTTCCCATATCCCTGTGTTGACAAAAAAGATAAATCCCGTGATTGATGCTCTCCATCAGCAAATCCTTCAGCGTCGGTATCTTTCTCTGTGAAAATAATGACCTCACGTGACGGGTTGTGCGCTTCGCCGATTTTAGTTTGCTCGATACGTTATCTGAATTGACAGAGAAAAAATGGACAGATTAGACCTCTATGTGCTTATACGATAAGCCTTTTGAAATAGAAGAAAGTTAACTGCAATTTGTTTTTCGACATGCTGGCTTTAAAGCTCTGTAGCAGAATTTATATGCTGCTTTATTTAATTTGCAACGAATAAAGATTTTTTTCGCTTAAGGCTTCATATTTATTATCCAAAACTTTAGAATTAAAGAAAAGTTGCCTTCTTTGATGATCATTTATAATGTGGTTACATTGTTGCCAAATAGGGTTTAGCTTTAAAGGTATTATGGAGAATGTCAAATGTCCTGAAAACTTGTTCTCCAAATATCTCGAAAGGCACTGAATGATTCAAAATAGTTTAACCCTAGAACCACAAGGTGAAGTTAATGAAATACTAACCACAAGGTAGAGTCGTATGAGACACTCATATGGAGTATCCATATTTTCTAACTATTTCGTAAATATTACCAATAAAAATACATATTTCTATTTTATACATAATATTCATTGCAAAATGGATTCAAATGGCATTGCAAGATTGAAAAATGTACTATAGCAATAGTTGCTAAAAATAATGAACATGGGTAACGCTATTTTTTTAAAAACGTTCATATCTAAAGATGTTAACAAACCCAAACTAACTAATGCAAAACACTTTTGTGTAGCTTTATAACAAATTATAATCAAACTAGGGTAAAATACAAAAATAACTATGATAAATCTGCTTTGTTTGCAGAACCCTAACTATCCATGGTATCAAAATAAACTCTTTATTTACAGTCAGTACAAATGCTGAGACGATGGTCGGTACACATCCCTTTATAACAGTGTTCACACCTATTTCGGGCTTTCCTGACAGAATTGCCTAGATAAGATCTTTTTTAATTTTAATGACCTTGAATGTGGTTCCTTCATTTGGAACACAGGGCTTTCAGATCATCTAGCTCAGATGGTGGAATTTGAGCCATTGTGTGCTGTTGAAACCAATAATGTGAAAGTTAAATTTACACCTATCACTCAGGAGGGTAAGTTCTGGTTTTAAAATTTGGTCGAACAGGTAGATTGGGGTTTTTTGAGTAACAGAAGTACAAATGTGGATGCTAAGTTTTCCACATTCCTAACTTTAATATATGAATGCTATCTTCAGTCTTTCTGTGAAAAAACACATGTAAAACTAAAAAATCGGGCACCGCCTCTCAATTGGTATACACAAACTCTCAGGGATATGAGGGAGCACTTGAACATGTTAAATGATCTTCTCAAACACTTTCCATCTGATGAATTTAAAAATTATAGAAATAACTTTAGATCTGAAATAAAAAAAGCTAAATGTTCAGCAAATGATCAGTTCATCAAGAACTCAGCATGTCCCACAATAACAATGTGGGAAATAATAAATAAATACCGTGATTACACATCTGGCAGCACTGGAAGGGATTGTAACATGAACCCTGATTTGTTAAATAACTTCTTTGTAGGCATTGCATCAGACTTGCAGAGTAGGGTTGGAGTTTCTGATATGAATGCACTAGATAATATTAAACACTTCCCAGCAGAAAACTTAAAATTTTCTGAAGTTTCAATTAATGAGGTTCCAGACATAATAAATTCATTAAAAAATAAATCATCAAAATACTCTTATGGCTTTAACATACCCCTAATAAAGACCATTAAAAACATAATTGTAGGTTCTTTAACAGAACTAATTAACCTATGTTTTCATAAGTGTACTTTTCCTCTTACTCTTAAGTAGGCTACAGGTTCCGATATTTAAAAAGATGACAGACATGATGCTACAAACTACAGGCCTATTTCTCTGCTTCCTGTATTTTCTAAAATTGTTGAGAAATGTATGGCAGCCAGAGTGAATGATTTCTTTTAATACAATAACCTATTCAACAATAAACAGTTTGGTTTTAGAAAGGGGTCTGGGAACCTCACTGGGTGTCATGGACCTGGTGTCTTATATAATTGATGTCTTTCACAACTCTGCATTTACATCGGCCATTTTCTGTGACCTTAGTAAGGCTTTTGACTGTGTCAGCCACGATGTACTTTTGGGTAAGTTACGGCGCTATAACTTTGGTGATAGTGGCCTGGCCCTCATTAGAAGCTATCTAGAAGGAAGATGCCAGAGGGTTCGTGTTGCTGGTGTATTGTCTGAGAGCAAAAATGTAAGGGTGGGGGTACCACAAAGATCTGTATTGGGACTACTACTTTTTATAATCTATATTAATGACCTACCGAATATAGATCCCGCCACGAAGTATACCCTGTTTACAGATGACACAATCATTGCATGTGTTGACAGGGAAGTGGAAAATGCCTGGGAGTGCTCGAGGCTGGCGCAGGAAATAGCTGACCAATGGTTTGTTGCAAACAAACTTTTCTTAAATAAAGATAAAACACAGAGGATGATATTTGCAACCAGAGATATCCCAGAGGTCTATAGAGCTGACCCAGTGAGGTTTTTGGGTGTTTATCAGGACAGGGGGCTGCGCTGGGATGCTCATGTTGCACATGTGTGCAAATTACTAAGCAAAAACATATTTATGCTTAGAAACCTGGGTGAATGATGTCAAAGTGTGTGTTAAAGGATGCATATTTTGCTACTATCCATTCACACATTAACTATGCTATAGTGGTTTGGGGACATGGTAGTGGAGCTGCATTGGTGTTTGCTTTGCAAAGGATGGCTCTCCGGGTGGTTAGTGGTCTAGGGTATGGAGTGAGTTGTCGCCAGGCTTTTATTCGTAATAAAATACTGACACTACCATCTCTATTTATCTTAGAAACTCTACTCTATGTCCGATCGCACATCGATCATTATGCCACTCATAGTTCTCTACATGACCATGATACTCGTCACAACTCAAATCTTGTGCCAAACTATTGGCAACTTAAAAGGTGTCAAGATGGCCCTGGGTTCTTTGAGATTCACTTCTACAATAAACTCTCATACCATAAGAGAAATTCACCTATTGGAGATCTAAAAGGAAGGCTCAAGGTATTTCTCATCAGCAAAGCGTTCTACTCTGTGGAAGAATTTTTAAGCATGCCTGTGATGATGGAAATTTAAAACTCTCTTGTCTTTTTATTTTCTTGCTATATTTTGCATTTTACTCCGTTTTCTTTTATCAGCCTTTTGTTTTCTATTTGTTATTTTATCTGCATTTTATTTGTATTATGTCTAGATATTTTAATTTCTTAAACAATTTATTTTTATTAGCTTGTTTTATTCTGTATTTTATTCCGTATAATTCTCAAGTGATATTACCTGTAATATAATTAATATAATATATTATTATAGTTCCGAGTATAGTTCAATATGGATAGGGATATGGAAAGATGCTTTATATTTCTAAAATTATTAACGTATGTAAATACTATACCTGTTTGTATGTTAACATGAATAAATAAGTTTGAAGTTTGAAGAATTTACATCGTCTTAGGGAATTTACTAATGGTTTTGTGTAGTATCTTCTTGTTTTTCGCAAATATTTCTTCTCATTCCTCCTGGTAGGCACCCATTGCTCATTCTGCTCTTCAAATGTTCTTCAACCAAAGAAAATGAGAGGTTTTTCAAGAAATCGGATCGCTTCTGGAATTTCGTATATTTACGTTGCATTTATGAATCACATATGAGTTTACTCCAGCTATATCAAGCATGGCATATAGAATTCTACGTGGCCATCTTCTAGTTTTTCTTGCGACTGTCGCTAAATGGCATAGGTGATCGAACGTATCAGAACCTCCTTTTGTTTGATTATAAAATAATATTATTTGAGGTTTTTCTTTCTCTTCATCGACATCAGTTTGATCATGCATGCTCTCTAATATGACTGCCTTATTTCTTTTTAGAACCAGTAGTTTTTTAATGTCAGGTTTATTTTCCCTTCTGGTCCCAACCATTGTTATTTTTTTTTTCTTCAGCAATTTATCTGCAACCTCGCAGGAACTAAGCCAATTATCCATCGTGCAGTTTCTGTTTGCCCCATGGAGGAATGGAATATGAACTTTCTCTATTTTCTTTTCCTATATATAAGGTTTTGCAGAACAAATGTACGATGTTTTTGCATCACACATGGTAACCAATTTTAAACCATATTTATCCGGTTTAATATTGGGGACATACATTTTGAATGGACAGTGATCTCTAAATTCCAAAAATGTTCAGTTCATATATCCAGACATAAACATCGTTTTAGATTTAACGTATGTAGCGGTATTTTGGGAACACATGGAACCCATAATTTATGACAAAACACTAAGAGAGATCTAGACAGTTTATAAGAAACGACGTCGAAGATATTCTTGACGACCTTCCCATAGCAGTAACCAATAACACGTGGTTTTAACAAGAGAGGACTAATAATTACAGAAATAATATGGAATATTTGAGAGAACGCTTTCAAGATAATTTAATTGCCTCTCGTGGTCCCATAGACTGGCCTCCGTTATCCCCAGATATTACACCCATGGACATTTTTTGGTCGATTCCTTGGCAATGAAGTTTATTAGTAAAGTTTTGAAAATAAAGATGAGTTAGAAGCTGCCGTTCGAGCCGCAATAGGAAAAATAACTCCAGAATTATTAAATGATAATTTAATTTTATGGAAGAAGTCCATCTCTCAGTGGAGTGATATTTTAACGTAAAGTAAAACACACAATCTGCTCCACTAGTTTAATGTAAAATTTTTAAGCCATACATGTTTCGGAGGCATAAACCTCCATCATCAGTGGGATAAAATTAAGTTAGTAGAAGAGAAAAGGACATTGTGAGAACTTGTGTCGCAGAAAAAACTACATCATTTAGTATTAAGCATAGTTGTAGAAATAAAATAGAAAATTGAAAAAGGTGTTATTATTTAAAGAAAAAAATTTTTATATTTAGTAGTTACTAATTAAATAGTACTAATTATTTTTTCTTTTTGAATCTTTCGTTCACAGAAAAACAACATTTTCGTCTTGGACATGATAATTTAAAAAAGTAGTCCATACTTGCAGTGGAGTGTAGGTAATGTAAATTAAAACAACACTTCTGTCTTCCTTCACAAATAATATGTTTTAAATTATAAATTTAGCGATTGTCCCTATATGTTTCGACCACATATTATATAGTCATCATCAGGGGAACTAAAATGAATGTATGAAAGTACAACAACAACAGATACCATAAGGGACTTACCTAAATCGAGTGTAGTTTAAGTTAAAGTAGTCGCCTCAAATTAATAGGTACAACTTTTAAGATAACATCAAGTGAAATTTTTTGTTTAAGACTAATTTGAGTTAACTAAACGTTGCGGATTTGTAGATAAGCATATTTATAAATATTTATAGAAAAAATACAATCATTCGCATAAATTTAAAAGCTTTATTAAATTGACTCTCAGTTTAATTTTCATCTGACTAGGATCAAGCCCATTGTTTTATAAATTTATAAAGAACTAAAGTTTTTCTAGAATATAAGATTTTTGTATTTTTATGAATAAAATTACTAGGGTTTAAAACTTTATTGTAAATTTGCTTATAAATATTTAAGTCATTGATTTATGAGAAAATTGTCAATTTATTTCTTAATTGCCGTTTCCTTATATATTATAAATTAGATAAAATATGACATTTAGTCTAACTCAAACTAAGTACGAGTATCATAAATATGCAAATGAATAATAATAGTCACATAGTAAGTCACCTTCAACTCGCAATGATATGTAAATCTTGTAACCTGGTTTTCTGCTCGAGGCAGTTACTGCGGAAATATTTTGAATAACAACAAATGCTTTTGGGTAATTTAAGAGTGGTTTAACAGTGACAAATTCTTTTTCCTTGAAAATAGTCATTTTAGTAGTTTACTTAAGAAAGTTGTTAACTTAAATAAATTGGACGAATAAATTTATGTTTTGATGTGTTTTAGTAATAGGAGCTGTAGTTTGTGAAACGTTCTATGTAGCAGTGAAGTTCCAACTTTTTAAAAGGTCTCCCGTTATAGATAAGCCGAGTTGATTAACGATGAAAACTTTTTAAAGTAAATTCTTGAGAGGGCTTGCACGAAAATTTGACTGGTATGGAAAGGTACTTCGAAATGGCGTACAGTTGCAAGCGAAACCAGTTGCTCTCGAGTTTTACTCATTTCCTTTAATTGTTTCGCCAACATTTTTTCTAATCTCACTTAATCGCAACTGAAGGTAGTTTTACCTCTACCCATTTGAATGTATCTCAAGCCACGTGCTAGTGAGGTGTAAGTGTGAGGGTTTGAAGGCCCTATAGATCGTGATGACCAAAAAAAATGGATTATAAAATTTTTGTTTAAGGCGTACTAAAACCTCAGGACTATTTGTAAGGTGAGCTTGTTTTGAGAATGCTACCCAGCTAAGATCAACTCGTCGAGTTTCTTTATAGGTTTGGATTTCTATGTCAATTTTCATTGTGTGTCCCAGATAATTGAATTTCCTTACTATTCCAATGGCAATATTTTTGATGTTTAGGTTACCTTTTAATATCATAGATGTTAAATATCTAAAGGTAAGATATTGCGCAGATGAGGCGTGGCTTAGTGACGTCATCGCGTGAAGAGCTTCGGCGGTTATCGACCGCTTGCCGTATAATTTCAAATGGTATTTTGAATTTTAACCGGAATTTTCAATAATTTAGTGGTATTGGGTCGGGTTTTCGTTTATTTATTTGAATTAATATCCATAGTATGAGGTTTGCTGTGTACGGGTTTGATGTTGATAACAAGAAAAAATATTCTGACAAAAGTTTCTCACTTTTCCAAAGGATAAAACAACAAAATTATAATGGATACGTTTGTCTAAACGTAAAGCTAAATTTAATGTGCTCAAAAGATTTTCATAAAGACGATTATGTGCGAAATTCAAATTACACACTAAGCTAATTTTTTACTTGGAGAGGGATAGATATCAAAACTAATTACATAAAGTTACGTTTATTTAAATATATATTTAATTTTATATGTTTCTTCCTATAAATCAGATTATCCTTTTGGCTTTAGAATTAGTAAACAAATACACGTACCCAAAAGGTTTAAGGGAGGTTTATCTTCAGCTAATTTTAAGCATAAAATTGAAGAAATAGTCCACGCTTTCAGTGAAGTCAAAGTAATGTAATTGAAACAGTGCAGTCTTCCTCCACAATTTAATGATTGTAGAAACAAGCAAATAATTCCTTACATGTTTCGAATGCTTAGACTGTAAATGTAACTTGTCTCAAATTATATTAACAGTTTCACTCAACTTGATGTTAGGTAAGTTGCACTTAAATTTTTATGGTATATTTATTGGTCGTTCCCAACTTCATACTATCCTTTCTAGCATCCCTTGAGGATGAGTACTTAATCGTTCGAAAAATATATGGAACTATTTATTTGTTACTACAATTATTAAACTCTGGAGGAAGACTGCATTGTTTCATTTACATTAAGCATAAAAGGTAAATAAAATTGGTTTTATGGGAACTACAAGAACCGTTACATCGTTTTTAACACATTATATTCTGCCTGGGCATAGCAGCAAACATCCATTGCTAGTGTAAAGATTAGAAGTCATGAGGGGGTAATTTTCACCATTATCCTTCACCCCCGTAAATGCGCTCTTGAGACTACCCTCTTCAAATTTTTCGCACATATTTGGAAACGGCCTGTATTACACAATGTAACTATTGTAACGGCATACTTTTACTTGTTTATAAACTATTATATTTTAATTTTTCATTTCATCAACTACCCGTTAAAAAACTTTTTAAAAGCAAATAATATCGAAACGCTTCTTTAACTCTCAAAATACATATTTTCATAAAAATAATGGCTTGTTGATTTGTTTAATTATCTATTAAATTATGTTCCTGCGGAGCTAGCAAACATAAAGTAACGTTCAAAAGCTAATAACAACATGCATCTCCATAAGCAATTTAAAATATCCCCCTCGCGATGACGTCACTGCGCGCGCCGTACGAAATTAGAACGGCTAGATATCAAACCTTGTTTATTTATAGCATGCTTATGTGTAGTCCATCCATTCTATATTCTACCCATATATTACGAATAATTTAATCATCTCTGCAAGTTCTATTCAATAATCTACATATTGTTTAGAATGCATTGTTAGGGTATATTACTTTTAGCCCGTGTTGTACTACCATTGCTTGCAAGGGTACAGCTTTAATACCACTGGACGCTAAGAAGTAAATTGTTGTAACATAAAGTTGAACAGCGTATTGTAGCAGAATTAACCTATCTGAATAAGAAAATGGCCAAAACAAAGTTCTAACATGCAAGGTTATCCTATTACCTTCAGCATAATGGTATTTATTGAAAATATGATTTTAGATGTTTTTCAACCCTGTATATCGGCTATATTTATAATTTATTTTATAAGCAAACATTAAAAATGTTTACATACTAATTCTATTTTTTTCGTTAATGGTCACATCTTATCCCTTCAAAAACCAACAGTAACCACCCTCTATGGCTGGATACCATCATCGTTGGTACCGAATTTCCATTGTCATAATATTGTCACAAAGGGAATAATCAAAAAGAATATTTTCTCAAAATAATTCAAAACCTAAATCAATATTTCATAAATCCACTTTAGTAAAGAAACACTCAGTAAATAAATTAACTTCCCATCATTTATTACTAAATGTATAAACACGCCAATCAAGCGGATTCAGCAAGTCAGCAGGAAACAGAGGTGCTCGACCTATGCACTGACCATAGTATATCGTTTACCTAAAATAGATTAAAAGATACCTAGTAAAAAGAGTGCTGACTTGACGAACCGTTTGGAAGGTATAAAGTCAAATTTGATCAATGGCAGAGGGCAGTTGTTGGCCGACAAGGTAACTGATCGATTCTACCCCGATTCTCCCCTTTGCGAGACGCCGTTCGAAAGCAGCCCCACGATGGTTATTTTCAAAGTTAATCTTTTATTGTAAGTATGAAACTATAGTTTACCTCACCTATAAGGAAATGTAACCAAGGGTAATATTTAACCATAACGTAATTGAGTGTAAAATAATTGTAATGATTTATTTGAAACAGACTAACAGTAAATAAATTAATTTGTTATTGTTATATAAAATTTAGTGTTTTATTCCGATCTTGAGTCAACGTCCCCAGTCGCACCCGCAGGGCGTGACAACTTGGTGGAGGCACCGTGTTTATATTTTTATTTTTTGCAAAATAACTGGTAAAGTAATAATAACCCTGGTTACAATTTCTTAAAGGAAAAAATTTATTTCCTTTTGGTTTTACTTTAGTGTGATTTTTAGGTATTAATTATTTCTAGGTATTAATATTGCATACTGGTCTATTCCTATTTTTTTTGGTACTTTTAAAAAATTTTTTAAAAGATTTTCTGGTTCATTCTCGTTGTGAATTTTTTTTATAATATTAAATACTTAGTATGATCATTAAATCTTAGGGCATGTTTTTTTTTTAAAGAAAAAGGTTATATTATCCATAAAAAGTTTGACATAGTCCTGTCTCGTGACAGTTCACGCTGGCGAGATTAGTACTAAACGTGTACAAGACTGAATGAGATGTGATATTTGAAATTTTGGTCAAGGTATCTTTGAAGTAGGGGGTTCCCAGTCTGTAGCCACTGAGACAGGTGGTGAAGCAATTATGTCATTTGTAGCTATTTAGAGCAGATTAATTTAAGTGAAGTGCTCAAAGATGCTTCATCTCACCGTGTCTAGGGTGTGGACAACAAAATACTGGGTTAGACTTGAGAAAACATTCTTAGGAGATAAACAATAAATGAAATGAGGATTATACTACTTTTAAGGTTGGAATTTATTAATTTGAAGCCAATGGGCAGGTGGTGAAGCAATTATGTAGGTTTGTAGCTAATTAGAGGAAAATAATGTAGATAGGTGCTCAAAGATGCTTCATCCAACCATGCCTGGAGTATTGGCTAACAAAATTTTTAGGTTAAAGGGGGTAGAAAATGAACATAATTTTATGATTGAAAAAGAAGATTAAGAAAATTAAAACTGGATTCTCACCATCTCGACTAGAAGTGAAGTATTTATTTTAAATTTAAAGAAATAGTCCATTCTCGAAGTGGAGTTGAAATATAGGGAAAGGGGAAAAAAGTCAAAAAGTCTTTCTCCACTAATTTAATAGTGAGCTATTAAAGGCTCAATTTTAAAATTAAATTGTCTCTACATGTTTCAAAGGTAGTAACCTTCATCTTCAGGAGACCAAAGTAGTGCTGCAGTTATTATTAGCAGTAGAGAGAAAACTGTTGGTGGAAAATGACGTTGATGGAGCTTTTTTATTTAAAAATACTACAACTAGGGCTACTACATAGCCTGATAAATTTCCTAATTTTATTTTTACTTCAGTCGTTCCTAAAGGTAGAATTCTATTTCCCCCTGCTGTAACTAAATTTATCCTTTTATCTAGAGGTTTTACGCTTAATGCTAATTCTTTGTTTACTACACATTGACTGGACCCAGTATCTAGTATAATATCCATATTTAAATTATTTACATATCCTTTTACTTTCAGAATGTTTTGACCTAAGCCCATTGAGTAGAGGACGACTTCATTTGGGCTAATTAATTGAGTCGTCCCCTGTCGTTTGGAGAGCTTGGTCTTGAGAATGATACTCTTCTGTTGTCCCTATTTCTGTTCTGGCCGTTGGCCCTCGGGTTGTCACAAGAGTAGTGACCACCTCTATTGCAATTGTGGCACCTTGGTCTGCCATCGTTGCACCTCGTGTTGGGTATATAGTTTTCATTCCTTTCTCTGCTACTATCTCTGTTTCTATTGTAGCTATTTTGGGGTTGGAAATTTCCTCTATTCGATCCCCTATAATTGCTTCTCTGTGGTGCCCTATATCGATTGAAACTGGTACCTCGATTTCCCTCTGTTCTTTGACCGAACCTATTTTCAGTGTATCGTGGTGGGTTATAATTACTTCTGAATCCCACGCCACGATGTTGTTGGTTAGATCTATAATTTATTCTATTTGATCCCCCTTGTTGTGGTGTAATTGACAGCAAGGATGGAAGCTTTTACCCTGCTCGTCGCTGACAGCGCCCAAATTCTCAGGAACAGATGATAAATTGGAATGGAGAAAGCGAATTTTTAATTATATTCTACAACCAAGCAATTCGTAGAAGTCTAAAAGTTTACTAACTAGTCGTTCGTAATTTGCACCCATATTGTTGCCTAAAAATCCTCTCACTACACTTACAAATGAGTTCCAAGCTATGAGTTCTCGCGTGGTGAGCTTTTCTATAAAATTAACATCGTGCAGCAATTTTCTATTAGAAATTAGAACCTCTAGGGGGAGGGCTATTGCCCCCCCTGTCCCTCTCTGGCGACGTTCTTCCCAGTATGTATATATCAAAAACTGTTAAAAACTTTATTCCGCTTGAAAGCCCCCCTAGATGTTTCCCGTCGTTGAAGTTCGCATCTGATTCGAATAGCGAACTTCTGAAGAAGAAACACCCTGTTTGCCTGACTACAATTACCCTCAACAGAGTATCCCATATCAGCATCTTAGTATTCTTCTCACGATAAGCTCATCCACGGTATATAGGATACAGGATGTTTCAATATTATACCGACAAATTGAAACAGGTGATTCCTTGACAAAAATGAAAGAAGTTCCCATTAATAGAGGTCCAGAAATCCCTCAATAAAAATGCCTTCTTTTACTTTGGCGTCACTTAACTGGGGAAAGACTTGTTTTAGGTATTTAAATCCTTCCCCGTTATTTGTAACACTCACAAAGTTTTTTTCATTGGTCCAAGTTAAGTGTGAAAGCAAGGCCAAAGGACATTTTTTGGATCTACAATACGTTTTACATAATGTAAATTCACTGCACGACTGTCCCACGAACAAAGAAAACAGCAACATTTTGTAAGTCCTTCATGTAGTCTCACTAGAATTACTATAACTTTTAAATCCCCCCATATCTGCCATTTATACCACTTGTAGTTTATTTTATCGAAAAGTGTACGTATATTGTCATATGTTTCTTTCATTGTCACTTAATGGGCAACTGATATCGATGGTTTTAACCCTCCACGGGTCACGCAAATATTTGTCAAATAATGGGTAGCACCGGTGTCATAGACCGGTAAAGTTTGTTTTTATAAACTTTTATCTTTTTACAAAATCTAAATCTAGAATATTAGAGATAATAACAATAAAACACAAATTTACACTGTTTTAACAAATTATTATATATTTGTAAAATAATATTAAGGCATACAAATAAATTTTTATTTTTTTTTTACTACAACATAAAACTGGTTGGAAAGAAAAGTACTTTTGAACAAAATAAAAAACAAAAATTTTTTAACTAATATGAATTATCATGGTACGTTTTTTTTTCAGTCACAATACGTACATCGTCCTGGTGTCATGTATTCAACGGCATTGGCTTGAGGTTCGTTGCCAAGAAAGTCTTGCAGTCGAGTTTTTAGACTTCTGGGAAGGTTAATCATAGTGGCACGTACTTTTAGGTGTGGGGTTATCAACTCATTAGCCAATTGTCTCAAAAAAATTCTTCTTAAAATATTGGTATTAGGATTATTGGCTGTAAAAACTACTTCCGAGTTAACACCGGCAATGTTCAAAATGCGATAAAATAGTACCATGGGCCATCTGCCTTGTGGCATTATAAGTTGTTATTATAACAGGCTTTTGTAATTCTTCTGTTTCATCGTCAATTTCATCATCGTGATGCATTGTAGAAACTGCAAGTACATTTCTATTTTTTTTGGGATATAAGAGACCAAAGTGCATCCCTTCGTGAATGCAAAAAAAAAATTGGAGAGCTCCAGAGGCAACTCCTCTTATTTTTCCTAATAGTATCGATAACAGTAATTCTATGATCAGTTAATAATTTTTTAACAAGTGGCACTGAAGTGAACCAATTGTCTATGGTTAAGGGGATCATCTGGTTGAGTTCCAACATACACTTCCATGGACTGTCTGTAAAACATTTTGGCATCACATAATGCGAATATCTTAATGCCATAATTATTAGGCTTGGATGGAATATACTGTCTGAAGCAGCATCTTCCTCTGAAGGCTACAAGCATTTCATCCACTGTAGTATATTCCGAGAGATTGTAACCATTTTGACAGTTTGTAATAAAAACCGATGAAATATGTCGCGAACTGCAGCAAGCTCTCAAACTCTGGCTCAACTAAAGGAGTCGACTCACTGATCTGACTCAAAAAAGCGATGGGACTTAGTTTTATTCAAATTACCGCTTGATAGTAGACGACCCGCAACTCACTGCATGAGCGTGCATGGTCGTGGCTCACCGTGGAGCTGCATGTTATGTGAGAACGCCACACAGCTCCGCAATGCATGAACGAGCATTGTCAGATTTTAAGCAAAATTCCCAGATTCACAGATTATTCAAATAATAATAAACTTAGGCACATACATACTCTATTATTTGAAAGGCACATTGAAAAGTACACAACCTGTTCCGAATTTTCGCTTTATACCTGCTTATCAGATAAGTTCAAACCGACTGTAACTGCAAATTAGCCCATATTGTATGTTTTTTGTAAAATTAATTTTTAAGTGTGATTTAAATAAGACAATACAATTTTCCTCCACAATTTTTAAGTGCTTAGATAGATCAAATACGCTGCGGGTTACTAGGGGAAACCCATGCATTGTGCTTATCACAGAACTTAGTGCTTGTCCTTGTAGTTTCCCGGGCCGCATTTATCTCTTACCAATGTTTCCATCAACCATAATTATTTGTAAGGCTGCGAACTTATACCACTGGCTGAGCTGCCTAGCAAGAAAATTAATTATTTCTAATCTATGCGTAATGGTTTCTTATGATTAAAAAATTTACAATTTATGATTATTGTATATCTCTAATTTTCCCCAGATTTGAATTGTTTTAAATATAGACTTGGCATCACTGGTGTGAGCGTGAATTGAGAAAACAAAAGAGTCAATAGGCGATTCATTGAGTTGGGTGATCTATAGCTCAGTGAGTCACTATACTGAGTAAACTCTTCGAGTCAGCTCGCTCATGAGTTACACATCTCTAGTCGGCCAGTGTAATTGGTAAACTGCTGAGATGTAGCTGACTGATAACTTTTATCTATTTACGTTTTATTTTTTGTGGCCACCACGTTTACTTTTACCAAATTTATACCGCAAATGAAAATCCATAATGCTGGTTCCCAATCTTTTAAATCATTATGATCAAAAAGTAATAACTGACCCTTTACAGGATAATGGTAAGCCATTATAACTCATTAATGCTAACTATGTGGTAATATGTTTACCGATAAACCTATAAAATACATTTTGATTATTATATATTGTACTGTCGTTATAATTCATATAACCCATAAATTAGGTCAGCTAAACTAAAATTCTACTTTATTCTATGATATTATACTATAATAATATAATAGATAAAATTAAAAGATTATGTCTACATGTGCATATGATATACCGCGTGTTTGAGAAACGTGCATTAATCTAAGTTAAAGCCAGGCATAAAATCCTATTCTCTTACAGTGTAAAATATTTTTGCTAAATTGAAGAAAACCTTGACAGTATTTTTTGCACAGTTGCAAGTCAGCAAAACAACAAAGAAAATCACTGTTTACAATACTATTTTTGGAATATTACTCGCTTAAGACTTTTCAAAAACATGACAATGGTTTCAGCAGATTGCTAACATCGGTATATTTGCCAAAATAAACGACGAAAGTTAAGTTCAGTTCTAGTAACTATGATTTCTCCCGTTAAAATAAAAAAATAATATATTCTAAAGTGCATGAATCTCTTTATAACTTAAAATACTTTGTCGAATAGTATAGAATGCAGATTAGTTCCTATGGCGACCGTTGCTATAGCGGCATAGCGTATCGCTGAATGCGAATTGGTTTACCCCAGACACCGGTAGCGGAGGTAGGTGGCACGCTCGTAACATCAATTGACTCGCTAACAACATCTTGACGAAAGTAGAGCGACCGGATGTCACGTGAGAACTATGTTGCAAAGGCATAAAACTGTGTTATTTTCCCCGCTTTGTAATAAGTAATGTTCTCTCCTGCCAAATAGTGGCAAAATTCTTACGTGTGTAACGCAATAATGCACTGTGATTCTCTAGGACTTTCTTCAAAAAGCGAGGTATTTTGAGGCTAGTATTGCAGCAGAGGATGTGTTCCTCTATCTTTCGTAGTGAAGCATAAATAATAGTTCTGGTTGAGTTACAGCTATGTTTGAGCGAGATGTTCATTTTTACCTTAGAAACAAAAGGGCGTTACTTCCGGTTCCACTGAAGGACACGGCAAGTTTTAATTCTTTAATTGTATTTTATCTTGCAAAATCGAATTATTCTCAGAATTACCTTTTCAACGTATAACAAGTTGACATTTACTTTCAAAATGGTGGCGTAAAAGCCAATTTACGCAAAACAGAATGGCGCCCATAAAACAATGTATGGAGAACATGGAAAAGGTAGTGGAAAAATCTACTTAATTGAGCCATTTTACTTTTCTTAAGTACTGACATTTAAATCGGCTTATTTAGTATTTGAAGAAATCAATAATATACAAAAGAAAAAAAATAATATCACTGCCTAAAAAAGTGTAAAACAGCCAAATTTCACAAATTTTATCACCATTTTTCCCTTACCACTTTATAACTACGTGGTTTTATAGACA
This sequence comes from Polydrusus tereticollis, assembly GCA_963920685.1. Lineage (NCBI taxonomy): Eukaryota > Metazoa > Arthropoda > Insecta > Coleoptera > Curculionidae > Polydrusus > Polydrusus tereticollis. The sequence continues at coordinate 94,025,626 of OY987329.1, forward strand.
CCATTTGAAAGTAAATGTTAACTTGGTGAATGCCGTTGAAAGGGCAATCCTGAGAAGAATTCAATTGTGTAATAAAAAAAATAGGTTACCACTTAAAAAGTTTACTAAAACTGGACGTGACGACGTAAAAGTTAAGATTTCGCTTAGACATGTCGGATGATTTCACCGACGTCAATTTACAGTTGAACGGTGAGCGAGTTCAGCGAGTGGAAGTGTTTAGATACTTGGGATGCGTTGTAAATTAGAAGTGGAACCCGGAACTGGAGATCAAATGTAGAATAAAGCAAGCAAGAACAACTTTCCTTAAGCTCAAGAAATTCCTGACAAACCACGATCTCAATTTTAGACTTAGATATCGAATGGTCAAATGCTATGTCTGGTCGGTCCTTCTCTATGGTGTCGAGGTATGGACGCTTAAGGCTGTCACAATCAATAAACTCGAAGCATTCGAAATGTGGGTACTGAGACGGATGCTTAAAATATCATGGACGGAGCACGTAAGAAACGAGGATGTGCTTTAAATGGCTAAACTTGAAGATCGAGAGCTATTCGAGCATATCAAGCAGAGGAAAAACTCCTACCTCGGGCACATTGTACGTGGAGAACGATACCACTTCCAACGACTAATCCTGCCGGCAAAGATTGAGGGTGGTAGATGAGGAATAGGAAGGAGGAGATTGTCTTGGCTCCGTAACATAAGACATTGGACGGGAATTTATGACTTCCAATCTCTTTAACGAGCTGCGATGGAACGACGCATATGATGAGAGGACGGAGGACGCCTACGCAGGAATCTGAACGGTACTTTCAGAAGAAGATGCCGGTGATGGGGCAAATTGTTCTGCCTTCACATATTCCTGTATTTCCAACAGTAAACGGATGGTTTATGAAGTATTGCCTGATTTAATAAAACATATTATTAATTTAACATGTTTCGTTCATTCGACGATTTGTTAACTTTTTGATGTTTACGTCAATTTAACCTTGTATTATTTTCAAAGTAACAACTTATTATGATTATCATTGACGGTAAAATAAACACAAATTTGTGCAAATTTTACCGTCAATGATAAAATGGAGAACCAATTCAATTTATTATGATTATGTTGACACGTAAGGTACCTTGTAGCTGAGGTAACTTTAAATGCCCATGGGATTTAGTTGCATTTAGCTTAGATAATCGAATTAACACGTCTCTGTTTTATTTATCACTTAAAACTGAATGAAAACATCTATTTTACTTTGATATTCAAACTCGTTGCATACCCAATCACACAAGACGTTTTTGCCCTTTTTGGCAGAAAAAAAAAACCTTTTGGGCGAATATCACTTTTCTATGATCGAATTAGAGTGACGCCTTGTGTCTAAAATACACGTGGATCCCGCTACCCGACTACGTGGAGCAGCTTCTCACCTCGAGTCTTGGACGTTACTACGCTTTGCTGTTCTCGTGCTGAAGTCTCCGTCAGCGTTCAACCAATCAACGCGCGGTCGCGCGATTCTTTGGACCAATCATTTAGCTGTTTAAATGCCAGAATTCAGTTAAAATTTGGATGGCAGGCGTTTTTTTTCTTTTGTTACAGCGTTGCCGATTTGTACTTTGAGTTAAAATTAACATATTACGTTGCGATGTTGACTAATTGATTTGTATTTATGAATTTCGTTTTTAGAAATCGTGTTTCCCAAAATTTACCAGTAACCCAAATTTAACTAAAATCTCTTTTAACATAACGCTGGTGAGCTCTGTACAATGATTATGTTAACACCCGGTATATGCAACAAATAATTGGTTCATAAATGGTTATTGGACATTTGACTTGCAAAAAGAAAAAAAATAATTTAAAATAGATATAAATGCGATGCCTTTATTGTTATGATAGGCAATAAATTTATATTCCTATACCTGGTATTGAACTTGTACATAAAATCCATAATATAATAAAATTATACCCACAGACAAATTATGTACCGCGTTTCTACATTCATTTATATTATGTGCTTCGAAGAGCAAATTACGAAAGTTGAATGATTTTTATGGAACCGTCAAAATTTGCCTTTGGATAAAAGAAATGAGCATCGTAAATTGGTGTAAAAACTTGTTTCTTGGTTGAGGTTTTTCAATACTTATTACTGAATATTTTGATTTGGCTTAAAATTCCCTTTCAAAAATAAAATATGTTTAATATAATCGCTTCAATTGCTTTTGAAATAATTAATTTAAAATAATCTTGTTTCTTTGAAAAATATCGTAGTAGATAAAAGTAAATATAGTTGCCACTCTGAAGACAAATTTGCATCCGAAATGATATTAAATAACAAAAAACGTATATTGTTTTGTGTACTTTTCTCGGTGAAACATAATGGTTGCCGCGATATTATGTTTTGAAGTGACATGGTTGTTTTAAAATAAATATTTCAAAAGCGATTGGAGCCATTCTGCCGTTCTAGTGAAAAACGCCGTAAAGACCATTTTTCTGGATTAGAGGAAAAATAATGTTGCAAAAAATTCCTTTATTAGGAAAAAATGCTAAAAATATTAGCAGTAAGTTTGGCACTTCATACAATTATTAACATTAAATGCAGTAACATCGCATTGCTAACCATAAACACAGTATAAACCATTGTTTTATTGCTAAACATTAAAGTAATTAAACGTCATGAACTACTAAATTAAAATGCAGTATAATGAATTCCTTAGAATAAATGCAGCATAAGAAAATCCTACTCAGATTTACCCTAGTAACAAAAAACAGAATGCAGTTAGTGTGCGACTGCAATGCAATTTGTTGAAATGTTGACTGGATTAGAGCCTTGCTACGTCAAGCCTTTCTAAGACAAAATGTAGTATTATTTCCTGCGCATTTTAATAGTGGTTTTGTTCAATGTATTATTAGTGGTATTTGGTAGGCATCCTCGGCCAAATCAAGTAAATTTTGGTAGTGCTGCTGCTCGTTAGTAGATTTCTTGTTTAAAAGATTAAGTATTAAAACAATTTGGCTATTAACTCCTCAACAGCCTTATGATTAAACACGCAAGTTAGTTTTTAGCGTTCCGTATCCATGACAACAACCGAAAAAACCCTACTTGTTACTTTTCCACTGTGGTTGGTAATTTTGGAGTTAGCGTTTAGAGTCAACTTGTGTGTTTGATCATAGGGCTGTTTGAAAGCTTTTATTTGCCTGTTAAAATAATGTACAGTTAAGTCAATACAAAAATGCAATAAAGTAATTAATGCTAGGGATATGTTGTCGATTTTATCACGTTCCATTTTTTTTTAAACTCCATAAATTCTCAAGACTTTATAAATAAATTAAATATAACTAACCACGACAATTCTGTCTCTGCGCCGAACATCAATATATTTAAATCAGACTGAACAGGGAAATGGAAACATTAAGAACCCAATTAATACGCTACATGTGAGCTGTGATGAAACAACAAACTACCAGAACCCAAAAGCTGTGATATTGAGCAGGAGTTAAAATAACCCATAAAGCAGTAAACTCATCGGTTCGATCCGGTTTTTACTGCTACCAATAGTGATCATAAATCATAATACTAATATTAATAATAAATTATTAGTACACATGATAAAGGGTAGAAATTATCCAACACACCACGAGAGGAGGCCTGGTGTCTTCTGCAACAGAATACAAAGAGAGGCATGACGCAGACGAGTTACCGGTAAAGCTGCAGCTTGTCCAAAACGAGAAGATCCCATATTATAGATATACACCACAGACGATCTTAGAAAACAACCACTACAAGATGTACTGGGATTGGACTATTCTTGTTTATTCAGACGGTGGCCCACAACAGACCAGACCTTGCTGTGGCAGACAAGAGGGCCAGGAAAACGACTGGTATCTATACCAAGTAACAACAACCTTCTAGTGAAGCATGCTGAGAAAATAGCAAAGTATCGGGACCTTCAGGAGCAAATAAGGAGACAGTGGAATATGGACAGCATCGAAATCATGCCGATTATTGTTAAAACAGCAAGAGTAATCCCAAGCAAGCTTCTGGAAAACCTTGGAATGCTTGAACTACCTCAAGATCTCTACAAGGGTATGCATAACGCAGTGCTAATTCCAACAAGACGAACAGTCAAGAAGTATATGGGTAACCAAAGAAGAACCTCACGGAAAGGGCCCACAAAGAACTTAAATCCCTTTGATATCGGTGATATCTGAGATGAGCGAATGTTCCCAGTAAAGGGAGTGCATGAAAGGTCTCACGACCTGTCAGAAAATCATAATAATAATAATAACCAAACAACGTATGCTTTAACATCAGATATGTTTTGTAATACATTTATTTAGTCCATCTTATATGTCTAAATAATTTCTAGAGACTTTAGGAAAGTAAAATTTGATGGTTATTTTGTAAATTTAAATTGAGGAAATACCAAAAAATGGATCACAAAACCATAGCTTCACGATATCATCAATAGATGCTGAGCAAAAATGCAGTATCTTTCACCAAATCCGATACTACGATATACGCTGCTTGTACTAGCTAAGAATGCATTTGCTTTAATATTTTCCTAGAACGTAAACCAAAACATGCAAAAAATATCTTAGAATAAACTTTGTTTGTCACTGTAATCTTTTGTATGTATGAATAAAAAAACTTTACTGAAGAATTCAGAAACGTAAAATCTTTGGACAAACAGTAAATGTGGTTTTTCTGAAAACCCTGTTTTTTCAGTTACTGTGTTTTTCATCAGGACGGCAATATTATAGTCAACATTTAGAAAGTAGTTAGCAACAGCATGCTATAATATGTAGTAGTAAGTAAAATAGCAATACTATAAATAAAGAATACAATGGTCATTTTTACAAAAACTTACGAACTTAGAAACGAAGTAAATTTGTACTAATCTGAACTATTTTTTTTCGCTAGAGATGCAATTATAAAATAATTTTAAGGTTGATATGAGGAAATTTAAAATATCCTGTAATGTGTTAAATAGCAACAATAAAATATTTTTTTTATTTTATAAGCTGAACTATTTTATGGATTAATAATAAAAGCGCCTTTACGATAATTTTTTGAGTATTATGAATATAGGATATTTTATAATTCTGTTAGATAAACAATTAAATTTAATTTAAAAGACCTTCAATCATTGTAAGTTTGTATGTTATTATAACCTCATGCATTACACTATGAATAATAACTAGTAGGAGCAGATACAATATTTGATAAATATCTATCTGCGGCAAGGATAGGGAAACTGTCTATCATGGTGTCTGTCAATGCGAATCCTTAGATCGCACACGCTATGCCATATTCGGGAGAGTAAAACTGGAACTGAATGAAATAACCACTAAATCAGCAGTTGACGTGTATAAACACGGAACCAAGATAACCGAGTGAATACAATAAAACAAAGGTTTGCACAATAGGCTTACTTATGGCCGTAGTGCTCCGGATAAGGGCGGGCCTCAGGAAAAAAAAATGTCTGTCTGGGAAGAACACTTGAAAGGTGTTAATGGTCTCTCTAAGAGTATATTGCGTAGGTAAGTAGCAATTACTGGTGAGGTCCTAGCCTTTTCCAAAATGATTCTTGCAAAGCTGCCAAGGAGTATAACTTAGAGGTAGAATGTGTTTATAAAAGTTTTGATGATACATTTATCAAAAAGTTGGGCTGCTGACAAGAAAAAAGTGTTATTTATCGTCCAGGAAGTAGTAATAAAATATTAAACAATCAAACTAGTCGCCGAGCATTGGAATTAATAAACATCATTGGGTAATAATTGCACGATGTTTTACTTTTATAGTTGATAATACATTTTTTATTAAATGCTTAATTAATATCCTATATGGACCAGATAGAAAATATATTTTTTTTTTATGATAAGGCACAGCACTACAGGATAAATCCTTTATGGCGCTCTAGGAGCGGTGCGTGTGCGCAGGAAACGATTCACGTTGGTCTTGAATCTTTGGAGACTATACTCGTTGGGGAAGACGATCTCAGGGAGGTCGTTCCAGAGTGATGACGTTCTCCAGATGAAAGAATTTTGAAACAGTGTCGTTCGAGGGACACTAAGCTGAACCACGTACTGGTGGGCTGCAGTGGCTCGTCGTGTATTTCTACCATGCACCGCTCTGGGTGGTATTAAGCGGGCAACCTCAGTTGAACACTTGCCATGAAAATATTTGTAAAATAGACTCAAGTCGCCAACCTGCCTTCGATGTTCAAGGCTTTCCAGGTTGTTTGTCAGACTATGGTCACCGATCAAGCGAATGGCTCTTCTTTGAATGGAATCTAGCAATCTCAGGGTATGTTTAGGCGCAGAGCCCCAAATATGCGAACAGTACTCCAGTGATGGTCGAATTTGGGCTTTATAGAGCATCAAAAGTTGTTGGGGTGTATAGAGGTTCTTTGTTCGGAAAAGTACTCCAAGCTTCTGCGAGGCTGCCTTAGCAATGGCCGCAACGTGGCCATGCCAAGACATATGACTATCCAAATTAACGCCCAATAAATGAATTGATGAAGCCAAGGGAATTGAGTGTCCCGCCATAACTATATCCGGTTCTTCAACATTAACTTTTTTAGAAAAAACTGCCGCCTGGGTCTTTTTAGCGTTAAATTCTACTTGGTTACTGTCATCCCAAGACAAAATTTCTTCCAGGCCTTTGTTGAGATGTGAGACCTCTTGCTGCCTATAGAGATGTGCATTAGCAGCCGATGTCCGAGCATCCAAAGTAAAAGTTGAAACAAGTGTGCTGTCATCAGCGAAGCTATATATAGGATTTTTAGTTTTTTCCAAAAGATCGTTAATGTATAGTAAGAAAAGGGTGGGCGACAATATAGAACCTTGAGGGACTCCGGCGTTGATAATTAATGTGTCTGAAAGAAATCCGTCCATCGCCACTCGCAGAGAACGGTCTTTAAGAAAGCTCGACAGCCATGAACATAATTGAACCGGCATTCCATATGCTCTCACTTTAGTTAGGAGCCCCTCGTGCCATACTCGGTAAAAAGCCTTGGAAATGTCCAGTGCTACCGCCCGGAACTCCCCATAGTGTTCTATTGCGTTGTTCCAAACATGAGTAACATAAGCGAGAAGGTCTCCTGTTGATCTAGACTTACGGAATCCATACTGGCGGTCACTAATAATGTTGAAGCCTTCCAGGTATTTTAGTAGTTTTTCGTTGATAGCCTTCTCCATAACTTTTGGTATAACCGAGAGCAATGCGACTGGACGATAGTTGTTTGGCAAAGTCTTCTTGCCTTTTTTGGGTATGGGCTGGACTCTCGCAGTTTTCCAGTAAGAAGGAAATATTCCTTTTTTGTAGGATAAGTTAAAAAGCCTACAAAATACCGGTGTCAGTTCGTCAGCGCATTTCTTAATTACAATGACTGGAATATCGTCAGGACCAGAAGCCTTTTTAGTGTCGAGACTCCCCAAGATTCGCTTAACATGGCGGTGGCGAAAGACAATCTCGGGCATTCTCGATTCTACAGGGGTAATGTTCGGTGGAGTACTTCCCTGAAAATTTACCGTTGAATGTGAAGAGAATAGTTCCGCCAGTAAGTTTGCTTTTTCCTGTGCTTTGGTCGCAATGGTGCCATCACAACGTGTTAGAGGTGGAATGGTTGACTTGGTAAAGTTCTGACTGACGGCCTTAGCTACCGACCAAAATGATTTTGAGCCGCTAGGACATTCAAGAAGTTTGTCTCTAATCCTCTGGTTGTGTGCTTCTTTGCTCTGGTTTATCGTTTGCTTGCATTGGTTTCGAGCGTTAACAAAGATGGTACGATTTTCGGCAGTAGGATTTTTACGCCATTGTCGGTAGAAATAATTTTTTGATTTATCAGCTCGTTCGCAATTTTTGGTAAACCAAGGCTTGCCGTTAGAAGGGCACTTTTTTGAGAAAGGGATGAAGGCTTCCATACCAGTAAGGATATGAAATATGAAAGGTTAAGTAAAATAGCAGCTCCAAATGAAAAACACATCCGTCTGCTATTAGTTTTAAGAAGGTATACTTTAAGAAGGTATGCGTATATTTAAATTTTAATAATATGTTTCTGTGTAAATCCTAATAATCATAAATTAATCATGAATCATAACGACCTACTATTATTACTAATTATAATTAGTCTTATATAACATAATAATTTAAATTCTCGATTTTGTTCCAAATTACAAGGTCCATTAATAAGTCGCAATTGTCCAGAAAAAGCATTGGAGGAAAAATCGTTTTTCTACGATCGTGTTAAAAATGGCAACTTTTTAAACGATTTTTGATGTCAGAAGTGACTTCCTATACCACTTTTATGTTTATAACACGTCGCACTTAACAATGTATTATAAACATGTAATTAAACACGGCTGTCTAAAATTTTTATTTAACATTTGATTTATTATAAAAAATATCAACTTTATGTGAAAAATGAAACAATGTTAAATTTAACTTTTTTATTTTATTCGAATCACCGACACCAAAAAATAAATGATGGACACCGACAGTGGTATTAAGGTATTTAAATAATTGGGTACTTACTATATGAAAACTCAATAATTCGCAACCACAAATTTTAAATAAGTGTAGAATCAATATATTTTTAACATTTTGCTTTCAATTTAACAAACAACGACTGTAGAAAAATTGTGGTCTGCAACACTTGGAAAAAGAGTGTTTATGGCACTTAGCACTATATCCAACTCGGCCTCGCCTTGCAGGACAATTTTCATGCTGCGTGCCATAAACACTTACTTTTTACAGTAGATTACGGAATACATACCTACGCAACAGAACTGGAGACATAGGATAAAAGCGAATGTGCGAAAACTCTATTTTTCGTTCTACAAACTCCTCGAGGGGTGGCGACCATAATCAGATTCGATATTACTTTTATTTAGTGCATTCATGTCGTCATATTATTAATCAAGTTTTGTCATATCGTCCTAGGTTTACGGCTCGAAATTCGATTTTTGTAAAAATGAGTAATATTTTATTTAATCGCATTAATAGGTACTTAAGGAGTTTTGACCGGCGCCGTCGGCACACTTCTTGTTTAGGTGATTGATCGGGTTAGGCGGCGTTGGATCAAAGACGTTTATAGTCAAGGCTAATGTTAATATTTGTTTGAGGTAAATTAAGTCAATTAAGTCAGCTGCAATGATTATATAAGAGATTCTTGTATAAGTGGATTGAGTTCAAATCATATTCGACACTGTTTACTAAAAAATGGTATATTGCAACTACAAGAACCAAGCACAATCGTTAGAAGCTGAACAAAGAAACTCAGAAGCTTATAAGCGGGCTCCCATCTTAAGAAAGACAAGCTGCACTAGAAAATTATAAAAATACCATTGGAAAAGTAAGAAAAGCAGCAGCTATACAATCAAGAAAGCATCCAAAACAATAAATAATACTATATAGTTTAGTTCCAAAGCCCTTTTTTGTGTAATTTATGAACTCATTTTTGTCAATATTTATGTAAATATCTAATATTAGCAAAACTTGTCGCCATTTCAGAAACGTTGTCATAACTTCCTTTTATTCTCCCAAAATATATTAACTTTAATTCAGAATTCAGAAAGAGTTATTAGCGCAAAAGTTTTACAGTTAAACAATTTAACTTTTCGTTCGTGGCGCCGATCCCCCGCCACTGCTTCATTTAGTTCTTCAACCAGTCGCGTGTGGCGCTATTAGGGAACCAATTTAGTATGTTAAGTTGCCTATCTATCCCTACTGTAAGTGCATCCCCCTTGTCTATGATTGTGATGTAACTTACTGTATTTTGACATCCGCTATGTGACGATGGCGCTTTCGAGATAACCCCAGCTTAACATTGCTAAATATTTTAAGAATAAAAATATTGTACAACACTGACTACATGTCTCCCAATATAAACGTATAGCCCAATTGAAATAGTTAAACGTTTATTTGGAATTCTCTTAACGAATAGGTATACATCAGATTGTGTAATCTCAAATAATTTAACGAAAATAATGACTCTTTTTATAGGCTCATAACTAGCCATTACGAGCTTTTATTACTTACTAGGTTGCGTCGGTTTATGGGATTATGTTCGTGCTGCTTTATTTGTAATAAAGCGTGTACATGATCATTTTAATTCATAAAGTATGTCAAGACTAATTATTATTAGGTTATTTACTCTACTTTTTAACAATATTTTAATGAAAATAGCAAATTAAATGTGAAACTTTATCGAATTTTTAACACGATATATCCAGTGGTCAGTTTACACTCTGGTCTAAACTTAAATTACACATTTAACGGTCACTTGCGTATTATGATACCGCACTTTTTAAAAAAAATGTCCTCAAGGTACGCCGAGGAATCAATCACGCCTGTCTTGCCCTGTATGCCCGTTTTATTACTAAAGTATAACAAAAAATACTAGGCAGCCATGGAAACGCAACCATGTTTATTTAAGAAACAAATGTTAACATTACCCTAACCAAAGACATAAGTATACTTTATCGGATAATATTTTATTTTAAAATTTTTTTCTAAGGAAGAGCTCATTGACATGATTCTTGTATTAGGGAACAATGATAAAAATAGTTTGCTGTAACACTATTTTAAAAACAACATATTCTTAACTAAAAAAGTGTTATAGAATGGCTTCATTCTAACACACTAATATTCATTCTGTATCACCTAGTCAAAGCCAACTAGATTTCTAATTTGGCCATTTAAGTTGCATGGGAAAACCAAATTATTTTGAAGATCATGATAGCCTTGGATTACTTATTTTACGCTGTCAAGTTATAAATTCTACTTTGACAGCGCTTGATTATTCAAGGTAGGTTAGTTTTATTATAAAATATTGATTTTATAACATAATAAATTATTTTTTCTCCAATAATATTAGAGAAAGTATAGTCCATAACTCGTATGGAATGGCATTTCCGTCCTCGCGAAACCGTAGACCCCGCCTACGGCTCGACCTACAAACTTTTTGCTCGTGCGAAATTTATCCATTCCATACTTGTTATAGATTTTACTATTCTAGCAAGTAGAATGTATGCGATTCACTTTTTCGAAAGGCGCAGTCTCCAGAATCAATAAGCCTTTGCAGAGTGCTTGAGCGTTTTTTTGAAGCAGGGAGCGTAGATTACGAAAAAGAAGAAAGAATAAAAACGGTTACAAATGAGATAGTTATAGAATATCCAAATATTAGTCAGGCACGTATTAAAGAAGAAGTTGGAATAAGTGAAAGGTCAGTTCAGAGAATTTTAAAATACATCATCTTTATGCATACCACATTCAACTGCATCAGCCTATGAGTGAAAATAACTTTTAGTATAGAGTTGAGTTTGGTAAATGGGCTCGATTCCACCTTCAAGAAAATCCATTATTTTTTATTAACGTCTTATTTTCTGATGAGGCTACATTCGACAACAACGGATGCGTCAGCTAGCATCATTTTTACTATTACGCTACCAAAAATCCTAGAATCATACGACAAATGCACTACCAACATCGTTGGTCAATAAATGCTTGAGGAGGAATTGTTGAAGAACATGTGGTAGGCTCTTACTTTTTTAACGGCCATCTTACCGGTCAAATGTATTTCGAATTTTTGACAAACAATTTACCTGCATTGCTTTTAAATTTACCACCAGATGTGCAGGCACAAAATATGTGGTTACAACAGCATGGAGCTCCAGGCCATTTTTCGCGACAGGTCAAAGCTTTGTTAGATAACACTTACCAAAATCGCTTGGAAGGGGTGGACCAGTTAGAAGGTCTGCAAGGTCACCCGATTTAACCAAACTCGACTTTTTGTTTTTTCTTGTTTATACGGAACGTCCAACAACTGAGCAAAATATACGACAAAGAATAATGGACGCGTTTGGATCAATTACACCTGCAATGCTCCGAGATGTAGAAAGGTCCTTTCAAGCAAGAATAGACAGATGCCTTGAACAAAATGGAAGACATTTTAAACATCTTTTAAGATAAATGAGTTACTGTAAAAATCTAGTTAGTAAATAAGCATGGTTGTGGTTCCATGGCTGCCTAGATCTTTTTTATAATACTTTACTAATGAAATGGGAATATTTATGGTTTTTGGTAAATATCTTGAAAACGGTCCAGAATCCATATTCACTTGCATTTAAATTCTGCATTAGATAGTAAAATAATATACAGGATGCTTTATTTGAAAATCTTAAGAAAAACTTGTTTTAAAGTTGTCATTTTTGGAACCATATTTTGGACACCCTTTATAAAACAAGATCAAACTATTTAATGTAAAAGTATCGTTAGGCTTCTTGTATTCAAGTTCACAATATGTAGCTCGGGCGAAACAGAACTAATGCCGCTTTTTTAATTTTTTTCCAAAGTATGCAAAACGATTTTTTATTGTTTCTACTTAATTGTCTCGTAAGCGACTAAAGCAAATCAAATAAAACTGTGGAAAATAAAAAAGAACACTAGAAAGGCCCAAGATATTTTAAAAACATATTGGGTGCACCATTAAAAATTTTTTTTTGTCGTTATACTTTTTTGGAACATTCTGTATGTATGAAAATATTTTCCCGAAATACACTCATAGAAACAGTGTAGGTCTGAGTTCGAATAAAATTTCTAACTTAATTGTATAGAAGCTGTGGATTTCTGACACACCATTGCAGGACCCTGTATATGTATACATGTATATAAATATATTAAAAATAAAATGAAAGTAAAACCCTTCCAGTTTCTTTAGACGCAAAATCGTCTATTATATTTGATATGTCTAAGTTTTGACAAATTTCGAGTTCAATTGAAATAGTACCTTGAGAAATTTTAATGAGTTTTAATTTACTAAAATTTCTTTCCACAGAGGCGAGGGTCACAGGTAATGTAAGAAATATTCTTAGAATGAAATGCCGCCCCCTAATTCATGCCTCCTCGTGCGAGTGCACGTGTTGCAACCCTGCTAGGGACGGCCCTGATCATAACTTTTTACCCTAGGTTGCCTTTCAAGAGTAAGGGTAATAATTCAAGTTACGTTATCGATTCCACCATTCCTATCGTGTAATGTGTATACCTGCTAATTATATTTGTTTTGATTTATTGCACCACCTCAACAGCGGTCGAGGCATCTGCCATTTAGCTTTGTGAAATTACGTCTATCAACTTAAACTAATATAAACTATAATTTTTATTTTAAAATGGCTTCTTTAAGCTCCTTTTAATAGTATAAGCAGGATCAATTAACAAATGAGTTTAAAATATTTAGCCCTATATTAATTCATTCGGTAAATAGATTTTTTTACATCATTGTGCTTTTTCCTACCCAATATAAATGATTTCCTTTTCTTCGTATATTTAAGTCAGACGGTTTCTCAAAATTATGCGAACCGGAATTTATTTTTATTTTCCATTAAAAAAGATTGAGGTGTAAATTATTATGCATACCCTTGGCTCGTTATACATATTACAATATCTATAAAATTAACATAACGGCTTTTTTAAACAGTCTTGCCGGGTAAAATTTAAAAACAAACAGAGAGGCTAAAACTAATAATAAGTGCTTGACTCTCTCCTGTAGAAAGCTCATATTTTTCTGTCTGCAAGTATGGGTTTAAATGGCAACAATGTTAACTTTTATCAGTTTATATCAGTTTCAGAAATGTAAATAGTTTTTGGTTGGTAAAAAAATCAGTTGTTGGAAAATAAAATGCATGCATACAATCGATTATGTTTTAAAGATTCTAACGTTTTTGTTTTGAAATCGTACACATTTTTTGTTCATTTGCAGCAGATTCGGACACATCTCATTAAACTTTCTACATGTCCTGCTTATAATTTTATCGCATTCTCCAAACAGAATAAAGAAATACATTAGAACAGCGTTTGAATAGTTTTCTTTCATAGTTTTTAACTAATTATTCTTCCGCTGACAAGGGATAGAGGAACTAAAATATCGAAACCATAACAACAATGACGGGACACCAAACATACGAGAATGCATGGTACACTAACTAAAAAATTTATACGAATAACTATTTCAAGGAACATTTTCAAATAAAAATGCTTGTAAATCAGAGACTTGACTAGTTGGGTATAGGTATGGTATACCTACATAAATTAATAGCAAATTTTATTAACTTTTTAAATCAGTAATAATTTATTGTTTATTTATTTATTTATTTACGGTATATACCATTTATAAAGGGAAATAATAATGTAACTTATATACAATAAAGTTGAATCTAATAACACAATAGATTAAAGATAAACATTTCATATTTCATAAAAATCACAGAGAGTTGATCAGTATCAGTCAGTCAAAGTGGCAATACATTACTACGAATTTTTCTCTTAAGATCTAATTTAAACTTAGAATGAGTGGCATGAATATCAAAGTCATGCCTATCGAAGTTACGCTGCAGCCTGGTCAAAAGACGAAACATGCCATAATTGGTAGAATGGAAAGGTAAACAGAAGAGATTTCTGCTGCGAATATTGTGTCCTGTATTAAAATATAATTCAGATAAAAGATAGTCACAATCTATGTCACCCGTAATAAGCTTAAATAAAAAACACATATCCAAGAGAAAACGTCTATCTTGTAGAGAACATAGATTTATACTGTTGAGAATGAGTTGATAATCTATATGAAAATTATAAAAACAAATTTGTAATTTGTGTGCACAAACACGCAGAAATCTCTTCTGCACACCCTCAATCGCCTGCACATGCACCTGATAGTAAGGTGACCATAACACACTGGCATACTCCAGGCCGGATCTCACCATGGAGCAATACAATAATTTAAATGTTTCACATGAAAATTCTTTATTGTTTCTAGATACAAATCCACGGTTTCTATAGCCCGTACATGTAATAGAATTAATATGGTTAACAAATGTGAGAGATCTATCCAGTATAACTCTAAGGTCATGAATATCCCCCACTTTATCCAAGACAACATCAGCTATATTATAATTACAATCAATAGGATGATAAGATCTATGGAAGGATATGCTATGGCATTTTTTTATATTCAAATAAAGATCATTTATCTGAGACCAACTATAAAGGCCATCCACATCACTTTAAAGCACACCACAGTCCTCACTGGAGTAAATTGATCTATAGATTTTAAGGTCATCAGCAAATAACAAAAATTGAGACTGAGTAATAAATTTACCAATGTCATTTAAAAAAGTATAAAAAATAAGAGCCCACTATGGGAACCTTGTGGTACACCAGAATGCACAGCAATCTCTTTAGATACATAATTATTTATTCTTACTCTTTGAACCCTTCTAGTAAGGAAACTGAGAATCCACTGAAGAATGCCCGATCCAAAACCCCAAGCCGCCAGCTTAGCCACAAGCAGTTTATGATCCACTAGATCGAACGCCTTCGAAAAATCAGTATATATGCTGTCGACTTGGAGTTTATTCTCGAAAGCATTTAACAGGTAATCGTGGTAAGTTAATAGATTCGTGAGTGTAGACCTCCCCGTACAGAATCCGTGCTGCTGCGCAACTATGATTCGCCTGCACTCCCATGACAGCCGAGATGTAACAAGAGAGTCGAAGATTTTAGGGATGGCAGACTGCACGCATATACCCCTATAGTCAGCCACATTGCTCCTATCACCAGACTTAAATATAGAAACAATAAATGATTCTTTCCAAAAATCCGGAAAAATACCAGTCTCAAGTGACAAATTAAAGATAAAGTTTAATGGCTGGCTAAGAGAGCATACGCAGGCTTTCAGCACCACAGACGGCACTCCATCGGGGCCATAGGAAGAACTCGATTTGCAATGCATGATGGCTTCAAACACATCAGCGACACCCATGCTTAAAATATTGACATTAACTGATTCTTGTAAATTGTCATAATACTCAGGAATATCATATTTAGATATAAAATAAACCGTTAAAAAGTAGTCAGAAAACAAATCACTGAGTCAGCACAGGTGCCACCATGCCGATCACCAAAATACATTGCGCTGGGGTAACCAGCAGCCTTCCTCGCACCACTCAAAAAACGCTAAAAACCAACCGAATCATTCTGAAGATTGTTCTCGACTGACTGTAAGTAGTCAGCATAACATTGACTCGACAAAACTTTACACATTTCACGGAGCGTCGAGAACTCTTCAAAATCCGAAAGATTCCCGGCCTCTCTGAAGCGCTTATGAGCCAGTTTTTTTTTAATTGTTAATCGTTTTAGTTCATCATTAAACCAAGCTGGAAAGTTAGAGCTTCTAAAGCGCTTCAGGGGCACAAACAAGGAGATGGCATGAAAACCACACTATAAAGTTTATCCAAGACTAGGTTGACATCAGAATTATCTAGATAAGAGGACCAATTTATACAGGATAAATAAACCGAAGAAATGGTTTTCGGCGCCACCGAGGTTAGATGCCTGTTACTATGGGCTCCGTGCTGGTGTATGGATCTTTATAGAACCTTACCGGCTCGCTCGGTGGTACGCTCGATTACCATGGGATGTCGCCGTTGTGCTTCATTCCTATATTGTTTTCTATATATAGTGATGAAAGTCACAGACAGTCCCTTCCTTTCCGTCAGACCCTATAGCTCTGCTGATGAGCTGTTATACAGCGAAACGCGTCCAGAGATTGGGTCTGATGGAAAGGATAAGGGACAAACATATGTTTGTTGGATAAATAATTGTTCAAAGATACAAAATCGGCACTCTTAAAATCATAATATTCTAAGTCAAACTTAACATACTCTTTAGCACTAGGGTCAATAATATCACAAGTACAGGCAACATGGTGATTTCCAGCCGGAAGCAACAAATCGGCAGCAGCTGAGACTGAATATCCGAAAAACACAGGTCGAGAAAAACGTCATTGATATTGGGGGCATCGATAAGTTGCTGCAAATTCAGGAGTCCCACTGAATTGCTCATTACATGAACCAGAGATGTGGGATGAGCAATCGGACGAGTGCCATGCTCTTCGTTAATCCAGGTCGCCTCAGGTAAGTTGTAATCACCAAAGATTAAGAAGGAGCTATTAGGATAACTGAACTTTAGATCAACAATCGTGGAACAATGGCTCTCGTAGACCTCTAAACCCGATCTTGGTGGAATATACACTGCTCCGAGAATTATTTTTTGGAAGCCTAATTTAAAAGATACATAAATCTCTTCCACTGTAACACCAGTAATAGAAATTTGCCTAGTGTTTAGCTCCTTCCGCACGGCGACTAGGATACCTCCTCCTCTCTGTTTGATGCTGGTATCACTGTTTCGATCATTACGGTATCTAACATAATCATGAAGGTTTTACTCACTTGATAATATATCATCCGTAAGCCAGGTCTCAACAATAACAATAATATCATAATGACAAGTAGCAGCCGCCAACCCAAGCTCCCGCAGCTTGGTCCGAAGACCTCCCACATTTTGAAAGTAGCAAACTGATTTTTGTTGGTATCATTTTTTGGCAGAGATCTAGATTTTACTGTTCGGGGATTACCTTGAAAATATCGAATTGTTAAGTTTTTCTCTCCCTGTTCCTTTTTACGAGCAAGTTCAAGATGTAAATTTTTAATAAAGTTTCTATATTCTTTATAGGGTGTTTCATTTAAAAGAATCGACTTTTACACATTTTTTCAAGTAACCAAAATTATTGAATTTTTAGACTACCCTCTATATCGCAACTAAGCTCTGGATATAGTATAAAAGGCCTCCAGGTATTGCCTAACTTCCAACTGAATTTCAGTGACCTAGCATCTGAAAGTTTAAAAGTATCACCATGTTATTGCAGGTCATGTTTTTCGAGGAAAAAAATTAAAAATAATTAAGATCTCAAAATAGGCAAAAGATAGGTATAGGGAAGTGATAAGGAAATATGTAAAGCAACTATTGGCGATTGTAAGAGTAAGTTAATATACAGGGTGTTCCATTTAAAATATCAAAGTTGCTACTACTTTCTAGTAAAAGCGGCAACACAGCATTATCCAAAATATTTTAGCTGTGTAGAGCATATCCCTTTATGCAAAAACCCAAATTTTTAGAAGAATCCATGGACTGGTTTGCCAAAAACATCTAATAGGCCATCGTCGTGAATCACCCTATATACCTAGTGTAATATAAATAAATATTTAATAATCGGCATTTTTTTGCTCGCATTCTTTTCGTAGTTCCAAATTTCGTACTAACGTAGAGTATTCTTTGTCATCAAGCGTTTAAAACTCATATTTGTGCGAAACTTGCTACACATATATTTATAACATAATAAACCAAATAAAAAACCAAGTATATAAATAAATAACTAACCATTTAGAATCAGCATTTAAGGGGCTTAATTAACTAGAAGACAAATTATCTAACAAACAGAAGTAAAATTTAGAATTAAGACAAAGTAGCTCTTTAGAAACGCAGTGACAAGCTATTTTTTTACCCCAACGAAAAGAGAAATGTGAAACGATTTATACTCTCCCGTTATATTAGTTTCCTTTTTGCGGGCCCTTTAGTAAACACAAGAGACACTTTATTGGTCTATAAAGGCTTTGTTGACGTTTCTAACTGCTGCGCCAAATGAATTTAATTTTCTTTTATTTTCCTAACCGATATAAATGGGCTCCTAGCTTCCTTTAAAATAACACTTTACATTGAAGAAGCCATTTTAAGTGGTATTTATGGAAGCTAAAATAATATTCAACATCTCCAGTGTTTCAGTGTTACGTTGGGGTTGAGGGCTACCAAATAAATTGAATTAATTGAGGAATATAAAATAACCATACTGTAAGCCCTTAAACCAATTAAAACGATATATTATGTGTTTTAGGAGAAAAATGACACCACTGAATTTCGTTGGTTGAAATCTGAGACCTACAGTGATTGATGTTTTATTAATAACGTTTGAGGAAATTTACTAATTGGTGCAAAATAAGTATTAAAAAATTGTATTTTTTTTTTGCGAATTAGTTTACAACTAATGTAAGAAAAACAATATTTTTTTGTTAATATTATGCTTTTGCCTCTCTACTCGTTCTAAAATCTACGTAAAGTAACAATATGTGGTAAATCCTAATATTTATTTCGGAGAGTGTGCATTCAAAACGGTAATGCGGGTTTTACTGGAGAGTTTAATTATTTATTCTGATTATACAAGATTTTCCACAAAAGCATATAATTTCGTTAAATTGATTAACTCATTGGCATATGGTTACATACGATGTACTTACGAAAATCAAATAATTAATTTGGAAGCATGGTTAGTGCACATTTTGAATGATCTTGCTTCATTAAGCAGAAATGGTATCGAAAAATTAGTATTCCGCATTAGACAAAAAATAAATTATATGCATTGGTAAATAGATAGATAGATAAATAGAAACGTCTTTATTTTAACGTCGATGAAAGTCAGCAGAGCTGTTTACTTAACCGAGCAACCATTATGAATTTACAAAACTTAACAAATTTAAAAAAATAGCTACATATTTTGACTAGAAATTATTGTAATTCCAGTTAGTATATTATCTAGTAATAATTTAGAAATACGACAATAAGAGTTGGCAACTAAACTCTAGCATGTATATAATACTATAACACTATTTTAACTTATTTTGTAAAGTCTGTTCAGAGATATAAGAAAGTGACTAACTGATCCCTGTTAGGAAAGACCCGGATCAGCTGTAAAATTGAAATATGGACGAACAGGTCCGAATTTTGCTTAGAATTTGATCATGGTTTGTAATAAAAATAAGTAAGACATTAAATAATATTTTATTTATGTTTAAATGTGAAATTACAAGCTATTTTATTATTAAAAATTATATTTATGATTACAAAAATATACAAACTATTCGGTACTTATAATAATTATTCACTTAATATATCAATATCACAATCGCTATCATCATCATCTGTTCTAATTATTATTTGTGCTATATTGTTTATATGGATATAAGATTTTTCCACTTTTTCAACATGTGTAACAGAATTCGCCTAATTTTGTGAAGGGATGTTAAAAACTTCAGTTTCTATAAGCTCAAGTACACTGGAGTTAATAATAGGGCAAATATTGTTACGACGAATGGCATATTTCAGTTGGTGCCAAACATGTTCGATGGGATTAAATATACAATGGTATGGTGGAAGCCTTAAAACTGTATGCCCTAGATTTTTTGCATAATTATCACAGAAGTATTTCTTTTGTAGTTTTAAACCTTGTGAAACCTCAATTAATCGCCTTTTGGTGGAAATAAATGTCATTATCATACATGTAGTTTTGGATTGTTGCTTTTGTGTCATTTGAGGAGGGAGTCTTGGTCAACTGCCTACTATGGTAGCTTGTATTGTCCATTACAATTACGCTATTCGGAGGTATATTTGGAGTTAGCTTATTTTTAAACCAATCTTCAAATAAATCAGCAGTGGTGTCCTCATGGTGATCCAGAAAAGAATCTTTAATGTTTTTTGCAGACAAAGAAAGTTCATTTGGAATCCATCCGTCTTTAGATCCAGCATGCAAAATCGTAATTCGTTTATTTTCGTAATTTTTTTAAATTTAAAACCCATGTGATACGCTTTCATAACGTTGTGCTGCCACATTTAACGCCGGTTTCATCTTTCTCAATCCTCTTAATTGAATTATCTAATGTAGGCACGCTATGTTCCTCGTATAACTTGTAAATTTTACGCCATATTATATCTTGATCACTTCTATTCACGTTCCAGAAAATGCCAGTATCGGTTCTTTTTTTCCTCGCTAAAATCGGATTATTCACAATTTTTCATACAGTTGATGTTGGAATTTTTGTTAATGTAGCCGTTTTTTCTAACGCTGCTTGCTTGCTGACCGCACGTTCAATGAGAGTTGAATAAACATTATTTATAACTTCCTTATAGTTAGGGCCGCGGTGACAAAAATGCCTTGGAACTCCCAAACGGATGAAAAGCACGTTTTTGTATAGTTCGAGTGTCATTCTCGAAATCCGTGTTGTCGAGTAGGGGTCTGGCGCTCGGCGGTGAGCGGCTATAATATTTTTTCCAAATTTTGACCAGCGGTTTAAAAAAACATTTCCCAAACGGATGAAAATTACTGGAGGGCATCTAGGCAACCTCCAAATTACCGGAAAAATATTTTCATCCGATTTGATCTTTGCAAAGAGCTCTTCCAGGAGCTCAAAAAAAAAATGGAAAAAAGGGGGAAAAAAATTTGCTCATTTAAACTTGAAATTTGGCAGGGAGCTAGAGTTCGTGTCTGAGAATATGTACCTAAAAAATTTGTTTTTGCTCCATGTGTCGCCATCGCTTTATAACACTTTTTCAAAATTTAAATGGGCAAATTTTGATAAAGTAATTCCCACACGGATGAAAATTTGCACACAGGTTCTTTGACACCTACATCGATAAAATATTTTCATCCAAATTTATTGCGGCCAAGACCAGATCTTCCAGAACATGCTCCGATATATTCATTATCACCGGAAACTCCAGGATCCGAATGTTCAATCTTTAAAGTAGAAAGGCCGATTACAATCAAATCGTATATTATTGTCCTAAACATTGATGATAATGTTATCCTGTGATTTGACGATTATGAAGTGAAAACTCTGACTTTTAGTTCGTATGAACGCGACAAGCGCATACTTCATCCACATTTTAGCTAGTATATCTTTAGTTGGGTTTGACTCGCTTTGCTCGTGGATGAAGTTTGGTTATTATAGTCGTCTTATATTTTGTGATAGAGATTCGGATTTTGACTAGATTAATATTAGAAGACGGTTCTTTCCCATCCTGGTGACTCCCCAAGCAAAAATCTGCTTCTGATAGCAGGATCAATGGAATTTCAGCTATCGTCCAAGCGTCTCGATTTTCCGGTTGCTCCGATTGATACCAAAGTATATATATAGCCACATATTTTCGGATATCAGAGGAAGGTTCTGATCCAGTTTCCATTCCGATGGAAACTCTAAAATCGGCAGCCGCAAAACGCGCTACTCAGCGCACAATTGATCGATCATAAATCGATGAAAAAAAAGATCCCAACTGAAAACTGGTTGCTCCAACTGGCACCAACCTTGAGAATCTTGCTTTTGGATGTCAGAAAAAGGTTATGAGCTTGTTTGGTGCCATTCCGAGGCTGGCGAGGTTTTTTGTTATTTGGCATAATTTAGCCAGGCTCATTTTGGATGAAAACTTTTTTTTTTAATAACATGAATAATAACGATTCATTTCAGTCCGGTTGCATGCATGCGGCTGACTTTTTTTTTTAATTTCGGAGTTTGGGTCCATTTAATTGTACTGGAGGTTACGGCAAGAATCAAAACGGATGAAAATATTTTTCCGGTAATTGGGGGGTTGCCTAGATGCTCTCCAGTACTTTTCATCCGTTTGAGAAATGTTTTTTGAAACCGCTGGTCAAAATTTGAAAAAAATATTATAGCCGCTCACCGCCGAGTGCCAGACCCCTACTCGACAACACGGATTTCGAGAACGACACTCGAACTATACAAAAACGTGCTTTTCATCCGTTTGGGAGTTCCAAGGCATTTTTGTCACCGCGGCTCTAACTATTAGTTTCCACAGAAAAATGTTTTCTGCTTTTCGACGGGGTTATCTCCTAAGATACATTGGGCTTGCACATATTTTCCATGACTCACACACGATTAAACAAACGCTGTATTACAAAGGAAGTAAGAATAATTACTAAGCTTAAAACTAACTAGAGTGGCTATATATTATACAGTCTTTAGAACATAATTTGTTTTATGGGAATAACCCTCTCATTTTGAATTATGTAAAAATCGGTTTAAAATCACCAAACTATTACTTTAGTAATGAAATTACGTCTTCCGGATTTGCAGTTTACTTTAGGACATTTTTAAGTACGGACCATAATTTACCTGCATTTATTCATTCATTCATTGTTTGCTTATGGTCATCCTTGGATAATCCCATTCAAAAGCAAAGTGTAACTTTCTTAAATCTCTGGACAGGCTTTACCTATTTATTTATTTTTAATGATCTAGCAAGGAATATTTATATTTAGATTTAAACGATAGTAAGTTGAGATTATCAAGCCTGGTGACTATGTCAGTATTGTATATTTTAGGAGCCAGAAGAAAAGCTACGTTGGAAGAAGGCAGTTCGGTGCTTGGGTAGATTTAATAGATTATTAAAACGCGTTGTACGATTATGCGTAGAATATCGGAAATGAAGCTTCTGACGAAGATATTGAGGAATTTCACCCGGAAGTAGCCGATGCAAGAAACAAGTAAAATGCAGTTTTTGTCTATCCATGATTTTAAGTCATCTAAGCTGCGGCAGTTTATAACTGACATGGTCCTTTGCTCGCAGTCCGTAAACAAATAGAACACAGTAATTCTGAATTTGCTGTATTCTATTTTTACATTGCAAATCTAGGAACGGTCCATATTCAAAGTTACAATAATTAGCATGAGAAAGAACTAGTGTTTCACATAGTGCCTTTCTTAAATAGACTCTCAAGATATTTCTACTTTTATAGAGATATCTAAGGGACAGATATTACTTTTAAATAACTTAACTTCTAGACCTAAGTTTGGTGTCAAATATAACATCAAAGTTCTTATATTCTTGCACAATAGGTATCACGCTTCCAGCCATATCCACTTTCATATTTTCCATTGCCCGTTCACTATCAGAACCAAAAGAAATAACTGCTGATTTGCTGGGGTTTAATTTTAAGCCGCGAATAGTCATAAACTGATCTTAGACATTGAGTGAGTTTACTTCTTGCCTCAGTAGCATTGGCTTGATTAAAACTTATGCGTAATAGTGTTTCAACGGCCTACTTTTGCATATGACAATTCTTCACATGTAGGTTCATGTCGATCGTATACACTAAAAAAAGTAAGGGCTCCAGAATTGAACCTTGTGGTACACCCTTTCCTACCACCCTTTAAATATCTGCGAAGAAATGCATGCTGACAACATCTGTGTTCTATTCCTTTTTTGTTGCAAATGTGAGCTTTGTTAAAAATGTAGAACAAGGAATAATTAAAACTTTTATAACATAAAATAATTTAAACATTTTCTTTGTTGTGGTTCTACTTTCTTCCAAAAACCAATGTAGATTTTATGTGAGACACAGATGATAACTGACCCGACTTCCTTAATTGGTACAGGGTTGATTGTAAGATATCATTATTTTTAGGGATGATGGTCTGATAGGGTGATAAAACGTCCGATTCAAATTCTGAGGACACCAACTTCTAGACCAGAAAATATTGTCATGCTGAAGTGCAATTTATTTTAAAATATCTCTTCAAGTAAAAGTAAAATATTTCGAAAAATCTGATTTGATTTAGATATGTCCGCAATTTATCGTAATCTATTAATTATTTTGACCTCATTTTATAAAGAACTAAATGCGCAATTTTGCCTTCAACTGACCGACTTTGTATCTAAGGATTTCGAGATCCCCACGCACGATTTTTTGGAAAACGGTTAATCTGAGAAAGTTTTTAAAAAGTACCTTTTTAGAGCAAAATCAAACTAAAAATACAGATTAGTTCGAAATCGGTTTGGTTTACGGTAACAACAAACTTTTTCGAGAACCCTAGAAAACATTACTGCAAAACGTCAAAAAGTACTGTCATCTTGACACTGTTGAATATCCTATGATACTTTATTTCTTATTTTTTTTATTGCTGTATTGAATTAGGCTACCCTAATTTGCTTTCACAATACATTTTTGTTTAACCGGACTCCTTGTATTGAGACAATGAAAGTTGAGGGAGATGAAATAATATTTTTCTTTTTTTACTATTGACGTCATATTCTAAAGTCTAGTTGATCTGAAGAGTATCCTGTTTCTTAGATTCACTTATCTATGTTATATCTGATTTCATAGTGATCTAGTCCTTCCAGTTGTAGTTCCGTTTTTTTCCTTTTTCCCAAGCTCCTGAACGCAAGTTTCTCTCCGAAGTTGATCGTCGTACTTGTATCGTTTTCCTCCTTTCTGAAGGTGTCCATGTTAAAATTTAATTTGGTTCCTTCGTCCATTCTCTCTACATGATTATACCACGTCAGCTGTCTTTAATCTATTTCTTTCAGGATTGTATTCTGTACGTCCATGATTTCTCTTACTCGCTAGTTATTCACGCGGTGTTTTCTTGATTTACAGGCAGCTCTTTTACTTCTCTAAAAAGCTTCTAACGGATTAACTCCGCAAAAATAACAGAAAAATATCTACTTTTACAAGTCATGGTAAATAATTTTTTATAAGTTATGTTCCATTTTTTCGTAATATAAAAGTATCCGCATTATTCAAGACAAAATACTAATACAAAATTTATGTCGCTGATGATCTTAAGCCTAAAAACCTAGAGCTAAAAGCCTTACTATTTTGTAGGTATTTGTTAGTGGATTAAAAGAAACACATTCTTTATATAAATTAATTCTCGCTCTCCGGTCTCGGTGGGGACACGATATGCATTTTATCGGGCTATAAAGAATTTATTAATGTACTTAAATGCTGCATAAATAAATTTAATTTTATTTCAGATTTTGCACCAGTATAAATGTATTCTGAGTCTTCCT
Source organism: Polydrusus tereticollis (assembly GCA_963920685.1). Taxonomy (NCBI): domain Eukaryota; kingdom Metazoa; phylum Arthropoda; class Insecta; order Coleoptera; family Curculionidae; genus Polydrusus; species Polydrusus tereticollis. Next base: position 94,051,141 of record OY987329.1, read on the forward strand.
TTAAATGGTATTTTACGTTTAAGCAAGCATTTAAAATAGTATTTATTGATTCTAAGATAATTTAACATCTGCGGTTTTAGGACCCATAAATAACTTGCTAGGAAAATGTATAACATAGGATTGATTGTACTTTTCGTTACAATATGTTTCAATATTATACCGACTAATTGAAACAGGTGACCCCTTGACAAAAAATAATCAAAAAAGTTCCCATTAATTGAGGTCCAGAAACCCCTCGTTCCTAAGATACAGGGTTTAAACTTTTAATTTTTTCTCGGTTTTTCCTATTTATTTCATGCGTGCTTAAGGATTATTTATTCAAATTCTGTAGTGTTACGTATTAAAGTATCTAAAGAATAAATCTATTGTCATTTAAAATTATTTACAGGGTGTTATTTTTTTCAGCTTCACGACCATTGCGACCCCCCAAACTTTTTCTATGATACGAGCAAAAATTGCCCTAACCGGTCAATTATATTTTTTAAAATTACCACTTCAAGAAAACAAATATGTGGATCAAAAACGTACTACGGGTATAAAGTTTCATTTTTTTATTGAATCACTCAATGAATGTCCAAGATTTCTCATAAAACATGCCCTATACAGGGTATTATTTAAGTACGTGACCTTCAGTGATTGATTCTAAAACAAAAACTATATACAAGGTGAGTCGGGAGGAATCAGCCTAATTCTAAGGGTGTTATCTATGCATCAAAATAATAAGAAAAAATTCAAATGTTGTTATCCAATATTCATTTGTTTTCAAGTTATAAGGCAAAAACAAATATTGCATTAATTTAGCTTTCCTGTAATAAATGTTATTACTTTTTGCTTTTGACTGTTGTGCTATTACTATCCTATTAGTGTAAGTATAAAATGTTACATTGATTCACCGTTAACTTTCGGATTTGTATCACTTTCATTTTATAAAATGCCACACATTTATTCACATCTCGAATACGCCAATATGGTTTTTACCGGAACGCTTCCAAGTGCTTATTTAACATCCAAACGAACCATTCAACATGATTTAGAAGAAATAGAAGATGTTCTAGGTTTAACAGAAGAAGATGCGACGGCAAGCTCACAAAGAATTGGAATTCAGTTGGGGATTCGCCAAAAGAGAGTGACCAATACGCTTCACGAGCAAGGCTTATACCCGTACCATGTACAGAATTTTCAACCTGGAGACTACGCCAAGCGTATGCAATTTTGTGAGTGGATAATTAATAATCGTCATCTTTTACCGCACATACTTTTTACTAACGAAGCTACATTCACCCGTGACGGCATCAATAATAATCGAAACTCCCATGTATGGTCGGACGAAAATCCTCACGCAATAGTCAAAAGTAATTTTCAACACAGGTTTTCAGTAAACGTGTGCTGCGGCATGATCGATAATAATTTAATTGGCCCTTTTCTTTTGGAAAATCGCCTTATAGGGGATCACTACTTAAGTTTTTTACAAAATGAATTGGAAGGACTACTGGAGGAGATTCCTTTAAACATCAGAATTGAAATATATTATCAACACGACGGAGCGCCTGCCCATTTCGATCGTGGGGTCTAGCAATATTTAGACCAAAGGTTTCCAGGGATTTAGATTGGTCGCGGTGGTCCTATTAGTTGGCCTCCTAGGTCGCCAGACCTCACGCCTTTGGACTACAATTTATGGGGTTGATTAAAAACTGAGGTTTACAAAGTAAAAGTAGATATTAGGGATGCATTAAATGGACGCATTAGAAACGCTGTACTCAATATTAAAGAAAGGCATGTACCAATAATTAGAAGATCCACGCGCGCCCTTCCTAAATGAAGCAGGAAATGTTTGGAAGTCAATGGCGGTATTTTTGAAAATTTACTAAATCAATGATTTATTTAAAACCTTGTTAATGTTGTATATTTTGGTTTAACAATATTATTATTTTATTTAACGCTGTGACTTGAAAACAAATGAATATTGGATAACAACATTTAAGTTTTTCTTATTATTTTGATGCATAGATTACACCCTTAGAGTTAGGCCCATTCCTCCCGACTCACCCTGTATAAAAATAGACCCGTAGTCGATTTTGTTGAAATTCGGCAGTGTTATTTAGGATAGTAAGGGGCTAATTTAGCCCTGACTAGATTAAAACTTTTAAATCCAGTGGCGTCCCAGGAGGCACCTCAACTAAGGCTTTTGACAAAGAAAATGTGCGACACTAATTTTTTTGCAATTTTTGTATTTTTCTCCCATTAGGCAACTAAAACTACAACTATTCTATATTTAGCATTTTTTTCGTTTCTTGCTTTGTTTCTGAAGAAAAACAAAAAAATCACTTTATCGCATGTCTTTGGGACAACATAATGAAATAGTTATTTATGCAACAAGGGTGTAAAGTAGCATTTTTTGTACGAATGGGAAATTTTTCGCACGAGCCGCAGGCGAGTGCGCATATCACATGAGTAAAAAAAATGCACTTTACGCACGAATTGCATACACAATTTTTTCTACTACCGGACGTTATACAGGGTCGCTGTTATGTATTGAAATGGTCGATTATTTCTTAAAGGAAGAGAGTTATCTAAAAAATATTAAGAACAAAAGTTATAGGAACAATAACAATAATAAAATTTCATATAATTATGTACTTACAAATACGGATTTATATTCAATTTAATTCTGGACTATATGAATATTAAATGTACAGCTATTAGAATTATTAAAAGTTAATCATTGGCCCTTAAGTCTAGAATTTACTTGTGAAACTTCACAATCCACACGTCTGCTGTTACAAGCCACATTAGAACTAGATGTAAATGGTGTATCAGTGCTTATTTATATTGATTTTATGGAAGTAGTCCATATTTTATATTTATATTGGTTGAAACTTCAGAAGACAAATTTGATGTAATATTACTTATTTCGATTTCAGGAATATTGTCAAACGTACTAGTGGAATTAGAAGAGGAAGCATCATTTGTTAATATTTTATTCGATATGTCAATTTTTTTGCTCAGTGTACTGTCAATGAAACCCTCTGCGACGGCAGATGATTTCCATTCCCCATGCTTCTTTACTATTATAAGGTCTCCTCCAGAATTTGCCAACATAGTGGCAGATGACCTTCGAAAAGAGTGACCAGTATAACATGTTGGATTTGGCAATTTCAGATATTCAGCTATTACAGAAGGCATCTTACCAAATGTGTTTATGCCCACAGGTTGTTTCGAACATTTATTTTGGGCATATTTTAAAAATAATCTGGATGATTCAATATTAGGAGGTCTTCAAATATTTTATAATGTACGTTAAATGATTTATGGAATTATTTGGGTTTAGAACTGTAAAAATTCTTTCCATACCATTTTTTGAATCAGGAATTCTTATAATAAGGACTGTTTCCTTGTTCTCAACCTCATTTATTGTCATTTTCATCAGTTCTTCTCTGCGACAAGTCCCAGAACTGCCAATAATAAATGCAACCTAAAATAATAAATCGTGTCGATATAAAATCTATAATAACTATTAAATACAAACAGTTTATAGAGAATCTAAAAGTATTAAGAACTAAGGTAAAACTTCTATAATTTTGATATGATATTTTACCTTACCAATAGAATTAAATTGATGTTAAGTTACCTTTATCATTAAAAACTTCGAATCCGGAGCCTCCAAAATAAACTTAACGAAATGACTTTTCTCAAATATTCCTGATTTCTTTGCTTTGTAGCCTTTGCTGCTCTGTTTAAGAAAGGCAATTAACTTGTGGTAGGTTGAAATATCTACTGAATTTTTAATTTTCAAGGTAGCCGTTAGCATGGAAAATATTGACCACATTGTCGATGATTCATAGCTTTTTAATTCATCTGAAAAATAAGCTAGAAAACATTTTCTGAGTACCTTTCAAAGTAGCTTCCTGTGCAGAATCTGCAATATTCGGCGGAGTGTTCTCAAAATCCGATAAATCACTGTCCATAATGTTGACATTTAAAAATCTGAAATAAAATTAAACAAAATCATAACAATATAACATATACACATTTGATATCACAACTCAAAACTTACCGTATTAAAATCTTCACTAATTCCTAAAATCATTAAAACACCTGGCATAAATCACAAATTTTCAACATTCAGATACGTCAAACAGAAATCGCCATTTGTCCATGGCCAACCAGACCAATTTTAAGTAAAAATGCAGGTATCCATATCAATGTAATCATTCATATTTTTTACTTTTTTTAACTAGTGCGTAAAGTAATTTACTTTACGCACTATTTAAAAAGTTAAATTTTAGACACCTTCCATAGTGTGTAAAGCTAGTGTTTTACGCACGGTAGTAAAAAAAATTATTTTTTACAGGATGTGGAAATATTTAAAATTAATCCAACAAGACGACTAATATTATGTTGAAACTTGGTAACAGCTTTTAATAAACACAAATAAATCTTTTAAGCACAAAATTGTTTGTTTCATTTTGCCAGTGCAGTGACGTGCACAGTGGTAACGCCGGAAATTAAAAAACAAACAAACAAGAAAGCCGCTTTCTTAGAAGCACACTCTAACAAACGGTACGCAATTTTTTTAGTAAGAAAACAAATAATAATGAGTAACAAGAAACTTACAATAGTTGCTGAAAATATCCCGCTTCAACTTTAATGCAAGCATTACCTCGTCTTAACATCGATCGCCGAACAGGTTGAAATATTCTCGCCGTATGTCTTATCCGATAACATGCAGCCCGGATTCATCAGATTAATCCTTCTTCCGTGTTTACTGAAGTTTTGTAGCTTAAAACTCTTAAAAACACTTCAAATAAATACGATCAAATAATTACGTATGCAATGCTTAAAGTAATAAATAGCCGATAATTGCTTTATCGAAAACAGTTAATCTGGGCGAAAAAATTCAGAAGATGAATTTCGTTTAATTTTAAGTGCTTAATCCTAAATAAAAGTCACTTTATTCCATGTCCATGGACAACCATGAAAACAGTTTATAATTATTTATAAAACACAAGATTCTTTTATTTATTGCAATGAATTGATTTTTATGGTTTTTCCTAAAAACGAAGCAAGATACGAAAAAAATGCTAAATATAAAAAAGTTGCAGTTTTAGCTGCCTAATGCAAGAAAAATATAAGGGTTGCAAAAAAATCAGTGGCGCACATGTTTTTCGCCAAGAAAGTTATTTAATGTGCCTTCCGGGGCGCCACTGGACTTAAAAATTTTAATCCAGTTGAGGCTAAATTAGCCTCTTACTACCCTAAATAACACTACCAAATTTCAACAAAATCGGCTATAAAGTTATTAAGATATTTACGAAAAAACTATTTTTTTTTAAAAATAACTTAACCTGAACTAACCTGAACTAACCCTGTATCTTGAAAGTGAAGCATTACCGGATCTATGTTTATATAAATTTTTCGTCTTAGAATCACTCAGATAATCACCTTTTGAAGTTTGGCCACGTACTTAAATAACATCCTGTATACCTATCTTCAAATAAGGTATTTTCCCTTTATAGAATCTGATTGAACTATTTTATTTTTGAAAACTTAAAGAAAAACTATTCTGATTGGTCCATTTTCAACATTATTTTAGCTAAAATTGCATTAGCATATAAATACCATGGTTCCCCTCACAAAATATTATTAGGGTAAACGATACGGTTAAGCCCCTTAAGCAGTTTGGATATGTTTTACTTAATTTTAAAACAATACTTCCAATATTGTTAAGAAATCCTATACCGGGTGTGACAGGATCATGGTACACCCCCCGTTACTCCGTTAATTTTAAAGGTAATTGATGGAAATTAGGGATATCCCACATATCTAATAAGCGGCACTTTTTGACCTACAAATAGTTTTTTTTCACTTCCGGTTTGCCGGAAGTGACACCAACTTTCGATTTTTAAATGGAACACCCTCTATATTATTACATTTTTGAATTCTGCATAATTTTCTAAATCTAATGATGCCACAAAAGTGATACTTCAAACGTAAAAAAATTTTATTATTTAATTTTTAATTTTCCATTTAAGTGTGCCATGACGGTTCCGATATATTCCAATTGACCCGTCTAATGCTAGAAAAATCGAAGTCCCGTTGCTCCGTTCACACTTTGTGTCGTCCAAGCCAATATTTGTTTCTTATTTTTTTTTCTATTATTAATTTTATTTTACTCATAATTTTAGTGCTTTTCGTAACTAATTATGTTCTACTTTTCAAGATATCACAACCTCGCACTTTTAAATTCAATATCATCAATGTATCCGCGTGTAAGGTCGCCTTTAAAGGTATTCGGCTGCCAGCACCGGCTGATTCCGGTAAACGGATAGTAGTACAAGTAGTACGGTACGAGTACCCACGTTAAAACTAAAAGTGCCAAACGTGAACATTTTGTAGTTTTGTTAGCGATTTACATCCCCGCAGTTTTCTCAACCCGCACGCAGGCCTGCCGAGTAACCGCCGACCAACCCTTTCGGTAAGTAAATACTTTTAAAGGCCCGTTGGATTTGTTACTCCATCATAATTCTCTACTGAGCAATCGAAGTTTTGATATTTTCTTTTAGTTTAATTTTAGAAGTTTTCATTTATGTTCAGTCTTAAACATTTTGGTCACTATCGAGACCGGATTTAAACCTTATTCATTGATTATAATTTTGAATAACCTATTTTTTAATTTAAAAAGTTAACATATTTAATAATTATTTGATCAAACGTACATTGCACTAGTTAAAGTTATATCGCAAAAAAAAATTAGTTTAATATTGGCTTGGCGACGTGCTTATCTATCCGAGTTTTTTTAGGCATTGACTGAGAGCGAAGATAAAGGTGATCATACACTCTCAACCTTGTTGCGATTTTTAGTGCGTTGACGATAATATTGTGTTTTTTTTGACAATAATTGATAAACGTACTAGTTGTGCACTTAGTAAATAACGATATCAATAATATAAATATCTAATTTTCTGGCTACGGTTCAACGGCGTGTTGTCAAGAAAGTTTTCGAACTAATTAATTTCCATTATCTTTATAACCAAGTATTATTATTATCAGTTTTTTTTTTCTCTTAACGTAATATTGCCATGACGGACAAACTTAAAAAGTATCAAGCATTGCGGCACACGGAACATGAAAAGTTAAAGGAAATTTATAAGGTTGCAAAAAAGGTTGAAGGCAACGATGAGTCGTTTGTCGCGATGTTGCGATGTATGTTTTCTAATATTGACACAATACATAAGTCATTTTATGAACATCATAATTATATTATCTGTTTGGTGGCTACAGACGACCAGGCATTTGCGACTGAGGACGCCGTTCGCAAAGATTTTGATTTGCTTTACTATGGAATCAAAGTCGTCCATTTTAAATTACCGCCTTCTTCTGCCTTATCATCTCAGTCTCCAGTGAGTATTCCGCAATCTAACATAACTGCTAGTCAGTTACCCAAAATAAATTTACCTACGTTTACTGGTGATCTTACCGCTTTTCAGTCCTTTATTGATATGTATGACGCATTGATCCATTGTAATGCCACGTTAGCCAATTGCGAAAAATTTACGTATTTGCTGTCATCCCTTAAAGGTTCCGCTTTGACTGTGATTCAGCATTTACCGGTAACGTCTTCCAATTATACTATTGCGTATGATACGCTTTGTAAACGTTTCAAGAACACCCGTTTAATAGCATCTACGTTGTGGAAGAATCTTGAAAACGCACCTAAGGTATCTTGCGACAATCCAACTGAACTTCGAAATCTCTTAGATCTTTTTACCGAAAATTTAGCAGCTTTAAAAAATTTAGGGCTCCCAACGGATTATTGGGATTTTATTTTAGTTCAGATGATTCTTAAACGCCTAGATATTTCGATTGTTACACGGTTTGAACTGTTCTACGATGATTCTGCCACGTTGCCCACTTACAAAGTGTTATCGGACTTTCTAATGAAAAATTGTATGGCTCTGGACAATGTTACTTTCCCTGTAGAGAGAGCTAGAATGCCCTATCGAAAGTTTGATGGTTCCAAACCACGATCGCCCCACCAGACTACGGTGTTAACCCAAACGCTAACCACTTCGGATCATCAATGTCCCGTGTGCCACCAAAGGGATCATCTTATTTTTAAATGCCCTGGCTTTTTAAATATGTCCCCCACGGATCGTTATCAATTTGCAAAGACTAACAAATTCTGCATTAATTGTTTAAGTCATACCCATCGTTTCGCTCAATGTAATTCTGAAAATACATGCCATAGGTGCAATCAGAAACATCACACCTTACTTCATTTTTCAAAAAACTCCGTTCGCGTCGGTCCCACGCAACCTGGAACGTTAACGACGCACCAATCTCAAACGACGTTGCCTTGTATCCAGGGCAGTTTTACCGCATCTAAATCAAGTGTATTGCTCTCTACCGCCCGCCTTGAACTTTTAGATAGTCGCAATACTTATCAACCAGTGCGTTGCCTTCTTGACTCAGGAAGTATGACGTCTTTCATAACTTCCAAGTGTGTCAAACGACTTGGACTTCATCCAGTTCCGACTCCAGTCAACGTAAATGGCTTAGGTCCTATGAATACCTTAGTCAATCAAGGTGTTACGTTATCTCTCCGCCCATTTCGACAAGAACATCCTATTTTTTGCATCGACGCTCTTATGCTTAATCAAATTTGTGCCGATTTGCCCACTTACAGACTTCCCATTGAAAGCTGGCCGCATATTTCCAACATTCGTCTTGCCGATGATCGGGTCCATCTCCCTGATTCGATCGACTTATTACTGGGAGCTGATATATTTTCAAAAATATTACTTGATGGTCGAATACCTGGAGGACCAGGAGCACCGGACGCGCTTAATACGATTTTTGGATATATTTTGATGGGTCACGTTGCCAATCCTTCTAACACTGTTTCTGTCACCACTATGTTTTGTCACACTGAGGATTCTCGTGGTTTAGAACATCAGGTCAAACAGTTTTGGGAGTTAGAAGAGGTTCCCGAAGTTAAATGTTCTTCTTCTGATGAGCTCAGGTGCGAACAAATCTATTTAGACACCTTCACTCGTGATAATTCTGGACGTTTTATTGTGGCCTTACCGTTCAAAGAGGATAATTGTAGGTTTCCTGATATCAGATCGCTTGCACTTCATCGATTTTATTCGTTAGAGCGGCGACTTATTAAACAGCCTGCAGTTTATGTACAGTACCGCACTTTTATGCAAGAATACTTGGATCTCGGCCATATGGAACCCGCTTCTAGTTGTTCATCTAACAGCTTTTATCTTCCGCATCACTGTGTACTCAAGCCAGAGAGCTTGACCACCAAGTTGCGAGTGGTCTTTAATGGGTCAGCTCACCTTCCTAATCAATCATCGCTTAATGATCAATTATATATGGGACCTAAACTTCAAAATGATATATTTACAATTCTGCTTAATTTCCGCATTCATCCCTTTGTCCTAACCGCTGACATCACCAAGATGTATCGTCAAATCATTGTCCACCCTAAACACCAGGATTATCAACGCATTTTATGGCGATTCTCCGCGTCAGAACCTATTCAGGAATTTCGTATCAATCGGCTGGTTTATGGTCTAACTTGTTCTCCCTTTCTTGCTATTCGCACCCTCTTACAATTAGCGGACGAAGAGGAGTCCTCATATCCTGCAGCTGCTGAAGCCTTACGAACTAGTACATATGTCGACGACATTGTCACAGGAAGCTCGTCCTTAGAGGCGACTTTCACTCTGCAAAAGGAACTCATCTCCTTGCTACAGAGGGGCGGTTTTGAATTGCAAAAATGGTCAAGTAATGATCGAAGACTGATTGATCATTTACCATTGTCTCTTGTAGCCAGTAATCCTGTGAATTTCGATCCCATAACTCCTACCGAGGTTCCGGTTAAAGTGTTGGGTTTAGAATGGAATGCATCTTCCGATTGTTTTCATTTTTGTGTAAAATTTTTAGACAAACCCTGTACGAAACGAAACGTTCTATCAAACCTAGCCCGCATTTTTGATCCCCTAGGGTTGATATCGCCCATAACCTTCTTGGTTAAGCATCTTATACAACAACTTTGGACATTAAAGCTCGATTGGGATCAAGAACCTCCTAATGAAATCGTCCGGCTTTGGAACCGATACATTCATGATCTTTCTTGTTTGAAATCTTTTGTTCTGCCCCGTCGCATCCTTCCTAATGGAACTGCTTACTATGAGATTCATTGCTTCGGCGATGCAAGCGAGAAGGGATATTGCAGTGTTTTATATTTCCGATGTGTCTCCCATTCTGGGACGATTTCGATACACTTTGTTTGTTCTAAGGCAAAAATAGCTCCGCTTAAAACTATTTCACTACCCCGATTGGAACTCTGTGCGGGCGTATTAACCGCTCGTTTAGTGTCTTTTGTTCTCCACGCTTTTAAAAATAAACTTGAATTTCACCAAGTTTGTTGTTATTCGGATTCTACTGTCGCTCTTAGTTGGATAAAATCTTCACCGCACAAATGGCATACGTTTGTCAGTAACCGCGTTGCCTCAATCCAGGAAAAGGTGTCTCCGTCCCAGTGGTTTTATGTTTCCTCGTCGTGCAATCCCGCCGACGTTGGCTCACGTGGAATGTTGCCATCCGAGTTAGTTCACTATTCTCTTTGGTGGGCGGCACCCGTTTTATCGAATTTGGAGTTTCCCCACGTGGACCAGTCTGAATTTTCGTCTACGTCTGAAGTTCTTGTAGAACAACGCCAGTTAGCATGCTCAACTTTTATTTGTCCCAACATTGTGGACACTTTAGTTGAAGCGCATTCCTCCCTTCATGTATCGTGCCGTATCTTAGCCCACGTGCTCCGCTTTATTTACAATTGTCGAGCTAAAGTTGGTAATACGGAACCCCGTTCGGGTTCCTTCTCTTCTCTGGAACTACACCAAACCCTTTTGGTCATGGTCCGACGCATTCAGGAATTAACTTTCTCTCATGAAATTAACTCCATCCTCCAAGGAAAACCACTTCCTAAAGTATTCCGCAAACTATCACCCTTTTTAGACGATCAAGGTCTTCTAAGAGTAGGAGGTCGTCTAAGGCAAGCCCCAATCTCATACGATCGCAAATTTCCCGCACTTCTTCCGAGTCGTAGTCGGCTTACTGATTTAATCATTGAGTCAATTCATCTCCAGCACCTTCACGCAGGAGTTCAAACGGTTCACTTTTTACTGTTACAGAAGTTTTGGATTTTATCTGCTAAACGTTCCATACGACGGGTCCTAGCCCGGTGTATACAATGTTGGAGAACCCATCCAATTGCTACTTCTCCTCCCATGGGCGATCTACCTTTACCACGGATTTCCCAGTGTAAACCCTTTCTTCATGTAGGTATTGATTACGCTGGTCCCTTTACTATCACTATGTCCAAAACCCGTGGAGGCAAAGCTTTAAAGGCTTATCTTTGTCTTTTTATTTGTTTTTCTACCAAGGCAGTTCACCTTAAGCTAGCTTCTGACTTATCAGCTGAGGCTTTCCTTGCCGCTTTTAAGCGGTTTGTTGGTCGCCGCGGCCGCTGCGAACATGTTTACAGTGATTGTGGAACCAATTTTATAAAGGCACATAAGATTTTAAACAAATATGCATCCGAAGCTGCTGCCCAAGTGACCATACGTTGGCATTTTAATCCACCTTCTTCCCCTCACTTCGGGGGACTTTGGGAATCTAATATTAAATCCATTAAAACCCACTTACTGCGGGTGGTCGGCGACCAAGTTCTCACTTTTGAGGAACTTTCCACTGTTTTCGTTCAAGTGGAAGCTATTCTGAATTCTCGCCCTCTCACGCCCATTAGTCATGATCCAAATGATTTTAGTGCCTTGACGCCAGGTCATTTTTTAACTTTAGAACCTTTAACTGCCCCTCCGGAACCGGACCTACTCCAGGTTCCATTAAATCGATTGTCAAGATGGCAATTTCTTACCCGAATCCATCAATTTATATGGACTCGGTGGTCTAAGGAGTACTTACATACCTTACATCAGAGGGCCAAGTGGCACACACCCTCGGTCAACCTTCAACCAGGTACCTTGGTGGTGATTAAGCAAGATTTGGCCCCTCCTCTTCACTGGCCCATGGGGCGTATTGTCGAAACATACCCTGGACAAGACGGCATTGTTCGAGTCGCGACCGTTCGGACCGCTCATGGTCTTTTTAAGCGACCTGCAATCAAGCTTTGCCCTCTGCCTATCGAAACTATTTAAAATACCATGTATTTTGGTGGGCGGAAATGCTCCGTTCACACTTTGTGTCGTCCAAGCCAATATTTGTTTCTTATTTTTTTTTCTATTATTAATTTTATTTTACTCATAATTTTAGTGCTTTTCGTAACTAATTATGTTCTACTTTTCAAGATATCACAACCTCGCACTTTTAAATTCAATATCATCAATGTATCCGCGTGTAAGGTCGCCTTTAAAGGTATTCGGCTGCCAGCACCGGCTGATTCCGGTAAACGGATAGTAGTACAAGTAGTACGGTACGAGTACCCACGTTAAAACTAAAAGTGCCAAACGTGAACATTTTGTAGTTTTGTTAGCGATTTACATCCCCGCAGTTTTCTCAACCGGCACGCAGGCCTGCCGAGTAACCGCCGACCAACCCTTTCGGTAAGTAAATACTTTTAAAGGCCCGTTGGATTTGTTACTCCATCATAATTCTCTACTGAGCAATCGAAGTTTTGATATTTTCTTTTAGTTTAATTTTAGAAGTTTTCATTTATGTTCAGTCTTAAACACCCGTCAAAAATACTAAATTGCGTTTTTTATAAGCAAATAAAATTCATCGTAATCGTTTTTTTGGTAAAACTCAATTTTTCACATGGAACCATATTGGTACAGTGGTACCATTTCTTAGTACTATTAATAAGAAATTTATTCATACCTGGTAATAACATGTGGGTTAAATACAATCAAAATTACAGCTAAAGAAAAATAAGTAAACACAATTATTTTGTTCTAATTTAATGCTAAGAAGTTACTAAGGTGGCTTTGAAAACAATGAAATTATTCCTTCAGATTGTCAAATAAGTATTTGGTGGTTTACCGGTGTTTTTATTGTGTATTGAAAAATTCTTTACATTTGTTGTTATTTTTGTTAAAAATGCCGCACATTTATACAAGAGATAAAAAGTGGACATGTTAATTATTTATGGGAAATGTAGAAAAAATGCTGTTGCGGCTAGAAACCTTTATGCCAACCGATATCCTGAGAGACAATGTCCAGCGAGAAATTACTTTAATCGTCTTGAAAATCAATTCCGAAGAGAGCCTAACCATGATCGCGAAGAAAACTTCATCATTGACGAAGGAACGGAAATTAATGTTTTAGCTCGAATAGAAGTTAATAAGACTGTTTCTTTAAAGCAAATTGGGTTTAAGTTGGAAATTAGTCACCAAACGGTGAGCCGAATCTTGCACAAACATAATTATAAATCTTTCAAATATCAATTGCACCAGCACCTGTACGAAACTGATTATGAACGTAGGATGGAATATTGCAATTGGATCTTGCAGAATAATGTGCAGCCAAACAATGCTTTTTTGGGAAGGATTTTATTTTCGGACGAGTCTAGGTTTACAAATATGGGATTATTTAACCGACAAAATAATACAAGGTGTTGGTCACAAGGCAATCAAAATTTATTGCGGGAGGGCAACTTTCAAGTGCGGTTCGGTTTCAATATGTGGCTTGGAATACTCGGTCGTAGAATCATTGTTCCAATAATATTTGAAGGACCCTTGACTGGAGCTAGATACTTAGAATTTCTGCAAAATGAAATTGAGGACAGTCTAACTGATGTGTAAATGGACAGGGAATATATTTCCAACAAGATGGAGCTCCCCCCCATAATTCAAGAATAGTAATTGATTACCTTCAACAGGCATTCGAAGAAAAGGTAATTTCGACGAATAGTCCTGTGAAATGGCCTCCAAGGTCACCCGACTTAACACCTCTTGATTTCTTTGTTTGGTACCATTTAAAAAACATTGTCTATGCAACCGCCGTTAGAACTCGCGAAGACCTGGAGTTGCGAGTAAGACGTGCAATTAATAGTATAACGGCCCAGCAATTAGCGAACGTTCTTAAAGAAACAGCTATCCGAGTTCAGAAGAGCATTGACGTTAATGGCCAGCATTTCGAACAATTATTGTTGTAATGTTTTGTGTTCATTATTTGTATTCCAAAGCCACCTTAGTAAGTTCTAACCATTAAATTAGAACAAAATAATTGTATTTTCTTATTTTCTTTTAGCTGTAATTTTGATTGTATTTATCGCACATGTTATTACCAGGTATGAACAAATTCCTTATTAATAGTACTAAGAAATGGTACCACGGTACCAATATGGTTCCATTTGAAAAAATTGAGTTTTACTCCAAAAACGATTACGGCGAACTTTATTTGCTTATAAAAAACGCAATTTAGTACTTTTGACGTGACTTCGACTTTTCTAGCACTAGACGGGTCAATTGGAATAAATCGGAACCGTCATGGCACACTTAAATGGAAAATTACAAATTAAATAATAAAATTTTTTTACGTTTGAAATGTCACTTTTGTGGTATCATTGGATTCAGAAAATTATGCAGAATTCATAAATGTAATAATATACTGGGTGTTCCATTTAAAAATCGAAACTGGTGTCACTTCCGGCAAAACCGGAAGTAAAAAAAAAACATTTGTAGGTCAAAAAGTGCCGCTTATTATGTATATGGGATATCCCAAATTTCAATCAATTACCTTTAAAACTAACGGAGTAACGGGGGGTGTACCATGATCCTGTTACACCCGATATATTTTTATAGCTAAGGAACTGTTAAACCTATTATAATTAGAAAAAGAAAAATTAACAATAATTTACTAATACATATTGAGTAAAACATTTTTTCCATAACTTACATAAAAATATAGTCATTGGCCCTCTTAACATATATGGCATATTAAAGTTTAATTATTAGAAATTAAAAGTCATGCCAATTAATAAATAATATATGAAGCCTATGGAAGCCCAAACTTAAGCAAGCTTAAAGAAATGTCGAAAACCAAATAGGGACTAACTTTAAGAGATTATTCTTTGGCAAAACTAAACTTAAATTTTGAAATATATATATATATTTTTTTTTCAATAATATTTGACCCTCTTTTTTCAAAATTTGTCAATTGGGCCACTATGGCTTTCATTGTTTCTGGGATGTTGTTATTTTCACCATAAACATTCAATGGGAGATGGTCTTGGTAGATTGGTGGTATGAACTAAAATCATTCTTCCATGTCTTCTGTTATAATCCGCAGTCACCAGGAGGCTAAATTCATAAAGCAGGGGCAATTTAGTATTCTTAAAATACAAAAATCTTTCCGTTTTCTTTATTGGAGTCAAATCCATTACCCTGAACGAAATTTTATTGTTGAAAGTTTCTTAATAAAAGACTTAGAATCAGATTCAGTAGATGCTAATGAGTCATATTTACCCTCACTTTCTTTACACAGGGTGTTACATAGTTGAATGCCAATATTGTACAGGATTAATCTGTGCATAAGACAGACAAAAAGTTCATATACAGGGAGATTTTCGACGATGGCGTATTGGGCGTTTCTGGCAAACCAGTTAATGGAATTATCCAGAAATTTGGTTTGTTGCATAAAAGGACATGCTATATAAAACTAAAATATTTCGGATAATGCGGTGTTACCGCTTCTACTAGAAAGTAGTAGCAACTTAAATATTTTAAATGGAACACCCTATATATTAAATTATTTTCACAATCGCTAGTAGTTGCTTAACACATTTCCTTGTCACTTCGCTATACCTATCTCTTGCCGATTTTGAGATATTTATTTTTCTCCATTTTCTTCTCGAAAAACATGACCTGCAATACATGGTGATATTTTTAAACTTTAAAATGCTAAGTCACTGAAGTTCGGTTGGTAGTTAGGCAATATATATATATGCTATGGACAAAGATTAGTTGCAACATACAGGGTGGTATAATACTTGAAAAAATGTGTACAAGTTGATTTTTCAAATGAAACATCCTATATATTATTTCTAATTTGGAACGAATTTATTTATTCTGTTTGGAGAAGGTGATAAAAATATAAGCAGGACATGTGGAAAGTTTAATGAGATGTATTCGAATCTACCACCAATGAACAACAAAAAATTTGTACGATTCCAAAATAGTTTCGTTGCGTTTGGTTCAACTTTTTTCCTATTGAGTCTTCATTCATCTTATTCGGGCAACCACATTTTTAATGAGAGAAGAGAACGAAATTAGCCAAATTTAGTTGACCGAGTTAAATTCCGTTTAAGTTAAGAAAATATTCGGCAGCTAATTAATTTTGTGGGATCAACTCAATTTTTTTTGGTAAATATCTTTCCTGCAATATATTTCACTTGATGAAATATCGGCTGTATTGCCAGAATTAACAAAAAATCAATTAGGCGTTGTAATTCGCACAAGACAAAGTTTTCCGTCAGTGTATATTTCGGAAACTATCAACAATAAAGTAAATTGAGCTAGAATAATATATATATATAGCTATAATTTGTGCTAGCATTTAACACAGATCTTTTAGAGACATACTGTACGTAGATAAATTATCACAAAATTTTACTCAATTCGGAGGGTGAATTTAATAAAATTAGAGGATAGAATATAAGTATAATACTCCTCTTACCCAAACGTTTTTATATTTTCAATATCAGCTTGAAAAATATACTTAAAAGATAATATGGTCAAAACTGCTTAAAGTTTTTAATACGGCTTAGGGACAGCCAGATCTTTTGAAAAAACTTGGAAATTGAGAAAGCTTACAAAACGCTTGAAGTGCTGTGAATGGCTGCCATTTATATAGACAAAGTGCTGATACTTTTCTCGTTGGCTTTGCTTCCACTTTGAAGAGTCCTAAAGAGTGGTTTATTTTCTTAGAAACAGATATTTCCGGAGTATATTCATCTGTTAAGCTAAAAGGGTTTCCCTGTTAATGTATGACAGTTTAATAAAATTAAATATTTTACAGAAAATGAAATCCGTAACTAACACAGCGAATATTATTCAAAGGTATTATCAAGAAAACAGTTTATTTGTTAGCTGAGTTTTGCTCCAGTAAGCTAATGCGTTTTGTATAAGGACATCTTTCTAAAGGGTGTCCCAATAAGAATGCACATTTTAATTGTGAAATAAAAGTCACAATTTAAACATGTAAGAAAAAACACACTAAGTTTTCGATTTTCACTATATTATGTATTATCAAAACATGACAGCTGTTTCGGTACACCGTACCTTCTTCGGATGATGAGTACTTAATACATTTTCATCAAGTAAAGGCCTCGACAATCATGTCACAATTTATTTGAAAGTAAGTGTTATTTATATTTTAATATAAAGTTAATGCACTGCAATTAAACGTGGAAAATAATATCTGACAAATGGCCGCCCCGACTTCGGTGACATACTCTTATCCTTTTCGAGAAATTTTCAATTACATTTTCACACAATTTTGGCCCAATTTCGCTTATAACTCGTTCAATTCCGTTCTTTAACTGTGGTATCGCTGTTGGGTTATTAGCGTATACGCGTGATTTTAAAGAACCCCAAAGAAAGAAATCGCAAGGCGTTAAATCGCACGATCTTGCGGGCCAGTTCTGATCTCCATTACGTTAGATGACACGACCGAGAAACTTTCCTTGCAACAACTGAATTGCTTCGCGTGTAGTGGGATATATCGCACCATCCTGTTGATACCACATAGCTTCCGTATCCATATCATTCAATTGAGGCCATAAAAACTCAGTCAGCATGTTACGATAGCGTTCGCTGTTCACAGTAACTGCATTTTCTGCCTCATCCTCGAAGACATATGGTCCAATCACTCCTCCTGCCCAAATTTCACAATTAATGACTCTTAATGGATGCATTTTCTTCTCGTGAATAACTCTAGGATTTTCTGCACCCCAAATCCGACAATTTTGTTTATTACCAGAGCCGTTAAGATGAAAGTGTGCCTCATCGGTGAACAGAATATTCTTCGAAAAATCGACATTCATTTGTGTTTTTTGCAATACCCAAGAAGAAAATGTACGGCGTGTCGCATGGTCCAGTGGTTTTAATTCTTGCGTCAATTGAATCTTATAAGCATGGAAATGAAGATCTTTTGTGAGAATTCGATGGGTAGTGCTCCTTGGAATGTGCAACTGTTCTGAACGATGACGGATAGGTGTTCCCGGATTCTCGCCAACACTTTCACGCACCGCGGCAATGTTTTGAACAGAGCGACTAGTACGGAGACGAACTGGTGGTTTCACGTCCACGACAGAACCATTTTGCTCAAATTTGTTAAGTAGTCTTTGAACGGTCGTGTGATTTGGCGCATTGTGTCGACCAAAAGTGCCACGCAATTTTCGAACTGTTTCCGCAAAACATTCTCTATATTTGTAGTGTGTTTTAACAATAATAATCCGTTGTTCGACCGTATATCGTTCCATGGCTACTAATCGCAAACTGTTTACATTATTCTTATCATTTGTTTGTTGGCCTACTGCGAATAAAATAAAAATGTCGCGCCATTCAAAATGTGCGTTCCTATTGGGACGCCCTTTATTAAGGAAATAATCAATTTAGGGGAGTGTGGTCGAACACGATACTAGTTGTGAAGCGATGCCACGCAGCAGTAGTACCAATATTGTCATCTAAGATTTCCATTGTTATCGGTTAAAAGAAAGCCAAATATCAGCAGAAATGTTTCTTTTTCTTATAAATTGTCATTTTTTAGTGTTCTGATCCATAAAATATAGTATTTCATAAGTATTTTCTAAATTTACCAAATTTGTTGAGCTTTTAGTATGTTACATAGTTGTAAACTAAAATTTATCAAATAGGCGAGCTCTGCTACGGTTGTGGACAGCAAAAACAGGACACAGCAAACAGTTAATTGTGACTTAATTTATAGATCAATGGATTTCAAACTTGAAATGGCATAGAGGTAGATACAAATGTACGGCAGTGTTGTTACTTTTTTTTTAAATTACCTAGGGCCGACGTACTGATTCTCTTTACATTAACTATTATAAAAATTGAATAAACGGTCGGTGAAAACCTATATTTTACCATTTTCTTTACAACCGAAGTAAACAATGTTGTTAATTTTTGTATGTGTCTAAATAATTTTCCCGTTTTGCGGATTTCCAAGCGAAATTTACCACAATTGCGCGTTTTATGCTGAAAGGCAGAGACAACTGTGCGCGGACGGACTCAGGGATTTTGGCGCGTTTGTTAATTATTTTATCCTGAAAAATAAGTATAATTTTCCACCACTGTTAGTCGTTTCAAAATTTCCGGAATTAGCTGTATCGTAGAGTTTGTCAGTGTCTCAATCTTGCAGGTTTTGGTGAAATTTTCTGTGCGAAGAGTATATTTAATTTTATAAAACAGCTGATTTTTAGTTATAACGATAAAGATTAATGTTCACATCTCTGGCCATTGCCACTAATAATAGCCAGTTTGTACTTAAAAATGTTGCTTAATATTCTACCGAGTGTTGCAAAACCAATAATTATTAATTTTAGAAGGTATGTTAGTTAGGGCGGATATTTTAGTACAGTCAATAAAAACTCATGGTCAGTTCTCGAATCTATATTTTATGTATAAATGAATATCGTTATGCATGTTTTTGCCATTAAAATATTATATTACACTCAAATTATGCAGATCGGTGGCCAAATTGGATACAAATTAGTTAGTTGTGTAATTTTTTGCGCAAAACACGATGGGTGGATTCCCGATGCGATGCAAGTCCATCCTTAAAAAGTCAAAAGCACGCTTTTAGGGGTGTTCTTAAGAAAATAATTACCTAGACATTCGCAAGTGTTTTCTGCTCAGTTAAGTTCGGAAGGGTGTGTGTGTTGGTTGTGTATGTTAATCTTTATAGGTTTCAATCTCCTATAACGTAATTTGAAGAAATTTAAAAAAGTATCCTAAAGAACAATACCTTATATTTATATTCGCCACTTAAAATTAAACCTTGGAATCGGGTTTTTAATATAATATTTCTAAACAGTATTTTTACTATACGCCGCTCTGGATGGAATCAAGCGGGCAACCTCAGTTGAGCACTTGCCATGAAAATATTTGTAAAATAGACTCAAGCCGCCAGCCTTCGATGTCCAAGGCTTTTCAGGTTATTTGTCAAGTCATAGTCACCGATCAAGCGAATGGCTTTTCTTTGAAAGGAATCTGGCAACTTATGTTTATGAGAAGGCGATCAACGAACAATTATTAAAGTACCTGGAAGGCTTTAACATTTTAAGTGACCGCCAATATGGATTCCGTAAGTCTAGATAAACATGAGACCTTTTTGCCTATGTTACTCATGTTTGGAACAATGCAATAGAATATCATGGGGAGTCCCGGGCGGTAGCAAGCGAATGGCTCTTCTCTAAATGGAACCCAGCAATCCCAGGGTATGTTTAGGAGCACCACCCCAAATATGCAAAAAGTACTTCAGCGATTTTCGAATTTGGGCTTTATAGAGCATAAAAAGTTGTTGGGATGTATAGAGGTTCTTAGTTCGGAAATGTATTCCAAACTTTCGCGAGGCTTCCATAGCAATGATCGTAACGTGACTATGCCAAGACATATGACTATCCAAATCGACGCCCAATAAATGGATTGATAAAGCCAAGGGATTCGAGTGTCCCGCCATGACTATATTCGGTTTTTCAACATAAACATTTTTAGAAAAAACTGCTACCTGGGTTTTCTTAGCATTAAATTCTACTTGGTTACTGTCACCCCAAGAGAGAATTTCTTCCAGGTCTTTGTTGAGGTGTGAGGCCTCCTGCTGCCTATAGATAGGTGCATTGTCAGCCAATGTCCGAGCATCCAAAGTAGAAGATAAAACAAGTGTGCTGTCATCAGCGAACCTATACAGTGTGGCCCAAATTGGGCCTACATGTATGGGGATCTTGGAAACTATAGAAGATAGAGAAACGGTTAAATGGGGAAAGTTTTTGACAATTATATTTCTAACTGACAACCGTTTGGTACGCGGCCCTATCTTTTTTGGTTTTTGAAATATGTTGAAAAAACCAAAAAGATGTATTTTCGAAAATATGCTGTAGATTTCTTATTCACTATTTTGGCAATCTGTAAAAACATTTTTAAAGCAACTTTTTAAGTAGATTTCAGTTCTGCAATTTAATTTTGAACACGACGTTTCATTTATTTTATACCATCATCAGGTTCATTTTTTCTTATGGGCGCCATATTGTATTTTATACTTAAAAGGTAGCTTATGACGTCAGCTTTTCAACGATATATTACTTGTTGGAAAATAAATGAAATTGACTTGAAAAATAAAGAAAATTAATTTTCGCAACACGTCAAATTTGAGAACTGCAATATAACTCCCTAAATTGAATACCAATTAAAAGGTTTACATTTTGTATTATTCACAAAACACTAATTGCATTGTTTCAATCAACAATATTACAATAACCTATGAATCAAAAATAAAATCCAGTAGCCTATGACCAACCACTACCGTTTGAAAATGAAACAAAAATATTACTTGTCAGAACGAGTAAAAGTATAATAGTTTTTATTATTATTATCTAATAATAACGATTTATTTGTGTATTCTGAATTTAAAAGAAAATGGCACTGCGTTTTTCTGACGAAGAAAAATTTGATTTGCTAGAATGTTACATTCATTGCAACAGAAATGCAAACCTTGCATTAGAAAGGTATTTTGAAAGTTTTCCTGAAAGACCGCAGCCAAGTGTCAGACTTTTTCCAAAAATTGTTATGAACCTGAGAAACCATGGAAGTTTTGAAAAACCGCGGCCCAAGAGTTACGAAAAACAGGTAATAACGAGCGTGACGAAAATGTCAGAGCCTATTTTAATGCCTCTTCGACATCATCTACAAGAGCGTCGGCAAGAGACTTACCAACCCCGCGAAGTACCATACAAAGAGTCCTTAAGGAAAATAAATATCGACCATATAAGCCAACTATAGTTCAGGGTTTACGAGAAACGGATTATCCAAGAAGAATGCAGTTTTCAAATTGGTATGTGAATCAATGCGAACAAAATCATGATTTCAGTCGTCTTGTAATTTGAACCGATGAATCACATTTTACCAACTGCGGGGTATTTAATAGACATAACCATCATTTTTGAGCAACAGAAAACCCTCACCAATTGGCTCAACGAAGACTGCAAACCCGATTTGGTTTTAATGTATGGTGTGGTATGTATAGTAAGTAATGTCACCTAGCTTGCTAAATACATAGCAGGTATTAAGTAACCCAGCTTTACTTTTCTCCTTACATTTTAGACAACAGCCTTATAGGACCATTCTTTTATAATCATACGTTGAATGGCCAAAGATACTTGGAGCTGTTAGAAGATCAAATATTACCGGCAATTAGAGCAAGAGTTCCTCAAGATCAATTGAATAATATTTGGTTTCAACAAGACGGTTGTCCCGCACATAATGTTCGGGAAGTTCAAACTCTCTTAAGACAGATATTTGATGACAAATTAATTTCAAACGGCGGACCAGTTAATTGGCCTGCTAGATCCCCTGATATAACTCCTCTCGATTTTTATTTATGGGGTTATGTAAAAAATGAAGTATATGAGTTTGAACCCCCGGAATCTGTACAAGAATTAGAAGAGAGAGTGAGGAATGTGTTTACGAGCATAAATGGCAACACGCTTCGCAGGGTCATCAATACTGTGTTAAAAAAGTGTCAAAAATGTATTAATAAAAACGGCCAACATTTCGAATAAGTATAGTAAGTTAGATATTTTTTCTTATTTTCTTTTCAAAACAATAATTATTATTCATTGCGTTTTTAGTTTTCTTTATTTGAAATGTTAATATGAGATTTTTAACCATAAAGAAAAAATAAAATAATGTATTATAATATTATGATATTTTAAACAAATTTAACCCTGCCTAATGTGTTCTTCTCAAATTTGACGTGTTGCGAAAATTAATTTTCTTTATTTTTCAAGTCAATTTCATTTATTTTCCAACAAATAATACATCGTTGAAAAGCTGACGTCATAAGCTACCTTTTAAGTATAAAATACAATATGGCGCCCATAAGAAAAAAATGAACCTGATGATGGTATAAAATAAATTAAACGTCGTGTTCAAAATTAAATTGCAGAACTGAAATCTACTTAAAAAGTTGCTTTAAAAATGTTTTTACAGATAGTGAATAATAAAAAATCTACAGCATATTTTCGAAAATACATCTTTTTGGTTTTTTCAACATATTTCAAAAACCAAAAAAGATAGGACCGCGTACTAAACGGTTTTCAGTTAGAAATATAATTATCAAAAACTTTCCCCATTTAACCGTTTCTCTATCTTCTATAGTTTCCAAGATCCCCATACATGTAGTCCCAATTTGGGCCACACTGTATATAGCATTTTTTGTTTTTTCCCAAAAGATCGTTAATTTATATTAAAAAGAGGTAGGGCGAAATATAAAACCTTGAGGGACTCTGACGTTGATGTTAAATGTGTCTGAAAGAAATCCGTCGATCGCCACTCGCAGAGAACGGTCTTTAAGTGAGCTTAACAGCCATGAACAAAAGTGAACCGGCGTTCCTAACATAAGTATCATAAGCGAGTAGGTCTCCTATTGATCTAGACTTACGGAATCCATACTGGCGGTCACTGATATTATTGAAGCCTCCAGGTACTTAAATAATTTTTCGCTGATAGCCTGCTTTATAACTTTTAATAAAACCGAAAGCAATGCGACTAGATAATAGTTGTTTGGCAAGGTATTTGGCCTTCTTTGGGTATGAGCTGAACTCGCGCACTTTTCCAGCAAGAAGGAAATTTTCCTTTTTTGTAAGATAAGTTAAAAAGCCTACAAAATACCAGTGTCAATTTAATTACGATAACTAGAATATCATCAGGACAAAAAGCTTTTTTGGTGTTAAGACTCCTCAAGATTCGTTTAACACGGCGGTGCCGGATAGCAATCTCGGGTACTCTCGATCCTACAGACGGAATGTTCTGTGGAGTTCTTCACTGCGTGGGAACATAATTAATTTTTTTCCACTACTAACCTATAACATCGCCAATATTGACCGATTATTAACGTTAGAAATCGTTTTTCTCTACGTTATAAGTTATTATTGACCATGGTCAATAATAAGGCATTGAAATCCATTATTGACCAATCTTCAAGAATCTATTTGAACGCAGATAACTTGATTTTTTGATTCTACAACTTGTGGTTAGGCATCCAGATAATTATCAATACATATTAGATTTATTAGAGATGACTGATATTGTAAAATATCAATACAATCAACATTTTTTCTGCTTCCATCCTTAATTCTGGAGGTGTACTTACACATAATAATATCACTAACATTTTCTTCGCTCATTTAAAAAAAAAAAAACGGAAAACTCGTGAAATCTGATGACATAAATGAACAAAAATTGACATTAACAAAGCCACCTGACAAAACAACAAAATATTTTGCCAATTCCAAAGCGCAGGTAACTTGATTAAAAAATATACTTATGCCTACCTATAATTTTTTATACTTATTAATACTATAAAGATAAATGTCTTATAAAAGTTTGTAGTAGTGGAAAAAATATTATATTAACCATCTTAAATCCCTCGTCGCTCCGCCGCTCGCGCAATAATGATGGCAGTCTAAACCTTGGTTAATAATATACTATTACCTTTTCTCTTCTCTTATCTGCAAACCCAATTTTTCCTATAAGTGCAAAATGTATCCTCCGTTTTCTTTTATATTTATAATTTTCCATATTGAAAATCCTACGTGCTGACAATTTTCCTAATGCATCTGCGTTCGTAGAAATAAGATGAATAATAAGCACTAATAGAGAGCCGCAACGTGTGTTATTATGCCAATGGTCACAACGCATAAAGTGATACAACAAGCAAAATGTAAATAGCAAGAACATCGGCCCTGGACGAATATTGTCACTGCCCACTCCCCGACGAATAGCTTGGTAACTCACCGCGACCATCCAAGCAAACCTACCGAGAGTCGTAACCATTAATATAGGTATTCGTATAATTTTACAGGGTGGCGCACCCTATACGACGCGGTAATTTAATGGAAAACGGCTAAATTTTATAATTTTCTTTTTATTTGGGTAAATGCAAGATGTTTGTGGGCACAATTTAAAATTATTTTAACATATCTCAGAAACTATTATGTTTAGACTAATAATGCACTTACTACAAAATAATTGCTATTTTATGTAAAGAAATATAACTGTGATATTGATCTTTTTTTGGGACATCCCGTATATTTCAAAATAATTTTGCATTGTGCCCACAAACATCCTACATCTACCCAAATAAAAAGATAATTTTAAAATTCAGCCGTTTTTTAATAAATTACCATGTCGTGTAGGGTGCGCCCCCCTGTATATTTACGTAAGGAAAAATGTACCTTTAGCACTCGTTGAAGAAAATCATATTATAATTAATTGTGTCGTAAACAGTTAGCATACATACTACAGTATCTTTAAAATAGTCATTGTTTTTTATTATTGAATATTTTGGTTTTATACGTATCTACTTTGCAGAACATTAAGAAATAGTATATTATTAACCAAGGTTTAGACAGCCATCATTATTGCCCGAGCGGCAAGTTTAAAACACGAGGAGCGGAGCGATTTTTTAATCATGTTGCCTGCGCTTTGGAATTGGCAAAATATTTTGTTGTTTTGTCAGGTGGCTTTGTTAATGTCAATTTTTGTTCATTTATGTCATCAGATTTTACGAGTTTTCCGTCTTTTTAAAAAATGAGCGAAGAAAATGTTAGTGATATTATTATGTGTACACCTCCAGAATCAAGGATGGAAGCAGAAAAAATGTTGATTGTATCGATATTTTACAATATCAAGTAATCTAATATGTATTGAAAATTATCTGGTTGCCTAACCACATTCATGTTTATGAATTCATGTTGTAGAATCAAAAAATCAAGTTACCTGCCTTTAAATAGATTCTTGAAGATCGGTCAATAATGGATTTCAATGCCTTATTATTGACCATGGTCAATAATAACTTATAAGGTAGAGAAAAGCGATTTCTAACGTTAATAATCGGTCAATAATGGCGATGTTATAGGTTAGTAGTGGAAAAAATATATTAAAAAATTCTGAAATTTACAACGATAAATAAAAGTGCACAGCAATGGTTCAGATCATGCGCAGGCGCAAGTAGCAATAGCTCAGTTGCGGCTCGTGACAAAACCATTCGAGGTACATAAAATTCAGGGTGTTTCTTAAGTACGTGTAGAAAATTGAGGGGCGTATTTCTAACGCCAGTAGTTAGAAGATGATTTTCTATAAATCGGATCCTGCGCCAATTTAATACCAATAAAACACACAAAACAACTTAGTCAAAGTAATTGTTAAAAAAATCACCTTCGCTCGTTGTCCCATTTACCTACGTACAAGTTCGAGTATGCCTGGTGTATTCCGGGTAGCTTCACATCCAGCAACGATACGTTCCCAAAGTTGCTCCTCGGTTTCTATTGGTACCGTATGAACTAAGGCATTTAAGTTATCCCACAAAAAAGTCGGTAGGATTTAAGCCCGGAGACCTCGGAGCCAAGAATTGATTTCGAACTTACAAGTATCTAAGGAATGCCCTGTGTATGTGTAAAAAATTGCAAGTGCTTGGGAACACGTTTTCTAATAGTCCAAGTAATAAACATAAATTAATCTGTCAACGACGTCCGCTAATAAATTTAAAGTGCGAATCGGCAGCGCTGCAAGAAAGAACGAATACCGCCCGTGTACAAGTGTCCTTTAGTCTTTCTTCTAGCGTAGCAACAAAATATTTTCATTCTATTTTACTAGCAAAGCCATCAAATGTCTAACCTATCGTAAAAATCATTAATGTTTCATCCTGCAGTATTCTAATTCTCGGAAAACATAAAGTCTTCTGTAATTATAAAAACGTGCTATATTCTAAACTAAATAATATTAAATTCACTTCTACGAAAACCGTTAATCGGTAGCCTTGCAATAGGTTCGCGGCTTCGAGAATATGTAAATTAGTTTCTGTGATGTTTTAACCGACAATGGGCAACCTCACTTTAATGCTTTAACGGTCGGTCCTCGTTGGTTGTTCTTCTCGGTTTAGAGCGCTGTAGCGACATAAACAAATAAGTGTCCGTGCGATTTCAAAGTAAGCAGATACTCCACGTAGCTGAAACAATATTAGCATGGATTTTCATCTGACATGCGTGTCAGGTAAGTTAATTATCTAATGCTAAAGTAATTTGGAGTGCCCAGTAACTCGGGTTACTATTCTTTTAAACGTACAGTAAAAGTACCGCGAATTTCGCAGTTAAATAACTTCATTATTTATGTTTGATTGAGATGTGCACGAAATTGCACCTCAGTGTTTTGCAGTTCGCGTAAATACGTAAGATATCCGTTCTATACAGAACATGTCTTTCTAACCCTCGTGATATTTAGTTGGTAATAAGGCCGTAAGTAATTCAAGTTCTGATTCATTCTTTTGGTAAAAGCTAATGAGATCCTAACGGTATCTCGGTGCAGTGCTTTAGGGATTTTATGTTGATGTATTCGTGTTTAATAATGTATATATTGTAATATTGTTATATTGTAAGTATTTAAAATAATAATTTCAAAGGTATTTATCCACAAAGAAGTTACTTAAAAATAGCACCGTATATATATTTTTAGAAAAATGAGAGAGTCCTGAGAACACAAAATCTGTGCCAACAGAAATAGAAGACGAGCGAATTTCAGAACAAACGATGGACATACTTATCGACGGTACATTTGAGTAAAACTGTCGAACGCCAATTGACAGCGAGGCGACAGTGATTTTCATTCTATTCATTTATTGGGATATTATATTGACGGGACGTCAATTGAACATATGCTTCATAAATTAATGTAGAGGTGTATAAAACTTACCTAAATAGAATATTAAATGAATGCTTACATTGTTTGGGGAAAATGATGTATTTTTGTGTTGTTTTTTTTTTTGTTTTCATAGTGCCCATGTACTAGTATATAGAAGCAACCACTGCAATAGTTGCATTTAAAGTAATTAAGTCCTCTTGTGCAAACAAACTAGTTAGATGGACTGCAACGATAATGTTATGTTATAACATTTATGTTGTAAAAGTATTAATATAAAAAAAAATCTTAAATTAATGTTTTTTCCTGCGACTGCAGGTATGTAACCCCTCTATCTAGGGTGTATTTTTATTTGCATAAATTAATTATTTTATGTTTAAAAAATTGTTACGCTACTAATAAAAGTCCTAATTGTACCTGCATAATATTTAGTTTAATTGTTTAATTCTCTTTCTATTCGGGAACTTATATAGCAACGAAACGACAATATCTTTAAGTACAAACATGCATAATATTAACTGAGGTTTAAACTATTATTAGATCATTAAATTGGATGCAAGTAAGCAAATCTTGTGACCCAAGAGAATTTGAATGGAATAGCTGTACGAAATTTAAATGCATAGCAAACTTTAATTAAAGCGGGTACATATCGTTGAATGGATTTTGAACGTAATTGCATTGATTTTAAGTGTGTGTTGAAATAAAACAAGAATATTGTGTAATAAATTAATTTATGTGTTAAAATACTAAATGAATAAGTGAATATTTGGTAATTTTACAGTAGGTAGAAGAAAGAGGAAAATCTTGCATATTTATTTTTAGATTAGCCAAATAAACACGACCTAATATACAGTACTAAAGAATTTTTAGTACACTTACATTCATTACGTAATTTCGGCAGGTTACAGAAATCTAATTTAGAAGAAAACGCCGTTCTCTACTTGTACGTACATGCATACTTACTTACGTCTGAATTGTAATTCGGTCTTTAAATTGGATGCAATAGTAAGCAAAGCTTGTCACACACGTATCGGTGAAGCGATTTTAAATGGAGTTTAGCGCTACGAAGTTCAAATGCATTGTGAATAATAATGAGAGCAGGTGCATAATGTCGGATAGAAGTAGAAAGCAATTGGACTGTTTTAAAATAAGAACAAAGCAAGATGCAGGAATTTAAATTTTGTGTGCAATATTTTCAGCAATTTATATTAAAAGATGTAAAATATGAATTTAAAAGCATCATTAAAATAACCTTGGCAGTTGCTTGACAGATGTATCAAAAGACATGTGAACTCTCACCCAAGCTGCTGCATTGGCTATACACCAGTGTAGTGAGACGTGCAGTTACGTATACAGCACTGGTCTGGTGGCGAAAAACACAGCAGAAAGCCACAATATCAACAAAGACTGGCCTGCTTCAGCATCACAAGGGCCATGAAATCGACTTTTAGATCCGCAATGGAGAGCATCTTAGACCTTCCTCCACTTCACTTGGTGATCAAAGGAGGGGCAGGAATGGGACTATACAGACTCTAGAGCTCTACGTCACTTTCTGGGTAGCACAGAACTGGACACGTACTTCTATGCGAAACCATAAGGGGACCTGAATGAGAAATAGATCATACCACACAAACCCTGCATATCGCTATGATATACCATTCAAGACCGTACTCGATAAACGGGATGCGTGGAAAAATTAAACAGCAGACACTCCTGGGGCAATATTCTGGTACACAGACAGCTGAAATACCAAACACAGTACCAGAGCAGGAATACACGGAGTAAGACCAAAGAGGGATGCATATTTCTCCCTGGGTAAGTCTCCCACGGTATTCCAAGCGGAAATCTACGCCATCCTACAGTGTGCGTATGAACACAATATGAGGACTTATCTTAATAAGCAGATTCACATATACTTCGACAGCTAAGCAGCCCGTAGAGCGCTAACAATAGGTGACATCAAGACTGGTATAGGAGTGTTAAGAGGAACTAGTGGCCCTGGTAAAAACCAACAAAGCAATACTACAATGGGTACCAGGACACAAAGATATTACAGGAAACGAAAAGACTGACGAACTTGCAAGAGACGGGTGGGAAAAACATTTATTGTTCCAGAACCGGCACTCAAGGTGCACAGTACTAGATGTCATAAAACGATGGACAAGGAGTCAACAGAAAATGTACTGGAAGAAGAGACAAGGATTACACCATAGAAAATCCTCTTGGGGACCCAGACCTGAAACTAACAAAACAACTACCTCTGATTAGCAGAAATTAGCTGAGAATTACCACAGGAATTCTGGCAGGACACATGGCCGTCAAGAGGCACCTGCACCGTATGTAACTGTATAACGTAGACCTAAGCTGAAGGTTATGCGGGCGCGAAAGTGAAACGGTATAGCATATTATCTACCATTGCGTGCTATTGGATCGGAAAAGGTAACAAATATTCGGGCAACCAAGACTACAACCAGAGGATATTTCGACACTCTCCCCAGTTGACCTACACAAACTAGTGCAAGGAACTGGAATAAATAAGGGGGTGGACAAACTAGAGTGAGCATAATGGACCAAACCTGGTCGAAATGCATCCTAGAGCAAGCAGGTGGTTATCTTTTAATCTAAATCCTAGTATTTCAAAGAGATCTTTGGGAAGTCCGAAATCTCGAAGTGGATTATTGAGCTATTCTTGCAAAACCACCTGAGCTACATTTCATCTTAAAGAAGAAGGTTAAAAGGCATCAGTCTTCGCAATAGCTAAGGGTTCGTCATCTTCATCATTACCACTGGCACTTTGTAAAATTTTAGGTTTCACAGTTATAGGGATATCAACACTATGAGACAATGGTCTGATTGCTGACATAATTATTTGGATACACAATGCATTTTAAAGTTCTGATATTATGGCCTTAAATGTTGCAAAGGCAAAAATAAGAATCATCTGTATGATTCTTGGGCTGCACAATACACCATCGGTATTCCAAAGGATGGTGCTTTTCTTGTTCAGTTGATCCAGTGTCTTAGAGCTTCTTCGCAAATCTTACAGAAAGCATACGGTGCCCAAGATTTGTCCTGATTTCCGAGTTTTACTTTAAAGTATGCAATATACGCATTTATAACACAGTCAATAATACTTCTCTTGTACATTTTCAAAATAAAGTTACCGCAAATGTAACAAAAATCATGGCTTATTTTTTCAACTTCGACGGAACATTTTTGCAACAAATTACTTTATCAAAACAAAAACTAAAGTTATCATTTAAGTGCTATGCATTAAACTAAATATGGACTATCTGAAGCCTTGATTTATATCAGTATTCCGCAAAATTCAGGGATTCCCCGTCGCGCGTCGGCTTTTTCCTCATCTGATTTATAGATTATTCCGAATATAGGGACTCCCCATCAGTATTTCACCTATTAATACTGCAGTATTAGCGGTGCCTCTTAAATAAAAACAATATTCAGCAAATAGTTCTATTAATATAATAAAAAAATGTGATACTTTTATAGAGAAGAAACCTGGACCTGATTGAAACAAACAACGATTGATTTGGTTATTAGTACGTCAAGTCTAACTTAAAAAACCAAAATTGTCTTATCACAAATTCTTCGTAGGCCTGTGTATTTTAACGGAGAATATAACTAGATAGCCCCATCTCGTGGTGTTAATACAATACAAGGGTGTAAGAAAGCCGCCTGGTTATACTCGAAATACTGCGAAACGCAGCTAAGGAAGCATCTGAGAGAAAGAAAAACAACCCTTGTACTTATAAACTATTTATCTATTAATGTATTCACAAGGTGGAAAAAAATAACTTAACTAGAACTCAGATATTTTATTCAAAAGACAATCTATAAATAGAATAAAACAAAATAACACTTTAGTGCGTCAAAATAATAACAGGGACGGCAATTTTTCAACTTGGACCTTAATAAATAATATTTTCCTGTTATATTCTGACGTCGATCAGAAACTTGTATTTTTCACTTAATAATTCATTACAAAAAATCCGATTATTTTTTGAACATTGATTAAGGTCTGGAAGCAAAATAGCTATTTAAAAATTCAGGAACCTCCATTAAGAGAAAATCAGTTAAGCAAAATCGAGAACTAATTACTATGCGATTAGAGTCCGACCACCAATTTAATTTTCGTTTAAGGCACACGAAAAATTGCTTCTTGTACCGGAAAATGAGCTCAAGGTTAAATTTCATTTAGCACTTAACAAAACTAACTTTATTTAAAAACTGATAAAGAAATGTCTTTTTTTTGTTAATCCTTTAGTCCAGAAAGTCCGAAGAAATTGAACAAAAGAACGACCATAGGAAGAAAACTTACAAGGAAATTAAATTTCGAACTGGTCTTAGTAAAAATAGTGGAATACATGGAATTAACTGATAAAACTATTAAAATGAGTTTCTTTGTATTTCGCCTACCAAAAAACAAATGGTAAATCAATACCTTTATTTCTATGGTTTCTTTTTAATCTATTTTACTACCCCATATTTATTCGTCGTCCTAGAATTATGTAAAAGTAAAAAGCTATAAGAGAATTATAAAAAGTTAAATTGTTCATATATATATATGCATGGAAACCGCAGATTTTAACAGTTCCTTAGCAAGATTTCTAGTGTAAAGTCAAGATCGAAATGAATATTAATTTGTTCTATTTTTCGCGTGTAGGAATACGTAATTGTTATGTATTCGTATAAGCATTTTTTTTGGCTACAATGTACTCGCGAATCACGAGCGAGAAAACACTAAACTTTTTAGGTAGGATTTATACTTAGGAGTCACCTTTGACCAGAAGCTGACGTAGAAAGCGCATGTCGACAATGTGGTAAACAAGTCGATAGCGACTTTCTTGCAGCTCCGACGTGCTGTGGGTGCTAACTGGGTGTACAATAGTGCATCTGGATGTGCCACTATTGTGGGGGGTTGGTTAGGGTAAACGAGTATAACCGTAGATAGTTGAATACTGGTTTATTAATAAAAAACTGTTCCTATTTATATTAACATATGAACTTGGACTTCAAGCATGTAAGCTTACCCGGTCTATTGCCGGTACCGAGACGTGCTGGCTCAGCAAGGTTGTTCGTAGGTGTTTATCAAAGACATTAGAACTATTAGACCAAATTGTTTACATTTTGATGTGGCAAATCATCATTCCCTCTTTATTATTCATCTCTGTCGCTCAAAATTTGACCTTAGCCGGCTTTATCTGTCTGTTAGAAATATTAGGGAAAAACTGTTTTTAAAAGATTGAGTTAGTAATTGCAGTAACGCCCAGAACCTAACATACAACAAAGTTAAGGTGTGCGTATCAAATTATGCATTCATGCTTGCAATGTTATGCGAATATTTTATCGAAAACTGTTAAAAACCTTAAAAGTATTGAAATTATTGTTATATATTTCAGGCACTACGGCAACATTGTACTACGATTTTACAACCGGAGAGATTATTTGAATGACTGTAGCGATTGCGATGTTGCCAGTGAGTCACAGCAGCTAGCTTGTGTTTTTGTGCCTTTATTGCAGTTTATTTTTGATTTCCTTGTGTATTTGCCTAAACATCAGTGTAGAAATAAACAATCATGGTTCGTGCCTGTGTAGTGTGTAAAAAGTGGATCATTTTAATCCAAATTTATCATTTCATCGGTAAGTATGGTTAGGTTATTGTTTTATAGAAAGCATTGGTGTAGCGTATGGGTTTGTTTACTAATGCTGTGGTAGCACCATTGTTGTTAAAACTTTTATGCACAATGAAAAAGTTTTGTTATACTTAGAAACAATTAAGAGTAGATATTGATAAATAACTCATGGTAGCTACTTAATAGTAAACGAGTAAAAATATATCGACTAGTAAAATACTGTAAAATTGAAATCCTATTCCTAAATTTAATTAGGTACCTACCTATTTATTGAGATGTTTTATAGGTATATAACATATAAACATTCTGTTTAGGTTTCCTCAAGATGCTGAAAAAAGAAAACTTTGGTTTTCTTTAGTAGGATTCTGGATAACCAACCCTTACGAAACAATCCAGAGTTGTGCTCGGATCACTTTTTTCCTTCAGATATTTTGGTAAGGGTGAATGGTGCTAAATATGTTAGAAAGGGAGTAGACCCTCGTTACTGTGAAGGCTTGTTATTTCTAGACGACCTCTCTAACAGGTAAGATTGGGAGCTGTCAAGTTTTGGTTTGCCTAATAGAATTATTTAAAATATTTTAATATCCTTGTTTGTTTTTTAGTTCTGAGTCAACTGTTATTGGAACACCACCTGCCGCAAAAAACAACATTGGCGTAAGTAATATCTATTAATAATAAAATTAGTAATGTTATATTTATGACAAATAAAACTTTTGGTTTATAATAAGTGTAATAGGTATACCTATTATTCATTATGAAACCCTTTTAATATTAATTAGAAGTTCATTTTATTCATTTTTAGGATGTCGAAGCTATGCTTTGATGGTATATTGGTTAAATCAGATGATGCTGATCGAGTTGCTGATGAACCTTACAAGATTATTTATAATTCTCCTAATATTCAAAGGTACGTAGGCCCTATGCAAACAAAAGTTGTTCAAAAAAATGTTAATCATGAAGAAAAATGCTATTTGGGCTTTTTCTTTTATTTTTCTGTTGATTCTAGAAAAAAGTTCTATGTCCATCTCTTCGTTTTATTTTAGGCCTACAAATATTGTTCCAAATATAATGTCAGTTCCTGGTCCTTCTGGAATTGGGTAAGCATATTTTCTTTTTAGGTAACTTTACATCTTTATCAATTTTAATTAACACACTTTTTATAAGTAGGATAATTTCAACCTATTGAAAATTATGCAGCTATAGAAAATGCTACATCTAGTAAAAGGTATATCAAATTAGTACTCATACAGGAGGGTGTTCATTTACAACACACTGTTAAAAAATTTTTTTCTTTTTGTTTCAGTACGTATAGTCATTCAGGTTAAGTGGGGTCATTAAGGGGCACATTTAAATTTTTTTTTTATACAGCAGGTGTTCAATACTGAATATGATTTAAGATATTCAGTTTAGTTGCTTGAAGCACACAGGTCATTTAAATACACCATAAGAGTACCTAATATAGGGGAGAAGGGGGAGGATTCGGCTAGGGGGAGGATTCGGCCGGTCGCAATATTTCGTTATATATTGAAATTTGCCGCGAATTTCAGCCATCATCCAATAAGTTATAAACGCCTTTAGTATATCCCAGAAGTTGGTCGAGATACAAAGCAGTGTTTGTGTACAGTGAAAAATTATTATTTTTGGCCCAAAAAGGTAATTATTTTGCTCCTACAACTTGAGATATATTACATTAAATTGCCCTATGGCATTAATATAATAATTGGAGCGTAAAATCATATATTTAATAAAAATGTTCATGATGTTAAACTTTTGAAACTAAAACACATGTTTTATTTATAGTCGCCATTGTTAATTTTATACCTACGGGGAGGATTCGGCCAGGCGAACGATGGGAGCATTCGGCTGGTCGAATCATCGCTGGGATATTTTTTTGGGTTAGTTTTTTTCTTATTTTTTATGGTTTTAGATGCCGCGTGTGTATAAAAGAAAAACGCACAGGCAGACCGACGAAAAAAAAATGAAAAACGCCATCTTGGCTTATTTAAAAAATGAATCTGGTCTTAATGAAGCTGCAAGGCAGCATGATGTAAAAAGGACAACATTGCAATCCAGGTTAAAGATTTTACTTAAAAAGAAGACTCGTCAGGAAGTAGTAAGGAACATGGAGGATTCCGGAAATGAGAGCATGGGAGAAGATTCTGCAATTAATAAATATGGAAACAAGTTCATGAATAAACAAATATTTACTGTCGATGAAGAAAACCAGCTTTGCTGCTACATAAAGAAATGCTCCAATTTAAATTATGGCTTATCATATACTCAGGTCCAAAAATTGGCGTATGAATTTGCCATGAAATTGTCAAAATCTAAGATTCCCAAAAACTTTTGAATTAGGCAAAGGGGATTTCGTTTTCGTAAAACTTCACAAACTCTGAGTAAAACTGCGTTTTGTTATTTCATTGGTCAGATTTTAGACACCCTTGGCAATGAACTAAAAGTAAAGTTTCTTCGGAGGCGTGGAATTTCTTCAAACTTTCACTTCCCATTGGTTGAAGATGTCAGTTGGGTGGCAAGAGAGAATATTCTTCATAAATTACCTTCTCCATCTGCAAAAGGCACGGCTCGCACACAATCTTTATTTCGTTTCAACTTTAATTTCCTCAGTTACGATCTAAGATAAAAAAAAATTATGTTTCTATCACCTAATGCATGATTGTATATATCCGTTTTTACTTTAGAAAATGTATTTGAGTTCCATTCCTTACATATTTGCTAGAATAAAGATTATTTTTAGTATATTGGCATCCTAATTTACTAAGCCGAATCCTCCCACCCCTCTAGCCGAATCCTCCCCAGGGGCAGGGAGCTTTCGGCCATTTACACGGCTTTAAAAAAAGCGAGATATTCTAAAAAAACAACATCTATGATGTTTGTACTTATAGGTGTGGTTAACAAGTCCCTATAAAGTATCAGATAATGTCAAAAAAATGATAATATGTTCGATATTGTATATGATATAACCTACAAAACAGAGAGTGTCCGAATCCTCCCCCTTCTCCCCTACAGGATATTTCATTTAGAAATTTGCAACTTTGGTGTACGTATAACTTTTTTTTGAGCCACCCAGTATATTCCAAAATAATTTTGAAATGTGCTCCCAATATAAACCTACATATTAGGTACTAGAACAAAAATAATTTTAAATTTTTTTAACGTTTTCCGTACATGTTTCGCATGTGCGCCACCCTGTATAATATACATTTTTTTAATTGCATAAAGGAGTAAAGCTACTTAAAGTGTATTTTTTACATTTTTTAGAAAAGGGCATTATATTGGAGACATGGCCAGTAGCGATTTTTCCACCCCAGGGAAATGGAGGAAAAACGTTACAATTATAAAAAACACAATTACTGAACAGAGGAAACAAATTTATAATCCGACACCTTAAAGATCGGGTAAGGACATTAACAGGACTATTAAAAGTGTTGAAGGATAAATTTTCTATAACAGAAGCAGCACAATCATGTATTAGGGTATGTTTTATTTATGATTTATAATTAAGTAGTTATTTTTTTTGGAATACATTATTCTGTTTGTGAAGCCATCTTCTTTTGTTGTTTTTAAACATTATTGCAAATAAAGATTATTATTAATATTATACATACACCTTAGTTTATCATTGTTTATCTAAGAATATCTTCTATCATAACTTCCAGCTTTTAACAGGAAGTAACAAAATATGACATCTGGTTAAACCCGAGGTTGATATTTGTTGACTTCAAGAACCGTAATTTTTCAATTAACAATATCTCGACAACCATTCAGTTTAGACATATATAGTACATATAATGGTGTTAAGTCGATGAGTACATATTACAAAGTTTAGTACAACCTGTATATTTAAGTATATGCTTGTTGAAGGCAGTTTTTGAAATAATAAATGTTTGTATTCATTGTTTTTTTTTTTGATATACAGGAGCTAAGATATTTCATGTCCAAATAGAATTGGGACACTCGTATAATGTCCTATAGATTTTAATAAGAATAAATGTAGTCTACC
This sequence comes from Polydrusus tereticollis, assembly GCA_963920685.1. Lineage (NCBI taxonomy): Eukaryota > Metazoa > Arthropoda > Insecta > Coleoptera > Curculionidae > Polydrusus > Polydrusus tereticollis. Next base: position 94,088,775 of record OY987329.1, read on the forward strand.
TCGTAATTACAATTTTTACAAAGGTTTTTATAATGTTTTCAATTCTAATAATGAAATAAAGTTTAGCAACTTTTTTGCAATAGTGGCAGTGTTTTATTTTGCATTTACGTACCTACCCATATTTTGTGATAAATTTCCAACTGAAACTAATTCAAAATAGGAATTTTCCAAATAACCTCTTTCTTTCATACTGACATTCAGAAATTTCGGAATCTTATAAGTATTAAAGCTAAATTTGTGATTCTAAAATTCAAGATTCGGAATTAATCCAATATGTTAAAAGGATTTCAGACGAGGAACAATTAAATCAAACAAGCAATGTGATTAATTTTTTTTTTATTGTAGTATATTTCTTGTAGCCTATTATTTCCATTCTTAGGAAAAAATTCTGATACAAAAAAATGTATTGTATTATTTTCATACATTGTTGTTAGGTTTTAACCTCTACACCACTGGCGATCAAAACCAAGGGACGGTTTACAATGTTGCCGATCGGGCCAAGGAGATCTGCCTTTCTCTCTCGCACTCGCCAATTATTTTAAAACAATAATAGTCGATACTTTTATGGGAATTATGAATGAATCGTTTCGTCTAATAGTTCTAATGCCTTTGGTGTTTATATAGTTTATTATTTCGTGCATGTGTGGTTATTATATGCAAGGATGGAGAAATAATTAGTTTGGGTAAAATATTAAAAATTTTTAAAAAATGAAAATAAAAAGATGTTGGTTAAACACTGGGGTTCGAACCATCGTATCATGCGCTAGCTCTACACGGCGGTTATCAGTCCGAGAGTTGCCTATGGCTCCGTTGTTTGGTGGCCTGAAGTGGAAAAGGTGACCGTGCGCGCCAGACTGGCAAAAGTGCAGAGGCTGGCAGGCCTGGGCATAACCGAAGCCATAAGAACCACGCCTACGGCTACACTGAATGTCCTGCTGGGGCTGCTTAGCCTCTCTGTCTAAATTCAGGAGGAGGCAATGGCGGCATGCCTAAAAATGCGGGCCACTGGATGATGGAAAGGAGTGGTCGACTTAGGTCACACTAGGATAGCTCCGAGGGTGAAAAGGGAAAGTCCTTCAGAGCAACGCCAGTCGAAGGAGTGTTGAGGCTAAACAGAAAGTTCACTCTCATGATCCTTAGTAGGGAGCAGTGAGAGAAAGAGCAGGTGAAGTTTCCTGACGATGCTCTGGTATCCTATACCGATGGATCGCGCATGGCTGGAACTGAATCATCAGGGGCAGGAGTATGCTTGTAAAACGTCAATATTAGAAGAAGGTTCGCAACGGTTTTTCAAGCAGAGGTATGCGCCATACTTTCGGTGGCAAGTATGAAGGCGGTCATGGACCGTCAAGAGCGGACTGTATATACCTGCTCTGATAGTCAATCCGCCCTCAAGGCAGTCTGCCAGCCCAGGAGCAGTTCGACTCTCGTACAGGAGTGTGCGGACGTACTTAAAAGGCTTGCAGAACAAAAAGAGGTATCCTTGGTCTGGGTTCCTGGACATTGTTGAGTTCATGGCAGCGAGACGGCCGACGAGCTCGCCAGACTTGGAGCCGGAGTTCCCTATCTAGGACCCGAACCAGCAATAGGCATATCAAAACAGCAGGTAGGGATAGCCCTGAGGGAATGGGCTGCTAACTTTCTAAGGAGGAATGGCGGCAGACGCACCACCTAAATTATTGTGTTTTTTACAAGGTAAGAATTTTTTAAAAATCTATTGTTAATTAATTTTTAGCTTTAATTTATTAATATTTAGCATTAATATGATATTATAAAAATGATTTTACATTTTTTTTTCTTTTGCCATATACTAGTTTATTTACGCAACTGGTAATCCATACATTTACAGATTTCTTTTTATTTGTTTACAAGAAAATGAGCTACGAGAAAAATCAAGCGTGTCTACAGCAATTTATGGACGGAGCTTTATCAATTACCATGTTGCACAAAGATAATTATGCCGAATCTGAAGGTGAACAAGAACTGATAATAGAGAGGCAAGCTAAAAAAAAAAATATGAAAATAGATTTAAAGTTCACATAAACTGCGTTTTGTTATTTTCCTTCTCTCTAAAAATTTTATTTTATTTTGAAATTTGTGTTTATGGTTTAAATATAGATAATGTATTTGTTCATGTTTTTCTTTATGGTTTTAAGAATAAATATTTATTAACACGTCAAAGAGGTTGGTAAATGCTGTGTGCGTGCGATTTGAATCTCTGCTATCTTTGTTTGTAACTAACATAAGGGCTATAATTTGTTTACGAACCTCATTATTGGGACTCTACCTCTCCATTGAACAAAATATGTTGTCAGATCGTATCGCGCGGCGGTAAAGAAACGACACGGCACGGCGCAACGGCCATGAGAGAGGTCTTCCATGATGCCTCCGTGAAGCAAGGGCTTTTACGTGCACTTCACGAGTTTAAGGCCTTTTTGGGCTATTAAGTAGTACATTCTAAGATGGCTCCGTGAAGCAAGCGCCCTTACGTACGCTTCACAATTTTAAGGCCTTTCTGGGCTATTAGTGATTTCTTTTCAAGTAAATCTAAGCAGCTAGCAATTCTGCGTTATCTGACGTACGATATTGAATTCCCTACGATACCGTGGCGTTTTTGTGATGTACTTTAAAGTGATACATAGGGAAAAAATAACCTGCATTAAGGAATAAGAACATAAGTGATTAAGTAAACAATTGTCTTAATAAAAGGTAGGAGAAAATTAACGAACCAATGAGCAACTTTATAGGCTACGCAGTAAAAATTTATGTAACCACTAGGAAATAAACCCAATGCGCCATCAAGCATATTATTTTCGTAGTCGTCGTTTATTTAATTACTAAAAGTGGGGACTTCATGTAGGTGAATCGGTCTGGTGGTTCGACGTCACCAGTAGTTTGAAATATCTCACGTCAAGTGCCGAGGGTTAAAAAGCTTGAGCAAATAACACCAAATATTAATTTAAGACAAATGGCAAGTAAGTTTGTAGAAATATAAGATTTTCCAGATAATGGGCACGACTCGAGCTGAAGTTCATTCGAACATACAACCTAGGAGGATGGAAATATACGATTAATATATTCAACAAATTGCATCAGTAAGTTCTGTAAACGCCTGTTGGGAGAGAACAGGAGGATCGACAGTTTTATATACGCAACGTGCGATCCGTTATTGAAGTAGCAAACAATATTTTGATGTACCAAGAGGAAAGGCAACAGCTGGAGGGTGGGACCTCACCACTCTAGATGTAAAAAATCTTCCATATTATTATCTTCGAAAAAATTCTCACAGGCGAAAGATGAATATGGCGTTACCTTGCAAATACAATCCGGGGTCTGACAGGGATCGGTCCTAGGGCCGGATACCGGAGTACTATAAAAAATAACGTTGTTGGTCGCGGAAGATCTGGCAGTGGGTCTTGCTACCACAAATAAAAACCAACTAATTAGAAATGGTAACTAAGCAATGAAAACAATAAACTAATGGATGACATATTATGACCTGACTGATGGTGGAAGATTCTAAGACATTAAGCCAAATAAAAACATTGGAAACTGCGTATTTGCCGAACATTTTAAAGCATTAACAAGATTTCTCTTTAACACCGCCAGATATAGCAAATAACTGACATTTTACCTGTAATAACCTTTTTTTATTATCGGGTGAACGATGAAAGTTACTTTTTGAGAAAAATTCTGCTTTTCCTAAAAAAAAATCGATAGTATACCTCGACACACTCATCTGTAGCTGCCGAAAGAATGCGGGCAAAGAACGTTCAGAAGTTTACGATGTTGTCATGAAAATGTACTAATATTTTAATATAATTTCAACATTATTCAAAATTTATCCTAATCCTATTAGTTTCGATATTGAAATGGCATGGAAATATGCACTATTAAGGGTGCACCTACGTCTTGTGTGGCAAAATTATAAGTAATAAAAATAGTTTTCTCTAGTATTAATTATAAATTTCTTTTCCTTATCACAAGAGTTCGCAAATCTTAATGCCGGACACATCGTCAACTGCTAGGTACTGAAGTAGGATTTTTGGTTCGCTTGATAAAGGTGTGTTTACTTCTGAATAAGGCGCGCGTCTTGTTACAAAAAAAATTAATAATTTAATTATATTACTAGTATTATTCTAAGCAGTCACAACCAAGCAAAAAATAAAATTTCTCTCGACGAACGTTTAGCCATTGCTAGCAACGTTTGATGTCAAACCGCCTAGCTACGGCGAGTTTTTTGGCACAGAATAAAAAATTCTTTCTAATTCTGTGCTTTCACGGTACAGCGTTCTTATATAGATTGCTGGTCAACAATTTTTTTCTATTTAAATTTTTGAGACAAAAATAATCCTTTTGTATATAATATTTTGTTGAATAATAAATAAGACAAATGAAAATATTTACTTGTGGTTTATCTGTGGTTTATTTTTACGTAGGTTTCCATAAATTATATATAGACATATTTTGCAATTGAAACGTGCATAGGAGTCACCTAGTGCTGTTTCAAAGGTTTTTTATTCCTGGCTTAATGTATGACGGATCTCGTATGTAGTGTTTAGTATTCCACAGGAACTTATTTTGTTGCAAACGATCACAATAACAACATGTTAATAGTGCATATCACAAATATAAAAAAAGTCACAAACCCTATCTTATCTACTATTTTTAAGAACCGGGTTTACGGACCTTAGTTATGTACATTTTTCCTTATTTTTAACAAAATAATTTATTTACGGTCATAGTGCCCCTGGTCGGGCAGCGTGTTTGCAAACCCTACTGGTCACTCACCACAAACCATCTCAAGCTTTACAAATAAATTTTTCTGTAATTACGATTAACCAAAATAATTAATAAAGTATAGGGTTAAGAAATAAAATGGATAATATATTATTTTTCCATTTCTACAAAGTAATATATTATGTTTTGAAAAAGTTTGTTTTATTGACAAATGTACAAATTGTAGGATTTAATATATTCCATTCAAATTCTGTGCTTTGTGTGTATTTGTTTTCATCGAGATGGCACGCAACATGAAACTGCTGGCACGTGCTCTATAGAAGAAGGAATATTTTTTAGATAATTAATTAAAAGCAGATTGATATAATTTATTATACATTATTATCCAAGGCAATTATTGGGTCATCGAATATTGGATCCCCTAATTATTTTCGAAAAAAGAATGATTTAAAATGCTATAAATCACATGTACATGTTGTATTAAAACATACAGGGTGGCGCAATAGTGTGACAAAGTACCATATCTCCCTTACATTTTATAATTGAAACAAAAAATTTAGGTTATATGAGGCAAAGAGGTCTACAATTTAAAAATATTGTCAATTATACAGGGTGTTTCACAAAAGCGAGTAGCTAAAAAATTACCTTTTTTGAAATGGTTCATCCTTTATATTTTTCCATACTTGTATTCCCCCGGAAATTCTCCATAATACACGATATTTAGTTTTGCATTTTACCACGATGTTGGAAGCTTAATTAAAAAATTCCTCAAATCGTTAAACAAACTTGGTCTTATAAAACCTGCTATAATAATTAAAGTTGACACGGAAGAAGATGAAAATTCATTGAAGAGTTTAAATTTGCCCGTAATTAATTAATTTATACGCGGTGTTTGCTACAATCCTGCGAAGTTGACGAATTTTTAAATTAATTTTTCTTTGATTTCTTAAATGGATGGTATCTGACTACTCTATCTTGTATTATAACTTCTATTACGGTTTCCTAAGAGATTGTATCAACAACGATTTTCTGAGCGACGCCAAACTGAAAGAATGATATTTGAAAAGCTTATGGAGCGTTTTCGAACAACTGGTGGTAAGTCGTACAATAAACGTGCTCAAACTGAGGAAAATCAATTCAATGTACTTTTAGCAGTCACCGAAAATTCGCATATTGGACAACGACCCCTGTCTCAGCAGGTTGATGTTGAACGAAGAACAGTTCAGCGAATACTTAAGGCTAATAGTCAAAAATTGTTCCCTGAAGATTGTCAGAGAAGATTGGAATTTTGTCTGTGGGCTTAAAACAAAAGAAGTAAAGAAAGGAATTTTGCTCATTTGGTGCTATTCGGAGATGAAGCTACGTTTTATAGGAATAAAAGTGTAAACAGGCACAATTTTCATTGCAGCAGAGAGGCCACATCTTGTAAGATATAATTCTCAAACTAGATGGTCCCTAAAAGTTTGGGGCGGTGTTGTTGGTAATTACGTAATTGGGCCATATTATTTTGAGTAAAGAATAACCGAGGAAGTTTACTTAGACATTTTACAGAACAATTTACCTGACCTTATCGCTTAAATATCATATAAAACCCAAAATCAAATGTGGTTTCTTCATAATGGAGCCCCAGTCCAATATACCCACGCTATCAGAACTTTTTTAAATGCAGCATATCCAGGTCGCTGGAGTGGAAGAGGAAGACCTGTTCCGTGGCCGGCGAGATCGCCAGATCTAACTAAAATGAATTTTAGCATATGGGAATTTGCTAAAGACCAAGTCTATAAAATACCCACTACAACAAGGGAAGACATGAAGATTAGAATTAGAAATTGCTTTCAAGATATCAGTGTAAAAATGTGTAGAAATTTATGTAATGAATTCGAGAGACGCAGACGTGTTGAACTGTTTATTCAAGAGGATGGCAGACATTTTTAACACCTAATTAGATAGAGTTGTTTTTTTTTAATAAACCATTTTTAATTTATCAGCATTTTTATTTCTCATGGCTAACAAGAAAAAATAAGGTTTTAACGCAATAGGGAACTTGCATATATTTTTTTTTATTGCGTAAATATGTTCAGCCACATCAAAAATTACCATATGCCAAGTTTTACGTATTAAATATCACTCGTTAGTTTTTCGGATATTTTTTTTGTGAACTATGAATTTTTTGATGAAGTTAGCTTACACTTAAGAGTATTATTTTTAAAATGTATTTTTCATAGAAGTTCCCTATTTTGAAGATTTAATTCATAAAAATGAATATACCGCGAAAACTTGAAGAGATCGGTATAGGAAAACTAATTAGGGTATCATATGGAGAATTTTTAGGGAAATACAAATATGTAAAAATATATAGGGTGACCTATTTAAAAAAGGTAATTCCTTAGCGGCTCGCTTCTGTGAAACACCTTGTATAATGAAAATATTTTTAAATTATAGAGCTGTTTGCCTTATACAATCTACATGAAAACTTTTCTATTTTAATTATCAAACGTACGCGAAATATGGGACTTTGTCCCACTATTGTGTTACCATATCAGCAAGAAAAAACTTTTTGTCCCAAAGGGAAGCTTCAAGAATTAATAATGCGGCAAAATTAAAACTATCTCAAGCAGACAAAAATGCATTGCTATTGCCTGTGACGTAAAGGTGGGTACGCACTTGAGCACGAATCCGAATGAGGCAAGCCGAGGCCGCATGAGGCAATAAGTATGGTAGGTGCACCGAGGCGCGGTAATATGCTTAAATCGTGCGCCGAACAGCCTCAGACCGAGCCATCTGATGTCGGTCCATCAAAGGAATTCGTGCTCAGTCTGGACGTGTTTTTATTTAGGCGAGGCAGAGAACACCCTCAAATAAATATATTTAGTAGCATTTCAATTGTTTAATTACTTTGTATTTTAATAATTTGTATGCAATGGAGTGGAGCCAAGAAGTATGTTTAAGTTTAATCAAAGAATTTAGAAGCAGGGATGTGCTATGGAATCCCCGAAATAGTTGTTACTATAACAAACTAAAAAGGGAAGATGCATGGGCGGAAATTGCCGCAATTTTACAAAAAGAAATTGAAGAAATTAACAAAAAAATTAAAACCGAGTATCTTTTTTACATATTTTTTACTTAATATTATTTAAAATAAAATAAAAATCCTGCTTCGATATTCTAGTAAAATTTTAAAATTTGCCACATCCATCGTCCATCAAATGATCATTTAATAAAAACGTACTATTAATGTGATTCAGACCTCATCTCCTCAAATGTTGCTGGGATGAACAGAAACGCTTTGCCTTTTTATTTTTATTTCTTGACAATTTGTGTAAAATCATAATAAAACTATCACAAGCAATCGAGGCATTTAATAATACGGTATTATTTGTTGGGATTTTTTTAAACAATTTCTGTGTCTTCATATTTTACATTAATTTTATTATTATTATTATTTATTTACAACACACGCCGAACAAACACTGAGCAGTATTGAGCACGCCTCATACGGCCTCGTGTTGCCTCATGCAAAGGAGAAATTTTGACAACACGAGGCATTTGGTTCGGCCTCGGCTTGCCTCATTCGGATTCGTGCCGAAGTGCGTACCCGCCTTAAAGAGTATGATTCGCGTGCGACGTCCACTCTACAAGCGACTTGAAGCTTTGCTTGTTCACGTTTTTTTCAGTATTCTTTGATTTTAGGATTTGTGGGTTTAGTTTTAGTTTGATAATTAGTTTATAGCTTAACTTATTTAATTTATACCGATACCTAAATAATTATGACTAAAGAGTAAAGAGAGATATTCTAAAGGCCAATCCGACAATTTTCCCCTTGTTTTATATTTATGAAAGGAAAATTTAATAAAAAAAGTTAAAGTTTCACTCTTGGAGGAGTTCGTAGTGTTAAAGCAAGTAAGTAAGTCACAAAAGTATCATACATTGTAGTTTTCTAAAATCTATTCAATTTAAATGTTATAAAGTTCCAACTGTTTGTCCGTGCAGTTTTTCACAAAACGATAAAAAATCACTTTCCCTAATATATTCATATTCTTTATAATGTTCACTTGAGTGTTCACTACCTATGTTTTTAAGAAAAAGAACTACTTGAGCTAGGTTCACTATTAGGTCTTTTTAATCCTGGAGAAGTTCCGATATGTTTATATAATATACTGAAAGTGATGGACTAACTGATGCACCACAATACAACTTGCACTGTACACCTTTGCTTCTTATTTTAGGCACAGTTTGTTTAAAGGTTTACGTGGATACTCTCTCTCTATGATTAGCACCTTCATAGTTTGACCCACTCCTTGAGTTACTCTGGTCCTCCAAAGGCTGGGTTGAGGTTGAAGTAGAAGCGAGAACTTCCTGAAAAGCTACCTGTCTTTGCCTGGTTAACACTCAATGAGTTAACTGTTAAAACGATTTTGCAACTTATATAATTTATTATGAACCTGTTACAGTTCGAAAATTGCATTTCATAAGCTGGATTATCTATGTAAAGTTTTTGCTTTTAAATTGGTTAAATACATATGTAGACTCTCACCTTAAACATTAATTACTAATTAAGTTACCTGTAATAGCCAAAGTTTTCATTATGTGTTTATATTCCAGGAATGTTTAGTATCTTGTAAGACATAGCTAAATGGATTGATTTCCTTTGTTTATCGTTTAATATTACTTGCAGATAGGTTTGATTTCAAATCTTTCTTTTAGTTAATTGGTAATTGGTAATTTATAACTATTTTACCTAGTATCTAAGTTGTAGGTTAATTGTCTCGGCTGCTGTAAATCAGCTGTTTCAAAAAAAATCGATAATTTGTCACGCAGGTCAGTGTCAGACTGACAGTTTCTGGGCGTTTTCACAGCCACATCTGGTTAATTTTTGCTTGGTCGCCGTTAGTTTTCTATGTTTTTATAAGAGGTTAGTTTCCGTAGATAGGGTTGACTAATTTCTATCATTGTTTTGTTTTGGTAACTATGTACGTTGGAGAAAAATAAGAATCGTCCCTTTCGACCATGGACGCTGGAAGTTAAAGCACGTTTGTGGAAATAGCTCCCCAAGTTTAGTTTTTTTGGGCCGTGCAGGCTAATGTAGTGCCGATTCCACAAATGCTTTAAAAGGGTATGGCTTTGTAGTTTGCCTATTCCTGTGGGCGGAATGCCGATTTAAAATGATTTAACGAACTTCAACAGCGGTCATAGACGCCTTTTGGTAAAGTGGAACCCTCGTTAGTTATTTGAGGTAGGTTTAAACTTTAGTATCTGAATTACCCTCGATGGGTGTTATGAAAGATTTCTCTTTCATGTTGTATATCTAAAATTCGATTTTAGGGTTTTTTTTGGTAGGGGCTAAAAGTCCGAGTACAAACTGGAGTACTAGTTTACTTTTGTTGGAAATGCCTGGACGCGGGACGTGCCAGTTGCCATGTACCATTTGAATTCTTGGAGACTAGCCATGTAGCAGTATCCACGTTAGCTGTTTGAGAGCTGTTGGGTAGCACGTAAAGTTGCAGCTAAGTATCATTACCCTGTATTCATTTTTCTTTAAAAAGTAGTCAACTTAAAATCTTAATATTCTGCATTTGCGTATTGTTTGATATACAGTGTTTTGATAAAGTTTTGCGCCCATGTTATGTACAGAGCTTGTGCAATGTAAACGTGTAGCGTATGTCGACATAGCGTTAAGACATCACAAGAGTCTCTAGTGGCTCCGAACGTTAGGTAGTCTGTTACAGCTACTTTTGTTGTAAATATAGTTACAATTTATGATTATAAAGTAAATATTTTTGTTTCCCGGCTAAAGGCCATATTGTTTCTTCTAAATTTAACACTTGTAACTTTAATATTTATTTGAACTTATCTATGCCCGAGTGGCTAGTATGCCTATTGAGTACCCACAGGTACTCGTAAGATATTGTATTATACTCTAACCGAGATTTTATGGCAAATTTAGTTAGTTGTGTGAGTTCTTGCACAGACCTTGCGGAAATTCCTAGCGTGAGGCAATGTCCTGGATGTAGGTCTATGGGGCTGCCAGATCAGACTGAACAGTCATTTTTACAGTGCAGGTCTGACAGTTGCCGTCTTGTGCAAGACCCTGTCAAACAGGGTTCGACTTTTTTTGCTTTCTTTTATCGACAACTTTATAAATTTAACCCTTCAGAAATTTTATTGTCAAACCTAGTACTATAACTTTAATATTTCATTTCACTTATTTATCTCTTAACTTTAAGTATCTATTGTCCACCAAAGTAAGAGGAGCTTGCATTTATAAAACCAAGTGACCAAGGGCTTAACACCACCTTAAGAATAAATATTTGTATTGGCCTCTGCGAAAATTTGGCTTTTATTATAATTAGAGTGACTTTGAGGGCTTGAGTGAATGAGAGCTTATAAGAAGCTAGTGTATACCGATGGTGACTAAAGTGTTTTTTTTTCCTATTTTTTTTTTCTGAGGCCAAACACTAGAACCTTTAAAGGCTTTTAAGTAAAATAAAACTAAGGTGGCGCCTTCAGGATTTGACTTTAACTTACTTATAAAAGAGTGGTAAACCTCTCAATCTAGAGACAAAATAGCGAACCTACCCTGAGTTGAGCTAGCTGAGGGGTGTCTGAAGAACATTATCCAGGGCGTAGGGTTGCCACAGTAAGGGTGGATAGGTTGCCTCATCGCAGTTTATGTTGGATTATCCTGAGGTGAATACTGGCACCTGATTATTGTTTAAGGCGTAATTTGGTTCTTTATAACACTTCATTGTGTGGATTTTTTTGTTAAAACAAACCATGTAGGAGTAAGCAATAATAAAAACAAAAGTAGCTTGGATTAATAAGTTTAATTAATTGAATAATTGTTTATTTGAAATAATGAAATTTCAATATACATAATTTACAATGTAATTGTTAAATTTGGTGTTTAAATTTAATAAGGTTCAGAAATATACGGGGTTCACTATTGTTTGTTAAGAAGTCGGCTCTGGTAGCTTTTATTAATTGCGAATTTTACCAAGCAAAAAATTAACCATTTAGTAAAAACTTTAATAATGAAATAATGATAATATATAAATAATCTGGGCAAGATAAATTTAAGATTTAATTAAATGTTTATAGTACCGTGTAAGCAAAAAATATTTTCATCCAAGAGGGTTTGGACTGAAAAGCGTAGGCCTTAAATTCATATTATGACATGATATACCAAACTGATGAATATTAAAATAAGTAAACAAATAAATACAAATTTATAACACTAATTTTGTCTCCTGAAGATGAAGGTCACTACCTTAGAAACATGTAGATGATATTTTACTCTAAAATTGAGCCTTTGATTGCTCCTTATTAAATCAGTGGAGAAAGACTTTTTGACTTTCTTTCATCTCCCTATATTTCAACTCCACTTTGAGAATGGACTATTTCTTCAAATTAAATTTATTTTTATTGCGTACAAGATTTACGAAGTAAAAATATAAAGAAAGGAAAATAAAAATGATTAAAATTGCTGAAATTGGCTCTAAGCATAAATCACACGTCTCTTCATATTTTCGAAAGCGTTGACCAGCATCTCTGGAGAAACGTTACCACATTCTTAAATAATCCTTTCTTGTAACTGTTCTAAGTTTTTAACTGGTGTTTTAATAATAATGTTATTTAAATGGGAAAAAATTAAATAATCCATAACCGTCAAACAAGGTGATCTGGGTGGGTATTCAATGTCTGCTCGAAAACTCATCAATATGTCATCGAAGTAATAATTGATGTAATAGTTTCGGCGGACGTATAGGCAGTTGCACCATCCTGTTAAAAATAATCTAAAAGTAATTCATCGTCAAGTAATTGCTCCAAAAATGAATTCAAAATATTGTCCCTATGCCGCTGTGCTATAACTAAAATCAATGTGAACCGTTCCGATGATTCTAGGCCTATAGATTCTTCTCATGTGTTCTTTTCAGAAGATGTTTATGAGACAATGGTAACTGAAACAAATCGTAGAGCAAACGAAGAAAAAGCAAATCTTCGCACATGATCTAGCATTAAGAAAGTTATTCCCTGGAAAGATTTAACTACAAGTGAACTTAAGAAATTTATTGGTCTGTTTCGTTTAGGGGGATCATCAAATTTCCAGTATTGGCGAAGCGTTGGAGTAGAAACCATCGTTACAATCATCCAATTTTTGGTCAAAAGTCAAAAAACTGATAAATCGGTTGTTAAAATTAGTTTTGTTTTAAACAGTTTGTGTGTTTTGATAATTGAAGATAGCGGGTAAAACCCAAGTGACTATGCTGCTTCGAAATAAAGCAGAAGTTAGAAATGTGTTTCACTAAGGTAGCAACGGTGAACGAAAAAGAAAATTTTGCAAAACCAAAGGACTGGCAGTGGACCAAGTTGTTATTAACTGGTTTTGTAAGGCGCGAAACAAGCATTTACCAATATCCGGGCCCATAACTCAAGCAAAATCCCTCGAATCTGCTCACGGTCTATGACTAGATAACTTCAAGGCATCAAATCAATTGTTAGAAAAATTTCATCGTCTGCACGATATTGCCTAAAAGAAAATATGTGGCGAATCGACCGATATCAATATCAAAGGCGTAACTGCTTGAAAAGAAAGGCTATTGACCATTTTAAAGAAGTATACCCCAAAGGACGTATTTAATGCAGATGAGACAGGTCTTTACTATCGTGCATTGCCAACAAAAGCAAGTGTATTGAAAAAATATATAAATAGGTAAAAAAAAAAACAGCAAATTAACGATTTACAATTCTGTTCTGTGCAAATATGGAAGGTGAGAAGGAAGACCCACTTATTATAGGCAAAATCAAAAATCCTTGATGTTTAACGGACGCACATATCGACAAGTTATTTCTCCAGTGGGCCTCGAACAAAAAAGCGTGGATGACAGCAGACATTATGACAACATGGCTTCACAGATTTGATAGCAAGATGAAGAAGCAGAATATAAGAGTGGTAGTGTTTCTGGATAATGCAACGTCTCATCCCAAAATTACACTGGATAATGTTAAACTTATTTTTCTTCCACCCAATACTACCTCACATTGCCAACCTTTGTACCAAGCCATTACTCAGAATTTTAAAATGTCCTATAGAATTTACCTTATTAAGAGGCTTTTAACATGTTTAGACAGTGGTTGTACTTTCCAAAATATTGAAACCAATATTACCATCACAAATGCTTTGATATGGGTTTCGGTGACCTGGCGCGATTTGTCCCCAATGACAATAAACAAATGCTTTAGGAAATCCGGATCTATGTGTATGTGTATACAGATAATATTGACGACTTCGAAGAAGAAGATAATATTCCGCTGGCACAACTGTTTCCTAACATTAAGGGCACATTTTGTAAACTTTAAACAATTTTCTATCATCGAGTGTATTAAAGATATACAGGAAACGGATAAAACTACTCCCAACACTGAGACAGAGGAAGAGGAACCTGAACTTGCTCTAGTATGGAAAATATTAAGCCTATCTGAAGCCTGCGCAAGAGTAAGAGATTTTTAAGGCAAATATGGTATAGTCTATCTGATCTTACTTGGAACAGCGCTAAATATGTGGTCTTATCAAAATACTGCATCACGAATTGAAACAAAATAGTAAAACATATATTGATCCGTACCGGTAGGAGTCAACGTGGACTCAATGCGTGTAATTGGTTCCGGCCCGTCCAACGATCGATCATTGTCAGAAAGAGATAGGCGAGTTCGGCGCGGATGGCGTGGGAGAGACAAAGATAAAAGGTGGCGTGCTTGATGAACGGGCCGGGCTCCTAAGTCGAAAAATCGCAATGCATTTTACCAGTGTTGGCGAGAGTGAGGTGTACGGGAATAAGACTTATTAATTGCGATTTATTTTACGGTTTTTAGTTTTGTCTAAAGATTTTTTCTGTTGTTTTGTGTTTTTTTTTTGTGTGTGTAATTAGTGTCAATTATGGCTATTTGGAGACCTTGAGAACATGCTCGCACTAATGTGGAGCTTGTAGAACCTATACGTGGAGACTTTTTTCACAAAGATTTGGAGGAGCAGGCACAAAGAATGATATTAAATATTTACGATTGTCTCAAAAACGAAAATAATGGTGCCTCAACAAATCAAGTTGTAAACAGAATTTGTGTCCTGACAAAAATTAGCCGCTCCAGTATCTATAGGGTTATAAATAAGGGAGATGTAATTAATCATTCTTTAAGGCGAAAAAAAATAGGACAGAAACTTAAAAACGTTGATGTCACTTTCCAAGGACATATTCGCCGAATCATTTACGGGTTTTATGAGGAAAATTTGGTACCAACGTTAGAAATGATCCGAGATAAATTACGAGAATATCCAAATGACGTCTATAATTACAAATCTTTAGACACGTTGCATTACCTTGTAAAATTGTGTGGTTTTCGGTACAGGAAAATGGATAAGAGAATGATAATAATGGAATCGCAGCGTATTGTTAAACTGCGGCAAGAATTTTTGCGTACAGTTAGAAATTTTAGAACCGAAAAAAGAAATCTCATTTACCTTGACGAAACTTGGTTTGACACACACGATGTTGTGCAATATGGCTGGGTTGACGACAGTCAGAAATGTACATTAAACGCGCCGTGTAACCGCGGAAAAAGGATAATTATTCTTCATGCCGGAAGTGAGAACGGATTTATTCCAAATTGCTTGTTATTATCTGCCAAAAATATTAAAGAATCAAGTGCTGACTATCATGAGGACATGACAGCCGACCTATTTAAAAAATGGATAGAACAGCAGTTATTACACAATATTCTCCCAAATTCTGTAATTATTATGGACAATGCATCCTATCATTCACGGCAAAAAACCAAAATCCCAAATACAAGTACCAAAAAACAAGATATTATTAAATTCATGGAAAATAAAAGAATGGAATTACCTCCGAAACCCACAAAAACTGCATTACTAGAGCATATCAAGAAGCAAAATTTTAAAAAAGAGTATGTAGTTGATAACATCCTTCAACAAAATGGTCATGAGGTATTACGTTTACCTCCCTACTATTGTGTTTTTAACCCGATTGAAATGGTCTGGGGTAATCTTAAAAAAAAAGTACGAAAATACAATCAGACCCCTCAATTAAGTGAATCATTATTGACAACTATAAGAACTGCAGAGAATGAAATTGGCACGACAGACCTCTGGAAACAATGTGTTAAGCATGTAATCGAAAAAGAAAATGAATATTGTGTTTTACCACCTGTAAATCCCTTAATTATTTCATTAAATAATGATGATTCCAGTCCGGAAAGCGATGATGATCATGATGATGATGATGATGCTGTATAACATAAAGTAACTGTTTTTACCCATTTCAAATATAATTCATAATTTAATAAACTTTTTTTTGGTAAACATTTATTTTAATTTATTTTGATCATATATCATTTCAAATTATGACGTATTTTGATTGTCTTATGTCAAAATATTTGTATACAAATTCTGTCAAAAAAGTTGAACAAAAATTTATCCGCGTTTAAACAGGTCTTGGGATTTAATCACTTATCTACACAAAATTTATTCAAAAAATCAAAAAATGGTGGCGTCTGATTGTTTTAAAATGACAGGAAGGAAATAATCTACATAAAATTGCATCAGCGACGGCAAATTTGGTATTCATAAAACGCTGAAATTAAAAAAAAAATTATTGCATATTTAACTTATTTTTATTATACTATTATTAAGGGTTACGTCCGCCTATGAGTCGGTCTCGTTTTCAAAGCAGACGCCGACCAAGCGTTTTTATGCTGTTCCAACTAAGATCAGATAGACTATACATTGTATAATATATTATACACTGTGTTCAATAAGTCCCGGACCGGTCAATTATTTAGAAAATGGCGCACAATATAAAAAATCTTTCGGTATAAAAGTTGTAGACCTTAAAGAAATCTATAGAACTAGGGCACCTGTAATTATACAGGGTGCCTCAAACAGTCATGGTAAACAAAACTTTCATTTTTTCAAATGAAATGCCCTATATCTTATAATACTTTTGGATTCTACATAAAACATCAATTATTTTTTAATAAGCAGACTATAAGTCTAAACTTAATAGTTTCTGAGATATCGACTTTCGAAAAATTACATTTTTGAACTTTGACAGCTTCTAACTCTCTAACGGTATGTCTAAGAGCAAAACGGCTTACATGTCCCTATCTTACTTTTTTATAATCTTCCTAAAAATATCAATTTTGGGTTAAACCGGAAGTACAATATTTTCGGTTCTCGAGTTACATCCGGTTTAACCGGAAGTTTACACTTCTGGGAATATAATAAAAAAGTAAGATAGGGACATGTAATCCGTTTTGCTCTAAGATATACCGTTAGAGAGCTAGAAGCTGTCAAAGTTCAAAAATGTAATTTTTCGAAAGTCGATATCTCAGAAACTATTAAGTTTAGACTTATAGTTTGCTTATTAAAAAATAATTGATATTTTATGTAGAATCCAAAAGTATTATAAGATATAGGGCATTCCATTCAAAAAAATGAAAGTTTTGTTTACCATGACTGTATAATATATAATTATAGGTGTCGTAGTTTTATAGATTTTTTTAAGGCCTACAACTTTTATACCGAAAGCTTTTTTATATTGTGCGCCATTGTCTAAATAACTGACCGGTCCAGGACTTTTTGAACACATTGTATGTTAGTATGCACGTGCAGTATATACGTCATATTGGTTAATTGCATAGACATCGTAACTATTAGACCGAACAATAACAAATAAACGTGTTGTCATCAATGTATTGCAGTGTAAAGTAAATCAACATTCAAGCTGCTCCCCTCCACCTGTTGTGCCAGACTTACGCCACAGAAAACGTAGTTTTCTGGGCTTACTCTGTTTAAAGTATTAACTTCTATGATTAACTAGATTAACATGGTGTGGGAAATATATAACATTGCCTAAAACCTTGTAAAAAATCTGTAGTATGGCAACGCAGCAATAACGGATCCGCCCAGATTTCATCATTTCCGTGGCCATCCGCATCGACTCGACAATACTCGGCATAGCGGATGTTGTTTTCCTGGAGTTTTATCGCATGCATATGTAAAGGCTGCGTAATCCCCACTCCCGGCCCCACCTAGCTCCTCACAGCGATTTTGGCATCACAATTTTATAGCATTTATGAATGGCGTGTCGGATCCATAGTTAGGACGCCTATGGTTAATTAACTTCATTTTATTTAATTCTAGTTCTGATAAACTTTTAATCAAAAATATCTAAAATTATTTACATATGTACAATGTACATATACTTATTAATAAACAACCACTCTAAAATGCAGACCAATTGTTTTAATTTTTCTCTAGTAACCGACCAACATTTGATTCCCAGAGGCTGGTTGCTATTATGAGATTTTATAGGTCAAAACCCTAAACTTCCTTTCGGTAGTCAATGTGTTAAATTTGTCTAGAATTTCCTGTTACGTGAATCGTATATTATTAAAAATCCCAAATAGCAATTGGAAAAAAAAATATTTAATAAATCTTTTACAATTTGATAATTATCAGAATTTTGGAAAGCCCTGATTCACTTTATTTTTGTAAATGCTTATCGTTGACGAATATGAAGAAATTTATACCGAAGTATAATAAATTGAACAGGAGTTATTGTCACATGTAATAGAGTATCTAAAATTACCTTTTGTGAGTCTATTATTAAACACAATAATAAAGCATAATAATGCTTTTACAAAACCTTCACACACATTTAGAAATCCTATTAAATTTCCTCCGGTATACATTTATTAGAAAACTTATAACTTAGAATTGATTAAAATCTTAACAAGCTTTTATGGCGGTTCATTTTAATATATCATTTATGACAGCCCAAATGTTATCGCATAAAATTATTTACCCTAATAATAGTGCTGGATTATTAACAACTAGGTAACGAGTTTGACCTCTATCAATAATAAAAAAGATCTAGATGTATACTCGTTATTAAACCCGATAGGTACTAGGTTAAGATATCATTTAATTATAGGTTTGTGTCAAAGAAACCCTTGATAATAATTATTGTGGCAGTAATATGATTGACATATTTATGTATTTGAAAATGATTGTTCGTAAAGTACTGATTTTGTAGGTAAATAACTTTTTTGATTTTTCCAGGGTCTTCCTAATATAGTTTATATACATACTTACGAAGAACGAACAATAGACTCTTAGAGTGCGACTAAATAAAATAACCATAAAACAATTGACTTCCAGGGATTTATTGCACCTTGACTAATTGTTGAGTTATTCTTTATGGCAAACCACGCTGAAGCATATAATTTAATAATATATTTAGCTAGACTCTTTAGTATGTTAGACGGTAACGCATTGCTTAATTATAAATATAAAAATCTGTTGGCTGTTGTCAACCACCTGGCATGGAATAACTTAGCAGGATCTCTTCAAGTCAATGCTGACTGACATAGACCCGTTGAAATCGCTCTACATGTGTCTAAAAGAAATTGCTGATCGCTACCTTAGATCAATAAGGTCAGAAAACATGTCAATAAATCCAATTACGTTCAAGTTTTACTGTAGGTAACTTTGACAGTCAGATACATTTCTCCCTATATGGCCTACGAATCATTGAAGTACTGAAGTTTATCCATCCAATTTGTCAAAAATAAGACGAAACGATAGTTCGCAGTTCGCTTGTATGAAGTTGACATAGAATCCACAGCAATGGCCCTTCAAGTTTTTCATATAGCCATCGGTTTATGTCACTATTTTTTCCGGTATTTGTTGGACATCCAAGACATTTTATTTCTATATTACGCAATTTATTGACTCAACGATTTCTAATACTATTATTACGTCACTTTGCCAAAGGGCTATTTACCGAGGTCCTACGGCGTACTGCCTACTGCCCACATATAGATATAAAACAAATTTATTTGCTATTAATATTAATATATTGACTGAATTACATCGCAAAGAATCATTATCTTGGTTCATTCGCCACATATTATAAGATTGCGGTGCTTGGAAATTTGAATGAGGGAGTGTGTCTCTGTTCGTCGGATCATATTAGGCAAATTGGCTGTATCAGCTGTAGGTTGTATGGACTGGCTGCAAATTTGACTAATGGGTAGGAAGTTGGTAAGTTCATACCATCTCGTTTGCTGAGTCGATGCTCCTAAATTGTTTGAGAGGGTTTAGAGGCATCATAAAATTAAAATTATTTGCTGTTCGCACTAATATTACAAAATCTATCAGAAAATGCAACAAAGAATTCCCAAATAACACCAATAAATGTTTTTTTTCTTACAGGCACCGTCTCTGAGCATTCGGCTGGGCAAGTTGAACCACCTTGTATACTAATTGGGATATCACCATCACTTATATGATATGGAATATGGTTTAAAACTCTTCCCCCAACCACCATCGTCAGCGTCCCACAACTTATCTTGCTTATGTCAACAAAATGCTATTATGCTAATAATCCCTTGTTTAAAAATACATTTATTTAATCAATTTTATTACCCTAAGGCTTTTATTATTTATACTGAGTCAAAACTTCTCTTGTAACAATACATTTTTTATGGCCTCAACTAATGTACAGGGTGTTTCATTAAGGTCGAAGAGCGGCCATATCTCGGAAACTATTGGGCATAGAAATTCAGGAAAAAAAAAATTTATGACTAAAGTGGCCATGAGAAAATCCTGGAAATAATTTTTAAGTTCCGCATTTTGCCGCAAGGGGGCGCAATTGAAAAGTAAATTTTTAAATTTTAGATATCTCCGAAAATTGCACGTTAAGGTATATTTTTGATAACACCATTAAAAAGCTTGGACAATTTTGCATAATTTTGGTCCCATGCTTATTGGCGTACCGACTTTAGTAAGAGTGGGGGAAGCTGTTGAATGTGTAATCATTTAAATCGCTGTAACTTATAAACCACTTATCCGATTTTAGCAAACTAAAACTTGTTTGGAAGAGAAATGTAAGTACTTTTAACTATCGTCTTGAGTGGTCCATGATACTTCTCAATAAAAATACAAGAGGGCGCAATTTGCAATAATAACACATTTCTTAACTTTATTCATTTATTTCAAATCATACGGTATAATTATAGCAGCGTAGCAACCTATCATTGGAAATAAAGATTTATTCTTTTCTTTCCCGGTAGTTTCTGCAATCTGAGTCTGTATTTTAGTACTAACAGTGTTAGTCAAAATACGCCAAATTGTGCTATTTAATTCAGCGCTCGTTGGGGCATGTAGCCCAGAGAATAGCTGTTATAGCATAATTTGGTTAATCCTTATTGTATAAGATCTCAGCAAGTGGCTTGAGAACAAAGTTCTCACATGTATACATATTTATATGTCATATTATGATTACCACTTGCCAAGTAGTATTCTATTACTATTTATTATGATACCATAATCGAAAAGTAGATGAAATTTGCTACAAAAAATGTCAAAACCGCAGTTCGATATCTCCATCCGTTTCAGAGTTATTGCCAATAGAATAATTTTTAAAACTTTAAATGAAGAAGCGGTTGTTTTTATAGTTTTGTGATCAAGCATTCCATGACAAAAAATATTTTTAAACTTTATGGTTAGGTAGGTTTGTTTCTCATTATTCCAATAGCCCAGAAACCACTCTAGAATTAATGGCAATCATGGAAAACGTGTCATTTAGGCGTAACTCTAACAATATGATGTGTTTTAAAAAATAAATCTAGATAGCTGTGAAATAAAATCTGAAAGTTTCCATGGAGATAAGACAAATAATGCAAATAGTTGTCAACTAGTTTCATTTTGAAAGGTGTTGACAAAAGTTTATCCGTAATTCATCTTAAACTTCTTGATAGAAAATTGTGATACGTACCTTTCAAAAATGGCTTATACCAATGCCGAAGCTTACGATATGCTGGCCGTATATTTTGAATGTTTTCAAAATGCGCCTATAGCGGAACGCGAATATGCTCTCAGATATCCTGAACGAAGGCACTATGGCAGAACAGTATTTCAGCGACTGGCAATATGCGTAAGGCAAACGGGAAGTGTACGACGCATTTCAGATTCAGTTGCTTTTAGAAGACGTCCAGTAAGAAATGAAGTTAACATTACAAACGTTCTTGCGTACGTAGAGGCCGATCCGCATTTAAGCATAAGAGCAATTTCTTTAGACCTAGGTATAAGTTGTACTGCAGTGTTCCGAATTCTAAGGGATTTTAAGCTGCATCCCTATTATATAGTTTTACATCAGGCGCTATCAGAAAGTGATTATGACAGACGGCTCGACTATTGCTATTGGCTAAGAGAGATGTGTAACGAGAATCCTCAATTCCTCTTCCACGTGTTATGGACTGATGAAGCCACTTTCAGTAGCTGTGGCAAAGTTAATTTACACAATATGCACTATTGGTCATAGACAAATCCTCACTGGATGCGCGAAGTGGATCACCAAAACAGATGGAGTGTTAACGTGTGGTGCGGAGTATTAGGACACAGAATTATCGGACCGTTTATTTTTAATGATTATCTAAATGGTGAATCTTATTTAAACTTTTTACAAAATGACTTGCCTATCCTTTTAGAAGATGTTCCTATTGGCCTAAGAACATCCATGTGGTATCAACATGATGGATGCCCTGCACACTTTTCGTATATGGTCCGTGATTTTTTAGATATTGGATACACAAATCGCTGGATTGGAAGGGGTAGTTTGTTTGCTTGGCCACCTAGATCCCCGGATTTAACTGTGTTAGATTTTTACTTGTGGGGGCGAATAAAAGACATTGTATATAAAACGTGACCAACCACACGAGACAACATGATTGAGCGAATTGAAAATGCACTAAATTCGATTTCACGAGCTGAAATTGAAACAGCTGTCTCTAGTTCTAGAAAAAGAATTAATCGTTGTATTTTGCACAACGGAGGTCATTTTGAACATTTATAAAGTCTCTCAATTGTTTTCCTAAGAAGCTTTCCATGAATATTGTTTCCTTCAATAGTTTCCGATAATTATTTCAATACTGTTTTATGGCCCGTTGGCCTTGAAACACGCTCCAAATTTTGTATTTTACATGATTTGGACTAGTCCTAAGCCTAGATAAAGTGTGAAGGAAGGCACGCAGTTTGACATTGGAATAATGAGAAACAAACCTACCTAACCATAAAGTTTAAAAATATTTTTTGTCATGGAATGCTTGATCACAAAGCTATGAAAACAACCGCTTCTTCATTTAAAGTTTTAAAAATTATTCTATTGGCAATAATTCTGAAACGGATGGAGATATCGAACTGCGGTTTTAACATTTTTTGTAGCAAATTTCATCTACTTTTCGATTATGGTATCATAATTATACCGTATGATTTGAAATAAATGAATAAAGTTAAGAAATGTGTTATTATTGCAAATTGCGCCCTCTTGTATTTTTATTGAGAAGTATCATGGACCACTCAAGACGATAGTTAAAAGTACTTATATTTCTCTTCCAAACAAGTTTTAGTTTGCTAAAATCGGATAAGTCGTTGATAAGTTACAGCGATTTAAATGATTACACATTCAACAGCTTCCCCCACTCTTACTAAAGTCGGTACGCCAATAAGCATGAGACCAAAATTATGCAAAATTGACCAAGCTTTTTAATGGTGTTATCAAAAATATACCTTAACGTGCAAATTTCGGAGATATCTAAAATTTAAAAATTTACTTTTCAATTGCGCCCCCTTGCGGCAAAATGCGGAACTTAAAAATTATTTCCAGGATTTTCTCATGGTTACTTTAGTTATAAATTTTTTTTTCCTGAATTTCTATGCCCAATAGTTTCCGAGATATGGCCGCTCTTCGACCTTAATGAAACACCCTGTATTTATACGTTTTTATATTATTGCCATCCTACTATACCTACTTACATCCTATAATCGATTTTAAGCTAATGACCTTACTGCTATGAAAGTTATATATATTTGTATATAAATTGAAGTAACCGCAATATGAAATGTTCGTTTTTAATTTTGTATGCCGTCATTCTAGGAAAAACGCCTTTTCTTAAGAAGTTTTTCCAAAATCTACATCATGGTGTAGCTAGTTTTAAAATGGACAGTTCCTCGTTAATCAAACTTAATGAGGTTTTAAAAAAATAAGATTGTGTATTTGAACTTTTGCGAATCCAGGATGGGTCGTTATATACATTTTCCATGTTCTGTAATGCTGAAGGAATAATTATGAAAGGGTCCAATTTAATAGATTTATAACTACTTTTTCAATTGTATAGGTAACTTGCTTTATAGGCGTCATTTTGGTTTATGTAAAATGCCTGCTGCGTCGCTATTTTGAAAATAAATGTCAACTTTTGTAATTTTGAGAAGAATTAGATTTTAAAATAAAAATGCAGGTTGTCATTAAAAAATTAAAAATTGGCTTAATTTGCAGTGAATCTGGAAGTGACTTTAAGTAAAAATTAGGGGCCTGTAAGAACATAGCAGTAACTTAAGTAGCATAGCATTTTAACACAACGTTACGCCATGTACACCCAGTATATTGAAATGTTTATTTCAAGAACTTGCATTGTTTTATGACATACAAAACTCTGCTGACAAACTTTCAGGGGCGATTTTCCAATAACAAATTAACAAAGAAGTTCCTATAAACGAATATACTTCGTTACAGAAATACTGGGCGTTAAAACTTTCAGGTTTTTTATATTATTTTTAAATATCAGGAAAGGGGCTTTATAGAAAACTATGTAATTTGGTAGACGGATTACTGTGGTAAATAGCATTTTCACGCATATTACTTAAGTCAGTAGCAAAGATACTAGATTGTCATGTTAATTTTTTGCCCAAATGTGTACGCCAATGAATTGATTTCAGAACTGTTAATATTTTCAAATAGTTTTTACTTTTTCTGTTAAAATAGATTTTTTTGTAAAATGTTCCATATTTTAATTCTTTTATTTTAATCGGAAATAAGTAACATAACTTCAAAATACAAAAAGCGGATATTCACAAAGGTGACCCACATGACTGCCGTTTGATTCTATGTACAATCTCACTGTCTTTAATAATTAACAGCGAATCCGTCTGCAAAATCTGCATATCTCCATACTATTTTTAAATGTATTGCAAGCGTATTTGATTATTTCCCAACGTTCATTAGTACCTAGACTTTGATTAAAAGATCAGTTGCTAGTCAAGTGACCGCGGTATTTCTTTCTAACAATATTTTGATCTGACTGTGAGCGGACTTTGACCTGTCGTATAGTATCAATCGGCCTTTATAAAATATGTTTGTTGCTGTTAGTCCAAAGTCAGTTTCTTTAAGCAGAATTTTTAAAATTTTAGAATATAAACGAATATACTGTAATTGTAACGAAGGTATGCTGAAAAATTTCCCCAAAGTCATTCACGTCACTCATCGTTTACGGTACGTCATCAGCGAATCGGAGAAACAGGATCTGTCATTCCAAAAAATTACGAGACTATGCCGGATACTATTGAAGAAACTGTCTTGGTTGCCATCGAAGATAATCTTGAAATTAATATAAGCAGGATTATTGCAATGCATCATAATATCTGGAAATCATCTGCGTGGAATATACTGCATAAAAAATCCTTTCCATTTTCAAAAAGTTCAGGATGTTTTGGAACGTAACTTGATTGTTCGCTTAGAATATTCTTATTGGCTACGAAAATAAAACGAAAATGACCCCTTTTTTCTAACATCTTCTGTAGCGATGAATTGTTGTTTGGCAAAAATGAATATTGCACATTATTATTCATATGTTGGAGAAAACCCATATGTTATTACTCACCATCAGCATAGATTGAGTATAAATGGTTGGATAGGGATAATTGGCAATAACTTATTACGACCTGGAGTTGCCCGGTCTTTTAAACACAAATGGATATTTACAATTTTTGCAAAACAATTTACCAAATGTATTGGATGAATTGCCTCTAAATATTCGTAAAAATTGTTGGTTTATGAACAATGGCTGCCCCGCTTATTTCGGCATTAGTTGCGTTACGTGATACGTTAGCCGTAAAGATACGAATTCTCACGTGCACCCAAAAACGCGGTATTATTGTTCCGACACAATCCGATGACACCCGACCACCTGTAAAACTCCAAAGGAAAAGAAGGGAGCATACCCTAAATTTTTGTTATTGAGTCATTGAGTTCTATGATTTTTATTGGTTTGGTTTACAAGAAAATTTGTTATACGCCAGACTTCAGCCTTGCCTCAGCCATAATTTAGGGCGTCATAATGTGGCCAGAACTACGCAAGCGTATCGGGTTTACGTCGCGCTGCTACGTTTACGTATAGATGTTGCCTTAAGTGCGTACACGCACTAGGCGGTCATAGCCGCGCGACCGTTAAAGATAGACTTTCTATGGTCGTGACCAATGCGACCCTTGGGACTGATGCAGCTATGCGACCGGTCGTGTGTGTACCGGTTTAGTTCATTTACATATATCTCCTTTAAAGGCATCCGACCGCGACAAGTGCGACAGATACGATCAACGCGGCCGTACGACTCGACTGCTCTACAAGCAGTCAGGTCGTGTTGGCCGTGTTGTTCGCACGTGGTTTTGTACTATTTATATATGATTGTAATTCAAAATGACTACGTTTGCGAGCCAAGACGAAATCGAATTAATTTTCAATTACGATCTTATGTGAACCTTCAAGAGTACGTGGTATAGTTCACTAACTTAACTTTAGAGTACCATGTCGTTTGACGAGACAGGCCAATTTGTTTTCTGTGAATCAGAGCCGTACTGACATCGGAAGAAATAGCCCTGCGAATCGTATAATGAACAATTTTAACCTATTTGTGCCACGGGATTTTAATATCAATTGTTCCACGCTTTCTTTTTAAAACAAAATTAGACATTTTATTGACGATAGGGCTGTTTGAGAGATTAAGAATTGAAATTGGGGGTTTTAGTTACTGCTGGGCCCATGAGGCAAAAAAAGGGAAGACTGTGTATATTTATGACTCTCTGAATTATTTTTAATTGTGTGAATTAATTTTTTTAAACTGATTTTCTAAGTACTGTTAGTTCTTGTTTACTGTTTTTTTTTTAGAATATATATACCATTTGGAACTGTGTTCTGTAGTGTATTGTAGTGTTGAATAAATATCAATATAATCTGTCCAAAATTGGTAAAAAAAGTTAGTGGCTGTTTTCGTTGTTTCAGTCACCAATGTAAAATTAAATGGTCATCATCTCGCTCCTCCTCCAGTAATAACTTGTTAGAATGCATTATAATATACTTTTAAAAATCAAACCCTGGAAACCGCGAAACAACAGATAATAAATCATAGTCGTGCGGGTCGTGACCGCACAAAGTCGCATATCTCGGAAAGGGGGTGCAGATGCGATAGATCGCATTGGTGACCAACCGCAGCCGCATTAGTCGCAGCCGCGTCTATCAAAAGCCTACCTTTAGATGTATTAACTTGATATGATGCCCGCGCACTAGATGACTGCGGCCAGCGAAATCCCGACTGCAACACGGCGGTTCAGGTGCCGCCGCGGCCAATGAAATACACACAGTATTATGAGGAGGAGCGCACATAGCCGCGCGGTTGGCGTTTCTTTCGCAACTTTAGTATGATATTATTAGGAAACATGCAAAATGTGTCCAGAAATTGATACCGATTTATTTATTATGAAGATCGAAAAAAGTCCAGCGATTTGGGACTTACTTAAGTGACGAGTACATCGATATTCGGGTGAAATTAAAATTTGTTTCTTCATGAACTCGAAGATCTTGATAAAATGTATCAAATATTTCCCTTTAGTCGTCGACAATCCAATAGAGAATATACCCGATTTCTTTTTTTATTTCTCGATTTTCTTTTTCGCGAGAGATACCGAGCAGCAAGCTACTTGCACAGCGTCTATTTTTATAGTTAGTAAAATTTGCCCTGCGACCAACAAATATTACCTATTTGCTTATTCTCTGGCAGCGCGGCCATGGCCGCCTAGTGCGCGCACAGCCCTGGTGTCTAGTATTTAAACAATACGTACAGAAACCAAAGGATTGGTAGGGGTGGTACGGTTGCTTGATCCCCTCGGTCCCCGGGCCTTAATCCTGGTGATTTTTGTATTTGGGAATATTTACAATCAGAAGTATAAAATATGTGGTTCCAATAGAAACTCGACAAGAACTTTGGTAAAAAATCCAACACGCTTGAAATACATGTAGAAAAAATATGGGAGTTTGCAGCCGCCGTTCATTATCAAAGAAAGCCAGATTATTCATAGAATAAAATATTAATATTAAGGACCTTTTGTAAATCCACTTTTTGTATTTTATAGTATTGTTGCCTAGTTTTGTTAGTAATTAATTATTGGTTTGTAATTCTACTTGTAATTCGTTTTTTCGATTAAAATTATATAAATAAAAAACTGAACCTGAACATTTTACAAAAAAATTTTAAGAGATCTTTATTGTTAGAACAAGTAAGAACTACTTGAAATAATTAAAAGTTCTGAAATTAGTTCAATGCCGTCCAACTTACATAATAATTATATTTAAAATAAAATACGTGTAACTACTATTCGTCACAGTAATCTAACTACCCAAGCCCTTTTTGTGATATTTTAAATAAAATAACATGAACTTTTAACGGCCTGTTTGCCTGTAGCGAAGTTTACTCATACCTATGCTTATAGAAATGTTTTTTTCTTATTTTATTGGTAAATCAAGCATCAAAGTTTATTGGGAGATTTTCTGAACATCCTTTATATTAATATGGAAAGTCGATAAGTACACAGATGATCGAAACACTTTTGGGTTGGCGTTTGATTATACTTATAATTTGTTGCGTAAAATCTTACAGAAGGATTCACAAAGGAATTTTACGTAATTTTACTGCCCATATAAATTTTAACTGTAAAGAAAACAAATTTTACAGGATTTCGAGCAATCTAAAAAACCTGTAGAACTTGGCTAAGGAAAAAATCAAGGAACAGTAAACTGGACTTTAATTGTAATGAGCTTTGAAAATCCTGCAAAAGTCCCGAAGTTTTAAAATGAAAAAGTTCTTTGCACCCCGTTTAGTACAATACGCGTCAAAGTTTTCGTAACATCGGGAACTGAATCGTATTTAAATAAGCACCTACCGCTAATTTCGTGACTTAACACTTTTTAAGCGTTGTTTCAATCAGCATAAAGCAGAAGAAGTAGTATTAATTCCCATACTAACTTCTACCTGGAAAATCATACAACATAAAACTCTTTGTTCGTAATTAAATATTAACATCTTAAATTTGTATTAGTTGAGGTATTCTGTTGTTAAGCAGCATTAATTCAGCAGAAATATTTAGTTAGGTCTTCTAATGCAAGAGCCTAAACTTAAACTAAAATAGTTGTCAGCAGAGTATCTTTCTGAATCATTAAAACCCAATGACTTAATTTTAAGAATCTAATTATTATTTACTAAATTTAAATTTATTTTTTATTACGATTGTGTGAAAGCATAACACAAAAAACTACTCAATTGTGATCAATGCAATTATTGATCTGGCAAAAATAAAAAAAAATATATTAAATACAAGTATTTTCAACATTGTCTACGAGTAAGGGACATTTTCGTTCGTACTAGGGAAATAAAGACCTTGTACTGGAATATTAAGTTTAAAAGTTCAGTGATCCTAAGTTTTCAAACGTTGTGTTCTAATTTTAGTATTGTTTAATTATTACAATATCCGGTAAAGCTTACTTGACGGAAAATACTTAGGTTTAGCAATTAAGTTTATTTTACTTATATTGATGACGAAAGCTTTTGTTGCAACTTTAACCAGTACTTACATTATGTGAATATAGAAAATTTAGATTAAATAGAACCACGTAAGGTGTCGCTTCTTTTTAGGCTGCGAATAACCCTAAGTTGACCACATGGCGACCCTGTCAGTCCTAAATGAAGTTTTGACAGTGATTTTACCGTGTTGAAGAAAAAGTGTACGTAATAAAGCGAAAATGGGCAAAACACAGTCAAAAGAAGATATTATTATCGCTCAAGCAGGAAACAGTTAAGCTGCAACTACACACACCTGAAAGATGTGCCAAATGGAGATTGCTACTATGGTACTTATTACAGTAGCTATATGTGTCGTTTTATTCTACTGCTATTCAAAAGCCAACAAAGAATTGGAAAAGAAAATTAGACTAGAAATTAGAAGAAGCCAAGATCTCGTCTAGACCTCCAACCAGCTGTTACCACACCGGGGCTGGCATCGAGAGAACGGGCTAGTTGTGGGCGCAATGCCGCTAGTTCGCTTTGAAGGATAATAAGCTTGCTGCAGTGACACTAGGACAATAGGAGAAATTACAAAAAAATTGAGAGGTTAGATATCAAATTTTAGAATTTAATTTAAATATGTTAGAATAGGTAATGAGTGACATAATATCAAGAGATTTTCAAGAACTTTATGAAAATTCAAAAAAGATATATAACTATATTAATCAGGAACCCTCAGATAGAAGATTAAACGTTGACAGGACTAATAGATTTTTAGTAGATATAGGCATTTTAGAAGCAAAATTTGCCAAATTAAAAGTAAATTTTGAAACTGTAAAAAGAGGTGAAAAGGAATCTGAAATAATTGCGACATAATTAAAGGAAGTAGAAAAGATTCTTTTTAATTCTCAAACGACACTTTTGGAGAGATTACATATAATATTAGATAGTAAGGATAATAGTAGCGATTCAATCATGGCGACTGACAAATTTGACTTAAGAACGGCCGCATCTTTGTTACCTTCTATGGATGGCACCAAAGATACTACAAAACAGCTTATCGACTCGATTGAACTTTACAGTGATTTACCAGATATTAACGAGAAAAAATTATAATTAACTATGTTGTTAAAGCAAAGTTGTCACAAAATGCCAAAATACGTTTAGAAAAAACTTATAATACCATAAACGATTTAGTTGCAAATATGAAAATGCACTTGTTGACAAAAAAGCCCGCTGCCGCTTTGGCGACCGAGTTACATTGCGTCAGACAGGATGGAAAGACAATTGACGACTTCGCAAGGATTATTGAGAATTTGTTTACTAATTTAACATCAGCTCAGGCACAAGGAAACAAAAATAGTATTTCCAACTAAAAAATGTGGGTACTGACATTATTGCCCTGTTAATGTCGTCAAGGCTCAATTTACAATACTGTGCCTAACATAAGGAAAAACTTATAGAACTAACCCGAATTTTTTTATATATTAATAAATATTACTTAATAGTATATCACGAAGTACTAACTTCAATGCTAACTAATCAAACATTAAATATGACTATTTGGTCGTATACGTTTTTGACAATTTAAGTCCCCTATATTTATATTAGTTCACTTGTTTTATTTTATTTTTATACAGCATCAAATTTGCTTCAAACTTTTACATTAAATGCCAAGGCGTTGTCCATTTTATAATATGAAGGCGTTAAAAATGTCCCAATCGGTAAGTTCAATTATAGATCCCAAATTGTCCTACGATGTAGTAGTTAAATACAATACTCTCTCTTTAAATTGCATGTTTGGATGTAGCAAATTGTCACCGCTCGGTTGGTTTTATTTACCATTTAGTTTCATATGATATTTATTTTATAGAAAACTATCTTACTTCACTTATTTTTTGAACGCAGGGTAGTTAAATAATTAACTAAGCCTCTAAAGTATAATATTAGGGTTTAGTTTGGCAGATGAACAGCAGATTTTTATTTAAATATTAAATATCTTCTATACTATGATTCCTAAGAATGTTTGAACTGAACTAAGACAAAAATAAAAGGCTAACCGTCCCAAATTATACTTACAAAATTAAAAGTAATGCCGATGGAAAGGTCACTCGACAGAATTTTTGCACACCTAATTATAAAAATTATAAATAAATATTTGGGTTACATGTATATACAAGCATACAAGCAAATATTTGTCACAATTTTAATTTGATGTGTGTCGATTTCCTCTAGCACTAAACCAGTAAAACCTAACATAAAACGCTTCTGTAGAGAAGAAAAAATAATGCTTCTGTGTTAATTTCTTGTTTGCATCAAAAGTTTTAGAGTTGTTTAGACAATTAATTTTCAACACTTTTCATGTATTCTTAATATTTGAGAAATTAAAAACAGTTTGGCAACATTGTATAAACTGCAAACTTCGAACTGTGTGTATAGTATTTAAATAGGTAGAAAAATTTAATACGTAATATAGAATTAAAACCTAAATTAAATTATACATAATAAAGTATGAATGGAAATCAAAAAAGCACATTTTTTCTAATTTCACCGATCTCGTAGTTCTTAGGACACGAACATACCGAAGAAAAACTAAAAAAACTTATGGAAGCACTATACATAATATTGGACATAAAAGTATGTTAATTGAACAACTAAATGAAAAACTGACGTACCGACTGCATATTGTAAATAATTTACCCTCGAATTCACTTTATTTATAATTTATAAGACATAATTATTTATAATCAATTTCAGCGATGAATATGGCCGATACAAAACTTGTTCTTGTAATGCGTTGTGAAATTGTATTCAAGCTAGTACCTTTTTGAAATTTGTATGTATATAAAGTGACCTCCCACTGGGTTCTAAAAATAAAATGTGAATCACATTAGTGAATAAAATAAAACTAATTATTATTTACAATCTAAATAATCGATGCAGGATACCACTTAAACGGAATAAAAGAAAGCTGCCAATTAAAAGTATTTAATTTGTTATATTTATTTTAATAGCTGTTTCCAGTAACGTGTTTTAACTAAACACAAAGAATTATACAGAATTAAAGTAATCAGCACTTAGTTACGTAGAATGGTGCTTTCCATTTTTAAAAATAAAATTTGTATTGTGTAAACAGTATTTTATTTAAACAGGGTGGCCCACTCTCAGTGGCGGCTTTTTAATAAGAGCTGCAGAGCTGCAGCAGTGCCTAATACAGTGATTATTGTATTTTTAAATTAACATTTTACAATCACATTTTTAATACTTCTGTATGTACGAAGTCGTCGACTATGTTAATGCGCACATCTCGTTGTCGCTGTAAAAAAGCACCATCATAGCATCACCTTATCGCTTGTAGACGAAACTTCATCCCTAATAAATCTCAGGGGAGTATGGGAATATGAAAACTTAATTTTAGGCTGGCCAATCCGAGTGCCATATTTTTTTAAAATTTGTGCTGTACTTGTTTTCGCCTGGTAGATATATTTTTGTATCGAGATTAATATTTTTGATGGTTTACCATATAAAAACATTTTATCAAGGAATAATTTTGTCAATTTAGGAACACAACCCCTAAAATATTTTTTGTAGGTCTTCTGGGTGAGGTGCGAATTAAAGTACAAAATGCAAGAATACTAATCTTTAATTTAGCTTGTTAAAACAATATAATACAATATAGGGATTTTTCGCGTGTGTCTCTTGACGAAAAGCAAGAGATTAAAAGAAATTGACGCCCTGAAGCTGAACTAAATAAAGTGTGCTTCAAATTGTCGCAACAGAACCTACGTTAGAAAATTTAATATAAATATTTATTCTGAATACAGTTGGATTTGCGGTTGTGACATAAAAAAATTAATTATTTTGTGTTATTACTTTGAATAGAATTTTTGTGTTAAAATTATAAAATGTAATGTACATCAAAAACATTTTAGTTGAAGGTTTAAGTTTCAAGCAGTTTGATAAGAAAATACTGTATCCAGATTATTAACGAAAGATAAAACATTTACTTTCCATAATATCCATAATATGCAGCACTGCCCAATTCTAACATCCATTTAAATCCATTATTAGTGGCAAAATATTTTTAACTTAACAAACGTCACATCATTGTTCAACAACATGGCTTCTGCAGTGGTCGTTAATTTGCGACAAACCTGGCTTTTTATCAGAATTTCTTGGTTTCCTCGCTTGAAGCAAGTCATTTATACTGACCTGTCTAAGGCTCTTGACAGTGTCTGTCATGCACTCTTCCTGGAAAAGCTCTCTGATATTAGAATGGCTGGTGCGCACCTCAAGTGGATAAGCTTGTATCTAACTCATCGCCGCCAAAGTGTTACTCTACGCGGATTAGTCTCCAAAGAGTTTCTGGTAACTTCTGGTTTTCGTCAGGGCTCACATATCGGACCTATTTTGTTCTCATTATTTATAAATGACGTTATATTATCTTGATTTAATAGATCTGAGTGTCTGTTGTTCGCTAATGACCCGAAGTTTTTCTCCCGAGTTTCCCATGAAAATCCAACTATCTGCAGTCGGATTTTGACAGGTTGGTTGTCTGGTGCAAATCTAGGTAACATCTACAGCTTAATGTGAGCAAGTATAAGGTCCTTCGATTTTACAAAGGCAATTATCCGACAAATTTTATCTACGAGGTGGAGAACACCAATCTGTATATTGTCTTACACATCAATGATTTCGGCGTGATCTTCGACAAGGATCTTTCCTTCATCATGCATGTGAACAACATCATTTGAATTAAATTGCTTGGTTTTATAAAGCGACACACCGGACAAATTTATAACACAAAGGCACTTATGGCTGTATATAATTGACTAGTTCGATCGATACTTGAATATTGTTCCATTGTGTGGAGTCCCAGTTATCAATGTCACATCAGTAAAATTAAACGTGTCCAAAATAAATTTGTTAAATATTTTCTATTCAAACGAAGGTTCTCTATGAAAACCTCCTATATGAAACAAGACTGCTCCTTTGTGGCATGAAGAGCTTAGAACACCGTCGCAGAAAGTCTTTGCTTATCTTCCTGCACAAACTAATTAGTGGTGTCTCTTGCAGTAATGTCTTGCTAGAGTCTATCTTACTTTTGGTTCCGATGAGGAGCACCAGGCAGGAGCAACTGTTTTTTAAGAGAACTCATCGAACTAACTACGGACACAATGCTTTTATCTCTAGATTGTTACGGAATTATAATAGTTACTTCTCAGACTGTGATATATTTAGGCTAAGCATTTGTCCCTTAAAAATATATAACACGAGCTGAACACTCTTTATTTTATTCTGTTATTTTTTTTTATGTATAGGCTGTACTTTGCAATACCAATTTTTATTTTATTTTATTTTAGTTCTAGGCATAATTCCAAGAGAAATTTGCATAACATATCCTATATCTAGACTAAATGGTTTTCGAGACATCCACGATTTTTCAAGAATTTGCTGTTTCGTAGCAATTAGAAATCATACACCAGTCGGTTATACACACCGACAGAAACAAATGCAATTTGTAATATTAATATGGAATCTGTGACTCTAAGGCACAACTTGATATGTCGATTTTTTTCTGATTTAGGAATTTCAATGTTGATATGTGCGTAACATATATCTGCATTATGATAACAAAAGTTGATATGTTTTATTAGTTTCTTCACTGTGCCAACCGTTAATGGCATATATTAATATGTCATTATTGTGATAAAAATATTAAGACAACTCTTGATAAGTCGGTTTATCAAGTTTTTACCTAGTAATTTTACAAGAAGTCTACGCCCCTACATATTAGGCCAAAACTTGACACAGACAACAAGTTTTGACAAGAAAAGTAATATTTAAATAACGTTTTTTTTTTGCCTTTGTTAAAAGTTGTTTGTTCGGTATGAGTAACAGAAGTAGAAAAATAGTGCAGCTTACAATTTAAAATACCTCTTTAAACAACCAAGAGGATTTTAGCAATATAAATATTGAAGAAAATGAAGGTAAGTTTACAACTTTTTTAATTCATTATTCTACACAACTACATAATTAAGCAAACTGTATAATTAGGCATCTTTGTTTAATTTTTTTCTCTTCAGTAAAATGATCAATTCTTATACCTAAGTGTTCGTATAAAATGGTGTAAAGAGCGAGGTGTAAGGTACATGTCCGGAAGGTGTTAAAGTTAGCAATCGTTTGCACATCGTTTCCATATTATTTGCTATGTTAGAAAATTTAACGTCTACTATACATTATATTAGGTTAGCAGGTTATGAGTCGTAG
This sequence comes from Polydrusus tereticollis, assembly GCA_963920685.1. Lineage (NCBI taxonomy): Eukaryota > Metazoa > Arthropoda > Insecta > Coleoptera > Curculionidae > Polydrusus > Polydrusus tereticollis. The sequence continues at coordinate 94,124,524 of OY987329.1, forward strand.
GGATCAATAAAATAAGTACAAACACCTTTTTGTAAAAAAATCATATGCAAACTTAGAGCCAGTTCCAATCATATGTCAATATATTAGCGAAGATAGCGACGACTCTATAGCTGATAAAGACTTTGAAGCAATTTTCGAAGAAGCCAACGAATTTTCTGATATTGATTCTCATTCGAGTCCTCATACATTATCGAAACGTAGACATTTGGTGGAAGTTATTGAACAACGGGCAAACGCAGACGATGTAAATAAATCTGATCAAAACACTTTATTAGCTACGGAAGGTAATATAATATCTTCTTATTAATGATATTATAGATAATTAATTTTTTCCACTACTAACCTATAACATCGCCATTATTGACCGATTATTAACGCTAGAAATCGTTTTTCTCTACCTTATAAGTCATTATTGACCATGGTCAATAATAAGCCATTGAAATCCATTATTGACCGATCTTTGACCTTAACCTTAACTTGATTTTTTAATTCTACAACATCAATTCATTGTGGTTAGGCAACCAGATAATTATCAATACATATTAGATTATTTGATATTGTAAAATATCGATACAATCAACATTTTTTCTGCTTCCATCCTTAATTCGGGAGGTGTACACATAATATTATCACTAACATTTTCTTCGCTCATTTTTAATAAAAACGCAAAACTCGTGAAATCTGATGACACAAATGAACACAAATTGACAGTGACAAAGCCACCTGACAAAACAACAAAATATTTTGCCAATTCCAAAGCGCAGGTAACTTGATTAAAAAATATACTTATACCTACCTATAATTTTTTATAATTATTAATACTATAAAGATAAATGTCAAATAAAAGTTTGTAGTAGTGGAAAAAATAATATATTAACCACGGTTTAGACAGCTTATTATAACCCTCGCGTCTTAAATCCCTCGTCGCTTCGCTCCTCGTGATTTAAACTCGCCGCTCGGGCAATAATGATGGCTGTCTAAACCTTGGTTAATAATATACTATTTTCCACTACTAACCTATAACATCGCCATTATTGACCGATTATTAACGTTAGAAATCGTTTTTCTCTACCTTATAAGTTATTATTGACCATGGTCAATAATAAGGCATTGAAATCCATTATTGACCGATGTTCAAGAATCTATTTGAAGGCAGGTAACTTGATTTTTTGATTCTACAACATGAATTCATAAACATGAATGTGGTTAGGCAACCAGATAATTATCAATACATATTAGATTACTTGATATTGTAAAATATCGATACAATGAACATTTTTTCTGCTTCCATCCTTAATTCTGGAGGTGTACACATAATAATATCACTAACATTTTCTTCGCTCATTTTTTAAAAAAACGGAAAACTCGTGAAATTTGATGACATAAATAAACAAAAATTGACATTAACAAAGCCACCTGACAAAACAACAAAATATTTTGCCAATTCCAAAGCGCATGTAACTTGATTAAAAAATATACTTATACCTACCTATCATTTTTTATAATTATTAATACAATAAAGATAAATGTCTTATAAAAGTTTGTAGTAGTGGAAAAAATATTATATTAACCACGGTTTAGATAGCTTATAGCCCTCGCGTCTTAAATCCCTCGTCGCTCCGCTCCTCGTGATTTAAACTTGCCGCTCGGGCAATAATGATGGCTATCTAAACCTTGGTTAATACTATTATCGATTTTTTAGGTTAAAGAAGCGACATTGAAATAAATAGAAATCGGCAAAGAGATCTTAAAATTCATGGGCTGGAATATGTGGATCGGAAAAAGAGAATAATACCAGCTAAAAAATGTTGCACTATTGAAGATTGTTGTCGAGCTAAATGTCACAAATTTTGTCCGCCTACCGCTCAAGTGGAACTATTTGAAAGTTTCCACAAATTAACACAAGAAGCGCAAGAACAGATTGTTTTTTGTGATATTTAATAAAACAAAATTCAGCGGAACGCAAAGGTCGCTCAAAAACGAGGAAAGAACATTTTAGGGACATAACAGCTAACAGCAACAAACCCGTTAAAGTATGTAAAAAAATGTTTCAATGTGTTTTTGGACTTTCGAGGGGAAAACTTGATATCATGATCACGAAAGTAAAAAAACTGTGATGGAACATCATTGCCTCTTGGAGACATGCGAGGACGTCATGAGCCGAAAAGCCACAAGACCTTTAAGATCAACCAGATTGTCAACATCGTCGTTAAACTTAAAACCAGCTAAATGTTGCTTTAATGGTCCACTCCCAATAAACACTTTAAAAAAGAGAGATTTGACTAGTTTAATAAATGTAAAACTCATAGATGAAGATTGTCATGATTTTTATAAGAATTTAGTTACATCTGAGTAGGCGCCTGAGCTAGGGTTTAGTGAAGAGGACAACTCTGGTGAAGAAAATTAAAGAAATAATAACCTTATGTTATATATTATGTTATGTAATATATGTTTGTAAACACGATTTGTCTCTTTGTTTAACATTTTTCAATAAAATTATTTAAATTTTTTTATTACTTTAATTGATATGTCTAACTATTGTACTGGTACAAACTTAATGGCAAAACTTGATAGGTCCATTTTTCTCCAAAAAAGTGGTTGCAAACAGACTAATTAATTAAGGGATTTCTTATAAAGGGTATAACATTATCCACAAATAAATCTACAACTGCCATACATTTTTCTGCAAAGTTAAGCATTACTTTTATATTATAGAATACTTTAACCAGCTCTCCTGAAAAATGAGCAAAAAGTGACATAATATATGGTTGTTAAGTACTTATCGAGGTCTTTTAAAATAGATTTCTAAATGCAATAATTTTAAAAATCCTAAAGTCTCCGATTTAACATTATTTTTTTTGACCAATCGGAAAGCATTTTTAACACATTTTAATCATACAAGATGCTTTAATAGCTATCTTTTATTCCTTTTCCTTAAACAATTATTCCCCCTCCACCATAAAACCTAAATGCTTAGTTTCTCAATAGAGATCCTTGAAATCCCGCGTTGATTATTGTAATAATAATATGGAATCTGTGACTCTAAGGCACAACTTGATATGATTATTAAATGTCACAAATTTTGTCCGCCTACCGCTCAAGTGGAACTATTTGAAAGTTTCCACAAATTAACACAAGAAGCGCAAGAACAGATTGTTTTTTGTGATATTTAATAAAACAAAATTCAGCGGAACGCAAAGGTCGCTCAAAAACGAGGAAAGAACATTTTAGGGACATAACAGCTAACAGCAACAAACCCGTTAAAGTATGTAAAAAAATGTTTCAATGTGTTTTTGGACTTTCGAGGGGAAAACTTGATATCATGATCACGAAAGTAAAAAAACTGTGATGGAACATCATTGCCTCTTGGAGACATGCGAGGACGTCATGAGCCGAAAAGCCACAAGACCTTTAAGATCAACCAGATTGTCAACATCGTCGTTAAACTTATAACCAGCTAAATGTTGCTTTAATGGTCCACTCCCAATAAACACTTTAAAAAAGAGAGATTTGACTAGTTTAATAAATGTAAAACTCATAGATGAAGATTGTCATGATTTTTATAAGAATTTAGTTACATCTGAGTAGGCGCCTGAGCTAGGGTTTAGTGAAGAGGACAACTCTGGTGAAGAAAATTAAAGAAATAATAACCTTATGTTATATATTATGTTATGTAATATATGTTTGTAAACACGATTTGTCTCTTTGTTTAACATTTTTCAATAAAATTATTTAAATTTTTTTATTACTTTAATTGATATGTCTAACTATTGTACTGGTACAAACTTAATGGCAAAACTTGATAGGTCCATTTTTCTCCAAAAAAGTGGTTGCAAACAGACTAATTAATTAAGGGATTTCTTATAAAGGGTATAACATTATCCACAAATAAATCTACAACTGCCATACATTTTTCTGCAAAGTTAAGCATTACTTTTATATTATAGAATACTTTAACCAGCTCTTCTGAAAAATGAGCAAAAAGTGACATAATATATAGTTGTTAAGTACTTATCGAGGTCTTTTAAAATAGATTTCTAAATGCAATAATTTTAAAAATCCTAAAGTCTCCGATTTAACATTATTTTTTTTGACCAATCGGAAAGCATTTTTAACACATTTTAATCATACAAGATGCTTTAATAGCTATCTTTTATTCCTTTTCCTTAAACAATTATTCCCCCTCCACCATAAAACCTAAATGCTTAGTTTCTCAATAGAGATCCTTGAAATCCCGCGTTGAGACTAAGCCACCCCATTTTGACAATCAAATGTAAGTCATATGTAATTAAAGTGTTACTAAATTTATTAATAACAATAATTATTATAAGTATAAAAAACAACAGGGTCAGTCATATTAATTTAAACAAAATTGTAATACCAATTTGATTTTAAATTTCCTGGCTAAACAATAGATAACTCTCATGAGTCTCCGATTTAAAATCGTTTAAATTGCTAGTTGAACTGATTTGTAAATTGAACAGTCATTTACCGTTTTACAAAATATATTTATATTAGCAAAAACTAGGTATTAAAACTAAAGGCACTAACCATTTAATGAAATACAATAAAATGGAATCGTTAAATTACAACGGTTTGTGTTTTTCCATATTTGACAATAATTACTAGTATTTCGGTATGATGGCAACAATAAAATGTGTATCATATTTAATCAAAGTGTGAAATATTTATATTATAATACAGTTTGATACATTTAATAATTTAAAACGGGAAAGTGTTAGGCACTTATATAATATGCTAATTAATTGGCCTTTATATGGTCGCTAGCGCGAATAGATTACGTTAGAAATTTGTAAAATATTAGCCTTAAATTAAAGCTACGCGTAGAACGCTATGAAGTAGTTCCCTCTGAATTTTTAAAATTAATATTTTGGAAATATTTACTTAATTTATTTTTTGTATAATATAATATACTTAACTGTTTTATTTAATAACATAATATATTACTACAAATTTTCATATAAAAACAAAGAGAATGACCAACAATTATATTTTCTTAAGAAAAATGATTTTGATTAACTATCGCTTAAGGTACCTTGACAATATTACTTATATCAGCTTTAGTATTATAACTTCTGTATACTTTTGAACACGAAACTAATTAGAAGTAAATAATATATAACCAAATAAACTGAGAGGGTCCTTATAAAACCACAATGAAAATTTTTAATTAATTAACATAGGAAGTAATTAAAATTAGTTTGAAAATTAACAAAAATATAAATAGAAATTCATGAATATTTTGGTTAGTACAATAAGTACTTTTTTATTAAAAAATCAAAAATGATTCTAGAATATTGATAAACAAAACTGTTTTAATTGAGGAACTTTCGTTTGTATACACGTTTAAACTGGAAATTAAACTGTTGAAATGTGGATAAGGATTTCAAGGATTTTATTTAGTAAACAATATTTAAGTGGATTGATCTCATCTACAGAATAAAATTGAATTTTATGGAAATCTTGAATATGTGCAAAATATTTATAAAGCCCACAAAAAAACTATTGATTTCAAAGCACAACTGGCGAAATTGAAGTTTTATTTACCATGACATCCAAAACTGGATAATTAATGTTAAAACATTCTACTTAATCTCGTAGTTATGTTTCTATTTTATTGACTAAGATTTTTTTTCCAATATTATATTCTTAGTCATCTAAGTGAATTGTGTTAGCATTAAGCTGTGTTAAAACATTCTAGTGATTCTATGTAATAATAATATAGGTTGAAACTTTTTTACGTGATTTACTGGATACATGACATAACTGTAGAAATATAAGGTAACATTATTCAAAAACTTCTTTAAGCAAATCTAACCCATAAAAGAAGATTCAAAACCAAGACGTTTTAAAATCACAACAACTTTATCACCTTCTTAAAAACTCTGAGTCAGTATCATTTCAATGGCATTTATTCGTTTTAGGTTTAAAAATTCGCAGGATCATGGCCTCATAGGTCAGTTGTTACCCAAATCAACACTTAACTATTTCTACGATTTTAAAATATATTACTTACTTCGCACTTCTAAAAAGTTTTTCGTAGCCATGACACCCTCACATAATTTAACACTGTCACTTATTCAAAAATACCTCATTATTTTTACGACGTACACAACTTGAAATCACTGCATTAATCCATCTTCATAGCGCTGCGTTTTAAATTCCGACGCTCGCCAAAATAACTCGATCGACACAACTTTCGAATCTTTCACGAATATACGAAAGCTTTCAATTAGAAAACGGGGCGCGAAGCGACACTAACCAAGCTTTCGGAGCGCACTGCGAACTTTAGACTTCGAAGCTTTCGAAATACACGATTTTGGATGGCAGGTGAAGTATGGCACAAATGAGCTTGCGCTGAGAATTATTAGGGGTGTAACGAGTGAAGTAGTGTCTGAGGACCTAAAGGTGCGGTATGCAGGAGTATGAAAATCGAATGAAAAATTATTATAGGAATTATTAATTATTTAAATGCTTTAGTTGTTGGCCATGTGATAGTTATTGAACATTTCAGTATTTTTTGGGAAAACTAAAAATACGTTGCAACAAGAACTGTTCACTGGCTGTCAAAATCAGAAATAAAACGGTTGCTTTTCTAAGTAATGGCGTCAAGTTGAGAAAACATGTGCTTATTGGCCTGTAATAGTCATGAGCATGCATTTCTAGTCACACACTGCAGCAAAATTAGTTTTAATCGAACCAAAAGGTTTTCTAAAATATATTTTCCTGAAATTATGATATGGTTTTGATAGATTTTACATTTTTGCCGCACCTTGTCTAATAAAACTTAACTTTTTTAGTGGCAATATTATTTTTAGGGCAAGCGATATATGAAGGATGCATTTTTTCGTTATAATTGAAAATAAAAAGTATTTTATGTTAACCAAATCTGGGCAGACACTGTATAATTAATAATATGAAATTAATAGTTACAGATGTCAGCTGAGTTTTTTTTTTATATTAGTATTTTTTACCTTGAAATAGACCAACTTCTTTATATAAAGACACCTGAACTTATCTAACATTGGATATCCTTAGTTCTTGTAATTAACGCATTTTTTGCGTCTTGCACTATAATCTGCATTCCTAGTTTCACTCTTCGATTAGCACTGTGCAGGAGCTGGTTTTCAGTTTATCTGGAAATGGAGTCTATTCTCATGAATTGTTAAACACTTATAAGACCTGATTTCTACTTAAACCGTCTGCATTTTCAGACCTACAGGGCGTCTCATAGTACGGTACGTCACTTAAAAGTGTGATTTCTTATAATATCCTAAAAGAAAATGTTTATATGAATACATGTCCGGAGTTAGCCCGTTTTCCATATACAGAGATTCCAAGATTGCAACGCGTCTTTCGCTGTTATTAAAAATTTAATTAATTTTTTTTTTTTTTTTTTTCTTTTCCCCTTTTTTTCTCTTTTTCTTTTTTAAGTTAGAGAATTTATTTAAATTAAGTTACAAGAACAGAAAAATTAAAGTGAAGCCAAAACCACGAAGCCAAGCTGAGGTGAGAGGCTGAGGGACCGCGTGCAAATGCTCTAGCTCTATTGCCAGAGAGTAAGAGGGGGTTTTAAATAGGGCGCCACCGTTCTGCAGCCGGGCCAAAACGGAAACCTCCAAGATGGTGCTGGGGCCTCACTCTCAGCTGGACTTCACAACTTAGGAAAAAAAATAAATATAAAAGAAAACCACAGGGGGAGCTGTATAAATAAAACCACAAAGAATTACAAATGATTGCTGGCTTTATTCAAAAATAAAAAAATTATGGGGGGTTAGTACTTAAGCCTAAACTTATCTGTAAAGTCGTTGATAGACTTCTTCCGAGGGGAAGGGGACGATGGTGCGTCGAGGGACGTCAACAAGACGTCAGTAAGACGAGTAAGTAAAAAGGAGAATATTAAGATAATTCACCTCACTTTTATTGAACCAATCAAAACGCTCATTTTCATAGCAACCACCTTGGTAACGGTCGTCTTACCCGATAAGACTACCGCTAGCTCGAAAAGACGCTTTCGAAAAGACGCTTGTAGCTTTTTTACTTAAATAAAAAATTAGTAACACCTCTAACTTGTATATTTACCTTTATCAGACGGCCTTCATTTTTATGTTCAGTAAATTATCCAATAAAATACACCTCTAGAGGCGGTTTCTTATCTTCATACCTTCGTTTTTCACTCGAAACTCGATTTTCCAAGAAAATTTTCACTCAATGTAATTTTTACTTATAATCAAAGATAAGACCCTCGAGCTAAAGCTCTCGGGATCATATCAGATTATAAGTAAAAATTACATTTCGTAAAAATTTGTCAGAAAATCGATTTCTTGTAAAAACATCGGTATTACCGATAAGACGCCTCCTCTATCGGTATATTACTGTTGAAAAGACGGAGAAGAAAGAAGAAAGAGAATACCCTGTTAAAAAAAGAAAATCATTAGTTAATGGCTTATTAATAAAGAAATTACCTAGTTCCTTTTCTCTTTGTACAATAAATTTATAGTAAAGTAATAAAATTAAAATGGCAAAACCAACTAAGTGAAAATAAACAAAAGGAAAATTATATTCAGGGACGTTAATATAGTGATTAAATATTTTAATTAAGCTGGAAGATCCAAAAACTTAAAATAAAATTAATTTATTAAGCCAGCACGTACGCCTATGTACTAAGGTTACATCATAAAATAAAAAATAATCAATTATGTACACACATAAGAGAAATATACAACTATATAAAATTTAGCACAAGTGATGTCAATATATTTGTTATCAAACAGCAAACCAATCAATAATTTATTTAAGCCAGGACATAATAAAAAAAAATAATTACATAATCAGGATATGCCGCTATTAAAAAGAGCACATTAGACTCAAGTGCTACTATTTAAAATAAATATTACAAACTAAAAATGTTCATTCAAGAACCATCCTGACAAATTGGTGGATTTACAATAATTATAATCAAATAAGGCTCCATTATACATGATAAAAAAAAATGATTAACATTAAAATATCTGCAACTAAATCATCTCAAATTTGATCAAATAATTTATTTTAATTTTGTAGATGTTAAAATGATTTAAATTGTGACATCAATTATATTTGGGTTGATCTTAAAACACTTAAAATATTTATATTTAGGGCATACCCTGTATGGTAATAATTAAGATACCATGCAACACTGGCTTTCAAGCAAACTTGTGCTATATAAAACAAAGAAAACGTTCCAAAATAAAGCAGTAAGTTGGACCCCTTTATAAAGAAAAAAATTATAGTTTAAATAAAGTTAATTAAATTTCAAGGTCAAGATTAATGGAATTTAAACCAAATTAACAGTAAACAGGTAACAAAAAAAACAAATCTTGTAGCGCAGGTAAAATGGGGTCCACTTAATCGTAAAACAATAAAGAATTATAATTACTCAGCTAACGAAGCCAATTATACTCGGTCATAAGTACGAAAGCACATTTATCTGAACAAAGCATGTGGTGTTAAATTTTAGCGATTTTGAAGCAATATACAGTAAAAAAAAATTGGAAAGAAAAATGAATTACGCTTACCTAAGGGAGCCTAGTCTTTAAAATTGAAATAGGGGGTTTCAACGGTGGTGAGTGCTCCTGATGGTTAGCCCTTCACGGTCTTAGTGGCCCGACTCAACTAAAAGAGAGCCCCAGTTGGTGTTTTAGGAGAAAAGTTGAAAAATTGACAAAGAAACGGCATGGTATATAAAAAAACCTACCTTCAGCGAACAACTGGTGACAAAAAATCCCACGATGTGGCTTTCTGTGGCCCCGCAAACCAAAATGAATGAAGCAAACTAAAGCAAACTAAGGGGACAGAAAGTATCGCTTCAAGATCCAAAATCCTGCAGAACAGATGGCTTGAATAGCCCTGGGTCTAGAAACGCCTGCTGCCTCGTTGAACGCTGGAAGTTAAGTGAGGTCACTGAACAATTCTAGGTTAAAACTTAAAAATGTGCTGTTAACAGGATGTGAGAGAGAAGAGAAACGCCAGAGAGAGGTGGAGAGTGATAAAGCGAATTTAGGGCGACACCAACTTCCGGCAAGATCTGCCGATCGATTCTAAAAGAGGCCGGTTCACACACTGGCGGCGACACGGAATGAAGTCTTTAGAGCCATGCCCATTCAATTGCAGATACTCCAAGCCAAGAGAAATGAAACAGATGCACCCAAATTCAGTTTTACATAAGAAGCCAATTCGTAAATCCTACAATTCATTAAAAATTATTTAAAGAAAACCCAAGTCCTAAGATATCCCTGCCATTCTCGGAGCAAATGGCCATTGAAGTTTGGGTTGCCTAATATTATTGCCCAAACATGTTTCAGAAGAAGAATATTAACCTAGAAAATTCATTAGTCGATTTGTCAAGTTATCATAACAGAGAAATATATTAATTGGATTACCTAATGAAACACTAGAATAAGTCTCTGATAGTGTATTCCAGGGAGATATGTGATTTAAAACAGGGGGATAATGTAGCCTGCTTCGTCAAAGACAACGAAAACAGAGGTTGTTGACCTAAGGTAAGTATTTACTTTATACAGGGAAACAAACATCGCTTTAAGAAGGCAAAATTCAATTTTCTTTTAAAGACACAATACAAGTCAGACATGTGATATAAGGCATTAGATTACAATAGTTCATTTGTGACAAAATCGGATTGTCACACGATCCCGGAATTTATGATAAAATTTGGTTTTATTTGGATGCAAAGCAGTAGATGCCACAAAAAGCCACAGGGTAGGTGGAAATTTTAGTTTGGTTGGCAAACGACTTTGTAATTTCGATATTTTTTTTTTTTTTGAGTAAATTGGATTTGTTCCTGATCCTTCGATTAGGCCGTATTTGGCGGTATAATTGACCGTATTTGACGGTAATGAGTAACAAAAATACTAAAGCGAGTCTTGACCATGTCTAGTGTTCATTTCAAAAACTTGCTATTTCAGTAATGGTCATCTTTTTGCACTAAAACACAAAATCAAGATGTAAAAAAAAAGTTCCATTTAAAATGTTTTAGATTAAATTAAACCGTTTAAATAATACAATCATCAAAAAAATTATAAAAATAATCTTTATTTTTCTAATTCTTAGTTTAGTGTAGTCGTAAAACGCCAACATTTATGTATTTTGTATATTACATTGTGCCGTAAAATTACCTTTACGAGGCAACTTTACGTACCATGGTGCAAACGGCAGCTCTTGTGTCGGAGGCTCGGAGTTCTTGCCTTTAGCAGTTGTACACTTTTTTGATGTCTCGGACGCCATCTATTTTAAATGGTTAAAAAACTTAATACTTTCAAAGCGTTTCAAAATAGGAAAACCGCTTGCTTCTAAAGATGGTAATAGTTCGTCCTGCAGTACAGTGAGTAACAATAAAACGCAGATATGTAAAACAACAATAGGAATTAATTTATTAATATTACCAAACTGGATTTCACCGAATAGATTAAATATTGCAATTAACAAGTAAATTAAATATCGAAATTTAAAAAAATTAAACACTTATGGGCAGACCTGAAGAGTTTTTACTCGCCTGATAACTGGTTATCACCTTTAGTTCATATAATGGGAAAAACAGAATGTTCTAGAACCTTTATACTTGTATGGTCATAATACCTAGATTCTTTGTGAATGTTACCGTGGTGGTATTACAAATTAAAACACTTATTTATAAATATTTTACCACTATTTTAAGACTATTAATGTATTGTGGATGTTTTCTTAAATAAATTAAATTGAATTGAAATGAATGGTTAATTTAAAAGTGAGATTTATGGTGTTAAGGTTATAAAAAATTAAAATTATCACAATACACTGGCCTTAGTTCCCAGATATTCCAAATCCCATGTGGTTTTGTTCAAATTAATGGGCACCCTGCCTCCAGTCTGGAGGACCAGAACAGTACAAGACAGCGCACATACATTACAGGTTACAGACCTATGTGGTCTTTTAACGAAGAGCGAATTCAAAAGTCAAGGTCAAAAGGAATATGAATATATATAACGTCGGTTACATATTCAACAAAAACGCCTCGATAGAAGCAAAAAGAAACTTTTAACAAAAATAAGAAACCCTATAATCCAAACAGCAAATCAGACACCTGGTTTAATTAATTCGAAAAAATACCATACCTCATTGGTTCTCCGGCGCTACCATCTCAAAAAATTATAAAAAGAAATGAGGCCTCATGGCTAATCTAAAAATTAAATTGTCCCCTAACTGTCATGTCAAAAAAAAATGGTACGTTCAGACAATTGACGAAAGTGATCTCAGTTCGACAAAATGACAAAACCAAACCAACTTGACATGTGGAAAACTACTAGCAGTTTACCCTGCATAATATGCAATTTAAAAAGAAATAATGACATGCTAATTTATCGAATGGTGAAATGTGCAATATCATCAATGTTCTAGAGTGAACTAACCAGTGTTCAAATGAAACAAGTCAAGGAACATTATAAGCTAAATGAACTACTGACCGGTTAACATAAACCACCATAACCCCAAATTTTGACAATAAAAACATTAAAATATTCAGATATCTACTTCGTTCGAGTTAATTAAAAAGAAAAGGAAAATTGACTGAAGTATGTACTTAAAATAATATTCATGATAAGACAGTGGCCTGTAAAATATGAATATTTGCATGAAAGCACTAAACTTAAAATCCACAGAAAACATAGAAAGGTAATGCAAACAAATATCTTACGTAAAACCATGTAGCATCCTATAAATATACATCTACAGCAAAAATGAACGCTACATTTACGATGAATCCCCCTCGCTCCCAAAAAAAAAGTTGATTGCTTGGAAATGACCATTAAAAGTGATGAATTATATTTCTTTAAAAAATACATTTATCCAACGATTGAAAAACCTCTTTTGAAAAATGATTATTGTGCTGTAATCTACATAAAACCTAATTAAAAATGAATTACCAAAAGTTTTATTTATATAAAAAAAAATGAATTTTTAAAAGGCAAAATTTGTTTAATGGTGTCAATTACCCTACTATCTAGGCACAGTTAACACAGTGTATCTTTGTTGGTGGGTCATTGATCAACGATCAAGAGACAACGTTATTTACAACTCCCCACCTTTATCTATTATAGCCTTAAAAGTAAATTAAAGCATAATTCGAATTCAAAGTAACGTGCTAGACAGAGACAAAAGATATTTGCAGACTTATCCATTGATTTCGAAGTCATTAGTTTAATCTGTCAACTTTAATTTGTTTTTAAACGTTTTTTGGCATTGAAATTCAATTAAATTCCATAAACTGTTCTTTCCAGAGCCATTTTTACCGTACTTTCAAATTATTGGTAAGTAATTATGGGTGTTTATTATTATGAACTTAGATTTTGTTCTGACCTTTTGGCAAAGAACCACTGTGAATCCGGATTTGTGATATTAATTTAATCCATGACATATTTATTTTAATTTATTTCAAATAAGAGCCCTGAACAGTACTCACATAGTAAATCAGTGAAACCCCTTTTCCTTGTAGACCACAAATTACTGCTCCCTTATTACAATATGCGTACAAACACAGGATAAGGAGTAACAAGTTTGTAGAATTGGAATTACAGCTTTAAGATTACATAGGCCGGCTACAATGCACAATCGAATAAATTAACCCTTTAACCAAATAAGGGTTGGATTTATTCCCAACGACCGTTTTGCAACAAAACAACTTAAAGAGGTGCGATAAATGACACCATTTACTCTTTAATTTTAACCCATTTATAATAGCAGGGCTGAAATATTAATGTACTTAAAACCCTGCATTTTTAATGGGAAATGCTACTCCAAAATATTATTCTATGTTTGTTATGTTGAAACCTATACCTTGTGACAATTCAATTTTGTTACTATTAAGTCAATAGAACTGGCCTATTTATAGTAACGTATATCACATATTCGATTTAAATGTTAGCTTTAAAACTGGTGAAAAGTCCAATGTTTTGTTTTCTGTATAAAACTACATACCAACATTATTTTGATTATCTACTCAAGGTTGGGTCAAACGGGGTTACATTATGCTTATGTTTTCAATAACCTTATTTTCCTGGCATCAACTATCCTGTTATTTTATATACAACAGTATTTTTATGAAAATTTCCTTGTTTTGGTTTTCTATTTTTTTTACCTGTCAGTTTAAGTTCTAAACTCTCTAGGTTAAATTCTTCTTTTTTCCATAGATGTTAATGGCCTGTATATCAAATATCTAAATCCCAACGACCGCTTGTCGAATGTCGAAGATACTGGTTGGCTATTGATTATTTAAGGAAAATTTATAGTGACGCTGCATTGATCATAAAACAATAACTAAATTTAGGTACATCTGTTTTATTTCACGTAGCTTAAATACCTGCAACCGAGTAGTCAGCACCCACTAGACTTATTTCAATATCAACCGCTAGTATTTGAACCGGCCTATTTCGGTTCAAGCAATAGTTCGGTCAGGAAATACTTCGCTGAAATTTGCTTTATCTTCTTCGTGACGTCAGTAGATAAGCTACATATGTTCTAACTCAAAACTCCATAAGAAATAACATGGGAGCCGAAATCTGCAGTTTTCGGGCCATTTTAGGGCGTGGTCACTTGGTCGGCGCGAGCCCCAGACCCGCGGCGGATGAAGCCTCCACAACAGGCGCTGAGCGCGCATGATGATCGAAGGCGATACCGCGAGACCCTATGCATAATTCGCGAGGCTAGCTCAGACAGGTCAGCGACCCCGAGCGGTGGTGACCCGATGGTTACCCGATGATTGCCCGAGGGTATCCGATGCCGGTAATATAGGGACCTATTGGCCTGTGTGGAACCCTCCACTGCTGCCACCTAACCCCCCACACATTATTCTAACCTAACTTTTGTCCCAACGGAACCCAGATCACGTGTTACCCCGATTATATAGTAACATCATTGTAGGGGTGCCACCTAACGGGGAGAGATGTACGTACCTGTTATCTTGAGACCTGTAGCGCCACCTGCTTTTCATATAAGGCATCTTGTTTACCGCGATGGTAGGTATGACGTTGTAAATCAGTTAAAATATTTTAAAATATAATAATAACAGAAAAAAAGTTTTTGTCCTCGGTGGGATTTGAACCATAATCCTCTGGGGCCAAACCTCAAAGCCTTGCAAAATACGCTACGAGAGCATATAGATTAAAACTGCTAAACAATGTTAGACAACGTGAAACCACGGGGGCGCATCCGATTAGATTGCTGGAACAAAAGGTCCTTAGTGGGGTTATGGTGGTGTTTTCTAATGTACAAAATTAGGGTAAACCAGGCTGGACCCTCCAATGTTAATTTTCGGAGGGATTTTTATGACTCATATCTCCGGAACCAATGGGCCTAGGATATTGCGCATGCGAAGTTGGGGTCTATGAAATGGGTTCTTGCGCGTGACACGAAAACGACACCTGTCACCTGTCAATTAAGAACTGTCACCTGTCAGATGTCACCTGTCAAATGTCAAAATCGACAGCTGATGTATGTCACGTATTTAGGGTGACGTCATGAGTCGTTTAAAAAAAGAACCGGGTTGATCGGGCCAATAGGGCCAAAGTTGATATAGCTAATGCCCGAACGGCAGGAGGGTGAAAGATTGCAAATACATATCGCGTGTTTAGGGTGACGTCATGAGTCGTTTAAAAAAAGAACGGGGTTGATCGGACCAATAGGGCCAAAGTTGGTATAGCTAATGCCCTAACGGCAGGGCAGTATGCATGCGCCATAACATGTCATCAATGAACATTGTTAGAGGCCGCGTGGCATGTAATTAGACAACTGGGGATCTAGTATGTCCTTTCGGCAAACAGTATTTTCAGGCGTCATCTATAATTACGTTCGCGCATACTCCCGCTATCTGGGTACTACCTGAACTTATGCAACCAGAAGCCCCTATCAGCAAATATTGCCTTCACCAATTTATTAACAAACCTAAGTGTGGTGATGACGACAAAATGGCGGTAAACCTAGCTTTTATAATGCACTCACCATTTTATCGACAAACCAGTACTAATGGTGTTGCCAAACCAATATTTCCCCTTATTCAACATAAAAATTGTCGAAACGGCAACACCGCCGTTCCAATACTGAAAATTTAAGAAAATACGCTTAGGCCATATTGTAATAGCCGTTCGTACAAAAACACGTATAAAAGATATGCGAAAATGATAAGAAACAAAAATAATATCCCAGACGTTATAGCTCCATAAGCCACACTAATATTGTATCAAGAATATTATTCGATATACAAGATAATAATAAACCAAAACAGCTATATTAGAATAATTTAAGATCAAGAACAAACTTATTACCAACCTCGTATAAAATAATATAAATACTTATGATTATTATTAGGAACTTATTTGATGAAATTGTGGCCTTTCAAGAACACATTTAACATAATGTTATAAACAACTGCGTAAATTATAAGCCACACTGTATGTTTCATGAAGAAGAAAATTATACATTATTGCTGTTAAATATCAATAAGATCTCGTGCTAAAATTATTTAAACAAACGACCAACTATCACTACTAAACACACTGTATTTTCTGCAAACATTCGGTGATGTTAGAGAACCCAACATTTTGACTGGTGACTATGTTTTAAGTTGCAAATATTACCGAAAGACACAATCACAAGCCATTACGTAGGGGCTCAGTATCTGTTTTGTGCGTTGTACAGGTCCCACTGCATGAGGAATTAAGACATAAATGTAATTTATATTTAAATTCCAAGTACTAAAGTCTCTAAATATTCTTTTTAAATTTTTGAAAAACCTCTCAGTAACATCTTAAATAGTGTAAAAATATAATTTATATGCTCCAGAACTAAATATATTATACCAACAAGAACAAACTTATTACCAACCCCGTATAAAATAATACTTATGATTACTATTAGGAACTTATCGACAGGGTGATTAGAATTTAGCCTAATAATACCAAAACGCAGCTATTAAACTTCCCGAGAGCCAGAAGTAAATTTCGTCAAACCAAACTGCAAGCCAAAAATCTAAACCTCAGCTGGACCAGACAGCGATATTTGATATTAGAGGACATCACGAAACTCTTTTTACCATTACACAAGATATCCAAGACAGTGCGTTTTTGGTTTTCAAGAGATGTACTGACAAAAATAATCTACATCGTAACACTAAAATTTACCACATGATTACAAAAACATGCTTATTTACAAAATATGAATAGAAGATAAATACAAAATCATATACAAGGTATTAGTTGACATAATAACCATTATAACGACAATATAATTAACATCAATCAAAGATAGTTAAATAATATGGTATATTTTATATCAAGGAATGCTAAAAATTTTTTATATTTTATAGTCTGCATATGAGGGAAAATAAAAGTTCACATAAAAAAGACAGTTATCACTAACCTCGTATATATACTACATTTGGACATAAAAAACCAGTGCAAAAAATAAAATGGCATATCGTCAAGTTTAAAAGACCCTGTATAATAATATTTGGAGTACAGTGTACTACTTAAATATATAAAACAAAAAATATTTTCAGATTAAAAATTATAAAATAAGCCATTCATTTTCCTGCAATTATAAATTTGAAGACCGGTAAATCCTGAGAAGGTCAAAAGCAGCATACACGAGTCAAAGGTCAAAGCAGTACCATTTTACTAATTCATCAACAGTAATCTGATATACTTACTTACAAAGTCAATTTTTAGGATTACTGTTCTGTTAGTCGTCTCTTTTGGGAACCCTGTATGGAAATTGAAATAAATAATTAGGATCCGTCTATTTAATAAATAAACAAGTTCTCATTAATAAATAATTACGAACAAAATATTATACTAAACCTTTACCTATATAGGCACAATCTAGCTATGAGTTAAGTGTCCAAGTTTCCCCATTTTAAAAATGTATTAAAATATAAATAATTGCATTTTTATCCGCTTTATTACAGATATTAAACATGAAAATATTGTTTAAAGAAAAACCACATATTGAAAGGTCAAAAATTAACATGAATAAAGCATTATCTAAACAAGACTCGCAGGTAACTGACGATCTGCATGACGATGTTACATTTTTAATTATTATAAACAATTTTAAATTATTTCTTCTTCTTATACAGAGCCAGAGAAAAGCACTTGTCTATCTAAGAAATAAAATAAATTAAAAATATGTTGGAAACACTACATTAGGAATATACCATGAAAAATATATATCTATCTTAAAAAATAAACAGTGTACTACTTAAATATATAAAACAAAAAATATTTTCAGATTAAAAATTATAAAATAAGCCATTCATTTTCCTGCAATTATAAATTCGAAGACCGGTAAATCCTAAGAAGGTCAAAAGCACCCTACACGAGTCAAAGGTCAAAGCAGTACCATTTTACTAATTCATCAACAGTAATCTGATATACTTACTTACAAAGTCAATTTTTAGGATTACTGATTACTGTTCTGTTAGTCGTCTCTTTTGGGAACCCCGTATGGAAATTGAAATAAATAAAAAAATTGATTTTTTATTAATATCTAAATGATCCTTTTATCAATTTTGTTAAAATCTGGCAGGGTTATTCATTGTAATAAGAAGTTGGCACTAACTAAAAGAAAATTATAAGTTCCAGTGGCGTCTCGGGGGCAGTGTCACGAATAATATTGACAAAAAAAATGTATGCTACTGAGTTTTTTGAAAAATTTAAATTTTTTCAGATTGGGCATCTACAAATACAACTTTTTTGTCTCTTAATATCTATTCGTATATAACTTCCTTTTCGAGGAAAAAATAAAAACGACTTCATTGCATGACGGATAATTGTTAAAATAAAATCAAGTTAACTTTGATCATTCTCGTGAAAAATATATAGAAATTTGAAACTTGATTATTTTGTCTAACTGACGGACGCTTTAAAGCAGGTTAAAGGGTGAACAGGTGAAACGGGTATCCATCTATCAGGTATTAATCTTACGGTAGACGAACATTTTCCGAATTTAAAACTGAAGAAAAAAGGTGTTTTTGAATTAAAAATCCAACAGTTTAGATCAAAATTTATATGAGAAATCGGATAAGCTCATTAAAAATACGGCATCTCATTTAAAAAAATATCAAAGTGACCCCTAGTACTTTTGTTTGATGTTCAATTGTTTCTTGCTGAAGATATTCGAATTCGCGGGAGAAAATGACTTAAGATGGCTATTTCAGTTTTTTATAAAAGTACAGGAAAAGTCAAAAAATCGCCTTGTCTAGTCTTGGTTGGATAACCCTGTACAATGTTAACCTGAACACCCCTGTTTAACAGGCCCTGTTTAACAGACCCTGTTGACCTCTCTGTTACAGAAAACAACCCCGATAAGGAAACAAAAACGTTTGAGCTACGTGGGAAATAAATAAAAGCAGGCTTGTTGAAAAATTTAAATATTTATTAAGGTAAAGCTTAGTCTAAAAATATAGTACTTTGCAAAAATTATACAGTAAGCAATGAAAGTATCATTCAAAATTTTCAATAAACATTCAAGGATATCCAAGTATGTATATTATTTATTAACACAGTTGTATGTAACAATATCCAAAAAAAACTAAGGTTTACTAGAACACATTGTATACAGCATGGTAGAAATACTTTACATATTTCATATTCTAATGTGATAAAAGAATAAAACATAATTATAGTTTAAAGTCAAGCCTATAAATATTATTCTCAAAAGAAAAGGTAGGTACCTTGCTCTGTACAAAAAGTAATTAGAAGTGCTAATATTCAATCAAGAAAATACTATGGTAAGTTATGGATACCGATATAGGTTCATAAAAATAAATAATAAAAAAAGACAACAGGCTGTTATTTTAAGTTATATAAAGATGTAGAATATTTCCTTAAAGAGAAAACTCTTGTCAATTTTTCACAAGAAACAATAAACAATTTAATAAAATGTAAACACCTGTATAAATTGAGGAAAAAATTAAACTAAAATATGTATCGATAATAAAAACATTTAAAAAATGTGTGTGTAATAAGATAAGTTACCTATCTATAGCGAACAAATATTGAACGTTTCGAACCCCAGAACTAACCCTGTATATACATTTACAAACATCGAAAATTAAGCAGGTTAAATAAACTAAAAATGTACCTTGTGGGAATTCACAGTACTGTAGAGAAACAGTAAAAATCCAATTCAACACATGGAAAGTGGTCATTTTAAAATATATTCTGCACTTGGCATATAATTAATTCGATTATGACATTTGTAAAAATACCCGATACTCCTAAACTTTTGCATAAAATAGATGTAATTTTAGATAGCCTTGATATTAAAATGCATATAGTTTGAATACCGAAACAGCAGAAATTTTAGAGTAACGAGAAATATTATAAACATATTTAAATTATGCGTAGATCAGAGAGAAATGTATGTATCTACCAAAAACGAAATTGTATTAATTTATTCTATAAAAGACAACGTGCATACGGGGGAAGCTAATAAAAAAGTCATTTTTATTTTATTACATTTTTTCCAAAAACTATTTAGCTAAATTATTAAAATTTAATACACAATGACGCCTAATTATGTTGATACATTGTTAACAAAACTGGTGTTTTTCTAGTCACCCGTTTCTGATATAGGTACATTTTGATATTTGATTATTAGTAATTATATAAAACGATAGGTAAAGTCGATACAAGCACGGCTTTTTAAAACGAAGAGGGTTAAACATTTAATATTTATCAAATGTAAGATACAAAAAAAAATTAAAGTTCTGCTTGCAACCTAGAATATAAAGCTAAAAAGCCAAATTTTTGTCAGATAAACGCTACGTTATACGTTAAGGTACCGTTCAAATGAAGGAAATGAAAAGTTTGCCAATTTTGCAGAAATTTTATATCTACGAAAACATGGATCGGGGAAGCTTCTATGACCGCTAGGGGGCGTAAGAGAACTTTCAAAATAGAAATGCCGATTTTCTCTTGATTTTTCTTAATAAAAATATGTTAAAAATATAAGCATTGTATTCTTCATAAAATTATGCAACTTTATGTTAGGAATCGTTTTTTTCTATTTTCAATAATAAAGTGGTGGGAAAAGGTCAAACTTTTTTTTCTTTCAAACGCTGATATCTCTGCTTTGGATAAACCGATTTTATTCAACTTGGTCTTGAAAAAAAGCCCTTCTTTTCCTCTACACTTAGATCTATTAACTATACCATATTGATTCTGATGGTGGCCACTAGATGGCGTTTTTCTATAATTCCTCAATGAATAAGGATTTTCTCAAAAAAATCAAATGTTATGATATGGTTTTCTCATCATATTTTATTTTAGGCTTATAAAGGCTATTAAATAGTGGAATAAAAAATCTAGGTCCGTATTTAAATAATAATTGGAGAGTTCACCATCATAGGGCCCTCCAATGTTAATTTTCGGAGGGATTTTTTCAACAGACCCTGTTCAACGGACCCTGTTGACCTGAACAGCCCTGTTCAACAGACCCTGTTCAACGGACCCTGTTGACCTGAACAGCCCTGTTCAACAGACCCTGTTCAACGGACCCTGTTGACCTGAACAGCCCTGTTCAACAGACCCTGTTCAACGGACCCTGTTGACCTGAACAGCCCTGTTCAACGGACCAACAGGGTCATAGAAGCTTCCCCGATCCATGTTTTCGTAGATATAAAATTTCTGCAAAATTGGCAAACTTTTCATTTCCTTCATTTGAACGGTACCTTAACGTATAACGTAGCGTTTATCTGACAAAAATTTGGCTTTTTAGCTTTATATTCTAGGTTGCAAGCAGAACTTTAATTTTTTTTTGTATCTTACATTTGATAAATATTAAATGTTTAACCCTCTTCGTTTTAAAAAGCCGTGCTTGTATCGACTTTACCTATCGTTTTATATAATTACTAATAATCAAATATCAAAATGTACCTATATCAGAAACGGGTGACTAGAAAAACACCAGTTTTGTTAACAATGTATCAACATAATTAGGCGTCATTGTGTATTAAATTTTAATAATTTAGCTAAATAGTTTTTGGAAAAAATGTAATAAAATAAAAATGACTTTTTTATTAGCTTCCCCCGTATGCACGTTGTCTTTTATAGAATAAATTAATACAATTTCGTTTTTGGTAGATACATACATTTCTCTCTGATCTACGCATAATTTAAATATGTTTATAATATTTCTCGTTACTCTAAAATTTCTGCTGTTTCGGTATTCAAACTATATGCATTTTAATATCAAGGCTATCTAAAATTACATCTATTTTATGCAAAAGTTTAGGAGTATCGGGTATTTTTACAAATGTCATAATCGAATTAATTATATGCCAAGTGCAGAATATATTTTAAAATGACCACTTTCCATGTGTTGAATTGGATTTTTACTGTTTCTCTACAGTACTGTGAATTCCCACAAGGTACATTTTTAGTTTATTTAACCTGCTTAATTTTCGATGTTTGTAAATGTATATACAGGGTTAGTTCTGGGGTTCGAAACGTTCAATATTTGTTCGCTATAGATAGGTAACTTATCTTATTACACACACATTTTTTAAATGTTTTTATTATCGATACATATTTTAGTTTAATTTTTTCCTCAATTTATACAGGTGTTTACATTTTATTAAATTGTTTATTGTTTCTTGTGAAAAATTGACAAGAGTTTTCTCTTTAAGGAAATATTCTACATCTTTATATAACTTAAAATAACAGCCTGTTGTCTTTTTTTATTATTTATTTTTATGAACCTATATCGGTATCCATAACTTACCATAGTATTTTCTTGATTGAATATTAGCACTTCTAATTACTTTTTGTACAGAGCAAGGTACCTACCTTTTCTTTTGAGAATAATATTTATAGGCTTGACTTTAAACTATAATTATGTTTTATTCTTTTATCACATTAGAATATGAAATATGTAAAGTATTTCTACCATGCTGTATACAATGTGTTCTAGTAAACCTTAGTTTTTTTTGGATATTGTTACATACAACTGTGTTAATAAATAATATACATACTTGGATATCCTTGAATGTTTATTGAAAATTTTGAATGATACTTTCATTGCTTACTGTATAATTTTTGCAAAGTACTATATTTTTAGACTAAGCTTTACCTTAATAAATATTTAAATTTTTCAACAAGCCTGCTTTTATTTATTTCCCACGTAGCTCAAACGTTTTTGTTTCCTTATCGGGGTTGTTTTCTGTAACAGAGAGGTCAACAGGGTCTGTTAAACAGGGCCTGTTAAACAGGGGTGTTCAGGTTAACATTGTACAGGGTTATCCAACCAAGACTAGACAAGGCGATTTTTTGACTTTTCCTGTACTTTTATAAAAAACTGAAATAGCCATCTTAAGTCATTTTCTCCCGCGAATTCGAATATCTTCAGCAAGAAACAATTGAACATCAAACAAAAGTACTAGGGGTCACTTTGATATTTTTTTAAATGAGATGCCGTATTTTTAATGAGCTTATCCGATTTCTCATATAAATTTTGATCTAAACTGTTGGATTTTTAATTCAAAAACACCTTTTTTCTTCAGTTTTAAATTCGGAAAATGTTCGTCTACCGTAAGATTAATACCTGATAGATGGATACCCGTTTCACCTGTTCACCCTTTAACCTGCTTTAAAGCGTCCGTCAGTTAGACAAAATAATCAAGTTTCAAATTTCTATATATTTTTCACGAGAATGATCAAAGTTAACTTGATTTTATTTTAACAATTATCCGTCATGCAATGAAGTCGTTTTTATTTTTTCCTCGAAAAGGAAGTTATATACGAATAGATATTAAGAGACAAAAAAGTTGTATTTGTAGATGCCCAATCTGAAAAAATTTAAATTTTTCAAAAAACTCAGTAGCATACATTTTTTTTGTCACTATTATTCGTGACACTGCCCCCGAGACGCCACTGGAACTTATAATTTTCTTTTAGTTAGTGCCAACTTCTTATTACAATGAATAACCCTGCCAGATTTTAACAAAATTGATAAAAGGATCATTTAGATATTAATAAAAAATCAATTTTTTTATTTATTTCAATTTCCATACGGGGTTCCCAAAAGAGACGACTAACAGAACAGTAATCAGTAATCCTAAAAATTGACTTTGTAAGTAAGTATATCAGATTACTGTTGATGAATTAGTAAAATGGTACTGCTTTGACCTTTGACTCGTGTAGGGTGCTTTTGACCTTCTTAGGATTTACCGGTCTTCGAATTTATAATTGCAGGAAAATGAATGGCTTATTTTATAATTTTTAATCTGAAAATATTTTTTGTTTTATATATTTAAGTAGTACACTGTTTATTTTTTAAGATAGATATATATTTTTCATGGTATATTCCTAATGTAGTGTTTCCAACATATTTTTAATTTATTTTATTTCTTAGATAGACAAGTGCTTTTCTCTGGCTCTGTATAAGAAGAAGAAATAATTTAAAATTGTTTATAATAATTAAAAATGTAACATCGTCATGCAGATCGTCAGTTACCTGCGAGTCTTGTTTAGATAATGCTTTATTCATGTTAATTTTTGACCTTTCAATATGTGGTTTTTCTTTAAACAATATTTTCATGTTTAATATCTGTAATAAAGCGGATAAAAATGCAATTATTTATATTTTAATACATTTTTAAAATGGGGAAACTTGGACACTTAACTCATAGCTAGATTGTGCCTATATAGGTAAAGGTTTAGTATAATATTTTGTTCGTAATTATTTATTAATGAGAACTTGTTTATTTATTAAATAGACGGATCCTAATTATTTATTTCAATTTCCATACAGGGTTCCCAAAAGAGACGACTAACAGAACAGTAATCCTAAAAATTGACTTTGTAAGTAAGTATATCAGATTACTGTTGATGAATTAGTAAAATGGTACTGCTTTGACCTTTGACTCGTGTATGCTGCTTTTGACCTTCTCAGGATTTACCGGTCTTCAAATTTATAATTGCAGGAAAATGAATGGCTTATTTTATAATTTTTAATCTGAAAATATTTTTTGTTTTATATATTTAAGTAGTACACTGTACTCCAAATATTATTATACAGGGTCTTTTAAACTTGACGATATGCCATTTTATTTTTTGCACTGGTTTTTTATGTCCAAATGTAGTATATATACGAGGTTAGTGATAACTGTCTTTTTTATGTGAACTTTTATTTTCCCTCATATGCAGACTATAAAATATAAAAAATTTTTAGCATTCCTTGATATAAAATATACCATATTATTTAACTATCTTTGATTGATGTTAATTATATTGTCGTTATAATGGTTATTATGTCAACTAATACCTTGTATATGATTTTGTATTTATCTTCTATTCATATTTTGTAAATAAGCATGTTTTCGTAATCATGTGGTAAATTTTAGTGTTACGATGTAGATTATTTTTGTCAGTACATCTCTTGAAAACCAAAAACGCACTGTCTTGGATATCTTGTGTAATGGTAAAAAGAGTTTCGTGATGTCCTCTAATATCAAATATCGCTGTCTGGTCCAGCTGAGGTTTAGATTTTTGGCTTGCAGTTTGGTTTGACGAAATTTACTTCTGGCTCTCGGGAAGTTTAATAGCTGCGTTTTGGTATTATTAGGCTAAATTCTAATCACCCTGTCGATAAGTTCCTAATAGTAATCATAAGTATTATTTTATACGGGGTTGGTAATAAGTTTGTTCTTGTTGGTATAATATATTTAGTTCTGGAGCATATAAATTATATTTTTACACTATTTAAGATGTTACTGAGAGGTTTTTCAAAAATTTAAAAAGAATATTTAGAGACTTTAGTACTTGGAATTTAAATATAAATTACATTTATGTCTTAATTCCTCATGCAGTGGGACCTGTACAACGCACAAAACAGATACTGAGCCCCTACGTAATGGCTTGTGATTGTGTCTTTCGGTAATATTTGCAACTTAAAACATAGTCACCAGTCAAAATGTTGGGTTCTCTAACATCACCGAATGTTTGCAGAAAATACAGTGTGTTTAGTAGTGATAGTTGGTCGTTTGTTTAAATAATTTTAGCACGAGATCTTATTGATATTTAACAGCAATAATGTATAATTTTCTTCTTCATGAAACATACAGTGTGGCTTATAATTTACGCAGTTGTTTATAACATTATGTTAAATGTGTTCTTGAAAGGCCACAATTTCATCAAATAAGTTCCTAATAATAATCATAAGTATTTATATTATTTTATACGAGGTTGGTAATAAGTTTGTTCTTGATCTTAAATTATTCTAATATAGCTGTTTTGGTTTATTATTATCTTGTATATCGAATAATATTCTTGATACAATATTAGTGTGGCTTATGGAGCTATAACGTCTGGGATATTATTTTTGTTTCTTATCATTTTCGCATATCTTTTATACGTGTTTTTGTACGAACGGCTATTACAATATGGCCTAAGCGTATTTTCTTAAATTTTCAGTATTGGAACGGCGGTGTTGCCGTTTCGACAATTTTTATGTTGAATAAGGGGAAATATTGGTTTGGCAACACCATTAGTACTGGTTTGTCGATAAAATGGTGAGTGCATTATAAAAGCTAGGTTTACCGCCATTTTGTCGTCATCACCACACTTAGGTTTGTTAATAAATTGGTGAAGGCAATATTTGCTGATAGGGGCTTCTGGTTGCATAAGTTCAGGTAGTACCCAGATAGCGGGAGTATGCGCGAACGTAATTATAGATGACGCCTGAAAATACTGTTTGCCGAAAGGACATACTAGATCCCCAGTTGTCTAATTACATGCCACGCGGCCTCTAACAATGTTCATTGATGACATGTTATGGCGCATGCATACTGCCCTGCCGTTAGGGCATTAGCTATACCAACTTTGGCCCTATTGGTCCGATCAACCCCGTTCTTTTTTTAAACGACTCATGACGTCACCCTAAACACGCGATATGTATTTGCAATCTTTCACCCTCCTGCCGTTCGGGCATTAGCTATATCAACTTTGGCCCTATTGGCCCGATCAACCCGGTTCTTTTTTTAAACGACTCATGACGTCACCCTAAACACGTGACATACATCAGCTGTCGATTTTGACATTTGACAGGTGACATCTGACAGGTGACAGTTCTTAATTGACAGGTGACAGGTGTCGTTTTCGTGTCACGCGCAAGAACCCATTTCATAGACCCCAACTTCGCATGCGCAATATCCTAGGCCCATTGGTTCCGGAGATATGAGTCATAAAAATCCCTCCGAAAATTAACATTGGAGGGTCCAGCCTGGTTTACCCTAATTTTGTACATTAGAAAACACCACCATAACCCCACTAAGGACCTTTTGTTCCAGCAATCTAATCGGATGCGCCCCCGTGGTTTCACGTTGTCTAACATTGTTTAGCAGTTTTAATCTATATGCTCTCGTAGCGTATTTTGCAAGGCTTTGAGGTTTGGCCCCAGAGGATTATGGTTCAAATCCCACCGAGGACAAAAACTTTTTTTCTGTTATTATTATATTTTAAAATATTTTAACTGATTTACAACGTCATACCTACCATCGCGGTAAACAAGATGCCTTATATGAAAAGCAGGTGGCGCTACAGGTCTCAAGATAACAGGTACGTACATCTCTCCCCGTTAGGTGGCACCCCTACAATGATGTTACTATATAATCGGGGTAACACGTGATCTGGGTTCCGTTGGGACAAAAGTTAGGTTAGAATAATGTGTGGGGGGTTAGGTGGCAGCAGTGGAGGGTTCCACACAGGCCAATAGGTCCCTATATTACCGGCATCGGATACCCTCGGGCAATCATCGGGTAACCATCGGGTCACCACCGCTCGGGGTCGCTGACCTGTCTGAGCTAGCCTCGCGAATTATGCATAGGGTCTCGCGGTATCGCCTTCGATCATCATGCGCGCTCAGCGCCTGTTGTGGAGGCTTCATCCGCCGCGGGTCTGGGGCTCGCGCCGACCAAGTGACCACGCCCTAAAATGGCCCGAAAACTGCAGATTTCGGCTCCCATGTTATTTCTTATGGAGTTTTGAGTTAGAACATATGTAGCTTATCTACTGACGTCCCCACCTTTCTGTGGCATTGTTGAGGGGTGACATCTTTTACTTGCTTACTCGACTTTTAGCGGCTGGAGTTGGAACAGATTTTTTCAATCCAGAACTATTCCAGTCATCCCCCTAGGATTGGGGATTGAAAGGCCATATTTCCTGTCGCCCATACCGCAGCTTGGCGGTGTTGTTGATATGTTTGAATTTGCTGTTCCTTGGGAGGCAGGACAATCGCCTAGGTGGATTTTTGCTGTATACTTCGCTGTCAAGAGGTAAGTTTTGCATTCCATGCTGGTTTTCTGTGTCATTCCGTCAACTTTGTCCTAAAGTGCCTTCTGGGGCTCTATTTTATTCAAGTCCAGTCACCAAGACCTAGAGGGGCCAAATATTTAGGAGCGGGTGATGGTAGATTCGGTCTCAGCAGGTAGCAGATTAAATTAAAAATTTTATAACCATTTATTGGTAGGTACATACCTTCCTAACCAAAGTTCTACGATACGGAGGTGCTTAATCTCTTTCGTAGAAAATAGTAGTAATTAGTAAATGAATAATATAAATACCTGAAATGGATTGAAATATTTATCATTCGGTTGCGTATTTTCTTAAATAATAATGTATTAATATTATTTTGAGTGAAAAAGGAAACCACATAGTAGCTATAAATAACTAAGTTAAGAACAATTTTCAGGAAGTTTTAAAAGTGGCGAAAAGCGGTGGATAAATAAAAAGTGTAGATCTTATTTGCTTAGTATGGATGAAGTGGACAATGTAACTGTTACAAAGCATGTAAAGGAGCATTGCCACAATGGAAATGTAGAACAGTTGAACCGTCAAATTGTAAGCACTTCTTACAAACGAAAGGCTATTGATGATTTATTGGAGAAGCCTGCAAAAATCATCCGCCGGGAGCTGCAAGACAATCTGCCTTCAATGATCAATACGTCAGACGTTGCGTTAGTAAAGAAGAATTTGTACAATGCTCATCGAAATCTGCTTCCACAATTGTCAACTAGTGTTCAACAAACTTTTGACATTCTGGCGAAGATCAACATTGAAACATATAGGGGTAAAATTTTTTATTTTTTAATGATGCAGCTTATGAAATCGCTGTATTTTCTTGTAAATCAAACATTGAATTTATCGGAAAAGTCAGACGAATATATTTAGATGGCACATTTAACTACTGTCCACTATTTTTTCACCAGTTTTTTACAATACACGGGTTTTATAACGGCCACTATATGTAGTGAAACGTACCAAAAATTATTAATATTGTAATAGAAATCTGCATCAAAAATAGTGTTAAATTAGACATTTCTGAAATTGTAATCGATTTTGAAAAAGGTATCCATAAGGCGGTTCAACAAGTTTGGCCACTAGCTCAAATAATCGGATGTCAATTTCATCTTTTGCAGTCATGGTATAGAAAAATTCAGCAAATTGGTTTAATATCTGCCTACAAAAATGAAAGATCCGATGCGGTGCGATGGCCAAAAATGACTTTTGCCCTTACTTTCTTAAATCCTGTAGAAATCAGTGATTGTTTTGAATTCGATCTGCTCTCAATAGCACCAGACGTTGAGAATATTCAAATGTACTTCGATTATTTGATAGATAATTACATATCAGAGGAGTCACTATTTTCTTCTTCACTTTGGTCTAAAAACTCAGCAGAACTTACACGGACTGCGAATACATGCGAATCTTTCCATAGACACTTTAACGATTCGTTTTACAAGTCTCATCCAAACATTTTTGTTTTTATTAATAAACTTAAAGAGTTTCAAATCAAAACCTATGTAAAATTACAAAGTGTACATTTGAATGCTAAAAAACCAATACTATAGTTAAAGATCGTCAAAAAATTATTACAAAAATGATTGAATCATATACGAAAAACGAAATAAGTCGTATGCATTTTATTAACTGTGTCTTATTTCACTGTGACGTTTAAATATTAGGTATGCAATATGTACTTAAGTAAATATTTTAATTTTTTTTAATAAAACAATAATTATTCAATATTACAGTTTTATTTTACTGGTCCCCTCTTAAAATATTT
The DNA here is from genome assembly GCA_963920685.1 of Polydrusus tereticollis. NCBI lineage: Eukaryota > Metazoa > Arthropoda > Insecta > Coleoptera > Curculionidae > Polydrusus > Polydrusus tereticollis. The sequence continues at coordinate 94,154,692 of OY987329.1, forward strand.
TGCCCAGGACCGAATTTATCTATGCAGTTTCAGGTAAAAACAAAATTTGGGACCGAATTTAACCGTTATTTTAGACCCCTTTTTTCCTGGGAGGGAATTTGTCTATTCCCTTACGAGCTACCCAGCATCAGTGTTGAACCCCCCCCCCCCCCAATTTGCATTAGGACCCTAGAAGCTCTTACTAGGTGAGTGTAATTCATTTGTATCTTTTCATTCCCTGTATATTCGTGCAAAATCCCGTAATGAAACAAACCATGCTTTTCCCAGGTAAATGTGTTTTCTTGAATGTATGGCCGAGTGCTTAAAGGCCTCATCAGCCAAACTTTTGATATACCTTATTACCTTTTGATCACTATATGAAGCCACTGGCCACCTGCAGCCCGCAGGCTGTCCTAAAGTACTATAATGACAGTAAAAGCACTTTTAAATGAAGAATTTCTATTTTCCTTTTAGTTTGGTGTATACTGTCAATTTATTGTAATATTTGATTGGAATTTCATAATTAATTGATTGGTCATGACCTTGAAATTTTGGAAGAGTGTTTACAGCTCCAGTGGCATTGCTTTAGTTTTTATTAATTTTTATAAAGGGTCCACTACTGGGTCCAGCTTGTTTCATTCATTAGCTTGTTTCATTCACTCTGTTTAATTAACTTTGTTTTATTTAGCACAAGTTTTACTTATAGTCCAGTATTGCATGACATTTCAATTCATGCCTTATCTGGTGACATATCTTATTCTTTAATTAATTTAATTACCATGTTTGTTTTACCAATAACTGTTACTTTCTACTGCGTTGCATAACTTTTTTGAACAGATTTAAGGTGGTCCAGTGTCATGTAGTGTGACAGTTACCGGCGAATTTTAAATTCTTTTGTTGTATATCGCGAATGCAATAATTAGCGCATTTTTTTTACTATGAGTCTATCAATATTCTATGGTAGTAGTAATAGTAGTAGAAGTGACAAGATTTATTTTAGCAATGCTGCTACAATATTATAAATTCTAGTTTTTTTAACAATAATTAAAACATTTAAAATCACAATTTTATGCACCAAAAATATTTTTAAATAAATTTTATCAGATATTTTGTTTTCTAAGTAATGATATTTTTGAGGATTTTTTAAATTTACTTAAGGAATTTTGTTTCTTAATTAAAGAATCTAAATTATTATATTCGTGAAGTCCTTTAAAAAAAAAATTTATATGTCAAATTTTTTGTCACTTTCCCTAAACAAAAATTTTGATTGTTTCTGGTTTGATAGTTATGATTTTCAAAGTTTTGCGTTATAAAGTCTTTTAAAACAGATGGTAATAAATTATTTTGAATTTTATAAATAAAAATACAAACTAGGAAAAATATTAGATTTCTTATATTCAACAATTTAAGTTTATTTAACATATAATTTATCCTTGCGTATTTATCAACATTTAATATTATTCTCATGGCCTTATTTTGTAAAATTTGAAGTCTACTAAAAATTCCTTCATTTGCAGTATATAAAATTGTAGAGCAATACAAATAATGAGGTAAAATTATTGTGTTATATATTGTTTTTCTTGAAAATAAACTTAAATGTTTACTTACTCTTTTGAAATAATTAATTTTTTTCCCAATTTTAGATATAGTGTTTTAAAAATGAGCATCAAATTTTAATTTAGAATCTATTATTATTCCTAAATATTTAAAAGACTGAACTATTTCTAATTTTTGGTCATCTATAAAAATATTTATATTTTCATAATTTATATTATTTCCTATTGCCATAAATTTCGTTTTAGAAATATTTAATTTTAATTTATTTACTTTTAGCCAGTTTGATACCAATTCAGAATTTAGACTATCTATGCAACTTAAAATATTTTTACCTTTTACGTTTATTAAAGTATCATTAGCAAACATTTGAATATTAATATTTGACAAAATATTTGGCATCGCTTATATATAAAATAAATAATAAAGGACCTAAAATACTTCCTTGTGTACTAAATGTTTCATTTATTTTAGTTATTTGTTGTCGAAAATTTAAATAATTTTTAAACCATTTATATACAGTACCCCTTAAACCATACTGATATAATTTATTTCTTTCAATAGTCTCAAAAGCACGTTTAAAATCCAAAAATTCTGCCAGAATGATCTCATTTTTGTCAACACTTCTCTTCCAATTTTCAATAATATATTGTGCTGCTGTTTCTGTTGAATATATTTTTCTAAAACCTGCTTGAATATTTACTAAAATGTTGTTTTCTTCAATAAAATTTAATATTTGTTCATAAACTGTCTTCTCTAAAAGTTTTTCAATATCCCATAATAAATTTATCGGCCTCATTTCAGTACATTTTTTTGTATTTTTTACTTTTGGTACTGGTGTTATACATGAACATTTTAAATCATCAGGTATTTCTCCATATTTCAAACTTGTATTAATTAATTTAAGTAATATATTTCCAATGGTGGCCTGCTTTTTAAGTGATGTTGTCGCCTCCTGTTGCTATTGCTGTGTAAGCATTTTAACTTTAAGTTCAACATATTTTGACGCTATCCAGACCTAATGCTATTGCTTGTATTGTATAATTAAATAGCTGAGGACTCAGTTTTGCCAGTTATGATTTATATAATATTACATAATGTATTTGCTTACCTTAGTCTTAAAATCAGCTGCCTACAGTGACAACCGGTATTTCTGTGATTTGCAAAACGTATAGAATCATATAACTTAATGTACCGAACTGCTGAAATAATAAGAGCAGCCGCCTAAAACAACAACATTAATTATTCAATTGAGTCAATAATGTATTTACCGCCAGGTAGACGCGCCTCGAAGGTCTAGACGCGCATCGAGACTAGAGATAGATAGAGATAGAGACTAGAACTCACAAGCGAGCTGACTCAAAGAGTTGACTCAGTATAATAAGTCACTGATCTATAGATTACTCAACGCCTCACGGCTTATTTGCTTCCTCGATTTACGCTAGCGCCAGTGATGCCGGGTTTGTTTTTAAAACTACTCAAATCTGGGGAAAATTGGGAAAAACACAATATTCTTTAAGTATAAATTTCTTTATTATAAAAAACCATGATGCAAAGATTATAAATAACTAATCTTTGCACTAGTCAGCTCAGTAGGTGGTATACGTTCACAGCCCTACACCTAATCATGGTTGATGGTAACATTGGTAAGAGATGCATGTGGGCCGGGAACTAGAAGGACAAGCACTTCAGTTCTGCGACAAGCACGATGCATGGGACGTTTGCTGTGACGTTCACGTCAGAAAACGATAACATAACCTGTTTCTTTTCTGCTTTTCTTTATTTTGGTGTGATTATATTAATTTCAGTTTTTTCCTTATTCTCAAAATGGACGATTTAGTTGCTGGAATGGGAATTATCCTATGTACCTTCATAAGCGGTTTTAAAAATGCAAGAACAACAAAGGAGATTCAAAGTGACATCAACAACAACAGGGCTCGTAAAATTTTGGGCAATCATCAGGATTACAGAATAATGAAAACATGGGATTCAGTTCCCGTTTTTGAAAAACTATTAAACAAATTAAAATAATATTTACTAAATATCACCCGACAGACAAGCTTGCTTTTGAATGACTCTCTAAACCTGATACAGATGTTTGTACGACTTTGCGACGGAAAAAGATAAAATTGGTTTATGTTTAGCGGAACGGCAAGACCGATGGTATCTATAAATGATCTTATGGGATCTTGTGATTTAAGCTTGGATCTTCAGACGCAAGCGCAAACGGAACGTCAAGTTTATAAATCCACCTTAATAGTGTTACTTTTTACTCTTAAAAATTAATATTACAAAAAGCATACAATAATATGGGTTAATTTGCAGTTACATTCGGTTTAAACTTATCTTTCTGTGCAGGTATTAAATAAAAATTCGGAACAGGTTGTGTCATAAAACCATTGAAATAATAGAGTATATTGTATATATATATATTGTTTTTATTAGTATTTCAATTATATGTGAATCTGAGGAATCTTGTTGAAAATCTGGCAATTAAATTTAGGAACTAGGTAATGCTGGTTCACGCATAACGGCGCTGTGTGGTGTGTTCACAGAACCAAAAATACGGCACTGGAGCTGTACACACTCTTAAGTTAATTAATTAAAAATTTCAGGGTCAAGACTAATTAGTTATTAATCAAATCTCAGTCATATATCACATCAAATTGACAGTATACAGTAAACTGAAAAGGAAATAGGAGATTATTCATTTGAAAGTGCTTCCTTGTCTCGATTTTAATTTAAGACAGTCTGCAGATTGCAGGTGTGTAGATTTGATACCAGGTACAAATCCAGAGGCAACGGTATTGGCAAAACATCGAGACTTTTGCAATCGACCTAGGCAAGAACATACCCAGAGGTAATACACAAGCAAAGCAAAGTAATAAGCAAAGCAAAGTAATAAACAAATCAAAACAAAGTGAATTACATAATGTGACGTAACGCAATACGAATCAAAATGAAGGGAAAATATCAAACAAATAGCAACTAAATCAAGTAAAATCAGGTAATAATAATCTGTCTGTTATCAGACTTTCAGCAAAGCTAATAAAGTAAGCAAAACAAAGTAACATCGAGGTAAGGTACTAATAGTTAGAGCCGCGGTGACAAAAATGCCTTGGAACTCCCAAACGGATGAGAAGCACGTTCTTTATAGTTCGAGTGTCGTTCTCGAAATCCGTGTTGTCGAGTAGGGGTATGGCGCTCGGCGGTGAGCGGCTATAATATTTTTTCCAAATTTTGACCAGCGGTTTAAAAAAAAACATTTCCCAAACGGATGAAAATTGCTGGAGGGCATCTAGGCAAACCCTAATTACCGGAAAAATATTTTAATCAAAGGGGGGAAAAAAATTTGCTCATTTAAACTTAAAATTAGGCAGCGAGCTAGAGTTCGTGTCTGAGAATATGTAAAACATTTTTTTTGCTCCATGTGTCGCCATCGCTTTATAACAGTTTTTCAAAATTTAAATGGGCAAAATTTGATAAAGTAATTCCAACATGGATGAAAATTTCCACACAGGTTCTTTGACACCTACAGAACATCGAAAAATTATTTTCACCCAAATTTATTGCGGCCAAAACTAGATCTTCCAGAACATGCATGAAAATTTTTACTTACCATTGAATAGTCACTCAACATTTTACCGCCTCTCGGGAGAATTTTATTTTTTTAAATCAGAGACAAATAAGTTTACGAAACTTCCATCTAAATCTCGCAGAAAATTTACGGAGAACTCCGGGATCAAAATCACGCGTGCTGGCGAGGTTTTCTGTTATTTGGCTTAGTTTAGCCAGGCTCATTTTGGATGAAAACTTTTTTTTTTTAATAACATAAATAATAACGATTCATTTTAGTCCGGTTGCATGCATGCGGCCGATTTTTTTTTTAATTTCGAAGTTTGGGTTAATTTAATTGTACTGGAGGTTACGGCAAGGATCAAATCGGATGAAAATATTTTTCCGGTAATTGGGGGGTTGCCTAGATGCCCTCCAGTAATTTTCATCCGTTTGGGAAATGTTTTTTCCTACAAGCGTGCGCGATATACCGTTTTCCCGCACTCGTTTTGGTTCTGAAAGACCCATTTTCCCGCACGGTGCGGGAAAATTTTTCCGGCACGGTGCGGGAAAATTTTTCCCGCACGGAAAATTAAATTTTTAGAAATACTTTGTGGTAGTTTTTCTAACGCTTGTAGAAACAATTTTGATTCTAACTCATGCGGAAAGACACTTTAATAAATAAAATATAAATTTTTATTGAAAGTAAATGAGGTATATTACAGAAACACTAATTTTTGCCGTTTATTTTAAACATTTTTAAAAAAGCTGATTTAAAACGGTTTATTTCAAAAACCCCGTACATAGATGTTAACATGGTAACCACGACACACACATAAAATTTAATTGTCAAAGTGACACCTTACAACATTTCACCGGAGCGTGGCTTTGATTTATAATTTCGTTCAGATTCTGATACAGATGTCTTCCATAGATAATTTCTCGGACGATGAGCTTCCAGAAGATATTCTAGAAGCTGCAAGTGTCGCAAATTTGGATTTGCTACCAAAAAAGTCAATAGTCAGGTATGAAAAACAATACGATAATTTTGTTACTTGGTGTGAAGCGAAAAATGTAAAAGCACCAAGAGAAGAAGTACTTTTGGCATATTTCTTGGAAATGTCTAAACTTTGGAAGCCAAATACTTTATGGTCTCGATATTCCATGTTGAAAAGTGTACTTAAGGTTAAGAAAGATTTAGATATCAGTAAATACTATAAAGTTACTGCGTACATCAAGAGACAAAATGTAGGTTTTCGAGCAAAAAAAGCAAAAGTTTTTACACAAGAAGAGATTGCGAAATTTATGAAAGAAGCACCTGATGAAATTTTCCTTCTAATTAAAGTGGTAACGATTTTTGGACTGGCTGGTGCCTGCCGCCGTGAGGAGCTAACTAAATTTACCATTGACGACATAGACGACAAAGGAGACGTTATAATTGTCACAATAAACGACTCCAAAAACCATTCTGCTAGATCCTTTGTAATAACTAAGGCAGTCAATAATGAAATTTTTCTAAATCTATACAGAAAATATGCAAACTTACGTCCACAGCAAACTCCACACCGCCGATTCTTTTTGAACTACAAACATGGAAAATGCAGTACCCAATGTGTTGGAATTAATACCATAGGAAAAATGCCCTCCAACATTGCAGCTTATATAGGACTCAAAAATCCAGAATTATACACAGGCCACAGTTTTAGACGTTCCTCGGCCACTCTACTTGCTAATTCTGGCGAAGAAATAACAAACATTAAACGTTTAGGAGGATGGAAATCCACGTCTGTTGCCGAAGGCTACCTGGAGGAATCCATCACACACAAAAAAAACATGTCTAACAAAATTCTCAATCTCAATAGTCCATCAAGTTTGAGCTATAATTTAGAAGCAAAAACTCCACAGTTTCCCAGCAGCGCTAACAACAGCTCGATACCTCTTTCTTTGCAACCATCCGCTCATCAGGATCAGTTGGCTTCAATGGCTTCATCCGCAATCAATTTGCATAATGCATCAAATTGTACTTTTAATGTAAATATTAGTTATAATTAGAAATTAAATCTGTGTTTGTTTTTCAGTAAAATTAAATTTTTAGAAATATTTTGTTGTAGTTTTTCCAACGCCTGTAGGAAAAATTTTGATCCTAACTTGTGCGGAAAGACACTTTCCCGCACTCGACTGCTTACCCGAACTCCGCTTCGCGTCGTTCGGGTAACGGCAGTCGCGTGCGGGAAAGTGGCTCTTTCCGCACTTGTTAGGATAATAACTATTTTAAACCGCTGGTCAAAATTTGGAAAAAATATTATAGCCGCTCACCGCCGAGCGCCAGACCCCAACTCGACAACACGGATTTCGAGAACGACACTCGAACTATACAAAAACGTGCTTCTCATCCGTTTGGGAGTTCCAAGGCATTTTTGTTACCGCGGCTCTAACTATAAGGCAACTCTGGGCATATTGGTTTACCGGGGTTCTACGCCAAATGTTGCATGGCTTCAACAAGCAACTAAACTGAATGTCTTGGTACTCGGGGACTTGACGGACTTTTACCGTCACTAATGTTAGGATGTTCATAATACTTTTCAAGCTTCGTTATATCCCATAAAAGTATATATCCAATATAAGATTTTTATCTTCGGCTGCTGCGAACCTAACTAGTTGTTATTTGTTTAATTTTTCTTCCTTGTTTACACTCATTGTTTTAATAAAACTTTTATTACAATATAGAAATAACAAAAAGGAAATCAAAACTGTCCAATCACATCGCCGCAGGACGCCTTGACTGCTCCACCAGTCAGTGCGGAGCTAGAAAATCATTCATTAACTTGTTAAGAAACGTAAATGTAGTATCAGGGTTATGGGTAGAGAGAGAGATCACTTTTACTCGGTAAAAGCCTGATGCATCTCTGCATATTTTTTTCTGCCAACAGAAAAAAAACAGGTGGATAAACTTAAATGTGGAAAATATTTATTAAACAGATCTCAATAATAGGTTTGCAGTTAATTGATGATTGGTTTTGGTGCTGATATGGGGTAGACAAAAATGCTAATGCTGATTGTCGGTCATTCATTGTCAATGTATTTGAATAATAAACAACTTTAGCTTCTAGAATTTCCATCTATTCCCTTATATCCAATTTAACTTAAATTATTCACATAAAAGTTTCCATTTATGCCAGTGTTGGTAAATCCATCTAATATAAGGACGATAGATATCAAACTAAACATTAATGGTAGTTAAGGGTCAACCTTACGGAATCACGACAGCTGCATGGTGTCACAGCACTTAAGCTAAAATCAAAACAACTTCTAGAGAAATATGATAATACGTTTGGAATCTTTAATTATTAATCCAATTCCGCTAACACCGTTCTGCATACATAAAATATACCCACATTTATAGTAAAATTAATCATTATGGTAGAAATAAAAACTACTTATTAAGTTTCATAGTTTCATACTGCGAAATATAACAAGCAGTTTTTATTTCTACCCATAATGGATATACGGTTTTACTAAGAATGTGGCCCAACACAAGTAAATTGTAAAATTATTCGTTTTGTATAGCCTAATTTATAACTTACTTTTTAAAATAGAAAACTTTGCTATTGGGTATCACGATCATATTGAGGGGATCTAGGAAGCCCTTCTTAAAATGAAGCGATAGTTTTTGAAAAGTTTTTCAACATCGGTGTTTCAGTCATTCGTTCTAATTCCATTATTTTTTATGCAAATCTGTCATTATAGAACAAAAATATTAGGTTTTTCTTAGAACTAGCATCCCAAAAATTTCTCTTGCTCGATACTGACTAACTAACCCGTACAAGTTAAAAATATTTGTTTTCCTTGAAATGGAGAAAAACTATGATAAAGTTTGTTTCGTTACAACAGCGTTTTCAAATTGAATTTTAATAAATTGTAACATTTATTATGGTACAGTCGTCATTTCTAGTAGCGTTTTATTTAAACCAACTGAAGGGCACAGGAGTCCAAAAACTCTAATAATGGGATTATCGGGCCAATATATTCTTTTGACCTTGGAAGTTATTATGACAGATCGCAAAGGGGAACAGTTAAGGCAGTCACAAGTTATAGTAGGTTTTAAAAATATATCACTGTGATAAACCAGAGATGAACGGAGTCCAGCTGAAACAGGGGAATAACCGACACAGGCCAATAAGTAAATAAATAAGAAGCGGTTAACTATTTTAAAGTTTTAAACGCTTTATTGCATTTCTTGTTGGCGTCTAGTGCAAGACATTGGTTATATCTTGTCGGTACTTGTAACAGTTATATTTCATTCAGATTATACATTATGTCAAAAATGTTAGGTGATGGTTTAAAACGGCCTATAAGTGATACAAGTGATGAAAATGTATATGCTGGTGACGAAAAATAAACAAAAAGGCGCGAGAGATTCGGTTGCCTTAAAGATGTTGCCAAAAAACTAAGGGCTTCAACATTCGAAACTAGACCTGACTGCCACTGTGAAAGGTACAAGTGTTTTTTACATATTTCTGTTGCTGAAGGAAGTGATTTATTAAGACAATTCAATGATATTTGACTTCAAGATGGTACTAATACGCCGAAAAATAAGGAAGATGTTAGATTAAATAAAAAGTCGTATCGCTGCAAGGTTAGAATAATCAGGGATGGTAGTGCAGTAGAGGTGCCAGTTTGCTTTAAAGGGTTTGAGTAACTGTTTGGAATTAAACCTATCCAGCTACATACAATAAAAACATCTTTAAGAGAAAGTGGCAAGTCTTCAATTGATGGAAAAGGAAAACATACCCATAGGCCTTATAAGGTCACTTAATAAACCCGTAAATCGTTACCACAATTTTTTGGTTCTTTTAAGGGACGTAAAGCACATTACAGCTTGAAGGATTCCCGAAAAGTTTATCTTCCAGAAGAAATGAATGTCAAGAAGCTTCTTGAACTGTTTTTAAACAGACATCCATGAATTGAAATCTCTTACGAAACATTTAGACATATTCTTGTGTCAGAGTTTAACATCGCTTTCGGATATCCTCGGACTGAGACTGAATGACTGGTGTGATGAACAGAAAGCCAAAATCGTCGACCTTGATAGAAAACTTTTAAACCCTGCAAATGATTAGAGAAAATCCAAGTTACACGATGATTATACAAAACTTAAAACTGAAAATACACTACACTTGAAGCAAGCTGATTCGTTTTATGAAAAGAAGAGACTTGCCGAAAGAAAAGCTCAGCAATCAGCAACCGTTGAGGCTATTGCTGCAGACTTTGGGAAAATCTTCCTACACCCAACGTAATCTCGGCTGAGGTATATTTCAGAAGACAGCTCTCATTCTACATTTTTAATGCTCATATTTTATCCAACGGTTCTTTAATCATATACACCTATGACCAAACTATAGCAAAAAAGGGGTCAGATGACGATGACTCAATGTTTCATAACTTTTTTACAGAGCATCTACATCCAGGTGTTCAAAAGCTTTACGTATTTGCTGTGACTCATTTGGAGGTCAAAACAAAAATCATACCATTATTTAATTCCTCCACTACGTAATGGTTAAACTAAAAGATTTGACGTGACAATTACTTACCCAGTGTGTGATTATTCTTTCATGGAGCCGGATACAGATATAGGATTTATCTCTAAGAGTGCAAAAGCTGAGACACCCGATACCTGGAGACAAGCCATTGAGGCGGCCAGGGTTAAACCGAGTCGATTTGTTGTAGTCTCATGTAAACAAGACATGTTTAAAAGCTGGGAAGAATTTTTGTGCTTCTGGTTGTACATGAAGAAGCTTCGTTTTGTTATTAGGCCAGTGAAGTAACTGATTGATTAATAGAACAATCGCGTCAGCCTTGGTTAAAAGCAACAAAAGAACCAAAAGAAAAATCAAACCTACCAGATTTTCAAAAACCTGATCATCTCTACCACGAGGCTATTCCTCTGCCTAAAGAGAAATATACAGACCTCAAAATTCTTATGAGGTTCTGTGATGATGAGGGATCTAAGGAGTACTACAGTCACCTTCTTGCTTCTAATCAGCTCAACCTGCCTGCCCAGTCCCTTCGTAGACCAAGATAACCTAACTGATTTTTAGAAGTTGTTCATTTACTCATATGATAATTTCATAATAAAAAGTTACTAAAGAATTTTTTGTGTTAAGTAATTCAGGGGAAAGCAAGTTAGTCCAGTAATTGGTTGAATAAACCATTTTTTCTTACAATTAAGAATAAAATCTAAAATTAATTAATTTAAGGATAAAAATATTAAGCAATAAAGGAAAGATTAAAATAAAAATCTTTGAGAAGATGTAAAAGGTATTTTGTCATCGTCTTAAAGTTTATTTTGTTTCTCCTGTAAAATTATCTTTTTTGGACTCTGCTGGTTCTTCCGCTGTGCTCTTCCACTGTTCGAGTGCCGGTTATAATGGCGATACGGACGGTTAGAAGGTATTCTCGAGAGTCACCATTTAGTATTCCAAGTGATAGATGGGTCCACTATGCTCTCAGTATTGCCTATACAGAGTGGCAAAGAAGTCGCATATAATGCCTGTAACTTTTGAATTACCTCGTATACGAAAAAGTGACCTTTATGAAAGTCGCTTAGTAAATTATTCCCCACATTTCTACCTGCATAAATTTTTTCTGTCATTTCTGGTTTGGTTGCCATAGGAATTTTTTTGTACATCAAATTTTTATTTATTTAAAATTGTAACAAACTTTAAAATAACAATATAGCCTAGAAGATTAAACAACTGAGCATCGGAATAATAAGCAGGTGAAACATTTTCAGTGAATCAGGTGTTTAAAATAACTACCATTTTCTGCTAAGCAGAGCGCCAGTTGATGCCTGAACCCGTCTACAAGGTTTAAAATGAAGTACTCGGGAATAGCCCGAATTCTAGCACTAATTCTGACTTTTAAGGATTTTAAGTCATTTGGACGGTTAACGTAGACCTTATCCTTTAAGTGTCCCCACGAAAAGAAGTCAAGCGGAGTTAAGTGGGGATCGCGCAGGCCAGTCAATAGCACCTCTTCTGCCTATCCAACGTCCTGGAAATTGTTCGCTTATGTATTGTCTAACATTTGCCTCATAATGCGCAGGTGCCTCACCTTGCTGAAACCATACCTGGTCGTTTATGCCATTATTTACACCCGGTAAAACCATTCTGCAAGAAGGAAGTATGTGACTCTTGAGGAGGTCCAGATATTTTTCGCCATTCAAATTAACGTCTATCAAAAAAGGTCCCACAATATATCTACCAACTATGCCCGCCCAAACATTAACTATTTCGGGCCTTGAGTATGACCTTCCTGGAACCATTGAGTATTCTCAGCAGACCAATAATGATAATTGTAGCTATTAACAATGCCATTTTAACGGAAAGTCGCTACATCCGAGAAAATAATATTTGTTGCAAAGTTATTACCGCTGTTGCGTCTTTCCATCATCAGCTCACAAATTTTAGCTCTTCTATCAAGATCGTCCTCGTTTAACTCGTGCATCAATTTTATCTTGTAGGGATGTAACTTCTCCTGCTTAAACAAATTTTTCACTGACTGATGAGACACATTAAAATTCATTGCCATTGGCCTGCATGATTGTGTTGGATTTTCATGTATTGAGAGCATGATATCCAAAGCATTGTTTTCCTCGGTTCCTGTTTTAGGTCGACCTGATCTAGCGGCTTCCCTAACACTGCCTGTTTCTCAAAATTTCTTTGCCACTCGACACACCGTTGACTGATTTATTGAAGGCCTATTTGGAAATAATTCATTGAAAAGTTGACAATCCTGATCTTGCGATCTCTTTATATTTCCGTAACTGCTCATCATTAAAATTTCAACTCGTTGTTTCTTATTCAGATGAACCATAGTGTAAACAAATTAGAAAACAGACAACAGAAAATTAAACATGAACTCAAAATTAATTTCTCTTCGCTGGCTTAAAAATACCTTGACTCAACTGGTTAGTTCAGGTTAGTTCAGGTTAGTATAAGGTAGGAATAATTATAATTAGGAAGTTTTTCATTTTTGAGCTGTCATTATCTCGAAAACGCTTGCAGACAGGTGAAAATTTGAAATAGAGAAAATTCAGAGTTTTTCCAGTAGAATCCAAATATGCAATCATATGTGGGGTGTTCCATTTAAAAAAAGTAAGTTATTCTCTATGGCAGCCAAACCAGAAATGACAGAAAAAATTCATGCATGTGGAAATGTGGGGAATAATTTACTGAACAACTTTCATAAAGGTCACTTTTTCGTATACGAGGTAATTCAAAAGTTACGGGCATTATGCACGACTTTTTTCCACTCTGTATACAGCGAAAACGGGTTCAGTACACTTTTTAAGTTTTAATAGCCGGTACGGTATAATACGGCTAGTCAGTTTGTAGTCACCAAAATCCAGGAAAGGAAGAGGAAATAAAAATCAATGGTCGTGTTTATCAAAACAAGTTATAGATCAAAAGTATTGTTTCAAGCTCACAATTCATCTCATAAACTTAAAGTAATTCCCTAAGAATTAAAATTAACTCAATTTGTTAAATTTACAACTTGAAATAGTGCAATGAGAATAGGTGCAAATGAAAAACAATAAGCCTACCGAACTATGTATGTGGCAGAAATACTATACTTCTACAAGCAGTGCTGCCAACGGTAAAAAATATGATTATACAAAGCTGCTATAGTCTATCTGATCTTACTTGGAACAGCGCTAAATATGTGGTCTAATCAAAATACTGCATCACGAGTTGAAACAAAATAGTAAAACATATATTGATCCGTACCGGTAGGAGTCAACGTGGACTCAATGCGTGTAATTGGTTCCGGCCCGTCCAACGATCGATCATTGTCAGAAAGAGATAGGCGAGTTCGGCGCGGATGGCGTGGGAGAGACAAAGATAAAAGGTGGCGTGCTTGATGAACGGGCCGGGCTCCTAAGTCGAAAAATCGCAATGCATTTTACCAGTGTTGGCGAGAGTGAGGTGTACGGGAATAAGACTTATTAATTGCGATTTAGTTTACGGTTTTTAGTTTTGTCTAAAGATTTTTTCTGTTGTTTTGTGTTTTTTTTTTGTGTGTGTAATTAGTATCAATTATGGCTATTTGGAGACCTTGGGAAAATGCTCGCACTAATGTGGAGCTTGTAGAACCTATACGTGGAGACTTTTTTCACAAAGATTTGGAGGAGCAGGCACAAAGGATGATATTAAATATTTACGATTGTCTCAAAAACGAAAATAATGGTGCCTCAACAAATCAAGTTGTAAACAGAATTTGTGTCCTGACGAAAATTAGCCGCTCTAGTATCCATAGGGATATAAATAAGGGAGATGTAATTAATCATTCTTTAAGGCGAAACAAAATTGGACAGAAACTTAAAACGTTGATGTCGCTTTCCAAGAACATATTCGCCGAATCATTTACGGGTTTTATGAGGAAAATTTGGTACCAACGTTAGAAATGATCCGAGATAAATTACGAGAATTTCCAAATGACGTCTATAATTACAAATCTTTAGACACGTTGCATTACCTTGTAAAATTGTGTGGTTTTCGGTACAGGAAAATGGATAAGAGAATGATAATAATGGAATCGCAGCGTATTGTTAAACTGCGGCAAGAATTTTTACGTACAGTTAGAAATTTTAGAACCGAAAAAAGAAATCTCATTTACCTTGACGAAACTTGGTTTGACTCACACGATGTTGTGCAATATGGCTGGGTTGACGACAGAGGATTTATTCCAAATTGCTTGTTATTATCCGCCAAAAATATTAAAGAATCAAGTGCTGACTATCATGAGGACATGACAGCCGACCTATTTAAAAAATGGATAGAACAGCAGTTATTACACAATATTCCCCCAAATTCTGTAATTATTATGGACAATGCATCCTATCATTCACGGCAAAAAACCAAAATCCCAAATACAAGTACCAAAAAACAAGATATTATTAAATTCATGGAAAATAAAAGAATGGAGTTACCTCCGAAACCCACAAAAACTGCATTACTAGAGCGTATCAAGAAGCAAAATTTTAAAAAAGAGTATGTAGTTGATAACATCCTTCAACAAAATGGTCATGAGGTATTACGTTTACCTCCCTACTATTGTGTTTTTAACCCGATTGAAATGGTCTGGGGTAATCTTAAAAAAAAAGTACGAAAATACAATCAGACCCCCCAATTAAGTGAATCATTATTGACAACTATAAGAACTGCAGAGAATGAAATTGGCACGACAGACCTCTGGAAACAATGTGTTAAGCATGTAATCGAAAAAGAAAATGAATATTGTGTTTTACCACCTGTAAATCCCTTAATTATTTCATTAAATAATGATGATTCCAGTCCGGAAAGCGATGATGATCATGATGATGATGATGATGATGCTGTATAACATAAGGTAACTGTTTTTACCCATTTCAAATATAATTCATAATTTAATAAACTTTATTTTGGTAAACATTTATTTTAATTTATTTTGATCATATATCATTTCAAATTATGACGTATTTTGATTGTCTTATGTCAAAATATTTGTATACAAATTCTGTCAAAAAAGTTGAACAAAAATTTATCCGCGTTTAAACAGGTCTTGGGATTTAATCACTTATCTACACAAAATTTATTCAAAAAATCAAAAAATGGTGGCGTCTGATTGTTTTAAAATGACAGGAAGGAAATAATCTACATAAAATTGCATCAGCGACGGCAAATTTGGTATTCATAAAACGCTGAAATTAAAAAAAAATTATTGCTTATTTAACTTATTTTTATTATACTATTATTAAGGGTTACGTCCGCCTATGAGTCGGTCTCGTTTTCAAAGCAGACGCCGACCAAGCGTTTTTATGCTGTTCCAACTAAGATCAGATAGACTATACCTACAAACCGGTTTCGAACCCTTGAAAAACAGAAACACCTAAAAGTCACAATATTGGGCTGCGTAGGCAGTGCAATATCTTGTGACCCATCTTCACGCATTTTCAAGCAATCGGAAATCTATGATGCATATCTGGTCTAAATTTAGAAACTTATTTTCTAAACAAGCAGAATTAAAAAAAAACAAACTTAAAATCAATAATAAAGGTTTCTCTCCTCCCAGCTTATTCCAGAGGCACGCTGTTTATTTTCAAAGGACCCACAAAAAATCTAGCCTATAATTGGACACCCTAAACTTTTTTCATGTTTTTTATGACTTGAATACAATTTTATAGCCTTACATCAAAAAAAGCGAATAAGCCAATTTCTACCCGTAAAGGAAAATATATTTTATGTCATTGAGCATAGTTTATAAATTTTTAATGGGGTTTATACTGAAAGCTACAGATAACATATTTACGATATTTAATAGAGTTTTAGGTTGTTTACAGGAAAAATATCTTTGGATTTTATGAGGGTGATACGAAGAAGGTTTAACGACATTTTTTTTTTATTAAATGACATATTCGTAAAATAATAATGGTGGTATATTAAAAGAATGTTTGTAAAATAATGTTAAAGAAAATACAAAAAAAGAAAAAAAGAGTGAAAAAATTTCACAGCAAAACATTTCACAAGATTTAAATCGAGTTTATAAATATAGCCACTTTTCAAAGGGCTTTTCTTCTGCAATTCATTTTTCGTAACCTTGAATGCTGCAAAATTATAATTCTTCATGGCAAGGTGATTTAAAAAATATGGATTTATTTTTTTTAACCCAGTTTAATGATAAGCCGATTTACTGCAGCTCTAAATTAAATTGAGGACAATTAGTATTAATAATACCTAAAGAATAACCTTCGTATCTTTTCTACTTCAATCAGATAAGATTTAATATGCCCTACCACCTCTCTCTCTATACAGTTCAACATTCTGGCTTTATGAAAGGGATATCTTCTTTAGAGTTAAACTTAATATTTTCTGTGAAGCTTCGTTTGCTAATTTATATGCCTTTATTTTGTTGCATTGTAGCATTCGTTTTTGCTATAGAGGTATATTGATAGGATGCTACATGGTTTTTTGTATGTATATTTGTTTACACTACCTTTCAATGTTTTCTGTGGATTTTAGGTTTAGTGCTTTGGTCCAAATGTTCATATTTTGCAGGCCGCTGTCCTATCATGAATATTATTTTTAGTACATTCTTCAGTCAAATTTCCTTTTCTTTTTAATTAACTCGAACAGAGTAGATATCTGAATATTAAAATGTTTTCATTGTTAAAATTTGGGGTTATGGTCCTTTATGATTACCGGTCAGTAGTTCATTTGTCTTATGTTCGTTGGGTTGCTTCATTTGAACCTTGGTTAGTACACTTCAGAACATTGATGATCTTGCACTTTTCACGGTTTGATAAATTGCTATCCCATTATTTGTTTTTAAAATGCATATTATACAGGGGAAACTACTAGTAATTTTTCACACGTCAAGTTGGTTCGGTTTTATCATTTTATCGTACTGAGATCACTTCCATCCTTTATCTGAACGTACCTATTTTTTTTTTACATGACAATTAGGGGCGCCTGTCTTTTGGTCTACCTCTTTCAAAGGGATATTGGCTGTAGATGACTTCACTTAAGATCACTCATAAATGTGGAAGTGCGCGGGTTTTCAGGGGCCCACTTTTATTTGACTTATAAAACTCCACCGCCCCAACTTAAGTTGGCACATCATGGGTAGTAGAGCGTCCTCATCTCTTTGATAAATTGCACATGAGACCTCAATTATTTTTTTTTATTCAAGATGGTAGCTTCGGACAACCAGTGACGGTTTTTTTTTTAGTTGAAGTTTTCTTTCAACTTCTATTTTTAAATATGTTAATAGTCTTATACATTCGTATTGCTTTTGGCGACGTGTTGTGGTTGGAGGTAGATCTTCGTTGGAAGACCACATGGGCCTGTAACCTGTAGATATATGTGCTATCTTATACTCTTCGGTTTCACCAGACTGGAGGCAGGGTACCTATTAATTTGAAACAAAACGACATGACATTTGGAACATCTATGAAATAAGGTCAGTGTATTGTAATACTTTTAATTTTTTTATAACCTTACACCGTAAATTTCACTTTTAAATTAACCTTTAATTTGTAATACCACCTCGGTAATATTTAGAAAGAATATCTAGGTATTATGACCATACAAGTATAAAGATTCTAGAATATTCTTTTCTCCGTTTTTATGAACTATAGGTATGTTATAACCAGGCGAGTAAAAACCCTTCGGGCCTGCCCACAAGTGAGTAATTTTTTAATTTCAATATTTAATTTACTTGTTGATTGAATTAACTTATTAATTATTATTATTATCAATGTTTTATTGTTACTCACTGTACTGCAAGACGAACTATTACCATCTTTAGAAGCAAGCGGCTTTCCTATTTCGAAACCCTTTGTAAGTATTTAGTTTCTTAACCATGTAAAATAGGTATGTCCAGGACATCAAAAGGGTGTACAACCGCTAAGGGCAAGAACTCCAAGCCTTCGACACAAGAGCTGCCGTTCGCACCATGGTACGTAAAGTTACCTTGTAAAGGTAACTTTACGGTACAGCATGCATCAATTAAACTTACCTGGTCTAATTTACTTCGGGGCACCGTGAAGTAATTTCTATTGTTTCTTATGATGCAGTTACCATTGCCCTGATAGACATTTTTGAAGACCTTATAACAAACAATTTAAGGATGATGTACAGCCTGTATAATAGGTTTGTTTTAAACCAGAAGTTTAGTTAAACTGCGGCTCTTCTTCTTTTTTTGGTTTGGCATCGAGTTTACACCAACCTATACTATAATTAATCAAAGAAAACTGTGTGGTTTATGTCATGTTTATGCAAGCTTCATAGTTTATCTGTTGTATAGTGATGTTTACATTATATCGTTGACTTTTACTGCAATAAATCAACTACCTGATTAAACCTTATTATGTAGGTCCCAACATCTTTAAACCACAATAAGTGGGTGCAGGGTCGTCTTGAAAATATAGCTATCTATAAGTTATTTTTATTTTAAATTAAACATTTTAAAATAAATGAAAGTAATCAATTATTATAATAATAATATTTTGAGACCTAATAATTACAATAAAAATTAGGTTTTAGAGTCGTCAACAAAGTACATTATACCTACCTAAAATTCACAAAAGCTTGTTACCTGCTTCTTTTAATTGAGTGAACTATAATTATTACCGAACCTTCAACTAATTGTACACCTACAAAAAAATTATCATCAATTATCAACATTAAAAGAACAAATAGTAGTTATAAACGTATACCATGGAATTCGGGAACGAAACCCTGAACTAACCACATTGGATGCTGCAAAAATATGTGGCACTTTAACGAAACTATTTAAAAGAAATTAGTTTTAGGTATAATACAAAAACATCGAAAAAGTCTACTATATAAAAAAAAATAAATTATTGTATGAGGGCGAAAATATTTTGAAAAAATACGAGAGTTTCGGGAAAGGGGTAAAATTGTATTACACCGACCATACAGCTAAATGAGGAGCACACAACTGAGGAGGTGAGGCAAGATCTAAAAATTAAAAGTTTAAGACAGTTATTTATGGATGAATTTTCGTAAGGACTAAGAAATCCCAGTAGAAAAGGTCTTATACCGGGTTATTTTTTTAAAACTTGACATATGCTTTCTTTTGTATTTGAAGATATAGACTTTTAGTTCCTAGAGAAAAGTTTTAGGAATTAGTCCAACTAAGAAAAATATGTGGAAAAGATAAACGAGTTCTTCCCAGGTCTCATACACATTTAAGGATTCTCCACCTTAATTACACGTTGTATGCAGTTTTCCGAACTGTCTACAGGAATATTGCTTACTATGTTTTCTATTAAATCTACTACACATGTGATGGTCGACTTTCTGCTCTATATTGTTTCTTCGTCTTCTTCTTCTTCTTCTTCTTCTTCTTCTTCTTCTTCTTCTTCTTCTTCTTCTTCTTCCTCTTCTTCTTCTTCTTCTTAGTCAGCCTTCTCTCATTCACTCCTGGACATAGGCCTCTCCGTACATCTTTAATGTTTGGTGATTTTAGGCTTTGTGGTACCAGTCACTACCGACTGCCGATTTAATATCGTCTAGCCATCTTCTTTGTGGTCGTTCTCTGCTCCTTTTCGTTTCTCTTGGCCGCCAATGTATGACTCCAACTGTCCATCTATCGTTGTCCTGCCTTGCGACATGTCCCACCCAGCTCCATTTTAGTCGTGCTACCCGTTCAGCTACGTCTGTAAGTCTTGATCTTCCTTGAATTTCATCATTTCTTACTCTGTCTCTCAGCGAAATTCCAAGTATTGTTCGTTCCATCGCTCTTTGTGTTGTTCTTAATCTACTTACGCTCTTTTTTGTAAGGCTCATTGTTTCCAGACCGTACGTAGCCATAAGCATGAGTCGTATACTTTTTTCTTTAGGTTTATAGGTATACTACTGTTTCCCAGGATGTATCGAAGTTTACCAAATGCCGCCCATGTGAGGCCTATACGTTTAGTGATTTCTGCTGTTTGGTTTGGTTTCCCTAGCATGATCGTATGGCCGAGGTAGGTATAGTGGTTTATGCACTCGATAGCTACGCTGTCTAGCGATATATGGGGGTCAATCTGACTCAATATCTTCGTTTTCTTGGTATTCATTATGAGTCCGACTTCTTTGGCTGCAGCATCTCCATTAGCTCCACTGGGTCACTCGAGGTTAAGACGATATCGTTAGCAAAACGTAGATGGCTAAGGTATACCCCATCACTTTTTATACCTTCAGACTCCCATTCAAGTTTTTTGAAGACGTCCTCCAGACTTGCTGTAAATAGTTTTGACGGGATGGTATCACCCTGTCGTACTCCTCTGCCCATTTTTATTTTGTTGGTGACACGTTCTTCGTCGATTCTGACGTAAAAAGTCGCATTCTTATAAATATTTTCGAGTATGGCGGAATACATTGAGTCTATTCTTGTATTTTTCAGAAATCTTAGGATTGGCCATGATTCAACAGTGTCAAAAGCCTTATGAAAATCGATATGGATCAGATGGATAGGAATATTGTATTCAGTGGTTTTTCTATTAGGTTCGCAGTGTTTGCAGGTGGTCGATGGTACTATATCCGTTACGGAAACCTGCTTATTCTACTGGCTGGTAAAAGTCCATTTTTTTTGTTATGCGGTTGCATATGATCTTGGTAAATAGCTTGTATAGTTGTGAAAGCAGACTGATAGGTCGGTAGTTTTCGACGTCTGTGGTGTCACCGTTTTTAAACAGGATTACTACCTCTGCATCTCGCCATTCTGTGGGGATTATACTCTCCTGCAGGCATTTGTTTATTTGATCTGGGATTGGCCAGTGCGAATATTTCTAGACTTATTGATGCCGTTGCTGTTAAGTTGTCGTCTGAGAGGAGCACGCTTTATATTCTGCTATTTTACATACCTCCGCGGTTAAGCGTCGAGGAATATCAAACGTTTCTAGAGCATCTGTCATCCTTAGAATTCCTAAATAGATCTGATGTGCTCATTCTAGGTGATTTCAATATACCCAATTATGCGGACTTTTTTTTAAGAGATGGGAGGCCAGACAATTATGTAACTGCCCTACTTAATTTTTTAAATATAACAGGATTGCACCAGCATAACTCAATTATTAACACTGATAACAGACTGCTGGATCTCATAATTTTTAACCGGCATTGCGATGTCAGTAACTCAGAGGTGCTCCTAACCCGAGTTGATGAATACCATCCCGCGTTATCTGTTTCATTTTCATACAATAATAGTATTAACCTAAATCGTCATATCCCTAACCGACGAACAGGGCAATATAATTTCAGAAAGGCTGACTTCACCTCTATGTATAATATGTTTCTTAACTTAGATTGGACGTTTCTTGACCTGTCGGACAACTTGGAGGAATGTTGCAGAATGCTTTATGATAAGATCTACACTGTTTTTGATGCTTGTGTGCCGAGGTTTGGATTATCCAATCGTCGCAGTTACCCGCCTTGGTTCACTGCTAACATCAAGTGTAATATTCGACTTAAAGCCATACATTGGCGGAAATATAAGCGTACTGGAAACAGATCTGATTATGACAACTTTTCTGCATTAAGGCGCGAAGTAATGGCTGAAATTGATAACTGTCTTAGGCATTACATGCGCCAGATCGAAAGCTGTGTTAATGTCGACCCTAATAAATTTTGGTCTTTTATAAGCTCTAAAAGAGGATCAAATTCTATTGCTCGCAATATGCATCTTGATGACACTACTTTTTCCAGTGCTGATGATATTGTCAACGCTTTTGCCGATTTTTTTAGCGGTTCTTATCTAACAGCGTCTAATTCAAGCGCAAACTCTGATCAGTTGTCAAGTTTGAATATAAATATTGCCAGTTTCAGTAGGGAGGATGTCTTTAATGCAATTAAGCAGATTAAACCTAAATTAACTACAGGACCAGACAGCATTCCAGCGTTTATTGTCAGAGACTGTGCTGGTGTCTTTGCCCATCCTCTGTCCGTATTGTTTAATAAATGTCTCGACGTCGGCATGATGCCAAATATTTGGAAATCTTCTAAGGTGTGCCCTGTTTTTAAGAAGGGTGACAGATTGGATATATCTAATTATAGACCGATATCAATAATTTGTAACTTCTCCAAGGTTTTTGAAATTTTATTACATAATACAATTTTCTCTAGGGTTAAGAACGTTATTATTCCGGAGCAACATGGATTTGTTAAAGGTCGTTCAACCATTACAAACCTAGTGTGCATTACCCAATGTTTGACTGAAGGTATTGATCGGCGTAAGCAGACAGACGTGATTTATACGGACTTCTCTAAAGCCTTTGATCGGCTTGACCACGCCATTTTACTGCAGAAATTAAGGTACTTCGGATTCTCCGATCAGTTGATGTTATTATTCTTCGATTCCTATTTAAAGAATAGGAGTCAGTTCGTGGCTTATGGCGGGGTCAGATCGACGGAGTATTTTGCCACATCTGGAGTTCCCCGGGGTTCCATCCTTGGTCCGTTGCTATTTACGCTGTTTATTAATGATATTGTTGATGATCTCTCAGTCCGCTGTTTGCTCTATGCTGATGACCTAAAATTATTTTCAACAATTTCTAGTGATGGTGATTGCTTGGATCTGCAACATAACTTTGATATTTTGCATGATTGGTGTGTAAAGAATAGATTGAACTTAAACGTTTCGAAATGTAATATTATGACCTACACTAATAAAAACACGATCATTCATTTCAACTATAACATAAATGGCGTCAATCTGCAACGACCTGAGGTGTTCAAAGATCTAGGAGTAACTTTTGATAAGGGACTGTCCTTTGTTCCTCATATCGAAGACACTGTGTCTGCCTCGTATAAATTACTTGGTTTTGTCTTGAGGGCCACAAGGGAGTTTCAGAGTGATGTTCCGTTAAAAACTTTATTTTTCTCTTTTGTTGTATCTGAATTGGAATACGCATCGGTGGTTTGGTCGCCCTATTATAAAGCACATATAGATAATATTGAATCCGTTCAGAGACGATTCGCGAAGGCTTTGTGGTTCAGATCGGATGGGGTCTACCCCTTTAGGGGCTTTCCACACGATCGGCTGTTGCAGAGGTTTTTGCTCGTCAACCTGTCTGACAGGCGCAGATGTTTCGGCCAGTTGTTTTTATATAAGTTAATTAACAATCGACTAATCTGTGAAGAGCTACTACACAGACTAAACTTTAGAATTCCATCCCTGAATTCGCGGTATGCTGATACATTTTACCTACCTAACTTTCGAACAAATGTATTTAAATATGCACCTCTCAATAGAATCTGTAGCTTGTACAATGAAAACATCACAACATATGATATTTTCAACTGCAGCCCGGGCACGATCAAGAATCATTTTTACAGCCACCCTGTGTAGGTCTTCTGCCGCCATTTTTCTTTTTCTTTTTTGTTGATTGTTATTTCTATGTTGCCTATTATTAACTTTATTGACATGTATATTGTGTAATGTAAGAATTTAGGTTAAAACATTAGTTATTAAGTTTATAATATTAAATTGTTTTGTGCCTGTTTTGTAACTGGGAAACTGTAAAACAGTGTATTGAAATAAATAAATAAATAAATAAATAAATAAATAAAATTTGTATAGATTTTTTCACCGGACTTCCCCCAAGCCTCAGCACCTCTTCTGTTATATGGTCCTCTCCTGAGCATTTATTATTTTATGTTTCTTAATGCGGATCGGATTTCATAAAGTGATATTTCCGGCATATCTTCTGATCCTACGTTCGTCACTCCGCATTGCGTTTTCTGTTGCCTATTCGGGGTCTTTAACGAATACAAATCCCTATAGAAATTTTCCACTATTTGGGGTATTTGTTCTAGGTTTGAGACCATCGTCCCCTGTCTGTTCTTAAGCTTGGTTATTCTTGTCCTTCCGCGGGAGAGTGGTGATCTTAGCACTTTCATGTTTGAGTTGTTCCCAATTGCATTTAGAATCATATCGGTTTTGTAATTCCTTATGTCCGTTCTGATATTTTTCTTTACTTGTCTGTTGAGTGTTTTATATTCGTCCGTTCCCCTCACCGCATGTCTTTTTGTCTCCATCATTTCCCTGGTGTTTGCACTTATTTTTGGATCTTTTGGAAGTCTGGCTCTTGTACATATTTTCTTTGCTGCTGCTTTGATACCTATTTTGATTCTCTCGTTCAATCAACGCTCATTTCTGCAGAGTTAGTAGGTTCTAGGTGTCCATATTGTTTAATAGCCGTTAAATTATTATGACGCCATTCTCGTGGACGTTGAGATTCCATTATTAATTGTGTGATATTTAAAACCTATTTTAAACAAACTTTTTCTTTGGTTTGAAATGCTACAAGAAATTCTTGTTTCGCCGTTGGTGAGCCTCTCTTTTAGGGAAACCAGTTTGGGTTCAGTGTATTCTTCATACATTTAAAAAATTTCGTTCTTAATAGATATAAATGATTCTCGTCAATACTTCTAAATGCGCCACCGTCACTTCGCTTCTTTCTAAGAATCGAATAATAGGTTTCAGTACTATATTATTTACCAAAGATAAAGAAGGACTTGTTAAAGCAGACGTTTCGAATGAGACATCACTTGATTTAAAATTTTTTTTTAACAAAGATTGGTATATATTTTTAATTATTTCTCTACTATCAGGAGATAAATTCTTTCTTCTAAAAGTGATTCTAGCATAGGCTACAGCCACAATATAACACTAATACAGAAAGAAATATCACGCACTGGTAAACCAAACACTAATATAACAAATTTCACTGGTCGGAAAACCAAATGGAATTAAAACTGAAAAAAAAAAATCACTTTGCTGTATGTAGCAATTACTGATGCAGGTAATTTGTACCCCAGCTCTGTCCAAAAAATGTAAGTTTGGGGTATTTTATGGGCAGAGGGACAATTAGGGTTGTATGGTAGCCAAAACATCAGCGGTATAATGTGAGCCATACCATAATACAACTAAAATTTGCATGGTCATTATTTACCTGAAAAATGTAAGTAATTAATAAATTAATGTAACCGTACTGACATATATTACTCTTCTTGTCATTTGTGTATTTTTTTCCCGTACTTAATTTAAATGCCCACTTCTATCCCCCATTTAAACTAAATGATCGCCGTTACGTTAATAAAGCTCGTTTACCAAATTTCCAAAAAAAAACAATGTTGTATTTTATTTTTATAAATTATATTTGACACGATAGAATTGTTTAACTTTGCTTTTATGCTAATTGGCGTCAGTTTAGAGTTTCGGATATTGTTTAATTCAATTTTTGTTCTTTGTTGACTTTTAATGAAAAAGGGTCTGCTGGGATTTTATAATTATAAAGATTAAGTTCGCACGTAAATAATGATAACATTAATAGTCAAGAAATTAAGCTTATTGATTAAAGACACTTCAATGAAAACAATAAAATGTTATGTTGCATAGCTAGTAATTAGGTAATTGACGCGCACATTATAGTTACTGTTTATCTAATTAAATCTAACTTAATATTACTCTTTTAATCCAAAATAAGCCTTTAGTTTGCTTTAACGGTTCAATAATAATATGCATTTTCTGTTATAAAAACTGTTTTTTGATATATTCTCTGTTTCTGTATTCAGAAACAGCTGCATTAAAGTTAAATCCTACGATAGACAGCAAATTAATATTAATGCGTGATATATTGTAGATGGTAGATATTGGCTAACGTTTCATCGCTGTGCCGATGTCTTCGGTTTCCAGAGTGGGAAATATAGAAAATGCTATGATGATGGTTCCGAGATTAAAATGCTCCGGGGTCAAACTCACTCCACCTCGGATATCCAGGTGGTGGCTGGTCCTGGCGCCTCATCAAAGTTTCCGAAGCTATCCGAAAATTCACCGTTTTCAACAGTCAGGCGGGTCCATCGAACTACATTCAAAATATAAATGGTGTGACAACTGAAGTTGTTAAAAGATCCAAAATATATCAGCTTCCAAATTAACTTCTGCAATATGAGAGGACTGACTCGAATATCAATGCAGCCCATCAACATCTACAATCTACCGAACCTCACATACTCGCACTAACCGAAACAAAGGTCGGATTATCAATTATTAGTATGGTGAGCTATTTATATCCTGGAGACGACTTCCATCGCCGATTTAGGCGCAATTTTGGCTCTTATTCCTTTGTTCGCAGTGATATTTCTTGTCAACGAGAGGAGAGACTCGAAGAAACTAACCTGAACTAACCTGAACTAACCTAAAATTTTTGACGTAATGTGGTTTAAAATATCAACGCAGAGAATTACTAAATTCATCTGCTACCTCTACCGGCCGCCATGCGATATCTGTTATAGAGACCTGTTCTCCTCACTTGCTAACACTGTCAACTTTTTGCAAACCAACTATTCCAGTTTGTCATCCTTGGTAACTTTATCGTTCATAATGTCAACTAACGAGCAAGGTCGCAAAGCCGAATTCTTTGCCATTAGCTCTGGGCTTACCTAACTCGTGGGTAAATGAACTCGGATTCCAGACAGAGATGGTGATTTTGCTAGTTTGTTTGATCTTTTCCTAACTTCAAACCCCGACTTGTACATTATCACCGTGAAGCCTCCGAGAGGAACTTCGGACCATAACCTCATTTCGGCAATAAACAGACTACCAATTAGTTCCGAACAGCCTCCTACATCACGCAAGATCTGGCATTATACATCGGCTAAGTGGGATGACGTAAAGGATCGTAAAATCGCACCGTCTTGTTAAGGCTTGACACCAGTGCAAGCAAGCGATAATCCACAGCAAAGAAGCACAGAAACAGAGATTCAAAGACAAACTTCTTGAATATCCTAACGGATCAAGATTATCTTGGTCAGTAGCTAAGGCCGTCAGTCAGAACTTTACTAAGTCAATCATTCCACCTCTAACGCGCTCTGATGGCACTATTGCGACCAATGCACAAGCAAAAGCAAACTTATTGGCGGAACTCTTCAGGACAAAACTCCACCGAACATTCCCCCTGTAGAATCTTGAGGACTCATGATACCAAAAAACCTTCTGGGCTTGACGAAATTCCATTCATCGTAATTTAGGCATGTGCTAATGAATTGATACCGGTATTTTGTAAGCTTTCTAACTTATCTTACAAAAAGAAATGTTGCCTTCTTGCTGGAAAACTCTGCGAGTTTAGCTCATGCCCAGACAAGGCAAGAAGACTTTGCCAAACAACTGTCGTCCAGTCGCACGGCTTTCGGTTATATCAAAAGTAATGGACAATTAACGAAAGTTATTGCTATCAACGAAAAATTATTAAAAAACCTGGAAAGCTTTAGCATTATTAGTGACCGCCAGTTTAAATCAATAGGAGACTCCTCACTTACGTTACTCACATTTAGAACAACTCAACAGCAAGAGATCTCACATCTCAAAACAAGAACCTGGAAGAAATTCTGTGTGGGGATGACAGTAAGCAAGTAAAATCCAGGCGGCAGTTTCTTCAAAAAAAAGTTGTTGTGAAACTAGTCACAACATTAAGTATTTTAATGAAACGAAAAGAGCAAAGCGAACCGCCCCAGTTTTTAACCCTTGATCGCATGGTATTTCGCTGTCTAGCAAATACCTAAAACGATTATCTCGTTAAAAGCAACGCAATTCAGTGAGTCTCGCTCTTGCTTATTTGTTTTGGTTTCCTACCTTATCAGAAAAATATCAGCGCCAGACGAAGCGGATGGCTCCACTCCCACGCTCTTTTTCTCTGCAAAAAGAAATCTTGATCTCTAATTGGTCAAGAAGCGGCGTCTAGTCAATTTTATGAATGAATATCATCATCACAGGTTCATACAGTGGAACCGCCGACTTCCCTGATGCAAAAAAGGTGAAAGAGTGTCGTTCAGAAAAGAGTTAGGCCGCTCGCGCTCCTCGATTAGAGATCTTGTAAGAAAAGTTAATTGTGCCAAGCTATTGGTCAGTCGCGTTATTCGCTAATGATTTAATATTCCAAAAGTCGAATGCACCAAGCTATTGGTCAGTCGAAAAGTTAATTGTGTCAATCGATTGGTGGTCGAAAAGTTAATTGTGCCAAGCTATTGGTTAATTGTTATTTGGGCAAGGAATAACAATATGGAATTTCCTCCCGTGTCGGACATCCCGTCTGCACTGTAATGTCAAAAATGCCAACTGAAGTTTAGTTAACTGAAAAGGTAGGATCCATCTAGTTTTTTTTTTGTAAGAACAGTTTATGCGAGCAATTTCACACTTTGATGGAAATGGTTGCTCTCATGGTGGGACAACCATGAAATCGAACAAAGTGATTTACGAAATTAAATTTAACTTTTATGCTTTTTCCACAAAATAAATTTAGCCTTTGTGTTTTTTCCAAAAAGAAAAAGACATTAAACTTATGTTTAGTATTAAGGAAACGTAAGCTTTTTCGTTTGAATTTATTTATTTATGGTTTTTATTTACTTATGGTTTTTATTTATTATTTAGGTTTAATTATGTTAATGTAAATATAAATTACTTTCAAAAATCAATAAATTATTTGGTTGAATGTTTGTGATAGATTTTATTTTTGTTCATTCCTCAGAACCATCTCACAAGATAATTACAGTACATTATGGCTGTTTGAATAAAAAAAAAATGGCCACCGCAAATTTATGGTTAAGAGGCTTATGAAAAAAAAAAGTTTTGCTACTAAAAGTTAATGTTGAAGAACCTGGTATAGTCATGACAGGATAGGTATTCAATTCCCTTGGCTTCATTATTTAATTTATTGGGCGTCAATTTGGATAGTGTTATGTCTTGGCATAGTCATGTTGCGGCTATTGCTAAGGCAGCTTCGACGATGCGTACCATGCTTTTCCGAATAAAGAACCTTTATATACCTCAACAACTTTTGATGCTCTATAATCGCTGGAGTACTGTTCGCATATCTGGGGCTCTACTCCTAACCCTACCCTAAGATTGATATATTCCATTCAAGGAAGGGCCATTCGCTTGACCGCTAACCATGATGTGACAAACAATCTGTAAAGCCTTGAATATCTAAGGTAGGTTGGCGACTTGAGTCTATTTTACAAATATTCTCATGGCAACTGCTCAGGTTGGGTTGCCCGCTTGAGTCCACCTAAGGCGGTGCATGGTAGAAATACACGATGAGCTACTGCAGCCCACGCCATCATCATCACTCTGGAACGACTTTTCTGAGGCCGTGTTCCCTAACGAGTATAATCTCCAAAGATTCAAGACCAACGTGAATCGTTTCCTGTGCACACGCATCGCTCGCGGAGCGACATAGACGATTAATCCTGGAGTACTGTGCCTTAACATAAAAATTCACTTTATTTTAAAGTTTGCAGCTTTACGACTTTAAAGTGATTCTTCCCAGTACTATCATTTATTAAGCACTTAGATTATTTTTGCTCTTCACATAGTTACTTAAGTATTTCTGTAAAATTATTACGGAAATAGTAAGGTTATACTTACTATTTACTACTACTTCGTAGATCTATGCACCTTAATAATAACCGACTTTTTCTTGTTGCATTACGTTAAAATGTAATGTCATAACTTTAAGCAATATAAATCTATGCCCTTTTAAACCGTAATATTTCGACATAATATCTCGACAGCCCGATGGTAAGAAACCTGATTCATATACATGATTAACGTCTTTTGCAGTAAATGTAATTGATGCTAATAACCAGCAGCCAAGTACTGAGTCCAACTTACTGGGATTACGCGATCCATCAAGCAAGTTATAATGGGTCTGCTTCTGAAATACCGCCAAGTTTTGAACCCGCTCTTGGCTTCGATCGTTTAGTTTAATATGTGGTATATTGTTTACTGTTTATAAACAATTATTTTATGAAATAAGGTGGTCTGGATAGATGCTTAAATTTGCTAACCTAAACAACCTTGAAACGCGTGTGATATGTCTAAGCCAAAGTTAAAAATGCTTTAAGCTGGTGCTGGATTCCGAGGTCGAGGCAACGAGGACAACGCAATTTTAAAGCTGGCGTAGTTGCGAATGAGAAAAGTTAAGCCAAGTTTTGAATCAAAATCAGATTTCCTTTTCGGCATTCGCGAATACGCAGTAGAGTGATATCGAATTGTTAATACTTCTGGATGAAGTCACTACTAAAGAACAAAATAAAGTCCAGTGGGGTATGTGCGTAACTAGGGCAAGTGCATTTAGCAATTAAATTTACTAATATATTGCTAAAATTACAATGTTGTTTGTGTAGAAAACTACTAGAAGTTACAGTACGCATTTATAATACAGGTGGCACAGTAGAATAAAAAGTGAACATCTTTAAAACAACAACACTCCAAAACATTGATGCAAATATGATGATCGTTAAAGTTGTATGTGTTACAATAATACGTTTATAGTTACATTATTATGGTATGGTGAGATAAAATTATTGGTAAGTACGAAAATATAATATAGCTTAAAAGCGTATCTTAAATAATCGAACACCTTGTTTTATTCTGTAATTTACCTAAAAACCACTAATCTTTTTTTGCCCCTAATATTATCATCCGGGGCAAGATCAGACCAAATTGGCGGGAAAAGGGCGCATTGGTCTGCACTTGCCCCATACTATGTTTTTTCTTTAGACGTGTGCATGTGCATTACTTCGTGAGTATATTCCTAAAGAAATATCCAATAGAGTGTAGCACTTTGATCTGAAATTTAAGAATTTTTGAAACTAGCCTAAAAAACGCATGTTTGTTTATTTATAGGGTTAACCATGGTTCGAAACTGTGTAAGAAATATAGGGGCCATTATTCTCAAGAGAAACTTGTAAAATCTATAGACAACAAATAAATGCCTACAAAGCAAGCAAAAAAAAAAAAATACGCTATCCCATTATATATATACAGACTGTCCACGGATAGGGTTTCCAATAGCACAAATGGATGAAAAAGTCATTCTTGATAAAAAGTTTTGCTTGTAAAAAAAATGCAATTCACGAAAAGAAAATTTTGATTTTTTTATATAGGGTTCGAAAAAACTTCAAAAACATGATTTTTCTCCAAGAGTAAACTACCATTATTTTTCATTTTTGACCAAACTGCCAATCAGAAAACTTATTAAGAATAACGTTTGTAATTTAAATCCGAGATTTAAAATAAATCTTCGATTTTTTTAGTTTTTTCAATTTTTAGAGTGTTATGTTTTTTCTTTAGACGTGTGCATGTGCATTACTCTGTGAGTATATTCATAAAGAAATATCCAATAGAGTGTAGCACTATGATCTGAAATTTAAGAATTTTTGAAACTAGTCTAAATAACGCATGTTTGTTTATTTATAGGGTTAACCATGGTTCGAAACTGTGTAAGAAATACAGGGGCCATTATTCTCAAGAGAAACTTGTAAAATCTATAGACAAGAAATAAATGCCTACAAAGCAAGCAAAAAAATACGCTATCCCATTATATATATTATACAGACTGTCCACGAATAGGGTTTACAATAGCACAAATGAATGAAAAATTTCATTTTTCGGGAAAAAGTCATTCTTGATAAAAAGTTTTGCTTGTAAAAAAAATGCAATTCACGAAAAGAAAATTTTGATTTTTTATATAGGGTTCGAAAAAACTTCAAAAACATGATTTTTCTCCAAGAGTAAACTACCATTATTTTTCATTTTTGACCAAACTGCCAATCAGAAAACTTATTAAGAATAACGTTTGTAATTTAAATCCGAGATTTAAAATAAATCTTCGATTTTTTTAGTTTTTTTCTCGGTTTTTTTTGATTTTTTAGTTAGGGTTCGAAAAAACTTCAAAAACATGATTTTTCTCCAAGAGTAAACTACCATTCTTTTTCATTTTTGACCAAACTGCCAATTAGAAAACTTATTAAGAATAACGTTTGTAATTTAAATCCCAGATTTAAAATAAATTTTCTATTAATCTTTTTATTACTTTGCTTTACTTATGGGGCAAATTTGAAGTTGTCAAATAGAATTTGATGTGTTTTGAAAATGTTGACCTTAGAGCAAAGGGTTTATTTGGTTCAATGTTACGGTGCGGGCGAATATTCTTACAACTTTGTGATAGAGAAATTAGAAGGTATCCTAACGTTTACGTCTCAAAAATGGGACTTCATAAATTATTAAGAAAATTTCAGCGAACTGGTTCAGTTTCCAATTAAAAAAACAAACAAAACTATGATCAGAATTACGCAGCTTCCCTAATCGTATTGCAGTCTGTTGCTGACATCTCACATTTGGAATATTTTAAAGGCAAACAAAATATACCCATTTAAGCCAACTTTTAATCAAACGTTGGAAGAAGGAGACGAAGCCAAACGTTTAGATTTTTGTCTTTGGGTCGGAGACAAAATTGTAAGTGGAAACAGTAATTTTCATAAATTTATCATGTTCTCCGATGAATCGACATTTTCAACAAACGGGAAAGTGTCTTCTGCACATATTAGATACTGGAGCAAAAATAATCCCTGTTTTAGAATTCCTGCTAGAAGACAATATTACAAAAAAGTAAATGTCTGGTGTGCGATTTCACATTATGGCATTATTGGCCAATACTTCTTTGAAAACACGTGTAACCGTAGGAGTTATCTTGAAATGTTGGAAACATTCTTTTCTGACACCTAAAAGAATTGCCTCTCCAATTTAGGAACGAAATGTACATTCAACAAGATGGATGCCCTGCCCATTTCGCAATTGAAGTGAGGGAATGGCTTGATAATTTGATAATACATTTAACCACAGATGGATTGGTCGGAATGGTCCGGTTCTGTTGCCCCCAAGGAGTCCCGATTTAACTATTTCAGATGCGCATCTTTGGGGGCGCCTCAAACAATTAGTGTACTCCCGTCCAGTTGAGAACGACGTACAGCTTCTCAAACAGCGAATTGTTGAAGCTGTTCAAACAATTTCCATTGAAGAAATTCGAAGAAGTTTTGACCACATTCGTTTACAGCTGGAAAAGTGTGTTGAATATGGAGGGGGGGGGGGTGTTTGAATAGCAAATTATAAAATTATTATTTGTTGTCATTTTAAGACTTTGTTGTAATATTTCCGGGGTCATTTCATTTGTGAAATTCAAAATACATATTTCTGGTAACACCACAAATCAGTTTTTGAAATTTTTTGATGCCCCTCTGTAAGATATATAGTCATTGATAATATTACCTCTAAAAATTGAAAAAACTAAAAAAATCTAAGATTTATTTTAAATCTCGGATTTAAATTACAAACGTTACTCTAAATAAGTTTTCTAATTGGCATTTTGGTCAAAAATGAAAAATAAAGGTAGTTTACTCTTGGAGAAAAATCATGTTTCTGAAGTTTTTTCGAACCCTGTATAAAAAATCAAAATTTTCTCTTAGTGAATTGCATTTTTTTACAAGCAAAACTTTTTATCAGGAATGACTTTTTCCCGAAAAATGAAATTTTTCATCCATTTGTAATTGACGCATATTTCACCTTGTTAGAAATTACTGTCAAGTAGTTAGGGCTGGAAAACAAACCAGATAGAATTTGGAACCTAGACGAAACTAGTTTTTATACGGATCCATCCAAAACTAAAGTTGTTGGAGGTAAAAATTTGCCATGTACTCGAGCTACCAACACTTAGAGGAGAGAAAATATCACTGTGTTAACGGCTGCCTATGCTGCTGGGGACGAAGTTCTGCCCCCAATAGTTTTTAAGGGCAAACATATTTGGGATCAGTGGCATGCCCCAGAAAATACTGTTTACCTTGATACAGCGTATGCCGCAACTACTAATGGCTGGATGGAAGTAGCGGTGTTCGAAAATTATTTTGAGAAAAGCTTTCCTAAAGCATTTGAATAAGAGCGACCTTTTTTTTTTTATAATGGAGACGCATTTGACTTTAGCACTAACTTAATAGATATTGCTTCTGAAGCGCATGTTAGTGTCCTAAAACTGCCTCCGCATACCAGCCTGTACTACAGCCGTTGACTACCATTTTACTAATGATACATTAGTAAAATGGCAAAGGAAACATACCGGAATGAAACTAGCAAAGAAAGAGATAGATAATTAGATAATAAAAAACGGGTTTCAAAACCCATATTCAAGGAATGTTATTCCATGCTCAATGGACCTTGAACGACGAAAGGAATCTAAAGTGAGAATACAAGATTCCACTTAAGAAGATTCTACCCAATCAGACAGTTTAAAACATAGCAGCTGCACTAGTTGAAAAGGCTGCCATGAACCCACTTATATTCTTAGAAAATTCTTCTGATGTTATATTAGACATTTCAACAATTGGTAGCTCTATTGAACCTGCAGTAGAAGATTTAATTATTGACCATGAGCCTTTACAAACTATGGAGTTTACAATAATTAGGGAAAATACTCCAATAATCCTTGTATTCATCTGGTGCTGCCCAAAATATTTACTCAGTCAGAATCAGCGTCTTTTATGGAACTTCTTTTAGCAACTAGCCATAATTTAATGGTAGGAATAGAAAAGTTGTAACCAGTGCCGAAGATATTACGACCGAAGGAGTCAAGCAAAATATGAGGTAAAAGAAATCGAAAAAAAGAAGAAAAATTGAAAAATTATAGCCCAAAAAAAAAGAGATCAAACATAAAGAATTTAAACTCTGACGATTTTTCCTCGGACATACAAGGATAAAAGTTTGTTCTCTATTTGTTTATGCGATTTTCGTCATTACCTTGACAAGAAAGTATTGATTGGGTGTGTAAGTTATATGCGGTGGGTGTATGGTATATTAACGGCTCTCAGAATCCTCAGTATGAGTGTCAACGTTGTGATGATGATTAACAGAACAACACCAAGTAATAATACGTGTATCTTAATTGTTCAATTGTTTCGTTTTGTTGAAATATTTACCTAACTTATTTGATATTTATTTATATTGTATACATTCATAATAATTTACATTTTACTGTTTTACTGTCTAGGCATTTTAACGTCCATTTTAATTTTTATTAATAACTTCATTAAACCTTACATAAAATAAGTATAAAATGTCTTATTTAGATATTTTTTAAATTGCCATGATTTTTAATCAACAACTCATCTAGAAAATATTTAAAAACACCTTGCAGTTCGCAAAACTAATAACTCTAAGACTAAAAAAGGTAATAAAGTGCGATAAAAAACATTATACAATAGTTGTGCTTAAAAGTACGGTCTTACCCCGCAAAATATTCTATACGACTTTAACTTTTTTACCTGGTTTGAACGCTCTTACCCCATTATGATGGGAAAGTGCGAACCATTGATCAGTCAGTAATATTTTAGTGATTTTATATAAAGTCTTAATTAAGTAAGTACGAAAACTTTAAGGAATTAATCCTTGATTGATTTTAAGACGAATGTTCATATAATTATAGGTCCGCAAAAGCTCCGTTTTCGAGATACAGAGTGTTCAAATTTAAAAAAAAAATGCACATTTTTCTATTATAATATTGAATGGTATCAGTTACTTCATTAAAACATGGTACACACTAATAGATATTTAGGCTACATTTTGCAAGTATTAAGATATTTTTAATTCAACCACGAGCGTAGATATGGGTAACCTTCTTAGGATTTTCAAGCAAAAAATGGCACGCCACTGACTGTTTTAAACTTTTAAAGCCTTGTCTAGTAAGCCAGGCAAGAGGTACACAAAAAGTGTCTCTTGATAGTTTTTGATAGGATGAACCCTTTTCGAGAAAATTTCCTTATTCGGTTTTTATGCACGCCCATGGACAAATTTAAGTGTGAATCAAAAGTGCTCAGAACAAAAAAAAAATACGAGACAGATCTTATGAACATAAATTCAAAAAACTTTGAAATCGTTTCGGGAACCGTTTGATTTTCACAATAAAAGGACATTGAAATAATTACCAAGTCATTTTTAATTTTTTTTATTAAAAAAAATAATAATTTCAACAAATAAAAACTAAAATATTTCTTAAACCTAAAGAGTAACATTTTCTTAGATTAAGTGCTGGAAATGACCACCTTCGGCCGCAATGCAACCGTCTATTCGTCTCATCATTGAATTACGGACTCTCTCGAAAATACCTGGTGTATTTTTAATTATTATACATGAATTGACTATTCGATTTCGCAGGTCTTCTTCATTTTGAACCGGAGTTTTGTACACCAATGATTTAAGGTGTCCCCATAAATAGTAATCCAATGGATTCATATCAGGCGACCGAGGAGGCCATGGTTGTGGGCCTGCTCTCCCGATCCAACGATTAGGATCCAAAAATTGACGAGCAACTAGACTGAAATGTGGTGGAGCGCCGTCGTGCATGTACCACATGCGATATCTTTCTCTAAGTGGAACTTCCTCTAATAGTTGAGGTAGATCGTGCTGTAAAAACCTTTGGTATTCTTCTCCAGTAAGCCTAGGTGGAAGAAAATGAGGTCCAATGTGGTGGTCATTGACAATTCCAACCCACGTATTGACAGAAAACTTTTCTTGGAAATTATTTTCTATCATGGCATGTGGATTATCTTCGGCCCATACGTGGTTATTATGAAAATTCATAATAGAATCACGGGAAAAACAAGCTTCGTCCGTAAACAACACTTGACTTAAAAAAATTGGATTTCTTACCACTTTACTTCGTAACCAATAACAAAAGTCTACTCTCAGAGGCAAATCCCTTGGCAATAGAGCTTGCACACATTGCAAGTGATATGGATATAGCTGCTGATCTCTTAAAATTTGCCATACTGTTACATGGGTAATGTTCAATTCGTGCGCTATTTTTCGCGTACTGGTATCAGGGTTTCTCTCAATTTCGTTTAGAACGCTTCTTCAATATGAATTGTTCTAACCGTTACGGGTCTCCCTATAACGACCGTAGACCTTTTAAAAGTTCCTGTCTCAGAAAGCCGTGCGTGGAGTCTTATAAATGTTGTTGCGTTAGTTACCGCCCGTTGAGGAAATCTTTCATGATAGATACGTCTTGCAGCTTCAGCATTGCCATGAGCCATTCCATAACAAAAATGCATGTCTGACATTTCGCTATTAGTAAATTGAACCATTTTGAACGGAAAATAATCACCGAAAATAAGTTCTAAGAACGACAAATTAATAATTTAATTACCTTATAAGTAACTGTCAAGTTGTTTGCCATAATGCAATAATTGTTTTTCAAAGCACACTTTGTTTAATAGAATAGTTTTCTAAAAACGGTTTTAAGTCTTAAACGCGTATGTAGTATATTATAATTTTTCAATTTTCTTAGTTCCTAGCAAATTTTAAGAAATATTTTAGTTTTTATTTGTTGAAATTATTATTTTTTTTTAATAAAAAAAAATTAAAAATATCCTTGTAATTATTTCAATGTCCTTTTATTGTGGAAATCAAGCGGTTCCCGAAACGATTGAATCGTTTTTTGAATTTATTTTCATAAGATGTGTCTCGTATTTTTTTTTTGATGAGTTCTGAGCAATTTTGATTCACACTTAAATTTGTCCATAGGCGTGCATGAAAACCGAATAAGGAAATTTTCTCGAAAAGGATTCATCCTATCAAAAATTATTAAGATACACTTTTTGTGTACCTCTTGCCTGGCTTACTAGATAAGGCTTTAAAAGTTTAAAACAGTCAGTGGCGTGCCATTTTTTGCTTGAAAATCCTAAGAAGGTTACCCATATCTACGCTCGTGGTTAATTTAAAAATATCTTAATACTTGCAAAATGTAAACTCTAAATATCTATTAGTGTGTACCATGTTTCAAGGAAGTAACTAATACCATTCAATATTATAATAGAAAAAAGTGATTTTTTTTTTAAATTTGAACACTCTGTATCTCGAAAACGGAGCTCTTGCGGACCTATAATTATATAAACTTTCGGTCTTAAAAACAATCAAGGATTAATTCCTTAAAGTTTCCGTACTTAGTTAATTAACACCCTGTATATATAACCAAAAATGGTAGCTGTGCTACCAAATTTTATAAAATAATACTTATACTGTACCGGGTGTCCCACTAAGAATGGATGTCGGCCGTATCTCAGAAAGTGTTAGTTGTATGGCTTGCGGAAAAAAATATATTAGGTAAAGTGGTCATGAGAAATTGCTGGAAATTATTTTCAAGTTTCTGAGACCGGCGCTAGAGGGCGCAACAGTAACGGTAAATATGAATCACGAAGTTTCCTCAAAAGTCGCCTAGTTAAGGTATCCCGAAAATAACATTAACGTATATTTCGAAGATGTATTAATAAAATTTACCTACAGAACGTGTTCGTCACTTTTTAAATAAAGTGGTGGGGGACGGTTGAACATTATTTGTAATAAATGCTGATAACTCCGGTCTGGCTTAACATAATTTAGTAAACTTAGTTTTGTTAAAAGGGCTTTTCTCACTCTTTATATCATCTTATGAACTACGGCATTATGTGTTATACAGTAGGCGCTAGGGGGCGCTGTCTTACAACTTCACAAACATTGCGCATTTTTTCCATAATTGTAAATATAATAGAATATTGAATTTTACCTATTACAATTACAAGGATGATTAAAAGTCTAAGAAGTCAGCGAAAACCGCAAGTTAATATCCATTTTCAATCCGGAGATATCAACAACAATATTCATAATTACGGAACATTATGATTTTATTTTCAAGTTGCCATTGTAAAGGTTTTTTAAGAGTCAAATAGGCCTTGGAAAAACAAAATATGAATAGAAACTGTGCACGCGTGTCACCTTT
This sequence comes from Polydrusus tereticollis, assembly GCA_963920685.1. Classification (NCBI taxonomy): domain Eukaryota; kingdom Metazoa; phylum Arthropoda; class Insecta; order Coleoptera; family Curculionidae; genus Polydrusus; species Polydrusus tereticollis. The sequence continues at coordinate 94,193,963 of OY987329.1, forward strand.
CATTATTACGTCAAAATTTTTGTCGTGCCAACAGTGTTGTATCGTATTTGATTTTCAAAATGCCTCTGTTACTTGAAGAAGCGGTTGACATCATTGCGGTGTATTTTGAATGTTTGGGAAATGCAACAATTGCTGAACGGGTGTACGCAGTACGATACCCTCAAAGGCGCCGATACGACAGTAGAATGTTTAATCGTTTAGCTAGCCGTTTTCGTACTACTGGAAGTATTCGTCGCCCTGTATATCGAAGACGCCGCCGAGGTCGAACCGAGGAAAATAATGTAAATGTTTTGGCATATGTGGAATTTAATCCACAAATTAGTATTAGATTAATTGTTAGAGACTTGGGCGTTACTCGCTCTACTGTGCATAGGATTTTATTAGAAGAAAGGTAAGTAATGATATCTATATTTTATAACTCTTAAATAGTTTAGAATAATGCCAATATTTCTCTTAATAGTTTTCAAATCAATGTAATAAGTATTTTGTTTTTCTTTTGGCTACATCCCTGCCATATTGTGCTCCACCAGGCTCTGACCCCGCAAAATTATGATAGAAGATTGGATCATTGCTATTGGTTGCTCGATATGATATTGGAAGATAGAAATCCCCTCTTCAGATTTTTGTGAACTGATGAAGCTACTTTCCATAGTAATGGAGGAGTAAGCCGCCATAATATGCATTATTGGTCGCGGGATAATCCCCATTGGATGCGGGAGGTGCAGCATCAAGGAAGATGGAGTGTCAATATCTGGTGCGGCATTTTGGGTGCCAGAATAATTGGACCGTTTGTATTTAATGAGTCGCTTACTGGGCAAAGGTAGTTACATTTTTTAAATTATGGCTATGGTTTTACATTTTGCAGCAAACGTTCGACAATATGATAACGACACATTTCCTGCAAAATGGATAAGAAGAGGGAGTATATTTCCGTGGCCTGCCAGGTAATATTATAGGATATATTGTGATTGACTGTTAATAAAAGTGGTAATTTCTATTTTAGATCACCTGACTTAAAATGCCTAGATTTTTATCTATGGGGGAAATCAAAAGATCTTGTTTTCGTTACCAGGCCCACCACAAGGGAAAACATGATAGAAAGGATAATGGACAGCAGCCGCCGTATCCCTATGGCAGAGGTGGAAACTGCAGTATTATCAACCAGGGAGAGATTGGAGTCGTGTATACAGAACGATGGGCGACAACTTGAACATTTAGGGCGCCATTGAGAATTATTGTCATAAGGATATATTTGCTTGAAACATACGTACCTTTATGTTTTGTTTTTCCAAGGCCTATTTGACTCTTAAAAATACCTTTACAATGGCAACTTGAAAATAAAATCATAATGTTTCGTAATTATGATTATTGTTGTTAATATCTCCGGATTGAAAATAGATATTAACTTGCGGTTTCCGCTGACTTCTTATACTTTTAATCATCCTTGTAATCAGGTGAAATTAAATACACTAGTATATTTACAATTATGGAAAAAACGCGCAATGTTTGTGAAGTTGTAAGACAGCGCCCCCTAGCGCCTAGTGTAAAACACATATTGCCGTAGTTCATAAGATGATATAATATAGAGTGAGAAAAGCCCTTTTTAACAAAACTAAGTTTACTAAATTATGTTAAGCCAGACCGGAGTTATCAGCATTTATTACCAAGAATGTTCAACCGTCTCCTACCAGTTTATTTGAAAAGTGACGAACACGTTCTGGAGGTGAATTTTATTAATAAATCTTCGATATATACAAAAATGTTATTTTCCGGATACCTTAACTAGGCGACTTTTGAGGAAACTTCGTGATTTATATTTACCGTTACTGTTGCGCCCTCTAGCGCCAGTCTGAGAAACTTAAAAATAATTTCCAGCAATTTCTCATGACCACTTTACCTAATATATTTATTTTCCGCAAGCCATACGACTAACACTTTCTGAGATACGGCCGACAGCAATTCTTAGTGGGACACCCGGTACTATATACATTTAAGATATGTATTTTATTATGAATTAAAAATGATATATACATTTATTGTTCAACTATCCAAAAAGTAGTAATAATTTGGCATAACATCTATGTTCCCAATTTTCTGGTTCAAAATCAAATCAAGAAACACAAAACCAATTATTAGAAATAGCATAAATGTCCGAACTTAAAAATCTAAACTCCGAGCTTAAAAATTGGTTGTTTTAAACTACATTTTTCGAACTATCGGACTTTGTACGAACTGAGTTTATAAATCAAACTTAGTATTTATTTTAGTTTAAATTCAATTGTTTTTGAACTATCAGCTGAACCTTAACTTTGCGAACTTTTTTACTGTATAAATTCAGTGTTATTGTCGTAACATTGACATCAATTGTATGATTATTATTATATTTCGGTCTCGTCTCGTAAATAAGAATAGTGTAGTTTCCCCACCCCGCACCGAATACCACGAATTTTAAAGCAGAAATACCCTGTCTCCTGGGCCATCGCTGTCTGTGTAATCGGAAATCATTCTTCGTTTTCGTGCCGAATAGTACACGTCGTTTAGTTTGGTGCCGCGTACGGCGTACATCCCTGTGGGATTTATTTTTGTGGTTTTTGTGGTTTTGTGGTTTTGCGCGTTTGTGAAATGCCAAAACATGGTAAGAAGAGAAGACATAGAGATAATTCTTCAGATGATGAGGAATATCTTAGAGAAAAATTAAGGAAACTAAAAAACCGTCTAAAATCACAACAGAACAAAGAAAGAGAGTATGGCCCGTCTTCGTCACACTCACGTCACAGATCGCCTTCATCGGAACGCAGACCGATAGCAATGACAAACCTTCCTTTGTCAGAGAACGATGACGATGATCGAATATCGATTTTTCCCGCAGGCAATATTAGTACCGCCGGCGATGAAGAATTTGAGGGTGAGTAATGTTTACACTGTTACAGATAATTAATTCTTTTGTAATTTTCTGAGATGTTTGGGCAGATTTGTTTACTCAATAACACGTGCTGGTTGGTTATTGTGTACCGACATATAGGTACATTTTTAAATATAAGTTTTTATTTTCAAAAACTATTATGTAAATTTTGAGGGGAGAAGGAGTGCATAGTGCATATTATTGTGCATTTCTTTTCTGCTTCGTTTCTTTTTGGCAGACCTGACACTTACTAATTGAGTTGATAAATTAATGGCATAAGGTAAATTCAGTATGGTTATGTACCTATTCTAAAATTGACACCTCACATCTCAATAATTGTGTATGTTAGCACTTAGAACACAACCTATTTATGGTAATAGACCTGCCTATTTATGGTAATGGGCGCAACTTATTTATGGCAATATGTTGCAATTTGTGATGTTTAACCTATTTATGGTAATAGGTTAACAGTTCTCCTAAAGTCAAAACTTGCAATCCTACATTAATGTATCATAGTGACATGATATATTTTTTGCAGGCTCTGCAAGGGAAGGTTTGGATATCCCAGAGAACACAATAAATCCGGAGCTTGCCGGTACTATTTTATCTCTTCTTGGAGAGGAACCTTCCACAAAACAATTATTGGGTCCTGCATTTCAAAAGGACGTAGCTATCAGATGGACAAGGATGCTAACAAATGGCCTTTCTGAAGAGGAGAGAAACAATTTGTCAAAAAAGTATCCCCCTTCAGAAAACTGCAGGCTGTTGGAAAGCCCAAAATTAAATCCGGAGGTCACGAAGATCATTAGCGAACAAGTTGCTCGCAGAGATGGCAAGCTAAGCACCCTGCAAAATCAGATTGGTGCTGCCCTCTCAGCGTTGGGTCAGCTATTAACAGTTTTCCTGTCAGAAGAGGGAGGGGGTAATTTGACCTATATTAAGTTGGCTAGTGATGCTAGCAAATTGCTTCTTGATTTTCACCAGAAACAATCAATGACCCGAAGGGAGCTGATTGCCATCAACTTAAGAAAAGATTTAAAAGACACTCTTACTAGTGTGTCATCAGACGGGTGGCTATTTGGTGAAAAATTATCTGATCGGGTTAAGGCAGTCAAAGATTTGGAAAGGTCAAGTTTAGACCTTAAACAAAAATTTAAAAAGCCAATTTCACGGTCCACAATCAATGAGACGAAAAATTTAAATTATCGTCGTCCACCTTGGCCAACACAGCAGGGGGGCAGCCGGGGCGGACGCCAACAAAACACGCAAGTTGCCTTCCATCATCGTCGCACACAACAAGTAAGGAAAACCAACCAAGGGAACCACCAAGAGAGAGGCAGACCCAAGTTCGAGAATCGTCAGTCAGCTCGACCCAGGGACCGATACAAGCCTTAAATAGTAATGAGGTTTGTAGTTCAGTGGGCAGATTAAGACATTTCTTACCAAAATGGCATCTGTTAACCCAAGATAAGTTAATTTTGTCTTGGATAAATGGATGTAAAATACCATTTTACAAAACCCCGGTTCAATTCTTTGAACCATCTGAACCCAAGTGGTCTAAAAAAGAGGAATCTGTGCTTTTTAACTCTATACAAAAATTGTTGACTTCGGGTGCTATAAGCATAGTAAAGCCCTGTAAGGGACAATATATATCAAATATATTTCTACGACCCAAACCAGACGGATCTAATAGATTAATACTAAATTTAAAATCTCTGAACACATTTATAAAAACACATCATTTTAAATTAGAAAATCAGAGAACGGTGACAACTCTTTTACAGAATTATGACTATATGGCCACACTAGATCTAACTGATGCCTATTTCTTATTGCCAATTTTCGACCAACACAAAAAGTTCTTAAGATTTAAATTAAAGGGCACTCTTTTTCAATATAACTGTATGCCCTTTGGTCTCAATTGTGCTCCTTTTATTTTCACAAAACTAATGAAACCAGTTCTTGCCTTTCTTAGATCAAATGGATACAGATCAGTTCTATATCTTGATGATTTTTTATTACTGAGTACTTCATACAAACTCTGTAAGGAAAATGTTTTATTTACAAAAAACTTTTTAGAACATCTGGGGTTTCTCATAAATTATAAAAAGAGCACTCTAGAGCCTACTCAGACATGCCGTTATTTAGGATTCACATTCAACTCAGTTAAGTTTACAGTCTCAATTCCAAATGATAAAAAACCTTCTCTTATTAAGCTCATAACCTTATTTCTTAAAACAAAGGAGTGCACAATTAGGAACTTTGCTCATTTGGTCGGGAAACTAGTTTCTATATGCCCTGCAGTACGCTATGGCTGGTTGTATACAAAACTGTTAGAAAGACAGAAGTATCTGGCTTTAAAAAAGGCTTCGGACAATTACAATAAACTAATGGAAATATCCCCATTGTTATTAAATGACCTTAATTGGTGGGTAATTAATATTCAGAACGCTGAAAACCCCATAAAAATAGATCATTTTGATATTGAAATTTTTTCCGATGCGTCCTTAACAGGTTGGGGGGTGTGCTGCAATAGTATTAAACATCATGGGTTTTGGTCTTTTAAAGAAAAAGAAAATCATATAAACTTTTTAGAATTAAAAGCAGCCTTTTTTGGACTAAAGTGTTTTACCAAAGATCTTCGAAGATGTAATATCTTACTTCGCATCGATAATACAACAGCCATCGCGTACATTAACAGAATGGGGGGCGTTCGACATGAACACCTTAATAGTTTGTGCCGCGACATATGGCAATGGTGCGAGCAGAGAGGAAATTTTATATTTGCGTCCTATGTTAGTTCCTTAGAAAACAAAGACGCCGATAACGAATCACGACAATCACATAATATGGAAACGGAGTGGGAGTTAAATAATATATGTTTTAAGGAGATAGTAGCAAAGTTTGGCGAACCGGAGTTAGATCTTTTTGCTAGTAGAACTAACACCAAATGCACAAATTTTGTGTCTTGGCATAAAGATCCAGATGCAGTTGGTATTGATGCTTTCACTCTAAACTGGAACGAGGTTAAATTTTATGCATTCCCTCCCTTCGCAATAATATTAAGAGTGCTCCAAAAAATTTTAAAAGATAATGCAGAGGGAATACTGGTTGTACCCTATTGGCCTACACAGCCTTGGTACCCAGTATTTACTTCGCTTTTAGTAAAATCACCAATTTATTTCAGACCCAATGTTAATTTGCTTTTTTCTCTTGACAGATCAATGCAACACCCGTTGTGGCCACAGCTTACCCTGGTTGCAGGGTTCTTATCCAGCAAGCACTCCTATTAGGGGAAATCCCTGATACAGCTCTGGATATATGCATAGCATCCATAACACCATCAACCCTTAAACAATATAACTCGGGCTTAAAACTATGGTGGACGTTTTGTAAGTCTCAAGATATAAATGTTTTTTCTGCATCAATTCCAAATATATTGGAGTTTTTAACTCAACAATACACTAAGGGGGCATCATATGGGTCACTAAATTCATACCGATCAGCCATTGGTCAAATAATGGGTCCTTCTATTGGGAATGATTTCAGAATACACCGGTTTTTTAAAGGGGTGTATCACTTAAGACCAAATAATCCCAAATATGAAAATACTTGGGATCCAGCAATTGTTCTAAATTACCTTGGGAATTTAGAAAATACTACAATCAGTTTAAAACTTCTCTCTTACAAACTCACCATGCTTTTAGCTCTATCCACGGGGCAACGCATTCAAACTTTGTCTTTAATTGAACTAAATAGCATACAATCTTCACCTAAAGGTATAGAAATTAGAATTCCAAAGAGGATAAAAACTTCGAGAAAAAACGCTTTCCAACCTATATTGTCGCTGCCTTTTTATCCAAATGATCCAAAAATATGTGTAGCTAGCACTCTTTTAAGCTACATTAAAAAGACACAGCTACTTCGAAACGCAGATTTATGCAACAATCTTTTAATGACATTCAAAAAGCCCTATCATAATGCAACAGCGCAGACATTATCCCGTTGGATAAAGCACACAATGCTTAGTTCCGGAATTGACACAACACACTTTACTCCTTATAGCACCCGACACGCGTCCACTTCCTTAGCTCAAAGAAAAGGGGTATCTTTTGACGTTATTAGATCAGCGGCTGGTTGGTCTAATGAATCAACGACCTTTGCAAGGTTTTATAAGAGACCCCTACGAGATTCACATAGTTTCGCCACGGCCGTTTTAAGTAAATAAGTATTAAGTATGAGTTATTATTAAAATATGTATTAGAGGTATACCTATGTATTATTAGTATAATATTATAATCACAGTTAACTGCAGCGGTTATATATCGCTTAGATATAGCGTTATATAGATTAAAATAGTCTATAGGCTAATTTTAGCCGAGTACATCTAGGCTTCCTTGTTTATTTTTTGTTTATTTCTGCTATTGTACGTTAACTTCTCAAGCCTTAAGGTTGTAATGTGAACGAGAATTTGAGGTTGAGTAAATGGTTAAACTACTTACTCTATGGTTGTTTTATTCTACCAAGGTTGTTGCAAAATACAGGCTTTAAACATCTACACTATTCTTATTTACGAGACGAGACCGAAATATAATTATTAGATCAAACGAACTTACCTGTACAGTGAAGTTCGATCATAATTATATGAGGGTCTCGTCGAAGTAAATAAGACCCTCCCAAACCCTAAATTATATAGTTATAATTATTGTCCCAGTTGGTATTTTACAACAGCCTTTATTATAACTTTAAAAAAAATGATTTCCGATTACACAGACAGCGATGGCCCAGGAGACAGGGTATTTCTGCTTTAAAATTCGTGGTATTCGGTGCGGGGTGGGGAAACTACACTATTCTTATTTACTTCGACGAGACCCTCATATAATTATGATCGAACTTCACTGTACAGGTAAGTTCGTTTGATCTAATAATTTTACGTAGGTAAAAGATAAGGTTGTATTCCGTGGTTTTCACATAGTTTATTCTTCCTCAATAGCATCTGTATTATAGAAAATGGCTCCAAAATAATTCTGATAGCTTGCTAAAGCACATACAGGGTGGCCGTTTAGTGTGGCAAAGTATAATAGCTCCGTTTGTATTTATAATACACAAAAAATGTTAATAAAAGAGTTGAAGGACAGTAAGTAAGTTATAACGTAAAATTATTTTTGACTCTAGAGGGTGACTCAACAAAGAGGAACAAGATTTTTTTTTAAAATAGAACACCCTGTATATTTTTGCACTTTTAAATTCCCCTCGATATTCCGCGTATCGTGGCAACCATAGTTTTCAATTATTTTGCAATATTGCCAAGTTATTTAAAAATATTCTTTTCTGGAAGAAAAAACTTGGCACCTTAAAATTTTAAATATAATTTAATTAACCTAACATATTCGAAACATTCTCAAGGGTATCAAAGATAAAGACCAATTCAAGACCTAAAACCCTCAGAACATTCCTTATTTTGTACAGGGTGTGCTCTACAAGCGTGTCAACTTTTCACATTTTAATATTAATTTACTCTTGTTATTTATATTAAGTTGATTATTTTTTGAACCGCCGTTCGTCCAATGTTCAGTTGTTGTGCAAGAGGATGCTGACCAATATAAGGATTCTAAGTAATACTTAACAGAACGTTGAAATCATTTTCTTCGGTGCATACCCGTTTTCGTCGGTAATTTTTTTTATAAGCCACACTTTCTGTACTTTCAAATCTCTCCATTAGCTATTCGAATGTCTTTTTATAAGGGTATATTCGCTCTGGGTATCATTCTTCATAATTTCTTGTAGCTAATAAAGCATTCTTACCACTAGCACCCAAAACATAAATCATATCGATAATTTCTTCATTTGAATAATTCATTTTTGTTACAATATAAATTTAACTTGATAAAAAGTAAGAAATAAAATGACAATGACATCAATTGAATCCGCAAATTATTATATTATTATTCTTTGATAGGCATTTTTTCTTGGTTGTCGCTCTGGATAATGTCGAAATTAGTATATGCATATTTATATATTCTAGGTAGTTTTTTTTTTTTTTCCTCTCACAAAACAGATATTCACATGTACATAATATGTTAAGTTTAAACTATATGGGAGAGATGTAAATGGTTTAGAGATATACCCACACACTAGCCTTAAGTGGCTTTAGTGGTTTTCTTTATTTATTTCCATCTACTTATATAGGAAAACGATTTATTTTCTTTGTAATCATTTTTTTTTTGTGGAAATAAATATATTATTATTATAATAAAATTTTACTATTACTTTTGCTATTATTTGCTTTTGTCTATCATGGCTAACTATAAAATAAAATAAAAAAAAAAACATTTTTCCCGGACTTTATATTAAAAAAGAATATTACGCCAAAATGAGCAAAAATAACTGATGAACCTTTCTACAAAAGTTGTGGGGGCAAAAAGCTTTACAAGATAAAATATTAAAGTACAGTGTGCTCAATTTGAAAAAAAAAGAGTAAATTAATTTTAAAATGTGAAAAGTTGACACGTTTGTAGAGTACACCCTGTACTTCCAAAAAAGAATATTTTTAAATAACTTGGCAACATTGCAAAATAACTGAAAACTATGTTTGCCGCGATACGCGGAATATCGTGGGGAATTTAAAAGTGCAAAAATATATAGGATGCTCTAATAAAAGAAAAAAAATTCTTGTTCCTCTTTGTTGAGCCACCCTACAGAGTCGAAAATAATTTAACGTTATAACTCACTTACTGTCCTTCAACTTTTATATTAACATTATTTGTGTATTATAAAAACAAACGGAGCAATTCTACTTTGCCACACTAAACGGCCACCCTGTATTATTGTACTAAACTAATTACCTAAGTACATAAAGCTTAAAAAATCAAAGATTCATAATATCACGAATAATCTAATAAACCTTAATATTGAAACAACCCTAGCGATAAATCTTTGCCGATACCCCTTAATTTAGGTCGTAGTATGGCTTTTGCTGTTAAAGTATTAATTACACTGTGACGCATGTGTCTAGACAGCAATAATTAATAACTTTAAAGAAATGAAGGCCTAATTTGTAAAAAAAGGATTTAAGTGGAAAGGAATTGATTTTGACAGCAATTAATTTGGTGTAGTATAATAGAGACAACAGCAAGCTATTAATCTTTTTTGCTTAAACAAAAACTTAATAGCAAATTTCGATCTGTATAGAGCAAGCGACTTGGATGATCTTTGGCATAACATGTATTTAGTTTGAGCGATAGGCATTGTCTGCGTGTTGTGCAATATTTTGAGAATCCCATATAGACAATCATAATTATTAGAAGGTCACCTTGTAACTAAAAATAGTAAACTTAATGATCGAATAAAATATAATAATTTTTAGGTGAAAATGCAGTAAAGCGTTTGTTATCTCCAAAGGGCGGAATATATGCAAAATGCACATATATGCATTTTTTGCATATTTTGTCAGTTTTATAATAAAATGCATATTTTTTTCAAATTATTATTTCATGAGCATATTTTTATGTTTTTGGCATTATTAAAAAATTAAAAACGCCCCGTTATGAAAGCTCGTAGACTCATAGGTTTAATATCCAGTCGGGCACTTGTTTCAGGGATTTGCCAAACTAAAGATAATTATATAATAATTAACATTTACATTTTGGCTAGACACAAGGTATTTCTTGGGGGTTTCCGGGGTTTACAGGTATAAGGGGTTACTAATTGTCATTTAATAATGCCTTATTATTACCTGCTTAACAAACTGTATTTATATCGGGTTGTGCTACGTACTTCTGTTTCAATTTGTAGAAAGATTTCAGTATTTTCAGTGTGAAACTAATGATTTCAATTTTGTGTTCAAAATGTCTAAACTGGCGAAAACGTCGTCGTGGATTAAGAATTTCCCAGAGTTAGAGTTTAGTAGAGAGAAAGTCTTTTGTAAAGCTTCCACAAAAAGTGTTGTTCGTGAAAAGAAGTTACAAATCAATCAACATTTGAAAATACCGCTGCATAAATCAAAGTTACAAAGAATGAAATCTGAGCAAGTTTAGCTGAGTGTAAAATACGCATTTTAATTAGTACTGTTGAAACTTTTTCCGCTAAATGTAACATTCCCGGTAAAGCAGGAGGTCAAGTAAGGAACAAATTGGATGTAACCGTAAAAAAGAATAAAGGATTTAAATACTTAACAGCAGTAAAAAGCATTTATGAAGGTAAACCATGCAACGAAGTTATATCTTGCAGGATTGTCCGATTACATCAGTAGATGTTGAAAAGAGCTTCTCATTGTATAAACATATTTTTACTGATAGAAGACAATCCTTTTTAGTTGAAAATTTTAAAAAATATTTATTAATATAATTTCAGGTTAAAAAATAGTTTACTTTTATTTTTCTTCATTTTTTTTGCATGTTTTTTTAAATAAACATCTTTTTTAGAACCCAATGTGTTTCTTTACCCTACTTTACTATAATAAATTAAGAAATATTGCATACCAGTATGCATATTTGGTCAAAAAAATGCACATAACTGCATATTTTAAAATCAAACAAGGCATATATATGAGCATATTTTGACTGACTTTAGGTACATAAAATATATTCCGTCCTTTAGTTATCTCTAATACTTTAACCGCTAACCCTTCTCCTTACAGAACTCGAAAATTAGAGAGGACTGATTCCTATGTAAAGAAAGCTGCAACTTAAAGACTTGTCAAACCATTTGTTTCGATGCCAGCGCTCTAACGGCTGGCGGATGCCGAATAAAATTTTTGTTGGCAGAAGTGAAAAAAGATGGTAAAAGAATAGCGTGAAATTTGAAATTAATTAATTTTTAGTATTATAGTAATTTTTACCAGACCACAAGAAAAAAAGGTTAAATAATGAAACATATAATATGAAAATCTATAAAATTATTTATATATTAAGAAAATAAATAAATTGTTATAATTAAATTAATTTTTAAATCAAAAATTAAGTAAATATGATAAAATAGTTTACACAATAATAAGGAGGATCTTAGTTTCGGCTTACAGAAAAGATGGGTAAAGAACATTGATGTTTTATCGAAAACATCTCTCCGTTTTAGTTTTGATGTTTTTTTGATAACATAAATTAATGCGTGTTATGCATTATTTTAAGAATTCCATATAGACAATCATAGTTATTAAAAGATCACCTTGTAACTAAAAGTATTATACTTAATGATTGAATAAATTATAATAATTTTTGAGTTAAAATGCAGTGAACCGTTAGTTATCTCCAATACTTTAAGCACCAACCCTTTTCCTCACAGAACTCGAAAATTAGAGAAGACTGATTCTCATATAAAGAAAGCTGCAACTTAAAGACTTTTCGAACCATCTGTTTCAATAGCAGGTTTCCAACTGCTGATGGATGTCGAATTAAATTTTTGTTGGAAAAAGTATAAAAAGAGGGTAAAAGAAGAGCGGGAAATTTGAAATTAATTAATTTTTAGTATCATAGTTATTTTTACCAGAAAAAAACATTTAAGTACATTTCTGCTGATTGTATCAAGAAAAAGAGTTTAAATAATGGAACATATACAGGGTGTTTTTTAATTGAGTGCCGATACTTAAGGTTGTGAATCCTTGGGTGATTTTAGGTTGAAAAGTTCATATAAGCATGGGTCCGCAAGCCCTTCATTTTTGAGATACAGGGTGTTATAAATTAAAAAAAAAAACGATTTTTCCTTAATATTTTTAAGACCGCTTTAGATATCATTTTGAATTTTAGTAGACACTAAGTAGGCATAAAAACATATTTATTTCATAAAAAAGATTTTGTTTACTTCTACCAGTAGCGTCCGCGTTAACGTATATTTTGATAATTTTAACGAAAAAAATGATACGCCCCTGTTTTTCTTCAAAATAAATATTACTTTTAAAACTGCACTTTACCATTTAGTAAAAATGGTCCCTAGACTTTCCTCGTGTGACCAACGTTTTTCGATTTAAAAAAGAAATTACATTTATTTGCATATCACTATGTCCATATCAGAGTTTGATAAAATTGCATTTATCTCCTAAACGTAGCCGAAGTGAAAAAATTATCAAAAGGTACTTTGCACTAGATATTGAACTGTCTAAATAACCATGATATCAAAGAGAAAAAAGGCAGTGGCGTACATATTTTTTGCTAAACTTAAAAATTGTAACACCCTGTATCTCAAAAATGAAGGGCTTGCGGACCCATGCTTATATGAACTTTTCACCTTAAAATCACCCAAGGATTCACAACCTTAAGTATCGGTACTCAATTAAAATACACCCTGTATAATATGAAAATATATAAAATTAATTATATATTTGGGTACTAAATAAATTGTTATAATTAAAATGCACCAAGTTAATATTTTAAATAGTTTACACAATAATAAGGAGGATATTGGTTTCGGCACAAAGTAGAGATGGGTAAAAAACATCGATATTTTATGTCCAACATTAACATTATTTCAAATATCGAAATAAAATCTCAACTCAACCTCCAAACGATAGTATCAACGTACGGTACAATATAGGCAATTCTAAAAATGGCGTCAGGAGTTCAGTCAGTGACACAATCATATTCGTAATTTCCAGGTTTTAAGCAAGCCAAGTGTTGTTATTTAACTTGCGTCAACAGTTCATGAGGTTTTAATGTTCCTCGATTGTAAGATTAATTTCACTGATTCTTTTATTTACTGAGTGAAGGAATTAAACGAGCTTTTCACTGTGGTAATTTGGCGTTTATTTCTCCAAATCACACAAAACTTCTTTAGTACATGATTTTACAATAACATACTATAACATAAATATTAACTACTGATTTTACATCACATAACTAGTCACTACATTTGTTTAGTATATTTGCTGGGTGCCTTTTTTTAGGCAATGCTATTTGTATCAATCCGACGGAAAAAAAAACACGTGAGTTTGTTGACATACAACCTTGCTTTATCGAAGCCAAAAGTGTAGTATTGTACAAAATGGAAACTATACCATTTGACAGCAAGGTTACGCCTCCGCTGTCACGACGACCAACCAACAATGCGCTTTGATAGGCTACACAGCCGCCATATTTTCTTTTAACCAATTGGACGGTAATCAACAAATGTACCATGCTGTGTCAACTTTCTAGAGCGCCAAAACACCGTCAAAGGGTTTTCGGATGTACAAGATTCTAAAAAATATTCTCTTAACATCTAAATGTAGAGCATTGCTTTTTTCTGGAATAACGGTCGACTAGCCGCTTATTATTTAAGAAATATTATATGTATTTTAAAAGATGATATTTGCAAGTTTTATGTTTATCCCGGCGATAACACTATTTGTTCCGCAAACATTGATACATTTTGCTCCCTTATTGAAATAATATTGAAATAAGATATTTAACAGTAGTATTGATTCTAAAAACATTTGTTGCATTTAATTATATTATTTTAAATACATTTAGATGATCGTTTCCCCAACACCAGGGTTTCCCCTGCTTTTTGTTTCTTTTTTTTTTGGTTTCCCACATCGGCTTCTCCTACTTAACTAAATTAAGTAAGTAATTCCACGGTTGGAATTCGGATTACAATATATGAATAATATGTCAGGATCCACAGAATTCAGAATTCATCGATACACGGAAAATCGATGAATCAAATTTCCAGCCATCGATATAGCAGAAACATCGACCGAAATTAATCGATGTTAAAACAACATTGATATAGTGTTATATCGAATTTTTTTTTATGTATTTGTTTATTGCAAAATATGTATGTATATTTTGGGCAGTGGAGCAATAAAATTCAAGTTTGTTCTTACTTAAATGTTTGTTTTCAGGTCAGCATTAGTAGAAACAATTATAGCAACAATAAACATAAAGGAATATAATATAATATATTCCGCACTGGCAGTGTTAATTTCATTTAGGAGTTGTTGTAGGTGCTCAAAACTATCATCATGTCATCGGCATACCGTATCTCAAACTCAATTTCAAACTCAAACTCAAAAGTACTTTATTGTCGCAAGGACAATATTTGTGTTGACAAAGTAAAGTCGTTATTGGCAAATATAATAAACATAAACACAATCTAAAGGTTCTAAACAAATGTCAATAAGTAAAACTAAAATAATACAGAACACTTATACAATCTGATTAGGCATACATTACCCATATGAGACACTATACCCGGGTTCTTAATCATATGTACATATGGAACTATGGAGGTAAAGAACAGCTTAAATCTCCGTGATTTGAACTAATTGAGAGGTTCAACATGGACACAAAATAAAGTGCTCACACCCCTTATTATGCGTGACAAATATTATTCGAGTGTTGTTTTTCATCAATTGTTAACAAAAAGAAAAATGAATAACATTTCTTTTAACACCGTGTGTTTCGAAGACAAAGTGACAATCGAAATAATTGTATACCACATTTTCGTCCTAAAATTACGTGAGGATTCGCCAGTTTCGTTTTTTGGCCGAAATTAGGAAACACCCTGTATAATCTCGATTTGTATTCTGCCAAAACAGACAAGTCCAAAATATTTTATTTTTTTTAAATCCAACATCAAAAATAAACTTTAAGCACATATACAGGGTGTTCATTTGAAAACTTCCCACCACGGATTTATCGAAACCACTGGTTAAAAGAACAAACGCCGAGACACGTCAAAAGATTTGCCAAAGGGGCCAACTTTTTAACCAAAAACTACTTCACTCCCTTTTACCCTCTGCCCCGCGGGGTCATCCCCTTAAAAATTTTAAATGACAAGGGGAATCATGTAATAGCTTGTTCGAAAGGTATTTCAAAGTGCTTTATTTTGACCTTTGATTTTTTAAAATCGGTCGATTCGTTTTCGAGAAAATTAGAAAAATCTTTATTTATCTTAATTTGTTCAGATAGAAAAAAAAACACACGAAAATATAATTTTTATTTCAATAAGTGTTCAAAAACCAACATAAACAGCAATTCGGAAGATTAGACGTGGCGGCAACCAAATAACAACCCGACTTTTTTTCAGCCATCTATTTATAAACACAGATAACATGGGCGAACTGTATTTGTTCTTATACCTGTTTAGTTTCTTATAGTTGCTAAGGAAAAGAAAGAATTTAATTTGCTGTCAGTTACCTTTGTGACAATCTTGGGATAGTGAAAATTAATTTATTGCTTCAGATTTTACTTCCAAAATGGTTTACACACTAGCCGAAAGAGTGGAAATTATTCTAATTTATGGTGCCCAAAATCAATGTGCTCGGCAAACTGCCGTCACATTTAACGTCAGACATCCGGAAGAGATAACTTCGCATAGGTATGTTTTAGACCTTGTTACTAAATTTACTCAAACTGGGTCTGTTGCAAATAAAAAACGTAATCATCGTAGAGTTCTGGATGAAGCCGCTCAAGTTGAAGTTTTGGGTCATTTTGGCATACATCCTAATACTTCATTACGCAAAATTGTTGATGCGACTGGTATTTCATTAGGCTCTGTACACACAGTTACTAAATTACATAAATTTCATCCATTCAAAATGAAAATATTGCAATAGTTAACCGAAGATGATTTCGATAGGCGAGTTGAGTTTTGTGAACAAATGACTGCAGCGATTAATGATAATACCATTCATGTAAAGAATATCTGCTTCAGTGATGAATGCACATTTTATCTAAATGGATTTGCTAATAAGCATAACTGCAGGTATTGGAGCAATGAAAATCCTCATGCTTTTGTAGAAGGGCATACTCAGTACCCCCAAAAAATTAATGTATGGGCAGGCATTTTAGGAAACAAAGTGATTGGGCCATTGTTTATTAATGGGAATTTAAATGGAGGCATTTATTTAGATATGTTGGAAAATACCATCAATCCGCTTATCACTGAAACCATTGAAAACCAAATCGAAGACGATGAAAACCCTATACTTGATGAGGCTGAAATATATTTTCAGCAAGACGGCGCTCCTCCTCACTATGTTCTTCCGGTTCGGCAATGGCTAGACGACGAGTTTTTAGATAAATGGATAGGGCAAAGAGGGTCTATAGAGTGGCCTGCTAGGTCTCCTGACTTGACGCCATTAGACTTTTTTCTATGGGGCCATTTGAAATCTATTGTGTTCACTCCCCCACCTGAAAGTTTGGATGAACTTCGTCAACGCATCATCAAAAGCTGCCATGATCTCCCACAACATGTTTTTGAAAATGTCCGTCAGGAATTTGAACTATATCATTGTTTGGCCTATAACGGGCAACATTTTGAAAACTTATTGAAATAAAAAGTGATATTTTCGTGTGTTTTTTTTCTATCTGAACAAAGTAAGATAAATAAAGATTTTTCTTATTTTCTCGAAAACGAATAGACCGATTTAAAAAAATCAAACGTTAAAATAAAGCACTTTGAAAGACCTTTCAAACAAGCTATTACTTGATACCCCTTGGTATTTAAAATTTTTAAGGGGATGACCCCGGGGGGCAGAGGGTAAAAGGGGGCGAAGTAGTTTTTGGTTAAAAAGTGGGCCCCTTTGGCAAATCTGTTGACGTGTCTCGGCGTTTTTTCTTTTAGTTAGTGGTTTTCGATAAATCCGTGGTGAGAAGTTTTCAAATGAACACCCTGTATAAATATTTTCACGTAACTTATCTATAAAAAAAAATTGTTGTATATGAAACACAAGAGAAGCTGTGCGTTTTTATTTGAATTAAAAGAAATATTATTCTTGGACTAAGCCGATTTTTGAAATCAACCCTTTCATTATTTCCATCTTTTGTTTCACAAAAGCATTTTCTATGAATTAAAAATAGTTTAGTGTACCTAATATCTAGGGGCCATAAAGATTTACTTAACTAAGTTCTTGAAGTTGATGCAACAAAATCTCTCAAAGCACTGTAAAGCAGAAAAGCGAATAATACAAGGCGGCTAGCCAGCCTCCAGGGTTCCCTCCTAAATTATTAGCAATTCATTTAAAATATTCAGCTCCGAACCAGCGGTTTTACACCGAAGCGCCCAGTTTGTTTTTCTTTTTTCCTGTTAAAGCAGACCCGTATATTGCCCTAGTTACATTCAAATTTTATACGAAAGTGCTCTCTATGGTCCTTTTTCAATTTATTGTTAAAGGGAATTGGGGTAATATTTTTATCGACTTGGAAATACTGAGTGTGTAAAATCAGTATGAATTCTAAATCAGTTTGTATAGAATTTCTTAGTGGAATAAGGTGAAAATGTGAAATTCCGGAATAAGGCTGAATAAATATCGTATACTTAACATGAGAACATTTTTAGATCTTTAATTTTAATCAAGTTAATGTTAAACTAGAAGGATTGTATATAATTATGGATGCAACTACATAGTAAGACAAAAGTGTCTAAGTGGATTGTTGATCTATCGGGTAATTTTACTAAAAATTGGTACTCTTTATCAATTTTAGGTTAGGTAAGTTAGTACCCCATTATGTTCTTACAAAGAATCTTTGAAGTACTTAATCAATTTTGCATCCAAGTATGCATGTAACAGAACGTTTTTTCTGGTTTAGATATTTCATTTATTTTATCCCAGAGAGCCACGTTTTCTTTTTTTTTTTATTTAAAATATATAGGGTGTTCAGCAAGTTGATGATAAACTGATCAAAATGCCTTTCTCCTAAATTTGTATAAAAAATCACAGTAAGTGAATTGGTTTATTTATAAGAGTAGGGCTAACTTTTAACCCGTTAAAGGTCTGAACACCATATTCAAAACACTTTTTTCTATATAAATGTCGTAATATGTATTATTTCAGGTATCGATTATGTATCATTTTCGGTGTCACTAATAAGCGGTGGGCTCTTGATCGAGAAGCAAACCGTGGTTTGGACTCTTGAACACAAATTGCAACTAATTTTACTGACAATCTTATTCTCTGTACTAATTCCGTAACTAATTCCATTACTAATTTTACTAGCTAGTTCCACCACTAATTCCATAGTAATTCCATTAATTCTACGGCTAATCCCAGAGTGATTCCACTAATTCCAGGAAAGTGTACATCATATTTCCATCGTAGTTTACCCCTTGATCTTGACCAATCCACCTGTTTTCAAATATTTCATTCAAATAATAATTACGGGCCTGAACTGCATATTGGGATGGAACTTCATCCGATTGAAACCACATGTCAGGATTACGTTTCGGTTTGCAATACTTTCAACACTAATTTTCGGCCCAACAAAAAGTCTCTAACAAACAAGGAAAAAATTCTAGACACTTTTTCTTTCAAGAGATACCCGCCAATTAGGACACAAATACCTATTTTCAAATAAACCAGTTATATATTTAGCATTTCTTTCCGAAATATTTTTTATAATCACGCACGCCACTGGAAAACATCTTTTCAAGCCGGTGCATACCAAACTTAATGGTGTTCGAGGTATAATAGACATTACACCATTTATTGTTATATTTACCTTTAGGCGATATCATTAAAATATTTCCTATTTTTCCAGAAGCATCCCAATCCATGATATTTTCTCTCGTTTTAGTAGACCAGCCTTTGCTATGTGGACATACGCATACGTCAATAAAGAGTAATATTTGCTAACAGCCTTATAATAAAAACTCTATTAAAGCGCGAACTGTACCAGAAACTCAATGAGTCGTTAAAGAACCAAAATAGTCTTCAAACCGCCAAAGTTTTAATGCCATGAATCGCCGTTATAAATGCTCTGTAGCCACTTAATACTTCTGTAAGTACATTTAGCACCTATATACGATACACAATCTATATTAACTATTGTTATGTTCTATCTTATATCAAATAATATAAAAAAAGTAAGTAGTGACGTAAGATTTTAAACTAAGCTCTCATGTTACACGAAAACATTGTTTGCATACCATTTTGCCCTGTCAACTTTGTAAAGTTTAATTAAGTTTAAGCAAACTTCAAACATATCACAATAAGTTTTGCGACTACATTTAAGTCAAAGAACATCAGTAAACTTACAATATACAAAGTGTATTAAACCTTAGTATATGTCAGTCCTGTGAAGTAACTAGCAGAAAATATGTTTTTCATTGCTTCTATGAAACAAGTTCATTTCAATTAAGAAAGTGGTCCATGCCTTGGATCAGTGGCGTTGAGAAATTGTGGAATGAAACTTCGGCGCAAATTAACACTACTCTTTAACCTTTTAATATTTTACGAAATGGTACATGTTTTAGCTATGAAAATAGTTATCTTCATCATAAAAAATTATTATAATATCAGGTTAACAATTAAGGTAACCGCATGCTTGGTAAATTATGTAAGGGATCAAAGAAAGGGTAGGTATTATCATCAACCCTCTATCCAAGGTCCTCATTGTCATTGTACCTAATGTCTTATATCAGTTTATCTAATTATTTTTGTTTTTATATAATACTCATCTTACTAAAAATATGTCTTTGTATTCAACAATAAAACGTAAATATGTCAATAACTATGGTCCGTCGGATTGTAGTAGCAGTAGTGGGGGGGGGGGGGGGGGGTACACGGACCTGGCAAGTAGACCAAAGGCGATCCTTTCTTCCTGCCCCTCTGGGTCTTCCCCCATCCACTCAACCACCCAGACCCTCGCCGAACCTACCCGACCTTCTCATGAAGGTCAGGACGTTCCAAGGACTTGCCGTCTGAGTCTTCCCAGGGCTTCACAAGCGCACAGGAAGTGCAGTGGAGTGTCCTAGCCCTCCAAGCATCCCATACATATCGGGTCTTTCTCCACACCCATTATATGCAGGTGCTTCCTTAACTTGCAATGTTCAGTTCCACCAGAGGATTCAAGTTAGTAAGAATCCATTCCAACTTAGCCCTACCAGGCCAACTTGGCCTGTCTACAGTCTGGTAAGCTCGTCGGCCATCTCATTACCATGCACTCCGCAATGACCAAGACCAAGAATACCTGTTTCTGTTCTGCGAGCCTTCTTAGTGCATCCGCACACGAGGGTCGAACTGCTTCTGGGTTGGCAGACTGCCTTGGCGGCGGCTTGGCTTTCGGAGCAAATATATAGGGTCCGCTATTGACATTCCATAACCTCCCTCATACTTGTCACAGAGAGGATGGCATATACATCTGCCTGGAAAATCGTTGCGAAAATTCCCAGTGGGCTTCTTTATATATTGATCTTTGCGCGACCCATCGGTGTAACATTAATGCGCCCTTAATTCATTCATATTTTTTTTTTGTGAATAGGATTATTTCGGTCTTGTCTTGTCTGGATTTGCCGATAGTCCTGTCTCCTCACACCATTCCTCCAGTACCCTGCAAGCTATCGCACACCACATCCAGAAATTTCCCCATCAAGAGGACGAGTCCATCATCCGCGTATGCCTGTGCGCAAAAGCAGCAAGCCTCATCATTAAGCCATCCATAACAAGACACCATAAGTGGGACGATAGGCAGCCGCCCGTGACCTCAATCTCCAGCCGAACGTCCCCGATTGTGGCGCTAACCTGTTGCTCCTTGAGTGCAGATCTGATCCATTCTATGATCGCCGACGGCGCTTCCCTCGTCTCAAAGAATCGCAAATGGTCGACGGTTTAGCTTTATCGAAAGCACCATTTACATCGAAGAAGATCGCCAGAGCGACGTTCTTGTAGTATAGGGCTCTCCCTAGCTTTGCTGCCACGGTGTGGATTGCTGTCTCTGTTGACCGTCCACGCCGGCAGGCACGTTGACTATCGTGAAGAGGATGCACTTTTAGCACAACATCTATCATATACCGATCGATCATCTTATCTAGTGTCTTCATCAGAAAAGAGGTTAAACTTATTTACCTAAAAGTTTGGCGACCGAGTAGTCAGTCCTACCATTCTTAGGAATGAAGGTGACCCTTGCTGATCGCCAGGTTTTTCGCGTATATCCCAAAGCAACGATGGCCCGGAAAACGCTCTCTAGATGAGGGAGTATATTCTCCAAACCTTTTTGAAGCGGAGCCAGAAACACGCCATCTTATCGCGGCACCGGTGACTATTTCGTCGGCCACCTCGCAATCCGCCCTCGGAATGGGTGATGCGACCTCCTCAGCAGCCGGTGTCGGTCCGCCACCAGAGAAGTGAACGTCCAGTAGGTGTCTAAATGAGTTCTCACTAGAACTGCTCCACGTCCCGTCCTGCCTTTTTAAGGATCTATAGCTCTCGCAGCTGAGAACTGTAGCCAGTAGGGCGACCTCCGGCAGAGAATCGAGTTCTCCACAGAAGGCCCCCTACGACTCCCTCTTTCAGCGGCGAGGTTTTCTTTTAAAAACGCTTCTTGCCTCTCCGTAGACGTCCCAGTCCTCCATCGGCCCGCTGCTCCTTGTTCAGTTCAGGACCCGTCTGCTGGCTTTCCGCTCCACCAGCAGCAACTTTTAGCAGACACGACTGTTCACAGGCTGAGACGATTCTGCGCTGAGGTACCTGAAGTGTTATAGTCGCGGAAAGAGTCATTGGACCATGTTTTTTTGACAGTAGCTTAAATGGAAACAATATGTTCTGAAGGAGCAATGTGCCACAACTTCTGGATAATAATGCAAACCAGTAAGATTTTCAGATTTTACATTGTAACTCTTTAAAATCCTCTTCCTGTATATAAATTAACAAATTTATTTTAATATGCCATTTTTATATGAATAGACGAGAATGTTTGTAATAAATTGAGTCGTATCCAGTGTTGTCGTTTAGGTTAATTAGGCGGAAAGTGGATATAATATTGCATGGACAAGTCCCAGTATGTCGCTGATGACGTCATATAAGCTTTCTATTTACAGGTTTACTATAAGCTATTTAACAGTAATAGAAAAATTTTGACAGTGGCAACCTTTTGTCATGGACAACAGGTTGTCACTATCTGCTGACGGTATGCTTACACCTTCCCTTCGTCGTTGGCTTGCCTTAGGCGCCACCTGGTTTGACAGAAGTCCCAACTAGGAAAAATATACCGAATGTCAGTGTATTGAAAATCTATGTAATAAATAAAACTATCCCAAAAATCCCACACAACAATAAAGTTTTTATAAAAAAAATACTTATGCTTGATTAAAAGCAGGTTTATGCCAGCTTGTATTTTTTAAAAAATATATTTTAATTTATGATTGACTTATTTAAATTAATGAATGATTAAAAACAGGCTTTCTGGGCGCAAGGCTCTATAAAATAAAAATGAAGTATAAGCTATGAAGATTCTAGAATAGTTAAAAATTAAAAGTGTTACCTCTTGCCAAGATAGCCTTGCATTACGATTAAACCTTAAAGAACTAAATCTTAAAAGGGTTTCTACTAAAATTGATTTGAGTTATTATTAAACAGAATTAATAAGAAGCTGTGATCGTAAATTCGGAAATGTTAATTAAATTATTTAAAAATTGTCCAGATGAATATACTGGCCAGCGATTCCTCCACGCTTCAGCTGCGGTCGTTACTTCAGCTGAGTCTCCTGACGCTAACTTAGTTTTAAGAAGTTTTATAACCCCATGTGGCAGCTCGTGACTTGAAGTCGCTCGTTAAGGCTCGTTCCTTATAAAATCGTGAAAGCGGTGAAAACCCAACCAACAAAACCACCAACAAAACCCCTAAAAATAATAAAAAGGAGAATTACCCACTGAATCTTGACAAGAATAATAAACAAAAAAAAAGGAATAAAGGAGCTTACCTCTAAAAGAGGGGTGAGACCTCGTGGTCTGTAGACAAAAAATGGCCTCACGGCGACAGGCTTGACTTTCTTGTCTGAAGGAGTTTAAGCAAGTATAATTAAAGGCCCCGAGAACTCTGAAGAAACCCCCTTCTCCTCCAACAACCAGCTGATACAAAGTTTTGCCAATTTAACCAAACCTCAAAAAAAAAAGAAGAGAACAGAGACACACTACAACCAATTAGAATGACAAGAGAGTCTGGGCTTCTACCAGATTAAATAACGAAATAAAGAAAATTATTTCATACAACTTTGTTTTTACATAAAATTGCCAAGAGTAAGAAATGGGCCTTCTGTAACTTGACGGAGACTAAAACGAAAATAAATGATTAACCTACTTACAGCGCCTTGTGCAATTAATCAACAGGAAAGCGAACGCACTACTTCTAACCCCACATATTTTGACTAACTTTCTGTAAACAAAGGTGAAACAATTTAATAAACGCCAATAATAAAAAGAAAGAAAGAAAGAACAATTTTTGAACCAAATAACTGTATGAGATCCACTTTGTGGAAATATGACTGTAAGAAGAAGTCTAGCATTTCCCACAAAGTCAATAGTGACAAAGATGCCTACCATAGGTATAAAAGGAACAACATTATATCATGGCAGTGATAGAAACAGGAATACGGGCAGAACACCTTTATGATCTTCCTAAACGTTTTGGTTCATTTACTATTTACTGACTAATAAGCTAATAATAACCGTAGAGGCATGTGAGTGTGACTCTTTCCGAATTCTATATTTTATATTCCGACGTGTCATAATGACATTATTATGGATTTCATTTTCAGTGTCAAAATGACATACTTTATAGGACTGAGTACTATAATGATTTCATTATAGGACTGAGTACTATAATGAAAAATAGTACGATATTGACAAGCTTTTTCTGAGAACACCAAGTTTTGTAATTGGCATAAGTTTTTTCATATATGCCTTTAGACTTTTCGGGCAACAAACCAACAACTGCTTTATTGGCCAATTCTTCGATTTCTGATTGCAAATTATCCATATTGTATTATATATATAAACGTTAAAATTAAAAATTCAATTCTGACAATGACAATACAAACAAATATTTTTAGAGTTACCTGGTTTTACTAAAATCAAGCTATTAGTTTACTGACAAAAACTTAAAATTCATCAAAAAAAAAACACAAAAATCGACGGAATATAAAATATTGTATGAAATTCGGATCATAAACAATCATTATGGTACACGCCGTGTTATTAGACTCGGCTGACGCCTCGTCCAATAATACTCACGGCTAGTACCATAATGATCGTTATTATGATCCTTATAACATAAATATCTATTATAGTATCCAATATCATTATGTTATTTACAAATTTTTGTTGGTGGGGCATTCCACACAAAATTTGCAATCCAAATTTTTTTTTCACGAACAATTTTTTTTACGGTTCAGCAGTAAAAAATATTTGACACGTATTTTTTAATTTATTGTGATGCACAGATTTTTGGAAAAAATTTTTTTTGAAATTTCACGTTCGAAAAGAAGCACCATTTTTCGATCGCTTATACATCAATATCGAATAAAGATATAAAAATTTATACATGCCTAAAATGTTCGCCTTCTTCTCAGCTTTCGAATGGAGTATAATAAAACTCAATTTTCTAATTTGTTAAATGACAAAAATTGACAACTTATAAACAAATGCAATTTTTTTAAATTTGGACATGATTCTTCTCCTTCGTTTTTATTGATAAAATCAGCTCAAACCTTTTTTAAAATACTGTAAAAATTTTAGAGTGGAGACTTGAATAGGAATTAATAAATCTTTCAAGCACGGCTTGCACGTGCAAAGCACGCCACAGCGCGATTTGACTTGTCTGAACTTGTCGAACTGGACATCAGGCGATAAGACTAATATAGTCCGCCTTACGGATCTGTGGTTATGGATGGAATGCGATTAAACAAAAAGTCATGTAACGAGTTTGCTGAGTTTACCAATAAATTTTAAATAAAAATTACCTAATTTAATTATGATAAGACCGCGTAAGAATTTTTTCTCGCCCACGCCATTCCAGCCGGCCGTTTCCAGTCGATGAAATAATTGTGGTGGACACACGAATAAAATAATGCCTAAAAATGTGTGTTCCACTTCGTTTTTTTTTAAATATAACATACTAATTAGGAAAATATTTCCTAGCCATCTGATTTAAAAACCTTATACTATAAGGCCGTATTTGGCTAACACAGTTAGCGCTACAATACTAAATTTTATTTAATTTTCCTAATTAGTATGTTATATTTATCTACTCCATCTGACAAATTAAAGGATTTTTTATAGATTTTTCGTTTTTTTTTACCTGTTACCGCTGAGAGTGGACAGTGGTGTGGTTTAATTATTAAAATGAGAAGAAGTAAATTTAGTTTATTAACTTATAAAATATTAATATGAAACGAGGCACCGCACGCACGCCTATGCCGCTACAGTTAAACCCGACTTTTTTATGCTTTTACCCCCCTGTCTCCTCAGCCGTCGTAGCCACAGACTCGTAAGGCAGACTCTTCTTCTTTCATGTGCCTTGTCCGGTCTCCCTGACGTTGGCGATCACCATGGCAAAAGCTGAACGGTCCTCCGCCAAGCGAAAAAGTTCACCAGCCCTTCTTATGCCGGTCCGATCCCGAATATTTCTGAGCCACGACTGTTGCTTTCTCCCAACTCCACGGCGCCCCTCTATCTTGCCCTTTAGTATGAGCTGTAATAGACGATATTTATCACCTCTCAAAATATGTCCAAGATATGATGTCTTTCGGCATTTTACGGTCGTCAAGAGTTGCCTCTCGATGTTTGCTCTTCGTAGTACATTCTTGTTTGTAACATGTTGTGTCCACGAAATACGAAGCATTCTTCTGTGAAGCCACATTTCAAATGCCTCCAGTTGGTTCATTGTCCTGACCTTCAGAGTCCACGTCTCTACGCCGTACAGCAATACCGACCATACATAGCATTCAACCATGCGTTGCGTTGTCTGTCAGACTATAGTTTATTATTTGCTATGTTCTGGTGATAAAGAAGGGTTAAAATATCGTCAGAAATGTATTCAAAATTGAAAGATCGCCGCTGCAGTCCGCAGTGGCTCATCGTGTATTTCTACCATAATACACCGCTCTGGGTGGAATCAAACGGGCAACCTCAGCTGAGCACTTGCCATGAAAATATTTGTAAAATAGACTTAAGTCGCCAACGCTCAAGAAATGAATTGGTGAAGCCAAGGGAATCGAGTATCCCGCAGTGGCTATATCCGGTTTTTTAACATTAACTTGCTTAGAAAAAACTACATAACTTCATGCTTCGCGGCATCAATGTTGGCATAAACATTAATAAGAAAATCAAATGAGGCGGTCTCAACTGACGTTTCTGGCAGAAAGCCATGCTGTCAGTAACCCAAGATACCGCACCTTGAGACTAATTTAATAATCCTGTCATTCCTCTGATATGCAACTCTTTTACGAATTTTACAAAAATACTAAAAATAGATGATTTGAAAAACCATAATGGGAGAAGCCAAATAAAAGGTTTGCGTCGAGTTTCTGAGAAAAGTTAAGTCAGAGCGAGTCGCGCTGCGGCGCGTGCAAGCCGTACTTGAAACATTTATTGTTTCGTAAGTATTCAACTCTAAAATTTTAACAGTATTTTAAAAAAGGTTTGGGTTGATTTTTTCAATAAGAAAAAGGAAAAAAATCATGTGCAAATTTGCATTTGTTTATAAGTTGAGTTTAATTATACCCCATTCGAAAGCTGAGAAGAAGGCGAACATTTTATGTATGTGATAAATTTTTATATCTTTACTCGATATTGCTGTATAAGCGATCGGAAAAAGGTGCTTTTTTATAAACGTAAAATTTCTAAAAATTGTTTTTAGAAAAATCTGTGCATCACATTAAAATAAAAAAATACGTGTCAAATACTTTGGACTGCTGAATCGTAAAGAAAATTGTTCGTGGAAAAAAAAAATTAGAATTGCAAATTTTGTGTGAAATGCCCCTGGTACACAAAGTTTTAATATTTGTTTCAGTAAACAAGTACCTATTAATTTCTAATTTACAAAACTGAAATAATACTAAAACAAACCGGATATTTTTCGATATTTGTTGTTTAAACGTGCTCCGTAAAATAACAACCCATATTAATATCTAAGTAAACATTGTCTGTGTATCACGCAAATAAAATTTTATGTAGTTAATTATTAATGCTCCAATTGGTTTTGTATAATATTGTACCACATTAGGAACACAACCTTGTCTACCTTCTACAAAAACTGTTTTAATGTATTAGCTTAAGGAAATTAAATATTATATTCTGCTACAATATAAATATTAAAACCACCACGTGTATTTTACCCTAAAAACGAACTTTGCTGGTTCAAAGATTTTTAGAACTCTTGACAACAGTATTCTCTATACACTATGTTCAAAAAGTCCCGGACCGGTCAATTATTTAGAAAATGGCGCACAATATAAAAAAACTTTCAGTATAAAAGTTGTAGTCCTTAAAAAAATCTATATAACTAGGGCACCTGTAATTATACAGGGTGCCACAAACAGTCATGGTAAACAAAACTTTAATTTTTTTAAATAGAACGCCCTATATCTTATAATACTTTTGGATTCTACATAAAATATCAATTATTTTTTAATGAGCATACTATAAGTCTAAACTTAATAGTTTCTGAGATATCGACTTTCGAAAAATTACATTTTTGAACTTTGACAGCTTCTGGCTCTCTAACGGTATATCTTAGAGCAGAACGGCTTACATGCCCCTATCTTACTTTTTTATTATCTTCCGAGAAGTGTAAACTTTCGGTTAAAACGGAGATAACTCGAGAACCGGAAATATAGTACTTCCGGTTTAACCGGAAGTTTACACAAAGTGTGTGTGTAGTTTGATCATTGGGTGAACACGGTACCTTCGTCTTTCTCACTGGTCACCTCCCCTACGATCAGGAGCGCTCATGTGTCTTATAGACTCCATGCCTTTCTCCTGATCTTCATTTAACCGACCACCTCCCCCGAAGACGTACCCCGAGTAAAGCCCGTCAGGCGCATCCCCTTAAGAGCCCCCAAGCTGATAGTGCCGGCCAGGTCGACACCCCCACGGAGACATGCTGGGTTTCCTCCAGGCTACCTGGTAATCCGAATCAAGCTTTTTGAAGGCATGTTCTAGCTTCTAGTTCAAAAGGCTTGATTGTGATACAAAAGGAATAAACATAGACCGACAGAAACTTAGCCACCTCCGTTTCGCGGACGATATCGTCCTAACAACTGACGACTTAGGAGAGGCGAGACAAATGCTCCATGAATTAGAAAAGGCATACTCTGGTGTCGGCCTGAAAATGAACCTTTCCAAAACAAAGATTATGATAAATCTTGTCATGAGCGAAGGTATAAACATCGATAACACTGAAATCAAATGGGTCGAAAAATATACGTACCTAGGCCATGAAATTTGAATATCTAGAGATAATCAGACATGTAAGTTGCACAAAAGGATCAGCCTCGGATGGGCAGCCTACGGAAAGTTAAAATGCGTCTTCAACCGTGACCTACCCATCTGTCAAAAAAGAAAAGTTTTCGATCAATGCGTTCTACCAGTGCTCACCTACGGTGCGGAAACACTCACCTTAATGATGACATCCGCGAAAAAACTGAGAGTTGTACAACGCAAAATGGAAAGGTCAATGACTGGATTGAGTTTGAGAGACCACGTTACAAACCAGGACCTGCGGAGAAAACCCGGCGTAAAGGACATCGTCGAACGAATAACCACGTTAAAATGGAATTGGGCAGGACATGTAGCCAGAATAAGCGGCGACAGATGGACAAGAGGTTGTTGAAATGGAGACCATGCACTGATATGCGAAATAGAGGAAGACCACCTACACGATGACCTGAAAAGAATTGCAAACAACTGGATCCAGGCAGGCCAAAATAGAGTCAGGTGGCAAGTCATGAGGGAGGCCTATGTCTAGCAGTGGACGCTCTAAGGGCTGGTTGATGATGATGATGATGACCTGGTAAACAAGTAATAAGTATATATGTATAAAATGGTCTGTGTTTTTTTTAGCCAGTGTTTTCATTCACGCCCCGTTAGGGAAATTACTCCTAAGTTGTGACGATATATTTCCGTTGAGTTATATGGTCACATTATTTTAAAGAAGCTTTTGCAAAATATCATAAATTTACCACCGATGGTAAAACCTTGCAGATACGATAATTCAAAGGCATCTTGCTTCTATAAAAAAGTGCCCATTTCATTCATGTCAAATAGACTGTCAGGAGGCGAGAATGCATTTTAGCTGTAGACACTGCATTCTGACAAGCTAACGATGAGTTTACACTTCTGTGTTAATCGCATTTAAGTGGAATGCTGTAATGCAAGCCAAAAAATTTGCAGTTACGACACTTCATCATATTTTACAAATTTACTAACAAGCTCCTTAAACTCAACATTATTATTTCATAAACTCCACATGTATTCCTACATAAGTGGCAAGACTGCGACAAAGTTAATACGTACTAGACCAACCACAATATGTTGGTTTTGAAGTTTAGTCGAACTTTGCTAAACCCAAAGAAAGTTAATAAACAAGCTTGTCATGCCAGCTGAGTGGTTATTTAATGGGATATTGATATAAAAGTATCGAATTTATTGTTAAAATTATAATTATGTAAGAATCATTTTTCAATACCTCTATGATCGAAGTAACGGCAATAAAGCCAAAACATTGTCATCTCTAACCAATTGACTGATTAAAAAAGGAATATTGCCTTCTTGCTGAAAAACTGCGCGAGTTCAGCCCATACCCAAAAAAGGCAAGAAGACCTTGCTAAACAACTATCGTCCAGTCGCCTTGCTTTCGGTTATATCAAAAGGTATGGAGAAGGCTATCAGCGAAAAATTATTAAAGTGCCTGGAAGGCTTCAACGTTATTAGTGATGTTACTCACGTTTGGAATAACGCAATAGAATATAGGGAGACCCGGGAGGTAGCACTGGACATTTCCAAGTCCTTTGACTGAGTATGGCTTGAGGGACTTCTAACTAAAGTGAGAGCATGCGGAATGCCGGTTCAATTTTGTGCATGGCTGTCAAGCTTTCTTGAAGACCGTTCTCTGCGAATGGAGATGGACGGATTTCTTTCAGACACATTTAACATCAATGCCGAAGTACCTCAAGTTTCCATATTGTCGCCCACCTTTTTTTTACTAATATTAACGATCTTTTGAAAATAACTAAGAACTCAATATATAGCTTCGCTGATGACAGCGCATTTGTTTCATCTTTTACTTTGAATACTCGAACATCGACTGTCAGTGCACATCTTTATAGGCAACAAGATGTCCCACATCTCAACAAAGACCTGAAAGAAATTCTGTCTTAGGGTGACAGCAACCAAGTAGAATTTAATGCTAAAAATCCCAGGCGGCTGTTTTTTCTAAAAAAAAAAATGTTGAGGAATCGGATAGAGTCATGGCGGGACAGTCGATTCTCTTGGCTTCATTAATTCGTTTATTGGGCGTCAATTTAGATAATCATGAGGTGTGATGGCCTGGAGTGGAGAAGGTTACCGTGCGCGCCAGAATGGCAAAAGCGCAGAGGCTTGCTGGCCTGGGCATAACCGGAGCCATGAGAACCACGCCCACGGTCGCACTGGATGTCCTGCTGGGGCTGCCGAGCCTTCCCATCTGGATTCAGAGGGAGGCAATGGCGGCATACCTACGAATGCGGGCCACCGGATGCTGGAGGGGAGTGGGCGACTTAGGCCATACTAGGATTGCTCCGAGTGTGGAGAGGGAAATCCCAATACTCTCCTCCAGAGCAACGCCAGTTAAGGGAGTGCTGAGGCTGAACAGGAAGTTCACTCTTACGATCCCTAGTAGGGGGCAGTGGGAGGAAGAGCAGGTGAAGTTCCCTGACGATGCTTTGGTATGCTACATCGATGGTTCGCGCATGGCTGGAACTGAATCATCAGGGGCGGGAGGGGGAATGGGCCGCCAACCTCTCCAAGGAGGAATGGCGGCAGATGCCAGGGTGTAGACAGGCGAAAGATTTCATAACTTGGCCCGATAGGGCCAAGTTAGAATGGACCCTTAACAGTAGTAGGCGTGCCCTGAATCCTCTGGTAGGACTCTTAACAGGACACTGCAAATTGAGGAAGCACCTGCATACGATGGGGGTGGAGGAGGACCCGATATGTTCGGGATGCTTGGAGGATGAGGAGACACCACTGCACTTCCTGTGCAATTGTGAAGCACTGGGAAGATTCAGACGACAAGTCTTTGGGACAGTGGTGATCCCACAGGAGGAAGTCAGGACTCTTGCTTGGAGTAACATCCTGACTTTCATGAGAAGGTCGGGTAGGTTCGGCGAGAGCCTGGGTGGTTGAGTGGATGGGGGAAGACTCAGGGGTAGGCAAAAAGGATTGCATTTGGTCTACTTGCCAGGTCCGTGCCTCCCCTCACCTACTACTACTACTACTACTAGATAATCATGTCTTGGCATTGTCATGTTGCGGCTACAGCTAGGACAGCCTCGCGGAAGCTTGAGATACTTTTCTGAACTAAAAAACTCTATACACCACAACAACCTTTGATGCTCTGTAAAGCCTAAATTCGACCAGTACCCAGGTACTGTTCGCATATTTGAAGCTCTGCTCCTAAACATACCCTGAATTCCATTCAAATAAGAGCCATTTGCTTGATCGATGACCATGGTCTAATAAACAACTTGGAAAGCCTTCAATATCTAAGGTAGATTGTCGTTGGCGACTTGAGTCTATTTTACAAATATTTTCATGGCAAGTGCTCAACTGAGGTCGCCCGCTTGATTTCACCCAGTGTTATAGGAATACACGACGAGCCACTTCAACCCACCCATACATGGTTCAGCTTAGTGTCCCTCAAACGACACTGTTTAAAAAATCTTTCATCTGGAGAACGTAATCACTCTGGTATGAACTACCTGAGACCGTGTTCATCAACGAGTATGATCTCCAAAGATTCGAATTAGATATCTGATGAAATATTGCCAAAATAAATTGTGGTCCTTGCAAATCTATAACATGAAGTGCCAACTAAAGTTGGACCTTTTCAAATGATATCAAAGGGGACCCCTTAAAATACGCTGACTTCCACATTCGTGAGTGATCTTAAGCCGCCCATACAAACTGCAACTTGCGGCGATGCATGCGTCGACTCCGGGAATCATGAAACTAGGCATCAGCATCGGTCTGTCCACAAACACAGATTTTATTGACGATTGACGATTACCAAAATATTTTGATGCATGCTTGTTTTCTTTGCTCAGCCCCCTATAAACGGATTGTGCCTTTGCATGAGATGTACCTAAATATATATTTTGTTATCCTCTACACCAATAATACGACGCCAGTGTAACGTTTTCCCTAAAATATTCTTGGGTGCCAGTATTCATCTTAGGATAACCTAAAATAAACTGTGACAAGTCAACCTATCCACCCTTACTCTGGCAACCCTACGCCCTGGAGGATGTACTTCAGACAACAGTCCCTAAAAATGACCTACGTTGTGCTGCCTGAAAACTCACCCCTTAGCTAGCTGAACTCAGGGTAGGTTTGCTATTTTGTTGCTAGATTGAGCGGTCTAGCACTCTTATATAAGTGAGCTACAGTCAAATCCTGAAGGCGCCACCTTAGTTTTATTTTACTTAAAAGCCTTTAAATGTTCTAGTGTTTGACCTCAGAGAAAAACAAACTAAGAAAAAAAAGCAAATAAGTATGTCACAATCGGTTTTCAATAGCTTCTTATAAGCTCAAATTCAATCAGTTCTTCAAAGTCGCTGTCTTTCAAATAAAAGCCAAATTTAGCATAGGCCAATACAAATATTTATTTCTTATGTCGTGTTATGCCCTTGGCTACCTGGATTTGTAAATGCAAGTTCCTCCTACTTTGGTTTACAATAGGTACTTGAAGTTAGAAGATAGATAACTGAAATGTAATAACAAAGTGGTAGTATTAGATTTGACATAAAAGTTCTGAAGGATAAATTACGAAGTTATCATAAGAAGAATAAATAAAAGTCAAATCCTGTTTGGCAGGGTCTTGCACAAGACGGCAACTGCCAGACCTACACCATAAAAAAACCACTGTTTAGTCTCATCTGGCGGCCACATGGGCCTACATCCAGGAAATTGCCTCAGACTTGGAATTTCCGCAAGGCCTGTGCAAGAACCTCTCACAACTAACTAAATTTACCATAAGAGCATTCTCAAAGTACAATACAAAATCTTACGAGTACCTGTGGTTACTCGATAAGCATACTAGCCACT
Organism: Polydrusus tereticollis; assembly: GCA_963920685.1. NCBI lineage: Eukaryota > Metazoa > Arthropoda > Insecta > Coleoptera > Curculionidae > Polydrusus > Polydrusus tereticollis. The sequence continues at coordinate 94,227,855 of OY987329.1, forward strand.
CGGGCGTAGATAAGTTAAAATGTTAAAGTTACAATTTTTAAATTTAAAAGAAACAACTGGCCTTAAGCCGGGAAACTAAAATATTTACTTTACAATAATAAATTATTGTAACAATATTTACAACAAAATTAGCTGTAACAGACTACCTGACGTTTTAAACTACTAGATACTCTTGTGACGTTTTAACGCTATGCCGACATACGCTACACGTTTACAATGCACAAGCTCTGTACATAAAATGGGTCCAAAACTTTACCAAAACACTGTATATCAAACAATACGCAAATGTAAAATATTAAGATTTTAAGTTGACTACTTTTTAAAGAAAAATGATCACAGGGTAATGATACTTAGCTGAAATTTTATGGGCTACCCATAGTGCATGAAGTCTCGATCTTCAGTAAAACACACACACATGGTCTCTCAAATAGCTGACGTGGATACTGCTACACTGCTAGACTCAAAAAATTCAAGCAGTACATGGCAACTGGAACGTCCCGCGTCCAGGCAGCTCCAATTAAAGAAAACTAGCACTCCAGTTTTAACTTGGACTTTTAGCCCCTACCAAAAGAACCCTAAAATCGAATTTTAGATGTACAACATGAAAGAGAAAACTTTCATAAAACCCATCGAGGGTAATTGAAATACTAAAGTTTAAACCTACCTCAAATAACTAACGAGGGTTCCAATCTATAGAATGGTGTCTAGGACCTTGCTGGAATAGGCAAGCTACAAGGCCATATCCTTTTTTTTAAAACCATTTGTGAATGTTTTATTGGCACCACATGGCCTTCCCTGCCCAAGAAAACTAAAATTCGGGAGCTACATCAACAAACGTGCTTTCCGTCAAACGTCTATTGTCGAAAGGGCTGGATGTTATTTCGTCTCCATCGTACATAATTACCAAAACAAACGTCGACAAATTAGTCATTCCTGTTTATGAAAACCAACCTCTTTTAATAACAAAACCTTGACAACCCGCGTCAACCACTAAAATATGCGTAAATTAACCAGATCTTTAAATTAACCAGACGTGGTCGTGAAAATCCATAGAACTGTCTGTCTTACACTGACCTGCGTAACAAATCATCGATTTTCTTATAAAGAGCTGATTTACAACAGCCGAGACATTTAACCTACATCTTAAATACAAGGTTAAATAGTTATTCCTATTGACAACCAATTACTAATTAATTAAAACCAGGATTTGAAATAAGACCTGTCCACAAATAGTATGAAACAAAGAACAGAAGTAATAAATCCACTTGACTATGTCTTACAAAGTACAAAACATTCCTGGAATATATGAATCACATATTTCAGAAACCCCGTAAGTACACAGAACCTTACTTTTCAGGAAAGACAAAAAGCTAATAAATAGCCAATTTTTGATTCTTATTGCAATTCTAAACACGTTTTAAGTTTGAAAAAATATTCTTTGATCGATTTGTATCAATTGTTAAGCAAAAAAAATATTGCTAATATTATAAACAAATTTTGATGCTGTCATTAAGTGGGTTTCTGAATTACATGGTAAATTGCATTAAGATTCCTGATAAAAATTAAATAAAATTAGCTATGTTTTAACATTTTTATTCGTGTAATATGCAAGTACAATATAAACAATTGTTATGTGCACTCCTAGTCGAGAGTTTCTTGTGGGTCATCCTTATTCACCACTGGCCATTCAAAGATTTCATTGTAGAAGCACTGGACATGATTACTGTCTGGCAAATACAGTTTTAACTTCTCAATATCTCGCACTTTTTTAACATTTAGAGGTATACGTCCTTCTAAGTACGCCGCTGCAGTGGGCAGAGAAGGTGGTAAGTTTGTTGATCTTAGTTGAAACTCATAGCTTACTGAGTCAATAAAATAGTGCGCTTTAAAGTAGCCTGGCTTGTTTAAATTATAAGAAAAATGCATAAACGAAGTGAGAGCAAAGTTCTGCTTCTTTTCTCTAGGGACTTTCCGGCCATATGAGTCGGTGGGCAAACAGTCTTTCTTATAATACTGCGGCCACCACGACTTGTAATCTATTATCATACCAGTATTTACCATCTGAATTCATTCATTTTTTTATGGAAGTTTTTGCACATCTCTCATGAACCTATTTTTCTGCTTTTGCTGCAAGTCTAGCAGTTTCATTAAGCGATTGGCTTTTTATCTTAATATCCAAAGCTTTGCACTGACAACATGTGTCCACTTGCGGCCTTCCAAATGATAGAAAAAATTTTTCTTTACAAATTTTTTAAATAAAAATAATAGTTGCATTTCTCGTTTGGATATTTCTCACTAAAAAGTGCATGCGTAGTTTTTACATCCAATTTTTTGAAAGATACTTGAATGTATGTCCTGTGTAATGTGCTTGACGTACTGAAAAAGAATGGTCCTCTATAAGCTTTACAAATTTACCCTTTATTGCGTTTCTTGATATACCCTGCCCACGTTTGTCGATTGGAGACTTTCCAGTAACAAGTAAATCACAAAGACGTCTAACTCGGTCATCGGTTATAGCAAATAGTGCTAATAAAGCCTTTTTACAAACGATTATAGATCCAGAACTATATGATACTATATACTGGAACGAGTTTGCATGGTTTTGGCCCGTTATAGGATTTTTCTTCGAGCGCTTCATAGGCACAACCCGAATTAAATTCTGAAGAAATGCATCTTGTTCGTTTTTACTCTTAAATTGCCGAAATTTACATAGAAGTTCATCTTGGTCACCTAACCCCACGTTATCGAAACATTTCCTTTTGCAACTGAAAAGAACAATAAGTACCTATCTTACTTTTAACAGGAAAGAAGAGTACAATAAGAAGGTTTTACCTGCAAGGGATGCCTCTTTCCTTTTGGGGAATCAATTTTCCTTTATAGTTTTTGTATGCTCTTTCTTTCACTCTTGCCTTTTTGATGGTTTCCCTTTGATACTTTACATGTTTAAGACCTTCCCTTTCTTTGTAGATTGTTCTTCAACTTCACTATCACTAAAACAGTGTCCCGCGTACCGTAAAACGTGTAGAGCAGAAACCCCGTAAACGCTGCACTTACGGGGATTCTGCACTACACGTCATCATAACATAGCTCGAAAATACGATATGACGCCTAGCGATAGCGGGGTTTCTGCATAAAATGGATGGAGCACCATTTAAAATAGAAGTTCCAGTTAAAATCCCAATTTTCCCAAAAATGTCACTTACGGGGTTTCTGAAATATGTGATTCATATACTATATCAACAAAAGTTTCAAACCGAGCAATATTGGCTATTACAGGTAATTAATGTTTAAGGTAAGAGTCTACCTAGGTACTTTAAAAAATTAAAACAGAAGACTTAACATAGATAACCAAACTATGAAAATGCAATTTTGATTATAATTACAATGTAGTAGTGATTGTCAATTTGAAATTAAACTACAACGTGCCCGACTTCGCCATGCGCTAAGAACGTAGATATCATCAACCATTATTTTTTTGTATTATCTGACCTTACCTTACAAACCTTCTTATTCTTTTGTATTGTTAGCATACAAATTGCAGGTTTATTTTCTTGCAAAACACTTAGCAGGGATAAAAGATCAACGAAGCCCAATTATGTTTAAATTTTCGCTATACAGCGACAGACAATAAACCTAAATGCAGAAGCTTTAGGTAGAATGTAATCTAAAAATTAGAATATTTACTACCGACACGTCGAAGCATTTTCGCGAGCTTTGATGTTAAAATTGTTAAGCGCCTTGGCACTTTGACAAACTATTTCCTAGATGGTACAAAGGAAACACTTTACTGAAAAAGGGTCTTTGCCGGTTTTTGTCGTTCATTTTTGTTTGGCCGAGATAAAGTTATTTCAAAGTCACGTTTCTTTTTTTAAATGCACTTTGTCTTGATTATTTAAATAGCCGTTAAACGATATTCTTTAATGTAAAGTTCATCCTTCTAGCAATGAGGTTATTAGATAGACAAGAGGAAGAAATTCAAAAAAGGGACACCTGTTCATTAGGGTGGAGTAAAAAATTTTTTTTTGTAATTTCGTCAACGCTGTATGTTTAATTGGTGACCTTGTACTACAGCATTATTAACATAAAAAATCAATACGATACAACATCATCTTCAGGTGGCGCATGGCATGTCAAATTAAAAAAAAAATATATATTATAGCAACTCTTTATAAAGGGAATTTATAAATAATCACATTATCAAGTGTTGCGCGATTTCTTGCGTGCCCTATCTCGCTATAGCAATTATTGCACTGTCCTATTTATAGTAATACAGTCGGCAGTCGGTCAGTAACACACTTCTACCATTGAAATGTAATATTCTTCTGACAACGAATTATTTCCCAGTGACCCCTCACAAAGTGATGTTAAAATTCATACTCAAAATCATAACAAACGATCCACAAAGCAAATGAGAGTAAAGATGGAAAATTTAGCTATAGCCTGTGATCGAACTGGGGTTTCGGATCGATCGGCAGCAATTCTAGTAAACGCAGCGATGCAGGATTTACATGTTATTAATAGCGATGATCCTTCAAAAGTAACTGACAGAAGTAAACTACGTCGTGAACGTCAGAAAGTACGGAAATATTTACAAGGTGAAGTAAACAAAAAACCTATATCCTCGTTGTATTTTGATGTCCGTAAGGACAGAAGAACATATTTCATTAATTTCTCTACCAGATTCGGAATACATTGGACATCTTTCAGTCAATTCGGGAAGAGCTGTTACCATTCAAGAACATCTTGTAGATTTTCTGCGGAAGAATTCGAGTACCAGTCATGTTTTATGGCAATTGGATGCGACGGTACCGCACTAAATACCGGCCACAAGAACGGTATTATTGCATTGCTGAAAAAACATCTAAATTGTCCGTTACAGTGGTTTGTGTGCTTGTTGCATGCAAACGAATTACCACTTCGTCATTTGTCATTGATGGTACTACTACAGGTCCTAATAGGTATTTGGGAGATGTCGGAAAAATGTCATGAGCAATAAGTGGTTGCTTTTCAAGCTATAGGGACAATATTGCCCGATATTAGTGGTGAAATGCTAAACAGCGACCAAAAATATTTCCACGAAATATATTCAGCTGTTTCTCCGAGAACTATGCCACCTGGCTTGTCTCATAAGAATCCTGGCAAGCTGGCCCACTCGCGATAGCTGACTTGTGGTAACCGAATCCTTCGATTATATGTAGCGACAAAGAAAACTTAAAAGAATTAGGCATTTTTATTATGAAAGTTTATGCCCCAACCTGGTTCGATATTGAAAGAAAACCTTCTTGTAAACATGGTCCCATTAACGTTTTCAACATGATAGAAAGATCTTAATACCTGCGGGAAGAACCGAGGGACATTATTTCAAAAACTATTCAACGGAACGCATTCCTTGTTCACCCGGAAAATTTATTGCTCCCACTGTCACAAGACGAACAATCGCATATAAGGGAACTAATTCTTAGATGAGTTATAAAAGCAGGAGAGCAGACGAAAGGAAAAAAAGTACGTGAGTTCCGTATACCTCAACTTAATATTAAAGCATCTCATTATTACGATCTGATAGATTGGGCAAAAGAAAATATCACAGAGCCACCAATGACCATAAAATACTATAATAAAGAAATAACGGAAATTATCTTATCTAAAAACAAAATACTTTATTTTGAGAAGTTCTATTGCCACACACAATCAGTGCAACGATGTGTTAAACTCGTTAGAGATGCTGCATTATCTGTTTGTGGTTCAGATGCAAGAGATGGTTACATTAGGGCTAAGAAAAAAGCTAGACAAGACTTACCAATTTTCGAGACAAAATCTGAATATTTTTAATATAAAAGTTAGGCCATACTTCATAATGAAAGAGACTAAAGCTACTTTGTTACTTTATTAAACAGGGTAATATCCAATTTTTGTTGTAATACTTATTGAAAAATTGTTTGTAAAAATGTTACGGTCACTTATTTGTAACTCCATTTTTCAAGTCACTTGCGCCACCTGCAAATGTTATCGCAGATAGTTCAAACTTTAGGACTACATAGTTTAGGATAACTGTCAACAATTAGTCATACAGGAATAGCGAAATAAAAAAAAAATAAAGATTCGTCTGTTTCGCTCCATCCTACTGTTCATACACACTAACAAACTTTAAAGACTCTTTTGAGTTGGCGACTGCCTTCTATAATATCATTTGTCCTCTGCGTCAAGAAATGCTGCATTGTCCTGTTATATTCTAGCCTTGTGACTATTAGGAAAGCTCATTAAACGGTGAAACTTTTAAATAACAAAAATTTTCAGTAGTCAGAAATACCGATTTACCGAATGAAGATTGATCTGCTTGAAAAGTTTAATAAACCTCTACTTAGGACTGAAAATACTTAAGGTAATATTGAAAAACGTGGCAAAGTACATTATATTTATTCAAATTTAACATTGAATCACATATTTCAGAAACCCCGTAAGTACACAGAACCTTACTTTTCAGGAAAGACAAAAAGCTAATAAATAGCCAATTTTTGATTCTTATTGCAATTCTAAACACGTTTTAAGTTTGAAAAAATATTCTTTGATCGATTTGTATCAATTGTTAAGGAAAAAAAAATATTGCTAATATTATAAACAAATTTTGATGCTGTCATTAAGTGGGTTTCTGAATTACATGGTAAATTGCATTAAGATTCCTGATAAAAATTAAATAAAATTAGCTATGTTTTAACATTTTTATTAAAGTTGTTATTTCGAAGAAATTGTCCATCTTTCCCAAAGAGACCTGAATAGGTTAGAATCAGCTTTTGACAATACAAAGTCTCGGTCTCAAATAATAATTAATTTTTATTTCTGTGACATGTTTCGCTCAACAAAAAAGCATCATCAGACCTAAAATCGTTGTTAACAATACAATGTTGTCTTTCACAGTAGCCTAATGTTAAAACCTACCGTCAAATCCAAAACTAAACTAAATCTAAGATATAAAATATAAAACCTTACAAATACATGGCTCTTTACACGTTAAAATGTCAATTAAAATAATAACAAAAAGTAAGAACAAATTAGGGACAAGCAGGGGGGGATGAGGTTAGTCCACTACTGTACGACAAGATAAATTGTAAAAATATTAAAATTCCACGTTGTTAAATACGCACACGCAATTAAGAAGAAGAAGAACAGACAAGTGAAAGATGTCAAACGCTAGAAAACCTCTCGAATACAGGTTATAAACATACAATGATATTTAGTTCAAATTATTATTTATATTATTAAAAATCAGATATGGCTCGAAGTTAAAGACCTCATTAACGCAGGTAAGCACCGGACTCTTTTTTGCTTTAGTAATTTCAAGTTTTTCTAGTAAATCTAACTTTTTACTTTTATGGTATTCATGAAGTATGTTTACGTTTTCAGGTGCTGAAAATTGACGCCCCGATTCCAACAAATGATTCGCAAAGGCTGATTTGGTGTTAGTTATATCTGTGCCTTGGTATTTATTGACTAGACTAAGATGTTCATGAACCCTAGTTGATATTTTCCTCCCCGACTGGCCTATATAAACGGCAGGACAATCTGCGCAGGACAAAGAGTATACCCCGGACGTGGATAATGGGTTGATTTTGTCCTTTATTTTAATTAGATGTTGTTTTAAAGTGTTAGTGGTCTTAAATGCAACTGCTACATTAAAAGGTTTAAAAAACTTGGCCAACTGTAAGGAGACATTCCCAAAAAATGTCAAAGATCTGTAGTTATTTGAATTGTTTTTATTATTTTGATGTAAAATGTTATATGAAAATTTGTATTTGTTAACAAACTTGTAATAGATTTTGTTAATTATTCTCAACGGGAATCCGTTGTTGAAGGCTAATTGTTTTATTATGGATAATTCCTTATTGAAGGCTTCTCTAGATAATGGCAATTTGAACAATCTAAAGAAAAACGAATTAAATGATGCGAATTTGTGAGAGTAGGGTGAGTTTGAGTTGAATTGAATAATATTATCGGTTGACATGGGTTTTCTATAAACTTCAATTTCGATTTTATTATTATTTCTAGTTAAAAGAAGATCTAAAAATGGCAGTTTGCCATTAATTTCACGTTCAAGTGCGAAGCTTATTTTAGGGTGCAAATTATTAACAAACATAAGAAAATTATTCAAATCCTGCTCTTTACCGGTCCAAACAATACATATGTCGTCTACATATCTTTTATAAAATAATAAAAATTTTGAAAAACTGCTATTCATAATTCGTTTCTCCAAGTTGCACATGAAAACTTCACTTAAAAAGGGTGAAAAGCAAGAACCCATTGCCAAGCCAGCTTTCTGTCTGAAATATTTACTATTAAATTGAAAGAAATTTTGTTCTAAAACTGTTTTTAGTAATAAAGTTAGGTTAGAGACTATCAACCTTGAGAGGCTCCTCTCTCTCTCAGCAGACCTTCCACTAAATTTATACATTCTGCGGGGGGAATGCTAGGAAACAGATTTTTGACATCCAGCGACACAAGGGTTGCGCCAGGAGGAACGTCAAGATCTTTCACAAAATTAGAAAACTCTATAGAATTCTAAATGGAGTAGGTACTCACAAATCCCGTCGCCTCCCTCAAAACATCATTCAGCCAAGAAGATAAGTTGTAGCATGGAGAATTAACAAACGATACTACTAGTCTAACGGGTACACCCTCCTTATGAACTTTAGGTAATCCATAAAGTAGAGGTGTTTTTGAGTTCATAGGGTACAGCTTTTGTTTGGATGAACCAAAATATTCCAGTGTAACTCAGGTCTGGTCTAGAATGTTTTTGCCCTTTGTAAAATATGCATTTGTTGGATCCCTACTAACCGATTCGAACTCATCAGAGTCTAAAAAATCCATCACTTTAGCTATGTAGTCCGTCCTCTTCATTATTACGAGGCATGAGCCTTTATCCGCTTTAGTTACGACAAGATCATTAATTTTTATTTTATTTTCTAACGAATTTAAATGGATTTTGTTAAAATTATTATTTCTCTTATTTATTGGTAAATCAGAATTAAGGAAGCTAATGATCTTAGCCCTTAAAATGTTTCTGTTAGAAATGTCACAAGATTGAATAATGTTTTCAGACTCTATAGCTAGCATTTCCTTCGTTCTTACATCGATTTTATGGGAAAAATTATATTTTAAGTTAAAAGACAGGATATTCTCCTCGTCTTTGGTAAAAGAAACGTCCGTGAGGTAAAGAAATCTTTTTTGAAATTCAGAAGTAGAGTTACCCAACTCCAGTCTATATATTATTATATATTTAGCAGGAAAGAAGAGCACAATAAGAAGGTTTTACCTGCAAGGCATGCCTCTCTCTCCTTTTGGGGAATCAATTTTCCTTTATAGTTTTTGTATGCTCTTTTTTTCACTCTTGCCTTTTTGATCGTTTCCCTTTGATACTTTACTTGTTTAAGACCTTTCTTCCCTTCCTCTGTAGATTGTTCTTCAACTTTACTATCACTAAAACAGTGTCTCGCGTACCGTCAAACGTGTAGAGCAGAAACCCCGTAAACGCTGCACTTCTGCACTACACGTCATCATAGCATAGCTCGAAAATACGATATAACGCCTAGCGATAGCGGGGTTTCTGCATAAAATGGATGGAGCATTTAAAATAGAACTTCCAGTTAAAATCCCAATTTTCCCAAAAATGTCACTTACGGGGTCTCTGAAATATGTGATTCTATTATAATGCAGTTTTAGCGGCCTTTAACAACAACTTTAGCATTTGGAAACTGGCCATTCTCTACACAATTCATATTCTTTCCATCTACTGATATTTATATCTTGAAAAATAACTACATATATTTTTATCTTATTTGCAGTGTCGGTATTTTAACGAATAAGGAGTTGATAAAGCAGTAAAGATTAGCCATTAACTGCCTAAGTGATCCACACAAGCAGTAAATTTCTAGGGACATTTTTAAAATAGTGAATTTGGTGACACTGGGTATTAAAATAGGTTACGGTTAACTTTAATCTTCGGTATAACGGGTGGAACACGCACCGGATATTGACCAATTCCTAGATTAAATTGTAGCCTTACAAGTAATCTGAACCTATATTATTCGGCATTTGTGTATGGTCCTATCAAGAAAAACAGACGAAATTATTATTTCAAATTTCCATCAGCCTGCTGAATATTGAAGAAACGTTTATTTGGCATGTTGCTGATCTGCAGATAATTAGTCTTTAAATATTGTTGAACGTCATGCCCGTATCCCAATCCCAACATCTTTTATCCTTTCAAACAGTATTCATCATGCGATACTGTTTCTAACTTGGATTCAAATATACCGATAAGAACTTTTTTCTTTTGGGGATATTAGATAAAATTTCGATAGTTAAACAAAAGACAGCATCCTCACTAATATTATTATTTTTAAAGCCAACTTTTTATAAAATAAATAAGATTTTCCTTTCCAAATATTTACCACGTCTTCCTTTGGGCATTTCTCAAACAATTTAGAGATGTTATAACTTTTTGAAATTGGTCGATAGTTGGTCAAAATAGCTCTATTGTTTACTTTAAAGACTGGGGTAACAAGGGAATCTTTCTATAACGATGGTCAATTAAACAAAGAAAAGGTAATGCTATTAATACGTCTTAATGAAAGTAAAATGTTCACTTGGATTGATTTCATTGAGATGCACCTATTATATCGTCCCCAGAAGCAAACCTGTCTTTGAGGGATTATACATGTTAAATTAGTTTATTTCGGCTGGATTGATAATAATCATTGCCCTGTAGCCTCGGCACTTGTTGTAATTCAATTGGTTGGGCAATAGAAATATAAAGCATTATATTCTAAAATAATTATTTTAATACAATAATTTAGTACTTATACAGAGTGGCAAAAAAGTCGCGCATCATGCCTGTAACATTTGAATTACCTCATATACAAAAATGTAACCTTTATAAAAGTTGCTCAGTAAATTATTCCCCACATTTTTATCCGCATCAATTTTTTCTGTCATTTCTGGTTTGGTTGCCATAAAGACTAACTTACTTCCTGTATGCATGAGATTGCACATTTGGATTCTACTGGTAAAACTCTAAATTTCTTGTATTTCAAATTTTCACCTATCTGCAAGCGCTTCCGAAATAATGGCAGCTTCAAAATGAAAAACTTCCTAATTATAATTATTCCTACCTAATACCCACTAGTTAAGACAAGGTGTTTTCATGACAGTGACCTATGAGGTGTCAATTTTGAGTTTCTGTTTAATTTTTTGATTTCTGATTTGTTTACACTATGATTCATTTGAATGAGAAACAACGGGTTGAAATTTTAATAATGAGCGGTTACGGAAATATGAAGAGATCGCAATATCAGGTTTGTGAACTTTTTAATGAATTATATCCAAATATGCCTCCAATAACTCAGTGTTAACGGTGGGTCAAGTGGTAAAGAAATTTCGTTATTGGTCTGCTGAGAATATTCACTGGTTCTAGTAAGGTTATACTCAGAGGCCCGAAAAAGTTAATGTTTGGGCGGGCATAGTTGGTAGACATATTGTGGGACCTTTTTTCATAGATGGTAATCTGTATGGCGAAAAATATCTGGACCTCCTCAGGAATCACACAATTCTTTCTTGCAGAATGGTTTTACTGGGTGTAAATAATGGCATAAACGAACAAGTATGGTTCCAGCAAGATGGATCACCTGCGCATTATGCAGCAAATGTTAGACAACACAAAAGCGAACAATTTTCAGGACGTTGAATAGGCAGAAGGGGTGCTATTGACTGGCCAGCGCGATCCCCGGACTTAACCCCGCTCGACTTATTTTTGTGGGTACACTTAAAGAACAAAGTCTACGTTAACCGTCCAAATGACTTGGAAGCTTTAGAAGTCAGAATTAGTGCTGGAATTCGGGCCATTCCAGAGGACTTCCTTCGGACGGGTTCAGGGATCGACTGGCGCTCTGCTTAGCAGAAAATGGTTGTAATTTTGAACACCTGATCCACTGAAAGGTTTTCACTTGTTTATTATTCCGATGTTCACTTGTTCAATTTTCCAGGCTATTTATTTTGTTATTATAAAGTTTGTTACAATTTTATAAATAAAAATTCGAAATACAAAAAATTTAGACTTTTCCCAGTAGAAACCAAATATGCAATCATATGTAGGGTGTTCCATTTAAAAAAAGTAAGTTAGTCTCTGTGGCAACCAAGCCAGAAACAACAGAAAAAATTCAAGCAAATAGGAACGCGGGGAATAATTTACTGAACAACTTTCATTAAGGTCACTTTTTCGTATACGAGGTAATTCAAACGTTACAGGCATTATGCGCGACTTTTTTGCCACTCTGTATAGATAGTGACTCAGAGATTTATTTTATCGCCAACGCTTCAAATGAGGTTACCACGTGTGGTAACATTAGCCAAAACTAGCTTAGAACTAATTTATTGCCATTTTTATAGTGCGGCGGTAAAAAGACTCATTTATTACAGATTTAACATAATCCGAACCAAATAAAATATTAAAAAGAGCGTAATACTTCTCCGATATTGAGGCGGAGCGCAGGAATTATCGCTCGGAAGCTTTGAAGTAGCACGGCTTGATGGCGGATTCACGCTATAAATCTCAGAGTTACCCAAAGTTTATGTCACTTTTAAGTGCATGCTAAGACGTAGGCTTAGATAGCGGAAAAAGCTAATATTAGGCGAATTACTGGGTGAAATATATATATTTTAAAACTGGAAGTGACAGTAAAGGTCTTTGTCAAATGATACTTGTTTTTAATTTTGATTTTTTAAGCAAATCCGATCAATTTATACTTATAGAGTTTTCAACTACCAACAGATACATTCCTAGGACATTCGCTATTTAGTGTAAATAAATGTAACTTTTAGTAACAGTACAGAATATTAGAGGTCGCTTCCATTGATGGATATACACTAAAGCTGCGATTTATAATTTAATCTGCACTAACGATTTTTTATACGCACGCTTCTCCCAGATGATGCTAAGGGAATGTTAGGGGGGGGGGGGGGATTGCATAGATGGCAATAAGTCTGCTGATGTGCCCGCCAATCTAGCAGAGAATATTGTGGCTGGACCACTGGGATCGGTCAAAGAGGGGATAGATCGTACAGCCAAATAACTTGCCATAAGCAGATGGACAGAGCTAACAGCCTGTAGGATCTCCGAGCAATTGTCGTCTCTACTTGATAACAGGAAAACCGCAGCGTTATTACAACACAGTCGGAATGACATGAGAAATACCACTACTGTGGTTACTGGATACTGTCTTTTCGGTAGACATGCCAAACGTATGCAATTACCAGCCAACGACTTCTGCAGAAGTTGCAGAAACGAAGGAGAGAAGGAAAGTATTTAACATATCTTTTGTAAATGCCCTGGCCTTGCAAGAAGAAGGTTTAATGCCTTAGACGAACCATTCTTCAATAATCTGGAGGAAGTAAGCAGCTTTCAACTGGGTCGACTTACTAGGTTTACTAACAGTAAAGGCTGGTTCGAATGAGCTGCCAAGATTCCTCTACGCCGTACTTCGCACTAGCCATCACGAAGTTGATACTGATAGGTTCCGCAAAACATGTGTTGTATCACAACGGTCCTTATAGGACTATGTGAGACTGTCTTGATAGACCAGAAGTCTGCCACTCTAACCCAACCGACCGTAGGGGGAGAAAAGGTGTCCAGTGGTGGGAAGGCTAGCCTTTGTGTGAACATAACCTTGTGCCCTATTAACATTTAATGTATATCTAACAAGTTGGATGCACCCGAGAGTATGATAAAAAATGAAAATAATGATGTAATCTGTATTGCTGATCATTGGCTTCTTGAACCTAAGTTACTACAGATAGAAGGGTATGACCCAATTTCGTTTTTCTCAAGAAGTAACAACAGACACGGGAGCTCTTTGATTCTGGTTAAGAGCTCTTTCAGCTGTATGTTTAAGCCATTTGATTATGCTATGAGTACCTCTGTTGTGGTGCTTATTTTAGCAAATGTTGTATAGTTTGCTGCTATCGTCCACCTAATGGAGATATAGAAACATTTCTAGATTCAACAAATGCAGCAATATCTGGTGACTTTAGGCATGCTAAATACTAAATACATATTCTTCTGTGGCAATTTGAATATTGACCTTTTTAAAGATTCTCCATCAAAAAGGACTTTATGTTATTTGTTCAATTCATCTCTGATTAGTGTCAAGTTTTGTGAACCGACGAGGGTTTTCACGAATTCTGGAGGTGGCCGTACAACTGCCAAAATGATAGACTTATATTGCTATAAATGCAAACCGTATATCCTAGGCGTGTATCATTTTAAATCCACATCTTAGCAATCATCCAGCTAATAAATTTGTATATAGGGTTGAAAGTAAGCCTATTGATTGTTTGGATTCTAGCTGTAACTGCTTTTCCCGAAATATTACTATAAACAATGTAACTGTGTTTTCGAATATGGTTTCCCTAACTAAGTAAACAGATGCTCTGAATGCATGTGCATTTAGCAACGACTTGTAGGGGGCTTTTCTCCAACATTTGGTTTACTGTATGAATTGAAGAAAACAGATACCAAATAAAAATAAAACTGTTTGTCCCTTTTCTTTCCGCCACGTACAACATCTCCCATATGTATAAATAAAAATAAGCTTGAAGGTAGTTGGAGTTGGCTGGTAGGTAGATGGAGACCTAGCCGCTATGAAAAACTAGTTAGATGGCCTGTACTGCTTATACAAAATACAAAAAGTATAGACCAGCCTTCAACACATAACAACCTAAACTAAGTAAGAAGTTATTTTACCGGAATAGGATATATTTGTCGAAAAACGAAATTAATACCATTTGCAGTATTGTAAATAATAAACCTAATAGAAAGAAAAAGAACTCTGAGCATTATATAACATATAAATCTAAATTAATTGAAGAACCTAGATAGGATGCTGAGGAATTCGCATCGTATTTTAGTACTGTTTTCCAAAAGAAAAATCCATTGGACAAATATGGATCATTAAATAGTGTATGCACTGTTTCTCCTATAGTAAATAATTCTATTGTCATCGAGCATCTGACTGAAATTGAGGCTCTAAAGATTTTTGAGGGTCTAAAAAATAAAAATGTATTGATGGTCCTAATGTCAGACTTATTAAATGTACTAATAACCATGTAAGTAAGCCCCTAACTGATCCAACTAACTGTAGTTTTCTGCCAGAAAGATCTATAGAAACCGCCCCATTCGATTTTCTTAATCATCTTCATTCACATCGATGCCGGTAAGCATGTAGTTACTTTATTCTTTGACCTATCCATTGCATTTAATACTGTATTTAACAAATTCTTCCTTAGCAATCTGTATAATATGGGAATTCGGGGGAATATCTTAAAATGGGTAAATACATAAATGACTAACCGGCTGTTGGTTGTCAAATATAAGGGTGTTTATTCAGGTGTTTGGGGAGTTTGTCTTGGAGTACCACAGAGTTCGATGGTGGGGGCCCTTCTATTTTTGTTGTCTGTGTATGATCTTCCTTTAAATATTAGAATTGGTTTTGTAGTAATGTTTGCTGACGATAGAACTGTAGTGGTGACTGTAGAGCTGCGTCATAAAATACCTGGTGTCGCAACAACGGTTTAATTTTAACCATAGAGAAGACAGTATTTATGAATCTGTACAATCGCATACTTTAGAAGATCAGCTTGGTATTGTCTTTGCCAGAGATCCTAAGTTCCTGGTCGCACAACTGGAGCCCTGTATGACTTTTACTAAACATGTCTCGCATGTTTGCTCTAAATTGAATTCTGCCTGTTTTGCCATTTTTGACTTAAATAACACGACGGATGAATCTGGTGTTCTCTCGCTGTATTTTTCGTGGGCCTATAGTTATATGACTAGCAACATGGTATCTTGGGGTACTGATGCTTGTAATCATATATCTATTTACCAGAAAAGAATACTGAGACTGATTTTTAGCTATCAATCTTCGGAAACCTGCAGAAATTTGGTTGCTTTTGTAAATATAATAACGTTTCCATGTACAGGGTGTCCAGTTTTCGTATGTTTTACGGGTTATCTGCGTTATTAGTAAAGATAGAAGGTTGCGGTTTTCGCGGCACTGTGTTACTCTTTTGAGAAACAAACGATGCCATCAACAGAATTTTCATAGCCCCCTTAGTTTTTTAGATTTTGAAAATTTTGCATTTTGGGACACCCCCCGTATCTCGGTTACGCTGCAACTTATCAAAAAGGTAAAAAATGAACTTATTAGTTTTCTTCACGTAGGATTTAGTGGCTTAGTTAGATTTTTTCTATGTTTAATTGTTTTCGAAAAAAAGAGCAAACTTGCATTTTTTTAAATGGGACACTCTATATATTTTTAGCTATTATGATTCAGTTTATCACAAGGTTTTTGAAAAATATATAATACTTTATAGCTGTTTTTAATGTGAAGCTCAAGAATTACAGGGAGGGTGCATTTTTTCGAATATTAGATACCAAAAGAAAACTTCGAGCGGCACGCTTGCAGGGAATAAAATTACCTAAATCGTATTCCTGTTACTTTTTTAATCGAGGTAATTTAATAAATTACGGATATTATACATAGTAGTTACAAAAGCGATTAAAAAGTATTAAGGTAAATTTTCTCGCATTCTTTCTTCAAAATAAATCCATTGACAATTGTAGTTCTTGAAATTCTTTACAAGTCGCATATTATTAAAACATTATTCGGTATTAAAATTTGTTAGCTTATAATTTATTAAATTTATTAAAGCGCCCCAAAATTTTCCATGTTTGCACAAAGCATCGATTTCAGTAATATTTTGAGCAATTCCTATATTTTCATAAGTTAGTAACGGCAAATTAGTAAACAGTCTTATTTAGTTAGTTAGTAAAATGACACGTTTTTAAAATACAATACAATACAATACAATACAATACACTACAAAATGTCTTTATTGATAAATTAAATAAATAATACAAAGAGTTATAGAGCGATGGCGACGTTCAAATAAATGCTCTTCCACGCAACCATCAACAAAAATTAAAAAATTCTTAATAAAATAAATTTAGTACTATAAAATTACGAAAAGTCTTAATGGTATATTATACAAAAGGCAAAAACTATTTTAATAAAATGAATAAATGACACTCTACATACTATGTTGTAGAGACAAATTTAATCAAGTACTATGGGCACAAAGTCACACACGCCCTCCCAGAACATGCTCAACTAGGTTACTGTTGAAGGACTGAATGCTAGGGGATCTCTTTATGTCCTCTGGGATACTATTGAAGATTTTTACAGAATTGTAAGAAAATGATCGCTGAGATATAGCAGAAAAATGTCTGGGAACACTGTAGTGCAAGGATGATCTTGTTAAACGATTATGTACATCAACCCTCCGTATCAACTTTTCCGATAAATATAAGGGCTTTTGGGTTTTGTTAATTTTATAAATCAGACATGCCATGTGTACTTGAAACCGCTCATCCAAATTTAGCCAGTGGGACTCTCTAAAACAGTCTGAAATATGGTCAAACTTACGTAAATTGTAGGAGAAACGAACACATGCATTTTGCAGTTTTTGCAGAGAATGTCGGTCTTTCTGACGCAAAGCAGGCCAGTAAATAATATCACAATAAGAAATAAGTGATAGAATTAAAGAATCGCACAATCTTAACTTAATATCGGTACTCAGAACATCTCTATGCATATATAACCCTTAAGTTTAAAGTAACATTTTTGTAGTAAGTTATTAACGTGACCCAAAAATCTCAAATCTGTATCAAACTGCACTCCCAGATTACGACAACTGTTTGTAAAATTAAGCTTAGTACCATTCAAATTAAGTTCGAATGCATTATTTTGTTGAAGAAAATTACTGTTTTTACCAAACAACAAAACCTCCGTCTTAGATTCATTTAATTTAAGCGAGTGCGCTCTTGATACCCTGGAAATAATGGCGAGATCCTCATTCATCCTTTGTGCGGCTGCAATAGACTCAGCAAGGGAAAAAGACAAGTAAATCTGGGAATCATCGGCATATAAATGCATGTTGCAATGCTTCAAGAATGTATTAAAATCCGACGTATAAAGCAACTATAAAAGAGGTCCCAGGATACTACCCTGTGGAACGCCCCTACCCACCATTAACAAGTCCGAGATCATCCCATTAAAAATTACTCTCTGTTTTCGTTCACCCAAGTAACTTTTAAAAAAGGCAACCACCTCTCTCGACAAACCAAAATAGTACATCTTATCACACAGCAGATCATGCTCCAAGGTGTCAAATGCCTTGCTAAAGTCAAGCAACACCAGACAAGTGTTCAAGCCCCTGTCTGCTTCCATAATGATATCATCAGACACTTTAAGCAGGGCAGTACAAGTACTATGAAATGGCCTAAACCCGGATTGTATTACTGGTAAGATTTGTTCACGGGATAGGAAATCGTTAAGTTGTTTAGCAACAACTTTTTCCAACACCCTGGAGACCGTTGGCAAGATACTTATTGGTCTGAAATGACCCAGCTCGACAGGGTTATTATTTTTTGGTACCGGAATGATATTTGCATTTTTCCAGGCGTCCGGAAATATACCTGTGACAAGGCATGTATTGACAATATGAGTAAGATATTCAGTCAGATAAGGAAAAAGACATGTGTGCATTTTCAAATTGTGATTATCAACCCCCTTCGCATTACTTTTTATTGTACCAAGGATCTGTAGAACTTTATCGGGCGATACCGCACTAAAATTAAATTCGTCGTTACCAAATACCCTTCTTCTATGTTTGTATCGGTCCAGTGTATCAGAAGTTTTCCCAGGGGCTAATTGGATATTGTTTGACGCATTGTTTATGAAATAGTCGTTAAGGATATTTGGATCGCACTCATAAGAAGAAATGGATTTGGAGTTACAAATATTTAAAAATTTTATCGTCTTCCAGAACTCCTTGGGATTAGAATTAAATTTAAATTGCAAATAAGCCCTCTTTTCCAATTTTATAGAGTAATTAGCAAAATTTCTCATCTCCTTATAATAATCCCAGGCGCCCGGTGTTTTATTTCTCTTGTATTTCAGTAAAGCCTTATCCCTAAGTTTCAATATCAATTTAAGATTCTGCGGCAGCCATGGAGCAGGCTTTTTAGAAATTCGAACTGTTTTATATGGAGCAAAATGATCAAAAATATTGTCAATACTTACATTCCAAAACCTAACCATATCATTAACATTTGTGAGCATCAAAATTGTATCCCAGTTAATCAGTTTTAACTCCGTCAAAAACGATTCCAAATCAAAACCGGAAAAATCACGAAAGGTGTGAAAAAAACGTTTCACTTTCTTCTTCCTGATCTTAACCAAACAAGAGACCAGAGTGATCTGAAATATCCTCCATAGGAACCACACTGGTGTCACTTATAATATCCGGAAGAGAGCATATTATTACATCGAGTAGGGTTTGAGTAGTTTCTGTGATCCGTGTCGGTTCATTTACAGTCTGATGCAGGTTATATTTTTATAACAAGTTATTTATTAAGTTAGAACCATTGCTGGCTTGGGACATGTCAACATTAAGATCACCCCCAAAGAGCACGATATCAAATTCGGGAATAAATGAAATTAAAGTAGTTTCCAAGGAATCTATACAGCTACAAAGGTTTGCTGAAGGCGGTCTATAAAGAGTTCCCAGACATATATTTTTTGTTCCAATTTTGAGAGATATCCAGAGATGTTCAAGTAAGTAATTATTAGAAGGCGGAGTATCCAGCAACTTAAATTTAATAGAATTTTTAATATAAAATGTTACTCCACCTCTACGACCCTGTCTATCTCCTCTAACAATTCTGTAATCTGGCATACTTAGAGCCTCATTCGAAAACGATGGGTCAAGCCATGTTTCCGATAATCCCAAGACATCAATCGATTCTCCTATTAAAAACTCAGAAAACAAATCAAAGCCAGTTCCGCAAGAGCGTATGTTAAAGTGTGCAAAAGAAAGAAATTCATTCCCTATCATAGACCAACGTCATAAACGACTCCAAAATCAGTAAGATTATCAATAGAAATTATGGTACTTATTACTACATACATTTACCTCAGTAAACCATTCCAATAACATAAAATAAGCGAGAGATAAATGAATTAAATATATAAACTTAAAAGATTAGCACCCTTTTCAATAGAATGTAGCATCCGCTTTTATTTAAACTAGAAATTCCAGAAAAATGTACTACCGAATTGCACATAAATAAATGTCTGCAATAAAAACTTAATAGAGGCAACAATTCACAGATCCTTAAAAGTAAGTTTTATTTATTTTAAGGCTTACAGCGCGATCTGTAAAGATCGGCCCACAGATACATACCTGATAAGTACCAACCTAAAAAAAGAAAAAAAGATAACAAATTTATTTTAACATAAACAAATGCAAGTATCAGAATATTATAGTTCTATCAATCAAAAAATTCGTAGAAACATACAAAATTGTAACAACAAAATATTAAGTTAATGCAATATATCTTTGGGATCAATTATAATCTTTTTATTGTCACTAGAATCCCATCTAATGATTTTTCCTCCAGCGGACCACACTTTGTTCTTTCCGTACTTCCTTTTTGCTTTAACCAGTAAATCGTAAGTACTCTTGGTGAGGTCTTCAAAAATCGCTATTTTAGAGTTTTTTAATAATTTTTTTGCATTATAAATTTCGTTACGCTTTAAGTTTTGAACAAAACTCACCAAGACAGGGCGTGGCCTAGCGTTGATTATATTATTGCCAACTCTAAAAGCAGAGTCTATATCACGAATGTTACACGGGACTTTTAGTTTTTCATTGGTTAGTATAACAATTAAGTCAACTATGTTTTCACCTTGTTCCTCTTCGATTCCAGTAAAACGAAGTGAGCTTTTCTTAACTAATTGTTCAAAACTGTTAGATCTTGAGTTGAGTAATTCAATTGCCCCCGAGTTAAAAAAAAATACTAAAATTTTTAAGACAGATTTTTTGCCTGTACTGAGTTGGTATCAGTGAAGTATATAGGATTTATTAATTTAGCATACATGTAAAATATAATAAAAGGAACAAGGAGTACCTTCGCGCACCATACAAAAATGTCGCTTTACTAAACCGAGCCACTTATTTTGCATATTGAATTGCTATCAAATGTTAGAGTGCTTTAGCAACAACTGTAAATAAGCGAAACAAAGTCTAAAATAGGAATCAAGAAGAAAATGACAGTCCAATTCAACCTGGTTAAACTTCATTTTCCAAAAGCCAAACGAAATGCTAAATATCCACAACTTGATATATAATACTGTTATGAAATCTGTGGTCTGCAGGTCATAAGTCAATTTTTAGTAGAAGTGACTTTTTTAATAAGCTTGCCTTAAAACTACTTGTTTTATGTACCGGGTGTTCCACTAAGAATGGCTGTCGGCCGTATCTCAGAAAGTGTTAGTCGTATGGCTTGCGAAAAAAAAGTATATTAGGGAAAGTGGTCATGAGAAATTGCTGGAAATTATTTTCAAGCTTCTCAGACTAGCGCTAGAGAGCGCAACAGTAACGGTAAATATGAAGCACGAAGTTTCCTCAAAAGTCGCCTAGTTAAGGTATCCCGAAAATAACATTTTTGTATATTCCTAAGACTTATTAATAAAATTCACCTATAGAACGTAACATCCCTAGATTTTTATCTATGGGGGAAATTGAAGGATCTTGTTTTCGTTACTAGACCCACCACAAGGGAAAACATAATAGAAAGGATAATGGACATCAGCTGCCGTATATGTATGGCATAGGTGGAAACTGCAGTATTATCAACCAGGGAGAGATTGGAGTCGGATATTCAGAACGATGGGCGACAATTTGAACATTTGTGGCGCCACTGAGAATTATTGTCATAACGATATATTTGCTTGAAACATACGTACCTTCACATTTTATTTTTCCAAGGCCTATTTGACTCTTAAAAAAACCTTTACAATGGCCACTTGAAAATAAAATCATAATGTTCCGTAATTATGATTATTGTTGTTGATCTCTCCGGATTGAAAATAGATATTAACTTGCGGTTTTGGCTGACTTCTTAGACTTTTAATCATCCTTATATTCAGGTAAAATTCAATATATTATTATATTTACAATTATGGAAAAAACGCGCAATGTTTGTAAAGTTGTAAGACAGCGGCCCCTAGCGCCTAGTGTAAAACACGTATTGCCGTAGTTCATAAGATGGTATATAGAGTGAGGAAAGCCCTTTTTAACAAAACTAAGTTTACTAAATTATGTTAAGCCAGACCAGAGTTATCAGCATTTATTGCAAATAGTGTTCAACCTTCCCCCACCACTTTATTTGAAAAGTGACGACCACGTTCTATAGGTGAATTTTATTAATAAATATTCGAAATATACAAAAATATTATTTGCGGGATACCTTAACTAGGCGACTTTTGAGGAAACTTCGTGATTCATATATACCGTTACTGTTGCGCCCTCTAGCGCCAGTCTGAGAAACTTGAAAATAATTTCCAGCAATTTCTCATGACCACTTTACTTAATATTTTTTTTTCCGCAAGCCATACGACTAACACTTTTTGAGATACGGCCGACAGCCATTCTTAGTGGGACACCCGGTATGTTTACACATTACATTTCGATAATATTTCTATTCTTAAAAGGACATAAATATACTTAAACCCATAAGATCGTTTCGTCAAATTTATTTATAATTTTCATTGATTTGCATTGATTGCTATACCGGGTGATGCATGGCTTAGTTCAATATAGCCATGTAATTTTTGAGGTGGCTAAATATTGGCTCCCCTGTACATTTTAAAGAAAAATTGTATTATAATTTTTCGGGGAGGCCAATATAATAAACCCATGTGCCAGGCTTCAATTAATTTTAGCAAGCCAATCCTAACTTAATCAATTATGTGATGGCAAAATTACGAAATTTTCATACTTTAGGTAATACAGCAAATACTAGCAAATAATTTTTTGACATTCACGAAACGAAAAGTAGCGTCATTGACAACATTTTCATTAAAGGTGCTTTAATTGTAGCTAAATATGAGGTACTCCATTAAGGACAAAGTAACTATGATTAAGTGGTATTATACAGGAAACAGTTTAGGAGCACTGTCTGAAACGTTTCCAGTTCAATTTCCTGATAAGCCCATCCCTACAATTTCATAACCTAAACTTATCATTAGTAAATTTGAGTCCAAGGGCACTGTAATAAATAACTTAATATTTTACTGCGCGTGAAGGAAAATAAAATGATTAGCACGAGGATTCTTGGGTAAGCCGTAGGAAAACATCAAATCACATTGTTGCGCACGCAAAAAAACATAAATATCTTCTTTACAAGTATGACAAACATCAAGAACTACGCCAAGGTGATGAAGAACGGATAATGGTATTGAGGTAATGGAAAGAACAGATAATAATAGGGATTTTTTGAGAAATATTTGTTTTACCGATGAATGCACATTCACCCTCAACAACAGTGGCGGATTTAAGGAATGGCTAAATTAACATTAGCCGCCTGGGCCCCCCGAAAGAATGGTCAAAGGGCCCCCGGCCCTTCCAGCAGAAAAGCTTGTACTCCACATTCTCAAGTAGAATGTAAAATCTACTGTAGCAAGAGATTTGACTAACTCAAAATATCCTCACTTATCGTTCGTGTAATGTACATAGAACAGTTTTCATTATTACAACATCAAAAAAACATAACATAGAAGCATATTTTGCATTTTATAGCATAAAAGCATGAACCACTTTCAAACCTAGGATACAAAGATGTTGACTAACTTTTTCGAAAAATGGTTATTTGGTTATAGGTTCACTTCACAATTTATCACTTAATTTGTTTAATGTACCGAACAACTGGGCCCCTCTTAGGAAATCGCCGCCTGGGCTTTTTTCCTTAAATCCGCCACTGCTCAACAACGAATCAAATATTCAAAATTGCCGGTATTGCAGTCAAGAAAACAAGCACCGTCTTGTTTATACTGGGACGCAATATCCATAAAAAATAAATGTTTGGGCGGAAATTGTAGGACATCACATAATTGGACCATTTCTTATGGAAGGCAACCTTAGCAGTAACCTATTTGGACTTACTACAAAATCAAATTGAACCCGCACTAGAAGAAGTTGTACGCGAAAATCAAGAGATTTGGTATCAAATGGATGGTTTTCCTGCCCATAATTCTCTCATGGTTAGGGAGTACTTGCAAAATATTTTTGACGGAAATATTATTGGCCCACGGCATCTAATCCTTTGGCCAACCAGGTCTCTTGACTTTTCACTAAACGACTTCTTTCTGTGGAGTCACTTAAAAAGTTTATTTATAAAGATGTAAAATTTGAAAATCTAGACCAGCTAAAAAACTGTATTTCATTAGAATGTGACAGAATTTTTTAATATTAACTTAGTAATGTTAGAAATGAACTTTATGATGGTTAGGATATTGTTTAGCCGTTAATGGAGGGTTCTCTGAACATTCAAATAGTTAATGTTTTTGTGAAAATCTGTAGTCTTAGGTATGCTATGTTAAATTAAAGGTTTAGCAAGAAAAACATAATGGTTTTGTTTTTTTTATTTTAGATGTGTGATTGCTGGATTGGTGAAACGAAAATGTATTTTACGTCAATTTTTGACAATAGCGTCATAGAAATTAATTGCTGGTGTTTGCTGTATTACCTAAACTATGAACATTTCGTAATTTTCCCATCACATTTAATTGAATAAGTTTGGATTGGCTCATTAAAATTTATTGAAACTTGAAACATAGATTTACTATGTCTGTCGCTTTAAAAAATTATAATACAATTTTTCTCTAAAATGTACAGGGGAGCCAATATTTAGCCACCCTAAAATATACATGGGATATCCTATGTTCAACTAAGCCATGCAACACCCGGTATAGAAAAGATACATTTATAATAAACAAAAAATATAAGAATACATATTTCTCTTCTACTAACATACCTTAAGCTAACCTATAAGCAGTAAGGTCATAACTACCTCGTTTTAAAATAAAAAACATTTTTAAAACCGTATGTTTAAATTTTGTTTCCTCAATAATAACGTTTTTATTAAAACATAACTTAAAACGAAACAAATTAGACATTATACGATTTCCCACAACAATAATTTTAATGTTAATCTTTGATTTCCTCGGAACGTCAAAATCAAACCTTGTGGCCTTTTAAGTTGGGACTGCAGAAATCTACTAATTTATGAAATTTAATTGAAATTGAACAAAGTGTTCTGAAGAGTTTTAATGTTTAATTAAAATGGAAAGCATATTGGTTTACATCGACAGTTATTCATTTGTTTATTTATATGTTCAATCGTTCACTTTTTGGATATACCTTTTTTTATCTTGTATTTGAAACTCATGAGATACCACACAAGCAAAAATTACCTCAGAAATTTTTTTCTTGCCACGCCCCATCAGATTTCAGGATTGAGCCCCTGGCCATTCCTGGGAATGTTGATAAACTACCTCAAATATTGACAATCTATATGAAATTTCTACTTGAAGATAAAAGCAGAAGTTTCATCACCTTAAAAAAAATCGATCGTTAAACAAAAATGATCTAAAATGACAATACCTACCAAATTCTATGGTTTTTTTTTAATAAACGCTTAATAGTAATTATTAATCAGGCACTTCAAGATTTTTTTTTCAACTTTCTTAGTACCAAATTGGATCAAAATATGTTTTCTCCACAGAATATCCCAAATTTTAGAAATATCAACACCGCTGAAGGTTTTTGGTTTTTTAACTGTCATAATAAGGATAACATTTAATGACACATAACTGCCAACTTGTGATATTCTTTATCAAATCCTTTATATATTTAATCCACATTTTCTGCTGGAGCTCTTTATTTCTCTTTACCGGAACGATGTGACATATCACTAAAAATGCATATTCGGGAAAACGAAGTCGGAATTCGGCCATCTGTGCAATAAGATGCAACGCCTTTAAAATGTTGTGCTTTCGTTTGTAAAAATAAAAATAAAATATCTTAACAGCTTATAGATATTTCCGGATCATTTCCCACGTAAGCACAAACTAGATACTGTTTTCTATATACAATGTAAATTCAGTCAAGCCAGAGAACTAAATGAATATTAAACAGCTTTTCAAAAGGAAGGATGTTTTACAAAACGAAAATTTGTCTGAGCTTTTATTTCGTTGCCTTTTTTCAATGTTTGTTATTTTGTTGATAAGGCGACAAATTATAATACATTTTATCATATTATACATTAAATCAGTCAAGGATGTTTGTACATTGTTGTTGTTTTAAATATTGTTCTAAAATAACATTTGTTCATAATTTAAAAAATTTTTAAAATCTCATTAGGGACAAGAACACGAATTATCCTTGCTATTTTGAAATGATCTTCATATTATTTTAATTTATTTCAGACTTCTTTAGGAAATGTTGTTTGAAGCACTGATCTTTTTTATCTTACATAATATATACTGGAATCTATTAATTTCATTATTACTTGCGTCTAATTTTATTTAAAATTTATTTTCATTTTTCAGATCATTGTAAACTACTCTCCCTACTACTGCTAACTACTAGTCTTGGGCTAGTTTATTTAGAAATCAAAGTTTATATATATTCGACGGTGTAGCGCACAAATGTGTTAAGTGCAATTATTGGTCAAAATGAGTTATATCATGCAATTGGTTGTAATCATTATTTTTGTATGCACATATTCAGACCTATGATCAAACTCACAAGTTAACGCGAGCCGTTAATTTCAAAATTAAAGTGAGTGGGTTAAAATCCAATGCTATTTTCCATTTTGGTATGATGCAACTACAGTTAACGGTCGTGTTAATTCTCGATCTCGTCATCCTAAACAGGAGTGACGCAATCCTTAAAGTGAGTACTTTAGCATATTTGAGCCAATCAGGGACGAGTTCGGTTATCAATCGCGGAAATTTTGAAGATTGTTTGGAAATGTCAAGTTGTCAAGCGGTCAATGAACTTTTGCGAGCGGGTGACGGCCACAGCTGGGTTTTATTCACATATTTGTAGATTTTGGGCAATTTTTGCTTCAAAAATTAGTAATCGAATAGTTTTTGGTGAAAAATGCAACGTTTGTTAGATGTATTAGCTCGTTTTTTATAAAGAAATGGAAATATATTAATAACAGTAAGTTAAAAACACAATTGTAAGTACATTGTTGGTATAGATTTTTACAAAGGATTTTACTTTCAGATTATTTTACTTTAAAAATCTTGAAATTACTGAACAAAGTTGATTTGATTTGATTTACAACTCCCTTATAGTGACTTTTATACCTTTTAGATCATAACAAAACATGAGAGGAGAGAATTTCGAGGAGATTTCCTTCTATTTACCTAAATCCGTACCAGCTACTGAATTACACGTAGAAGTGAATAAAATATAAGAATTATACCATTTTTTAATATTTATTGAAGCCTTCAAATAGTTTCCTATAATTTACAAGCTGAAAAATACATGATGTTAAAGTTAAATTCAGCTTTGGCAACAATTTATACCTAATAGAGGTAAGTTTTTAAACTAGGTAGCTAGATACTAGATAATTATTAAAACCTGGATCAACCAAGTATTGTTTCGTACAAATTACACAACTTGTGTTGTATTTATAGATCTTTTAGTAGGTACCTAATGTTTATAAAAAATTGAACCACTAGGGTAACAATTCAAAAGCCCAGGTAGGAATACAAAAGTGAGAGTAAGGGCTTTGTCCCTTGGTATTCGTTGGGCTTTGATCCATTTTTCTAAAATATTTACAACAGTTTTAAAGTTAGAAATAGAATAGAGAGTAGATATTTTTGTTGTTTACTTACCTAAGTGCTTGTAAAAATATCTCATAAGGTAAGGATTCAGGTTAGTTATCCTATCTATCCTATGCAGAGCATTCCTTTGTTTATTTTTAATAAAAATATCAACATTCTATCTTATTAAACCTTTTTTTTACCATTTTATTAATAATTTGATTAGATCGAGATGATGTCTACTAGTATTAAAAAAACATTCAGTCCTATTTTTATACCTACCAGTATCCTAACAAAGAACATATGCACCTGTAAAATTCAGAAACTAAAATATTACTATCGAGGAATGGTAGCCTAGAGCAAAGTTAATACTAGAAATATTTAAATAAGTTCGAATGTTATTTTACTATTTTTTGTTTGTAGGCAAATGAGGCAGAAGCAGCTGGATGCAATACGAAGAACTAGTATAGAATGGGCAGGATTAGAAATTGAGATGTAGAAGAAAAGAATGCCAGTAAAGTCGCGACAGGAACAGGGTACAGCCCCATATTTATAATAAAAATATTAAATTATAGAAATTACTTTTAGATAACTTTAGGTATACTAAAATTCTAAAAGAATCGCTTAACATAACAGCATTGTTTAAAAACATGACTCTTTTTATATTTCCTGTATGAAGGTATTGAAGGTATCTCTGAGACTTCCTTAAAATTTTATCGCAAAAACAGTAGGTATAGTATCTTTCGGTTTAGAAAGAAGTTAGTTGAGGTTACATTTTTATGGCATGTATCACATTCTAGTTACTTTTATTTTAGGTGGAGATATATGTTGATTTAGGACCGGATTTAATATATTTTTTTTTTTATATTAATTAAAATGCGACGAGGTCAGTAACGAACAAGGTCAACTCTAAATTATTAAAGACATGTTAAGGGGTTTTAAAATATTAATTGGTTAAATTACCACGTTTTTCCGGAGGTACAGGGAACAGTATACCTATGATTTCCTGATCGAAAATTTTCTAGTTTTCACACTAATTTTAATATTACATAAAGAAGCTGTCTCAAAACATCACCAAAAGGATTAAACAATCAAGGTTACAGTTTTATAATAATTATCAAATAATAAATAAAATACTCCCTAATACGATTTTGTTTTGAACAAGTTTCTTTTGAGTTTTGGGTTACTTTTTTTAGTAAGCAGAAAGTGACACATATAAAATTCTAACGTTAACTAACTTCTTTTTAAACTGAAAAATATTATAGCTTTGTCGTGATACCAAAATACAAAAAAAATTTAGCAAGTTCTTGATACGATATTATTTTAGTCTTGACAATCGTGTTGAATATTATTAGCAGTACCTACCTACCAGATTTTGTAAAAATTGTAAATGTGATTTTGCTCGCTAATAAATAAATAAGTAACAACGAAAATAGTTTATATAATGGTTTTACTAAATTAATATCTAAAATTACAGGAGTAACTTAATTGTTAAACCAAATTTACATTTTATAACGTAAAATTACAACTGGAAGCAGCAAACTAGTGTCATGTCTCATGGCTTTGTGTTTCATGTGGTGGGGTTTTCTCTATCTACTGCAACTAGATATTCCAAAAACCTAAAATTGTTAACAGCTTTTTACAAATTAATTTTTTACCTAGCTACAGGGCATCCTGGAATGTCACTCCTGAAGTTTCCCATTTGACAAACCTACTTTTATGATTGCTCAAAGAAGGTTTGTTGAATGAGAATTTTGGAATGAAATTCAAAAATAAATCAAGTTTATTTTAACATATTTTTAAATTGTATAGTAATTATCCCCATGGCAGAAAGCAAAAACTAAAATGTCTACACATTACTAACGTCGAATAAGATACTATGTAGTTTATAGTAGATGAAAGCGAGACCTTTTATGTAGGGTTGTAACAGGCACTTTAATATGTACTGAGATAGAAAAGTGGGAATTTTTAGCTGTATAAATGCCTATCTGCAGTTTTTTCTCCAGCCTAGTCCTAGAGTTATTCAAACTACTATCCTCTGCAGACCAAAAACTTGCCCTGACTGGCTTGCACAGCCTCATGTCAGGACTGCATAGGACATCACTGAGTGGAAGATGGCAAATATATACCATCCTCATTGTAACCTCTGACACACAATTTTTGGCCATGGCTTTTATATATAAGTTATTAAATGGTCTTCTCCCATCTTACCTTGGTGGATTTATTGCCCATAACAGTGATGTACATAATTACCCTACTCGAAATAGAAATGATTTTTATATCAAGAGGACTAATTCCAGGAGAGCTATGAATTCTTTATTTTTCAAAGGTCTTAAAGAGTACAATGATCTACCGAGATATGTCAAGGAGTGTTCATCGATTAATAGTTTTAAAAGAGAGCTTAGGACATTTTTTAGAAGTTAAGATAGGCTTTTCCGATATGATGATGTTTTGTAGCCTGAAATATAGATTTTATTTGAGTTTCTAGTGTTATATCTGAAGTATATTAAAACTTGTAGGAGTGTTTTTTAACAAACATCAGTGCACTAAGAATCAGAATACCTGGAAGTGTGAGAATCTAATGCTGCCGAGAGGTTTCTTTGCATGACTCAAGTGGGCTTAAGGAGTAGATTTTACGAATAATTTTTTTTTGAAGAATAAATAATCTTTGAAGTTCTGAGTAGTTTGTCCTCAGTAAAGCACAAAAAGAGTTAAGTGGCTGTGGGCCAAAAAATAATATATATTTAACAATTGTTTGGGGTTCATAAAGGTTTTAAGTTGACAAAGGCATAATAAGCAGTTTAGTTTTGCAGCAACATTGTCTACATGGGCTGTTTACTTTAATTGTGAGTCTAGGTGAAGACCCAGAAACTTGCATTGTTCTACTCTTGTAATAAAATTATTATTCAATTTTAAGTATAAATCAGGAACCTGCTGCTTTTTATAGAATGCCATGTAATGGGTTTTATTTGTGTTAACAACTAGATGATTTGTTTGGCACCAAACAGAAAATCTAAGCAGAATTGTATAAGTTATTTCAAGTAGTTGATTAAGTGTAGAAGCAGGTATGACTACTGTTGCATCATTTTTTCAAATCGTTTATAAATAATGCAAAAAGCAAGGGAGAGATTACGCCTCTTTAGGGAACGCCCTATCTGATATTTAGTTTCTCCGAATAGGAGCCCTAAAGTTTTACTCTTATTTGGCGATTAGAGAAAAATGATTCCAGCCAGTCAGAAATATTACCACGTATTCCCATAGCATGCAACTTTCTGAGCAAGATGGCAGTGTCGACGCAGTCAAACGCTGGGCTAAGATATGGAGTGATATTTTGGGGTAGTTCAACGGAAATACACAGAATTATAGTCATGCAAAAAAGGTGCATCCGAAATATTTTTAGGATGAAACAGCAGGAAAGTTGTAGATCTGTTTTTGTAGAAAAAAATATTCTGACGGTAATAGGTATGTACATTTTGGACTCTGTAATATTTGTATTTGATAATAGGGATCTTTTCCTCGATTTTAATGTGAAACATGATTATGACACTCGCCATAAAAGTAATTTAGTACCAGAAAATTATAACTATACTTACATACCTCCAAAAAAATGTAAAATACTGCATCATAAAAATTTTTAATTGTTTCTCAGACGAAATTAGAAACCTGCCAAAGAATAAACTAAAATATACCTTAACAAAATATCTAGTCAGTAAGGCCTTCTACAACCTTAATGAATTCTTTGATGATCCTGATAAAGGAATAATTCAGTGTTAAATTTTAAATGTTTGTTACAATTTTAAGCATGTGTAATTTTATCAAAATTGTCATTGTCTAAATGTAATGTAATTACAAATTTAAAATGGTTATTTACAAAAATCTCTCCAGACATTGTTCAACAGCCCCTATTGGTTTTTTTTTTATTATGTTTATAGTAAATGTAAGCATCTTATTATTGAACAAATAAATACTATTGTATTGTATTGTATTAAATCCAAAAACAGAGCTATAGTATAGTAATTAGAATCTATTGTTTTATAAATATATTCCAAGAGATCGTAAGCAGCTGTGCTAGTAGAGAAGTTTGAGCAATACTAATAAAAAATCAGGTAGGTACTATATTTTAAGACGGGACCTACCTTCACATTATTAGATAATGATCCTTTTATTAGTGAATAAAATTGAATCGAGTTTAATCACATTGGAATCTTCGTGAGTCCTGATATGTGCTGGTAATTTTAGGTTGGTCATATCCTATAACATCACATTATATCACTGAGAAAAAGGCTAAAATAAAAAAAAAACTAAAATTATACAATACATACTTTGCTTTCACTGCGAATAATCTCTTGAGTTATCTGTCTAGTTGAAAAGCATCTCATACCATAATCTCTTTTTTTCTAAGTGAGTTTTCTGACACAAGTTGTTCTCAATTTCTGTTAAGCAGATAAATTATTGAGTACCTACTTTAATTTTCATGCAGCAACCACATTCTACTGATGTTAATACATAAGTGTAAGCCGGACTACAAATACAAATACTAATAATCTTTATTCCCACTAGGAGCCCTAAAGTAATTAAAAGTATATTTAATATGAAGTACCTAGTAGGTAAATACAAATAATTGTTTAGTAACTAACCTCTTTACGTATCAAATATTTTCTTTTACCATTTTCTTGGTGAAAACTTGTCACAGTTACCAATTGAAATAAACTTTGTCTTGTGTCTGTGTTCTTTACTGGTTAATACTTTGATTCCAATCCATATTCTAAAAAAAACAGCTGTAATAATGTAAATATGTAAACAAGCATTCAATTGAAATATATAAATAGGTACTTACGACATAAAATAATGTATCTCGAACGCACACTATAAAACTTTCTCTCTAAAATCTAAAATCTATACTATTTTTAGGTTAAGAATTCTGACACTTAAATCTGACAATCACATCCGATAACTTTAACAGCTCAGCTGTTTCTTCACCACAGTGAAAAATCAACAAGTAGGCTGTTTTCGGTTGTTGTCATGGAAACACTCACGTTAAAAGTTAAAGTGAGCATTTGATCATAGGGCTGATTATGTGTTATTTTAACTTAATAAATTATTTTTGGACTAGTAGCGCCATCTGACACTTGTTATAAGTACTGAAGCACTTCATATGTGGTAAGAGCACTTAACATGGATTATTTAATAGACACAATGAACATTATTGGTCTGTGGAAAATCCCAGACAAAATCAGGAAGTAAGACCTCAAGGACGACTTTCTTTTAATGTGTGGGTTGGAATGTGGAACAATAAAATTATTGGGCCCTTTATTTATGAAGGCAACCTCAACTCGCGAAGATATTTGGATATAATAAATAATAATATTTTGGACGCATTAGATCTCGAGCCTTTGGAGACTTTAAGACACTTATGGTGGCAGCAAGATGGCGCTCCGCCTCATAATGGAAGAGAAGTAACCGAGTTACTAAACGAAATTTTTCCAAATAAATGGATTGGAAATCGTGGATTTATACGATGGCCAGCAAGAAGTCCTAATTTAAATCCGTTGGATTATTTTCTTTGGGGGTACCTACAAAATCGTCTGTACCGTAATACGCCACGCGATATTAATGTTTTACGAGGAAATTTAATCCGAGAAGTCAGGGCAATCCCCGCACGGGTTATTCAACGGGCGATATAAATTAAGGAGGCTTACTCAAAAATGTATTCGAGAGGAAGGGCACTTGTTTGAACACTTAATATAATCAGTTTTTTACTTTTCGTTTCTGTTATTTTCCGTTTTTATTTATTTCCTACATAATATATTATTCATTTATAAATGTGTTATAAGATTTCTTCATTTTTCATTTACTCTCTTTTATTTAAAAAATTTATATTATTCATATTATATCCTCTTGTGAGTAAAACAAATTAAACAAAAATATCTTGTGAGGTGTCTTAAACAATTTGTTAAATAGGTACCTGTTTGACAATCAGACATCATTATTTCTAGATAACCGAAAATCAGGCTTGAGTTGGCGAATGCCAAGATATTGGCATTCAATAAATTGGTTAATGGGCTATTGTTTGCTCCAAAAGTTGGCTACTATTACATGGCATGCAAATGCTTTTTTTTTTCTTTAAAAAAAATACTTTAAATAAATTCCAGGGTCGTATTTATTTAAAAATTAATTATCACATTCCTGATGATGTAATAATGGCATCAAAACGTCTAGATATAATTAAGTGCGCTACACGGTTGAATTCAGGGCTTAAAGAGATTTCAAAAAATAAAATAAAAAATGCAGGTCCGTATTTAAAAAATTAAAGTTGATAATAGTTCCACGAAAACGAAACGTTGAAACGAAATTCTAAGAACACCACGATATGGAGCGAAAAAAGTTGCCTTAACAATGTTGTGTTTGTTTTTTTGTAGCGGATAAAATAAGTCGTCCAATTTAAAAAAAACCAAAATTCAATATTTTTGTTTTTTTTTAATATTTATAAAACTAAAAAAGATAGCTCAGATATTTTTTTACCATATTGCTCTGCACAAAATTCCGCAACTTTGCCATAATTTGACCGATGCTGTATCTCTTATAGTTTCCGAGATCCCCATGATGAGGCTCGAATGTGGGACACCCTGTACACATAATATTATCACTAACATTTTCTTCGCTCATTTTTTATAAAAACGCAAAACTCGTGAAATCTGATGACACAAATGAACACAAATTGACATTGACAAAGCCACCTGACAAAACAACAAAATATTTTGCCAATTCCAAAGCGCAGGTAACTTGATTAAAAAATATACTTATACCTACCTATAATTTTTTATAATTATTTATACTATAAAGATAAATCTCATATAAAAGTTTGTAGTAGTGGAAAAAATAATATATTAACCACGGTTTAGACAGCTTATTATAGCCCTCGCGTCTTAAATCCCTCGTCGGTTCGCTCCTCGTGATTTAAACTCGCCGCTCGGGCAATAATGATGGCTGTCTAAACCTTGGTTAATAATATACTATTAATTGCGCCTGTTTTGACAAATAAATTTATTATGCATGGTAACTCATATAGTAGATATGGCATTATCGACAGATTTGTACCCAACAAGAAGTTTGCATTTTGTTCAACGCTAAGTACCCACAAAGACCAATCACTAGATCAACAGTGAGTAAACTTAAAACAAAATTTTGAGAAACGGGTTCTGTGGAAGATCTTCCCGGAAAAGGCCGTGCAGCTATTCCGGATGACCAAAAATGAAATATTTTATTGGCTATAGAAAAAGTCCCCATAACAGCGTCCGCCAGATTGACATAGATCATGAGGCGGCTGCTATGACTGTTTATTACCTATTAACGGTAGAAAAATGGCACCTGTTTAAAATCCGACTGGTTCATGAGTTGAATGAAGATGATCCAGATCGTAGGATGCAGTTTTGTCAAATATTAATGGAAAGATGTAACGCAGATGCTTTGTTTGTTGAAAATATCCTATTTTCGGATGAATTTACTTTTAAATTAAATGGTGAAGTAAATCGACAAAACTGTAGATATTGGGCACAAGAAAATCCCAGGTGGATGCGTGATACTCAATATCCTCAAAAAATTAATGTTTGGGCGGGTATAGTGAAAAACAAAATTATTGGACCATATTTTTTGACAACAATGTAAACGGGCTAAATTACCTTCAGTTTCTTCAAGAGTTTCTTATCCCTACGCTAGTTAACTTATGTCCGAGTAGAAATAATCATGCAATTCTAGATGAAAATTTGTGGTACCAACAAGACGATGCAGCAGTAGTGCGCAATAATGTCAATTAAGTTTTTTCAAACAGGTGGATTGGAAGACGTGGGCCTATTGAGTGGCCGCCTACGTATCCAGACCTTACACCACTGGACCTCTTCTTGTGGGGTCACCTAAAAAATGTTGTTTATGTAATAAGACGTGCCATTATTGACGATTTAAAAAATCGAATAACAATAGAATGCAGGAATATTTCAGAAGAAACCATAATAAAAGTTCAACAAGAGTTTATTGATCGCTTGGCGTACTGCCAGGTACAAAGAGGACAATTTCAGTGTTTCAGTCTTATTATAAGTGTGTTATGTTTTTGAAATCAGCTGTTCTTGGAGATTACAGATATGAGCTAAAATATAGGGGTCTTCATTTAAAAAAATCGTCGATAATGTTATATCTACTACGTCAGTTACCCTGTATAAGAAATTTATAAGTCAAAATCTGCGCAATTAAAAATTATTATATACGTGTCCGAGGATTTTCACGAAATGTTTTTAGATTATTAAATAATGAATTTGTTAATTACTTTATGTACACACTGTATATCGATATTTCAATTTTTATAATTCAATTCTTAATCTGTTTTGCCAGCATTCTTATACTGGATGGGTATGTTAGGGTATAGAGGAGAGGGGAGCCTTTTTTTGTGATACCTGAATTTCTGTGTTATTTATTAATGCCAAATTTAAAAAGAAAATCCGAGGTGCTTTATTATTTATCAAAATAAAAAAAAAACACAAACAAAATCCAAGCTGAGGCTCTGAAACTGACCCATATTTGTTTAAGGTACTTTGCTCTTCCCTAAGAGGGATTATAACAAAAACTTATGCAGCTTACCGGTAATAGGCTTAGAATACGCCACTAAAGGAGTGAGTAATGAATAATATTAAATTAAATATTTCAGATAACCATCATGGTCATACCTTAAACAAATATGGGTCAGTTTCAGAGCCTCAGCTTGGATTTTGTTTGTGTTTTTTTTTTATTTTGATAAATAATAAAGCACCTCGGATTTTCTTTTTAAATTTGGCATTAATAAATAACACAGAAATTCAGGTATCACAAAAAAAGGCTCCCCTCTCCTCTATACCCTAACATACCCATCCAGTATAAGAATGCTGGCAAAACAGATTAAGAATTGAATTATAAAAATTGAAATATCGATATACAGTGTGTACATAAAGTAATTAACAAATTCATTATTTAATAATCTAAAAACATTTCGTGAAAATCCTCGGACACGTATATAATAATTTTTAATTGCGCAGATTTTGACTTATAAATTTCTTATACAGGGTAACTGACGTAGTAGATATAACATTATCGACGATTTTTTTAAATGAAGACCCCTATATTTTAGCTCATATCTGTAATCTCCAAGAACAGCTGATTTCAAAAACATAACACACTTATAATAAGACTAAAACACTGAAATTGTCCTCTTTGTACCTGGCAGTACGCCAAGCGATCAATAAACTCTTGTTGAACTTTTATTATGGTTTCTTCTGAAATATTCCTGCATTCTATTGTTATTCGATTTTTTAAATCGTCAATAATGGCACGTCTTATTACATAAACAACATTTTTTAGGTGACCCCACAAGAAGAAGTCCAGTGGTGTAAGGTCTGGATACGTAGGCGGCCACTCAATAGGCCCACGTCTTCCAATCCACCTGTTTGAAAAAACTTAATTGACATTATTGCGCACTACTGCTGCATCGTCTTGTTGGTACCACAAATTTTCATCTAGAATTGCATGATTATTTCTACTCGGACATAAGTTAACTAGCGTAGGGATAAGAAACTCTTGAAGAAACTGAAGGTAATTTAGCCCGTTTACATTGTTGTCAAAAAATATGGTCCAATAATTTTGTTTTTCACTATACCCGCCCAAACATTAATTTTTTGAGGATATTGAGTATCACGCATCCACCTGGGATTTTCTTGTGCCCAATATCTACAGTTTTGTCGATTTACTTCACCATTTAATTTAAAAGTAAATTCATCCGAAAATAGGATATTTTCAACAAACAAAGCATCTGCGTTACATCTTTCCATTAATATTTGACAAAACTGCATCCTACGATCTGGATCATCTTCATTCAACTCATGAACCAGTCGGATTTTAAACAGGTGCCATTTTTCTACCGTTAATAGGTAATAAACGGTCATAGCAGCCGCCTCATGATCTATGTCAATCTGGCGGACGCTGTTATGGGGACTTTTTCTATAGCCAATAAAATATTTCATTTTTGGTCATCCGGAATAGCTGCACGGCCTTTTCCGGGAAGATCTTCCACAGAACCCGTTTCTCAAAATTTTGTTTTAAGTTTACTCACTGTTGATCTAGTGATTGGTCTTTGTGGGTACTTAGCGTTGAACAAAATGCAAACTTCTTGTTGGGTACAAATCTGTCGATAATGCCATATCTACTATATGAGTTACCATGCATAATAAATTTATTTGTCAAAACAGGCGCAATTAATAGTATATTATTAACCAAGGTTTAGACAGCCATCATTATTGCCCGAGCGGCGAGTTTAAATCACGAGGAGCGAACCGACGAGGGATTTAAGACGCGAGGGCTATAATAAGCTGTCTAAACCGTGGTTAATATATTATTTTTTCCACTACTACAAACTTTTATATGAGATTTATCTTTATAGTATAAATAATTATAAAAAATTATAGGTAGGTATAAGTATATTTTTTAATCAAGTTACCTGCGCTTTGGAATTGGCAAAATATTTTGTTGTTTTGTCAGGTGGCTTTGTCAATGTCAATTTGTGTTCATTTGTGTCATCAGATTTCACGAGTTTTGCGTTTTTATAAAAAATGAGCGAAGAAAATGTTAGTGATAATATTATGTGTACAGGGTGTCCCACATTCGAGCCTCATCATGGGGATCTCGGAAACTATAAGAGATACAGCATCGGTCAAATTATGGCAAAGTTGCGGAATTTTGTGCAGAGCAATATGGTAAAAAAATATCTGAGCTATCTTTTTTAGTTTTATAAATATTAAAAAAAAACAAAAATATTGAATTTTGGTTTTTTTTAAATTGGACGACTTATTTTATCCGCTACAAAAAAACAAACACAACATTGTTAAGGCAACTTTTTTCGCTCCATATCGTGGTGTTCTTAGAATTTCGTTTCAACGTTTCGTTTTCGTGGAACTATTATCAACTTTAATTTTTTAAATACGGACCTGCATTTTTTATTTTATTTTTTGAAATCTCTTTAAGCCCTGAATTCAACCATGTAGCGCACTTAATTATATCTAGACGTTTTGATGCCATTATTACATCATCAGGAATGTGATAATTAATTTTTAAATAAATACGACCCTGGAATTTATTTAAAGTATTTTTTTTAAAGAAAAAAAAAAGCATTTGCATGCCATGTAATAGTAGCCAACTTTTGGAGCAAACAATAGCCCATTAACCAATTTATTGAATGCCAATATCTTGGCATTCGCCAACTCAAGCCTGATTTTCGGTTATCTAGAAATAATGATGTCTGATTGTCAAACAGGTACCTATTTAACAAATTGTTTAAGACACCTCACAAGATATTTTTGTTTAATTTGTTTTACTCACAAGAGGATATAATATGAATAATATAAATTTTTTAAATAAAAGAGAGTAAATGAAAAATGAAGAAATCGTATAACACATTTATAAATGAATAATATATTATGTAGGAAATAAATAAAAACGGAAAATAACAGAAACGAAAAGTAAAAAACTGATTATATTAAGTGTTCAAACAAGTGCCCTTCCTCTCGAATACATTTTTGAGTAAGCCTCCTTAATTTATATCGCCCGTTGAATAACCCGTGCGGGGATTGCCCTGACTTCTCGGATTAAATTTCCTCGTAAAACATTAATATCGCGTGGCGTATTACGGTACAGACGATTTTGTAGGTACCCCCAAAGAAAATAATCCAACGGATTTAAATTAGGACTTCTTGCTGGCCATCGTATAAATCCACGATTTCCAATCCATTTATTTGGAAAAATTTCGTTTAGTAACTCGGTTACTTCTCTTCCATTATGAGGCGGAGCGCCATCTTGCTGCCACCATGAGTGTCTTAAAGTCTCCAAAGGCTCGAGATCTAATACGTCCAAAATATTATTATTTATTATATCCAAATATCTTCGCGAGTTGAGGTTGCCTTCATAAATAAAGGGTCCAATAATTTTATTGTTCCACATTCCAACCCACACATTAAAAGAAAGTCGTCCTTGAGGTCTTACTATACTATACTATACTATATACTGGAACGAGTTTTCACGGTTTTGGCCCGTTATAGGATTTTTCTTCGAGCGCTTCACAGGCACAACCCGAATTAAATTCTGAAGAAATGCATCTTGTTCGTTTTTACTCTTAAATTGCCGAAATTTACTTAGAAGTTCATCTTGGTCACCTAACCCCACGTTATCGAAACATTTCCTTTTGTAACTGAAAAGAACAAAAAGTACCTATCTTACTTCTAACAGGAAAGAAGAGTACAATAAGAAGGTTTTACCTGCAAGGGATGCCTCTTTCCTTTTGGGGAATCAATTTTCCTTTATAGTTTTTGTATGCTCTTTCTTTCACTCTTGCCTTTTTGATGGTTTCCGTTTGATACTTTACATGTTTAAGACCTTCCCTTTCTTTGTAGATTGTTCTTCAACTTCACTATCACTAAAACAGTGTCTCGCGTACCGTAAAACGTGTAGAGCAGAAACCCCGTAAACGCTGCACTTACGGGGATTCTGCACTACACGTCATCATAACATAGCTCGAAAATACGATATTACGCCTAGCGATAGCGGGGTTTCTGAATAAAATAAATGGAGCACCATTTAAAATAGAAGTTCCAGTTAAAATCCCAATTTTCCCAAAAATGTCACTTACGGGGTTTCTGAAATATGTGATTCTATTATAATGCAGTTTTAGCGGCCTTTAACAACAACTTTAGCATTTGGAAACTGGCCATCTCCATCTATACATATATTTTTATCTTTTTTGTAGTGTCGGTATTTTTACGAATAAGAAGTTGATAAAGCAATAAAGATTAGCCATTAACTGCCTAAGTGATCCACATAAGCAGCAAATTTTAAGGGATATTTTTAAAATAGTCAATTTGGTGACGCTGGGTATTATAATAGGTTACGGTTAACTTTAATTTTCGGTATAACGGGTGGAACGTGCACCGGGTATTGACCAATTCCTAGACTAAATTGTAGCCTTAAAAGTAATCTGAATCTATAATATCCGGCATTAGTGTATCGTTCTATCAAAAAAAAAAAGAGACGAAAGTATTATTTCAAATTTCCATCAGCCTGCTTAATATTGGGTTTAATTGACATGTTGCTGATCTGCAGATAGAGAGTCTTTAAGTATTGTTAAGCTTCATCCCCATATCCCAATCCCAACATCTTCCATCCTTTCAAAGAGTATTCATCATGGGATACTGTTTGTAACTTCGATCTAAATATACCGATAAGTACTTTTTTCTTTTGGGGATATTAGATAAAATTTTGATAGTGGAACAAAGGACAGCAACCTCAGTAATATTATTATCTTAAAAGTCAACTTCTTATAAATAAGATTCTCCTTTCCAAATATTTACCACGTCTTTCTTTGTGCATTTCTCAAGCAATTTAGAGATGTTATAACTTTTTGAAATTAGTCGATGGTTGGTCAAAATAGCTCTATTGTCTACTTTAAAGGCAAGGGATTTTTCCTTACAGATGGTCAATTAAACAAGGAAAGGGCAATGTTATTAATATGTCTTAAAGAAAGTAAAATGTTAACTTGGATTGATTTCATTAAGATGCACCTATCATATCGTCCCCAGGAGCAAAACTATTTTTGAGAGATGATACATGTTTAATTAGTCCATTTTCAGCTGGACTCATAATAATTATTGCCCTGAAGCTTCGGCACTTGTTGTTGTAATTCAATTGGTTGGGCAATAAAAATATAAAGCGTTTTATTCTAAAATAATTATTTTAATACAATAAATTAGTACTTATACAAAGTGAAAAAAAGGCGCGCATAATACCTGTAACTTTTGAATTACCTCGCATACGAAAATGTAACCTTTATAAAAGTTGCTCAGTAAATTATTCCCCACACTTCTACCTGCATGAATTTTTTCTGTCATTTCTGGTTTGGTTGCCATAAAGACTAACTTACTTTTTTTTTAAAAGGAACACCCCGCATATGATTGCATATTTGGATTCTACTGGGGAAACTCTGAATTTTTTGTATTTCAAATTTTCCTGCAAGCGTTTCCGAGATATTGACAGCTCAGAAAATGAAAAACTTCCTGTGTTTTAATGACAGCGACCTAAGAGGTGTCAATTTTGAGTTCCTGTTTAATTTTCTGTTATCTGATTTCTAATTTGTTTACTCTATGGTTTATCTGAATGAGAAACAACGGGTTGAAATTTTGTTAATGAGCGGTTACGGAAATATGAAGAGATCGCAAGATCAGGTTTGTGAACTTTTTAATGAATTATATCCAAATAGGCCTCCAGTAAATCAGTTAACGGTGTGTCGGGTGGTAAAGAAATTTCGAGAAACAGGCAGTGTTAGGGATGCCGCTAGATCAGGTCGACCTAAAACAGCAACCGGGAAAAACAAAGATTTGGATACCATGCTCTCAAAACATGAAAGTTCGACACAATCATCTAGGCCAATGGCAATGAATCTTAATGTGGCTTATCAGTCATCGGAAAATTTGTTTAAGCAGGAGAAGTTGCCTCCCTACAAGATAAAGTTGTTGCACGAGTTAAACGAGGACGATCTTGATAGAAGAGCTGAATTTTGTGAGCTGACGATGGAAAGATCTAATTACGATAATAACTTCGCAACAAATATCATTTGTGAAGCTTCTTTTCAATTAAATGGCATTGTTAATAGACACAATTAGTATTATCGGTCTGCTGAGAATACTCACTGGTTCCAGGGCGGTCGTACTCAGAGGCCCGAAAAAGTGAATGTTTGGGCGGGCATAGTTGGTAGACATCCTGTGGGACCTTTCTCATAGATGGTAATTTGAATGGCGAAAAATATCTGGACCTCCTCAGGAATCACACAATTTTTTCTTGTAGAATGGTTTTCCTGGGTGTAAATAATGGCATAAACGAACAGGTATGGTTCCAGCAAGATGGATCACCTGCGCATTATGCAGCAAATGTTAGACAACACAAAAGCGAACAATTTTCAGGACGTTGAATATGCAGAAGGGGTGCTATTGACTGGCCAGCGCGATCCCCGGACTTAACCCCACTCGACTTCTTTTTGTGGGTACACTTAAAGAACAAAGTCTACGTTAACCGTCCAAATGACTTGTAATCTTTAGAAGTCAGAATTAGTGCTGGAATTTGGGCCATTCCAGAGGACTTCCTTTTAAACGTTGCAGACGGGTCCAGGGATCGACTGGCGCTCTGCTTAGCAGAAAATGGTGGTAATATTGAACACCTGATCCACTGAAAAGGTTTCACTTGTTTATTATTCCGATGTTCACTTGTTCAATTTTCCAGGCTATTTATTTTGTTATTAT
Source organism: Polydrusus tereticollis (assembly GCA_963920685.1). Taxonomy (NCBI): domain Eukaryota; kingdom Metazoa; phylum Arthropoda; class Insecta; order Coleoptera; family Curculionidae; genus Polydrusus; species Polydrusus tereticollis. The sequence continues at coordinate 94,270,996 of OY987329.1, forward strand.
AAAGTTTGTTACAATTTTATGAATAAAAATTCGAAATACAAAAAATTTAGACTTTTCCCAGTAGAAACCAAATATGCAATCATATGTAGGGTGCTCCATTTAAAAAAAGTAATTTAGTCTCTGTGGCAACCAAGCCAGAAATAACAGAAAAAATTCATGCAGGTAGAAATGCGGGGAATAATTTACTAAACAACTTTCATAAAGGTCACTTTTTCGTATACGAGGTAATTCAAAAGTTACAGGCATTATGCGCGACTTTTTGCCACTCTGTATAGATAGTAACCAGTAGGTAGAGCCAAAACTAGCTTAGAACTAATTTATTGCCATTTTTATAGTGCGGCGGTAAAAAGACTCATCTATTACAGATTTAACATAATCCGAACCAAATAAAATATTAAAAAGAGCGTAATACTTCTCCGATATTGAGGCGGAGTGCAGGAATTATCGCTCGGAAGCTTTGAAGTAGCACGGCTTGATGGCGGATTCACGCTATAAATCTCAGAGTTACCCAAAGTTTATGTCACTTTTAAGTGCATGCTAAGACGTAGGCTTAGATAGCGGAAAAAGCTAATATTAGGCGAATTACTGGGTGAAATATATGTATTTTAAAACTGGAAGTGACTTGGGGATAAAAATACTATACGATGAGGATTTTATTACTGTACTGAATTTATTTTAAAAAAACGATTTTTAAAAGCGATAAGGATTCATTCAGCCGACCTATGTCAATGCTTAGTTTACAGAAAGGTCTTTGTCAAATGATGCTTGTTTTTAGTTTGGATGCTAAATACATATTTTTTTGTGACGATTTGAATATTGACCTTTCTAAAGATTCTTCATCGAAAAGGACTTTACGTTATTTGTTCAATTCATTTCTGTTTACTGTCGCATTTTGTGAACCAACGAGAGTTTTCACGAATTCTTGAAGCGGCCGTACAACTGTCAGAATGATAGACTATATTGCTATAAATATAAACCGTATATCCTATGCGTGTATCACTTTAAATCCATATCTCAGCGGTTATCTAGCTAATGAATTTGTGTACGGGGTTGAAAGTAAGCTTGTTGGTTGTTTGGATTCTAGCTGTGACTACTTTCTCCGAAATATTACTATAAACAATGTAACGCTGTTTTCGAATATGGTTTCCTTAAGTGGACAGATGTTCTGAATGTATGTGCATGTAGCGACGATGTGTGGGGGGGGGGCTCTTGTCGAACATTTGGTTTACTGTATGAACTGAAAAAGACAGATACCAAATTAAAATAAGTTTGGAGGTGATTGGTATGATGGAGACCTAGCCGCTATGAAGAACGAGCTAGATGGCCTGTACTGGTTATACAAAAATACAAAAAGTAGAAACCATGGTTCAACATATAACAACCTAAACTAGGTAAAAAGTTATTTTACCAGAACAGGATATATTTGTCGAAAAACAAAATTAATACCATTGGGAGTATTGCAAATAACAAACCAAATAGAAAGAAAAAGAACTTTGAACATGATATAATTAAAAAATCTGAATTAATTGAACAACCTAGATAGGTTGCTGAGGAATTTGCGCCGTATTTTAGTGCTGCCTCCAAAAAAAAACCATTGGACAAATACGGATCATTAAATAGTGTATGTACTGTTTCTTGTTTAGAAAATAATTCTATTTTCATCGAGCATCTGACTGAAATTGAGGATCTAAAGATTATGGAGGGTTTCAAAAATAAAAACTCTGAAGGCATTGATGATCTTAATCTCAGACTTATTAAACCTATTAAAAACAATATAAGTAAGCCCCTAACTGATCTAATTAACTATAGTTTGAATGAGGAATCTTTTCCTAATATTCTTAAGAAAGCTGTTGTCGTGCTTACTCATAAAAAATATGAACGTGATAAGGTTGAAACTACAGACCCATTTCTATATTGAGTGTTTTTTTCTCAACTTCTTGAAAGATTTGTGTATGACAGGATTATTAAATTTCTATCAAAGGACAGTATTCTGAATTGTTCACAACATAGTTTTCTACTAGAAAGATCTATAGAAATAGCCTTATTCGATTTTCTTAGTCATGTTTACGCCAACATCGAAGCTGGTAAGCATGTAGCGACTTTGTTCTTCGACCTATCAATTGCATTTGATACTGTATAATATAATAAATTCTTTCTCAGCAAACTATACAATAAGGGAATTCGGGGAAATATCTTGAAATGGGTAAATACATACATGACTAATCTGCGGTTGGTTGTCAAATGTGAGGGTTTTCATTCCGATGGTCGGGCAGTTGCTCTTGGAGTACCACAGGGTTGGGTACTGGGGGCCCTTCTCCTTTTTCTGTCTGTGAATGACCTTCCGTTGAATATTAGAACTGGTTTTGTAACAACGTATGCTGACGATAAAACTGTGGTGGTGGCTGGAGAGCTGCGTCATAAAATATTAACTAAACAGCTTGATATGGAGGCCTGGTGGCGCAACAACAGTTTAATTTTAAACATAGAAATGGCAGTATTTATGAATCTGTACAATCGGAGGCCAATCACGCATACTTTTGAAGATCAGCTTGGTATTGTATTTGCCAGGGATATTAAGTTCCTGGTAGCACACTTGGAGCCCTGTTTGAGTTTTACTAACCAAGTCTCGTATGTTTGCTTTAAATTGAATTCTGCCTGTTTTGCCGCTTTAAACTTAAATAACACGATGTATGAGTCTGGTATTCTGTCGGTGTATTCTTCTTGGGCCCATAGTTATATGTCTAGCAATGTGGTATCTAGGGGTGCTAATGCTTGCAATCGTATATTTATTTGTCAGAAAAGAATACTAAGACTGATTTTTAATCTTTAACCTTTGAAAACCTGCACAAATATGTTTCTTTCTGAAATTACATTAACGTTTCCATGTAAATTTGTTTATTTACAACCATTCATGTAATAGTGATATTTCACCTATCCCTGAAAGGTGGAAAGTGAGCACTTTCCACCCTGGTGAAAAGTAAAATTATTATTTTAATATAATTTTAATAAAAATCGATATCTCCAAATAATATACGAACAAACCAACATAGACACTGTAATACGCTCATACCCATTACACAAATTTAACGGCATTATTGTAGGTAGCCACTGATATGTTCAAACCTTGCTGAAGTTCTTTTTTTTAAAGGTTTAATTCATAACTATTTGAAGTTCACGTAGTGTTAGTAAAATTTGAACTTGACTTTGAAATCAATTTTGACGTATTGGCTTAAGTAGCGATAGAATTATCTATGTATCCCTCAGCTACTGTGCTAGATTTCCAGCCTTCTAACCGCTTAATTTGCATGAGATCGCCACCGTTACTCGTGAGGAAAGTATCCGCTGGCTTTCTGAAACAGTAGCCAGTAAAACTTTTAATATTTAGCTTCAGAAAAGTTACGATTTTTTTTGGAAACTGACTAAAAGTGTTGTGCCCAATATATTGTTTAGTAATTTTTCATATCTGATTTGCATGAAAAGTTTTTCATCCTGTATATTTTTCCGAAAATTTATGTAGTCTTTACAATCCATTTCTTATTAGTTGTCAAAATGATCGTGGCTGGTACGTTTTTGCTATTCTGTATTTCAATCGCGACCTTTTCTTTTAAAAGTTAACGTCTGTTGTTTTTCAGCATTGAATATACTGACCAAAGCGTTGATATGTTCTTTGTCTTGGCAATTTCGCTAAAATAAGGTAGTAGCGCCGATTCAGAACCAGGATTTTCAACTTTATTTTTCGTACACCATTCCTGAAAACTGTTATACAGTGTATAATATATAAAGTAGGGAACCAATTCGTTATTTAATAATCTAAAAATATCTCGTAAAAATTCTCGGACACGAATATAATAATTTTAAATTGCGCATATCTTGACATATACATTTATTATACAGGGTAACTCATGTAGTAGATATGACATTATCGACGATTTTTTTAAACGGAAACCCCTATATTTTAGTTCAGATCTGTAATCTCCAAGAACAGCTGATTTTAAAAACATAACACACTTAGGGCCTAAAATTAATAGAGTTACCATGTATAATAAATTTATATGTCAAAATATGTGCAATTAAAAATCCATATATACGAATTTTACGAAATGTGTTTAGATTATTAAATAATTAATTTGTTCCTTACATTTTGTACACATAGTATACCTTGGTAATATCTCAGGCGGCTCTAAGTTGGCAGAAGATCTTCTTTTAGTATTTTTGCTACTTCCCGAAATCAAACTCAAATCCCTCATGTGATAGCATTTTTTTCGATGTTCTGCGAAATCTTTGACACTATACGTTTTCAAAAAATAATATATTGTATAGTGACATGGAAACCATATTCAAAACATGATATTTGCCATCTTGATGTGTAGTATTATTTTACAACCTGCGGTTATTTGAAATTCTAATGTCTGTCTAATTTTTAAATAAAAAAGTCAAAATGACATTTTGTTGTTAATAATAATTTTAATAAAAAGTGGTTATAAATAAAATAGTATACAAACCTTCGTGTAAAATTTCATTACCGCCTCGAGATTTAGTTAACCTAGCCGCTTCGCGCCTCGGTTAATTAGCCACTCTCTCGACAGTAATTGAACACTTTTCACCTCGGTACGTAATCTACTATTTTAGATGTGTTGTCTGTGCGAATAAGAATAGAAACATTTTTGAGAGACTTGGCTCAAGGAGTAACTATGGTACTAGAGAATATAGCGTTGTACTTGTTCCTCATCTTGCTATTATATTTTTATATTTTTCCTCATATTCTAGATACTGTTTGTTGATTGGTGACACAGTTTGCCATTCTCGTTGCTTATTTCACATTAATTGTATATAGACAAACTTTTGTGTAGGGTAACCTGGGGAGTGATTGGCCACAATGGTATTTAATTGTAAATATACCGAAATTACTATATTGCAACGGCAACTATGCATTATTAAAATATACCTTAATATCCCAGGCAGCAGAAAGACGTCGTAACGACGTCTTAGTAACGTCAGGACCAACCAAAATGACGTCTATAATGACGTTGCATGACGTCCGACTGACGGGAGAAAGTCTCGTCGAGTGACGTTAATAATTACGTGTAATTACGTCATCATTGACAATATACTGGACCTAACATTGACGTCCTAATTGCGAATTATGACGTAAATTGAACGTTGCAGGATCATACTTTAATAAGGGAAGCTTCCATAATTTTGTGTTGTCGGCTTAACGGAACGTGTAATTTATTTAAATTGGCAGTTTAGAAGTTCACAACGTTGCCCGACTTTGTTTTGAAATCGACGATACAATACGTTGGATAACGTCAATACCCATACGTTACTTTAATCTTGTTATATACCGTTATTTTACGCCATGGTTTGGTACATTGAACTTTTCGAACTTGATAGGTTGGAAATTGACGACACAGTACGTCAATTAACGCCCTTTTACGACGTCATTATTTATTACGTTATGCGACGTAACAAAATGACGTTATGATACGTTATATTTTAGACCCTCGACGTAAATCACGTCAATATGACGTTATATTGACGTAATATGACATCAGTCTGCTGCCTGGGATGTCCTTCGTCCTATCTTATTTCAGTAAAATTATTTGGTAACATTGTTTATTAGCTACATAAAGTTTCCTATAGACAGTTGCAGTTATTGTGCAAAAAACTGCTGTTTTATTAGCAAATTCCTAAGAAGTTGTACCCACCTGGTAAGTAAATTAAAATACTTTTACCTCATTATTGTTTTGTAATTATGTTTTGTATGGTTATTTATATATTATTCTATCGTTTTAAGACCTTTTAGCACTCTAACCTTAAAAAGTGTATAATTGAGAAGAAGTCAATCATTACACTGTAAAATGTGTATGAATATAGCTATTGGCCTCCAGGGCCAATAACTGTCTAAGAGAAAATATTTTAAAATATTAGTTTTTCCTTGCTTTTAAGGATTAATAGTTTAGTACATAGGTACTTTACAGAAGTAATCTTTAAATATGAAAATAAACATATTTTAGAGTAGTTGGCTCGGGCCAATCACTGTCCAAATGTAGGGGCCAATAACTGTGTTTGCCAGGGTGTGAGTGTAGTGAATAATATTTTCTATTTATCTTTTTTTGTTATCTAGATATCAACTGTCCTTGGAAATGCCCAAAACACAAGAAGGCAACACATATACAAGAAAATATTCGGAAGCAGATCTGCAGAAAGCTTTGGAAGCAATTTAAAATGGTAGCTGTTAGAGAAGCGGCTAAAAAATACAATATTCCACGGGCAACTCTCCACTTTAGAAAAAGCTATAAATTTATCACAACAAGTTTAGGACCCTGTCCATATCTTTCCACTGAAGAGAAAAAATTTATTGGTTACTTTGTTAGGGGAAAGTTCAAAGAGAGGTTTCCCTAAAAGGAAGGAAGATCTTCAATTATCTGTGAAATCATTTTTGGATAGGGTCCCTGGAAATAACCTCCTTAGGGATAATTGTCCGAGTGATGGCTAGTACAAGGCATTTTTATAGCGCCACCCAAAGCTATCTATTCGTACTCCTGAAGCTGCGACAGCTTCTAGCTCAAAAGTATCTGAAAAAGATATTAGAAAATGGTTTGCAGATATCAACGCATATCTGGTTTCAAAAGGTTATGATCAAATTCATCACCATTCAGAGCGAATACTCAATGCAGATAAGACTGGTTTTAACTTGTGTCCAGAAGATTCAACAGTATTGGCTCCTGAAGGCTCCAGAAATGTGTACGAAATTGAACATGCACCATCGAAACAAACCACGCTAGTTTTGTTCACTTTTTCAGCAGCTGGTGTAGTGACACCTCCTATCGTTATCTTTCTTGGAAAGCGAGTGAAGAATGAAATTTATGAATCCGTTCCAGAAGCCTGGGGAATTGGACAATCCGACACAGGCTGGATGAATGCCGACATATTTACTGAATATATAGTTAAGGTTCTTCATTCTTACTTAACAGCAAATAAAATACAGTTTCCGGTAATATTATTCATTGATGGTCACGCATCCCACTTAATCTATGATGTAAGCGAGTTGTGCAAGAAATTAGAAATTATTTTAGTATGTCTTTACCCACATTCTACAAGAATTTTACAGCCTGCAGATGTAGCAGCATTCAAGCCAATTAAAACTGGCTGGAAAAAAGCTGTATTAAAATGGAGGAGAGAAAACCTTACACAAACTTTAACAAAAGAAAATGTTGCTCCTATTTTGGAAAGGGTCATCAATGACTATGCTAAGTCTCAAACTATAACTAACGGTTTTAGAGCCACAGGTCTTGTTCCATTTAATCCAGACTCCTTTGATTTTTCTAAATGTTTATCGCAGGTAAAGAAACTAATTTAACAAATACTGCTGAAGCAGCAGAGAATTCGACACTCACATACGCAACATTCAAAGACATAGTGTGAAATGAAAAAATCCACAAAATTACATATAATAATATATATATATATATAACTAAGAAAGATCAAATCACGAAGCAACTAGAACAGTATAAAGAAGCCGATGAACAAATAGATCCAGAGAATAAAGAACTGAACGAGAAAGGTATAAATTCACCTGTGAAGGAAAGAGAAAAGACAGACAATTTAGAAAATAATAATTACAAATGCAAACTTAATGAAGAAGACCAGTTTAGTGAACACTGGATTGTAGTTAAAGAAAATAATACCGACGAACAAATATATTTTAGTAGCACAGAAGTGGATAGTACGGAAATACAGAGACAGATTATTTAGAAAACAGTAACTTGATAATTGAAGGAAATAATGATCAAGAAATGCCGCTACAAGACCTAACTATCATAAATATTGCATATATCCCAATAATTATGACTGATATTCATTCTAAAGAAAATATTATTATAGAGGAAGTAGTTACTTTTGATAAAAATGAATTAATTATTGGCGTCGTCGCTAGAGAAAAAGAGGAAGGAACCTTAAAAGAAATTTTAAAACTGCCAAAGACGCCTGTTTGGACTGGTAAAACAAATACAGAGAAAACTATCTTGGTAATGACTGGTACAGCTTGTAGGGAATTTAAACAAAAAGAGGAAGATAAGAAAAGAGATGGAGAAAAAAGAGCGTAAGAAGGCAAGACTAAAGAAAACAAAAGTAAGGGTAGAAAAGGAGAAAGAAAAGAAAATTAAAAAACTTAAAAGTCTAGAGGAAAAAAAGAACAAAACAAAACCAGAAAAAACTTTTGATATAAAAAAAGGAAGAAATCATGACACTGCGGATTTATCAGAAAAGTTAAATAAAGTAAATTCTCATATAGTTGAGTTAGCAAATTCATCGGTAATCCCAAGAAACATCAAACGTGCATCAAGAAATCTATTTGGGGAACAAGATATTAATATTATCTCGGACTATACCATTAAGTCCCAAGAAATCGTTGACAATAATTTAGACTATTTCCCTCATATACTGTAACTACAAGGCGCTTTTCACTTGATTTTCGGTGAAAATCAGCCCTCGGTCGCGATTGAGCTGAAAATTGCACTCTTCTGGTTTTTCATTGTTAGTTACCTACGAGAATAACCGTCACTGTCACAACAAGTTGAAATTTCTGCTTTGACAATTTCGCGTCAATTTATCAAAATGATGAGTTTTTCATTCAGGAAATAGTCTAAAAAATATATTTCGTGCATGTAAAATGGCTTGATAATCATGCACTCAGATTTGTTGCCCTAAAGAAACAGCTTTCATGCATTTTTATGGCTATTTACCTTAAAAAGTGGTTTTTGGTAAATAACAATAAAAATGCATTCAAGCTGTTTCTAGGGCAACAAACCTTCATGCATGATTTTCAGCAATTTTACATGCACTTAACATATTACTATTGATAATATACTTGCAGAAATCGGACTTTCCCAAAAACAAAATTTTACATTCTATAGTGGGCTCTGTTACAGCTGTACATATTATAATTTAACACATTTTAATTATGGAATACGATGCGCTAGTTGTATAAGAAGCTATCATATTACATGCTTAAAGAAGCACTTATTACATAAGTCTAATGCTCTTATTTTTTATTGTAAAACATGTCTGAACAGTACTAAATTGTAAACCTATTATTAATATTGTTATTTTTTCTTTACGGTTCTAGGTTTAAATAAATATATCTTAAATAATATTATACTTGATTTGTTTATTGTCATAAAGAGTCCTAGCTTGTCTATAAATACCAAATCCTAAATTTAATTAAACTGAGACCTGGCCATAACAAAAGAAAATTTACATAGTTTTAAATTAATACGGATAAACCCCAAAATAAAATCTTATTTGGATACAATATCCAACATAAAAATATATCATATTAATGGTAAACGGCCAATCGCTACCCCGATTACCCTATTTGTTGTTGTATTTATATGTTTATGTTTTAAATACATTTTCTTTCTGTATTTTCACGATCGTATGTATAATCTTTTTATTTTATAAAGGTAATATATTCTATTCTTCCATAACATTCCATCTTAAATTACAGGGAGGGTGCATTTATTCGAATATTAGATACCAAAAGAAAACTTCGAGCGGCACGCTTGCAGGGAATAAAATTACCTAAATCGTATTCCTGTTGACTTTTTCAATCGAGGTCTTTTAATAAATTACGGATATTATACACAGTAGTTACAAGAGCGATTAATAGTATATTATTAACCAGGGTTTAGACAGCCATCATTATTGCCCGAGCGGCAAGTTTAAATCACGAGGAGCGAAGCGACGAGGGATTTAAGACGCGAGGGCTATAAGCTGTCTAAACCGTGGTTAATATAATATTTTTTCCACTACTACAAACTTTTATAAGACATTTATAGTATTAATAATAATAAAAAATTATAGGTAGGTATAAGTATATTTTTTAATCAAGTTACCTGCGCTTTGGAATTGGCAAAATATTTTGTTGTTTTGTCAGGTGGCTTTGTCACTGTCAATTTTTTTTCATTTATGTCATCAGATTTCACGAGTTTTCCGTTTTTTTAAATGAGCGAAGAAAATGTTAGTGATATTATTATGTGTACACCTCCAGAATTAAGGATGGAAGCAGAAAAGATGTTGATTGCACCTATTGATATTTTACAATCAGGCGTCTCCAATATTCTAATATGTATTGATAATTATCTGGTTGCCTAACCACAAGAAATGATGTTTATGAATTCATGTTGTAGAATCAAAAAATCAAGTTACCTGCGTTCAAATAGATTCTTGAAGATCGGTCAATAATGGATTTCAATGCACTATTATTGACCATGGTCAATAATAACTTATAAGGCAGAGAAAAACGATTTCTAACGTTAATAATCGGTCAATAATGGCGATGTTATAGGTTAGTAGTGGAAAAAAGTATTAAGGTAAATTTTCTCGAATTCTTTCTTCAAAGTAAATTTATTGAAAATTGGAGTTCTTGAAATTCTTTACAAGTCGCATATTATGAAAACATTATTCGGTATTAAAATTTGTTAGCTTATTTATTAAATTTATTAAAGCGCCCCAAAATTTTCCATGTTTGCACAAAGCATCGATTTCAGTAATATTTTGAGCAATTCCGATATTTTCATAAGTTAGTAACGGCAAATTAGTAAACAGTCTTATTTAGTTTGTTCGCAACGCAACAATAACGTGCAAAAGATTCATAGTAAAATGACACGTTTTTAAAAAACTAAAAATTTTAAGACGGATTTTTTGCCTGTACTGAGTTGGTACCAGTGAAGTATATAGGATTTATAAATATAGCATATATGTAAAATATAATAAAAGGAACAAGGAGTACCTTCGCGCACCATACAAAAATGTCGTAAACCGAGCCACTTATTTTGCATATTGAATTGCTATCAAATGTTAGAGTGCTTTAGCAACAATTGTAAATAAGCAAAACAAAGTCTAAAATAGAAATCAAGAAGAAAATGACAGTCCAATTCAACCTGGTTAAACTCCATTTTTCAAAAGTCAAACGAAATGCTAAATATCCACACCTTGATATATAATACTGTTATGAAATCTGTGGTCTGCAGGTCATAAGTCGATTTCTAGCAGAAGTGACTTTTTTAATCAGCTTGCCTCAGAACTACTTGTTTTATGTACCGTGTGTCCCACTAAGAATGGCTGTCGGCCGTATCTCAGAAAGTGTTAGTCGTATGGCTTGCGAAAAAAAATATATTAGGAAAAGTGGTCAGGAGAAATTGCTGGAAATTATTTTCAAGCTTCTCAAACTAGCGCTAGAGGGCGCAACAGTAACGGTAAATATGAATCACGAAGTTTCCTTAAAAGTCGCCTAGTTAGTTAAGGTATCCCGAAAATAACATTATTGTATATTTCGAAGATTTATTAATAAAATTCACCTATAGAACGTAAAATGCCTAGATTTTTATCTATGGGGGAGATTGAAGGATCTTGTTTTCGTTACTAGACCCACCACAAGGGAAAACATGATAGAAAGGATAATGGACAGCAGCTGCCGTATATGTATGGCATAGGTGGAAACTGCAGTATTATCAACCAGGGAGAGATTGGAGTCGGATATACAGAACGATGGGCGACAATTTGAACATTTGTGGCACCACTGAGAATTATTGTCGTAACGATATATTTGCTTAAAACATACGTACCTTCATATTTTGTTTTTCCAAGGCCTATTTGACTCTTAAAAAAACCTTTACAATTACAATGGCAACTTGAAAATATAATCATAATGTTCCGTAATTATGATTATTGTTGTTGATATCTTCGTATTGAAAATAGATATTAACTTGCGGTTTTAGCTGACTTCTTAGACTTTTAATCATCCTTATATTCAGGTAAAATTCAATATACTATTATATTTACAATTATGGAAAAAACGCGCAATGTTTGTGAAGTTGTAGGACAGCGCCCCCTAGCGCCTAGCATAAAACACATATTGCCGTAGTTCATAAGATTGTATATAGAGTGAGAAAAGCCCTTTTTAACAAAACTAAGTTTACTAAATTATGTTAAGCCAGACCGGAGTTATCAGCATTTATTGCAAATAGTGTTCAACCTTCCCCCACCACTTTATTTGAAAAGTGACGAACACGTTCTATAGGTGAATTTTATTAATAAATCTTCGAAATATACAAAAGTATTATTTGCGGGATACCTTAACTAGGCGACTTTTGAGGAAACTTCGTGATTCATATATACCGTTACTGTTGCGCCCTCTAGCGCCAGTCTGAGAAACTTGAAAATAATTTCCAGCAAATTCCTATGACCACTTTACCCATCGTATTTTTTTCCGCAAGCCATACGACTACCACTTTTTGAGATACGGCCGACAGCCATTCTTAGTGGGACACCCGGTATGTTTACAAATTACATTTCGATAATATTTCAATTCTTAAAAGGACATAAATATACTTAAACCCATAAGATCGTTTCGTCAAATTTATTTATAATTTTCATTGATTTGCATTGATTGCTATACCGGGTGATGCATGTCTTAGTTCAATATAGCCATGTAATTTTTGAGGTGGCTAAATATTGGCTCCCCTGTACATTTTAAAGAAAAATTGTATTATAATTTTTCGGGGAGGCCAATATAATAAACCCATGTGCCAGGCTTGAATAAATTTTAGCAAGCCAATCCTAACTTAATCAATTATGTGATGGCAAAATTACGAAATTTTCATACTTTAGGTAATACAGCAAATACTAGCAAATAATTTTTTGACATTCACGAAACGAAAAGTAGCGTCATTGACAACATTTTCATTAAATGTGCTTTAATTGTAGCTAAATATGAGGTACTCCATTAAGGACAAAGTAACTATGATTAAGTGGTATTATACACGAAACAGTATAGGAGCACTGTCTGAAATGTTTTCAGTTCAATTTCCTGATAAGCCCATCCCTACAATTTCATTAACTAAACTTATCATTAGTAAATTTGAGTCCAAGGGCACTGTAATAAATAACTTAATATTTTACTGCGCGTGAAGGAAAATAAAATGATTGGCACGAGGATTCTTGGGTAAGCCGTAGGAAAACATCAAATCACATTGTTGCGCACGCAAAAAAACATAAATATCTTCTTTACAAGTATGACAAACATCAAGAACTACGCCAAGGTGATGAAGATCGGAGAATGGTATTGAGGTAATGGAAAGAACAGATAATTATAGGGATTTTTTGAGAAATATTTGTTTTACCGATGAATGCACATTCACCCTCAACAACGAATCAAATGTTTAAAATTGGCGGTATTGCAGTCAAGAAAATAAGCATCGGCATCGTCTTGTTCATACTGGGACGCAATATCCATCAAAGATAAATGTTTGGGCGGAAATTGTAGGACATCACATTATTGGACCATTTCTTATGGAAGGCAACCTTAGCAGTAACCTTTTTGGACTTACTACAAAATCGAACTAAACCCGCACTAGAAGAAGTTGTACGCGAAAATCTAGAGATTTCGTATCAAATGGATGGTTGTCCTGCCCATAATTCTCTCATGATTAGGGAATACTTGCAAAATATTTTTGACGCTCTATAAAGCCCAAATTCGACCATCACTGGAGTACTGTTCGCATATTTGGGGCTCTGCTCCTAAACATACCCTGAGATTGCTAGATTCCATTCAAAGAAGAGCCATTCGCTTGATCGGTGACCATAGTCTGACAAACAACCTGGAAAGCCTTGAGCATCGAAGGCAGGTTGGCGACTTGAGTCTATTTTACAAATATTTTCATGGCAAGTGTTCAACTGAGGTTGCCCGCTTAATACCACCCAGAGCGGTGCATGGTAGAAATACACGACGAGCCACTGCAGCCCACCAGTACGTGGTTCAGCTTAGTGTCCCTCGAACGTCATCACTCTGGAACGACCTCCCTGAGATCGTCTTCCCCAACGAGTATAGTCTCCAATGATTCAAGACCAACGTGAATCGTTTCCTGCGCACACGCACCGCTCCTAGAGCGCCATAAAGGATTTATCCTGTAGTGCTGTGCCTTATCATAAAAAAAAAAAAAAAAATTAGCCCACGGCATCTAATCCTTTGGCCAACCAGGTATCTTGACTTTTCACTAAACGACTTCTTTCTGTGGAGTCACTTAAAAAGTTTATTTATAAAGATGTAAAATTTGAAAATCTAGTCCAGCTAAAAAACTGTATTTCGTTAGAATGTGACACAATTTTTTAATATTAACTTAGTAATGTTAGAAATGAACTTTATGATGGTTAGGATATTGTTTAGCCGTTAATGGAGGGTTCCCTGAACATTTCAGTAGTTAATGTTTTTGTGAAAATCTATAGTCTTAGGTATGATGCTATTAAAGGTTTAGTAAGGAAAACATAATGGTGTTTTTTTTTTATTTTGGATGGGTGATTGCCGGATTGGTGAAACGAAAATGTATTTTACGTCAATTTTTGACAATAGCGTCATAGAAATTATTTGCTGGTGTTTGCTGTATTATTACCTAAGCTATGAAAATTTCGTAATTTTCCAATCACATTTAATTGAATAAGTTTGGATTGGCTTATTAAAATTTATTAAAACTTGGCACATGGATTTACTATGTCTGCCTCTTTAAAAGATTATAATACAATTTTTCTCTAAAATGTACAGGGGAGCCAATATTTAGCCACCTTAAAATATACATGGGATATCCTATGTTCAACTAAGCCATGCAACACCCGGTATAGAAAAGATACATTTATAATAAACAAAAAATATAAGAATACATATTTCTCTTCTACTAACATACCTCAAGCTAACCTATAAGCAGTAAGGTCATAACTACCTCGTTTTAAAGTAAAAAACATTTTTAAAACCGTATGTTTAAATTTTGTTTCCTCAATAATAGCGTTTTTATTAAAACATAACTTAAAACGAAACAAATTAGACATTATACTATTTCCCACAACAATAATTTTAATGTTAATCTTTGATTTCCTCGGAACGTCAAAATCAAACCTTGTGGCCTTTTAAGTTGGGACTGCAGAAATCTACTAATTTATGAAATTTAATTGAAATTGAACAAAGTGTTTTGAAGGGTTTTAATGTTTAATTAAAATGGAAAGCATATTGGTTTACATCGACAGTTATTCATTTGTTTATTTATATGTTCAATCGTTCACTTTTTAAATATACCTTTTTTTGTCTTGTATTTGAAACTCATGAAATACCACACAAGCAAAAATTACCTCAGAAATTTTTTTCTTGCCACGCCCCAGCAGATTTCAAGATTGAGCCCCTGGCCATGCCTGGGAATGTTGATAAACTACCTCAAATATTAACGATCTATATAAAATTTCTTCTTGAAGTTAAGAGCAGAAGTTTCATCACCTTGAAAAAAATCGATCGTTAAACAAAAATGATCTAAAATGACAATACCTACCAAATTCTATGTTTTTTTTTTTTAAATAAACGCTCAATAGTAATTATTAATCAGGCACTTAAAGATTTTTTTTTCAACTTTTTTAGTACCAAATTGGATCAAAATATGTATTCTCCACAGAATATTCCAAATTTTAGAAATATCAACACCGCTGAAGGTTTTTGGTTTTTTAACTGCCATAATAAGGTTAACTTTCAATGACACATAACTGCCAACTTGTGATATTCTTTATCAAATCCTTTATATATTTAATCCACATTTTCTGCTGGAGCTCTTTATTTCTCTTTACCGGAACGATGTGACATATCACTAAAAATGCATATTCGGGAAAACGAAGTCGGAATTCGGCCATCTGTGCAATAAGATGCAACGCCTTTAAAATGTTGTGCTTTCGTTTGTGAAAATAAAAATAAAATATCTTAACAGCTTATAGATATTTCCGGATCATTTCCCACGTAAGCACAAACTAGATACTGTTTTCTATATACGATGTAAATTCAGTCAAGCCAGAGAACTAAATGAATATTAAACAGCTTTTCAAAAGGAAGGATGTTTTACAAAACGAAAATTTGATTCCAGTCTGAGCTTTTATTTCGTTGCCTTTTTTCAATGTTTGTTATTTTGTTGATAAGGCGACAAATTATAATACATTTTATCATATTATACATTAAATCAGTCAAGGATGTTTGTACATTGTTGTTGTTTTAAATATTGTTCTAAAATAACATTTGCTCATAATTTAAAAAATTTTTAAAATCTCATTAGGGACAAGAACACGAATTATCCTTGCTATTTTGAAATGATCTTCATATTATTTTAATTGAATTCAGACTTCTTTAGGAAATGTTGTTTGAAGCACTGATCTTTTTTATCTTACATAATATATACTGGAATCTATTAATTTTGTTATTACTTGCGTCTAATTTTATTTAAAATTTATTTTCATTTTTCAGATCATTGTAAACTACTCTCCCTACTACTGCTAACTACTAGTCTTGGGCTAGTTTATTTAGAAATCAAAGTTTATATATATACTGAACCACTTCATATGTTGTAGGAGCACTTAACACATTTGGTATTTATAATACAGGATCTTGTTAGGTTGTAAGTAAGCACTAATCACATTTGTCTTATAGGTACTTAAATTTTTATAACCTCAAACTTGTTTGGTTTATAATTTATTGTGTGAACTGTTTCTCTCTTTGTGTGCGCACTGAAACAAATTTGGGCAAGTTTTATTTAGTAACATAAATAAATCAAGGCACTATCGTTATTTAACTATGTCTTCAAGAGGTGAGAAGTTAGTTAATATGTTATTAAAAAAGGGATTTGAAGCTCTACCACAAAGTAGTAAGTGCAATAATACTCCGTTTAATTTTTAATTACGGATTTTTATGCATTTTATATAAACACGTGGCGTTGTTATTTACCAAGGTAAAAAGTTATTTTTTAATTTATTATTCACAACGGATCTTATTATACCTTTAAATGATTTGCGTTAGCATGGGCCTAGAGTGGACATCATATCGAATGTTTTGATTAAACCACCTTTAGAGAGTATAGTTCTGGATCTAGGTAGAATAAGGTATAGTATTTTTGAGGAATATGCACAGCATAGAGCATCAATCGAGAAAAAGTTCTTCAATTAATAGTAAAAATAATAATATTGAAAATGTTTAATTTTCAGTTGATTAAACAGAGAAAAGAGTGGAAATTATTTGGACAGGCCGGGACCATCCCGTTGCCATGTAAAACGCATTGAGTCCGAATATGAAGATGACCAGCTATACGGATTCCTCAAGTTTATATCAACCATCCGAAGAAGATGACGAATCTGATTATGAAATGGGACCTACTTAACCAAAATATAAAAGACATGAAATACGAGAATCTGCAGAAGAACAAATACTCAAGACAAGTAAATAGAAAGAGCGTAAGGCGAAGCAAAAAACAAGAAAAGAAACGTGGTGAAGAAGAATCAATAAAAACCTAAGAATAAGAGGGCAAAGGTACGTAAATCGCGGTGGAAAAGAAATTCCAGATAAAAACCCGATAGAAGCCACCTATACAAGATGTTGTTATTAATGCCAAGAAACCATAATCTGAAAATCAAAGACAAATATTATGTCAGGAATATTATGGTTTGGCTGATTATGTTTGTCAACAATTCATAGCCTCCCACATTCAAGATGTTCCTGTTAGGAAAAGAGTACCCCAAAGACTAAAAATAAAATAATATTAAGACGCTACTTTCTGGAAAATTCTAATGTTATTCGAAACAGAGTGTGCCTAAAGTTTTTTGTGCCATATTGGCTATTTCGCAGATGGTCATTACGACTTAAGTAATGCTGGGTTATATACTGGATATGAGAGAAGAAGGAACAGTATTCCTGTTAAAGTTATTTTAGACGAAACAAAACAATTTGTTATAGAACACATTCATTCCCAAGAATCAAATCCCAGAACTGCAGACGGGATTCGGCAAACAGTACCTATCTTCGGATTTAAATTATTCAATAACGTACAGAATGTATAAAAATGATCTAGTTGCTTTTCGCAATAAAGTTTAATTTTAAAGTTACTTTTTGACTATTTTATGTAGTCAAGTGAACATTAGATCAAAACAACAAATGTGGTAAGTGCTGTGGATGCATGAAAAAAGTATGGTTTTTTTATATTAAAAATAATATTGCGGTACCTGCGGTTTGGCTGGAGATAAACATTTGACAATCACATCCTACCTATTCAACGTAATCTCAATTAAGCATTGTGCAAGATTATTGAAGCATTCAGAACTTTAAATTTTGTCTCCTGGACATTTTACATTTTTGAACCTAACGCATTTGTGCACTACACCATCGAATGTTATATACCTGTAACCAAAAACCCTAGGCGATAGAAGAAAACACTTTTTTGTAACATAAAGCTGAATAGCGTATTATAGTAGAATGATTCAAAATACGAAAATTATAAAAACAAGTAGTAACATGTAAGGCTTTTTTGTTACATTAAACAAACTACATGTAGAACGAATCCAATTAATACTTATTAAGAAAAATATATTACAAGTTTTATAACGCTGTATATCGACTATATTTATAATTTATATTAAGATAATATCTAAACACACGAATTCTGTTATTTCCTTTTATGGAGGGTCACATCTTCTCACATCATCCTTGGTACCGAATTTACATTGTCCTGATATCTTGATGCAATCTCCCACCCAGCTCGTCGATAACAGCGCCCAAATTCTCAGGAAAAAATTATTGTTTTTTTTTTGTATGGTAACTAGTTGTGCGCAGTTTGCATACATATTGTTGCCTAAAAATCCCCTCACTAGACTTACAAATGAGTTTCAACCTTTGAGTTCTTGCGTGGTGAGCATTTCTATAAAATTAACACTGTTCAACAGTTTTCTAATTTGTGGCTCAATAGAAATGCACTCTTTTAATTTGGCGTCACTTAACTGCGGAAAGAAGTAGGTATTTAAACCTTTTACCCTTTTCATTCATCATTTTCACAAAGTTTTTCAGTAGTCCAAGTTTAATGTGAAGAGGAGGCAAGAAAACATTTTTTGGGTCTACAAGTGGCACGTACTTAACATTTTGAGATCCCGGTTGAAATTCACGTTCCGGTCAAATTTCCGTTACATAATGTTCATTCACTGGACGACTGTCCCACAAACAAAGAAAACAGCAATATCTTGTAAATCCTCCCTAAAGTTCCACTAAAATTGCTATAACTTTTAATTCCCCACGTATCTGCAATTCGTACCTAATGCAGTTTATTTTATCTAAAAGGATGCGCATATTTTCATAGATTTCTTTCATTGTCACTAAATGGGCAACTAGTAGAGATGTTTTTAAATTTCCATTATATAACAATACAGCTTTTAAACTTTATTTCGATGAGTGCATGAGCAAGCGCCACTTACAAGAAGAATGCTTGATATTGGGTTCCTGCATTAAACCATCTATATCAGTACACGCACATACTGAGTTTTCCATATTGTTAAATGCAGAAAACGTAGCATTTCTTTTCCTAAAAATTGTAATTTCTATTTCCTTAGCTGGTTAGTTCCACCTAAGATGGGAACCAAGAAGTTCTGACCGTTCATCACGTACTAAATCATTTAAGTCACTTTGAATAATCAAATGTGGCTCGCCGGAGCTGAGACCTGGAGTAAAAATGGGATTGGTGCACTGTTCTTCGGAACTGCCTGATCATGCATTATTATCTCCATTATCGTCCAAAACAATATCTTGATAATCTATAGGCGCAGTCGGTACTAGTAAGTCTGAATTGTGAGGAACAGGTCATATGGCAGAAGGCAAATTCGGATACTCGATCTTGCGCTTTTTTTTTGAACAACCTCTTGTCTAAGTCATGCAAAAATAGTAATCGTTAAAATGATTGGTGGGTTCTCGCCATACCATGGGAACTGCAAAAGGCATACTTTTTCTCTTCCCTTTCATCAACTGCACCAATGGCACGCTACAGTTGACACAGCACACATGGGAGCCCACTGCTTATCTTGACCTCCGATTAAAATACCGAAATACATAAAATAGACTTTTTTCACATTTTCAGAAAATGGGCTGGCTTGTGACTTCACCAGAAATTCTCCACAAATGTAGCAAAACTTGTCAGGAGAAATTTTACGGCGTGCTTAACTTGACATTTTAGTCATGAAAAAAACTTTCTTAACTACACAGAACCACTCATTTTGAAATTCAAAAGAAGACTAAATAAGAGAATAAGTTTAATGTTATAAACAATCCATTTTAGATTATTTTTCTCTTTTAAAATGAACCCCTTTTAAATAACCCCTAATAAAATTTACCGCCTGCCAATATGAAAGAGTCTAATGAGCCCGTTGAACGTATAAGGGCTTTATAGATATTTTTTCCATCATTAGAAAGGTATTAGCATTATGATAACAATGGGATGAACTGTGTTACAAAAATCGTGTCGGCCAATGTAATTGTTACAATTTAAAATAGCGATAATGAAAATATTAATAATGTATTATTATCTGCTTATGTTAAAGCGCAAACGAATACATTAATTTAGTTTCTAATACACTGATGAAACTTTACCAGTTTGATTCATAATACGAGCATGCTACTCGCTGTTTCTATCTCCGCACGATCGAAATTGGCCCATTGGTCAATACCATCAGGAGCGGCTGATCCATAAGGTAATTCGTGACCCACCTACTATTTTCTCATCTAATTTATGCATTTCCATACAAAAACTCCCGCCAATGAAGAATCGAGCTAACCGAAGCATCAACAATTATTATTCCTGTGCTTACTCCCCGGGCTTGTTCGTATTTTAAATTCACCACATAACAAAAACACACATAGTTGTGCATTAGGGAATTTAAAAAGAGACAAATATTAGTACGATATCGTCGATGGCCCGCAAATTAGGATCTCCTTGGGCTCTCGAGTGTTCGTGGACGTCGCCGGTTTTTTGGTCAGGTGCGGATTCTATGGAAATATACTCCCACCGGGCGGTTAAATAATACACTATTGCGAACCATATAGGCTAAAGCTAGACGAAGAAAATCTAATTGCCTAATAATACTTAACGCATTTACATACATTTCTGTTATATTTAGTGGCGTTTTACTTATTGGTTTAAATTTACGATGTTTCGGCTTTCTTAATTTTCTTATTTTTTACGATTTTTTCTGTCTTGTAGCCTATGTGTAGTAGTGTGGTACTTAATATTCGTAGTACCTACTTGAGTACTGGTATTTGACAATAGCTTTTCTGACTGCGGTGGAAAAAAGGCGTTGCAGGTTAGTTTAGAAATTTATTATGGTAAATTATTAACAGTTTCCCACAAAATTTGCCTCACCAATAAAAAACTCACGGACCGCACCTGAATACCATATTAATATTATTTGAAGCTTATGTAGTGAAAACATACTAATAAAGGAGTTAGTCAGTAAAGGTATTTAAATGCCAATTGCGCTGGTATGTAACAAGAGGGTCTGGCAAATATTCAAAATTCTTTGGCTCGTTGAAAGGTCGCGAAATACTTGCCCAGGGGTGTCACAATGTATCGTGGAATCCACCGATTTTATATTAAATATCACGGTCTCACAATATGTGTAGGTATACAAACTCACGATTTTTTAGATACGATCTGTTATCGCCAACATTTCGAAATCATTATTAGATAGAAATAAAAGTTATGTTGGTCGATTTTAGCATCAGTACATACTTAAGTTGGGTGACTGTAAATATACAGGGTTGTTAACATTTTCTCGGTATTTTACCAGCAGAGCTGCAGTCACAATGTAAAAGAAGCGACACGGTCGGGGAATCACCTGAGCATTGTCTTATCGTTATTTATTATTAAAAGTCGTTTTGCATGGACAGTGTGCAGATAATGTAGGTAGCCTTAGAGTAAATACATCACTTGTCTGCTAAAGATGTCTGCGTCTAAGTAATCGAGATATAGTAACTATTGCAGCGACGATAGTGACGAGGATGCCTGCAAAACTTCTCGAGAAAAAAAACGAAACTTTGAACATAATAGGAACAAAATGCATGCATAAATTGAAAAATTATATTCAGTGGATAACTGCTAGTAAAAACGGTTGTGTTTTGGCTGCTAGTAAGTTTTAAAGCATCGTTAAAGTTCCGGCCGATCCAAAGTCTCACGATTTTTAGAGAACGATTTCTTCTTACAACAATCTGGCATCCCTGTACTGTCACACTTGTTTAAGCTCTTGAGCAGACTATTACCGGAAAACTATTAAAAGAAAACTTGCATTTTTGTCACGAGTAGTATGTTCTTTTATTATTCCATCTCCAGAGAAATTCTCTGGTCGATATATTTAAGGAGCGTGTCATATTGTTTGTAAAAACTTTATCGCTACTTCTTGCTGAAGGATAAAATGGATTTTACACACCTGTGAAAAAGTAAAAAACAAAAATCCATTTTTATATTAGTATTTCAAACTATTGATTCTCAAATGTAGGAAATATCCTTTTAGTGTGTTAAAAATCGTTACTCAGATGTGAGCCTATTATAGGACGTTATAAGAGAGAGAAATTACATAAGGTGAGAAGAAAAGAGGAGTTTCTGCACTTATAAGGAACTGATCTTGTTGTTATTTTAATTAGCATAGTTTTTCTTCGAAGGTATTTTATTTTATTTCTGACCGGTATATTATTAGCTTATAACGTCTTAGTTACGCGGGAATTATAAGGTCATAACTCCCTTGGGATATTAAGAAAAATTTGACATAAAATCAAACGATTGACATCTAATGTCAATTTGATTGTCATCTATTGAAACATTTATTCCACTTTAAAAATGAACAAAATGTTACTAAAATCGGTCAGAAATAAAATTATCTATGTATCACTGGAATTATAAGGGTCTCAATTACCTCGGGCAATTGCTGTCCCTCGGGCCAAAGGCCCACGGGACGTAAACTTTGTCCTCGGTAATTAAGACCATTATAATTACCTAGATACATAAATAACTATTAGTTTATAACGCGAGCAACTATTACTAATGAGGCAAGAAAGTAATATATTAAAAAATTATAGTTGATTGGAATTATATTTAAATAATCAGTTAGAAACCCTGATGGTTATCTGAAATATTTAATTTAATATTATTCATTACTCACTCCTTTAGTGGCGTATTCTAAGCCTATTACCGGTAAGCTGCATAAGTTTTTATTATAATCCCTCTTAGGGAAGAGCAAAGTACCTTAAACAAATATGGGTCAGTTTCAGAGCCTCAGCTTGGGTTTTGTTTGTGTTTTTTTTTTTTATTTTGGTAAATAATAAAGCATCTCGGATTTTCTTTTTAAATTTGGCATTAATAAATAACACAGAAATTCAGGTATCACAAAAAAAGGCTCCCCTCTCCTCTATACCCTAACATACCCATCCAGTATAAGAATGCTGGCAAAACAGATTAAGAATTGATTTATAAAAATTGAAATATCGATATACAGTGTGTACATAAAGTAATTAACAAATTCATTATTTAATAATCTAAAAACATTTCGTGAAAATCCTCGGACACGTATATAATAATTTTTAATTGCGCAGATTTTGACTTATAAATTTCTTATACAGGGTAACTGATGTAGTAGATATAACATTATCGACGATTTTTTTAAATGAAGACCCCTATATTTTAGCTCATATCTGTAATCTCCAAGAACAGCTGATTTCAAAAACATAACACACTTATAATAAGATTGAAGCACTGAAATTGTCCTCTTTGTACCTGGCAGTACCCCAAGCGATCAATAAACTCTTGTTGAACTTTTATTATGGTTTCTTCTGAAATATTCCTGCATTCTGTTGTTATTCGATTTTTTAAATCGTCAATAATGGCAGGTCTTATTACATAAACAACATTTTTTAGGTGACCCCACAAGAAGAAGTCCAGTGGTGTAAGGTCTGGATACGTAGGCGGCCACTCAATAGGCCCACGTCTTCCAATCCACCTGCTTGAAAAAACTTAATTGACATTATTGCGCACTACTGCTGCATCGTCTTGTTGGTACCACAAATTTTCATCTAGAATTGCACGATTATTTCTACTCGGATATAAGTTAACTAGCGTAGGGATAAGACACTCTTGAAGAAACTGAAGGTAATTTAGCCCGTTTACATTGTTGTCAAAAAATATGGTCCAATAATTTTGTTTTTCACTATACCGGCCCAAACATTAATTTTTTGAGGATATTGAGTATCACGCATCTACCTGAGATTTTCTTGTGCCCAATATCTACAGTTTTGTCGATTTACTTCACCATTTAATTTAAAAGTAGATTCATCCGAAAATAGGATATTTTCAACAAACACAGGATCTGCGTTACATCTTTCCATTAATATTTGACAAAACTCCATCCTGCGATCTGGATCATCTTCATTCAACTCATGAACCAGTCGGATTTTAAACAGGTGCCATTTTTCTACCGTTAATAGGTTATAAACGGTCATAACAGCCGCCTCATGATCTATGAAAATCTGGAGGACTCTGTCATGGGGATCTTCTTCTATAGCCAATAAAATATTTAATTTTTTATCATCCGGAATAGCTGAACGGCCTTTCCCGGGAAGATCTTCCACAGAACCCGTTTCTCGAAATTTTGTTTTAAGTTTACTCACAGTTGATCTAGTGATTGGTCTTTTGGATACTTAGCGTTGAACAAAATGCAAACTTCTTGTTGGGTACGAATCCTATCACCATATCTAATCATCACAAGAATTTTTATTGTCTGTGTGGGAGATAAACGCATAGTAACTAAATATTAAAATTAATTTTATTACTTCTACTAAACTTACTAGAAAAACTCAATATGATGACAGCATAATATCATTATCTAAATACCATAGTTACGTAACAGCAAATAAGCCTACTTAAAAAAAAGCATAACAGCAAATAAGCCTACTTTTATAAAAATGTATCTTAAATAAAATAATTTGTTCTACCCTGTAGCTACGAAACTATCAATTTTAGAAAGTGTTTTATGTTTTTGAAATCAGCTGTTCTTGGAGATTACAGATATCAACTAAAATTTAGGGGTTTCCATTTAAAAAATTGTCGATAATGCCATATTATTATCTACTATATGAGTTACCATGCATAATAAATTTATTTGTCAAAACAGGCGCAATTAAAAATTATTATAAATTAAAACAACACTTCTGTCTTTCTCCACAAATAATATATATTTTTGAAAAATTTTAACGATTGTCCCTACATGTTTCGACTATATATACAGTCATCTTCAGGGGAACTAAAAGGAATGTGTAAGAATATAAAGACAATAACAGGCACCATAAGAGACTTACCTATATCGAGTGTAAAATTGGATCCAATAGTTGTCTCAAATTAATGAGTACAACATTTTATATCATAGCAAGTGAAATTTGTGTAGTTGAAGACTAACTTGAGGTAACTCAGAGTTGTGGATATGTAAGTAAGCACATTTTAGTTATTTGAAAAAAAAATTTTTATGTTGATAAAAGTCAGAAAATTTAGTTATATTTAACGAGCATGGTGTGAAAATAAATTTTAATAATTAATATATTTATATTTTATTATAACATGGTTTATGTGGAGAAACCTAAAAGAAAAGAAAGACAAATTTTTTAGTTATTTTATAAAAATATGAAATTTCATGTTTTTAGAATACTATTAAAAATAAATAAAGTAGAATGAGGGCTAAGCCCCTATGGGTTTAAATAGGACCGCATTGTGATGATAAGAAAAATAATTTTTTAAGTTTTTTATAAAATTTAAAAGAGAAACGAAAGTTCGTGCGAACCACTACCACGTTTAACTTAAAAATAATTTTTAAGGAAGGTGTGGTTAAAGTATAAAATGAATGACAGATTTGACATATGGCATAACAAATATCAGACTGTAGAAATCCTAAAAATTGAAGTGTTGGTGTAATCTAGAGCAACTCGATAGTAGGTTCACAAAGTCTACAAGATATTATAGTGTACCTGATGTTTGAAAGTTATTATAAATGTTAAACACACAAAGTACCTGAATATGAAAAAGAATGAGACATCTGTGATTGAATGTATGAATTAATAGTTTTGATAAATTAGTAGTTTACAACAATTTTACAAAATTATTTTTAAAAAAGGAAGTTATAAAAGTTCATGGGAGGGCAGATACTACTGCACCGAAGCATATATTTAGAGTTAAGGTTCACTGCACTTTACACTAGGTGGACATTTAAGAATTTAAACTAAAAATTATGATTAACATTATAAGGAAAACAGTATAACATAACCAAGATTGAATCTAACAAAACTAGAATGAACGTTGGGCAGACTGACGTAGGTATGCTACAATTAACAATTAATTGTCAAGGTTGAGTAGTATATAATAGGCTGAAAAAAGTAATGATATATTGATGAAGCAAACACGAGTGCTGTAGTAATAATGGGAGGGGTGGCGCTGTTCCGCCAAGAATACCAACAGCAAAACACCAGGATCCGCAAATCGACCTCATAGCAGCAGCCTCAAAACTGAACCCGTGAGACTAGTGACTAGCCGATGCACTGATACATGAGTCGCTGATTTAAAGGTCCAAAAGCGACCCCCACTGCCCACCGCGAGAAGGTGACAGGACAACGCCAGCTCCCAGAGACAAAAACAATCGTGATGCTATCTTAAATTTAGAGCATTGAAGAAATTTGTACTGCTATGAATAATTTGATCGTTGACGCAATTTATATTAGTGTTGTTAAAATTTTTATTAATTTCAACAATCTCGAGCAGGTCCAGCTTATTCCCTTTGGTACAAAAATGCAAGAGTTTAGTGTTTGTTTCAGGATTAAAAGTATGTTTGTTAGCTGATACATGTCTTGAAAAATTTGATTTAATATTAGAAGGTGATAAATTAAGTCGTGAAGCTCTTTCGATCTCCTTGCAATGTTCATTTTTGCGAATTTTAAATTTTCTACCAGTCTGCCCAATATACGCTGTAGAGCAGCCATCGGTCGAACACGTAACCTCATATACACCAGATCTATCCATGAGTGGGATGACATCTTTTGCATTGGAAATGAATGATCCCAAGGTGTGTTTAGTTTTAAAGCTTACGTTGAAGCCATGAGATTGAAGAATATTTTTGAGTTTATATGATAAGGGGCCCCAGAAAGTTAAGGAACAATATCTATTGTTATTAGGTTCTTTAGATATTAGTTGTTTGTTTAGATGTTTATTTAAATGTTTAAAATAAATTTTATTGATGTGTTGTTGGGGGTATCCATTATTTGCTGCGATTTGTTTGATAATGTTTAGCTCATTTTTGAAATTGGTTTGATTGAGGGGTATTGAGAATAAACGTGAAAAAAGAGAATGAAAAGATGCGAATTTTTGTGTATGGGGGTGATTAGAAATATAAGGGATAACGGAGTCTGTGTTAGTGGGTTTGCGATAGACACTAAATTCAATGGCGTTGTTGACTCTAGTGAGTCTCAAATCCAAAAATGGAATAGAGCTATTTTCTTCAAGTTCGTGAGTGAATTTAATAGACTGGTGCAACGAATTGAGAAAGGAAACAAAGTCATTAATTTCTTCCTGACTACCATTGAAAACTGCAAAAATGTCATCAACATATCTTTTCATAGTGATAATGTGTGTAAAGCGATGGTTATTTTTGATTTTTGATTCTAGGCTTGACATGAAAAGTTCTGCTAGAAGAGGTGAGAGGGCAGATCCCATAGCTAAACCTTAATTTTGTTTATAGAATTTGTTATTAAATAAGAAAAAATTTTGTTCAAGAACCAAATTGACTAGTCGACATATATTGTCTATGTGGGTTAGTTGGAGGTCAGTGGATTCTGAAAAAAGTGAATGTACTAGCTGGGAACACTCATTAGTAGGGATACTTGGGAAAAGGTTAGTAATGTCAAATGAGATCAAAAAGGATGAGTCAGGTATAAAAAGATTCTGCAGTTCACTAGCCAGTTGAGTTGAATTTATTATATGCGTGTTCGATAATTTTTACGAAATGTTTTTAGATTATTAAATAATGAGTTTGTTCCTTACTTTATGTACACACTGTATATACAAAAATATTAACAATGCGTGTATTTAAATCAATGCAAATGCACTAAAAAATATTAAGGTGTAGCGTAGGGCGACCATTATTTATTACATCTCTCCGGTCATTATTTCTAAGTCTATAAAATGGCGTTTAATGTAAAATATAAATGATTTAACAAAACAATAGAAAATGCTCTTTTTGTACTTATCTGTTTATAATCCAAAAAAATCCTGAACTTTTCTGAATAACTCACAAAATCATAAATGTTTAAATAAATAAATACTGCATTCTCGACCATCACGCTCCTCCAGTTCTATTTAACTATTAATACTATTTATTAATGTGAACGTAGGCCACTACTGTATATGAAGGAAATAAAATAAATGTACAAAGTGCCATTTCTATCAAATTGTAATATCTGTACCTACCTACTATAGTATTTAATATAACTAACCTGTTTACTCTAAGCCGATAAAATCCACCTTTTATTATATTTAATGAAAATAAATTTTTATACATTAAACTAGTAAAACAACAAAACTAGTTTATGTGGCGCCTGAAACAAGTGTTGTCATTTAAGTACATGTTGAATTTTCACCTAGTTTTACAAAGAAACTAGATAAGATAGGTCTGTGTATACTTTTTAAATTAAGAGGAAGAACCAGTAGCTTTTAGAGATAAGGATATGACATTCATCACCAAAGTTGAGAAGTTTTTGACGAGCTAGAAGATGACATAATAGTATATTAAAACATACGCTTCCTAAGACATAGACGCTACGCGGCTCGTGTCCTAAACAGACGCGTGCTCTAAAATGTCTTATGAAATTTTTAAGGACATTAAAAAAAAAATGTAGTTGATAATTTTCAGTCAAAATTTTTAACAATGTTACAGAAAAAACAATTGGGCACCTCAGCCGCCATTATTTGAAAAGTAATACATATTTTTAATAAATTGTCATTTTTTGCTGTATTGGCTCATTAAACATTATTTAATAATTTAGTAGTATAAACGAATACAAATGAGCCAAGACGGAAGACATACCCCACCAGAACTACGAGAAATCGCGGAAAATAATTTAAAAAATCTCTTACCGAAGAAATCTCGCAATGTCTATCAAAAAGAATATGCAGATCTTGTGCTCTGGTGTGAGCAAAATAGTGTAAAAGATATTTCAGAAAATGTCCTGATAGTATTTTTTAACAAAGAAAGTAAAACTAAAAATGCTTCACCGATGTGGTCCAAATACTCAATGTTAAGAAGTTGTTTAAATATATATAAAAATATTGATATATCGATATATAAAAAATTATAGACATATTTAAAAAGGCTTTCAGAGGGTTACACGCCAAACAAATCGAAAATTTTAGAGATTTGGCAAATTTATCGCTTCATTGGATAAGCTGATGACAATATCTAGCAATCAAAGTGAGTATTGCATTAAATAAGGATGTAGTTAACAAGATTAAAATGATTCCTAACATTTTTGCTTCAAAATAACTTTCTCAGCATTAGCAACGATATACGTTTTTCTCAAACAAAAATACAATATTATCGACAAAAATTACTTACCCATAATAAATGTAGTTGATCTTGACTATAAATTTTAGGTTATTTTTATAATGGGCTATAATGATGCCTGCCGCAGAAAAGAAATTACAAATATGTGAGTAGATGATATTGAATTTAAAGACAATATAATCATTGTGCATGTGCCCAAAACTAAAAATTACATAACCAGGCAGCTTATAATTACAAATAGTTACTGGGTACAAATGGTAGCACAGTATTTTAGTCTCAGACCAAATCACGTGACAATTCGCAGACATTCCTTGACTTATGGAAATGGACACTGCATTAACACTCCTATTGGTCTTAACAAAATTGCCCAAAGCTCCTTTTAGGACGTAGTTATGCAGAAACCTACCAACCCACAACTTCGCCAAAAATGAGTTAAGCACATAACGAACTTTTTCTTACTGTATTCTGTGATATACAGAAACCTACCATCTAATTCAAGGTCCCGATAATGAACAGCTGGGTTACCTACCAATCCATTTATATCTTATTTGATTATTTAACATACGCAGAAGAATATCAACCCACTTGGTAGCCATATCTATAATATTTAAAACAACCAAGTGGGTTGGTAGGTTACTGCAAAAAGGAGATTTCCACCAAACGTCAAACCGTTATATGCACAAGTGGGTTGGTAGCATTCTGCATAAATGCATGCGCAATATGCAGAAGAATATCATCCCAAGAATAAAGTTAATTTTTCATTATATGCAATGTTTTAATTAAATAAATGACAGTTTTAATTTTGCAGAAACTTACCAACCCACAAACTTCAGTCGATTTACAAATTTAATTTTGCAGAAAATTACCAACCCACAAAATTCAGTCGATTTAAAAAAATTAGTTACCAAATTGTTTTCATTCTCGGAGAGCATGCGAATGCCCATTATATACCAAAAGCTGGATATCAAATTTTGCTTTGGTACCGATTTAATAACAAATTTATCTTAAAATCTTTAACATCGATTTTCTCAGAATAATGTTTTTGTGGGTTGGTAGGTTTCTGCATAACTACGTCCTTTTGTTATTGCCTCTTACTTAAAATTACCAAATCCCAAGTTATTTACAGGTCATTGTGTTAGACGGTCCAGTGTTACACACTTAGCAAATAGTGGTGGTGACTTGGACACTATTCAGAAGCATGGTGGCTTCAACAGTGGCCGAAGGTTACATTAAAACTTCGATGAAATGCAAGGTTGAAGTTGCAAATATTTTGTCCACACAATATTCACATAGTGTATCTCCACCTTGCTTATCACGTACATACCAAAATACCACAGCTACAGCATGTGTGACGTTAAGTGAAATGACTAGATCAATTATAAATGAGCAAGGTCTCACACAAAATATTGTGCCTACCCAGAATATTCCAGGGATAACCATTAACGCCACACTTTACAATAATCACTCATCTCTTCCCAAGTCTGTTTCTTTAGAGAAATAGAATTGAGGAAAATACCACAGTATTTATAATTATTGTAACTAAATAAACTAAATTAGCCCTATTAAACTTTTGCCTCTCTATTATTTTAATATTCTAAGATTATAGTGTTTTGTGCTCGAAATAAATAAATATACGTAAACCATAGTCGCATATTTTCTAGGTTATATTGTTGGTGGATGTTTGTAAAGCAGCGTGAGCGTAATTCTATTAAATATATACCTACGTATATTCTGTATTATACAACCAGTAAAACAACATTTCAATTTAAAGAATTTATTTAATTTCTTGTAATTGAATTTTTTTATAAAATATGTCTCACTTCTCAAGATAGTGCCATCCATAGGTGTAAAATAGATAATTTAAGTTTACCACTACCGAAATATTTCTTAAAAAGAAAGTAGGTGTGCCATGAAATTTCAAATCAGCAATGTTGTGTTGTTGCCAACAGGAAGAAGATAAAAAATGCGTGTTTAAGATGATTGCTTATGCAAGCCAATTAAAACCCATAATGAAGACTATATCATTCCCAAATTGAAAAAATATATAGGGTATTCCATTTAATAAAAGTGTCTTCTTTCAATTTGAAGTTTGCTGACTTTGGAGCTGGAAAGAAAACATCCTGTAAATGAGTTTTTTTGACTTACTTTTGTCAGAAATCAAATTATGAATCGCGTGGAATCAAAAGCAGCATTTTTACAACAAATAGATGATTGCAAATGGAAATTTTTATTGAAAGTTGGATTGTCTTAAAATGTGCAGAATATCCAACCATACCATAAGACAAAAGCTAAGTATTGACAAATTTTATCTTCAAGGCATAAAACTACTCCGCGCAATCGATGACTTACCCCGATACAATGATC
Source organism: Polydrusus tereticollis (assembly GCA_963920685.1). Taxonomy (NCBI): domain Eukaryota; kingdom Metazoa; phylum Arthropoda; class Insecta; order Coleoptera; family Curculionidae; genus Polydrusus; species Polydrusus tereticollis. The sequence goes on from OY987329.1 coordinate 94,302,826, forward strand.
CCGGATCAGATTATAGTATAATCGTACTTCGCTTAAAACCCTTTTTTTCTCAACTTGCAATAACACTTATTTAAAATAAATGCCCTACCTTAGCATTTAGTGTACCTATCTCTCCAACCCTTCTCACAAACAAAAACAATTTTTACTTTAAATCGCAATATTTATGTTGGTAACATCAGCAATCCCAACAGAAACCGCAATACGAAACATAATCAAGAAGATAATCTAACAAAGATATAAATAAACTTTAGTATGCATTTAACCCGCATAGTAGTCCTCCTAGGAGTATTATTTATTAATTTTCATTATCTATTTGATGGCTTATTCCGAGCCCTTTTCGCCAAGCCGCTAAAGTTTTTGTCAAAATCCCTTAACGTCAGCAAACAGGAAGTGGCTTACATAAAGATAGGCCAGCTCTAAAGCCTTGTTTTATGTATAATTTATACTTTCATTTTACTTTAGTGTTACCCTTTGCAAACCCTTTCTGCACACTAAGCGTCACATGTTATAGAAATTTATTGAAAGTGTTAAGGTAAATGCTTCTTATTATGTTTGGTTAATAAGCGTTTTTATTTATTAAACGAGCTCTTATTAAAGGAGTCAAAACTCTGGAATCTAGAATAGTCGGAGTACGTTACTAAGAACGGTAATTTATTAAGATTTAAATGGTTAAAGGTTTAAACGTTATTTTTTTTAGTTCATTAATATTTCTGTAGTCTTCTCGAGTCGTTTTTCGATGTGCTGTTTAATACAACTTTTACTAACAATACCTAAAGACATCAGCGGCGTAGCATGGGTTTTGGTCATCCGAGGAAAAAGCCAAATTTGACCTCTCCCCATGTTCAGTCCAAATTTTTTGAAAAACTTATACTTTTGGGAGGTTTAAAAAAAATCTTTTTTAAGTGAAAATTTTAGTTTCCTACTTTTTCTCACAGCAGTCTTTAATAGCTCTATTCATTGTCCAACGGTACTTCCTGCTCACGAGTTAGCTTATAGTCCGACGCACGAGCCAACAACTACTAAAGGAATTTTAGGAATGTGTACAAAAAATAAACATTATTGCCGTAATACTCGGTTTAAATTTCCATAAAATATTAACTTATTATATTATTAATATATGTATATGTCGCAGCCTTTTGGTGTAATTAGTCGTTTAATGAAAAGTCTGGTCTTTTCATGAAACGCTGCCAAACACTGAAACAAATAAGTATTACGCCAAAGGGCTATAAATTGTAGACGTTACATGAAACGTCAGCGTGTTTTGGCCACTTGATGAAAATGAGCAAAATTACGTTAAGTGACTGACTTTACTGGACTTTTCATGTAACGCTCCGAATCTACTTTGCACTTGATGTAATAAAATGAATATTGTATAACCTGAAAATGGCGACGGCAGGCAGTTCTAGTGTTATACATCAAACGAAATTCTACGAGAAATTAGAAGAGTTCTATTCCCAAAAACCGCTGCGAAACCTTACACAAAGCAGAAAATTGAAGCAGTCATACAGGAAATTGTAGTAGCTAAGCAAATAACAGCTTGTTTTTAAAAATATATTTTTTTTATATTATTCTATATACTCTTTAGTTCGTTTTAAAAACGTGGTTTTTAAAAACTTTTTTTTTAATTTAATTAATTATTCTAAAATAGGTCTCTGTTTTAGGGGAAGAAAAGAAAGGCGCGAATACTTTTTGCTACAGATATATGATGCTATGATAATTAGTTACCAATCACATTTAATAAAGAAACATGAAAGCGAAGGTGAAATTGAATATGTAGTAGCGTACGAAGATTTATATAATGAATTATACGATAATCATATTAACAAAACAGGGCACGGTGGTCGCGCTAAAAGGGAAGTAGCCCTGAGAAATAAACTTAGTGTCCCAACTCCGGCCATAGAATGTTTCGCTCAATGCTAGAAAAGCTGCAATGAAAAGAAACATAGCAGAAAAAAAATTGTAGTACGTCCCATTGTAAGCAAGGATTTTAATGAAAGAGGGCAAGTGGAAGCAGTAAGAACATTTCTGAAGAACCAGCCAAAAAAATGTTAAGTAATTCGGCAAAAAAAAATGCCACAATTTTAATGTAGGCGATTGTGTTTAATTTAATATTCCCAAAGTCGACAGAGGTCCAGGAGATTCCAGGAGTATGGTTTGTTTGATAATGGATCAGAAAAATGGCGTAAATCAGGTTGCTGGTAAGAACGGTACTATAAAGGGATGGTTTGGTGCTGAAAGTCTTACTGTTGCGGGTTCAGCATTTCTTAATAAAGAGGAAATCCCCTTTGAAAAATCACTCAGCTTAAGAGAAGCTGTGTCATTGGAATCAGGTGGTCAAGGCATACATAAATGTTCGTGTAAACCTAGCAAACAACAGTGTACTACAAATAAGTGCATCTATAAAAAAAGAGCGTACTTTTTATACGTTTACATTTTTTTTTAATAATTGAGGATTTTACTTTCGTTCGTATTTTTGTTTCTCTTTTACTGTAGATAGCCGCTATGATAACTTATTTGTAATAAAAGTTATTTTCTTTTGTAGTAAGTTATTTCGTTGTTAATTCAGTAAGTGCAAAGTAGATTCGGAGCGTTTTATGAAAAGTCCAGTAAAGTCAGTTACTTAACGTAATTTTGCTCGTTTCTATCAAGAGGCCAAAACACGCTGACGTTTCATGTAACGTCTACAATTTATAGCCTTTTAGCGTAATACTTATTTGTTTCAGTGTTTGGCAGCGTTTCACGAAAATACCAGACTTTTCATGAAACGGCTGATTACACTAAAAGGCTGCGACATATAACATAAAACAATAATTAAACTTATGCATGCCAGTATAGTTTATAGACCTTGTAACATACAAGGTGGCCCATCGAAAACGTACCGCAAGGCATTACAGGCTGGGAAAGGACTTTTCGACAAAAGCCAAAACCACGTCAAGTTTGTTTGTCAGGAGGACAACTTTTGACGCAAAAATCATGTCAAAATCGTCAACCCCGTAAGTAGGGGTGTCATCCCTCAAATTTTTTCAAATAAAAATGGGGGTCAAATGACACCTCATTCAAAAGGGCTCTTAATTTCCTATAGATCGCTGCTTACGTTTTGAAAACCGATCGACCCGTTTAGAAAATATGGACTTTTGAAATACCAACAATACGTTTGACGCAAAATGCAAAAATCGATTTAAAACTTACCGTATTATTGAAAATTAAAAAAAAATTCGCTGTTTTTTGGTCATTTGCAGATTCTTTAGGGTCGTGTTAGTGTGACAACAGTTATCGGGTTTTTGCTTCGCATTGGTGCCAGGTATTTGCTAGATAGTTGTCTTGTGACTTGTGGTTGAAGTGTTTCCAAATTATTGAACCGTTTAAATTTATCAATTATGGTGTACTCAATTGCAGAAGGAGTAGAAATTATTGAGTTTTTGAAAACAATGAATGCGGAAATCGGGTCGCGGAGCTGTTTAACCAACGGCATCATGACCAACATGTTTCTGGAAAAATTGTTCGGGAATTTGTGGTCAAATTTCACGAAACAGGTTCCGTTCATAATAAAAAGAGGCAGCTTGAAAATCTGGTACTAAATTAACCTACGAAGATAGCAGTATTGGGGCAGCTTGCAATGGATAGTACGCTAAGAACAAGACAATTGGCCGTTGCGACGGGCGTGAGTCGTACAAGTGTCCAACGAGTTCCATCCTTATAAGATTCGGTGAGTGCAAGAACTAAATGAAGACGACTTTGATCGTCGCTCTCAATTTTGCGAAATTTTGACTAAACTAACGATTAATAATGGTGATATTCTATATAATCTAATTCGGACGAGTGTACCTTCTTCTTAAATGGTTTAGTGAATCGCCACAATTGTAGTTACTGGGCCAATACAAATCCAAGGATTTTTCACGAGACACATACGCAAGACCCCCAGAACTTTAATGTATGGGCTGGTATTTTTGGAAATTTCGTTGTAGGCCCTTTTTAACTTCCTGGAAATTTAACAGGCGATATGTACCTGGATTTACTAGAAAATGCCATTGCCCATCTCCAACAATTATCACAGAGAACGACCCTGCACACAATGAACAGGAAGAAGACGGAGCTCCTCCGCATAACTCGCTACATGTGCGCAATTATTTAAATTACACGTTTCCAGGACGCTGGATAGACCGAAGGAGTGCAATTGAGTGGCCCCCTCGGTCACCCGACTTAAGTCCTTAAGATTTTTTTTGTGGGGGCACATAAGAAGCAAAGTTTACAGCACTCCACCTGACACATTGGAAGATCTGCAAGGACGAATCGTTGACGTATGTCGCGAAGTGACACTACAAGTGCTCCAGAATGTACGGCAGCGGTTTAAAGATAACCTGTATCACTGTATGCACGTTGGCGGACAACAGTTTGAGCATTTCCTTGACTAATACGGTAAGTTTTTAAGTAAAATTAAATCGATTTTTGCAAATGCGTCAAACGTATTGTTGGTATTTCAAAGGTCCATATTTTCTAAACTAGTCGATCGATTTCCAAAATGTAAGCAGCGATCTATAGGGAATTAAGAGCCCTTTTGAATGAGATATCACTTGACCCCCCATTTTTATTTGAAAAAATATGGGGGATGACACCCTTACTTACGGGGTTGAAGGTTTTGCTATGACTCTTGCGCTAAAAGTTGTCCCCCTGACAAACAAACTTGACGTGGTTTTGGCTTTTGTCGAAAAGTCCTTTCCCAGCCTGTAATGCTTTGCGGTAAGTTTTCGATGGGCCACCCTGTATATTCCTTTTATTTTTCCCTTTACGTTGTAAAATTAATTTATTATAATCTTAAAGCATCCAAGATAATATTTAAGAAATATTAATTAATCATGGCAAATTTGGCAACCCACATCTAATACAACGCCGATTCCTGGCCAATAAATTGTCACCTAAGCCATGATGTTGGTTTTATCTCTTTCTATCAGATTATATAATATTTAATCAGTGGAAATGTGCTTGACATATTATAGGCATTGGCGCAGTTTATAATTATATTATTTAATTTATAATTAATAATTATATTTAAGTGTATGTAGCTGGCTGTAAATTGAATACATATATAGAAAGCAAAGTTGTGCATACTTAATCTAGGCAAGTAATTGTCAATGTTCACTAACTTCATTAAGTTGGCTTAAACCCTGTAAGGTTATTTTCATTCATAGGAATATTGATGTTTTTTAAAAATTTTACTGATGCAGACAATTTGATTTGGAAAGATCCTAAGTAAAAAATAACGCAGATTGTGTGGATACACATTACCTTGGATTCATTCGTTAAAATCCCCTAAAAAACCAATTGAACTATTACTGTTAATGATCTAACGGAAGCGTATGATGAAAGACCAATCAAGAAGGAAACACTTATCAACTTATTACATATAGGTGACTATGTTCTACTAAAATATGCAAATTTCGATACAAATCTTAAAAGTGAATAATTAACACCTAAATAAAAAAATTTGAATAAGACACAGTCTAAAACAAATCTTTCAGTTTTAGTTTTACATTTATTACTAACAACGTTATAACCGACGAGGTTGCGTTGGTTTATGTTGTTTTATCAAAATGTAGCAAATAAGTTCATAAATCTCTATTCTGTTAACGGCAAATCCAAAAAGGTTAAAATAAAAGTTACCATTACCATTCAAGTCTTTTAATCACATCTTAGTTTTAAATGTGTGCATTATTATTGTATTTTTGTATAATTACAGTGCCAAAAATTATTAGGTCAGAACTTGCCTCATTTAAACTAAAAAGCAACATGATAGTAATCCGAATAATATGTAGATATGTTTGTTATTATAGATCGGATTTTCTGCATTTTGCATATACATACGAGTATATGAATTTTTTGCATATTTTGTGATTTTAAAGGAAAAAAATGCATATTGTAAGAACTATTGCATATCAAAGAATGTTTTGGGATTTCTGTGTTCTTTTCTTACGTTTTATAGTCGCACGCCGCCGTGTCGCCTGCGCTGTCGGGGGTCTGAAGATAAGAGGGCCATAAATAGGCTAATTAATAAGGTAATAAAGTAATAAAATAAACTATCATTCTTCTATTGAGAACCTCCATTAGTGGGTGGGTATTTCTGACCAGATGCCTTAACTAGAATTTCTTTATCTACACGTTCTATAATTATTTATTTGCCCACATTTGTTACAGTTTGTCAGTATTATTGAGGTTGTCGTTTATCGAAGCCGCAGTTAGTATTGTAAACGCAAACAAAGTGAAAGTGAAAGCGATGATTATGTCGAAAATACGATGTATTTCGTGGATTAAGCCTTACCCAGAACTTGCTTTGGACGGCGACCATGTTTTTTGCAAGTTTGTTCAGAAATTGTTTCCTGCTCAAAGAAGTTTCAAATAGACCAACACATTAAGACGCCATCTCACATTACTAAGGTTAGCTAGATGAAGTCTGGTCCCATACAGTCAACGCTGAAGTAGTCATTTGAGATTTTTAAAAACGGAAACCATGACCAGTCAGAATTTAATGAAGATATATGTAAAACGTTCTTGGCTGCTAATATTCCTTTAAACAAGTTAACAAACCCGCAAGTTAAGGCCTTTCTGCAAAAATATACAAAATGTAATTCTCCAGATGAATGAATCAGCATTAAGAAAAAATGTCGTTGGAAAGGTATTTGGTACCGTGCTAGATGAAATAAAGAAAGAAATTGGAGGTAACTATAAGTATATTGTCGTCGACGAAACAACTGATTCGTGTGGTCGTTATATAGTTAATTTATATAGTTAATTTAATGATCGGAAAACTCACAGAAGAAGAACCTGGAAAAGCTTATCTTATAGCCATAAAAGAAGTGGAAAAAACAAACAACCTCACAGTTACACGTTTTATTCAAGAAATCTTTTCACACATTTCTTTTTGCCGAATTCAGTTCCTATAGATAAAATTCTTGTCCTGTTGCCCGATGCTGCGCCGTATATGATAAAGGCAGGACAGAATTTAAAAATATTTTATGAAAATTTGATTCATGTAACTTGCCTAGCTCACGGAATAAATAGGGTTGCGGAAACTATTAGAGTTTCCTTTCCGTTGGTCAATGAGCTAATAGCAAATGTAAAAAAGATATTCATGAAGGCCCCATTAAGAGTACAATTTTACAAGGAGAATCTTTCCGAAGTACTATTACCACCTGAACCTGTCGTGACCAGATGGGGCACCTGGATTCGTGCGACAATATTTTATGCAGATAATTTCTAAAAATTGAAACACTTAATTTCACAAATGTCTGGTGATGATTCACAGTGCATCCTAAAGTCTAAAAAATATTTCGAAGTGCTAAAGTGGAACAACAGTTAATGTATATTAAGTGTAACTATGCACTTATAGCAGGCAGTATTTTGCAACTAGAGGAATCGTGTACAAGTCTACTATAGTCGATGGATATAATAGGAAGATGTGTACAAAATTTCAAACAAATACAAGGTGAGGTAGGAAAAACTGTAATGGCAAAATTAGAAAATTTAATAGAAAAAACACAGGTTTCAAGATTTTAAGGCAGGTCGTAAACATAATGTCAGGAAAAACTGTAAATAATTTAGCTATTGAACCTGCCTTAGTTCCGAAATTAAAATTTTGCCCTATAACTTCAGTAGATGTAGAAAGATCGTTTTCTTTTTACACACATGTCCTTAGTGATAGACGCCACAATTTTTTACTTCAAAACCTTGAAGCACACATAATAACTGGTGCGTGTTATAATTTTTCAAACTAATATCAGTATAAATTTGATATAAAAGAACTGTATTGGGTGTTAACTGATTTAATAAAGTATATTATAACTTGAATTTATTTTATTCAATACTCATTCCCCTAATTAAATGAAAATTTAATTTAGAATATCAAAATCTAGTTGTTTTGTTACCGTTATTCTTAAGGTTTTTGGTTGCATATAATCCGGTTTCTATTTATTATTGTTTATGTTGGCTTCAATTTTCGTATACGCTATTGAAACGAATTTAAATTTCTATTGATATTTGTTATTTTCTTATCATTCCTTAGAGATTATTTTTAAAAATCACTTTTTTTCCATAAAAAATCTTTGGCATTATTAAATCAGTAGGTATTTGTTTTTGTATTTTAGGCAATTTAGGACTAAAGTAATTAAAAAAAAATATTACGCACGCCTATGCTGCCCCAATCGCGTCATAGCGACTCTTTTTATGCATTTTACCGCCCTACCTCCTTAGGCGTTGTAGCTCTAAAAGCGATCTATAGTTTACTTAATGTCGATCATAAATAATTTGAAATCAACTTTCAATTTGGAAAAACTTGTAAAGCGAGCAAGATGATTACACTCATCCAAACACAAAGAATTCTTTGTTCACTGAAAGACTGATCTCCTTGCACTCAGCAACAGCAAGAACGAGCGAGATAAAGTTCGAAGATGTGTGATATGCGTCAGTTTCAGAGCCGCAGCTTTGGTTTTGTGTGTGCTATTGTTATTTTAATTTTATTTCTTTATTTATTCAATTCTTTCTTCATATGATACAAGAAATGTATATTGGATGCGTCAATAAACATAACACAGTATAACAATAATAAACATTGCACCGTCCAATGCAACAGGAGTCTTAAATATATCTTTGAATCAGACGAAGAAAAAGGAAACAAAATCGACAAAACACACTAATCGTTCATGATACAAGATTCATTTATATGTACACACAACCATTATCATTTAGAATACCAATTGGTCTGCACTTCCGTGTGGCAGCTAATGTCAGTGATCATAGGTAGTTAGTAGATGTTACATGATTTCAAAGTAGTTACAGTTAGTAGTACAATACATTTTCTATAAGTATACTTTTTAAATATTGTTTGTACTTGACGAAATCTTTGAGGCTTCTTGTGCTCGCTGGGAGTTTGTTGTATGCCTTTATCCCCATGTATAATGGAGACTTCCCATACAAGGATGTCCGGTGTTTGGGAATGGAGAGCTGAGAGGACAGGACAGTCTGGTCTGCATGCCCTTGTTGATTGAGTCATTTGTTGTAAATTTAGTTATATGTTTTCTTGTAAAAGGAAGCAATTTGTAGTAATACAGAGAAAATATGGACATTAGCTTGTACTTTTTAAAGATCGTGGCAGCATGTTTATCCCACTGTGCACCATCCAGGACACTCACTAATCGCTTCTGCAGAATAAAAAGTCTATTAGTTTTTGGCGAAGAGCCCCAAATGATAATCCCATAAGATAGGCGACTCATTACATGTGCTTGGATATAAAGAAAAATAGTTTTAAAAGTGTTTATCTACTTTCATTTAGTAATATGAATTTTACAGTTCTGTAAATCGTTTTGTAAGGGCATCTATTACAGCACTAGTGCTGTAATAGATGCCATTACAGCACTAGTGCTGTAATAGATGCCCTTACAAAACGATTTTTAATAGCAGGTGCATTTTTATTTTTAAAAATGCCTTTTGCCAAATATTTTTATTCATAGATGAAAGTAGATAAAATTTTGTACAATATTCTTGTTGTAAATTCATATAACTACACTCGATGTTTGATTGAACTCGGCTGACGCCTCGTTTAACAACTTTAACATCTCGTGTTGTAATATGAATCTTTACAACACTTATATCGTAAATAACTATTTTTTTCTTGGGTACTAGGTCCCTTGATAAATCAATCAAGAATTAAAATGAAGTTCTGATAGTTCTTTAATTCTAATTAAAATAACGTTTCGGCCGTAGCGTGGGCCTTCATCAGATTTTGAACATCTTGATATGAAAGATTTTCGTCATCTCACAACACAAGTTGGACAATTACATGTACGTCACAAACATTTTGTTTAAAATTACGGATATTAAAACTTTACACACTTAAGCGTGGCCATGCTGTTATCAACTTTCATTTTAATTTTTGATTGATTTATCAAGGGACCTAATACCCAAGAAAAAAAAACACTTTTAAAATTTAACAGAAGGTCCAAGAATATAGAATAGTTTGAGTATTTAGCTCTTTTTTTAGGTTTTTGACCATAAAGCAAGATGTGGCAAGTCTACCGGCAAGATGATCGACATGGACCCCCAGCTTCGGGTCGAGTCAATGTGATCACCCAGGTACTTTGTGTAAATCTCATTCGGGATTGATTTGTTACCCAAGAAAACGAGAGATGATTTATTGCTGTTGTCGGCTGATCTGATGCCTTTAAAATTGACAATAACTGATTTTTAAGGGTTAGGCAACATGCCGTTGGACTCGCATCAATTCGCTATTCTTATCGAAACTGCATTCAAGTTCCCGACGAATTTGGCGTTGTATACTTAATAAGCAGGGGCATCACAAAATTTCCTGTGATGGCCAGGTGTACGTTTAGTTTAACCGTTGGAGAGAATACTTGTCTCGAGAAGTAAAAAAAGCGGCATTTGCGAAAAACAATGTGGACTAATTAATTTACAGATAAATTTGCAGGAGAGGTCCATGAAAATAAAGATATTTGAAAGTATTCCAATTTATTTATCAATATTTGCATATTTTTCCAAAACACCTTGTTATAAGTCATTTTTATAATATACAGGGTGTTGCTTAATGATAGGCCACAGTTTCAAGGTCGCACTCTTGAACTAAGTTCAAGTAGAAAAGTTCATATGAACATGTGTCCTGAAGAGTCTGGTTTTTAAAATACAGGGTTTTAAGTTTAAAAGAAAACTCGGTTTTTAATTAATATCTCAAAGATCCTTCCGCCGACTTTGGTGAAATTTGGCAGTGTTGTTCGTTGTGATAAGACTCTAAGTTAGCAGAAACTAGATAATAATTGCGAGTTCCAGTGGCGTCGCGGGGGGCAGTCTCAAGAATAACATTGACAAAAAAATGTACGCCACTGACTTGTTTGAAAATTTTATACTGATTTCGGATTAAGCAGCAAGAAATACAACTGTTTTGTCCCTTGATATTTTTTTGTATCCTACTTCGTTTTCGAGAAAAAAAATAAAAGTCACTTCATTAAATAATGAAATCTTCACGATAGAAGATACGAAAAAATGTCAATGAAGTTCAAGTGAACTACCAAAAGACTGGATCCCTGTTGGTCCAAATCCAAGTCCATAGTAGAAGGCACTATATGATATTTAATAGAAAAAAGCGCCAAAACTTTGCAGACAAAAACTTTTAAAGGAGAACGCACGAGTTAAAATAATTAAGGCAAGAGCCGATATCAAAATTTCTATCAACGAGCATACCTAAACAGTACAAAATGAATAACAGATGTCAAAGGATAAAATCCTGACGTAAAAATACATTCAAGAACCCGAATATTATATATTGATTGTCATTAATACTTGCAGTCTAGCAGGAAGCTATAATTCACAACAAGATGGAGGGCTACAATACATGTAAGAGATATTGATGCGAAATTGAGAGTTAGCAAGAAAGGATTGATATCATTTAAGAAAAAAATTGAAGAATACGGGGAAATTGTGAGAAAGCCAGGTTCCGGCAGGAGAAAGATCTCAACGGAGAACGAAGATACCGAGCTTCTTAATTTTTTTAAAGAAGATCCTTTCAAGACATCCGCGACAGGCTGGTCCTGAGTTATGGAGTGCCAACATGGTGCACCATAAGCAGTACAGCGCATAACAACTTTTAGGTGCTACAAGATAGAGCGTTACAAATAATTGCGAACGTTCCGAGATAGGTCTCAACAAGTGGCTAGATAACAAGGTTCTCATATGTATACATAATATGTATGTGTCATATTATTCTTGGAAATGTGATTCCTGCATCGGATAAGGGTTTTACTCTGACCACAAATTTGCTTCGTCAGTAAACAGAGTTTGATTTTTAAATTAAGGATTTTGAATAAGGCATTGAAGAAACCAACGACAGAAGTTGTTATTTAATGGAAAATCAGGAGGGAGGAGTGCCTGAACTCTTTGAATATGGTAAGGATATAACAAATTATCAATTAAAATTGTCCATACTAGAACATGAGAAATGTTTAACGTCAACGCTATTTTTCTGCTGCTATTAAATAACATCCTGTATATAAATAATTTTTTTTATCTTTCCTTTTACTTATTTTCCCCATGTTTTCTAATGATCAATAATAGAAATACATGTTGTAAAAGCAGAACAATTTTTCAAAAATAAAATGCTGCAAAGCATTCCGAAAAACCTTAATCTTGACTTCGTATGCTAACGAGTAGCAAGGTGGAATCATAGATACCACTTACCTTTTCGAAATATTCCCAGTAGAAATATAACTAGTGCATGAAATATTTCCGGAAATTTTTGAAAATTTTGTCTGAAACCAATTTTTTAACAAAAGCATGAGTGCAATGGTGCATTGGTGCAATGCACGAATTTTTTTTTTTTTTAAATTGGCTGAAGTCAAAATTTACAAAAATTTCCATTAGGAAATATTTTAGGCACGTGTTATGTTTTGATCGGAAATTTCCCGAGTTGATAAAAGTTTACTACACTAAAGCTGGATTTATAAACACGAAAAGTTGGCGAGGTTGTAACAATCTTTTTGTGCTTGTTACAACGTTAGTGGATAGCCCGAGTTTTTATCAAATTTTGACCAATTTAGATAATTAAATTTTTTAAAAATTTTTGAATACGCCCCTGTCTAAAAGGTTCGGCGTCCAGGCCGATTTTCTTAATACAATAACCTACGTATAGGCAACCCAGAAAATGACGATATGCATGACTAGCTGTCGGAATATCACTTGCACACCCAGATGGTATTATGCGATCTTTTACATTTTTGGAATGACTGCCGTTTCTTCGACGTTACCTAACCTAGTATTTTGAAGCAATTAGTTTCGGGTCAAACTTGCATCTATTTTCATGGCTTATTTTGGTTAAAATGAGTAAATTCCCGTTTTCAAGTTCAAAGTGCCCTCCAGCTTTACTTGTCAATTACCGGAAGTCACATGGGTTTTCGAAGCAGTACGAGTCACGAGTGGGAAGTTGTTTTTTTTGATAGGAAAGTCTATTTAAGGACTTTACGGCGTAGTGCTTCGGTCTGTTCGTTCTATATACCGGTCCAGAAGACTTGAACAGCAGGTGACGAAGAAATGAAAATTACAGTTTTGTGTTAATTAATTGCATTTTATATGTGTCGGCAATGGCCGGATCGGAATTTAACATAGAAGCTGTCTTTTGAGCCTTAAATGGGATTGTTTCGTCACCTAGACCGAAGAAAGCCCGACCACCTGGTAAGTAATACCTTTTGGGTTTCACAAAATGGCGTCCTAACGTTCACGTTTTGTTTTAGGCTTCGAATATTTTCATTTTTTTTTCATTTTTCGTTATTCATTCTTCGACTATTTTCATTCTTCGACTATTTTCATTCTTCGACTATTTTCATTTTTCGTTATTCATTTTTCGTTATTCATTTTTCTTTTACCAACTTCATTTATCTTTTATCAACTTCTTTGATCAACTTCTTTTATCTACTTCTTTTATCTTCTGGTTCTTTTATCTCCTACATCTTTTATCTTCTACCTTTATTACTTTCTACTTCTATTTTCTACTTTATACATGGATTTAGCCATGAATGTGTTGGAAATGCATTAGTCAGTATTCGTAACCTGGAGTCTTCCTCTAAATCCTTTACCCTGCTATGGATCCCATGTCTGGAATGGAGGATGTATGTCTTAGACAGGCCAAGACGAGTGGGGGTGTCATTTTGGATGAAGTTCCTGTTTCGGTGCATGTGCCGGTCACCCCGACGTGCTGTATGGTCAACCGTCCACATTGATCTGATGCTGGAGATTGACGCATAATCCGTCGTGCCTGTCTGCTAGAGTCCTGCCTTACATGAGCTAAGTAGCATATTTTTTCTCCTTGATTACTGTACTAACACCACCTCAGACTAATTTTTATTAAATTTCATAAGATATAATACCAAAAAACCCTTCTTTTGAATTTGAATGAGTAAATTTCATGTGTCTAATAATTCAGGATAATTTCACCTCAATACTTCAGTTGAATCACTCGTAATGTACTACTAATGGGCCAAGAGCCATCTTTTTAGATAATATTGCTAAAATACCTCTTTTTTTAATCACTTGTAACGTTTTCACTGGCACAATGCCACACTCACCGGACTTAACTTTTTTAAATTGATCACTAAAAGTCAATTTGTTAACCCTTAACTTAATTTCCTATGTTATAAACCTTTTATGTGGTGATTTGGTAAACTGTATTATATTTGTATATTCTTCCCTCTGTATATTTTTATGTATAGTGTATAATTACCCTAGCTTCGCTTAAGACTGTTGTAAATTCTTGTAGATTTCGCTTAAAGTGGATGGGTCACTCCAGTAATGTACATATTACCTAAACTGCTTATCTTGTATCATACGAAAACTTAGTTTTCAATTTAAAACCGAAACCTCCCTCGTCAAGGAATGCTTGAGTGGTTGGTCTATTTATTGTAAGTTCATTTGTATATTAATCCCTAGTAGGTTCTATGATTATCTAGCTGGAACAGGCTAGTTTTGATTTATGAAACTAACTTTTACTCGTCAAGGAGTATAAGATGGTTATTTTAATTATCTTAAATTGAGATTTACATTAAACAATAAACGTAAGTCTTACTTTCTAACAGAAGTAGCGGTTAAAGGTTTAATTTTTAAGTATAAATCTAGAACTTCCTCAGGAAGTATGCATTTTCGCACTAAGTTATTGAGATATTATATCTGTAATTTCTTTATTTTTGCTTAATGTGATTAAGATATCCCTATAGAGTATTGAGATATTTCTATAGCTGTAATTTTCTCTATTTTGACTTAATTTTATTAAGATACCCCTATGAAGTTGTTGGGATACTCCTATATCGGTAACTTCTTCATTGGACTTACTCTTGTAATGGATATATCTATATCTGTTGAGCAGGTTAATAAGAGACTGATAATCCCGGTCTTGAATACATTACTTACTGACCCAGAAATTTTAGTTACCACCAGTATGTATTTTTTGTCATTCTAGGTTTTGGCTATATCTATTAGTTAGACTTAGCTAGAAAATCTTTACCTTCACCCCTAAGCTATTTAGTTGGGAACATAACTAAAGTTTTAAGTTTCTCAATTCTATTTTGGAATAGGGCATGGTAAATGTCTTTATTAATACAGGGCGTTTCATTAAGGTCGAAGAGCGGCCATATCTCGGAAACTATTGGGCATAGAAATTCAGGAAAAAAAAATTAATGACTAAAGTGGCCATGAGAAAATCCTGGAAATAATTTTTAAGTTCCGCATTTTGCCGCAAGGGGGCGCAATTAAAAAGTAAATTTGTAAATTTTAGATATCTCCGAAAATTGCACGTTAAGGTATATTTTTGATAACACCATTAAAAAGCTTGGTCAATTTTGCATAATTTTGGTCCCATGCTTATTGGCGTACCGACTTTAGTAAGAGTGGGGGAAGCTGTTGAATGTGTAATCATTTAAATCGCTGTAACTTATAAACCACTTATCCGATTTTAGCAAACTAAACTTGTTTGGAAGAGAAATGTAAGTACTTTTAACTATCGTCTTGAGTGGTCCATGATACTTCTCAATAAAAATACAAGAGGGCGCAATTTGCAATAATAACACATTTCTTAACTTTATTCATTTATTTCAAATCATTCGGTATAATTATGATACCATAATCGAAAAGTAGATGAAATTTGCTACAAAAAATGTCATAACCGCAGTTCGATATCTCCATCCGTTTCAGAGTTTGTGATCAAGCATTCCATGACAAAAAATATTTTTAAACTTTATGGTTAGGTAGGTTTGTTTCTCATTATTCCAATGGCCCAGAAACCACTCTAGAATTAATGGCAATCATGAAAAACGTGTCATTTAGGCGTAACTCTAACAATATGATGTGTTTTAAAAAATAAATCTAGATAGCTGTGAAATAAAATCTGAAAGTTTCCATGGAGATAAGACAAATAATGCAAATAGTTGTCAACTAGTTTCATTTTGAAAGGTGTTGACAAAAGTTTATCCGTAATTCATCTTAAACTTCTTGATAGAAAATTGTGATACGTACCTTTCAAAAATGGCTTATACCAATGCCGAAGCTTACGATATGCTGGCCGTATATTTTGAATGTTTTCAAAATGCGCCTATAGCGGAACGCGAATATGCTCTCAGATATCCTGAACGAAGGCACTATGGCAGAGCAGTATTTCAGCGACTGGCAATATGCGTTGTACTGCAGTGTTCCGAATTCTAAGGGATTTTAAGCTGCATCCCTATCATATAGTTTTACATCAGGCGCTATCAGAAAGTGATTATGACAGATGGCTCGACTATTGCTATTGGCTAAGAGAGATGTGTAACGAGAATCCTCAATTCCTCTCCCACTTGTTATGGACTGATGAAGCCACTTTCAGTAGCTGTGGCAAAGTTAATTTACACAATATGCACTATTGGTCACAGACAAATCCTCACTGGATGCGCGAAGTGGATCACCAAAACAAATGGAGTGTTAACGTGTGGTGCGGAGTATTAGGACACAGAATTATCGGACCGTTCATTTTTAATGATTATCTAAATGGTGAATCTTATTTAAACTTTTTACAAAATGACTTGCCTATCCTTTTAGAAGATGTTCCTATTGGCCTAAGAACATCCATGTGGTATCAACATGATGGATGCCCGGCACACTTTTCGCATATGGTCCGTGATTTTTTAGATATTGGATACCCAAATCGCTGGATTGGAAGGGGTAGTTTGTTTGCTTGGCCACCTAGATCCCCGGATTTAACTGTGTTAGATTTTTACTTGTGGGGGCGAATAAAAGACATTGTATATAAAACGCGACCAACCACACGAGACAACATGATTGAGCGAATTGAAAATGCACTAAATTCGATTTCACGAGCTGAAATTGAAACAGCTGTCTCTAGTTCTAGAAAAAGAATTAATCGTTGTATTTTGCACAACGGAGGTCATTTTGAACATTTATAAAGTCTCTCAATTGTTTTCCTAAGAAGCTTTCCATGAATATTGTTTCCTTCAATAGTTTCCGATAATTATTTCAATACTGTTTTATGGCCCGTTGGCCTTGAAACACGCTCCAAATTTTGTATTTTGCATGATTTGGACTAGTCCTAAGCCTAGATAAAGTGTGAAGGAAGGCACGGAGTTTGACATTGGAATAATGAGAAACAAACCTACCTAACCATAAAGTTTAAAAATATTTTTTGTCATGGAATGCTTGATCACAAAACTATGAAAACAACCGCTTCTTCATTTAAAGTTTTAAAAATTATTCTATTGGCAATAACTCTGAAACGAATGGAGATATCGAACTGCGGTTTTGACATTTTTTGTAGCAAATTTCATCTACTTTTCGATTATGGTATCATAATTATACCGTATGATTTGAAATAAATGAATAAAGTTAAGAAATGTGTTATTATTGCAAAATGCGCCCTCTTGTATTTTTATTGAGAAGTATCATGGACCACTTAAGACGATAGTTAAAAGTACTTACATTTCTCTTCCAAACAAGTTTTAGTTTGCTAAAATCGGATAAGTGGTTTATAAGTTACAGCGATTTAAATGATTACACATTCAACAGCTTCCCCCACTCTTACTAAAGTCGGTACGCCAATAAGCATGGGACCAAAATTATGCAAAATTGACCAAGCTTTTTAATGGTGTTATCAAAAATATACCTTAACGTGCAATTTTCGGAGATATCTAAAATTTAAAAATTTACTTTTCAATTGCGCCCCCTTGCGACAAAATGCGGAACTTAAAAATTATTTCCAGGATTTTCTCATGGCCACTTTAGTCATTAATTTTTTTTTCCTGAATTTCTATGCCCAATAGTTTCCGAGATATGGCCGCTCTTCGACCTTAATGAAACACCCTGTATAACCTGGAAGTGATATTGCTAATTTTGAATTTGATTCTAAATTCTATCTCACTTTAAATTCTGGCGTAGTGACTGCTATATATATTATATGTATATGACTTTATATTAACTTTACCCTAAATGTTGCTTTACCTTGAATTTTGACAAAAGGGTAAATGTCTTTAATTATATAACCTTGAAGTTATCATAAATTTCTCAAGGGATTTTAACCAAATTTTGGGGCATCGTAAGTGCTTCAATTGACCTTGCATTGACTTTACTACAATTAATATTTTATTTTCAATTTTGGCATAATGAATGCTATGATTTGATATAGTTTAACTTAAATTTAAATTCCGTTTTATTTTGGTCACTACCTTTAAAGTAATTACACTTTAATTATGTTCAAAGCTTTTAGTTAGTATTTGACTCCTTTTATATTGGGTGTTTAGAAAGAATCCTCACTTCTTAATCTTTTTGATTTCCTACGATCTAATATATCTTTTAGTGGAGCTGTCTAGCTCATGTCATAACTTTTTCTATGTTATTTTTTATATCTTCTTTCTCTGATTTAGTTGCTTAGCCTTTTATTCAAATCCTTTTTCCATGTTATGTTTATTTCTTCCTATATGAATAAAATGGGTGTTAGTTGGAAAATATTATTCTTTTATTAATAAAATAGGATTTCTGCTTTCTCTTTCAGGGCTAGGGAACTAAATATTCTATTTACTCTTTTCTTTATAATCTTTTTCAAACCTTTTGGTTGATGGCGCCCAAAAATCTTATCTGAATTAAATCTACGACCATAGCTCTCAAAAGAATTAAAAAACTGAGTGGCCGTGGTGACCCAGGTAATTAATAAATAAATAAAAATACCAACAAGAACATCATAAGATTGAATAAAGTAAATAAGAATCTTTTTTTTATTTTTTTAATTTTTTATTTTTTATTAATTATTACAAGGTTGAGGTTCAGTTGGTGTTGGAAATAGGAGTTTAATTTAAACTAAAGGGAACACTCAGTTCTATTTATACACCCGTTTATGTTGTTCATGCAAAGCTCATGTAAGGTTCGAAAACTTCCCGGGTAGTTCGAGATAACCAATTTTTATGCTCGGAGTTTGGAATATCTAACCTCACAAACTTGATCATAACTTCAACCTCACCAACTTTTCGAGTTTATAAATCCAGCTTAAGTTTATGCTGATTTAAAATTTTGACAGGTCGACTGTTTTGATGTTTTGAAACTATAAATGTCAAAAATGACAATTATCCCCGGGATATTTCCAGATGTAATTTTCAAAACGGATGCAATTTCCACTTATCAATTTTTTAAAATTTCCGTGTAAAATTTCCAGTTAAATTGACACTAGGGAAATTTCCATAATAATTTCGGAGCAACCTATTTTGTAACAGTATTTTTGGCCGCAACGGTACATTATGTAGACCAGCCTTTTTTTAGAGAATCTCATGACAGTGCAAAACATGATTTATCTTTTTATAACATCTATTTTAAAAATATTATTCTTATTCTTGAAGCAGCAATAATAGTATATTATTAACCAAGGTTTAGACAGCCATCATTATTGCCCGAGCGGCGAGTTTAAATCACGAGAAGCGAAGCGACGAGGGATTTAAGACGCGAGGGCTATAATAAGCTGTCTAAACCGTGGTTAATATATTATTTTTTCCACTACTACAAACTTTTATATGGCATTAATCTTTATAGTATTAATAATTATAAAAAATTATAGGTAGGTATAAGTATATTTTTTAATCAAGTTACCTGCGCTTTGGAATTGGCAAAATATTTTGTTGTTTTGTCAGGTGGCTTTGTCAATGTCAATTTGTGTTCATTTGTGTCGTCAGATTTCACGAGTTTTGCGTTTTTTTTTAAAATGAGCGAAGAAAATGTTAGTGATAATATTATGTGTACACCTCCCGAATTAAGGATGGAAGCAGAAAAAATGTTGATTGTATCGATATTTTACAATATCAAGTAATCTAATATGTATTGATAATTATCTGGTTGCCTAACCACAATGAATTGATGATGCAGAATTAAAAAATCAAGTTACCTGCGTTCAAACAAAATTCGGTTAAGGTCAAAGATCGGTCAATAATGGATTTCAATGGCTTATTATTGACCATGGTCAATAATGACTTATAAGGTAGAGAAAAACGATTTCTAGCGTTAATAATCGGTCAATAATGGCGATGTTATAGGTTAGTAGTGGAAAAAACATATTCCATAGTAGAGTAAATTAAAGTAGTACTTGTTATATTTCACAATTTATTTCAGTTTCCTGATTGACAGATGATAGGTTATTTTGGTCCTTAATTTACTGGTATTGGCCAAAGGTACAACTAAATTACAGGTGTGATTATAGAGGTATTTACATCTAATTAATAAAATTAAGAAAATTATATTGTGTATAATAATTATGGGTTTTTTTCGTTGGTAATTATTGACAGTGTTTATTGCATATTTATCTTAAGTTATTAGACTATTAAGTATTAGATTGGCACCTGAAGGTATTTCAATTTGATTGTTAACAAAATTACATCGATTTTTTTTAAGGCTTTTTGATTGCTAATGTTTCTAATAGGTTTGGTTTTTGACCCTTGTGTTGAATATATATCGGTTTTATTTCGTTGGATATTGAGTAGTTATTTATTATACAGTGGTCCGCTATTCCTGTTTTATTTTTTTTTAAATGGATGTTTTATGTTCATTAAGCCTAGTTTTAAAGTTTCTACCTGTTTGACCTATATAGATTGCATCACAGTCATCACATTGTATTTGGTAGACCCCGCTATGTGTTAATTTGTCTTTATTTTCAATTTTTGAATTAGCTATGTATTTACCAAGGTTATTTTTATTGACTTGTATGGGGATAAGTTTATGGTTTTTTTACCATTTCCACTCAATATACAACAAAATAAAACCGATATATATTCAACACAAGGGTAGAAAACTCAATCTATTAGAAACATAAGCAATCAAAAAAGCCTTAAGAAATCGATATAATGTTGTTAACAATCAAATTGAAATACCTTCAGGTGCCAATCTAATACTTAATAGCCTAAGAACTTAAGATTAATATGCACTAAACACTGTTAATAATCACTAACGAAAAAATCCATAATTATTATACACAATATCACTTTCTTAATTTTATTACTTAGATGTAAATACCTCTATAATCACACCTGTAATTTAGTTGTACCTTTGGCCAATACCTGTAAATTAGGGACCAAAATAACCTATCGTCTGTCAATTTTTATTTTAATGACACGTATAATTTATTATTGTCTCATAATGCCTTTGATAATGACCCGCAAGGGTTGAAACACGTGTCAGGAAACTGAAATAAATTGTGAAATATAACAAGTACTACTTTAATTTCCTCTACTGTGGAATATCGATTTCACCAAGCATATAGCCCATCACATATCAATTATATATAAAACATATTATTAGTATTTAATTTTTATTTTACTTTCCTCGCCCTGCAAAAATCCCTGAAGTTATTAATTTTTCCTGCGATTGGAGGTATGTATCTAACCCCTTCACTTGAGTAAAAGCGTAATATTTTTATAATGTAGTAAGCTTGATATGTGACATTTAAAATTTTTGCTTCATGACAGATTTAGTTTTTTGCCGTGTGATCATTAAAGATCAGTAAAACCAAAGTAGCCAATACCAAAAAAAGCAATATTTGAGTTTTTCGCCGACATAATATTTTTAGAGATGTAGAGGCTCCATCTTTATATAGTAACTAGTTCCTCAAATTTTAACAAAATAAGTTTCCTTTACCAAATATCAATATCTTTATCGAGAGGAAAGCTATTTTTGCTTAGATGGCGCAACAAATGAATCAAAATAAAAAATTTTACAGCAAGAATCAATGGCTTTATATTCTAATAATTTCTGAGAGATGGCGCTCCTTGTGACAACTAATATTTTAATTTTAATTATTATGATGTTATAGTATTTATTATGTGTTTCTAAATTTTGGCAAATCACAAATACGAAATCTTCGTCGCTATCCTTTTTGGGTAAATTTTAAAATCGGCGCCCCTTACTATGTATTGATTGAACTAACCTAAAGAAATTAAGTTACCAGTAAAAATAATTAATCTTTTTTAATGCTAGAGTATCTGCCAAACTTCCCAGGTGGCTAAGTTCGAGTTGGAAAGGCCATATTATCCAATACAGTGAAGAAAAGAAACTTTAGTAATAATTAAACCAACTCCAAGTTTTGGAATTTGTGATCAAATATTGATTCTGACCGTGAGCTTCCGTTTAAAAATTTTGACGGTAGTAAGTTTAATTTTTTTTATGAGGAGTTTCATAAGTATTGGGTTTGGCCTCTAGGCCATCTTCATCTCATGTCACGAATTATCCGTGGATGACTCGACAAATTTATGCATTGGGAGATATGGGGAATGTACTGGCATTACCGAATAACCGTAGTAATGATGCTACAGTCGAAAATGGATTCAGCGGACTATCAGCAGCATAACTAACATTTGTTAAAAACAGAATCATAAATATAAAAGAAATGATTGGGAATTCTGAATAAAAGGAATATGCGTATTATGACTGGATTAGCTTTTAATCAGCAATATAGACTAGCATTTCGAGATCTCAAATTTTTAACACTATCCAGTCTATACATCTACTATCTGGCTTAATACAGGGTGTCACTTAATGATAGGCCCAAGGGTGTATTCTTGAACCAAGTAGAAAAGTTTATATAAACATGTGTCCCAAAAAATCTGGTTTTCAAGATACAGGGATATTTTTTTAAGTGTCTCTTCCGATTAGCGATTTTCCCGCTGACTATAATAAAAAACAAATTATACATTTTGTTTTTTAAGTGGCTCACCCCTTTAATAAAAAATAAACCTTTTAAACTGAAAATCACAATTTCTTTCACAGTAACATAATTTCCCACCTACGCTATAATCAAATAAGATTGATGTCAAAAAGTGACAGATACGACGCCATTTTGAATTCTTTCAAATGACAACCCTAATCAATAGCCACATGAGTGTGTTTTTGATTATAGCATAGGTAGCTCGGCCACGGGAATATATGTCACATTGGAAAAAGTTGGGGTTTTCAGCTTAAAAAGTATATTTATTAAAACGGTGAGACAGTTAAGACATAATCGATGAAGGCAATTTACGAACCCCCGTATTTTCGGAACGGCTGAAAATAAATATCAACAACAATAGGTTTTTGAAATCCGATAAAAAAATGCAATTTAGTCACCTGGATATTTATGGGAGTTGCCATTTAAAAAAAATTCAAAGTGGCGTCGTATCTGTTAAATTTGTGAACCAATATATTTCTTTACATTAAATTTGACTTCCTTGCGGAAAATCATTGAGAAATGTATAATTTGTTTTTTTTTTGAAGCGTCAATAAACTTGACATTTTTCTACTAATTCTTAACGTTAAAGTTTTGCTTTTTTAAAGTAGATGGTTGCTATAGGCAGCAGAAGTAATCAATATCTCATCAGAGTGGCGATTTTCCTGCTGACTATAATAAAATAGTAAATTATTGTTTCATTAGGAGTAAAAGCAATACTTTATATGACGAGTCTGAAAGTGAGTCCAGCAATTACAGACGAGTCATAACAAGTTGCTTTTACTACGAATAAAACATACTATTTTTTCTTGAAACGTTGCGTCCTTAAAATAAAGGAAGATAAAAATGCAAATTTTAAATTTTTTTCATTTAAAAATGTGAAGTTTCGAAATTTACCTGCTAGCATTCCTATGGATTTATTTTATTATTGTATTGTTTGATACCGACGCATAAAGGCTTCCACACACCGACGCGGCCACGGCCACGGTAGCGGTGGCGGCCAATCTAAACACATAGAAATAAATGAATGAAATCATACCAGCGCGGGCAGGTCTAGATCAAGCGGCCTAGGGCAGCGTTCTGATACACGGTGACGGTCAAATACAACGTGTCAACTTTGACTGCGAGAAGTGACAGTAATAATTCCAAATAATATAATAGAATTATTAATAGAAAATGTCAAATTATATCCCATCCAAATTATAAAAATATAAGGGATAAAAACAAAGTGTGGGACAAAGAGCTAATAGTAACAAAGTCTCTTCTTCAACATCGTCTATCATAATAACAAATAATAGAAATAAAAATGAAACCTGGACGTTTAAAAACATGTTTCCGTATACATAAAATCTGTATACGGCAACTACCTTACAGCTCCACTCACCGCTTTGGTGTGAATACGCCCGACCGCCAATATGATCCCCACCGCGGCCGCCACCGCTACCGTGGCCGTGGCCACGTCGGTGTGTGTAAGCCTTAATTCGATTTGTGAGTGTCAGTGAATCTTATTACAAGCAATTTCTAAGCTTTAATTTTCTGTTTTAAAAATACAATTTTTTTTAATCGAACACTTTACTTTAAATAAATATGTCAGAATCAGAATTGACATGTACTCCCCCGGAGGTTGCCAAAACTGCAGCAGATGTCGTGGACAATTTGTTGCCAACCAAATCCAGTAGTATTTATGAAGCTGCGTTCAAAAGATTTCAGAGATGGTGTAACGAGAAAGACATTAAAAATAAGAATTCTGAAAATGTACTCTTAGCGTATTTCTCTGAACTGGCGAACAAACAAAACATGAAAAGTTCAACAATATGGTCACATTATTCTATGATAAGGTCAATGCTAAATATCAGGCAAGAAGCAGAATGAAGGCTACACTCTCAAAAAAGCTTAAGTATTCACTAGGGAATAATTTGAAAATTTTCTATCTTAAGCTCCTAATCAGAAGTATTTTAGAATTAAGGTAAATTTAGATATTACGTCAAAGAATACAAGTTTTTTTATGAAATATATTATGGTATTTTTAGATTGTACTTGTTGTTGGTATTTCTGGTGCATGCCGATGTGAAGAAATTGTAAAAATGACCGTTGATGACATACAACACTTAGGATCAGCTATTCACATAAGAATTCCTAGAAACTAAAAAAACTAGAAAACCGCTATCGTTTACTATTGTTAGGGAACAATATTTAAGCATATAAACAAAATATGCATCATTACGCCCAGAAGGCATGAATGAAAAAATATTCTTTTTAAAATTTGTAAATGGTCGCTGTTGTCGCATGGTAATGGAAATTCATTAGATAAGTACTGTTCCTAAGGAAGCTGCAGTTTTCTTAAAATTACCTGATTCCATAGAATATACCGGTCACTTTTTAAGGAGAACTTCAGCTACACTACTTGTAGGTCGAGGTGCAGACATTACGTGTTTAAAGCGCCACGGGGGATGGAAATCCAGTAGTAAAATTTGTCATTCAAAAATATGTCAATTGTAATGTAATACAGGGTTTTCCAGTTTAAATTGAAGCAATACAGGGTGACGCGGATCTAAATGAACATACTTCAACACAAGACAAAGAATACCTTGGGGGTTCTTAATCACCCATCTTTGATAGTTCAATTGTCGATAGTTAATAAGATACAGGGTATTTTATGAACTTCAGCAATTTTTTGTTCTTGTCATATTTTTTAATGCACTCCGTATAAAATTTTCATATTGGGTCAACATCTGTAACCTATCTGTCGCTTAAAATTGCAGTATCAGAAAATTTTAAATTCCAGGCCCGTATTAAAAAAAGTTGACATTTTCAATTTTTACATTTTTAACACCCTGTAGATCAATTTTTTCAAAATATTATTTTTTTATTGGAAAGAGCATAAAGAATTGACCCTAACGGCATAATCTTCAAAGTTCCCGCACCCATCACTTGATTAGAATAAATGGTTGTTTTGTAAAAAATTTCAAAATGGTGCATATTTGGAAATTAGAAATTAAGTAAATAACAATAAAAAAGCAAAAACTGCTTCCGAAGTAAAAAAATTAATGTACTAAACGTTTAATAGTTTTAACGAGACTAAATTTTAGGGAACAACACAACAACAAATAACAAAGTAATAATAATAATAACAAAACTGCAAGTTAAAATCGACTGCTTAAAATCTAATACATAGAAAAAGTTTTAGCAAGAATTAATTTTAAGAGCACTTTAGCAGAACACTGTTATTTAAGAAGCTGTTCAAAATGCCCTCCATTGGCTTGTTCACATCTTCGTCTTCTGATGTTTAAATTTGACACTGCTTTTCTAATTGCGTCTGGGTTATTTTTTATTTTCTGAAAAGCATTAATAATTCGTTGCAAAAGCTGCTCCCGCATGTTGATTTCTTCTGAATAAACCAAATTTTTCATATTCCCCCAGAAAAAAAAATCCAAAGGATTAAAGTCCGGCGACCTGGCTGGCCATAAATGGGGCCCTCCACGGCCTATCCATCTGTTAGGAAACGTAATATTTAAAAATTCAGATACAACCCTTGCAAAATGTGGTGGGGCCCCATCATGTTGAAAAAAGAGCCCTCTCACGTTAGCATTTTCATTCTGCATAAGTCCTGGCAAAATGTTTTGTAAAAAATTTAAATATTGATTTCCATCTAATCTTTCAGCAAAAAAGTGCGGCCCAATTAATTTATTATACCTGCCCAAACGTTTATGGAAAATTTGTGCTGCGAATGCGATTGTCTGATG
The DNA here is from genome assembly GCA_963920685.1 of Polydrusus tereticollis. NCBI lineage: Eukaryota > Metazoa > Arthropoda > Insecta > Coleoptera > Curculionidae > Polydrusus > Polydrusus tereticollis. The sequence goes on from OY987329.1 coordinate 94,329,319, forward strand.
GCATGTGGATTTTCTAACGACCATACATGGGAATTCCTTGAATTATTTACACCATCTCTGGTAAATTGTGCTTCATCGGTCCAGAGGATTCGATAAAGACTCCTTTGGTGTCTACAGAGCCACTGGCAAAAGAGTAACCGGTTTGCATAATGGCCAGGTTCCAATCTTTGAACTTCTTGAACATGAAACGGATGCAAGCCTTCCTTTTGCAGTGTTACATTAACTCTTTTTTGCGGGATTCCTAGACGTGTCGCAATTTTTCGAGTAGATGTTTTGGGATTATCTTCAACAAGATTTAAGATATCTTCGTCCTCCTGAACTGGATGTCGTATTGGTTGATCAATATTATTGTCGGTGGGAAAATGTCCATGTTCTCCAGCAAATAAAAATACATTTGCAAATGTTTTGTGATATGGACATCTTCTACCCGGAAATCGCCTACGATATTCCCGAACAGCAGCTCTTCCATTACCGTTACAAAAACCGTATACAAAAATAATGTCGGCATATTCGGCATTTGAAAATTGGTAAGGCATCTTCAACAGAAAATTGCAGTAATTGTTAACCGAATACTAACAAAGGTCAGACAACTGTCACATATCTGATAGTGACTTGAATTGTTGCTATGGAACAGTAACTCGATAGTCTTTGGTTTGTTTTTAAATGAGGCAAAGCCTACTTTACAAAGTTTGAAATTTCTGACTGTAATTTACGATTTTTTGTCGATGTCTAAAAAGCAATCATTATCTTGCAGTTTTGTTATTATTATTATTACTTTGTTATTTGTTGTTGTGTTGTTCCCTAAAATTTAGTCTCGTTAAAACTATTAAACATTTAGTACATTTATTTTTTTACTTCGGAAGCAGTTTTTGCTTTTTTATTGTTATTTTCTTAATTTCTAATTTCCAAATATGCACCATTTTGAAATTTTTTACAAAACAACCATTTATTCTAATCAAGTGATGGGTGCGGGAACTTTGAAAATTATGCCGTTAGGGTCAATTCTTTATGCTCTTTCCAATAAAAAAATAATATTTTGAAAAAATTGATCTACAGGGTGTTAAAAATGTAAAAATTGAAAATGTCAACTTTTTTTAATACGGGCCTGGAATTTAAAATTTTCTGATACTGCAATCTTAAGCGACAGATAGGTTACAGATGTTGACCCAATATGAAAATTTTATACGGAGTGCATTAAAAAATATGACAAGAACAAAAAATTGCTGAAGTTCATAAAATACCCTGTATCTTATTAACTATCGACAATTGAACTATCAAGGATGGGTGATTAAGAACCCCCAAGGTATTCTTTGTCTTGTGTTGAAGTATGTTCATTTAGATCCGCGTCACCCTGTATAATTTTCTATTTTTTAATAATATCTATCAAGTGTTGGATAAAATTTTGTATGGCACTCGTGTGTTAAGTCATATAAGTCATTTGGGAATTAGCCCTCTACGGCCTCAAGGCCTAACCATTTCCCAGCGTGACTTAGAGACATTTACTGGCAGCTCAGTTCTTTTTGGAAAAACGCTCAGACCCGTCGATTTTGTTTTCGAGGGGGACACAAAATTGGCAAAAAATCACGTTAACACGTGCAGCCCCCTGGGCGGGGGTGGCACCACCCCTAAAATCTTAAATGGGAATGGGGGTCGAGTGATACCTTATTTTAAAGGTCTTTCAATTCCCTTTATAATGATGTAAAATTCATGTACTTCAGTTCAGTAGTTTTGGAGATTTATTGATTTAAAGCTTAAAGTAGACTTCAATAGGTACATCAGATTAGTTTGTACTACTTTCAGAGGAAATTTGAGTAAAAGCTTTTACTTAATAAGTAAATGATTTTCTTCACTACGCCCATAGTTTGTTTATTATTTTGGTGTTGAAAATAGCGATTGGAGCGTTTTTGTGGCAAAAAAAAAGTTGTTTCTTGAAGAAAGGCAAGAATGGAATGTCTCGTACTTATTTTAAATAGGAATTTAGTACATAGTTTGCAATTGATTCGACCAAACTTTGTTGTTAAAATACCTTTTAACGCTTTATACATGAATTAACCATGGTACATTCCACGGCAGAAAGGGTTGAAATTATCGAAATATTTTTCGGAAATAATCAGTGCGCTAATAGAACAGCAGAAGCAATGGAAGTGGCGGTTTAGGGCAAGTTTATGTAGATCCTACGTTATGTACCCGCAAATTGGATACTGTGTGTAATGTTAGTCGACGTAGTATCCAAGGGATTCTAAAGGCCCATAGTTTTCATCCGTATAAAATTCGCCTTGTATATTGTATTTTGTGAAGATATGAGTGAACGAATTATAAACGATGAACATTTTCTATTCAACACGTACTTTAACGACGAATGATCCTTCCTCTTAAATGGCGTAGTAAATCGTCATAACTGCCGATATTGGTCCGATTCTAATCCCAGAATTTATCGTGAGGTACACATACAGCAGCCATAAGAATTAAATGCTTGGGCTGGTATTTTTGGCGATCATTTAGTTGGTCCTTTTTCTTACCTGGGAATTTGACCGGTGAAATGTATTTGGAATTACTGCAAGACGCCATAGATCCAGCATTAACAGCTATAATTGAAAATCAGAATGATCGGCGGTACATTGCGAATAGGTTGATGTTCCAACAGGATGGTGCCCCACCACATTACGCATTACGTGTTCGACAATATTTAGATCAGACGGTTCCAGGTCGATGGATTGGTAGAAAAGGTGCCATTGAATGGTCCCCAAGATCGCCAGATTTCTCACCTTTCGACTTCTTTCTGTGGGGTCACTTAAAAAGCAAAATCTATGCTACTCAGCCACCATCGTTATAAGATTTGCGACAAAGAACTTTGAATGAGTGCCTTCAAATTACTCCTCAAATATTGCAAAATATGCGGCAACGTTTTGAGCAAAATCTTTATTACTGTATGGAGAGTCATGGTGGTCATTTTCAACATTTACTTGGCTGACGGGTCAGTTCATTTTTCATTTTTACACTACTTTGCTGCCAAATGTATTGATCTCCAATAATGATGATGTCTTAGAATTTTATTTAGGCTTTAAATCAATAAATTTCCAAAACTACTGAACTGAAGTACATGAATTTTACATCACTATAAAGGGAATTGCAAGACCTTTAAAATAAGGTATCACTCGACCCCCCTTTCTATTTAAGATTTTAGAGGTGGTGCCACCCCCGCCCAGGGGGCTGCACGTCTTAACGTGATTTTTTGCCAATTTTGTGTCCCCTTCGAAAATAAAATCGACGGGTCTGAGCGTTTCTCCAAAAAAGAACTGAGCTGCCAGTAAATGACTCTGTTTTGTTTTCGATGCGCCACCCTTTATATAACATAACACACTTGTAACATCAATAACTATTCTTTGTTCCCGCCAAACCAATAGTCACGTGACAAAGTCAAAATGAATTTTCAGGTTACCCATTATGCAAAGATAATCGGCATAAAAAGCTTTTTCAACATTCCATCGTTAAACAGTTTTCCCATGTGTGGCCCTCTTTATGCTGGCCCCTGTATAGGTAAGTTTATGACCAAAAGATTTGATTTTATTTTGAAAAGGCGTTAAAGTTTTAGTTTATAAAAACAATTTTATAATTTTTTTTATATAAAATTGATCGCATATTATAAATTATAAACTTTTTTGAAAATATTGGGATCCCAGAATAATAGAGTAACTAAACCAATTTTATAACAAGTATTGTTTATTGTGCACTATAATTTATCGATATTATTTACAAAGGGTCCTTTTTTCACAGTCTACATTATAGTTTTACATTTATTACAACAATGAAACTAAACAAAATTCACTATATTTTAATATATCACAAACTAATATTTAACCGAAAGGTTTAGCAACGTTTCTTAGCATAAAATTTAAATAACTTCTGAATAATATCCAGCCCATTATTACCTCTTTAAAGTGGTCGCTGTCGATTTGCGGTCCCATGGAAAGATTTATTAACACAATTTATGGGTACCTATATATAATATCGCCATTAATTCTTTATATTTACTGCGGCCCTGTACAATGTGTTGTTGCTTTCCACGTGCAGTCATTTATTTCGTATGCAGCTTGGATAATGTGAATAGACTATTACATTACATTCAACGACAAATCCTTACTACCACTTTAAATAATATTTGTTGTTAAGGTAGTTGACGCAGAGCACTATTTTATCTTCAAAATTTTGTTTGGAAGGCATGTCATAAGTTAGGACCTTTCGTAAAAGATACACATTTAATTATGATGATATTTGACAATTTATGTTAAATAATTTAAGTATACAGGGTGGTTTGTATGAATGCGCCATAGAGTAACCACCGATTCTACACATGAAAATATTAGGTTTCAGCTAAAAATGCCTTCGTAAAATGTTAGTTGTTAAGGAGATACATGATGTTAAAGTTTAATTTCTGAATTAATTTTCTTTTCATATCTCGAGCTGATTTTGAGATACAGACATGAAAATTTGTAATTGGGGGCTTCTCAAAGCAAGTAACACGAATATATCCCTGTTTTTCACATAAATTGAAGAGGGTGCTAGTTACACCCTACACGCCTACTACATCACGCCCAAAACTTTTTGCGCGTAACTTTATTTGTAATCTGATCAAAATTTATAATAGATTGGTCATTTCTAAAGAAAAAAGGTATACTTCATTTATTTTGTTAATAAGATTTGTTTCCGGAATATTTGCAATTTAATATTCTGTTGCATAGAGAAATACGCGATCAGAAAAACAGTTTGCGGCCAACGAAGTAGGATATCGACAATTGAACAGCAAGAATATTAAGACAGCACACGCCATACTAATCAAAAAGTTCTGCAAATTGATCCATGTAGAAGTTGTTTTATGCATTAATTTTTCGCAACATCGAATTAAACATTCTTTCATAAATAATGCCAAGACATAATGAATATTCAAATAGCGAAATGAGAGTGTCTTTACGCACAAGAAAATTTCAATAGACGTGCAGAATCAAGACGATATGCGCAAAAATATTCAAATAGGAGGCACCCAGACAGAAATATTATTCAAAGACTGTATGGTTGTTTAGGCGAAACTGGGTCATTTCGTCCTCAGAGGCACATTGGACGTCCTAAGGTAAATGTCGTTCAAGAAGAGGATATTCTAGTGCGAGTTGGTGAAAATTCGAAGATAAGTACCAGCCATTTAGTGACTATTACTGATGTTATAAAAACCTCAGTTTTAAATGTTTAACACACAGAAAAATTATATCCATATCATTTTAATCCTGTTCAAAATTTACTATCAAATGATTTACAATCAATGTTCATCAATAAAATCCTTTTTACGGCTAAAGCGACCTTAACTAGACGTGATATGCTTAACTGGAGAAACAAACATACTTGGGAACTGGAAAATCCACACTTAACAAGGGAACGCCATTTTCAACAAAAATTTTCTGTAAACATTTGGTGTGGTTTAATGGGCGATCCTATCATTGGACCATTTCAATTATCTGCCAGGCTGAATGGTGAGCAGTAGTTGCAGTTTTTGAACAATGATTTAGTAAATTTACTTCATGATATTCCTTTAAATTTAAGACAAAATATGTGGTTTATGCACGATGGTGCACCGCCCCACTTTCCACTTGCAGTTCGCAATTATCTTGACCAGCGGTTTCCTAATAGATTGTTTGGCCGTGGTAGCAATTTTCCAGCCATGACCCTAACCCTTTACATTTTTTCTTTTGTGGTTATATAAATTCATTAGTGTATAAAGTAGAGATCCAAATACGCGACCGACTGTTGCAAAGGATTCAGGAGGCAGCCACTGTAATTCAAAATAAAGAAAGAACTTTATTTAATGTAAGGCGCTTATTGGTAAAAGGTTCAAGAAAATGCATGGGCGGTGGATATTTTTCACATTTGGTGAAATGATTATAAGTCATATTTTTATTACAATATTGTCTAATTTCTTGTCAAAACTGAATAATTGTTTTTGTTAAAAATAAAAACTTTCCTGCAATGTTGTTTAAAATTGCAAATAGCCCGGAAACGGATTGTATTAACAAAATGAATGTAGTATACCTTTTTATTTAGAAACGACCATTCTATTATAAATTTTAATCAGATTACCAATAAAGTTACGCGCAAAAAATTTTGGGCGTGATGTAATAGCGCCCTCTACAAGTTATGTGAAAAAAGGGATAGATTCGTGTTACTTGCCCTAAAAAGCCCCTAATTACAAATTTTTATGTTTATATCTCAAAAACAGCTCGAGATATGAAAAAAAAATTAATTTAGAAATTAAACTGTAATGTATTGTATCTCCTTAACGACCAACATTTAACCAAGGCATGTTTAGCTGAAACCTATTATTTTCATGTGTAGAATCGGTGGTTACTCTATCGCGCATTCATTACAGACCACCCTGTATATTAATCCATTGAATATAAACAAATAAAAATGTACCTGTTAACAAAATCAAAAGGAGTGTTAGTAATGCTATTCCCATTTCTGTGCATAATTTAGGTGTATGCAAACTTGCTATTTTCTTGCACTTATTTGGAATTTACTTAAATTATACATTACTGACATTCATACATTTTAATTTAATTTCTTAATTTTTAAAACTAAAGTATACATAAATCGGTTCGATAATAGTGCTCTTCAAGCAAAAAAAGGAGCAATTTCCAAAATATTCGGTAGACATTTCTTATAAATAATAACAATTATATAGTAGATATAAAATATTTTTAACAATTATATTTAAATTTATAAATCAACATATATTTCTACAAATATCTTCTTTCTAATAAATAAGGATATGTGTAAAATTTTATCAGTTTGACTAACACGTCAACGATTCAGCTGATTTTATTTTGTTTAACAATAAATCAGCAGTCAGTTTTATAATATGCTTAATGGGGTGAAACTATTGACAGTTATGCTGTCTTTAGAAGTAAATCCTAATATAAAATAAATCATGTTATAGCAACGCAACATATTTTATTGACCGAAATGAAAATTAGTTGAAAACATTATTTTGACTTAAATACAATATTAACAAAATAAACTACCCAATTTAAACAACTTATAAAAATTTATTAAGTTGAACATTAAAACGAATACAGACATATTCTTTAACTAGTGGTAGGGGAGTTTTTAATAATTTAAATATAGTGCTTCGTAAATGATCTCCATTGTTCTCAATGCATTCTCATTTGATGAGCAAATTTTTGCATAATATTTTGAAGAACGTGACGTGGGATAGCATTGATTTCATTTTTAATGTTTAACTGGAAATCAAATAAATATCTAGGTTTATTCACAAATACTTTATGCCTTAAATAGCTCTTAAGAAAATAATCCGGAGCTGAAAGATCTGGGGATCTTGATGGCCATGCAATCTTACCATTTCTTCAAATAAGTCTGTTTTGAAAAGCGCCCTTTAAAGTAATCATATTGATTCGCGCAGTATTACTTATTGCTCCATCTTGCTGAAACCTACAAGCTTTTAGCTCGTTTTAGATTGATGAAAAGAAGAACGGTTGAAGTAATTTTGTAGTAATAAAAGTAAAAGAAAATAGGTCCGACAATGTTGGACAAGGAAATGAACGGAAATGTTTAGAAAGGACTCTTTTAAAATATCCATCGCCATATGACTTGTAGTCCCGTCATGCTGAAACCGGCAATGTCCTAATTCTTCCTCAAGTTGAGGTAAAAAGAATGTTCAATGTGTAGTATTTGAGCATAATGCGCATCGGTAACGATTACCATCTGACCATTTTGTTAAAAAAAAATAAGGTCCAATTATTCTAGATGATGAAATGGCACACTATGCACTTACTTTATTGCAATGTAATATAACAATAAGGGCAATCTTGCTTATTCGCATCGCCTTTAAGGTAAAAATGTGCCTCGTCACTCATGAAAAGGTTATTCTCGATACTTTGGTAATTATCTTGAATCAGCGACAAAATACAAGTCTGCTAATCTTATCTTGATCAATTGTTTCCTGAGCTATTGTGATCTTATATGGATGAAAATGAATGCATTTTAACATTCTTCTCATGCTTCGATCACTGAAGCCAAGGACGGAAGCATGTTGAACAGTGGAATTTTTCGGACTAATAATAACTGCATTTCTTACACTTTCTTCGCTACGTTCATTGCAGGCAGTTATTGGTCTTCCACTTGAGTTTCTATCTACAATAGTTGTCTCTGTTTATTTCGCCAAGCCAAAATGGTGTTACGCAGAGTTCAGCGACGGACAATAAAGTAACGTCGAAAACACCTTTGAACAGCGCGCAGCGGTTACTGAATTAAACTAAATCAATTTCTCAATGCAAAAAACACGATGTTGTGTAGACCAAGACCCCATTTGGACACATGTCAACAATTTTAACAAAATTTCCAAGGCCTACTTTTCCATTTAACACTATTTTAGTTTAAAGTAACCGAATCGTTTTTGTGATAATAATGAAACAAAATGGGTAATTCATTTTGCCGAACCTTGTATAACTGGAGGCACTAAGAAATATAATACAAATTATTAAACAATATATCGTTTAAATGAAGTCACTGCACGCTGTGGCGCAGGAAGTTGGCAGTTTCTTTGCAGCCTAAAAGTGTGTCTGTAGTCAAAAACAACAGACTATAGAACGAATCAAAGGATGATAACGCAGATAAAAAACAAACAGACAAACAGTTTATTACAATAGCTTAAAGTTAGTTTCTTGGCTAAATAAAAATCAGCAGCAAGTAAGTTGCGTCGCCATCCCTTTTTATGATATATTACAAACAATCACAAATATTTAAGTACCTATAAAATAGTTGTGTAATACTGGTGATTAGGGTGTAAAGAATAGAGAGGTATAAATAATAAAATAAAACAGTTTTAAAAGTAGAACTAACAAATTTTAAATAACCATAATAACTATTGGAACTAAATAATTAATGTAAGACTTTCTTAAGTAAATAGTAATAATTTAACTATAATAAGCATGGATAAAAAATTAACAATGTAAGAAGAAAAATCTTGAAAACGTATTTCTGGTTACACTAATCCGTATTTTAAAAAGGTACTTAACAGAACTACCAACAAGAAAAGGTAGAATACAAAATAACTAACGACTATTACAAATCATAATCATATTAATGATACTATAATATTTTAACTAAATAATGAATATTTACAATATTAAGGTAAGTATTAAAGAATATTTTATTTGCCACCCGTAAATAAAGACGTTTTTATTGAAAGCACTAGAAATAGCGGAACATAGTTATTCCTTTTGAAAAAATTTCTTTATTTACTTGTACCATAGTTAAATTTCTTCTTAAATTTATAAAAGTCCGCATAGATAAAATTAAAATGTCATCAGTACCATATAATTACGAGTTATAGCATATTCTCCAAATTCAAATTTATTAACATTTTAAAATCAATGGATAAACGATGATTAAAAAAAAGGAAATTTTGAACAATCAGTAAAACTATAAAAGATGTTAATTAAGTATACACGCAAACTTTAAGAAATTAATCTTTGATAGATTTTAACCTAAAAAGTTCATATGGGCATGGGTCCGCAACGACTTCGATTTCTAGACACTAAGTGTAAACATTTTAAATAAATTAAATATTCTCTTTTATATATTCTCTGAATAGTAAGAGCTAACTAATTAACATTTGACATACGGTAATAGACATTCAAGAGCTATATTTTAAAAGTTGTTAAATAATTTTTAATTCTATAATGGGCGTAGGTCTACGTTATCATCTTAGGATTTTTTAAAAAAGTATTAGCGCGCCACTAATTTCTTTAAAAGTTAAACATTGTCGGTTACGGCAATTGAAAATACACCAAAAATCTATTTAGACAATTTTTCATACGCTAAACCTTTTTCGAGGAAGTTCCCTTATTCGGATTTTTTCAGTTTCAAAAACTATGTAATGTAAGTGCATAATTTTTCAGGAAGGTTAAAAATGTATCATTGTTTCGATACCTTGTACCTCTTATCTGTATAACGTCTCCAGACACATATTATAATTACCCATAACTTTAATAACCACTTTTCTTATCCGGGGGAATCCATAAAAACCGAATTAGGAAAGTTTCTCGAAAAATGTTCAACATATCAAGAATTATCGAGAGATATTTTTTGTATATTTAACTTGCGCTAGGTCGTAAGGCTTTCATGTTTAAAAAAATTAGTGTCCTCCCATTCTTTAATCATTTAATTAAAACTAATTTGATACCTGCAATATGCAGCCTTTAATTTATTTGAAGTTTTAAACTTTGTATCTGGAAAAAATACGTCGTTGCGAGTCCACGCTTAAGTGCATCTTGTAGTATAGTTTATTTAGTAATGGTAGACGTTTCGGTTAGTTTGGGTTCATTATGGTGACAATAATTCGTATTAGTTAGAAATGGATACAATAAGTCTAAAATCCTAGTTTGTTTAATAAATCCTAATAATCTTTACATTAATAATACTTAAAAACTACCCTTATCTAGAAACTTTGATAAAGAAATCGGTAATGGAATTATAATTAAAGCCAATAAGCAAACTAAAAAATATCAAAACTTAGTTTTGGTGATGTAGTTAGATAATATAATGCTTTAAACCATGAATATTTATTACAATTCAAATTATAAAACACCTATAATTTTTAAGAGTCGTTAAATATTTCCATTTATTTGCCAATATGAATAAAACCAGATTAAAATTATTTTGGAGAACCTAATCTACATCTCATATGTTGCCGAGCAGTCAAGTACCCAAAAAAGTTATCAAATATTGCTTGATCTACTGTGCTAAATTATTTAATTACCTTTCTAAAATCATCAGAACTGCGAATCATATTCTGCCAGGTAATGAATCCGCAACAACACGCGAGTCATATTCTGTTAAGGTGAGAGAAGTTAGGAATTTCTTATGTAGCCTCATAATGCATTATATCAGACAACCCAACCAAGCAACGGCCAAAATGGCGTGATTTATAAATATGTATTAGAAAATGACCCAATTTATATATTATTCATTCTTTATTATCATCCAATGAGAAATTGGGTGTCATATATCATAAAGTAATGTATTTTTTGCAGTAAAATACGTATATCATAATTTGACCAAAGCAATCGCAATAAATAGTTATAAATTACATTCTAAAGGGTTTTACATCCTTAAATTTACGGTAATAATATTATGTAAGATACCAATGAAGTATCTAAAAATATATTTAGTTAGGGAGTTGTAATATTGTAATTAGACAAAAATTATTTTTGGTAATATAATGGTTTACTTTTTAAGGGACACATTAAGGAGGAAAAATATTATAAATTAAAAACTAATCATTATTGTCAAATCGTTTAATTTAAAATTTATTGTAAAATTTAAAAAAAAATTAACTAGAAGAGGTTAATCAGATTACCGATAATTTCTGTTAAAATAATGTTTGTAGAGAAATAGGCGAATTAACAATTTATTAGGCTTTATTGCGATTTAATTTATAGTACATTTTAATTAAATTTAAGCTGTTGCAATTACTTTTTTTTAGAATACATATGATACATTACAATATGAACGTAAGTTATAAAAAAATATGCTTCTCGTTCCGTTAAAATGACATTTTAAACTTATCAAACGGATCATCAATCCATTTTTATAAAACAGTCTTAGATGTTTAAATTAGTGTTATCCTAGAAATTTTTTTTAGTCTACCTAAAGTTAGGTCACATATTTCTTTAAAGATTCCCCTGTGTAATTTTAAGGAAAACGTATTGCTAGTGAGTTTCGAAGAATGTATCTAAATTATGTTGACATACCTGCTGCTAGAGTAGACAAGATGAAAAATATAACTGGTAGCAGCAGTGTCCCTGCAACAAAAGATATTTTTAGGTCAATATTGATTGTTATTATTATCATTGCTATACAGGGTTGGGCAAATGTTCCGGAACGGCTTAATTACAAGCGAACGAAAAGTGATATCGAATCGGGGTTTTGGGCAATCTATAGGACAAAAATTTTACTATTTGACTGGTATACCATATGTCAGTAATGTCACCAACTGTCAAGTGTCGACGATATTTTTTTATTTTTTTAAATGGAACACCCTGTATATTATCAGATATTCTAGATCTTCAATAAATTACAAATATTTTTCATATAGCATACCATATGATTAAATTCAACTGTTTCGGAAATACGGGCAAATGAATCTAGAAAGCCCATATTACATTTTGTTTAAAAATCAAGCAACATATTTCTTTTATTATGACATTCCAAATAAAAGTCTTAGTTTCCATGACTCCCAAGTGTCACTTTGACACATTTCTTATTTAATTTTTATTTATTTGTATTAAGTGAGTTGTGCGAGTTTTTTATTTATCGACTAAACCTCTGATATAACTGATAAAACTATGGTTCAGCTAACTGAACAAGAACGGATTACTCTGCTTATGATGATAGGATATGGGGATAGACGGAGATCTTTTCAAGAAGCGACCGACCTTTTCAATCAAAGTTTTCCTGTTCGAGATCCCATTTCTAAATCAACTGCTAATAGAATATTCCATAACTTTGAGCATACGGGTACGGTAAAAAACTTGCCAAAAACAGGTCGTCCGAAAACTGCTACAAATGACGAGAAATCCCTGGATGTTTTGCTTGCCCTGCAAGAAGAACCACAGACGTCAGTTCCAAAGCTTGCTCTTGCACATGAAAACAGCGAAAAATCAATTAAAAGAATCCTCAAAAAAAATAAAATGTTTCCTTATAAAGTCAGCTTGCTTCAAGAACTATCAGAGGACGATCCTGATAGGCGTATGCAATTTTGTCAAGAAATAATGGACTACATAGACCTACAACCTAACTTTGTAAGTCGTATTTTATTTTCTGACGAGGCTACATTCTGTCTTAATGGTTTCGTCAATAGGCACAACTGTCGATACTGGTCAGACCATAATCCCCATTGGATGATTGAGCACCGTACGCAACACCCCCAAAAATTAAATGTGTGGGCAGGTATAATTGGAAACCATATTATTGGGCCTTTCTTCCTTGATGGAAACTTGACATCTATTTACTACTTAGATCTGCTTCGAAATAGAATTATACCAAATTTGATTAATTTATATCATGATCAGGTTAACGATCAAATACTAGCGAATGACATTTGGTTTCAGCAAGATGGGGCGCCAGCTCATTTTGGTATACATGTCAGAAATTATTTAGATCAAACTTTTCCTGAAAGGTGGATAGGTAGGAGAGGGTCCATTGAATGGCCTCCTAGATCTCCAGATTTAACACCTCTAGATTTCTACCTCTGGGGTCATTTAAAGACTGTCGTATATCGTACACAACCTAAGACTTTGGAGGATCTTCAAAACAGAATTTTAGATGCTGTGCATGTTATTTCTCGTGAACATTTGCAAAACGTGCGTTCTGAATTTTCCGACAGGATTGGACACTGTCAGGTGGCTGAAGGACGACATTTTGAACATTTAATTAAATAACCATTATTTTATATTATTGTGTTTTAAAGTTATTACCTTGGTTTTGTTTAAATAAAATGTACTACATTCATTTGCCCGTATTTCCGAAACAGTTGAATTTAATCATATGGTATGCTATATGAAAAATATTTGTAATTTATTGAAGATCTAGAATATCTGATAATATACAGGGTGTTCCATTTAAAAAAATAAAAAAATATCGTCGACACTTGACAGTTGGTGACATTACTGACATATGGTATACCAGTCAAATAGTAAAATTTTTGTCCTATAGATTGCCCAAAACCCCGATTCGATATCACTTTTCGTTCGCTTGTAATTAAGCCGTTCCGGAACATTTGCCCAACCCTGTATAAATATATTAAACGCAACTAATGATCAGTAAGCTCTAAAGTGTATGTTAAATATTATTAGTTATTACCGGGTGTGACTAAAGAGATATTATTACAATAAAAGAAAATAATGTTTCAATATGATGATGAAAAGTGAATAGAATCATTTTTGCTTAAAATTAGTCATATAGTTTATTTACGAAGTATCTCGCATACCTCGTAGGCCACCCTGTATAGTATTATTCTAACTTTAAGTATTAAACAACATTAAAAAGCAAATAAAGAAAGACTGTGAAAGACATGAAAACGAATTATTAAGAATTATAACCTCTAACAATGGAAGTAATTTGTGGTATAACTAATAAATTAAACGTTCAGAGATTGTTGAGTTAGGTAAGTATTAATTAACTACAACCTTTTTCGTGTATTTTTCTGATTGGTAGTGTATTAGTAGGGCCGCGGCATCTGCGCATCGATCGTGTGATTGAAAGCTGATTAGTCTCAACACTTAGAGACGCCTTACAACAAGAGATTGAAAACGTAAAAGAGTGTGTTCTTTTTCTTCGAATTTTCCTGTGCAAGATTAACTATTTGACCGCCACTAGCAGTGTGATTCAATAATTGTAGTAAAAAATAAGTCAGACCTTGTGTCGTCGTCGGTTTACGTTAGTAGGTTAGTAAGCACAGATTAAAAGTATTTCTCTCCGACAAAGAAGTAAGATCCTAAGGATACTTTAACCATACCTCAAGTGCTGGATTATATTCTTAAGTGAATAGAGTCGTTATTATTTAAGTGGACCGCACATTCTAGTAACTCATAATCTATTTACTGTGTTAAAAACTGTAACTCTTTCTAAGGATATAAATAACTACCTAAGAGGTAATGTAAAGTGGAATAAAGGGTCGTTATAACGTTTTGTAAGGGTTGACGCTCAAAATTGTAGAAAATAAATGCTATTCCTAATGTCAATAAAGTTTAATTAAATCTAGCTTATAAAAACGAACTAAGCCTGATACAGTGGATTAAACGGCAACAAATCAGCACCCAGAAGATTTACTGTGGTTCGCCCAAATGTTATTATTTGCTTCTTCTGTCTTTCATAAAGGAACAATATCAAATATTTATCTCCGTTTTTTCTTATATCTTTGAAGTAAAAACATATTTCTACAATCATGAAATGATAAAAATAACTATATTAGGATTAAAGTTAAAAATCCCTGTTCAGTTATGGTACGACTTATTCCAATTGCGGAAGGTCTCTATTTTTAATGTAAAATAAAAAAGACACAAAAGCGACCAAAAAAGGGTATCCATCTCCGTCTCGGAAAGTAGTACGAATCTTGATCTCACAGAAATATCTACTCGCGCATTTTTAGTTTTTTTTGTTTCCACCTGGAACGTCACTAACGTTCGCCCCAGTGGCTCCGTGTGTTTGTTAGCCCTTTCTCGTTGCTATCCAAGTGGACGTCGACCCCATTGGTTTGCGGTCCCAAAGGTACCTTGCGAAGCCCCGCCAACCTAGAAGATTCGCTAAGACCACGGTAAGTCGTTTTTGTGTCGTTCTATAAGCCACTGTGGCTACATTTTGTAAAGAGGTTATTTCGCCATTGAAATAGGTATCTCCGACTTTTACCCGCCGCCTATGGCTTTTACAGTCAATTTTGCTCAGAGCTAAAAAAGTTGAGCCCCACGCTACGATCATTGGTCCTTCGAGCCGGATTGTTATCAACTTTTGAAAATTAAAATTTCTCTTTCTAAAATCTACATAAGATATTTTCAGACATCTTTGCGCCATTTTATTCATATATTTTAACAATAGCAGTCACAACAGTGTATAAAGTCTTAGAAAAAACACATTTTTTGTTATCGTTTGTTATCGCTAATCTCTTTATCACCAGAACTGTTAAATTTCAAAGTCACAGGAAAGAATAATTTTTAGTGTTTACAATATTGATATCTCGAAATTTTAAATTAAGTTTTTTAAAAAACTCGTCTAAAAGGTTGGAAACTTTACTGTCCTTTTTTATCGAAGCTTGTTTTCGTCTAACTTGAGCTGGGTGAATTAATAGAGACATCCCGTAAAACTTTAACGTTAACGCTATTTGAATATTAGTCAATAATTATTGTTTT
Source organism: Polydrusus tereticollis (assembly GCA_963920685.1). Classification (NCBI taxonomy): domain Eukaryota; kingdom Metazoa; phylum Arthropoda; class Insecta; order Coleoptera; family Curculionidae; genus Polydrusus; species Polydrusus tereticollis. Next base: position 94,345,290 of record OY987329.1, read on the forward strand.
GCAGTAGTATCTGTGACCTTTTTATTCTTTAACAATGGCTGAGGCTACTCAAAAAAGGGTCAAGAAATTGAAGTACAAAAGGAATATGTGTCTTACTGAAATTCAGGTTTTATTAAATCTCGCTCAGCGCGCTCAAACCGACAAATCAGTTGTCAATTTATTTAAAGTAAGAGGTAATGATCTCGACTCCCTTAAGGACACCTTTCTTGAGCATCATCACGATATTATTGCGATTGTATTGAATGACGAGCAAGCTGATATCAATATTGAGAATACTATTCACGATGCATTTTTAAGTGAGTTTTTCTCTGTAAAAACTATTTATATGGAACTCTTTGAGTTTGGCCAAACTGCGAATGCGATTAATATGCAAACTCTATCGCGCCAAAACTCTACGACTGGGTCACAGGCACGCTTACCCAAAATAGTAATTCCTACTTTTAAAGGAGAATATAAAAATTTCATTACCTTTTTAGATCTTTTTAATGCTTTAGTTCACTCTAATAGTGCTTTAGCTCATGTTGAAAAATTTAATTATCTAATCTCATCATTAGAAGGTCCTCCACTATCACTTGTACGCACTTTGCCTATGACAGCAGACAATTATTTGACTGCTTACGACATTCTAGTGGAACGCTATTCAAATAAACGCCTTCGAGCGCAAGAGCATTGGCAAGCTCTTGAAAATGCGAGCTCCTTGGTTTCCTTAAACCCCAGTGGATTAAGAAAATTGCTTGATATATTTTCTGAAAATTTAAGCGCGTTAAAAAATTTGGGATTTCCTACTGATGAATGGGATTTCATTCTAGTGATGATGCTTTTGAAACGTTTGGACAGCGAGACAGCTACCAAATTTGAATTAAGCCATGGCTCCAATGAGATTCCTAAGTTTAAAATTTTAGTTGAATTTCTAGAAAAATGTTGTATTGCGTACAATACTTTAAATTTATCGCAACATAAATCCAAATATATGAAAACGCCTTCACATGGTAATCCACGCGCCTTCTTGGCTCAAGAGTCCAATTCACAAAACCGATTTAAATGTCTTTTATGTAAGGACAACCATAATCTGTATCAATGCCAACAATTTTTAAAAAAACCACCGCAAGAACGTTTTAATCTTTGCCGCAGTAACCACGTCTGTTTTAATTGCTTAAGTAGTCTTCACGATTTGAAAACTTGTAAATCTCTTATGACTTGCCGCATTTGTAACCAACGCCACCACTCGCTGTTGCATCTCCCGAAACCGCATCAGCCTTCAACCCAAAGCAAAAATTTAACATTTACGCAGTCAGCGTCTAACGTACCTGCTTCAGTAGCAACCTCTACGTATTTGCACCATTCCTTACAAAACGCTCCAGAGCAACTCTCCACACTTAGTTCACAAAATAACTCGCAAGTTCATAGTACAAACTCATCCTCTTTTGTTGGTGCTGGAATGCTCCATGACCGACCAACTGTGCTTTTGGCTACCGCTGTGGTTGAACTTCTCGATAATCAAGGCTGTTTTCAAACAGCTCGATGTTTGTTAGATTCAGGGAGCATGACTTCTTTTATAACGCAACATACAGTATCGCGACTAGGGTTGCGACAAGACGAAGGCCATTTTCAAATTAAGGGACTTGGTCCTATGCATGTACAAGCTAGTAGTGGCACTCTCACACTTCTAATTCGGCCTTTTGGTAACGCAAACATTAGTTTTCATACTGATGCTATAGTCTTACAAAAAATATGTGAGAATTTGCCATGTCAAAAAATTGATATTACAACATGGTCCCATATACGCGACTTACCTCTCGCTGACCCTTATTTTTATCGCCCAGGAAAAATTGATATTTTGTTAGGGGCTGATATATTTTCGAAAATTCTTTTGGATTCTCATCTCCCTAGTTCCGATAATGAGCCATCCGCAATAAATACATGTTTTGGCTACGTTTTAATGGGAAAACATAACCAAAATCTTTCAAAACCCTTTTCATTTTTCTGTAATGCTAATTTTGAAACGTCAATTGATACTACTATTAAAAAATTCTGGGAGATTGAATCCGTACCCTCTTCTGCCATATTAGTGTCTCCAGAAGACGAGACATGTGAAACTCAATTTGCTACCACGCATGCGCGAGATCCGCATGGGAAATATATGGTGACATTGCCCTTTAAAACCTACTCGCCCTCTTTCCCTGGCATGCGAGATCTTGCTATTAATCGTTTCTTATCGCTCGAACGCCGTCTTCAAAAGCAACCTAAACTCTACGCTCAATATTGCGATTTCATGAGAGAATATTTAGAATTGGAACACATGCAGCTTATCTCAAATCCTATAGAATCGTCTACTAGCTACTACATTCCCCACCATTGTGTTTTACGCCCGGATAGTCCAACCACCAAACTGCGTGTAGTTTTTAATGGTTCTGCAAAATTACCCAACCAAGAGTCCCTAAATGATCACTTATTGACCGGCCCAAAGCTTCAGCCTAATATAGTAAATATTTTGCTTAATTTTCGATGTCACAAATATATTCTTTGTGCCGACATTAAGCAAATGTACAGGATGATTCTCGTTGACCCTAGTCAACATGATTATCAACGTATTATTTGGAGATTTTCTCCCGAAGAGTCCTTAAACGAATATAAATTGGTAACTCTAGTTTATGGATTAACTCCTTCGCCATACTTAGCGCTTCGCACTTTACGACAGTTGGTCGACGATGAAGGTTCAAAGTTTCCCCAAGCTTCTAACGCTATCCGCTGCCATACATTCGTTGATGACATCACAACCGGAGCTCCATCGCTTGAAGAAGCCACACTTCTTAAAGATGATCTTATTCAACTTCTTAAAAGAGGTGGGTTTGAACTTCGCAAGTGGTCTAGCAATTCTCCTTCTTTATTAGAAGACCTACCTTTAGATCATTTAAATCAAAATCTTATTTCATTCGATCAAGAAAGCCCCGAAGTTTCGGTAAAAATTCTAGGATTACAATGGAATTCAACCAAAGATTGTTTCTCCTTCTCAATATCTCCATTGGAACGATCCTGTACAAAACGCAACATGCTTTCTGAGCTTGCTCGCTGCTTTGACCCTACTGGTTACTTAGCCCCCTTGACATTCTATACCAAAACTCTGTTGTCAACTCTCTGGTCACTTGGACTCTCATGGGACCAACGTCCACCCGAAGACATCGTTCGGAGTTGGAATAAATACAAATTAGAACTTTCTCTTTTGTCGCAACTTCTGATTTCTAGATGGATTTTATCAGATGAAAATTGTATCTATGAGTTGCACGGCTTCTGTGATGCTTCATCAAAGGGTTATGCCGCCGTAATTTATCTTCGGGGCCTCACACCTGATGGCATCATAAACACGCATTTTCTTTGTTCAAAGACCAAAATAGCTCCTCTGAAAAGTATCACGATACCACGCTTGGAGCTATGTGGAGCTGTTCTTCTAGCTAAACTGCTTACCTACGTTGCAGATGTTTATAAAGATACTATAAAATTTAAGGAAACTTACGCCTGGTCAGATTCCCAAATTACGCTGTCCTGGATTCGGTCACCCGCTCACCGATGGAAAACTTTTGTTTCAAATCGCGTGGCCTACATCCAGGAGAAATTAGACCCCACCTCCTGGTATTATGTTAACACAAAAATAATCCCGCAGATGTCGCCTCTAGAGGCGCATTTCCATCCGAATTATTACACAACTCGATGTGGTTTCATGGACCAGAGTTTTTACTGAATAACGCAAATTTGACGACTATGTCAGAGTCACCGCCGTGTGACTCAAGTATTTTAGACAACATCCGCACAACCGAAGAAAAGAAAATTGTTTTTGCCGCGTTCTCTGTAAATGAGAATTTTCTTGACAGTCTTGTTGTCAACCATTCGTCATTTTCATTCATTCAGCGCACCCTTGCCTACATTTTGCGTTTTATCCACAACGCACACCCAAAATCTTTAAAATCTATAGGACCACTACAAGTTAGTGAACTGCAAATTGCCCTCTACTGTTTAGTCAAACGCACACAAGAAATTTATTTTGAAAACGAATTTAATAGTAAAACCTTCTCAAAGCCTTTGCGCAAACTTGGAGTGTTTCTTGATAGTCAAAATATTCTTCGTGTTGGTGGACGTTTAAAACATTCTTCGTTGTCGTATGACGCTAAGCATCCCATGCTTTTACCTCGGAAGTCTCCGCTAACCATGTTAATAATAAAATATTATCACGAACGGCATTTACATGTAGGACTTAATACGTTGCATTTCTTGCTGGCGCAGAACTTTTGGATTATTTGTCCTAAGAGAAGCATAAATTCAGTTCTAAGTAAATGTATCACTTGTTGGAAGACAAAACCAAAGTCTTATCAACCCCCTATGGGTAATTTACCTGTCACAAGAGTTTCGCAGGCAAAAGCGTTTTCCCACGCCGGTGTCGATTTTGGAGGTCCCTTTAAAGTTTCAATGGGTCGATATCGCGGCGCTAAAACTTATAAGGCCTATATCTGCTTATTTGTATGTTTTGCGACTAAAGCCATTCATCTTGAATTGGTAACTAGTTTATCTTCAGAGGCTTTTCTAGCTGCTCTTCAGCGTTTTCTTGCTCGTCGCGGAAAAATCAGTTGTCTTTATAGTGACTGTGGTACGAATTTTGTTGGGGCAGCGAGAGAAATCAAATCCCTTATAGAAACTGCTGCCAGTCATGAAAATATTAATTGGAATTTTAACCCACCATCTGCACCTCACTTTGGTGGGCTTTGGGAGGCAGGAATTAAATCAGTCAAATCCCATTTGTCTCGAGTAGTAGGCGAGCAAATTCTTACGTACGAGGAATTCTACACTGTCCTGACCTTGATTGAAAGTATCTTAAACTCTCGCCCACTCACTCCCACCAGCTCTGATATAGATGACATAAACGCTCTTACTCCCTGTCATTTTTTAACTTTAGAGCCAGTCTCGTTACTACCCTCGCCTGATCTAACTCATCTCCCTCTTGGTCGCTTATCACGGTATCAATTGCTGCAAAGAATACATCAAGATTTCTGGCGTCGCTGGCAAAAAGAGTATTTGCACACTTTGCAACAGCGCAACAAGTGGCTTAATTTAGATACTTGCCCAGAAATCGGTACGCTGGTTTTAATAAAGACCGAAAACGTCCCTCCTTGTCAATGGTCTTTGGGCCGTATTATATCCCTAAATCCAGGGGATGATGGTGTTGCACGTGTGGCAAATGTAAAGACAGCTAGTGGCATACTTAAGAGACCTTTGGTCAAATTGTGTCCACTTCCTATGTCAAACTAGTTCTCGGCATTTTTTTGTTTGTTTTATCCATCAGTGGTTGCAAGAGTTTCTTATTTATTTCTTTTTTTTTATATTTATTTTGTTCTTTTTTGAGTTCATACGCACTATTGTGACTGCAATCTACTGGTGTAAATTTCTTTAGATTTTAGTATAACATTATATAGTGGTTTTTTTTTACCTGTTTTCGCATTATTATTTTTTAATTATAAGTATATTATATCTCTTTAAAAACTGATTGTTGGAACAATCCGTTTTGGCCCGGCGGAATGTTCAGTTATGGTACGACTTATTCCAATTGCGGAAGGTCTCTATTTTTAATGTAAAATAAAAAAGACACAAAAGCGACCAAAAAAGGGTATCCATCTCCGTCTCGGAAAGTAGTACGAATCTTGATCTCACAGAAATATCTACTCGCGCATTTTTAGTTTTTTTTGTTTCCACCTGGAACGTCACTAACGTTCGCCCCAGTGGCTCCGTGTGTTTGTTAGCCCTTTCTCGTTGCTATCCAAGTGGACGTCGACCCCATTGATTTGCGGTCCCAAAGGTACCTTGCGAAGCCCCGCCAACCTGGAAGATTCGCCAAGACCACGGTAAGTCGTTTTTGTGTCGTTCTATAAGCCACTGTGGCTACATTTTGTAAAGAGGTTATTTCGCCATTGGAATAGGTATCTCCGACTTTTACCCGCCGCCTACGGCTTTTACAGTCAATTTTGCTCAGAGCTAAAAAAGTTGAGCCCCACGCTACGCAATCAATCCCATTAGCCAATTAGTAATTGATAAAATTCAAATATTTACCGCACAGTACAGGGGCATTTTTTAAGTGTCTCACCCGATTGGCGATTTTCCTGTGATTATAATAAAAATTAAATTGCATATTTCTCAATAATTTTCAACAAGGAAGCCAAATTTAATGTGAAAAAATATATAGGTTCACAAATTTAGCAGATATGATGTCATTTTGATTTATTTAAAAAGCAATCCTCATCAATAACTATAGTCTATTTCAAAAAGGTGTAGAGTAACAAAATGGGAAATTCCGTCCAGTTCGGCTCAATTTCGGTGTCGGCCATAGGCGCAGGTAAACTTTGTGCATTAAATTATTTATGATAACTAACCAAAAACTTTAGAGAATTAGGTTACCGGGTATTAAGATAAAATAGTATTGTTTGTAATATTAAAATTTCAAGTAATTGTGAAGAGGATCAGCAAAGCTATGTTTTCTGGCCTGAAGTGTCAAAATCGTAATATTGTATAGGGATTTGTTAGCTGGTAGATTATAAAGTTACGTTTTGCGTTTAACAGGTACCGAGTTTGGCTCTGGCTTTTTGGCTGGATGATATAAATAGGTAGTAATTTGGAACAAACTGCATATATCGTGTGTGTGTATGACCTGAATAAGTGTATTTGTTTAGTTAAGCCGTATATAGTGTTTACAGTATTATAGGATTAGTAATAAAATGGCGACATTTACACCAACAAAAAGATGTTCCAATAATCCTTAACAATCAGTGAGTGAAAAGGTTATTATTTTAAATGTACATGATTGCATAAAATACGATTATCCTAATTTTACTGTACAAGAAACTGTCGACCGATATCCCCGAATGACTGGAGTTGGAAAGTCAACCGTTTTTAAATTATTGCGGGAGAGAAAGACGGCAGCTTAAGTGGAACCTCCCAAGAAAAGTCCAGGCAGGCCAGTAAAAGTCCTTGATGAAGACACCAAAACTGTAGTTCGAAGAAAAGTTCACTCTTTTTATTTTAAAAAAGAAATACCCACCCTAGATAAGATTCTAATGAAGCTTGGCCAGGATGACAGTATTCCGTTTATAACTAGAAAACTTTTATGGTTTACTTTAAGAAATATGGATTTTGTCTGGGAAAAGCATAACCGTAAATCACATTTGCTGGAAAGCGATGAAATTGTTTGCTGGCTACGAAAATACTTGAGAAGTATAAAGCAGTACAGAAGAGAGCAGAAGAAAATCTTTTATCTTGATGAGACGTGGATTAATGAAGGTTACATAGTGCCAAAATTGTGGCAAGACAAAAATATAACCAGTGCTCGCCAAGCTTTCATGGAAGGCCTGTCAACGGGTATTAAGGCGCTTTGAGGTAAAGGGATGATACTTATAATCGTCCATATTGGAAGCGAAAAGGGATTTTTAAAAGAAGGTTTGCTAACCTTTCAGTCGTTCAATACGGGAGATTACCACGAGGTTATGAATTCGAATGTTTTTAAAGACTATTTTGGTGAAATGATAAAATATCTTTCAGCTGATTCAGTAGTAGTTATGGATAACGCAAGCTATCATTCACGACGCACACAGAAGATTCCAACTTAATCTTGGAAAAAACAGGAAACTAACCTGAACTAACCTGAATTTGAAGATAATTTAATAAAGAAGAAACTATTAGCTAGAGCCAATTTACACAAACATCGTTTTATGAAATATGCCGGGGAAGATATAGCAGAAAAACATGGTGTAACTGTGCTGCGCACACCGCCATATCATTGCGACCTGAATCCTATAAAACTTATATGGGCGCAAGTGAAAGGATTTGTAGCAAGACACAACACGAAATTCAAAATGAGAGACGTTAAGCTACTGTTTCATCCAGCCATTAAGGAAGTGACACCAGAGAACTGGCGAAAAGCAGTCCATCATGTCATTGAAGAAGAGGAGAATATGTGGGATATTGACCGCCTGATCGATCGGACCGTCGACCCGTTTATTATAACGTCAAGAGCAGATGACAGTCTCTCAGATGACGAAGAATATTATGATTTTTTATAATTTAATTTCTGTATAATGTATTTTCTGTATTTTTTTATAATGTTTAATAAAAAATAAGTGTACCTAATACTATGTACATAATGCCTAATTTATATTCTGTTAAAATAAAGTTTTTTGTTTTTACGAATATCCTACCGGCACGTCTTTGTCACACCATTTTTAGTGTTTGTGAATGGATAACAATAGGCAAAACTCATAAATTGACCCAAACCCGGGTGTTACTATCTGCACTTGATGAAAAGAAAGAATTTTGCAATGAAATCAATGCCAAATTATGAAAGTGGCTTAAATATTCGTTGGGTCACTCTGTAGTCCCTTTGCATACCTAATGAGCTTTTATTACTCTACACCTTTTTGAAATAGACTATAGACGAGTGAATTGCATTTCGCGATCTGATTTCACGCAAAATTATGTTACTGTGAAAAAATCAGAGTTTTCAGCTTAAAAGGTCTATTTATTAAAGGGATGAGACACTTAAAAGACAAAATATATTAAGGCAATTAAGGAACCCCCGTATTTCCGAAACGGCTGAAAACGAATAGCTACAACTGTAGGTTTCTGAAATCGGACAGTGAAATGCAATTCACTTTTGAGGTTGTTAATGAGTGTTGCCATTTAAGAAAACTAAATTGTGAACCTATATAGTTTTTGACTGTAAATTTGGCTTCCTTGTCGAAAATAATTGAGAAGCGTCTAACTTGTTTTTTATTATAGTCAGCAGGAAAATTGTCAATCGGGTGAGACACTTTAAAAAATGTCCCTGTATATTCTTAAAGAAAGAATATTTTATATTTTCCGGATGTATTTTTGAATCACTGTGATAATAATATTAATGCGATATTAACGCGTAATATACATATTCTGCTTTAAGATAAAACGAAAATACGAAAACAAGAGGTGGCGTTTCAAATCCCCAAATCTTTTTTTTGTATTTATTGCCAGTCGATTTCTCTTTTTGATATTTACGAGATTGTAAAAAGATTTATTTTTTAGGGAACGTTGTATAACAAATACATAAAAAAAACTTTTAAAGAACACTTGATTCTTGTACCTTTCCTTTTCAGTTTGATTTTAAGTAGAATAAATTAAGTGTCACACGCTATCAAATTTATGGCGTGGCCTCTTCTGCCTTAGGTCTCGAACATTTCAGTTTAAGAAAGATGGAAGTTGCATTGTATAACTGTGGTGGATATTTTTTTAAATTTCGTTTTATATTATTCTGCTCTTGAAAATTTACAAAGAAAAATGTCATACAAGGCTTTCATTTCAAAATTAACCATACCAGATATCTCTTGATTTTAAAGGAAATAAGATTCGACAAAAAAACACGTCAATTTTAATACCCAGCGGGAAGTTTAATTATAAAATTGATAGATTTTATTATTAACCTCGACATCTTAAGTCAACCTCACTTCGAAACAAATCAAATAGGGCATTAAATTGCCTATACAGCCATGCAAAGAATAGTGAAATCGCGTAATCGGTTTGTGAGGTAAGTGAAAAATGTAATAGTAATGCATTAAATTTATTTAGTTTGTAGAATAAATTATTTTATCAAAATTGAAAATGTTTGGTTCAGTACTTTCCGGCGGGGTTCTGTAAATTTTAGTTTTCAAATGGTTTCAACGAAAAAAGTCAGAAGGAGTTAAGTTGGGAGATCTTGCTGGCCACTCTATTGCACCTCGTCCATTTACTAGGGAACCAATTGTTAAGCCACTCTCTAACTGGTAATGCGTAGTTCTTGTTGAAACTGCAAATTTCCTTAATTGAGTTCCAGGGTGCCATTGTCATCCACTCAATTTTCCGGTGATTGTTCAATAAGAGAACCTATCACATTTTTAAAAGATTTAAATAAAATTGCCCGGATATATTTTCTTCTAGAAATATTCGCCCAATAATTTATTCTCCAGGAATGCCGGCGCAAACGTTGATTCTTTAGATGAGTTCAGTGTACTCCTCCCGAAAAACTCGCGGACTTTCATTATCTTAATATCTACAGCTGTGTTTGTTAACAAACCCATTCAAGAAGAAAGTTAACTCGTCGCTGAAGCAAATATTATTAAGGTGCGATCTTTGTCAGTCCTTTGGCATTTTAATTCACAAAATTCGGTTTCGTTGAGTTCGTGTAGAATTTTGTGCGCAGAACTAGTAGAAATATTCGGTAACTTGGCGACTTTCGGAATAGAAGCAGACGTTTAATCTACAACAAATTAACCGAGTAAGCTTCATCCAAAACCCTTGTTTGTGGATTTTTTTTATTGCATACAGATCCAGTTTCTTCAAGGTTACGCACCAATTGTATGCCCGACGTTTTTGCCTGGACAACGATTTTCAGCCCAGTGAAGGAAGATTGTTTCTGTTCGCTCAGCTAAAGTAAATACAATTTTATTACTTTTCGAATTTTAAGCTGCCTGATAAATTCAGAGTGAAATATGAGTCAAATATTGACAATTGTGCAAATACCCATCAAATAAATACTTCGTATAGAATCTTTTAAAATATAATGTTATTGTGGCTTATTAACTTTTATACTACAGATTTGTCTCATTCTGTGGCTTATAAAGACAATATTTACCTAATATATCTATATGACGACATTTGATACTTTGTAGAACTTAATACTTTTAAAATAGAAAGACAATAAGGCCAAATCAATTTTTATTGCTTTAACATACATCTTTCCACCTAAATCGCAAATCAATTACCCGTCTCAGTTTCCTTGACACGGTTGGCTAGAGAATTTAATGCATTTTGAAACGGTATGTCACTCCCCAGGTAACTAGTTTCATTTGACATTTTAAAGTTAGGTTGGCTGGAGGTGTGGGGTAAATAATAATAAAAGTCTAACAAATGTGCAATTGATATTAAAATTGACGTGCTTTTGGCCAAATCTTATTTTCCTCAAAATAAAGAGATATAAAGGGTGGTTCGTTATTAAATTGAAGCTCTGTATATAAACTTCCGGATATTAAACCTAAGAAAACTAAACTAGACAAAAGCGACACGAGACAAAATTCAAAGCTCTATATTTTCTGTTGCCTACTTGGGGTGGCCATTTTGCAAGTAGTATAAACGTCAATCGATGACATCTGATAGCTGACAAACTAACGCTTGTTTCCTGGTTTTCAGTTTTGTTTTGTCCTTGTCTTTTCTTCCTTGCATTAAAGTAGCGTGACCGAGATACGGGGGGTGTCCCAAAATTCAAAATTTTCAAAATTACCCCGTATCTAATAAACTAAGGGGGCTATGAAAATTCTGTTGATGGCATCGTTTGTTTCTCAAAAAAGTAACACAGTGCCGCGAAAACCGCAACCTTCTATCTTTACTAATAACGCAGATAACCCGTAAAACATACGAAAACTGGACACCCTGTACATGTTTCGGCGGGTCTCAAGTGGCAAGAGCTCTATTAGGTCCTAAAAAGTGAAAGAACTCCAAATAAGGTTGTTCATTCAAGCATTCTGGCAATACGAATTGTCCAATCAAAAAATTGCCAATGATTCCTGCCCAGATGTTAATTGATTGGAAGTGATGTTGATGACGCGAAACAATAGTGGCTTGAGGATTTTTATCAGCCCATACATGTGTGTTGCGTAAATTGGTGATATCATTTGTGGTAAAGCTTGCTTCATCCGTGAAAATATTATATCTAATGAAGTGTACATTATTTCGTTGCTGATTCAATAGCCAGTTTGCAAATTGCATTCTACGAGGAAAATCTTCATGTATTCTTGCAAATGACATAAAGATAACAAGTGTTTTTAAAGAACCTCTTGTACTATTTTTTTCAATGTATTAAACAGCGCTGATTATTTTCGAGTGCTCGTTGATGGAGTGTCATCTACATCATTTAAAATATTGCTTTCTAATCGCGGCACACGTACGGTTCTTCTCAGACCAGCATCAGTACTATTTTTCCAAACTATCCTAAAATTATGAAGAAAGTCAATATTATGTCTTACCTCATTAACTGGAATCGCCCACCATTCTCCCTTAGACGTTGTTCAACTCGTTGAAATGTCTTCTGGTTTGGCATAGTACGAATAGGAAATCTTTCGTGATATACCATTCTAGCTTCTAAAGCATTGCAAGACGCCAAACCAAATATCAGATGCATATCTGCATACTCAATAAACATGTATTCCATAGTTCGAATTCTTTCACAATTAAATTCACCACGAAATCCAAAAATCAGTAAATTAATTCGAAGTATAAGGATCAAGGTGTCAGCTATGTGAAAGATAACAAGCTCTAAAATGTAGGTTTTTTTTATTTATTTCGTACCATGGTAACGTTCGCAACAACCATACGTTGTTTTGTTGCCGGCTTTTTGCGAGCATAGGTTTTCTACAATTATTCGTTTTATCGAAAACGGCTCATTTTATCATAGGTAAAACCAGAAGAGCTTTTTTTTTAATCAGATAAGCTTTTATTTTTTACGAAAACTAGATTGCTTAGAAATTTAACGAGAATAAACGAAATGATACCGTTTGTCCGAGTTTAAAGTGCTAAAAAGTGATCTAGTTTGAGTTTAAAAAAGAAAAGTTTATCCGATCTTAAAAAGAAGATCGATTGATTTTTAGCTAGAGAAATTCACGAAGTTTGGCATGAATAGATACTAAAAAAAATAATAATACTTCACTAAAAAAACGTTTGACAGCATCAAATTAATTTGTAACAATATGTCAGGTTGCCGAGCAATGTAAAAGATTATTTACCTCATCCATTATAAAAGCGGGTTGATTTTCACCTGATTATTCAGCGATAATCTCCCGCTCTCCGGTGAAAATCACCCTTGTCAAAAGTGAAAATCTCACCCGTCAGAAATCCAGCGATAATCTCCCGCTCTCCGGTGAAAATCACCCTTGTCAAAAGTGAAAATCTCACCCGTCAGAAATCGTTAGTTTTTTATTTGGTAAATAATCTTCAAAATACATTTCGGGATTGGGAAATAATCAGAAAATCATTCTCAGATTTTTTGCCATTAGGAAATCGCTCTCGGGCAAGCCCTCGAGCGATTTCCACGGCAAAAAATCTTCGGAATGATTTTCGATAATTTCCCTATCCCTTAATATATTACTACAGAAAAGCTACTCGATTTTCAGCTGGAAAGGTTTTTACCATTTAATTTTTAGCTGGAGAGGGTTTTATCGCGATAAAAAAGGATGTACATTTTTCGTCGATGTCAAAGTGATAAAAATGCAAATGTCAAATGGACATTTTATTTTAGGAGTGAATTTATCGACAATAAACGACAGTACCTGTTTTTAGTCTAAGGTGCAAGCTATCCAGATTTATTTATTTTAAGTCGTGATCATAGAGTGTCTCAAAAATTTAAGCACTAAGTTGTTAAACTTAGTTCGCCCCTGGTAAACTGAAAAAGATAAATATGTTTCATGGACACTATTTAAGAGGTTTATTGGGGTGCATCGTATTAAATTTTTATCTAATTATAATAAGTATTTTGAAAGTTATTCAAGAAAAACTGATGCTCAGCTGCGTCCTACAGGGGCTCATATCTTCGTAGGAAGGAAAATAAAAAAATAAAAATAAATAAATTAAATACTGTATAAATAAGTGATTTGAAATATTTTGGTTGAATAGCTGATTAAACAATAATGAGTAATAAATAAATTATTGGATGTGCTAATTTTATTTTCATGCGATGTCTGTGATTGTTTGCAAGATTGAACACTTTTTATGCGCTTAAATATTCCAATAGAGAAATGCGAAAATAGTTTTTTCTCGAGCAGTAAATTAATATTTCCCGTTCTAGATATGAAAGCTACCCGCTTTCCCGGCACAGACGAAAATAAACACTGGGAATACTGACTATACGTTTATTCCCCGGCACACATTCGGTGATGACTTTTCTACTATTCTGAAAAACTAAAATATACAAATCACTTTTAAAACTAGGCCTTACAAAAAAGTGACTCTACTGGCTAACTTTTTTTCTACACAAAGTATCAAAACTAAATTTGACGTAGGTGTTAGAGTTGTTGCTTAGATATCCTGTATGCATTTTAGTTGTTTAGATATGACATTTTGAGTTTAGCCTCCTTTAACACTAAAATCCTTCAATAATAGCCCATATTATCAACAAAATTTTCAACAACCTACCCAAAATTCTATCAACTCCGCCAGTAGTAGGTGTCGGCGTGTAAACCTCTACTTCATTTAAAAACTGGTATGTGGCGTTAAATCCAGTGCCGTCCAGTCTGTCGTTGGATCTAAATGTCACCCTGAAAAACTTTCGATCAGATTCGATGTCAAATTCTTTGAGTTGTCCACAGTGGCGTTGATATTTTCGATCTCGTGCTACATAGTTGGAAAACTCTACGTAGTCGCTGGCTGAGATTGCTTCACATCTGAAACGTTGCAAAACTATTACCTATTTATACAGATATATACATATATATAGGGTGTTATTTAATAAGTGTCCGATATCTTACCGGACGATTCCTTAGTTATTTATAAGGTGAAAAGTTCATATAAGCATGGGTCCGCAAGCCCTTCATTTTTGAGATACAGGTTGTTACAGCAAGGAGGCGGACATTCCAACATTTATTGTGATTTTGATTTAGTTTCATATCTAGTGTTTCATTGTTTATTGTTGTTTAAAAATTACCGTTTGACATGTTTGTATGTTGATTAAAAAAAAAGTTTTTAAAATTGTTTCCCTTTTTGACAAACACATGCATCGATTAATTTAAATCAAAATATCTCAAAAACGGCTGCTTGTAGCGACTTTTGACAAGCATACCATTTTCTCGAAGAAATGATAGGGAATCGATTTTTCTTCTAGAAAATGTGATACATACATGCACGAAAAGTTATGACTCCCCAAAATAGAGAAAGACCTGTTGGTGGCGCCCCCTACAACTAAAAGCCAAACTAAGATCAAATTCGAATTTCTTATATTAAAAAATCCCTACATACCAATTCTCGTCCAAATATAGATATTATTTCAAAAATTATTTACGAAAAACAAAAATAAAAATAAATATTTAACACCCTGTATCTCAAAAATGAAGGGCTTGCGGACCCATGCTCATATAAACTTTTTACCTTAGAAATAACAAAGAAATCGTCCTGCAAAATGTCGGACACTTATTAAATAACACCCTGGATACAGGGTGTCCTTGAAAGGACTTTACAATGCTTAACTACAAATTCCTTAACCAAAAATAAAGCGATCTTGGCAAAATCGCCTATATGCAATGTTGCTTCCTTCTGTCGCTACAGGGTGCTAAAGTTCTCAAATTAATATTGTTTTTTCGGAACAATTTCTAAACGCTTTTATCGATTTTCACTAATTTTGGAACTAATAATTACTACTATTATTGTCATGTTTTGAAGTTAACGTGATCTTCTTTTAATGCCTGAAAATTTAGAAATTGCACGTGATTCGTAAATAAAAGCTTGTATTGTTGTTACCTCCTGTACAGATAACTCAATTGTTTCTCTGACACTAGCTGGCTTCATTTTAAAACTTTTTGTCTCTTATAAACTTTTCGCCAGGTATACAGTTTCTCTTCCAAAAAATTATTTACGATACCTTGTAATTCATCATTGTTGTTTATTCGTAACGAAAAAACATAAAGAAAGTCTTAATTCCAATTACTTCCAATTAGTTTAATTCTTATAACAAACGTTCAAAATGCTCACCGTGTTCCTGAATGCATTAATCAATCCTTTTTAAAAAATTAAACTGTATTTTGGTCATCGTGTCGGTCGTTGAAGCGGGAGATCTTGCTGGCCAATTAACGGGTGCATCATTGCCTCTTCCGATCCATCTGTTAGAATATGTTTAATTTAAAAATCTTCGAACATTGATAGTAAAGTGAGGTGGCGCTCCGTCGTACATAAACCATATTTCGTTACGAAGTCCTAATGAAAGATCATTCCATAAATCGGGTAAAGTGTTTTGCAAGAAGTGTAGATAGTTATCCCCATTTAACTAATATGGCATTGCAACTGGTCCAACAATAAAATTGTCAATCATGCCTGCCCAAAAATTAGTTCTAAATTCATGCTGGAAATGTTTCACCCTGGTGGCATGAGGATTCTCATCGCTATACATATGTTCATTATGTACATTTCTAGTTCTTGATCTCGTGAACGCAGCTTCGTACGTAAAAAAAAAATTCTTATGAAAGCTTGCATTTGGTATTCTCATTGTTTCGAAAACGGTAAAACGTCAGCCGACTATCAGAAACCATTGGCAATAGATTTTGCACCTTTGCACATGATACGGATGGAGTAACTGCTCTCAGGATCGAACCGTGAGGACAAACAACGAAGCAGATTTTCTGTCTGGAGCTCTAGTGTGGTTCACCGATGGATCCAAGTCTGAAGAAGGCACAGGGGCTGGGATACACGGATTAAGACCAAGAAAAGATTTGTTCTTTCCCTTGGGAAAACTCCCAATAGTATTCAAGGCAGAAACCTATGCCATACTACAACGCGAATGGGAAAACAATAGATAAGCCTACCAAAATAGACGAATCTATATATGCTTGGACAGTCAATTGGTCCTCAAGGCTCTCACGAGTCATAGGGTAACATCAAGGCTAGTCTGGGAATGCAAGAATGAACTGAGAACGCTGGCGGACAGATATACTGTTAAACTATTCTGGGTACCGGGTCACAGAGGCATTTTTGGCAACGAAAGAGCAGACAAGCTCGCGAGGCAAGCATCAGCTGCACCATACATTGGTCCTGAACCAGCCCTAGGAGTGCCTGAATGCACAGCACGAGAACCAATTAAGCGATGGACCAAAAATGAAAAACAAAGTCTACTGGAACGGCAGACAGGGACTCAATTATAGCAAGAGAGTTATGGGAAGCATCAGTCCTAAATTCCCAAAAGAGTTGCTTAGCCTTAGCAGGGATCAACTAAGAACAACAACGGGACTCCTAACAGGACATATGGCTGTCAAGGCTCACCTGAACAAAATAAAGATATACAATGGAGATCTTAGCTGCAGGCTTTGCGGCAAGGATACGGAAACTGTCTATCATGTTGTCTGTCAGTGCGAATCCTTGGATCGCAGACGCTATGGCATATTAGGGAGAGTAAAACTGGAACTGAATGGAATAACCACTAAATCAGCAGTTCACGTATATAAACTGATACACGGAGCCAAGGTAACCGAGTGGATACAATAAAACGAAGGTTTGCACAATGGGCCCACCTAGGGCCGCAGTGCTCCGGCTAAGGACGGGCCTAAGGAAAAAAAAAGTGCTCTCGTAGAATGTTATTAATGGTATTTTTGAAAACCGCCAATTCGAACCCCAAGCATCTACAGCTTAATCTGGGATCATTTTCAATTCTACTTAAAACTACGTCTTCGAGCCCCGGAGTCTTAATTCTACATTGGCGTCTTCGATTAACATTATTTCCATTAAAACTACCAGTTTCCTCAAGTTACTTCTCAATATTCGTGAAAACTTGATCTTTCGGAATTCTGCGGTCTGGATTTTTGTCACGGTAGACTCTGACACTCATACGTCCATTTCTCTCATATAATCGATATACTAGAAGCATGCCAAACTTCTTTGCGACAGAATGATATTCCTTTTCAGAGGATCAAAAATTATTTAATTTACAATAAACTCAACTCCGCTCAACACCAACAACAAGTAAACACTATCGGTATGTCAAATTTATTTTTCTGTTGCCTAGTAATCAAACAGAAAACAATTTTTGTATCATTGTCTAGAATAGCAGCAATGATAAGGTATCGTAAATAATTTTTTGAAAGAGAAAAATGCCTGGTGAAAATTTTACAAGTGACAAAAAGTTTCAACATAGAGTTAGCTAGTGTCAAGGAAACAATTAATTGAAGTCATTTGTACAGGGGGTAAGAAAAATACAAACTTTTATTTACGAATCACGCGCCATTTTTAAATTTACAGTTATTAAAAAAGATCGCGTTTACGTCAAGACAAGCCAATAATAGTAGTAATTCTTAGTCCTAAAATTAGTGAAAATCGATAAAGGTGTTAACAAATTATTTCGAAAAAAACGATTTTATTTTGAGAACTATTGCACTCTGTAGAGGCAAAAATTTTGTTTAATTGCTTTTCAAATAAATAATACAACAGGCATAAAATAAAAATTAGCGAGCATTTCAATTCTCTGGAATAAAAGTAATTTTGAACTAAAGTGGTTTAAAAACCATAAGTTCAAATCAATATAATTTATAGTGTGTCTAAGAGCCTGAATCAGTTTAGTACTTTAAACAAAAACAATCTTGTTAGTTTAGGTGCAAAAATGATGGTTTATTTAATAAAACCAAATAAACAGTACCCTCTAGGTACTAGTTTAATTGATGTATCTACATATCTCAGACATTTGTTTAAATCTCTTTAAGTCGTAGAATTAACTAAACAATACCAATATATTAAATGCCCTTTTTTTAGCAGCGAAAGTTAAGTTTATTATTTCTGGTGCAATTTTCCTTGAATTCTTTCCGGGAAATGGTCGCACATGGTGCAACACTAATGTATCTACTGATCACTGCTGTCGTAATTTATGGCAATAATGGATTTTAAATGCCTTTAAATTAAGCAACAGCCCGGCATCCCGCTGAATTTTCCAAACTTTCGATCGCGAAATATGGCATTACGTCGCAACTACGAACTCTAAACAAACTTCCAGCCATTTCCTACTTAAACTTGAAATACCAAGCTTTTGGCATTTTTTGTGGAAAATCTATTAGAGAAGGTTTTAAGTGGTCCCCAGCTGGTGGCTTTTGTACCTGCCAGTTTTAAGATGTTAGTTTCATGTGAAATTTATGGGCTCATTCAAATTCGGAATGTGATAATTGGATTTTATTTACGTGTAATACATTTTACATTCAATCCTAGCAAATATTTTATTCACTCTGTAGAAATAACGGCTAAAGATGAAAAAGTTAAACTCGGCATCAATATATAACTTTTCAGCAAAAGTACTACTTAGCTGCCTTTTGTGTTTTCTATAAAAACTATAAAAAATTCAGGGTGGAAACAGGTTCCAGTTCGTGAATACAGTAATAGAGGCTGCTGCCCCATGATATAAAGCTGACTATGTCCGGGCCAGATCAGATCCCTCAAATTACTGGACGAAGACAGCATCACACACTTAACCACCTTTTTCAATGAAATCTACAACACTGGGCAGATACTTGAAGACTGGTTGGAATCCCTTTTCATTACGATTCCGAAAAAGAGAAGACCTTGCAGGTGTGGTGTATTTAGATTAATAGCCTGGATCACACACACTTTCAATGAGGATGTGCTTAAAATGATTGACATAGAACGGGAGCTCGTGAATACGGTTAAACTAAGAAAGACTGAGTACTTTGGCATTATGGAGGTCCAAAATATCACTTGCTCTGACTAATAATACAGGGTAAGGTGGAGGGAAGGAGATGGATTGGTCGAAAGAAGCTATCCTTGCTACGTAATATCAGACATTGGACAGGTCTACAAGTGGAAGATCTTTTCAGAATAGCGGCAGACAGGGATAGATTTCACGGAATGGTAAGCATGATGATAGCCAAGGCCTGAACCCAGGCACGGCACTCAAAGAAGATGTCCGTGGGTTTAAAATTTATAAATATCTCTAGAAGAGAAGGTATAATTAAAATTATTATTATTCCAAAAAATATTTAATATATTTTTGAAATGCAAACGTAACTGCAGAGAGACATATTAAAAATTGGTTTATAAGAGCAGTTATTTAAATTTTCAAAACAAACAAATTTATTTTTGAGTTCATTTCAGCTTGCTAAGGTTTAAAAGTCAAACATTCATCAGCAAAAATAATATTCTATGAGTAAAACATGCCATTTTGCAACACATTCAAATAATATTGAGCAAAACTTTCATAATTATACCGGAATCTATTGCTGTATGTTTAAAACAAAGTCTGAAACTGTTTAAGGAGTTTGTAATTTTAGTATAGCGGTTTAATCAGTAAATGAGACAAGGAGAAAAATGAATACAATACGTTTCATATGTTTAAATTAATAACATTGAAGGTACAAACACATTAATAATAATATTATACAAAAGTCCTATTCCTTTTTAAAATATGCATAGGCGGAAAAGAAAAAGAAAAATATATGTTCCTGCCACATAACAAAAAGGTTGGCAGCTTGGAAAAATTATATATAAACTTAACAAGAAATTTTCGTAGGTAGCAAGAAAAAACTCAATTTTATCAGCGGTAATCCCTTTAAAGAAACAGTGAGTAAATTTTCGTTATAAAACACAAAAGCGAGGAAAAGTATACAGGTTAAATTGGTTTATGTATTAAATCGTCTCAAGCTTGAATACGCTTTTAAAGTTTACGGTTAGGATGCAAATCCCATCACAAAATAATAAAATTCATACACACGTACTGCTTGAGAAGTGAGCAAAAGACTTTTATAGCAGCTCCGATTGAACATAGTTACCCAAATTGCCAAAATTTCTCAAACATTTATTTTGGGTAAGTACTTCTGAAATATCCCCGAGGTCATTTGCCGACTTACCATTATAAGTTTGCTTAAGGAGAGACACGTACGGCATATACTGATAAATCGTAAATGCGCTAGGAATGTCAACACCGTTTAATGCTATAAATTCTCTAAACAAAAGGAGTAATATTTGGGAAAAAAATTCTCTACACTTTTTGGGTGCTCAGATATAATCAATGCCAATGACACCAAATGACGAACGAAAGAGCTGAATCTGAAGCGACAACATTTTTTCGCCTTTTTCTCGAAATTTCCGTAAGTTGATTTTATCCGTTTTGCAGTTATTATATAAAAAACTAATTAGCAGTAAATATTTTTTTGAACTTGTCTTGTTTGCACTTATGTTTCCTGTTAATAAATAAATAAAATTTAAAAAACACATTGTTATTTACTGTGGGCTACTAAGGCAGAATCCGATAAGTCAAAAAATTCGATTCTTGGTTTTTATTTCCAATACATACATTCAGTGACGAAGAATATGATGGCAAACCCCGATTTGGTTCTGAAGCTCCTGTAAAATGTAGAATAATAAAATAAGATTCTGATATGTTCTTTACATTGCAATTGGTCGATGACAAAACCCAACATGTTAGAAATATCGGGTTCTGGCGTCTCAGCGCACTAGCCATACTATTGTAAATCCCGATATGTTTTGAACTATCGGATTATGGTACAGTTTCAACCCGTCAAAATTACCATTACCGGTCGTTATAATATTCTATTGCAGTGTGAATATCTGCACTAATTGCACGTGGTTCCTTTACCGAATTTGCTTTTGGTGTTTTGCGACTCTCACATCTATGTAAAATAATAACGAGTGATTATTAATTATTTTGCTCAAGGGAGGCCATGCATTTTAAAAGCATCATGGTCGTACTGCGTAGATAAGATGACATGATTGTTTTATGACATTTACGTCTTATTTGAATTTGTGTATTTGTAAAGTTTAAAAATTGGAGAAATTTTGTAATTTTTGCAGTTATTTGAAGGTAGGTTACTATTGCTTTAACTAATATTTCTCCGGGGAGTCGTCTTTTGACTATTATAAAGTGCTATTTGCAGGATATGATTTAATTTTTTATTTTTTTTTTATTTTTCAGCGTATCAAGTTTTGGTGAAGCTTTGTTGCCGGATTGAAAGTTCTACAGTAAAAATGTTTAGTGAAGCACAAAAAATTTTTATTGTTGAAAGTTGTTTTAGAAATGGAAATAGGCGGTGTGTGGAATTACTCTATGCATGACTGCTTTGATGAATTTCGAACCGAGTTTCCTGATGTTGCGGTGACCTTTCATAATTTTCGTACTGGGTCACAATACCTAATTGATACATTTCGTCAGACTGGTTCTGTTCAACATAAAAAAGGGTCTGGAAGACCATCGAAACGATCGAATGAGGTTATTGAAGAAGCGCGACAAATTATGAAAAATAATCCTTCAACTTCTATTAGGCATTTATCTCAACAAATTCAGCAAACGGATTTATGCTACAGTACATGCCAAACACTTTTAAAAAAGGATCTGCATCTATACCCTTATCGTGTTACGGCTATTCATGAACTCCTTCCCAATGATGTTCCCCAAAGACTTAATTTTTGTGAATGGGTTTTAAACAATTTTCAAGAAGAAAATAGTGGTGCTTTTGAAAAAACATTTTTTAAAGATGAGGCTTATTTTTATTTATCAGGCTATGTTAATTCACAAAATATGCGAATGTGGAATACGCAAAATCCGCATGTTTTTGTAGAAAGACCTCTTCATCCTCAAAAAGTTGGTGTGTGGGCAGCAATTAGTTCTAGAAGAATAGTAGGCCCAATTTACTTTGATGGCACAATTACAGCTGAGAGATATCGGATCGAAATTCTGACAACATTTATTAATGAGCTTCACGATGATGAATTGCGGGAAGGTTACTTCCAACAAGATGGCGCTACACCTCATGTAACCAGAGAAAATTTAAATTTTTTAAGTGAATTTTTTGAAAACAGAGTTATAAGCCGAAATACGCAACAAATATGTCGTTCCTGCAATTTAACACCCTGCGATTTCTTCTTGTGGCCTTTTATAAAAAACTCCATTAATCGAACACCAATTGAGGATATAAATGATCTTAAACGAAGGATTTCAGAAAAAATTGCCGAAATTAATAATTCTCCAAACGTATTGGTTAATGTGTCTCTGAGGGTAAAAAGAAACATCAGAAGGTGTCTAGAAGTAGGAGGCGGCCATATAAAGTTGGCTTTCAAAGTAAGATAGCTCAGGATTTTATATTACATACCGTCAAAAAACATTATTTTAGGTTTTCAACGTGACAACGCTGCTTTCTTGCAAATTCGCCCTATGATTTAATCTACGCGCTACTGCTACACTATGTATACTGGGTCACAGCCGCCCTTGAGCAAAATAATTAATAATCACTCGTTATATGAAAGTAAAAGGTCGCGGAAAAACATATATTAAGCACAATCGACAAACCACTACAAATTATTCTTCAAAATTAAATACAAATTACGAAAAAATATTCAAGAATATGTTCCAATCAGTTTATGGCCTTACGACGTTCAAAAGCAAGAGCATGTTAGTTGTGTGGATCAGCAGTTTCTGTTGCCGGGACAAACGAACGTTGAATGTGATGTAGATCATGTCCGCATTGACAGATTAATAAAAACTACTAAAATACCCATCATGGTGCCACAAAATTAGTTGTCATTCGTCTGAATTGTAAGAGGTAAGCTTAGAGAGATAGCCTGACATTAAATGGATCAGGTATGATAAAACCTTCGGACTAATCTAAATCAAAACTTTTTTATATAAATATTGTATACCACGAAAGATGTTATGTGATGCCTGATAATAAGTCCATAGGTCCATACTAGTTACCTTCATTAACGAAACGTTCCCTATAGTGATAACACTGATAACCAACGAAAATGGGGCGCTAAGTATGATTAATTTATGCAGCTGGTTGAGGAAGCAAAATATCTTATGGTCATTCTGGACCCTATAGACTTACTTGGAATAGCCACATGGAAAATATTATCCGCAAATCTGAAATTACTCTTGCAGTAACAAGGAGAATGTGTGGAAAGAAATGGGGTTTATAGCCAAAGATGGTGCACTGGACTTGAATAACTTACGCATCCGTGATCTGGTGGCTAAAAGTTCTGCAGAAGACCTCTATAGTGAAGCTGAAAAGTCTTTAGAGACTGGTCTGCTTAGGTATAGCAGGGGTAATGAATGAAGCGATGGAGCGCCTTCTTGACCTCCCTCCCCAGTAGCACAACAATATTGGTAAAATATTATATTAACATATTGGCCCAACGATGGAAACGTCAGATTTTTTTTTAATGGCCCAATGTATATTTTCTATATGAATCCGATATTGAAGATAAATATTGTCCCAATATTACGATTCAATAAATGCGTAATGTTTATTTTAAATATTGTGCCAATATTTGTTGTTCAGATTGTCGCAATATATACTTTATATATAGCACCAATATACTTTTTTAACATATATATATTATATATAAAATATAAATATATAATGTAAATCTATATTGGGCCGTTATAAGAGAATCTGACATTTCCAACGTTTGACCAGTATGTAAGCACAATATTCGATATGCAAACATATTGATTTGCTACTAAGGTCAGATATTGGTATAAAAAATTAAAGACAAAATTGTTTGGTAAGAATTTTTTAAATTATTTTACAATATAATTTGTACAGAAAATAAAACTAAAAAACTTTAACTCTACAAATAAACGAAAATAAAAATAAAAAAATATCAAACGTGGGCTGTATATAATATTTCGTAAATAATAAAAGGTTTAAGGATGAGTCGGTCTATTTTTCCGTCTGCCTTCTCTGTCCCCGGCACCCGCCAAATATGCTGAAATTGACCTCTCAATTTCCTTATCGGAGGCACTGTTGAATCGTTTTCGGATAGCTGCTAAAAATCGCGCACACGTATGTAGTCAAATTTATATGGTAATTATACAGGGTGTCACGAAAAATTCTACCAAATTCTTTGGGCTAAAATATGTTAATTCACAAATACAAAAGAATAATGTCTAAACTTGCGATGATGCCACGGCGAAGCTATAATCAAACATCGGCAAATCATATTTGACCAATATTGGTCCAATCCGTCTATTCCGAAATTCAAGACCTATCAACAAATACTATATGTTTATGTTTAAAAAGTTAAGATTAATTTTGGAAATATTTATTTAAATGTACCCATTATAAGTGTAGGTGGATCAACCTTTACCCTTCACTTTAGAATTAGATATTAAAATGGTTAAAAACACCAGAAATGATTTGCTAATGTATTAGAGGTTAACGTCAACAAACTGCTGCATGAATATGAATATATATGAATATCACACAATAATTAATAAAACAACTGAAATACTACAGTTACTTACCACTTCTTTTTGCTTTTCTGTATACACACTTGCAATTCGAGCTGCACTTATTTTCACTAATATTCATAGGCAACAAAAAACAATTTAACAAAAAGCGCAAGACGCTTGTCGTGATGAGACCGGGCGGCTCGAGCGATTCAAAATGTCTGCCAAGTTGAAGGTGCGCTGCCGCCTTTAAGGATACAATTTCAATAATAAATAATGCATTAAGCACCAATTTTTATTTTGATTTCAAATCTGCTTTTCGGATGACGGAGTATTTTTTATGAATATTGGGATAATATTGGATAAATATCATATATAGATAGTAGTAATGCTATGTATGTTTCAGCTCAAAATCTCATAAGAAATAACATGGAGCTGAAATCTGCAGTTTTATCACCATTTTAGGGCGTGGCACTTTTCCTGGAAGCCACCATCCTCTATTAACCTAAGTGGAACCCAGCTACTATCGCCACCTAGTGAGTGACGTCATAACTGTTCGATGCCGGTAATATAGGGCCCTATTGGCCTGTGTGGAACCCTCCACTGCAGTCACCTAACCCCCCACACATTATTCTAACCTAACTTTTGTCCCAACGGAACCCAGATCACGTGTTACCCCGATTATATAGTAATATCATTGTAGGGGTGCCACCTAACGGGAAGAGATGTACGTACCAGTAATCTTGAGACCTGTAGCGCCACCTGCTTTTCATATAAGGCATCTTGTTTACCGCGATGGTAGGTATGACGTTGTAAATCAGTTAAAATATTTTAAAATATAATAATACCATAAAAAAGTTTTTGTCCTCGGTGGGATTTGAACCATAATCCTCTGGGGCCGAACCTCAAAGCCTTGCAAAATACGCTACGAGAGCATATAGATTAAAAGAGTTGATCAATGTTGATAAGCTAAAAATATGGGGAACCTGTCAATTATAACGTATAGGTGGAACAAAGGATCCAAGTGTGGAGACGATGGGCAAATGGCGGCAGCCATAGTTGTTTTTGTCTGCATAATATTGCTACATCTGTTGCAGTATGCATGCGCCATAACATGTCATCAATGAACATTGTTAGAGACCGCGTGGCATGTAATTAGACAACCGGGGATCTAGTATGTCCTTTTGGCAAACGGCATTTTCAGACGCCATCTATAATTACGTTCGCGCACACCCCCGCCATCTGGATACTACCTGAACTTATGCAACCTGAAGCCCCTATCAGCAAATATTGCCTTCACCAATTTATTAACAAACCTAAGTGTGGCGATGATGACAAAATGGCGGTAAACCTAGCTTTTATAATGCCTTCACCATTTTATCGACAAACCAGTACTAATGGCGTTGCCAAACCAATATTTCCCCTTATTCAACATAAAAATTGTCGAAACGGCAACACCGCCGTTCCAATACTGAAAATTTAAGAAAATACGCTTAGGCCATCTTGCAATAGCCGTCCGCAACAGTACCAGTCATGAGTGTATAATTAAATAAAAATCAATCAATTTTAAAACTTTTTATTCACAACATAACAATATCACTTACTACCACCCTGGTATATTACATTAAAGGAATAAAAAAATCGGCGTAAATAAAAATTTTAAAACTTTTTATTCACAACATAACAATATCACTTACTACCACCCTGGTATATTACATTAAAGGAATAAAAAAATCGGTGTAAATAAAAAGACATATCTGTAATCATTTAACAACGTTTTATGCCAGAAATATATGCAGTTTTCAAGTCAAATGCACTATTATGGTAATATATAAAGGTCATATCGGAGAAAATAAGACAAGTATCTTGCATTAAAAATAATACCTGAACGAAATAAAAATTAGGCACAAGACACTTATCGCCAATCTTGTATATAGGTACAATATATTATAAGTTCAAAATTTAGCGACAAATATTTACAGTTAAAACTAAGGATTAAAAACATTTAGCGTGCAGAATAGACATATCTACATACAATTAAAAAACTAGGACTAGAAACATTTATATTAGGAACATTTACCGTGCAAGAATAGGCATATCTACATACAATTAAAAAACTAGGACTAGCA
Source organism: Polydrusus tereticollis (assembly GCA_963920685.1). Lineage (NCBI taxonomy): Eukaryota > Metazoa > Arthropoda > Insecta > Coleoptera > Curculionidae > Polydrusus > Polydrusus tereticollis. The sequence continues at coordinate 94,372,383 of OY987329.1, forward strand.
ACATTTATATTAGGAACATTACCGCACAAGAAGGCATATCTATATACAAACTTAAAAACTAACAAAAAAATGAATGGAAAAAGACATTGGCGGGTATGGGCATTTGAACAGAGTAGGAGTAATGTGCAATATTCGCTTATAGATAGAATTATCCTTAACTTATACATACAACTTGAAACGAGGGCAAGAGCAAAAATACCTGAAAAACACTACACTTACCAGAGGGCACTCGGTTTAAACAGGGACACGACGTGAACGTGGCCCATATTGTCCCCATTCGATTTTTATGGAAAAACGAATTTTCAAAGCAAAACCATTTGTGGCATAATTTTTTTCGTTATCTGATTTGAAATCAGAAAACAGTTCTATATATAACATAATATACGGCTCTTTTTTAAGTTATACAGGGAGAATTTTTGCCTTCTTTTACTGTATAACCAATATGGGCTCTTTTTAAAGTTATACAGGGGGAATTTTGGCCTTCTTTTTACTGTACAACCAATATGGGCTCTTTTGAAAGTTATACAGGTTAGGATATAATATGTGTGCGTTAGTATTTTGGCCTTCTTTTTACTCTACAACCAATATGGGCTCTTTTGAAAGTTATACAGGTTAGGATATAATATGTGTGCGTTAGTATTTTGGCCTTCTTTTTACTGTACAACCAATATGGGCTCTTTTGAAAGTTATACAGGTTAGGATATAATATATGTGCGTTAGTAGATTATTCTAGTAATAAAAATAATTTTAATGTTAATAATAATATGAGTGCTAATGTTATAATAATATGAATAATTATAATACTAATAATGAACAACTGAACAGACCCTGATCAACTGAACAGACCCTGATCAACTAAACAGACCCTGATCGACTGAACAGACCCTGATCAACTGAACAGACCCTGATCAACTGAACAGACCCTGTTGAACTGAACAGACCCTGTTGAACTGAACAGACCCTGTTGAACTGAACAGACCCTGTTGAACTGAACAGACCCTGTTGAACTGAACAGACCCTGTTGAACTTAGTCATCCACATGCATAAGTGAATAATGCCCCCATGGTAATGTGCCGAGTGAAGATTTCGATATTTGCCGCTTATCATCATAAGGGCTGAGACCGATTTTAGTTTGTTTTATAGTATGTAGCTCATGTTTTTGGGACCTAATTAGGCGCTGTGAAATAGGCTTTTCCAACCAAGTTTCAAGGCAGGTGACGTAATCTTCAAATGTAATTTTATTTTTAATAACAGACCTTTTAATGCCCTTTATCTTTTTGGTGACGCCCAAGTTAGATAAAACCTTATCAATTTCCGCCCGCTCTTTGTTTAAATTCTCTAGTTTTACCCGTTCTTGCTCAATCTCGTCTGGAGTATAAAGCAGTTTAATAGCATACATTTTAGACCTAAGGCCAACAAAATGGGTCATAATGCGGCCATTGTTCTCATCTTTCATCATTCCCAGCACCTTTTTGTTCACTTGTGGAATCGCATAAACGTTATCACGGGCATAATCTGAGGTATCAAAATAATCGTTACAGTCTCGTCTCATTATCTGATACACATCATGGTTTTTAATTTCGTAAATAAGGCTATCAGTATCTGTATACAATACACTACAAGCGTCAAAACGTTGAACCATGTACTCGTAGTGAAAACCATAAATCGTAGTCTTTGCCAAATCAAGAATACACATGCCGACATAAATCGGCTTATTAAAATAAATTTGTGTTTTTGCAAGCTCGACAATTACTAAATTTTCGGAAACAATTGTGCTGCTTTTAAATTCTGGCCGGGATATTAAGGCTTCGGCACCATAGCGGCCATCCCATTTTGTTATAAGTTTAACGTCAGAGTGGTTCCGGATATTCTCCATTGTCTTACCAAATACGGCATTGTTCATAAGTTTAAAAAAATTATTTTCAAACTCATTCTTGGCATTTTGGCGCAGCCCCGTGTTGAGGTCGATATATGATTTTAGCCAAGGAGATTGTTTAAAGGTTAATATTCGGTGTATTTTACCCAATTTTGCACCCAAAGTTAGAGCTTGCTTTAAGTTTCTATAGTGTATTACGTATTCTGTTTTATTGTGTAGCGTAGCCAAAAGTTTCTCATTCTTTGCCCCAGGCGGTTTTTCATGGTCAGGGCATAATGGAAAATCGGAAAACTTATCATGCAAATTTTCAGGTATTTCCAGGTCCACTTCCAAAATAAACCCTTCGGCAGATTTATCTGAAATTTCACTAATGTTTAAGTGAGATATCTCGTTTTCTGAAAGCCATCTAAAGCCGCCATATGGTAGATATTGCGACATTGCCCAGCCGTATTGATTATTGACATCAAAGTACATGAGATAGGAGTCTTCTTTAGTTGGATCATAATTTGGCATGTACTTGTTGTTGGCTTCTGCATACCTCTTTGAACACTGACTTAGCCCCCCGCGAACTCCCTTTTCTATGAATGTTAGCATCTCTAAATCAGTAAGCAGCTCAAGTTTTATCATATCTTCTCGATGAATAAAATTAAGAGGGATAAACATTGCCACGCATAACCAGGTAGGGTATACGACCATGCAGGATCAAGGCCATATGTCCTATGCGATATATCCCTAAATGCTTCAAATACATCCGTTAAAAGCATTACATCCGTTTTAAGATATAAGTCTGAGTAATCTTGCATGGTACGGCAATTAAAAGTTTGCCAAACTTTCTGCGCATTTAAATATTGCGCGTCACTTATAGCTACATCTTCTAAGCTGTTATAAAACGCCTCTTTAGGAGGGAGTTCGGTCTCATTCAATCTTTCCCAAGCGTTCATATAATCATAAGGGAAAACACACTTTCGGGTAAGTAAGTTCAGTTCTTCCCCCAGGTATTCAAACTCCGCTTTTAGGTTAGGATATTCACATAAGTATGATGCAAGCTTATCCAGACCGCTAGCAAGAAAGCGAAAACTATCTATAAATCGAAAATGAACAGTACTATCCATTATATGCTTCGTAAATGAGATGTAATTTTCTTTATTTACAGGTAATATATCAATCTTTCCCTCTATTTCAGATAGCGCCCGTATTATCATGTGCCCATCATAGCAACTCAAGTTATGGAATAAGACAGGTATGGTGTGCGAATCCTGGTACTGTAGATTGCAGTGCTCATGTGCAGCGTTTCGATACTTTCCGGTGAAGTGTGAGTGATCTCTAACACGCTTATCGTCTTCCGTAAATGGCTTCTCACATATATGGCAGTGAGTAGCGGCCAAAAAACTTTGTTGTTGGGCAGGCGTAAGCGGTTCCATGGGCAAATCACATAAAAAGACCGTCTCGACGTCTTCAGCAAATTGTTGAAGCTCGCGCATGAACCACTGCATACAGTCTTGGCCTGTGTAACTTTTATAAAATGATAGAGAATCGTCATAATTACATTTTACATAATAACCGACGCTATAAGGGACATGCTCTTGTTCCTTTTGAGTGTTTTTTTCTATATCATCGACTACAGGTATATTAGCAAGCTTTCCGAGTCTGCGAATATAACAAACGGGGCTTTTTCCTTATGTTTAAAATTATTAAATTCCAAAATATTATTGCCTTCTACAGGCATCCGAGGTATTGCTAGGGTCTTGTTTTTAGAGCATTCGGACGTGTGCTTATCTAGCGTTATCTGCGTGTGAAAATAATGAAGGCAGCGATCACAAAAAAATTTTCGCCGTGTATTAAGACTCAATTGCCTTGATAGTAAGCGTGAAAGGTCTTTAATCCAAACAAAATGGTATTTTATAGGGCTTAAATCAATATCATCATCTGAGGAAAAGTAGCTGTCTTGTAAAAGTAGTAAGTTTATATGGGTAGGATGCTTATTTTCAGGTATATAATATGGCACAACCAGATAATTTTTTCCAATTTTTTGCAGTCGATATACGTTAACGGAAATTAGGTTTTGCTTTTCAAACTTTGAAATTTGATTAATTGTCATGGGGAACGTAATACCTTCCAAGTTTAGAACTGACTGAGGGTTTGGATAGGACGATGTTCGGTCAGAATTCTTGAACGCGGGATATAAAGCGGAAACGATGGACCACGCAAAGCACATTTCATCGCTGTTTTTTACATTGATGCATGCCCTTCTTTTAGCTATTTGTTTTGGAAGTTCGGTGTAAGTTCCGACCCGAAGAGGATTATAATGATTAATAGATACCATTAAATGCATAATTTTGCGTAGTGCCCACCCAGAATTTCTTTCCTGGAACGTGTCTAATTCAACTAAAATAGGGTTCTTAACATGATCGGTAAACCACTCATTTAAGTTTGTGTTACCTAAAATAGGGGCATTCGGAGTAGTAATGTACTTTGTATCCTTTAAAATTTCGTCTGCTTTACTAATTTCAAAATCCCCACAAAGAGTGGTGTTAACTTTGAGGGCAGTAGTTTTTTTTAGTGCGTTTTGAATTCGCCGCTTAAAAATTGCCAAACAGTCCTCTAAAAATGATCGTACATCAGTATGACGTTTGTTAATAATAACACCCGTCCTGATTCTCGATTGGAATGCCGAATGTAAATCTTCCCACTTTACTCTACAAGAAGCTGTTTCTGCACGACGTGTCCCACTACCCCCGCCCACTTTACGGTCCTTTAGTAATGACTGAAACCCCTTAATTTGGGCTAAACACGCTATTATATGAGACTTTTCAGCCACAGACTCAGCGCGTTTCAGGACATTATTCAAGTTCCAAAGAGCGCGAGTACAGTCCCGCAATATCTTACCACAGGTAATCGTTGTTAAGTTAGGGGTATCCATCTGGACCCTAATTAACTCGACGTACTCACTTGGGAACGGCATTTTTTTTACTCTGTAACAAAATAAATATGGCTCAAAATACGTCTGCTTTCTCTAACGTACAAAGACAGAATGGGCTCTGGAGCTCCTGCGTCCTGCCTATAATGCACCCCTATTTATAACCTCGGTTGGGGTGCGTTCAGAAAAGTAGCATGCCTTTGAAAAAATAAGGTGCGTTCAGAATTAATATTCGAGGTTTAGTATGCAGTAGATGTACATACAACAAGCAGTTTTACGCGTTATTATTTTTAAAATATATTACTTGCCGAAAACATTAATATTTTACTGGCTGAAAGTGAAACCTGCGATAAGTTTAATCGCCGTAAAAATGTTTACCAAAAACAGACTCTAAAAATTTTATTCCCTCCACGTCACAACCCTCCCAAACTACTATATTATTATATTATTATTATTATTATTATTATTATTTACCGCTAAAGGTTTTGCTGCACCCAACGAGTCCGTTAAAAGGCTGCAGCTAGGATAATGGATTCATTGCATAGTCGACAGCGTGGTGTTAAACATGGTAGAAACATTAAACATTATTCTCGACAATGTTGAAAGAGTATTTATACAGAACAAATATTACGCATCCTGTCTACCGGCTACCTTAATAGTTTGGGAGCTTGCTAAAAAATATAATATCAATGTTGAACCGAAATGTGGACAACTCTTGTATGATGAAATGGGAAGCAACATTCATTTTTGGAACGTGTTTAAAGAAAAACCTTATGATCCTACCCTTAAAGTGATGAAACATATGATGCCTTCTATCGACGTTAGCAAGTTCCAATATAAAGAATATAAATTGGGTGCAGACCTGGATTCAATAGAAATGTTAAATATTTTCAATCGGTTCCTAGAAACAAAATCAACTCACTTTTATTTTTCAAAAGCTCCAGACAAACTTAAAACGATTAGGAACATTATTCATAGAAGTGTATCTAGATGTATTTAATAAAGATTATGCGTATTTACAATCGTATTAATATTATTACATACGTATCATTTTTTACCTAAAAGAAACAGTGTTTTACTAGAAAATATATTAGGGCTTCTCAGAACTATACCCTGTTTATGGGTATACAGCGTCATCATTATGATTGACGTATCAGTGTTATATTAGTGTTTTTGTTTGTGTTCAGATGATCTGAAACAATATTATAGGTATATAAGACCTGTTTTGTTTTTTCAGTGTTGACGTTGTGATTGATATATAAGCGTTATATGTTTGTTTTGTTTCCGTTAAGACACTGTTTTGTTTCAGTTAAGATATTGTTATGTTAGTGTTGTGTTTTAGGTAGTGTTTAAACACCCGTTCCGTTGATGAGTACGTCATTCGAATGTCAGAGTTCTGCGAGATAAGATGGCGAACCGAAAAATTAAATTAGCGCTTTTGTCTTTACCGAACGGTCTAGATTTTGGTTTTAAAATGGTTGAAAATGGCTGCTTTATTGGGAATAAGCCCGTAGAATTTGAAAATAACACCCTAGTGATTGATAATGAGAAATATACTTTAACTGTAGGACTTCTGAATTTATTGACAAAAGAACGCCCTATGGGCTATTCCAATACAGAGCTGGATAAATATAAAGAAATCCTTCTTTTATCAAGCGCACACCGAAGGGGGTTTAATAGTAAAAATCACATAAATTCTAGCAGAAGCTGGAAGTATACAAACATTATTTCTAAGCTTTTTCCACCAAAAAGGACTTATTTAAAGAAAAGCAGAGTGAGCATGATAAAGAAAAACCTTAAATTGAACAGTACTATTCCTCCTACTTTGAATGATTTAGAACTTGATTACGATAATGATGTTAACAAGCTAGTGGAAATGTTTAAACAGTTAGAGAGCGACAATTTTAATCATAAAAACGACGATAAAATATGGTCTATATTACTAGAACTGGAAAAACTTGGTATAATCGAATTTTAAAAATAAATACACTACCCCTTATTTATGATCTCAGTATATATCTACCCCTCGAGCAGAATGGGTGTGTTAATTTACCTCATTTTATTTCTCACTGTTACTTCTACAGCTGTACAGACAACAGACGAAACAGCTGCCCGCCAATATTTAACAGACTATGGTTACTTGGAAGAAAATGCTACAGATAATGCCTTAGTGTCGATATCAGATGGGTTACGGGCATTTCAAGAAACTTATGGTCTCCCTGAAGATGGAACCTTAAATGACGAAACTATTGCTCTAATGCAAAGACCTCGCTGTGGCGTCAAAGATATTGCAGATTGGAGAAGAGGCTCTAACTACTTATGGAAAGATTTAAAGCTATCCTGGTCTATCTACCCTCCAAATTATTCAGTATATCCATATAGAGCAGTTGCTGAAAGGGCTTTTCAAGCATGGGAGGATGTTTCTAATTTCCGCTTTAAATATGATAGAAACATCCATAATATTACAATTTCGTTTGCCGACCAACGGCATAAAATGAAAAATGACCTCACCTGGTGTCCCTACAAATTAGATAAACCTACTTTAGCGCACGCATTTTTTCCAGATGGAAGTTTCAATGTAGAGATTCACATGCATTCAAAAGAGCCATGGAGTCTTTCCTCCAAAAATGGTGGGACAAATTTATTAAGCGTTTTAATACATGAGATTGGACATACTCTAGGTTTAGCCCACACAGCTGACGAGAGCGCGATCATGTACCCGTATTACAAAGCGGAAAATGTGAAAATAACTCAGGACGATATTTATGGTGTCGAGTACCTTTATGGGAAAAAATCTTTGGCCACAACAAAAATACCCACGTCACCGAATACAACCCCACAGACAAAAACCACGACAATACCTACAAAAGTTACAACCACTCCACAGATAAAAACCACAACTATACCAATAAAAGTTACAACCACCCCACAGACAAGAACCACAACTATACAGACAAAAGCTGCAACAACAATCCCCAGCGTACTCCCGACCCCTGACGCGCCCTCGGTACCCGATGTGGCACAGTTTCCGACTCTATGTGACTTGGACTCGAAAACAAATAAAGCTTATTTAATCGTTAAAAACAAATTATTTATTTTTTATGAGACATTTGTTTGGATGTTGAATTTAGAGACGAAGCAAATTTCTAATACCCCGTTTCTATTAACAGATTATTTTAAATTTTTGCCAAAAAATTTTAAGAAAATAACTGCTATATATGAACGTCCTAATGGAGACATTGTATTGTTTGTCGGTGATCTGATTTACTTTGTAGAATACGGTACGTTCGCGTTAATAAAAACGGAATCAATAGATAGTCTCGCTGCCACAAATGTCAAACCCAGAGTTCAAGCTGTCGTGAACACAAACAAGGGAAAAACCTATTTATTTTTCAATGATATTCTAGTATGGGGCATAAATGAGTGCATGTTTAGGCCAGACAATTATCATATAACGTCAGAATTATTTAACGGAATTCCCGCAAAGATAGACAGTGTATTTCGTTACACCGACGGCCGCCTTTATTTTATTCAAAACGACATGTTTTTTGAATATAATGAATTTACCATGAGCTTAATTCGCATCGGTAAAATGGATCTTTCATTTTTTGGTATATCTTGCCCTAATGTAGGCGTTTTGGCGCAGCTTAAAGATTTATTACATAAGATTGTATCTCGTAATATAAAATTTTAGTTATGTAAAAATAAATAAAATGTATATTATTATAAACCCAATAAAAATTTATTATTATTATTAGAGTCCTCGTTTTCTTTAATCAACCTATGCCAAACCCGTTTTCTTTAATCGGCCTATGTTCCAAGTCCTATACAAGTTGTAAAATAAATTACCTTCCCTATATCTTTTTCGATGCATACGGAGTGTTATGGTCGTTGTAATTTACTAGCTTGCTATCACTTGTTAAATTAACTTTTACGACACAGTGGCGTAGAACAGCTGTTTTAAAATTAATTATATTTGCAGGATTATTTGGTCTATGACCCTATTAAATAATGCCTTATTTAACTGCTAGTTTGATTGCACAGATATTGTGACGTACATACTCAAGTTACAAGAATTGAGTTATAATATTTAAAAAAGATATAAAAAACGATATAATATTAAATGTGTCTGATATTATACTGATAAAAACCCACTTGTAGATAAAATGTTAAAACAAACTATTATACAGGTATGAAAAAAAATTAAAAACAATTTTCATTTCTTTTAGGGCTGTTTTGAAAAACTAATACCCAAACTACTTGGTGCAAATGCCTATATAAAGTAGTTGTATTCTACATAATAACGAAGAAGGGTTCGTGAATTCGTAATAAAAACAATAGCTTATGTGGGTGCGTGTCTATATGAGACACATTTTAAAAAATGACTTAGGTATACTGATATCGTTTTAGGGAAATAAATGCCATAAATATGAATGGTTAATATTATAAAAAATTTTATTCAAAATAAAAAAGATTACCTTAACTTTCGAGCGTTTTAATACAGATTTTACATATAGGCAGACAATTTTGAGCATCACGCTATAAACGTATGCACTTTTCAAAGCAGATGTTTAAATTTCTTATAAACGAAATATTTAAGAAAAGTTATCTGTAGAAAACCCTTGCGATAATTTGTTTAGGCCCTCTGGTGTAAAAATTTTTTCGCATAAATGACAATTAAACATTTTAAAATTGTTCATATAAATTCAATTTCCCTAAAACTATAAAAAGACCTATTGTCGTCTTGTTAATGCGCTCTATCACAGGGATACAAACACTTTGAATAAAAATACCAAGTCAGTTTAAAAACCCCCCGACACCATAATAAAATTCAAAAACTTACCTGTTGCAAACTTATAACAGAAACAATTAAGTGCTCTCACCATTTCTGCACTATTTATAAGCCCTTCTAGGGTGACGCTACTATTAAAGAATTAATTTTTATGATGCATAAATATATGTCGATTGGAGTACGTACTAATTAATTCAAACACTAATATAATATCATCATATACAGGGTATTTTGAAAATGTAGATACTGGGCTTGTTTATTCTTTACACTGATTTTAAATACATATACGAGACTGGTGATAACTACTCTGTTGGGATATTTTAAACGGGGTTACTGGTAGATTAGACAGCTTAACGGGGTTTTGATCAGCCTAGCCGGGACTTGAGGGAAACGGAAAATAATTATTATATGTTCTCTTCCTAGATTAATTTTAAATATATCCCCCAAATACGTACAATCAGTTAAAATGTAGTTGGTCTTCAGCTACGCCATTGTACTAAAATATACCATTTAGGCCGAATGTTATGGCTGTTTTATAGATAAAATTTGTAATTTAAAGGCGTAATTTAACGGTTAAAAGTGTTTCATACCCCCTGTATACAGATCCCATTAGTAGTAATATATGCTTGCTTTTATTCGCCCACATTATGCATTAATTATTTATTAAAAGGATAATTACTTTCAACGCAAAATTGCATATGTAATAGGCCAACAATGTTGATAAAATTTGCATATAAAACCAATTCTACCTCGCGTTGTGACTCGATTTTATATGATCATTTTATCGAAAGATAATTAATTATGTATTCTGTTTTTATTGTACGATTCGGTAAACATATCCTTAAACATAATAAAATTCGAAAAATGTCGTATTTTCTCCGATATGACCTTTATATATTACCATAATAGTGCATTTGACTTGAAAACTGCATATATTTCTGGCATAAAACGTTGTTAAATGATTACAGATATGTCTTTTTATTTACACCGATTTTTTTATTCCTTTAATGTAATATACCAGGGTGGTAGTAAGTGATATTGTTATGTTGTGAATAAAAAGTTTTAAAATTTTTATTTACGCCGATTTTTTTATTCCTTTAATGTAATATACCAGGGTGGTAGTAAGTGATATTGTTATGTTGTGAATAAAAAGTTTTAAAATTGATTGATTTTTATTTAATTATACACTCATGACTGGTACTGTTGCGGACGGCTATTGCAAGATGGCCTAAGCGTATTTTCTTAAATTTTCAGTATTGGAACGGCGGTGTTGCCGTTTCGACAATTTTTATGTTGAATAAGGGGAAATATTGGTTTGGCAACGCCATTAGTACTGGTTTGTCGATAAAATGGTGAAGGCATTATAAAAGCTGGGTTTACCGCCATTTTGTCATCATCGCCACACTTAGGTTTGTTAATAAATTGGTGAAGGCAATATTTGCTGATAGGGGCTTCTGGTTGCATAAGTTCAGGTAGTATCCAGATGGCGGGGGTGTGCGCGAACGTAATTATAGATGGCGTCTGAAAATGCCGTTTGCCAAAAGGACATACTAGATCCCCGGTTGTCTAATTACATGCCACGCGGTCTCTAACAATGTTCATTGATGACATGTTATGGCGCATGCATACTGCAACAGATGTAGCAATATTATGCAGACAAAAACAACTATGGCTGCCGCCATTTGCCCATCGTCTCCGCACTTGGATCCTTTGTTCCACCTATACGTTATAATTGACAGGTTCCCCATATTTTTAGCTTATCAACATTGATCAACTCTTTTAATCTATATGCTCTCGTAGCGTATTTTGCAAGGCTTTGAGGTTCGGCCCCAGAGGATTATGGTTCAAATCCCACCGAGGACAAAAACTTTTTTATGGTATTATTATATTTTAAAATATTTTAACTGATTTACAACGTCATACCTACCATCGCGGTAAACAAGATGCCTTATATGAAAAGCAGGTGGCGCTACAGGTCTCAAGATTACTGGTACGTACATCTCTCCCCGTTAGGTGGCACCCCTACAATGATATTACTATATAATCGGGGTAACACGTGATCTGGGTTCCGTTGGGACAAAAGTTAGGTTAGAATAATGTGTGGGGGGTTAGGTGACTGCAGTGGAGGGTTCCACACAGGCCAATAGGGCCCTATATTACCGGCATCGAACAGTTATGACGTCACTCACTAGGTGGCGATAGTAGCTGGGTTCCACTTAGGTTAATAGAGGATGGTGGCTTCCAGGAAAAGTGCCACGCCCTAAAATGGTGATAAAACTGCAGATTTCAGCTCCATGTTATTTCTTATGAGATTTTGAGCTGAAACATACATAGCATTACTACTATAGATATAGAAAAAAGGTGCATTTCTTATATATAACCAATATTGGTTAAATATCACATGTAAATATAAATAAAAGTTTACTGACAAATATGTTTCACTAATATTGGATCAATATTGGACAAAACATTATATAAAAATACGGGAAAAAGTTACACCTCCTATATGTTACCAATATTGGCACATATTACATATAAATATAAATATATGTTTATTGCCAAATATGTTTTATCAATATTTGATCAATATTGGACAAACATTATATAAAAATATGGGAAAAAGTTACACCTCCTATATGTTACCAATATTGGCACAAATTATATAAAAATATAAATAAAGTTTATTGCCAAATCTGTTTAATCAATATTGGATTAATATTGGACAAACATTATATAAAAATATGGGAAAAAGGTACATCTCCTATATGTTACCAATATTGGCTAGAAATTGCCAATATTGGGCCAATATACAATATTTTACCAATCTAGAATGGGCCAATGTGTTGTGCTACTAGGGCTCTGCTTCAGTTGACCATACAGGGAGAGGCAAGAATGGGCCTCCACCGTCTTCAGAGAAACCAGGGTAGGTCACGAACGTGTAGAAAAAATAGCACAAGTGCCGGAGATGAAGATGAGATCAGTCCACATAACATGAAAATTTGCTTACAACACACCCTTCAAGATAAGCATCAGATCAGGCTCGAACCTTGTAGACAAACAATGAAGCAGATTTTCTGTCTAGAGCTTCGTTGTGGTTCACCGATGAATCCAAGACTGAAGGGGACACAGGGTCTGAAATACATGGATTAAGACCAAGAAAAGACTTGTTCTTCCTCTTGGGAAAAGTTCCAACCGTATTCCAGGCAGAAACATATGCAATACTATAATGTGCATGGGAAAACAATAGAAGAGCCTACCAAAATAGACCAATCTAAACATGCTCAGAAAGTCAAGCGATCCTCAAGGCTCTCATGAGCTAGAGGGTAACATCAAGGCTAGTCTAAGAATGCAAGAATGAACTAAGAACCCTAGCAGACAGCAATACTGTCAAGCTATTCTCGGTATCGGGTCACAGAGGCATTTTTGGCAATGAAAGATCAGACGAGCTTGTGAGGTAAGCATCAGCTGCACCATACATTGGTGTTAAACCAGCTCCAGGAGTACCTTAACGCACAGTACGAGAAGCTACTAAGCGATGGACCAATTATAGCAAGAGAGTTATGGAGAGTATTGGTCCTAAATTCTGAAAACAGTTGCTTAACCTTAGCAGGGATCAACCAAAAATAACAACGGGAATCCTAACAGGATGTATGGCTGTTAAGGATCACCTAAACAAAATGAAGATATACAATGGAGATCTTATCTGTAGGCTCTGCGGCAAGGATATGAAAATTGTTTATCATGTAGCCTGGCAATGCGAATTCCTGCATCGCAGGCGGTATGTCATATTCGGGAGGGTAAAAGTGGGACTAAATGAAATAACTACTAAATCAGCAGTTGACGTGTATAAACTAACACACACCAAGATAACCGAGTGTATACAATAAAACGAAGGTTTGCACAATAGGCGCAATTATGGCCGCGGTGCTCCGGTTAAGGACAGGCCTAAGGAAAAAATTGTAAAAAAGACGATATAAAGGAGGCAAACATGGATATGGAGTCGTTGTATGGGATATGTCAATTTTATTTGTGAAACTGAGGAAGCCAAAACACGGTATGTCCAACTTATCTAAATATTTTGCATATGTGAGGAAATTCTTCAGTCACCTGCCAGAAGAAAGATAGGTATTTGTTGTGAAGCACTTAAATGAACTATCCATGTTTTGGCAAATAAAATCTTAATATCGGCGATAGCGCAAACTTTGTGAAGCGTTTTTTGAAAAATCAAGTTTTTTGACATATTGGGTTCTGCCTTAGTACAACAAAAAATTTTCTTATAAAATCTCCCAAAAGTTACCCACTATCTCGGCCTATAAGGTGAGGTACCCCCTTAAATAGTTTATGCAATTATTATTATAATAGTGTTAAAATAACCACTTATAATACCCACAGTATAATAAATCATAGCCTCCTTCTGTAACGTGAGGCGAGTGCTATTAATTTAAAATATAATATTTAATAATACACCTTTTTTTCTCGAAATTATTCATATATTAAAAAAAAATACTTACGGCAATACTCCTTCGACGTCAAAGTAGTTAAAATGCAGATGCACTTTCTCATTGGAGTTTCCATGAAAAAAATAATGGCACTCCGTGTCTCTTGGATAGAAACCTGGGTAATTTGGACTATGAAAGTAGCCAGTTTTCGACTGATTACTATTTAATACAAAGGCACATGGGTAATCTGGTACCTGTGTACCAGTTTTTATTCCAAAATCTATAATGAAAGAAAAAAATGTAAGTAAAAATATGCTTTCATCATATTACTCAACATACTAATTAGAAAAGATAAAATTACTGACATACTATAGTTTAACATAACCAAAATTAAAGATATTTCTTTTTAAATAAACGGCAACCATAATTTGTGACATTAATTTAAATTTTGTTATCAAATATTGATACACAAATAATAGTAATGCTTTGTAAATAGCGTTTCAATAACAGTTTCCGGATATTGCTATTAAATAAAATAACACTTTAGTAATGAGAAGTTTTCAATGCAATTAGTAATATGATTGTAGGTGAAACACAATATCTAACAAAGGACTACCGCGACTTCTCTGGCAGCGACTGTGATCTTGGTGGCCAATAAATGTCATTAAAGAATTCTCCCTTCAAACTCTATACGCCTAAATCCATTGTCTCTGCACGGTCCTGTTGCAGCCACATATTGTTTACGTCCATATTTGTTATTTCATCCCATAAAAAGTTGTTTATCATCGTTCGGTAACCCTCTTCATTTACCGTAAGTGCTTGCCCATCTTCCCTATCAAAGAAGTATGGTCCGATGATGCTGTAAGACCAATTCTTTCGTAGAATTTTTACTGGCCTAGATGCTTGGTCGCTGAAGATGATTTTGTCGCAAAAATGATCTTCAACTACCTTTATTTGAAGCACCCAATTAACAAACGCACGGCGTTGCTCGTGATTACTTGGTTTCAGTTCCTGTATTAGCTGACTCTGGTAGGGATGGAGAGCCAAGTCCTTTACAAAATCCGCCAGGTTGTGATTTTAGTAATGTCCAATTATTGCGAACATCAATCAATGGACATTCGAGGATTATGAGTCAGACTCTCATAAACAGCCTTAACATTAGAAACCGAACGACCTCGACGTGCACGCCCTGGTGATGTGACATCTTTAACAGACCCGGTGGTTTTGAATTTGCGAAGTATATTGCGAATAGTTCTTTCCGAGTTCTGAGGGATAATTGTGAACACCAAAATATTCATGAATTCTGTGATATGTGTTAATATCAGAAGACCCAATAAGTTTCAACAATGTAGACATGTTATTTTACCATGTACCTCTTCCTAGATCCAGTCGTATTGCTTTTGATTATATCAGAATTACTAAAGTACCTGGAATACTTCAACATTATTAGTGGGCACCAGTATGAATTCCGTAAGTCTAGAGCAACAGGAGGAGACTTTCTCGCTTATGTTACTCACGTTTGGAACAACGCAATAGAACATCATGGGGAGTCCCGGGCGGTAGCACTGGACATTTCCAAGGCTTTTGACCGAGTATGGCATGAGGGGCTCCTAACTGAAGTACGGGCATACGGAATGTCGGTTTAATTTTGTTCACAGCTATCAAACTTTCTTAAAGACCGTTCTTTGCGAGTAGGGATGGACAGATTTCTTTCAGACATATTTAGCATCAACGCCGGAGTCCCTCAAGGTTCTATATTGCCGCCCACCCTCTTTCTACTATACATTAACGAAAAAACTAAAAATCCTAATATAGCTTCGCTGATGACAGCACACTTAATAATAATAATAATAATAATAATAATAATATTAATAATAATAATAATACTTGTATCATCCTTTACTTTGGATGCTCGAACATCGACTGCCAATGCACATCTCTATAGGCAGCAAGAGGTCTGATATTTCAACAAAGACCTGGAAGGAATTCTGTCTTGGGGTGACAGTAGCCAAGAAGAATTTAACGCTAAAAAAACCCAGGCGGCAGTTTTTTCATAAAAAAGTTAATGTTGAAGAACTGGATAAAGTCATTGCGGGACACTCGATTCCCTTGGCTTCATCAATTCGTTTATTGGGCGTCAATTTGGATAGTCGTATGTCATGGCACTGTCACGTTGTGGCCATTGCTAAGGCAGCCTCGCAGAAGCTTGCAATACTTTTCCGAACTAAGAACCTCTATAGACCCCAACAACTTTTTATGCTCTATACAGCCCAAATTCGACCATAGCTAGAGTACTGTTCCCATATCTGGGGCTCTGCTACTAAACATACCCTGAAATTGCTAGATTCTATTCAGAGAAGAGCCATTCGCTTGATCGGTGACCATGACCTGACAAACTACTTGAAAAGCCTTGAACTACGAAGGCAGGTTGGCGTATGAAGTCTATTTTACAAATATTTTCATGGCAAGTGCTCAACTGAGGTTGCCCGCTTGATTGCACCCAGGGCGGTGCATGATAGAAATATACGATGAGCCACTGTAGCCGTGTTTAAAAACATCTTCACTTTGGATCGACCTCCTTGAGGCCGTGTTCCCCAACGAATATAATCTCCAAAGATTCAGGACCAACGTGAACCATTTCCTGCGCACACGCACCGCTCGCAGAGTACCATAAAGTATTAATTCTGGAGAGCTGCGCCTTATCATAATAGAAACAAATAGTTCTACTAGTTTGCAGAATGCAGCAGACAAAGGACATCACCACAAAAACTTGAGATAAGAAAAGTAGCGGCAAAAAATATTCGGTAACACTTATTGGAATACCCTTTATATTAACTTCCAATTAAAATACGAAATGTTCCCTTAAGAAAGCAAATTTTTATTGTGTACATATATGAGCGATATAGTGTATATAATATAAATTATCAATACAGTATACAGCGTGAGTCGGGAGGAATGGGCCTAACTCTAAGGGTGTAATATATGCATCAAAATAAACAGAAAAAACTCAAATGTTGTTATCCAATATTCATTTGTTGTCTAGTTATAAGGCAAAAACAAAATATCGCATTAATTTAGCTTTCCTGTAATAAATATTATTATTGTTTGCTTTTGATTGTTGTGCTGTCACTATCCTATTAGTGTCAGTATAAAATGTTACATTGATTCATCGTTAACTTTCGGATTTGTGTCATTTTAATTTTATAAAATGCCACACATTTATTCCCATCTCGAATACGCCAATATGGTTTTTATTTATGGTTTGTGTAATGGGAATGCTACAGCGGCTACTGAAGAATATCGTGAATTATTTCCACATGAAAGAACACCGAACAGAAAGGCCTTTATCAGAGTTTTCAACAAACTCTGCGAGACCGGAACGCTTCCAATTGCTAATGTAACATCTGAACGAGCCAATCAACAGGATTTGGAAGAAATAGGAAATGCTCTAGCTTTAGTAGAAGAAGATGCGAGGACAAGCTCACGAAGAATTGGAATTCAGTTGGGGATTCTCCAAAAAAGACTGACCAATACGCTTCACGAGCAAGGCTTATACCCGTACCATATACATCGTGTACAGAATTTTCAACATGGAGACTACACCAAGCGTATGCAATTTTGTGAGTGAATAATTAATAATCGTCATCTTTTACAGCACATACTTTTTACTGACGAAGCTACATTTACCCGTGACGGCATCAATAATAATCGAAATTCCCATGTATGGTCGGACGAAACTCCTCACGCAATAGTCGAAAGTAATTTTCAACACAGGTTTTCAGTAAACGTGTGGTGCGGCATGATCGATAATAATTTTGGAAAATCGCCTTACATGGGATCACTACTTAAGTTTTTTACAAAATGAATTGCAAAGACTACTGGAGGAGATTCCTTTAAACATCAGAATTGAAATGTATTATCAACACGATGGAGCGCCTGCCCATTTCGATCGTCGGGTCAAGCAATATTTAGACCAAAGGTTTCCAGGGGTTTGGATTGGTCGCGGTGGTCCTATTAGTTGGCCTCCTAGATCGCCAGACCTCACGCCGTTGGACTACAATTTATGGGGTTGGTTAAAAACTGAGGTTTACAAAGTAAAAGTAGACAGGTAATGTACAGTAAAACAGGAAATGTTTGGAAGTCAATGGAGGTAGTTTTGAAAATTTACTAAACCAATGATTTATTTAAAACAATGTTAATTTTGGATATTTTGGTTCAACAATATTATTATTTTATTTAACGCTGTAACTTGAAAACAAATGAATATTGGATAACAACTTTTGGGTTTCTTCTTATTATTTTGATGCATAGATTACACCTATAGAGTTGGGCCTATTCCTTCCGACTCACCCTGTATACATGCATTCCGTGATAATAATTTTATTTTATACTTAGGGACATATGGCAAACATGGCATTCGTTTCCTTAATATAATTATAATAATAATAATATTGATAAAATAAATTGGTTACTTTAGAATATAAAATACAATAAAATAGTAAGAAAATATACATTATTATTTAGACCCATCTGATACTAATTATTTAATCTTTACGGACGACCAAACTTCAATATTACCATATTTCTTTTTTGTTTTTTGCGGCAATTGAAATGTTGGGAAAGTTAGGTATTTAAAGTAACGGCAGAAGTACCCTATAAAATTTTTTTTTGCTATAAAAACTTTATATATTTTTTGTATCACTAATTACAGGCATTGGAAAGCTGCCAGGGTGATTTGAAAGTTAAGACATTTTATATAATATAGCTAATGATATTTTCTGTACAGCTAACCCATGCATATCGCTTGAGTAATACTTCTGCAAGATGATCTTCGCAAATAATTTATTTTAGATTGCTGCTCTAAAACCAGACGAAGCTAAGTTTGATTAAAAACTAACCCCCATATATTTTTTTTGAATAAAAGCCAGCGATAATTTTAATTCTTTTTGGTTTTATTTATACAGCTCCTCCTGTGGGTTTTCTTTTCCTTTTTTATTCTACCTAAGTTGCGAAGTCCAGCTGAGAGTGAGGCCCCAGCACCATCTTGGAGGTTTCCGTTTTGACCTGGCTGCAAAACGGTGGCGCCCTATTTTAAATCCCCCCCCCCCCTTACTCTCTAGCAATTGAGCTAGGGAATTTGCACGCGGTCCCTCAGCCTTTCACCTCAGCTTGGCTTCGTGGTTTTGGCTTAACTTCTTTTGTTTTCTTAATTTAATTTAAATAACTTTCAAATTTGAAAGAGTAAAAAAAAATTAATTTTATTTAATATTGCATTTTTAATAACAGCTAAAGACGCGTTGCAATTTTGACGCTATCTTTTGCTTTTTTATTAGCAGTCACTGACTCAGAACTTAATTAATGTAAGATTTCAAGTCTCTTTTATTATTTTTTCCAACTCTTTAATGTTGAAAAATATTTTAGCATTGATTTGATAAGTTAATCTTTAATCATTCACCAATAGAATTTATCGATGTAAAGACATACTCAGGGCGTGCTTGATATGTAGACAAAAAACCTTTTAGATATATATTTCAAACCATCAAGAATCAAATGTAGTTTTAAAAATTTCGTTATATAAAAAAAGGCTTCAGCCGACGAAAGTCAATATTTCGATTATTGGATTTATGCTCTTTCATCTCACATCTCGTGTCATATCGGGGATTTTTGATTGTTGCCAATCACGATGCTGTAATAATATTTTATAACTGGATTTGATACTTAACGTTTGAGTATTTCAGTGCCAGAGTTATTTTAAAAATAAATGTCCTAAAGAATCATTCCCTTTGGTAAAAATACGGGGCGATAGATATAGTATTTGATGCCCATATGTATTTTGGCGGTTAATATTGCCCCATAAAGGTTTCGAATATTTAAAAAAATAGGGTCAGATATTCGAAATTTAAATGCAAAAACTGTTTAAAACTAATGCAAACAGAAGTTTTAACAGGGAAAAAATCATCAGCAGATAATTTATAAGAAAATCGAACGAGCAATAAGTAATTGACCACAACCAGAAGATTTTTGTAAATTAACTGGTATCAATACCTAACTTATAGAATACCTTCTACTATTTAAAAATAGATTCTAACCGAAAACAATTCTTCCTCAAGTAAATAAAAATTCGTTTCATTCTTATAAATTTCTATAAAGTGCGGCGTAAGCCCTTTGTAAGCTAAAAAGAAACGGGTGGGTACTTTAGATAATTAAATTTAGCAAGCGGATTAAAAAGTAAATTACTGTGGAGTTTAGTTTACACTATAAGTTATTAGGTTTTCCCCATCAAGTTTCCACCAAATTCGTTTTAGACGAAACTGACTAAAAATTGCAACGAAACTTATTTATTTAGGAGACTATAGTGCAGCTCTCAACAAATTTATTCTAATTACACTGCCTAACTAAGAAAGTTTACCATTAGTGAAGCACGTACCAATAAATTTGTTAATAATACCTTGTTTTGACATTTATCGTGTTGCTGTGTAAAAAGTAAAAATAATCGCCTGGTTAGCTAGATAAAAGTAAGTTCAATTGGAGAGGTCCCTATCAAGTTTAATATACAGGGTGTCCGGAAAATAAGTGTACAACGTCTGACCACAGACTCCTGACGTCAAAATAGGTCGATCTAAGCCGACTTAGCTATATCCAAAATTGTCTCGTTTAGCCGGTAAAGGGCGTCAAAAATTTGTAAAAATATTAGTTTTTCCTAAATTACGTGAAAACCTGCTAATCGATTTCAATGATTTTTAGTATGTAGACTAATACTATAAATTGACGCTTTCTAGTGGTATAGTCACCGGCTGCAAAAATGGTGCCCCGCTCCATCCTTCCGTTGCCGTTCAGCAATACTTACACCATCAATATCCCAACCGATGGATTGGAAAGGGCAATGGTGCACCAATAAATTGGCCACCACGTTCTCCGGAGTTAAATATGCGTGACTTCTTTTTGTGGGGCGCTATTAAAACAGAAGTTTACCAGACTTCGGTAAACACACGCCATGATTTATTGACGCGGATTTTAATTGCAGGAAACCATTTTAATAACCCCGACACATTAAATAGGGTCCAATATCATTTTTTAAGGAGTTAATAAGTGTATTTAGCAAGATGGCGGTCATTTTACACATTTGCTTAAGTAATGTTTTCGTTTTACTTAGTTTCTTACAATATTTTTAATACATACTTCCAACTTTGTTGTACTTTGTTTTATTATTACTGTTAATAATTGATGTATGCAAGTAATTATAAATATTTTTTTTCTGGCAAAACAGCTCATCCAACGAAAAATATTGGAGAAGTAAAAAGCTTCCAAATACATCCAGTCACTCGACAAAATATCTGGGTTGTCATAACGCCGTTGATATAAAAAAATCAGGAGAAATGTTGACATATTATATCACTGGTATAACACTTCCACTTATCTGCAGCCAGTGACTATACTACTAGAAAACCTCATTTTATAGTATTTGTCTACATACTAAAAATCATTAAAATCGATTAGCAGGTTTTCACGTAATTTAGAAAAACCAATATTTTTACAAATTTTTGACGCCCCTTACCGGCTAAACGAGACAATTTTGGATATAACTAAGTCGGCTTAGATCGACCTATTTTGACGTCAGGAGTCTGTGGTCAAACGTTGTACACGTATTTGACGGCCACCCTGTATAAGTGAATTCCACAATAAAATTATTGTAACCTACCATGCATTGCATGTTAAAACTTAATATATTACGTATATTAAATTCATTTAAAAATATTTTGATGATTCTTTACGAATACTCCATCACTACTTACATTTTCCACGTATTTGGTTATATAATGTATGGGGAAATGTTTGTGTTAGTTGAGGATGAGGTAAGCTACCCAATTATTGGCAATCGACTACTTATTGACACCATTCATCGATTTTAGCAGTTTTTAAATTAACCGTGAAGATCTTCACAATATAAGGGTAATTTATTAAATCCGACATTCCGACATGGTTTATGCTTGAAGCGAAAAAAATTGCTATTAACTTAAATAGTTAAAGGATCATACGAAAAAATAATTTCTGTTTTAATTACTTTTTGGAGGTTCTACTGATGGTTTTTTTAACAATATAAAGGTTTCTTAAGTCTTTAAATAACAAAGGATAGTTTAATTTTCAAATATTTGAAAATATGGGGGTGCCAATAATTGGTATGCAATGATGTTGTTTTCCATTCAATTATCGTCAATCTATATTTCTCAATTAGGTAGATACCCAGTTGGGTATACTATCCAATATATTGCCGCTGTAAAAAATGTATTACCTAACCATATCAATAAATAATAGTTACCAAATTGATGCTTTCTTAGAATGCCAAGTATTCAAATAAAAAATATGGACCGATAATATAAATAATTCCGAGAAACTGTAAGAAGTTTTTAATTCAGTTCCCATGACATTGATGATGAGTCAGAAAATCATGACTAAATATTAAATCAAGAGCAGAAAGAAAAGTCGAAACTGAATCATGTTACTAAATTCTTTAGAAATACCCAAAACGCCTGAAAGAAAAAAAAAAGGAAATTTAGAAGATTCAGAAAGAGTATCTTATATTTTGGTTTCATAAGACTATAAAAGGCATCTTCAGTAAAAGGAGAACATAAAAGTGAAAAAGAAAGGAAAAAGGAACAACGCCAAAAGAAAAATTTTATCAAAGTAAAGAAAGAATATGTTCAGAGAAAAAACCCCCGCAAATATAAAATCCACTTAATTCAGATGTTAAAGGTATGGAAAAAAAGAGGTATACAAATTTACTTGGACACAATATAAAAAGAAGATATCTTTGAAAATATACTTAGTAAAATAATCCTAAAAAGTCAAAATACGAATAGTTCTTTTTTGGTAATAAACTTTATCAGGAGAACGCTGCAGATGGATCATGTCAAAATATATATCCAAAAAACCATATATATAAATAAAAAGTGGTTGATGTTATATTTGTACTTAAACCATTGGTACAACAAATATTGGAATTAAATGTCCCAATTGTAAAAGGACCTTTCATAATAAATGTTTACATAAACATAATATTTATAAAAAAAAAATTTTATAAAAAAAAAACTAAAGTTTGCGTACTTCCTAAATAATTATTTATTTCTAAACTTATTTTTATTAATAGTCAAAGGATATATTCAGATTTATTTTTATGCAACACCAATGGTTTTTCTTTTATAAAATAATTTTGACATATTGTTATCACCTAACCTATCCCTACCTACCTAATGCATTTCTCACTAAACTGCGTTGTTAAAGATGCCAACAACTACACGATTCAGTGTGGCACTAATTAAGCTAATGGGTGCCAATAATTGGAAATTGAAATAAAACTGAAAAATTCAATTATTTAATACACTAGGCAATATAATATTGGCAAGATTTGGCATAGAACGGTGTTTCTCTATACTCTCAAATCGACCAAATAGCAGTTTGCTTAAAAATTCTATTACATTTTTTATAAGTTCGATGGCACTACCTAAACCTGCCAACAACTGGGTAGTTTACCCTACCTGATCTTTGCTGGGCCTCGGTCACAAATTTCTGAGTCAGCCAAAAAAAACTTACTTTATGGCCTTAATACACAAATATCTATTTTAAAAATTATTTTGTTCAGAAGTAATAGAGCCTTACAGGATTTTTAAGTCTAAACTTGAACACTTGTTGCTCACAACGAAATATAGAACGTGCACCAGGGGTTATACAATATTATACATACTCCACAAAATACCTATACCTAAATAAATGAACTTCAATACAAAATATTTTGATGAATTGCAGAAAATTTTATCATGAATAAGCTTTTTTTGACAATTAAATAATTAAAAACCTCGCTGAGGTCTTTAATGCTACCAGTCACTGTACAGGGTGAGTCAGCTATAGAGTAAAGTTCATTGTCTCATTTGTTTCGAGAATTACCAACAAACGTTAAATAAAAAAGTTCTAGAGAATGTTAAGATGTACAGTTTAAAATTATTTCTAAGTATACAGCGTGGTTCAAAAAAGCGTGGCGTATAAATCATAAGTTTTTTTAAGTAGAACACCCTATTTTTTAATTTATTTTTAGATCCTACATAAAATTCTATAACTTTTTCGTTAATAATGTTATATACCTAAACCTAGTAGTTGTTCTAACATTTTAATTTTTCTCTTGTAAAAAATTGACAGTTCCGTCATTGTTTCGAAAAGTGGAATACTCATATTTGGTGCGAGCGTTGTATTGGGATGAGAACTAATAACATTTAACGAAATTTGAGTAAGATGCTACAGGGCGTTCAAAATAAATGTATACATTTTGACTACTTTAAATTGAAAAATATCAACTGTTTTAAATGGCACACCCTGCATATTATTATTATTTTGTCGGATAGGTTTCATAAAACTCTTCAACTCTTCAACTTTAATTAAGTATGTCATATATATTTTTAATAGTTTGGGATTTATTTTAATTTTTCTCATTTCTTGTCTTTATTACACTAACGGGACTGACGCTTTAAAATAAATAACAATAATTTTTCTGCTAACTAACTTACTTAATTTTTAATTACTATGACGTAATAAATGTTCAAAAATATGCCCGTCTACTTGGATACACATGTTTAGCCTTTTTACTATATTTCTTTGCACGTTCTTTAGCAAAGAGGGCGATATTGTCCTGCAGGCATCCCGTATCCTATTTTCCATATCTTTTGGTGTTGAAGGGGGATTTAGGTAAACGCAATCTTTAATGTAGCCCCACACATTTGTTCCCATTCAATGTCATCAACGTCTTCAAGGAACGGTGGTAATTCATTTTGCAAAAAGTCTAAATATCTATGCCCGTTAAAGGTTCGCGGAAGAAATATGGGCCAATAACTCAAAGATTTTTGATCCCACACCATACATTAAGCGACCAATGGTTTTGATTTTGTATTTCCCGGACCCAGAATGGATTAGCTGTCGAATAATAGTGCATATTATGGCGGTTAACTGCTCCAATACTGCGAAAGGTAGCTTCATCAAAAAACATTAACTTGGACAAAAAATTCGGATCGGCCTCTATAGCTTCACTTATCACGGTCTAGAAGTTCTTGGTATAATTCCATATGCAAGGGATGATATTTGAACTTTCTCGTGGTGCGATAAGCGGTAGATTGGGTTGTGTCACATAAGTTAGCTAAGTGGCGGCTACTGACCTAGAGATTATCTTCAACATAAAGCAAAATCTCAATTTCTTTCTCCTCATTTGTAGCATTCCAGTTTACTACCTCTCGTTCCTTATATTCAACGCTACCATTACCATCAAGCCGTTCCATTAGGCATCGAAAAGATTGTTTAGTTGGTATGTGTCTATTAGGGTACTTCGCACCGTAAATCCTTACTGCCAAAACACAATTTTTTTCCGCCTTGCACAGTATATAAATCATTTCAATTAATTCATTTTTAGGAAATTCCATAACTATTTTATTTTTATAGGTACGTCACTTACGACAATAAATTAAACTGATTTTACTTGCTTAATTGACATTTCAAAATTTAGCAGTGCCTGAATTTTTGTTTGGTCATGGCCAACTTATTTTATAGCGTTAGTCCCGTGAGTGTAATAAAAACAAGGGTAAAAATGAGAAAAATCAAAATAAATCGCGAACTATTAAAAATAGGTATATGACATACACAATGAAAAGTGAAGAGTTTTATGAGGCCTACCAGAAAAGATAATAATATGCAGGGTGTGCCATTTATAAAAGTTGGTATTTTTTAATTTAAATTAGTCGAAATGAATACATTTTATTTTGAACGCCCTGTAGCATCTAACTCAAATTTCGTTACATGTCGTTTTTTTTGTCATCCCAATAGAAAGTTTGTACCAAATACGAGTATTTCACCTTTAGAAACAATTGCGGAACTGTCAATTTTTTATAAGAGTAAAAACTAATATTTTTCTAGAGAAATCAAAATATTAGAACAACTACTAGGTTTAGGTATATAACACTATTAACGAAAAAGTTAAAGAATTTCATGCAGAATTTAAATTGAATTAAAAAATGGGGTGTTTCAATTAAAAGAACGTATGTTATATTCGCCACGCTTTTTTGAACCACCCTGTATGCCCAAAAATAATCTTAAGCTGTATACCTTAACATTCTCTAACATTTTTGTATTTAACGTTTTTTTGGTAATTCCTGAAAAGAATGCGATAATGAACTTTACTCAATGGTTGACTTACCCTGTATAATATTGGTCTCTCGTATTCATTTTAAAGAAGCACAAACCAAACTTAAATTAGATAACTATAGTGACAAACTTACTTTCAGTAAAACTATACGTAGCGTTAAACCCTCTTGAGTATCTTGATGCAAATAAACTTTGAAATTCCAGTTTTAATCTAGGCCCGTTTGACATTACTGGTTTTGGCAAAGATGACCCACAAAATGAGTCGATTTTCTCCATACGTCCATCAATGTGAACAAAGGCGTTAAGAGAATCCTGGTGATCACACCTAATAAACAACAATACAAAATATAAATTTTTGTTTTGTATTATAACTAGGTTAAACTACCTAACCTGGTTTTTTAAATACTGACAATTTTGATTTAATATGTTATTATTAACCAACCCCATTAATATTATTTTAACGTTAATTTTTGCTGCTGGTATTCTAAAATATATTATTTAAACAAAATTTTTGTTTTATAAATCAATATATCAATATCGGTGAAATAATCATAAGGCATTATCAAATATTTTACTGCGCATACAGATAATATTAAATAAATCATTTTATTTTAACCACTTTAATAAACATTGAATTGTGCATGTATAATTTTAACTAATATTAGTGAACAAGAAACTGCTTTACACTAAATATTATTGTTTAAAATAAAATAAACAACTAACTTTGCTGGAAAGTAAACAAACTAAATATGAGATACACAATACTAAATAGACTTTATAAATCGGTTAACGCGACACATTATTATCTAAAATATTTTTAAATACAGTAATATCTCTAAATAGGGACCATCCTCGGGGAATCAAACGTTGGTCGGTTAATAGGGCTGGTCGGTTGACAGCGAAAAAATAAAACAACTGGTCTGCATGACACAGTGCTTGCCTATTATAAAGTATCTACATATATGTGAATAATTTTAAATATTTTTGCTTAAATTTATCAGAACTAAAATTAAATGAGACGAAGCCAATTTACCCATATGTGTATACTGCACGTGCATACTAACATATTATATATTATACAATGTGCTGTATGTTTGCTTTGAAATTCTAGTTCTTTAAAATATTCAGAAATTAATGATTGCCTCATATCTTTTATTTTATTTTTATAAAATTCAGATTCACATTCTAATAGCAATTGAGAAATATTTGTAGACTTGTCAAAATTGCAGGCTTCCGATAGGCTTGATATTTTCGACACTGGAGCAAGTTTAGGTTCCTCTGCCTCTGTCTTACAGTTGGGATTAGTTTCATCCGTTTCTTGGATCTCTTCAATAGTCTCGATGATAGTCAATTCTGCAGTTTGTGTTGAAAAATCGTTATCAATAGCGGCAAATTGTTTCAAGTTTACAAACGTGTCCCTAATATTAGGAAATGGTTGTGCGATCGAAATATAATCTTCTTCTTTGAAGTCTTCGACCTTGATATCGGCTGATTCGCCACATATTTTCTTAAAGGTAATATCGTGCCAACGACGGAATTTTTCTAAGCATCCATTTGATGCCTTGAAGATATCTAGTCCTAGAGATTGAGCAGATTCGAGGGCTTTTGCTTGAATTATGGGTCCGGATATTGGTAAGTGCTTGTTTTATGGCTTACAAAACCATTTAAAAATAACTTGGTCCACTGCCAGTCCTTCAGTTTTGGAAAACTTTTGTTTTTGTTCACCGTTGCCACCTTCATGAAACAAATTTCTTCTGCCGTATATTGAAGCAACATAGTCACTTGGGTCTTACTTACTTTAAATTTTTCAGCCAATTTCCTGGTACTTGAACCAGTTTTTTTCGCTATCCTTGATTATTTCAACTTTTGTCAAAATACACAAAAACTGTTCAAAACTGAACTAATGTTAATAACCGAATAATCAACCTTTAAAGCAAATTAAATTGGTCCGCCTGCAATAAAGTAATTAGTGTATGTACCTATACTTCTTAAGAATTGTCAAGTCAGGTTTTACTGCTTCTATTAGAGGGTGTTTTTAGCTTTAATGTTTACTAAAAATTTCGATGATGAGTGCCCGCGGTCGTTTAACAACCACAACTTAATAAACCCCTAATATTTTACTGTAATGAAAAATACGTACACTAAAAAATGGGCATTAATAAATATGGGTTTTATTAATGTTCTAAACCTTTTCATAGCCGTAGGCAGTTTTGATAAAATTTTCTCCTGAGTACAGAGACAATCATTAAAGTCTCGCAGTGTATCCAGGTCTCGTATACAAGTTTGCTACTGGTACATAATATGGGCAAAAATTAAAATATAAAGAACCACTAATTTACAAAATATGTACCTAATGAGCATAAATATAAAATAAAAAAAAAAACGAATAAAAAAAAATACAAAACAAAAACCGAAAACAAAATGGAGAAAAAAAGCATAAAAATTAAAAAAGAAAGATAAAAGAAAAAAAAATAAAAGAAAAGATTAAATATTTATAACATATATAATTACCTTGATTAAGCAAAAGAAGAAGAAATGTAAATTATTCTTAGATCAGTTTAAAAAACTGTATCTATTGTAGTAGGACACAGTAACTAAACTTCGCATAGCGCAAAATGACTACCTAGTGATATTAAATGATAAAAATAATAATAGGTTAATGAATGGAATGATAAACAGAAGGATGCTGGCAATTTCGTTTCAAACAGTACCATTAAATCACACAGGAAGGAACAAAACAAACCCCTGTTTTACATTGAAAAAACTATTTAACATTTTAGCAAGTCAAGGTAAAAGTCAGAGTATGCTTTATTGCCTGAAAGAAAAAAATGTCTTTATCGACAAAACTTTTTGAAATTTTGATCAAAAATAAATTATAATATAGCAAATTTGAAATATTAGAATACAAATTGCAAATAATTATGACATACTATTATCAGAATACTCATATATTATGGTATAATAAGCTTTTTCCAAAAATAAATTTTTAGCGATTTTTTTAAACATTTTAGAATTTGACATTTTTTTAATATAAACTGAAAGATAATTCAAATTTTTTAAGAATCGAACATTATAGATTTCTTTACAGGACTTAAAGAAGGAATACGTGAACGCATATTAAGGTCTTGACATGTAATTTAAGTAGGTAAATTATCATTATTGCTGTTTTGTTTTTTTTTTTAATCAAACAAACCGTTTCCAATATAAAAATTGAAGTTAAATTCTTTTGTGAAATAAACTATAGGAATCCCTAGATTTTGCTTTAAACAATTACGTGGTAGTTTTTTTTTTGTAAAATGAAAATATAATTAAAAATATATATATATTATATATATAAAGAAGGGTAGTCGTTGCTGGACTAGTTAGGAACAACAAGTCTTTTTGTGGGGAAGCAGCAAATGAAAGTGCACTCTTTTAAGTTAAACCGAGCTTTCGGAAATGTTTATTTCCATCTTCAGGGTATCTTAGATGAGTTTGTTCATAGTTGATGTTATCGCATTGCTTTTCAGGAGATATATATACAGCATTACAAAAAATGAAGCTTCTAGTTTAGTTTAAACACAATAAAATTTATAGATGGTCTAACATAACAACAATAAATTAAAATTAAAATTATTAAAATTTTAATATATTGTTGTTATGTTAGACCATCCATGAATTTTATTGTGTTTAAACTGAACTAGAAGCTTCATTTTTTGTAATGCTGTATATATATCTCCTGAAAAACAATGCGATAACATCAACTATGAACAAACTCATCTAAGATACCCTGAAGATGGAAATAAACATTTCCGAAAGCTCGGTTTAACTTAAAAGAGTGCACTTTCATTTGCTGCTTCCCCACAAAAAGACTTGTTGTTATATATATATATAACTATATATATGTATAACCCCTACGTTCTTCCCTCCAAACTACAAATATATCATTCGTAGTTCCCTCATATATAACCAAGTTCCCTCCGATTGTGGAGGGAACTACGTTTTGCCTTGAATTTCACTTTGAACCATTGTCCAAGCTTCCTCCTAGCAACTGACGAAAAATTGCCTGGAGGGTAATTTGTGCATATTTATCTTGAGAATGGATGGTTTAGTTCGACGTATTGCCGGCGGCGCTGTAATCGTGTTTGTAGGTTACATATTTCGTTCCAAGTTCCCTCCAGAATGTTATAGAAGATTTCAATTTAATTAGTCGATTTAGTTCCCTCCGAAATCCGACAACAATGTTTTACATGTGTTTTTAACATTGTTCCGCAAAAATGATGATCAAATATTAGATGCGAGTGGGGAATACCTAATTATTTATCGACTAGAAATTTATTGGCCGAGGGTTTAAAAAGGGTCACTCCGAACCAATCTTGGCGCATTTATTGCAGGGAATAAGCTTTATGGTTTGCTACAATTTCAGCTCTTCAACCCCTTAAATAAGGCTACTTTACCCTTAATATTTTTCACAAAAAAACATTGACCTAGGGTTGAAAAACGGCCAATCTGAACAAAAGTCGAAACAGTTATTGTAGCTACTTAGCTTTATCATCTAAGAAAATTTCAACTAGCCTAACCCTTATAATATCAGGGTATTTCATCCTTGATATGTTTCACAAAAGAACATTGACCAGGGAATTAAAAACGAACAATTCAAACTAAAATTGACACATTTATTGTAGACAGTAAGCTTTATCGGTTGCTAAAATTTTAGGTTGCCAACCTCTCAAATTAGGGAACCTCACCTTTGATATTTTTTACAAAAAAACATTGACACAAGGTTTAAAAACGGCAGATCCTAACCAAACTTGGCACATCTATTCTAAATAATGCGCTTTATCATTTGCTATAGTTTTAACTCACTAACCCTTTAAAAAAAAACAATTTGCTGATAAAGTCCACTATGTTCGACTATAAATACATACATAAACAAACATGGGTGTCAAACGACGGAATCACAAGGAACCAGATCGACCACATTTTGATCAATGCTAGGCATGGGAACAATATCATGGACGTAAGAAGCCTTAGAGGCATAGATGGAGATACTGATCACTTCTTGGTGCGTGCTAAAATCATGGAGCGAATATCAAGTGCAAGGAAAGAGAAGAACACTTCAACAATAAAATGGGATATAGGAAAACTACGAGAACCTAACCATAAACAAACATACCAAGACCATATAAGCAGTCGACTTAAAACAATGGAACAACGAGAGGAAGTGGAATACGCGTGGACATATATCAAGGACGCGGTGAAAAGCGCAGCAAATGACACACTAGGAACTAAACCAAAGGTAAAACAGAAAGAATGGTTTGATGAGGAATGCAGAAGAGTACTGGAACTTCGCAATCAAGCAAGGAGAATAATGCTGCAGGAGCAGACGGAACCCAGTAGAGAACGATATAGAATCCAAAGAACAGAAGCAAAAAGAACATTGAGAAGGAAAAAGAAAGATCACGAGCTACAGAGATTTCAGGAACTGAAAAAAGACCGCTCAAATAATCGTCCAAAACAATTTTACCAAGAATTGACAGCCATTAAAAGAGGTTTCCAACCTAGAAGGGAAACAATGATCAGGAAGGAGGACGGTAACTTAACAGAAGACAAGGATGAATTGCTTACAGAATGGAAACAGTATTTCGACGCACTTCTGAACATTAACAACGACAAGGGTCATAGCCCCTTAGTATACCAGTCGGCAGAAAAACTCGTAGAGGTACCGTCATATGAGGAGGTGATAAAAGCCATAAAGAAGCTTAAAAATAATAAAGCCCCAGGAAATGATATGATCCCCTCAGAATGTATCAAAAGCGGAGGAGAGACATTGCACAGACACCTACACAGGCTCATCCTGTTGGTATGGAAAGAGGAAGCAATACCGAATGAATGGAAGGAGAGCATAATAGTCCCTATACACAAAAAAGGTGATAAGATGAGGTGCAGCAACTACAGGGGAATCTCCCTCATTAGTACTGCATATAAAATCGTAGCCAACGTGATATTGAAAAGACTAAAACCATTTACAGAGGAAAGCATTGGAGACTACCAGTGCGGCTTCCGAAGAAACAGATCAACAGTTGACCAAATTTTTACCATAAGACAATTGCTAGAGAAATTCTGGGAGTTCAACCGGGACGTCCACCATCTTTTTGTAGATTTCAAACAGGCATACGACAGTATACTGCGTGTTAAACTGTGGGATGCAATGGCGGAAATAGGAATTCCTAAGAAACTTATAAATATAACAAGGATGTGTGTAAACGGTTCCCGAAGTAAAATACGAATTGAAGATAGGCTTTCCGAATCATTTAAGGTAAACAGCGGGCTTAGGCAGGGGGACGCGTTATCTCCATTATTATTCAACATTGCTCTTGATAAAGTAGTAAGAACCGCCGAAGTAAGTGTTGAACTATTTGGTCGGGATGGCCCAAGACTATTGCTCGCTTTTGCTGATGATATTGACGTGGTAGGAGACTCTGTACGGACGGTGAAAGAACTCTTTGCTGGGGTAGAAGCACAAGCTGCGCATATAGAGCTCAGAATAAACGAGGAAAAAACTAAGTATATGCACACCAGCAGAACCGGACGTAGGGACAGAGTGGGTCAAAATGTCACGATGGCAGAATACAATTTTGAGGGTAGCAACTTTTAAATATTTGGGAGCCACAATTGCTCAGGATAACAATATAACGGAGGAAATTAAAGTCCGAATTCAAAGCGGGAACAAATGTCTCTATGCACTAAAGTCAGTGTTAGCATCGAAGAACATCTCGAGAAGAACAAAAATCACAATTTATAAAACTGTTATACGACCGACTGTTATGTATGCTAGTGAAACCTGGACATTGACCAAAGACAACGAACGGAAACTGAGAGTTTTTGAGAGAAAAGTTCTGCGCAAGATATTTGGACCACTGCGAACCGCTGGAACACAACAGTACCGAGTAAGAACCAATCAAGAAATATCAGAACTATACAAGGATCCAGATATTGTGAAGGAGATAAAGACAAGAAGGCTGCAATGGGCGGGTCATGTGCAGAGACAGCCGGACACATGGATGATAAAACTGGCGTGGGAGGGAGCACCAATAGGAAGAAGACCATTGGGGCGTCCTCGAATGAGGTGGCGTGACAACATCAAAGCGGACCTAAGGACCATTGGAGTAGAATACGACCCAACACTGATGGAAGATCGGCTACAATGGAGGCGAATAGTACAGTCGGCCAAAACCCACCTCGGGTTGTAGAGCCATGGAGTAAGTAAGTAAGTAAGTAAGTAACCCTTTAAACAGTAGTA
Organism: Polydrusus tereticollis; assembly: GCA_963920685.1. Lineage (NCBI taxonomy): Eukaryota > Metazoa > Arthropoda > Insecta > Coleoptera > Curculionidae > Polydrusus > Polydrusus tereticollis. The sequence goes on from OY987329.1 coordinate 94,405,863, forward strand.
CGTTACCCATGATACTTTTTACAAAAAACCATTGACCAATGATATAAAAACGGCCGATCCAAACCAAACTTGGTACATTTATTATAGATAGCACGCTTGATCGTTTAGGAGCAGAGCCCAAAATATGAGAACGGTACCCCAACGATGCTCTAACTTGGGCTTGATAGAGCATCAATAGTTAGTTGTTGAAGTTTATAGAGGTTCTTAGTTCGGAAAAGTATCCCAAGCGTCGGCAAGGCTGCCCTAGCAATAGCCGCAACGTGACTATGCCAAGACATATATATGACTATCCAAATTGACGCCCAATAAATGAATTGATAAAGCCAAGGGAATCGAGTGTCCCGCCATGACTATATCCGGTTTTTCAACATTATCTTTTTTAGAAAAAACTACCGCCTGGGTTTTTTAGCGTTAAGTTCTACTTGGTCACCGTCACCCTCAGACAGAATTTATTTCAGGTCTTTGCTGAGATGTGAGACCGCTTGCTCCCATAGAGATGGGCATTGGCAGCCAATGTCCGAGCATTCAAAGTAAAAGATGAAACAAGTGTGCTGTCATCGGCGAAGCGATACATAAGATTTTTAGTTTTTTCCAAAAGATCGTTAATGTAAAGTAAGAAGAGGGTGGGTGACAATATAAAACCTTGAGGGACTCCGGCGTTGATGTTAAATGTGTCTGAAATAAATCCGCCCATCGCCACTCGCAGAGAACGGTCTTTAAGAAAGCTTGACAGCCATTAACAAAACTGAACCGGCATCCCGTATGCTCTCACTTTAGTTAGAAGCCCCTCATGCCATACTCGGTCAAAGGTCTTGGAAATGTCCAGTGCTACCGCCCGGGACTCCCCATAATGCTCTATTGCGTTGTTCCAAACGCGAGTAACATAAGCGAGAAGGTCTCCTGTTGATCTAGACTATCCATACTGGCGGTCACTAATAATGTTGAAGCCTTCTAGGTATTTTAATAGTTTTTCGTTGATAGCCTTCTCCATAACTTTTGATATAACCGAAAGCAATGCGACTGGACGATAGTTGTTTGGCAAGGTATTCTTGCCTTTTTTAGGTATGGGTTAGACTCGCGCAGTTTTTCAGCAAGAGGGAATATTCCTTTTTTGTAAAATAAGTTAAGAAGTCTACAAAATACCGGTGTCAGTTCGTCAGCGCATGTCTTAATTACAATGACTGGAATATCGTTAGGACCAGAAGCCTTTTTAGTGTCGAGACTTTTCAAGATTCGTTTAACATGGTGGTGCAGGAAAACAATTTAGGGCATTCCCGATTCTACAGGGGGAGTGTTCGGTAGAGCTTTTCCCTGAAAATTATCCGTTGAATGTGAAGAGTATAGTTCCGCCAGTTAGTTTGCTTTTTTCTGTGCTATGGTCGCAATGGTGCCATCCGAACATGTCGAAGGTGGAATGGTTGACTTGGTAAAGTTCTGACTGACGATCTTAGCTACCGACCAAAATGATCTTGAGCCGTTAGGACCTTTAAGAAGTTTGTCTTTGATTCTCTGGTTGTGTGCTTTTTTGCTTTAGTTTATCGTTTGCTTGCGTTAGTTTTGAGCGTTAACAAAGATGGTACGATTTTTGGAGGTAGGGTTTTGACGCCATTGTCGGAAGAAATAATTTGGTAATTTAACAGCTCGTTCACAATTTTTGGTAAACCAAGGCTTGTTGTTAGGGCACTTTCTTAAGAAAGGGATGGGTAGATCATCAGAGGTAAAACAAACATCTTTGCCAAGGAAAGGTTCAAAAATGGTCCTTTAGGTCATCCCATATAGCTGATGTATAATGCCAGATCTTGCGTAGTTTAGAAGGCTGTTCGGCACTAATTGGTAGTTTGTTCAGTGCCAAAATGAGGTTGGGGTCAGACATTCCTAGCGGAGGCCTCACGGTGGCAGTGTAAAACTCTGGGTTTGAAGTTAAGAAAATATCCAACAAACTAGCAACATCGCCATCTCGGCCTGAAATCCGAGTTGGTTCACTTACGAGTTGGATGAGGTTAGAGCTGATGACTTCGTGACCTTACTTGTCGGTTGCGTTTGAGTATTTGAGCCAGTTAATATTACGAACGTTAAAGTCGCCAAGGATGACAACTTCGGAATTGGGATGGTGGGTTTGCAAGAAGTCGAGGAGAGGAGAACAAGTCTCTGTAATGGGTATCGCTTGGCGGACAGTAAAGGCAGCAGATGAATTTAGTGATTCCCTGCATTAGTATTTTAAAGCACATTACATCAAAGTCATTAGGGTCGAGTGTCTTCTCCCGTCGACAAGAAATAGCACTGCGGACAAAGAGACAAAGGCCAAAATGGCTCCTAAATCGGTGATGAAAGTCGTATCCAGGATATAAATAGCTAACCGTACTAAATGATGATGTGACCCTTGTTTCGGTTAGTGCTAGTACATGAGGTTTGGTAGATTGTTGATATTGATGGACTGCATTGATGTTCGAGTTCAGTCCTCTTAAATTGCAGAAGTCAATTTGGAAGCTGGTAATCTCGGGTCTTTTAATAACTTAAGTTGTCACACCATTTTCATTTTGAATGCTGTTCGAAGAACCCGCCTATTGGACATGGTGGATGTTTGGATAATTTCGCTTGAGGTCGATCGGGGGGGGGGGGGGCGATTTTAACTCCGGAACATTTTGGTCTTGGAACCATCATCATAACATTTAGTGTGGTCTTCCCGAAAAAATTCTTGAATTTTTATTATCCTAATACCTTTAATTATTACGTTTGTTAACATACCCATTCAAAAAGAAAGTTCATTATTTTATTAAGGTGGGGTCTTCGTCAATCCTTTGGCATATTAATTCACAAAATTTGGTCCTTCTATCGTAATCGTCTTCGTCGAGTTCGTGTAAAATTTGTATTTTGTGAGGAAAGAATTTATTCTTCTTAAAATTTTTGTGCATAGAACCAGTAGAAATATACATCAGCTAGGCGACTGTCGGAATAGAAGAAGAAAATGGATCTACAGCGAATTGGCCGACTAGCTCAATCTGGCAAGCTATCCAAATCAGTTTTTGATATTTTTTACTCTTACTTATCATGGATAGGTTCCGTTTATCCATAACAATATTTTCATTAGAGTGTTATATAACGATATAGTATTTATGTCCTATAACAAACCATAACCACTGTAACATTGTGGTGTTATATTAAGAAGGCAATAAATTATTTCTGGACAGCATTACTATAGTGCCTCAAAATAAATCAAATTGTATTGTTTATTTCCAGTTTATGCGGCATACAATATTTTTTACAAAAAAAACCTTTACCGTTGAAGATTGGAAATTATACATTCCAAAAGAGGTACACAAACAATACAACCCTTATGACTGGGGTTTGTACGTCTATATATTTGCCGCAATCATAGCTATGGGGCAAATCAGTATTCTAGACCATCACTACAATTATACCATTTCTACCTGCAGAGTACAGATTAAAAATAAAATTGAATATGCGTAGAAAAATCCAAATAGCGCCAAAAAGTTGGATACTTATTTCTGTAATGTAAAAAATGTTTAAGGTGAAGGATCCTTATTTAAGAGGTTGGCGAGTTGAAATTTTGGTAGATGATAAAGCTTACTGTCAACAATCAATTATTCAGGATTGGTACAAATCGGCCGCCTTAAACCCGTTAGCGAATTGTGATAAGAGTTGATAGATAAAACAGTTTATTATAATCAAAAACTTTAACGATATAGTCCAGTTAAGTCAAAAATTCAATAAATATTAAGATAAAAGAATAAATAAATATGTTTGTCTTAGAAACTTCAACACTTTTATTTTTTTTTTCGCGCCTGCTAAACCTTCACGAATACCCTATTTTATTACACTTTTAAAGAATATAAGGACACAATAATAATAACACGTAGCGCCCTCCACAAAATGGCAACTGCGCTGGAGGGAACTACGAGTAATTACCATAATTAAAATATATAAATTCAGAGGGAACTAATACTACATTTTAACTTGGAAATATATATAATTTTTTTTGGTACAATTCTTTACCCCTCTCTTGAAAGACGTAATAAGGCTCCTCCCCCAAATCTATATATACAAACATTACGTTGTAACTGTAATAGAAATACCGGAGGTCGGTCCGCCTGGTGTTTATCATGGAGGGAACAACGATGGACCGATACATATATATATATATATTAATTTCCCCAGAAACAAATTCCATGAAAAATCAAAAGGGAGTTTATTAAAGCAAAATGAACATTTTGAACAACTGTATAATTTACTTGAGAAAGTACTCTCAGGGCATATCAACTTGAAACTAGTTTTCAACATAACTTTTTCATATGTTCATTAGGAGAAATATTTTGAGTAATGTAAATTCCTAAAAATATTATAAATAAAATTTTTAGTTATTTATTATTAGATTGTCGAAAATAATATAATTAAGTGAAAACTTTAAAGTTAATACTTTGATATCAGTGATACTAAAAGAAAGTAGACTAGAGTCATACCACTTTTAAATTTGTATTAAATCCTCATTAGTTCTTTTATTTAATTCAATATAATATTTACTATGCCAAAGTATTATCGTATCATAAGAAAACATGGTAAATTGACCATTTAAAAAATTGGCGCAAGTTATTTTCGAAATTTCGAAAGAGTGCCTAGCAGTGTTGTGTTAAACATTAACTTAAATCAAAGTTGCTTGTCAGTTATATTGCCTTGGATCAGTTGTTAAACCAAATAGTATACAAGCTGTTGGCGCAACGCAGCGGATGATAATATAACTCTACTGTCATAGAACTACAAACTCATTTTTAAATGATCACCTACTCTACTACTATTTTTTAAAATAAGTAATATTTTATATTGTTTTTGATTTATAATGTACAGAAATTGTAAAATGTACCTACATTTGTTTTTACCAACTCTGTAGTGAGCTTATTTTAACGTTTCTTTGTTAAGGCGTAAATGTTACAATTATTTATTTTGGTAGATAAAATATGCAGGTCCACCAATGAGTTTTTAATTATTGTTGTGGATATAAATATAATAAGAAACTTTAGTAAACCATTATTTATAAAATTAATTAGGAAAATGTAAAGTCACAGGTCTGTGATTAGTAAACTTAAAGCTTCGATAATAACCATTGTATTTATTATATCGAAAGTTACTGGATTGATATAGGCCCTAAACTATCTCAAACTAGGGATTAACACAGGTAACTTTGGCAGTGCCACAAATTTATATTGTGAAATTAATAATAATAAGGAGTTAGAAACCAGTTTTAAAATATTAAATATATTATCATATTTTTGAGAAAAGAAATAACTATCTATTTCAGTCACATAAAACATTTAATTATGAAATTCTAAATTTGTTATCCATATTATAAAATCTATATTACCTGGTAATTAAAATTTAATTTTTTTGGCATATGATTGCATTTAATTATTTAAAGTAAACTGATATAATATTACGTTTTATTGTGTAAAAAGAGTGAGCACATCAGTTTCATTGTCATTAATTTATAAAATAAACAATCAACATATTCAGAGAAGTGAAAATCCTAAAATCCCTATAATTACCTAAATCAGTGTAATTTTAGAGTAAAATATTATAAGAGAATATTTCTTGTAATCACTACAAATTATCTAATATATACAGGGGCTCCTAAAAGGTATGGTCAATAGTTTGGTATGGAGTGGATGGGTCATGGGTCAGAAGGTCATTTAACATTTTTATTGTATGTCCCCCAAGCTCGAGCTACAGCCCCGCAGAAAGTAGACCCCGAAGTTGTTTTCTTCCTAACAATATCGAAACCAATAAAGATACAAATTTGAAATTCAGGTATTCTAGTATGCTTTACACGCAGAATCGAACTTTTCTCGTCAGAATGTTGACAATTTACAAGCAGCGTCAGAAATATGGGAGGGGAGGGGGGGAGTTAATATATACCTAACTTTTTGTCAAATTGATTTTATTATTTTTTTTTATGTGAAATTAGAAAACATCAATGTGTTTTTCAAAAAAAGGTAGTCTTCATTTTATACGATTTAGAGCGTCGTTCTCCAGATAAATCGACCAAGAGATTATCTTGCGTTTCAAAATTATTGTATTTAGCTAGTGTAAAAATACACGAATGTCAAGAAGAGATGAAATAAAGAAATTTCAATTTTTTAAAGAGGAACATATTGTAGGGGGAATTTATGTATGAGATTTTGAATAAATGAGGTCATGAAAGATATTAAAATTCGGGTAAACAATATTAATTATGTTCTCATTTTCGCATGCAAGTTAGTTTTTTAATCCATTTATCTCGCAAACGATTCTTCAAATCGTGTTCAACCAGAAGTAACTTCTTTTGCAAAAGACGTTAAAATTTTTCAATTTGAGATAAAAAAGATATAAAAATCAATATAAAAGAAGTTAGGTATATTTTGACTCCGTTCTTACCTATTTCTGGCGCCACCTTTAGATTGTTGTATTTAAACCACATAGTTTGATTCGGCTTATACCGGGTGTCCACGGAAGGTGACTCGCTGCTATAACTCTTTTGCTTTTAAAGGTAATGGAATGAAATTTGAAGGATTTGTATGCAACATAAAACTGCATATTTTGACGGGTGATTCAACTTTATAGAACTTCCGGTTTTACCGTAAGTGACATAAACTTTCGATTTTTCAATGAGACACCTGGTATATTTTTACTTTCTTTTAATCCATACAACATTCTAAATACAACGATGTGTCACTTGTCACTTTTTGTCACCACTTTTTTATTTTTAATTTATTTCATTTTTTAATCTAGATGGTTATGAATACGTTAAAATCTCTAATTTCAGTCCTAACATCTTTGACAAAATACTTTACTGTTTTCGGTCAAAACCTATCTGCTGTGTCAAATTAAATTTTGAAACCTGTATTATTCATTTTTTCAAATGGCAACATGGTGGCTCGTCGTGTTAGGAAAAAAGAGCATTTTATTACGATTAATTTGATACCACACACTATTAGGTTTTAAACAAACTTCCTTTAAAAAACTGTAAAAATGTTACGTTATGTACGACTTTCCTAAAATAAAACGCCTTTTGAGAATAAGATAAGATTTAATCGAGTAGCCTATAACCAACACATTTGATAAAAACAAAAACGTTAAGATGTCTTGTAAAAAATTGACAAGTCAACGTCTTATGGAACTTCGCTTCTGCAAAAGTAAATTAGGTAATTATGGTGTACGTTATTGTTTAAAAATCATCGAAAATAATAATATTTATACAAGGAGCGAAAAAGTTGATATGTTATTACTTTTTGGAGAGTGTGGGCAAAACTCAACCGATGCTGCACGTGTTTACGCACAGAGATATCCTGAACGCCGTCACCCAACCCGGCATATTATCCAAAACTGGTTCAGAAAATGCGAAATCAGCCTGATAATGAAAACGATCCAATTATTGTGAGTGAAGAAATAGAAATAAATGTTCTGGCATACGTGCAAGTGAATATCAATGCTTCACTCAGGGAGATCGCGCTAGAATGTGGCATTTGTAAGTCTTCTGCCGGCAATATTTTAAATAAACATAAATGCCATTCATATAAATACCAACTACATCAGCACCTGTACCCAAACTATAATGAAAGGAGACTTGAGTATTTCAATTGGTTGTTAGGAAAATATTTGGAGGTTAATACATTTCCATATAAAATTCTTTATACTGACAAGAGCCGTTTCACTAATTTGGGACATTGCTACAGAAATAATAAGCGATATTGGGTCCCACGAAAATTTACATTTGATGCAGGAGGGAAATCTTCAAGAACGGTTGAATTTTAACTGTTGTGTTGGAATTTTAGGGGACAGAATTTTAGGCCCTTTATTCTTTGACGGTTCGCTAACAGGGGCGAGATGTCTAGGTTTCCTCACGCAAGAAATTGGGCAGTTCTTGGATGAGATACCCTTAGTAAATCGAGTGGGACTATTTTACCAACAAGATGGAGCCCCACCACACAACATGAGGGCAGAATATTTGAATGAATCATACAACGGAAACTGGATTGAAAATAGAGATCCAGTTAGTTGGCCGGCTAGGTAAAACAGAATTGTTTTTAATTTATACCATTAATAAGACTTATTTCTTTTTCAATCTTTTCAGGTTACCTGACCTTACGCCTCTAGATTTCTTTTTATGGAGTTCTATTAAAAACAAGGTTTACGATGTACCTCCTGCCACGCGGAATGAATTAGAGTAAAAAGTAAGGGCAGCTATTTATAGAATTACACCACAGCAGTTAAGAAACGTTTTGAGAGTGACAGTAGAAGAAGTATGACTATGTCAGCAACAAGATGGAGGTCACTTTGAACATCTGCAACCCTACAAATTAATAGATATGTGAATGTAGATTTTTAGTTCTTTTTTCTTTTATTTATTTATTTTTTTTATGACAAAAAGTGACAAGTGATACATGGTTGTATTTAGAACTCATATGGAGTCAAAAAAAGTAAAAATATACCAGGTGTCTTATTGAAAAATCGCAAGCTTATGTCACTTCCGGTAAAACCGGAAGTTCTATATAGTTGAATCTCCCGTCAAAGAATGCAGTTTTATATCGCATACGAGTCCTCCAAATTTTATTCCATTATCTTTAAAAAGAAAAGAGTTATAAAATATTCAAGTTTGCATCTTTATTGGTTTAGAGAATATTAAGAAAAAACAAATTCATAAGGCAAAATGTTACATGACCTTCGGACCCTACTTTGAGCGGACCTACCCAACCCTTAATTATTGACCATACTTTTAGGACACCCTCTATACGTAAATAATATGACTGCAAAGGGTAGTATCAAAAATATTTCGATTAATTCTTCAATTTAGAATTTTCACAGCTTATAATAATTTCCGACTTTCTCACGACAATATCGTGGGCATACTGCCAAAAGTGACCAAGTCAATTACCATTACTTTCTGGATAATTGATGTTGAAAATTCTACAGTTTTTTGGGGATTTATTTTTAAGGATTTAAATAAAAATTTTGCCTTTTTTTTGTATCCAGATATTCAGTATGGAGTTAGTGATTTAAAATAACTCTAAATTTCGTGGTTACTTTTTCTGGTTTTCAAAATAATATTGACTTGGTCATTTTTAGATGTATACATTTAGCCATTCTGAAATCATGGTCAAAAAAAGAGTATTTATATTCAATAATAAAACACAAAGAAAATATCTTTTATTTTTATTTATTTACAATGTTGTGCTATACTTGCAAACAAGCAAAAGTAAATATTGTTTAAGAGGGAAAATAATGACAAAACTTCAACGTTTTGTATAAGAACTAATCCGAATCCGAATCAGACCATACTGATGGCTCTGGAGCTACATCTTTCTTTGCACTATCTGTTGGAATTGACTGATACTAGAGATGAAATTCCGAAGGAATTGCCCCCGTCCTACAGAGCTTCAAAAGATCTTGCTTTTTCAGGTTAGAAATAGGAATTTCTTTGGAGTACAATCGTGGTATCTCTTTTGCCACAATATTGTTAGCAGTTCGCTTACTACGTCCAGCTACATTGAGCATAAGAAACTCTGGCTCACTATAATTGTACTTAAACAGCACACACTGAGGTTTATCTCTTTCATATCTCATACATTTAATTTTTAACCAGTTAATACGATTTCCATTTTCGTCTATGGTTCTATTTTTAAAAGTATTAGCAGCAAGTGTCTTTAAGTCAAGAAACTCATTGTACTTTAATTCATGTACGTTGTATGGATCACTTCTTTTATTCCGGCCCCGATTGGAGCGTGCCAGTCTAAAAATGTTTAACCAGTCATGCATCGTGTATACTGGAACATTCCTTTTAGCATTCTCTATCGCACTATGCATGGAGTCTACTTCCATGTAAGAATGACCAGATTCTAAAAAATTGTGCTGTACAATATTTAAATTGCTGTTTTGTACTATGAACACAAATAATGCTGCAATAAATTGATTCCTATTCTGACCGCTACAGGTATCTGAGAACAAACTTATTTCGGTAATAATTTGTGGCAAATTTTGTATGAAATTTATCAGACATGTTCCTATTTCTGAACTGCCCCTCTGGCCATTAATTTCGGTCCACGCGTAGCAGTGGGCTTTTTGCAAAGCTGCTTCGTAAATAGTGAGATTGTATGCGCATAGCTTTCTGCTATAATACATTAGTGAGACATCTGAAGATGGTATTTGCAGAACGCTTTGTAAATCAAATGTGACGCTTACAAAACTGTCGTCCGCCATTGCACGCTCTTTATCTGATTTTTTTGCTGCATTTGCTTCATCCCTTCTTTTAATATGAGATTGATAATTTTCTTCTAAATCAGCTGATTTTGTCTTCATGTAATTCGCGCATGTCAGGCACTGATCTTTTTTAGGCTTAAAAAAGGACAGGTTGAAGTTGGTACCAAAAATGCGGCGGTAAGTTATTTGAGATGCATATTCCTTTCGGGCATTTTTACAATCTTCGGCATACAAGGCGTACATTTTTGCGACAGATAAATTAGCATCTAATTATTCCCGTTTAGTTGATGCTCTACAATAATGGGATGCCATGGTTGGAAAACTTTGTATGTGAGCACTGATTGAAGCAATGATTTCTGGTTTTGTTTTATTTGCCGGCGCTTTTTTACCCCGTTTGTCACTAGTAATAAATATTCCTGTTTCATTTACCCCAGAAAATGCCTTATCTACTGGTCCATGGCTTATACACAAAGTACGTAAAAAAAATATCTTGCAAACTCGAACTTTGGTACCCTCCTTTAGAAAGTAATAGAATCCGCTGTTTTTTGTGGACCTGATCCAGATCGAATTCTCCTACAAGCAGGTTCTGTGCTTGCAACACAAGAGAGAATAAAATCCTTTTGGCGATTGTAATCTAGTTTCCAAAATTCCGAGCATAACTGGTTTCTCAATTCATCACTAAAACTAAGAGAGCATTTGAATTTGCAAGAGCTGCAATTACAAAATATAGGTTTCTTTGCTGCCCTGGCTACTCCTCTGGATTCGTATGGCAAACTAGACATTCTGTTTTTCTTATTTATATTCTTTTTCCATTGTGAAGGATTAGCTCTTTTCCAACGACACCGTCGTTTTGATAAGGGTGTGTCACTATCAGAAGATGATTCGGCATTTGACAAGCCTTCATGATCACTTGGTATATAATTATCGCTACTGCCAGCAGAAAAATCTGAACCACTTTCAAGAACATTTTCCTCCAATGAATGTACAAGGTCACTATGTATTTCAATAGAATTATTGTGTTTTTTGTGATTTTTGATATCCTCTTTCCAATTATCAGCATCAGGAGCAATTAAAACTAACGGTTCCTTCGTTGGAGGATTGGCGAATGTGCCTAATTAAAAGAATCTTACGTTAGGACAGAAACACTCAATTTTAAAATGTTTATTTACCTTCGTCAATGCTGCTTGCCGCAGGTAAAACAGAAAGATTTTGGGTCGTCGATTGTGAGGAACATAGTTCTCAAAACAATACCAATTATTAGTAGGCTACTTGGCCAAATAACTATAAATTTTATTTGAAGAAATAGTCCATTCTCAAAGTGGAGTTTTAAGTATAGGGAAAGAAATGTTTACCTATTAAACTTGTAGAGGAAGAGTTTGTGATTCTTTTCTTTTCCGATATAAATTTTACACCTCCTTAAAAAACACAATGATAATAAAAACTAAATAACATATTAACTTGCATCAGAGGCATTGTCGATGTTTAGGAAATGGTGGATTTATATGCTAGTTATTTATTTAAGGTAAAAAGTTAATCTGAGACAATGCTGAATAATATTTCACTCAATATTTTGTTGAGCTCAACATAACCTCAAAGTTATTTTAATCAAATATTATACAATTACAACACTTACCTGCACTATTTTTCTGTGAAGTACTTGCTTCTACATTACCTAAACACATTTGTACTAAAAACTTTCCTCTGGAAGTCATAATATTAGGATAAACTTTATATTTGTTTTCCTGCACGTGAACGATCAACGAATAAACATACAATTTACGGAACATCAAGAAGTGACCAAGTCGTAACAGTCAATTGTCGCTGTACTCGCTGTTAGCTGTTAAGCCTTAGTTATAGTACATAGAAAAGTGAACAAGTCAACATGATCACTTCTGCCAGTATAGAACCTAAATACTTTGACTTGGGCATTTTAATCTTATGCTTGTGGGTCATCTACATGTCATATATTGACTTGGTCACTTTTTCCAGATATTTGGCAAGTACTTCTGAGTCACTTGGACTGATTAACTTAAAATCAGTATAAATGTGACTTGGTCACTTTTGGCAGTATGCCCACGATATATTGAATATCATGAATGTTTGAAATCCTGGAATGAATGTGTTTCATAGTGTGTAACTTTTTTCAGTAAATAATTTAAATATAAACCAAATTCCTATAGTTAGATAAATATTAGTTTTTGCACAAGTCGTATAAGCGAGCCGAAATTCGAAAACTTATATTAAATATTATTATTTTAGAGACGAGCAGGAATTGTGTGGATGTGGATTCTGATACTGCATTAAATAATTTGCTGCAAAAGCAGAAAGGGCTTTTCCAATATAATGTTGTTTTGTAGCCTGAAGTATAGATTATATTTAAGTTTTTAGTGTTATGGTCATGTTTATCTGAAGTATATTGAAACTTGTAGGAGTGTTTTTCAACAAACATCAGGGCACTAAGAATCAGAATACCAGGAAGTGTGAGCATCCTATGCTGTCGAAAGGTTTCTCTGCATGACTTAAGTGTCTCAAGGAGTAGATTTTACAAATAATTCTATTTTGAAGAATAAATAATCTTTGAAGTTCCGTTGTTTGTCCCCAGTAAAGCACAAGAAAGCTTAAGTGGCTGTAGGCCAAAGCATAATTGTTTGGGGTTCATAAAGGTTTTGACAATAGCATAATAAGCAGAGTTTAGTTTTGCAGCAACACTGTCTACATGGGCTGTCCACTTTAATTGTGAGTATATGTGAAGGCCCAGAAATTTGCATTGTTTTACTCTTGTAATAGATATATTATTTAATTTTAAGTTTAAATCAGGAACCTGTCGCTTTTTATAGAATGCCATGTAATAGATTTTATTTGTGACATTGGGGAAACAATATCACCAACGTTTTGGTATAAAATTAAAAGTGGTTGAAAATCTGGTCTAGTATGTTTTTGAATAACACATTTTCATCTACTTACTCTTTCATATTGTCATGCGCATGATATAAATTGAAATCGTGAAAAATCACTTGCACCCGCTCCTTTCCCCTTCCTTGGAACTCATATCTACAGGTGGTTTTCGACGGATACGGCGAGGGATACATTGGACTCATTATAGTCCCATTTTTGTTGGTATCGCTATTTATTACCATATCACAACTTGATCCTGAAACAAAAATGGCTATTATTATTTTTTTTAAGACCCTATTTGAAAATTTAGTCCACCACAATCTCAGGTTAAAAAGTGGCATTCATTCAAACTCAATAAATACTCACGTATTGATTTATTTAATTTGGTTTTACATTATGTTGTAATTTGGAACAAGTAAATTAACTAGCTAGATGCAATTCCTTCTGCGACCAAACATGGGGTGCATTCAAAAGGTCAAAATTTAAATAAAATATAGATTGTTAATTTAACAAAAAATAAAATAAAGATTGTTAATTTAGTAAAAAATGATAGGGATACAAACGCAATTAAAAACGAAGACCAGAAACGTGTTCTGTGTTAAGTGACAGTTGACCGTTGACCAGTCTCCCTATTTCTACATCTTTAAGGGTATACAAATCAAAGATTTTATGTTTTTAACAAATTTTATTTATTTATTAATTTCTCCACAAAATGAGGTTAACTTAATTACGGGTTACTGGGCCTTAGGTCCCAGTCCCCCATAAAAATTTTGAAAAGTATTTTTAAACCTTTATAAATGTGAGTTCAACAAAATAAAAAATTGTACCTAAAGTCTAACAAAATCCTTCCTCCATTCTATTAAAGAAATATCATGATATGAACTAGAACGTTTCACAAATCCTCTTTATATATCCCTTCATAAAGACCTTCATAGGAAGAACATCATTTTCCTTCATAAGCTACTAAATATGACAAAGCTTGTATCAGTACATTTGAACTAAATTTTCCCTAATATATCGGTATGCTGATTGCGTTCATCAAGTTTCATTCACTTCTTAATACATTTTACAAATTTTAAAGCTCCATCAACGTCACCTTCCACCTATAATTTTCTCTCTACTGCTAATACTAACACTAACATTTCTCTTGTCTACTGAGGATGAAGGTCACTACCTTCGACACATGTAGACTTATTAATACGAAAAAATTGAGACTATTTTTTTTATGTTACTATTTTGCTATAGTCAATAGTAATATTTAAAATATAATTGATAATAATTAAAAACTAAATATTCTACTTTTGATTAAGTAGGTACTTAATTGATTGTGCGATGTCTACGATCACGCACAATTTGAATATGTAATTATTATTGAGTACATGCGTCAACTATTTACTTAATTATCGTTTTAACATTGAACTAAGCATTACAACTAATGTCTTAATTAATTAAAGTAACATCGCTACAGTTTTTCATTATTATGTAAAATTAGATTGGTTAAATGTTTTTAATTTTTACATTACTTTTTTTCAACGCTGTATAAAATCAACTCGCAGAAAGAAAGCGAGAAGACTAAAGAAATGTAAGAAAAAGGAACTATACAAACCTGGAATCCTTGAACCACATAAATTAAACAACGAGGTTTTCTTGGTGAACCCTGTATATTTTATGTATATTTTAATAGAATTCGCCTTTCGCAACATATTTTTACCCTCCGTTAAATTCAACTGCAGTTACAACTAGGCTAAAGATTGACTTAAGGAAATCGGCCTTAAAAACTTCACCTTAGGATTTGGGGAACAATGGGAATTACATTACGAGATGTATAAAAGAAATACAGCGATTCTCCTCAGTATTATCTAGTGTCTAAACAAACAAAAAAACATATTTAACGAAATGCATTTTCGAAGCTCAAAACTATGTAATATTAAGAATAAAATTGAATTAAAACCCGCAATTTCTGACAACTTGACGTCTCCTGTTCATTGAATATTTTCCAATTTACAAACACGTCTTTTCAACGGCCCACTGTTTAAATTTGTCAATATTGAAAAACCGTGGTTTATTGGCAGTTTTTGAGACACAGAAGCCGATATATCTGTAGTATTAGCGAAAAACTTGTTTTAGTGATAACTGGTAAAAGGTGATTAAACAAACCCAAAATCAGAGTAGAATAAAATATTTTTCCTATAAAGTATTACCATTTAAGAAGACAAAAAGGGAAATTTGAATTTTGTGCACTTGCTGTATAAAATTTTGCCAAACTCAAAATATACATTTTATAATAATATTCTTGCCATCTTCCGATCTGGCTAAATTTCAATATCAAGGTGACGGTCCTCTACAACACCAAAAACTCAAAACTATTTAATCAACTATTGCAATCCCTATCGCGCTCTATACTTTGATGTTTTATTAGTTTTAAACAAATAATCAAATTTTTAGCTCAGCAAGTGGTCTAAATAGTTGTCGAATTGTGGAGAAAGTTTTATCGTTCCACATTGAATTGTTTTTGAAGAAATTAAAAACAAAAGGCAAAATTGTTAATTTGACACGTTCACCAGAACCCAGGCGCAAGACAAACAAATTGTAGGTGGAAGCACGTATAACAATCGTGTTGTTCGACCCGATTATACCAAACGTTGAAGTTTTTATGTTATTGAAAAAACTATATGTTTTATATTGGAGTAAAATTAACTTTCCTCCCTTTGCCTTTACGATAGCATCAATGCCACTTTTGCCACTACTTAAATAAATAGCTATCCCTTATTTTCATAAAATCAGGAACTTTGGAACTTTCTTGTCCTTTGACTTCTTCTTGGATGCAGCTGTTACGATTAAGATCCGAAGGGTTCAGCAGACCTGTTATTGTTTCGTATTTGGACTAAGAAAATACGATAGTGTTCTTCGGCAGTTTAACCCCACAATAAAATATAAGTTTAAGGACTATAAATGCTTTAATTAGCTTTTATTTTGTTTAGTGTGCTGAAATAAACTACCTCTATTGTGTTGGAATTAAAGGGTCAAACCGCTCACAAAAGTTCTGCTTTAAATTCGCAGAGCAAACAAACTTGCCAAGTTAAAAAAACAACAACCTACTTGCTGAATTGCGAGATTTTAATTCATCACCCTTTCTGTGGGTTTTTACATTCTTTATGAACTGTCAGGGCCAGACGCCCTTATTTTTAAAACAAATGTGTATGCTTTAAAATTAATATAAATTTTTTGACTTAGTATTATTTAATAATTTGAATAATACCTAGCTATAGACTAAAAGTGAAACATAAAAAAGCTAATTTTGTCATGTTAACGCGTCACATTAATAAATGGGTTTTGAAATCCAATTGAGGACTATAGGACTATTCATAGCAATTTACGAGCATTTGATTATAAAGGACCCATACAATATAACATTATGATGTTTTATTAATATTCTATTAATTGTTGTTCTGGACCAGTTAGGTATACCAGGACAGTTAAGGCTAAATTTTCAGATGCCACATAAACCAGTAAGGAAATATATGAAGCCGATACTTATTTTTGTAATAAGAAATGGTAAGGAACCTTTAGTTAACCTTCAATAGAGCTGAATAAACCGAAATCGACCATCCGTTGTCGCTTCCTAACTTAGCTGATAAAACCAGAAAAACTTGGTATGAAATACTTTTAAAGATTAGCTTGATATTCTCATTGCCAGAGATACCTTCAACAATTTATGCGGTCGTACTCTAACAAGGTGGTACCATAAAGCATTTAGAGAAACTTATCCCAGTAACCATTGCAGATCCCTAACCTAAGTAATTGCTTTATAGGTTTTTTGTAAGCTACCAAATTAACGTTATTCGTTTAATAGTCAATGTAAGAAATCCCGATTTCGTGATACGTGACGTCTTGCTGCGTTTGAGTTTATTTGCCGGCGCGTGGAACTTTAATGATATTTAAGACGTTTATATCTAGGTAGTTTGCTCTTTAGAATAAAGAGCGGTACTTTTATTTATTGTCGATAAAATAAACCGTTTTCGAGAATCCATGGTTTATTTAAAAAAAAGAAAGATGATTTCTCTTTTGTTGCTCCGCAACAAAGTGTGATACGAAAGTCATTCCAACGACAGAAAAGTTTCATTTTAAGGTGTTTAATCCAAAAAATATAAATATTTAAAAAAACGCAGTGACGTGATAGGAGGCATTTTAACGAAAGAGGGTTTAACATGGGCTACGTGAAGTCTGACACACTCGTAAACATGACAAATTGAGATCTGCTGTACCCGCCACAATAACCTAGCCTTGGTCCTTGTCACATCACAATAAAACGTGATTCTCTATAGAAGTTCCTCCCTAGTGCCGACCGGATTGGAATAGACCAAGCTTTTCATGTGACCATACAGGTAAAAATCCAACGGCGTTAGGTCGGTAGATCGATGAGGCCAGGCAATAGGTCCTCCTCTACCTATCCAACGGGTTGGGTAGACGTTATTCAGGTGCTCACGCACACCAACGTTGAAATGAGGTGGTGCCCTATCGTGCATGAAGTTCATGTTTCGGCGGCTGCAATTGGTAGGTGATCTATTAAATCCTGAAAAGCATTGTGGAATAACTCCCAATAAAGTTGTCCATTCAAGCGTTCCGGCAATACAAATAGTCCAATCAAAAAATTGCAAATGATTCCTGCCCAGATATTAATTGATTGGAACTGATGTTGATGATGTGAAGCAACAGTGGCATGAGGATTTTTATCAGTGTATATTTGTGTTTTATATGTATATGTGTATTGTGTAAATCGGTGATACCACTTTTAGCAAACTTTGCTTTATCCGTGAAAAGAATAATGCTAATGAAGTTTACATTATTTCGTTGATCCAATAACCAGTTTGCAGACTCCATTCTATGGCGAAAATCTTCAGGAATCAGTTCATGTACTTTTTATATATGAGATGGATTTAACAGCTATTTTTGAAGAATTTTATGTACTATTGTTTTCTGTGTATTAAACTGTGCTTATAATTCTTAAGTGCACGTTAATGGTGTGTCATCTACAGCATCTAAAATATTTTCCTCTATTTGCGGCGTACGTACGGATATTCTCAGACCAGCATCAGCACTATTATTTTCTAAACTTTTCTTAAATTATGAAGAAAGTTAATAATATGAATTACCTAATTAACTGCAATCGCCCACCATTATTCCTTAGACGTTGGTCAACGCGTTAAAATATCTTTTGGTTTGGCATAGTACGATTACGAGATCTTTCGTGATATAACCTTTTGGCTTCTAAAGCATTGCAAGACGCAAGACTATACATCAGATGCATATCTGCATACTTAGTAAACGTGGCTTTGACAGTTCGAATTAATTCACAATTAAATTCACCACGAAATCCAAAAATCAGTAAATTAATATCGAAGTAAAGGATTAATGTGTCAGCGATGTGAAAGAGGACAAGTTCTAAAATGCAGGATGTTTTATATATTTCGTACCATAGTAATGTTTGCAACAACAATACGTTTTTTTGGTGCCGATGAGCAAATAAAACGCACATTCTTTGCGAACATAGGTCTTCCAACAGTTCGTTTATTATTCTTTTTCTCGAAAACGGTTCATTTTATCGACAATAAATAGGAGTACCTTGTGGTGATATCCACCCAGATTTATTTTTTTTATCTTTATGGTACAGAGTGTTACAAATTTAAGCATTAAGTTGTAAAACTTAGTCCGCTTCTGGTAAATTAAAAAAGCAAAATATGTTTCAAGGATACTATTTTAAGAAGTACTTACTACTTGGGATCTTTGTTTTTTTTTAAGTTATGGATTCTCCTGCGACTTCAATTGGAGCTTCGCAAACTGTTTAGGTTTTATCACTTGTAGAAATTTTGAAATTGACTTTTGCCTTGATTATTCGTATTTCTGCTTGTTTGATTTAAAAAGTTTTTATACTGCAAAATTTTGGCGCCTATTCCATTCATTGTGAATTGATTTTAGTGATTGGCGGTTGATTGATAGTGCCTCTCTACTATGGGACTGAACCAACAGGGAGCCAGTCTTTCGGTAGTTTGTACGTACTGTTTGGTCTCGATCTCGTGTGGGAGTCCGTGATTAATTGGTTTGTCGATACGTTCGTACGTCTGTAATAGTCTGTAATAATTTTTGTGAAAAATTCATTTATTGTCTGCATACGAAAGTCTTGATGAAGTATGCGATTCATCGTGTACCTGGGTACATCCGCAATAACTTTTAGTGCCCTGTTTTGTATTACCTGGAAGTTATTAAGCTCCGTTCTAATTATGTTGCACCATGAAGGTCCACCATAAGTAAGAACCGGCCTGACTAACACCTTGTAGAGATTGACCTTAGTCCTATTACCAAGTCTAATCCGCCTGTGAAGCAGGGGATAGATAGAGCGTAATTGATGCAATGCTAGCTCCACTTTATTAATTGAATTGCGCCTTCAGTTCAGTCGTTGATCAAATATAGGTTCCAGGTATTTTACCTCCTGGGAGCTGTTCACCTGGACTTCGTTGACGAAAAGCCTTGTCTCGGGCCTACTAACATTGCTTTTCGAAAAATAAATAGCCTTCATTTTAGAGGGATTTAAGCGAATCTTCCAATCCGACAGCCATTTCTCTAGCTTATTATGTGGCGCTGCATCCGGCTGACGACAAGTCGCGGCTGTTTGGTAGTTGAAGTGATTGCGGTATCGTCAGCGAAAAGATAGAGCTGCGTAAACCTATCGCGCGGAATGTCATGAGTATAAATGTTATACAGCATCGGAGAGAGAGGTTAACCTTGCGGTACTCCCGCCCTTATGTGTTTATTCAAGGAAAGTGCGTTCTCTGACGAGACATCAAAACTTCTATTCTCCAAAAAAGAAGCTACCACCTTGATTAAGTAGTTCGAATCCATTTTCGAGTGTAGAGATCTTCGAGTCTTATCAATTTCAACAAGAGGCCATCATGCCAGACCTTGTCAAATGCTTTGCTTACGTCAAAGAAAACCGCTCCCGTGTGCTCTCTCCTGTTAAAAGCCTTTTATTATGTTTGAAGCTAGTCGCGTCGTCTGCCTGACTGTGCAATGTTCAGGCCGAAACCCAAACTGCTCGACAGGCAGAACGTTACGCACAAACACAAAGTCATTAAGTCTATTCAAAATTAGTTTTTCTGTGATTTTACCAAGACTCGACAGCATGCTGGTCGGGCTGTAGCTAGCTAGCCGGCGCCGTAGGATCCTCACAATTTTTATATATTAGGATGACTTTTGCATGCTTACAGAAGGACGGAAAATGGCCCTCTTTGATTATTGCCTGGGATATGCTTACTATATTTCTCAAAGCTTTGTCAGGTAGATTTCACAACGCCACATTCTTTAAACCATCAAAACCCGGGGCTTTTCTAATATTCAATACGCTTAATAGGGACTTTACCTTGTCTAAAGTGACTCGTGGAAAGGCCTGAAACGGGAAATTCATTAATTTATAAATTTGTATCGTCCTTGAGACCCCCTTATCTCTAAACGCGTCAATGGTCGGGTTTTCGCTGAATTGATCGCAGAGCTTTTCCGCAAGCAATTCAGCTTTATCTTTGGCATCGATTAAAACAGCATCTGTTTCCTAATTTATTAGGTGAGACATGGGTGCTCGTGCTCCCCTGGTCAATGTCTTCGTCATTCTATAGGTGGAATTATCCTCTATAGATAGACTTTGGACCTTGTTGTCCCAGAGGTTCGACTGCCGTTCGATCAACAATTCCCTGACTACCCCAGCCGCCCGATTGGTCTCCGCCTTGAAGCGAGGATCTCCAGTGCGATACGCTCTATTCTCTAACCGGTTTTTTTTCTGATTTGGTTTTTAATTTCATGTGTCAAAGTGCCATATTTTGAATACCTGGGCGTCTTTGTAACAGAAACTTGAGCTAACGCTACGTTGACGTCATCTGTGATCTGTGTATCCGCACTGTCAATGTCTAATGAGCTCTATAGAGGCTGTAACGCCTCTACATTTTTCATTATTCTGCTGTACCTGTGCCAATTTGTTGAGGTGTGGGTAACAAAACCTCTACCTTTTTCAAGTGGATTACCCACTTCCAAAACCGGTATGTGATCGGAGCTCAGATCACAAATAACCGATGGTTGTAAAAAATTGAACGGCATTCTTTACCACAAAGACGTCCAAGATATCCGAAAGGCCCCGCGTAAAGCAATGCGAGGGCTCCTCCGGCGGTAGAATGTGGTAGTTTAAAGCTTCAGAGAATTCATATTGGGTGCGACCTCTTGCTTGTAGCTCTACATCCCCAAATCCTGTTTTTCGCGTTCAGGTCACCCCCTATAATCGTTCGGATGTTATTACCAAAAATTTTTTGTAAGCAGTTGCCTGTGAAATCTACCGACGTCCCAAGTGCACGCGTTGATTATTTTTAAATCGTATCGAGATAAACGTCTCTTTAATATGGGCACAATTGACAGGACCTGGCATAACTTGAGCTGAAATGTGTTTCTTAACCAGGCTCATAGTTCCGCCCCCGCGTCTACCGAGGCGATCGTTCCTAAATACGGTATAATTCGGAAAAGAAAATCTATCTCCCTTTAACCACGTCTCCTGGATAAGAAACACATCTATCTCATTTCTCTCGACGAACTCGATAAGTTCGAGTTTCCGTTGCTTGATGGAATTGACATTAAATGTAGTGAGTCTAATATATGCCGTCTCCGGTTGCGCCGCCATTTAACCTGCGGTTTTTTGAAAGGCACAAGAAGTCCTTACTAGGTTCCAGCGCATTAAAAACCGATTTTCAACGGCGTCTTCAGGGCCACATATCTCCATAGAAAGGGCCTGTTAGAAAGAATTGTATAGAAACTTGTCATCTTACTTTTTCATGTTCTGTCTGAATCCGACGGATTCCTCACATTTTCCCGGATAACCTGTATCACTATATTAAATTTTATAATGTGCTGCCGGTCGAACTACGTGCCCTACGTGGTTGTGAGTTCCCCAATATTTTACATGTTGTCTGATGACTGATGATATAGTTTACCATCTTCGTTGCTTATTTAATTTTAACTTTAATATTATTTATACAAACTTCAGTATTTTGTATATTGTATTTATATTTTTAAAATAATTTTTTTCTACATTTTGACGATTCTATGTACAAATTTTGAATTTTATTTTATTCTATTATATTCTATTCTATTCTATGGACATACTACCTGCAAATATTAGAGACAACAGGTTAAATACCAAAGAAGTGTGTTAAATATGTATTTTACTTTGTTACGTTTCATGTATTTGTTTTATAGTCTAAATAAATAAGAAGAAATTAAAGAATCTCTTGTTTCGAGTTAAATATAAAAAACATTAGACTTTTAATTACTCTACACAGTATAATTGCGAAGACAAAAAAGGCTGGGATTTGTTCTTTACAAGGGCATTGCAGTACTAGTTATTCTTCTTTATGGTATTTAAATCAGATTCTTGCGTTCAAATTAAGAATTTTATAAAGACACACATGTCTTGCAAAAGTAATAAACTTATTGTTTATATAAAATTTTCAGGCAATTTAAAAGCGTTTACCTACTCAAACGCGAGTCCTAATTAGAGAATAATTACTTACAGACTTGTTTTTCGTTACAAGCAATTATTATTTTGTAGGTAATAATATATTAAATATAATTTGGTTTTGAGAAACCTGCCACCGAAATTTTAAGATATGCCACTCTAATGTCAAATTTGAAAAAAAAAATATAATTAAGGCTATACTCAGGAAGATCCAGTGGCAATATCACTTAATTTACATTATATTATACATTATACAGTTTCTAGAGATAAAATACTAGTAACAAGCCAATAAATCCTTATTATCAGTCAAAAAACCGACTAGAAATGTGTTGCATTTAAAGAGTAGTTTTTTTAATCTACAATTTTTAGGATTACTAGTTCCAAGGTTAGATTTTTTTTTCATTTTGTCTTGATTTTTTTTGCTTGTATCTGTTGGTAAAAGACAAATGAGAAGATAAATGTTCTTTAAAAATAAGAAAAAAATTTTGAGTTTTTAATATTTAAATTTAATTAATACATAAGTAGGTAAACTAATCGCATACTTTAAAAAGTCAGAATATCTAGTCCAAATCTCCCAAAGGGTGGGGATGATCTAACATGGCGTTGAGCATAAAGCACATAGAAGTAATTTTTATATATCCTTCTTAATTAAAGATATTTTATCTGTAACTAATTTAAATGACTTTAACAAAAGCTTTAGCAAACCACACAATAATATTATAATGAGAAATAAATATGTATATTTAAGAATACTAAAAGATAAGCATGCAATTTTTTAATATCACGTACACCTTAAGAACACACCTACATTTTTATTTCAGTACTATTTTTGATTAAACTTTGTAGATTCTCACTATACCTACATAGAGGTGAGTACAACTTTGTTAAATATAATTTTTTTATTATAAATTTAAGTCTGACTAAAAGAAAGCACAGAATTGTATGAAAATAAAATGAACTAAACACAACAACTCGCTTGGGACGTTTCTAAATATCTAAACGTGAAACGAATTACAACGCTAACGCGTATACATATTTCTCCAAAAAATAGCATTTACAATGTTACACTAATGGCGAACAATCAGCACACGCCTGATGCTTCTTAGATGCACAGCGAAGTCAATAAAATTATTTTTTTGGTCCACTGCCTTAAGCTCATCGCGTTGACTTGTTGCCGGGTTTGGATAATTCGAACAAATTATAATTTACTAAGATATTCCAGGGCAGAAATCATAATTATTTCTTCACTGAATAATAGATTGATCCGGTAAAAATTCAAGTAATTTTGTACTTGATATACCTATGTTTTAATACTCTTACATAGTCTAATTATAATCTATTATAAACCTAGTATAATACAAATTATTATTTAGATGTTCTTTATTGAAATGTCTGTGCCAGTCAAATCGGTAGTATTGCACTTTTTTTATTTGCATTCTTTTTATACAGCCAGCCTCGTGCCTCGGACTATAGTATGTCCTTGCTTATGGAATGAAGCGGCAAACAAAGTTTATATGCCCAAAGCTGCAACTAACAGTAAATAAGCATATTATGGGCTTACAAGCAAAACCAACTAAGTCGCAAAAGAAGTTTATGAGATATTCAGAATTTTATTATTCAAATCCCTTTTTAAATTAGCTATAAAATGTCTTGCTCTTACAAATTACTATAAGTAAAAAGTATATAGTTCCGAATCACAATGCAAGTTTTTTACATATTTAAATCAAAATAGCGCATACTAAGAATAAAAATAAGAGTAATGTCATGAATTGTGAATTTTGTTTATCAGTCATTTGTTTATAAGGGCGTAAATAAAACAAAAATTTTAACCGACACTTCTTACTAAATAGAGGAATAGTGCTTAATATTGCAAGTTGTGAATTTGACCGCCTGCGCGGCATAATATGGCAATGAGAAGAGTGAAATGTGTTTTACCTAGGTTGCTGAGGAAATTAATTCAATTTGTTAGTGTATTTTTATGCCTTATAAATATATTACAAGCAACAGGGGTTCGCCCTGGGCTTACATGGACACTGTATTACCCACAGTATAAAGTTCGTTTTATTTTTGCTAATCCAATCAGAACCTATTCTGCTATGTCTTATTATTCTTGCACTTTTGACCACCCTTACAATATTACAATAGTTACATTGTTAAGCACCAATACATCAGCATAACAACCCTAAGCACTACGCCGAGATACCATTAGGAATTCATTGGTCTTAATCATAGAGAATGAATCTGAACTTAACTGCGAAATTCACGGTACTTCTACTGTAACTTTAACTGTTACTTGGCACGCGTCCCCAAAATATCAATTACTTTAACATTAGAAAATCACTTTGCCTGACACACTTGTCAGATCAAAACCCGTGCTATTATATTTTCAGCCACGTGGAGTATCTGCTTACTTTGAAGTATAACAGCATACTGAATTGTTTATGTCGCTACAGCGCTCTAGTCCGAGAAGAATAACCAACGAGAAGCGACCGTTGAAGCATTCAAGGGATGGTGCCCTCTCTTGGTTAAAACATCACAAAAACTAATTGACATATTCTCGAAGCTGCAACCCTATTGTAAAGCTACCGATTAACGGCTTATATAAGATTTTAACCTATTTTGTTTAGAAAGAGACTTGAGCTGTTCGTAGAAGTGAATATAATATCATTTAGCTTAGAATATAGCACGTTTTTATGTTTACAGAGGACTTGATGTTTTCCGAGAATTAGAATACTGCGGAATAAAGCACTAATGATTTTTAACGATAGGATAGACATTTAGCAGTTTTTCCAGTAAAATAGGATAAAAATATCTTGTTGCTACGCTAGAAGACTGAAGGACTCTTAATCACGGGCGGCGTTTTTTCCAACGTTGACAGATTAATTTATGTTTATTTTTTGATAACACTGAGGAACAAATTTCAATTTTTTTTTCCTGGACAAAACCTATTTTTTTTTTATTGAAGTACACCCAAGAAACTAAAAAATACCTATTAAAGATTTTAGTTAGCTCGCAAAAAAAATCTGGATTATTTGTTACAAAATTTTAATTTATAGGCATTTACAATGAACATACAAACAATATATTGTTGGTTCAACAATAGCAATTATCAGTGAGTCTAAAGTTTAGACACTCATATTACGCATTTTTCCCTGTCTTTTGAAAGCAGCCTCGGGGGCATCTCCCGTAATAGTCCAACAGTAGTCGGCTAACATCTCACAGTTCCATATTCCCTGATATCTTCTTTCCATGTTTGAAATATCCTGGTGGAACCTCTCACCGTGCTCGTCACTTACAGCACCACAATTTTCCCGAAAGTAATCCAGATGAGAATCAAGGAAATGAATTTTCAACGACATATTACACCCTAGGTTTTGGTATCATAAAAGAAGTTGGGCAACCAGGTCTTTATAGTTTTCTGCTTTTACGGTTCCCAAAAAAATTTTAAAGGCATTCCAAGCGTCCTTTTCCTTGCCTTTAAGTATGAAATCGAATTGCGCTTCTCCAAAAAGTTTCCTGCCCTGGGGACCCACAAATATTCCCTCTTTAACTTTAGTGTCACTGATTCTAGGCAACTTTTCTTTTAAATAGCTAAAAGCACGGCCTTCTTTGTCCATGGCCTTCACAAAATTTTTCGTAAGTCCCAATTTTATATGAAGTGGCGGTAGTAAAATCTTCTCTGGGGGAACTAATGGCATGCTGGCTACATTTTTATTTCGTGGCTCAAAGACTCGCTCGGTGGCCATATTTTCTTTATGTAGTGATCCGATAGTGATTGACTGTCCCATTCGCAAAGGAAGCAGCAGTATTTCGTATAACCTAACTGCATTTTAAGCAAAATCGACACAATTTCTAAATCCCCACAAAATTGCCAATTATATCTTTCATATTGTATGGTCTCCAGTAACAATTTCAAATTGCTATACGTTTCTTTCATGTAGACTGCATGACAAATGGGACTGAAGGCAACTTGTTTCCATTATGAAGTAGCACAGCTTTAAGACTTACTTTCGAGGAATCAATGAAAGTCTCCAGTTTTTGGATCATAGTCGAGATTTAAAGCTGCCATTAGTCCCTCAATGTTAAAAATGGTGTTAGGTTTTTCTGACGGCTTCGGTATACAGAAACTTTCACTTCATCTTGAAGTAAGTTCCATTGTCGCAATCGAGAGGCCAATAGTTCGCATTTTTTCTTAGGCAATTTCAAATCCCTTATAAGGTCACTTTATTTACTTTGACTTATATTGTGAGGCATTTTACTGGGAAGTTCACAAAAGACAAAATCGGAGTCTTGCGAGGTTGATGAGCCGGCAACATTTTTCAGTACACTACCGTTTAAATCCATTTGATCAACATCAGAATCAACGCTATATTCCTGAGGTGGATTAGGTACAGGAACTCGGCACTATGAAGCACCGGGCGTATGGCGGATTGTAAATTTGGATAGTGTATCGCAGACCTTTTTTCTCCGAACAGCCTATTTTGATGGGAAGTGTCAAACAAAAGTTACAGTAATACATTACAAAATGCACATGGTCATCCTTTTGTATTAAAGGGCTAACACATATAAAACAAAAATGATCCGGCTTATTTAAACAAACCCGGGACATGTTGCTCAAACCTCTCTAATTACTCAAATACGAACAGCTCTCAATCAACTGGTGGTTGAAATACAACTAATTAACAATTTAGGATTATTGTTATATGTATTTAGACCCCTTATAAAGTACACCTGGTATAATAAATCCAGGTATTTCTCATTTAATAGTCGAATTTTTCCATACATTACGGGCAGGTAGGCAATTATCATAATTAGCATGGATCTATAAGGCCGGAGCCAACTGAGACTTTTGCAAGACAGATTGTTGGTTAGTATAATAAAGTAAGTAAGATTTTGCTATTTAGTATTAATGTTAACTTAGGATAATAAGTTAACTAAGTAGTAGTATTAACTTAAACAGCAACATTCATTGGAAGTGCCTATCGCACATCGACTTAACATAGTTTTCATTACACACTTGGTTTCATTTAGCAGTGCATACATTTTGATATTACCTTATAAACTGTTTCTTGCAAAATTTTGACTTATTACTTCTTACTTGTCGGTAAGTCTTTGTAGAAACATAAAGGTCAAGGAGATCTATTGTCATGCGAACCGCGACTACAGCATGCACGTAGTTTCGTTTATTGATACTTTTGAAAGAGAAATAAGACGACAGCTTTGGAATTGTAAGGTAAATTACTCGATATATCATAGCAGATGCTGCGGTAAGATAGAGATATGTCAGAGAAAAGATAAAATATCTGGTTTAAGGCTTTGTCGGACAGACTGCTTTTATGTTTTTATGAGCAGAGTAAGTGATTTTTATAGTAGCATGTCTACGTATGTTCTAATAAAATGACACATTTCGGGAACATATATTGCGATCTTGACGTGCCTTTAACAACGAGCATTATATCCAGTTCTTTAACATCAAATTTTAAAAGGCTATAATCGCAAATCTGAAGCCAAACACCAGCCATTCAATTCGATTAAATTCAAAACTTCTTTATTTATAAAAATATCACACATAATTTATTTTAATTTATTTGCAAAATAAATAAATGAGACAACTATAAAACCCATTCTAAATATTATTTTATTTTCATGTTTATAGCATGCAAAAAAATACTAAATAGATTTTTTGAATTGCAGAAATCTCAAAAAAAAAACAATTTATATAGGCCACTACAACATGTTTTTGTTAGCATACAATTTTGCGTCCTTTAAAAGTCCTAAATTTGCACTTCTTAGGTTTTTTTCGAATTTTATGCAAACCCGTATATTTCAAATTTTCTTTTGCGTCTATTGGTAAATTTTAGTTCTTTGCAGGTTTGTCTTAAACATATGATGTAAAAATTTTTCAGTCTTTTTCGGGCTGCTAATTTGTAATTTCTTGGTCTGGTGTTGTTCCGTTCTAGAATAAAATTCCTTTTATGATGACAAGTTACAGTTACGTTAAGAAATACTTTTTCTAATGCAGTGCTTTTATCTGCGTCTAGAAGATCATAAAGGTATAAGATTTTATCTGATGGTCTGATAGAATTAAATACGTACCTGAAATATGTCCGCAAGTTGGTCCTTGGCCTAGTCCTAGCTTGTCCTTGTTAAAATGAATGAAACATAATTTAATAGTTTTTTTTATCGTCCGAAACAAAATAATTTTACAATAAGATACATATGCTAAATGTTGCACGTGGCAATCGGTGGTTTATAAGACACATATTATTATGCATTGTGACAATTTTAAATCTTACCGTAGCTGTATTCTCTACACTAAATAAGATATGAAAAAACGAATAAATTCCATCTGTATAAAAGAAAAGCGGGGAAATAAAAATCAATTATTTTGCGGACCATCCTCATGTACCCTTTGAGCCCAACAATTATGAAAACTTTCCACGAGAACTTCAATTTAGCTTGAAAAAATTAATATTAGTATATACGGTGCGATTCTTTGGTGGTCTTCGCCGTATTCCATAGGTGTAGTCCAATTATCATTTATTTAATACGTTTACTGTTAGGGGTCCCGAGTTGGGTAGGTAGAGGCACAGGTAGTTTACCTACCTGTGCCTCACTGTCTCAAAAATTTGAAATGTTTAGTTACTTTTCAGCAGTTGATGGAAAACTTTGTTCTTGAAAATGGCTAGTGTTTTTGAATTTGTTGCTGAGAAACGGATTAGTGAAACTGCGCTTTCTAAAAATTAGAGAATTAATATTCTCAATATGTTCAATTCTCTTCGCCACCAAAATTCAACATTCGAAGTTGCAAAAATAGTTGAAATGTGTTTGATTATGACAGGAGTCGGACAGTCAACAATATACCGACTTGTGCACGAGGATAAACGTGGTCCCATCAGGTCACCAAAGAGAAGTACAGGAAGAAAAGAAACTGTAATAAATGAGGATGGAAAGACTGCCATCAGAAGAATTATACACTCATTTTACTTAAAAAAAGAAATACCTACGTTGGACAAAATAATGTCTGAAATGAAAGAGGATGATTTCATTCCACCCCATGGGTATGAAGAAACTATGGAAAACATTAAAGGAAATGAATTTTTGTTATGAAAAAATTCAAAACAGAAAATCATTCTTAATAGAGAAAGACGAAATCATCCGCTGGTGACGACGATATTTGACTATATTCTGTGTCTTGGTATTACTGTTCGGACTATTGACTAGTAGCCGTGAATGATAAGGGGCGTTATGCATAACAATGACTGATTTTGGTGGAATGTTACTGTACTGTCTGCATGAAGAATAATGATGACTTAACATTTTCAGCATGGCGCACCTAAACTGCAATTTATTGAATTATCTACCCAATCATATTTAAAAACGTCGTAAGTGTCGAACCAGGTCTCATCTAAATATATAATACATCTTTCCAACTGCCGATACTCTTTTATATCACGTAAATGTTCTTCCCGTTATTCTACCATAATACCTCGCAATGTTGTCAAACAATTATAATTATAATGAGGGTAGTCTTTATGTTTCTCTTTTACCCTTTCTGGGGTGGGTACCTTATTTTCCTTATAAAAATTATGGACAATTCTGCGAATAACTTCTGTGTCTCCGTTGTCAATTTGTTTAAATTTTTGAGCAGTTCGTTCCTTTTTTACGCTACAGTCCTTAGTAATCCTGGTAAATTGCGGATAATGATATTCTGGTAAGTTCGCTAATTCTTTTAACAATATTTGTATCTAAATTTCGATTAGGCAATCATACATATTCAAAATAAGGCGTTGACACTATACATGTAAGTCTTTGTTTTTAAATTCTGAACTAGATCCTGTAGAAGTTAATTCAGGATTAACATTCTCATTATCTTCGGGGTGATCTTCAAAAGGCCTCCACAAGGCAATGCTGATATAGGGTAAACCCCTTGCTCGAAATTAAAATTAGGTACTGAAATATACTTAATAAACAAAATAATGGTGATCAAGAAATCGCCTGATAGGTACAACTCGTCCAAGATAGCGTTATATATGACAATATCAAATATGTATCGCACATTCGATGCGTCGTGGCTGCAGACAAAATTTGTCATATTATTTATCAAGACTTTCATAGAGTAAAGAACAGTATAGTTAGGTCGTACTATCTTACTGTTCACGAAGCCCCAACACCGATCGGTTACGCGATCATGCCTCTCTTTTTCTCGGAACGCGTTCCTTTTCTGGTTTGAATGCAACAAGCAAAATTTTTATATATCACGCTAGCTTGGACAAGCTATACGTCGTCGCTGCCACTGGCACTGGTGTTAGCTTGCTCTTATCACGCGAGCTGAGTGACGAATTTAAAAGAAAAATAGGCACATCGGAACATTGTAAGTATTCATTGTTTCGCACGCTAGGTCGGGCCGAATTCGTTTAGCCCGCTGTAAAATTATTTTCTGTTTTATCTGTCCCTCTGGCTCGCCCGTTGGAAATGTTGCAGCGTCCGATCAAACTCTTTAGTGAAAGATTGTCGTTTATTATTTTATTTCAATCGCGCTAATACTGAGCAGTCCTTCTAGGAACAAGATTTTCAACTGAGATTAAAATGCTATACTTCTGGTGCCTATGCGATGTTGCTTACCGAATTGAAAAATGAATCCAAACCAGTTTAAGAAGATTCTGCGTATGCCAAAAGCCGATTTTAACTTCTTACTGGAGCTACTGTTTATTAAATTATCTCTTCCTTTGGCCAAACACGTTCTCCCTCCATACTTGCTTTTTTTACTTGCAGACAATTTCAACAAAACCCAAATAGATATTTAATTTCGTACTCTCAAATATAAGCTTGTGTCAATTTTACTTGCTCGTATAACTTAAACTTAACAGTCTATAAAAATTAACGCAATAACAACTGATGTTATTATGAAAAAATTATCCAAAAAAGAATAAAATCGATCTCTTCAAAATTTATTTGATAAGTTCACAACCTAAAAGGTAAAATAATATACTAAATATTCTAATAAATCTTTCCTGATAGAGTTCGTGACGGGACCCTTAAACCCTTTTAGCGATAACAAGGTCTATATTATTACAGAAGCTTTTGTAACACAGAAAAGGGAAGTCGAATTTATGGGATTCGCTTTATTAAGACTAACACATAAGGGGATTATTATAAAGAAAAAAAAAATCTATATTGTAAGATAATGCTTATTAAAAAGCTATTTATGCCATTAGTTACGAAATGCCTAATTTTGTGTAACGCGTGAGATTTTTGCGGAACGAACGAAGTGAGTTTCGCAAAAACTCACAAGTTACACAAAATTTCATTTCGTAACGTATTGCATACAAGATTTTTTCTAATTTTGAAGAAAGTAATAAAAAAATAAAATTTAATATAATTGGTAAAAATTTGGAAAACATAAATTTAGTTTTTCTAATTTTGACATATAACTGATGGCATAAATAGCTATTGTTGCTGTTACTTCATGTTAGTTGTCAGTTTGACATTTTGTAAAAAAGTCTAGACGGAAGGTTTTTATCGAGATTGATATATTTTTAGTTTTATTTTTAAAAAATGAGTCATTCTAGTTCTGAAGAGCTACCAAGCGATATTGAAGAGGCAGCAGGTAATGCTCTATTATCAGTAATTCCCAAAAAGTCAAAGGCAGTTTATGATTTGGCATACGAAAAATTTGTTACGTGGTGTGATGAGAAGAAAATTAAACATGTTAATGAGAAAGTTTTACTTGCATATTTTGAGGGTAAGAAAGATCTAAAAGTTTCCACATTATGGACACTTTACTCAATGTTAAGGTCTGAACTAAATCTGAAAAGGAATATTGATATTAAAAAATATACAAATTTGGTAGCATATATTAAAAGGCAAGCGGACGGGTACAGTGCTAAAAAGTCAAAAGTTTTTATTAAAAAAGATTTTGCCAAATTTGTATTGGAAGCTTACTTAAGAATTAAGAATACTTAATGGCTAAGGTTGCAATGATAATTTGAATGGCAGGAGCATGCAGAAAAGCAGAATTAACATTTCTTCCAGTTGAAAATGTTATAGACGAAGGAAGCCATTTTCGTGTTGATATCCCACCTTCAAAAACAAAAGTTATACGGCAGTGTGCAATTACCACTGGAGACATTGAAAATACGAATCTTGTTGAAATATTAAGAAAATATATTAAGTTGCGTCCCCAGATTCTTAAACACAACAGATTTTTTGTAAAATATGCGAATGGAAAATGTACCAGAAATCCTGTGGGAATTAACACATTTAGCAGTCTGCCAAAAGTTATTGCACAATTTCTTGGTCTTTCAAATCCTGTTCTATATACTGGCCACTGCTTCAGAAGAAGCTCTGCCACTTTCCTAGCAGACAGTGGCGCTAATCTTTTAAAATTAAAGAGGCACGGAGGTTGGAAATCTAGCTCTGTTGCGGAGGGATATGTTGAAAATTCCATGAATAATAAAAAACTTATAGCGCAAGAAATATTTGGTGAAACATCTAATGCAATGTGCGTCGCTTCCCAAATAACAGCAAGTTCGAGCAATGAAAAAAATATGTCGCCGGGAATTAATTTGGATAATTGCAATAATTGTGTTATCAATATTTATAATAATTAATTAATTTATAATTTATGTTTTTAACTTGTATTATAACAGTTTAATAAATAGAATAATTCTTTTTGTCACTAATTTTGAAATACATTTTTCGTCACCAATTGCATAAAATTTTACTTTATGCAACTAGTTACAAAAAGTAAGACATTTCATAATGTCAATCAGTTTTAAAAAGTGTCACTTTATATGTCAAAATTAGAAAAAGTTCTTAACTAAACTAAAACTAAATATTACTGGTGGTGCACCGCCCGACTGGCCATAGGAAATTCCATGAAAATTTTGCTACCCTCTAATATCGGCTCTCCTATTAACTTTGCATCAAAATTGTATTATACTTTTGTAAAGGTCCTTGAATGAGGCACCCGTTCTAAGCACTTGCGTTTATTAAATTAGGACAATAATTATTTTTTCTTGGATAGTGTAAAACATATTTAAACTGATAAAAAATATAACGTCTAGCAATATTTTTCGATATTATCATAATTTTTACTGGTGGTTTCATTAAGATAAGTATCGGAGTCCTATTTAATTTTTTAAAATTTTATACAAAAAGTTTTTTCTAAATAACTTTTATTTGGTTAATAAACTCGTTAAAATTCAGATAATATGTTTTAAGCAAAACGCTTAAACACTCATATAAGGTGTCGCGTTTAGAAGATATGATTCTATGGATAGTTTTTTTTGAATGAAATATTATATTACTTTAAACTTATAGTTAAATTATTTTTATTCAGTTTACCTGTATGTGCACTTCTCAGGTATGGACTTGTTGTGATGCTTTGATAATGACATTTCTTTTTCTGTTCTGTTCAGATTTCACCGAATCAAATTAATTTCAGTTGTAGATTATTTTATGTTCAAAAAATACAATGCGTTTGTCTGTGACGCAAATAATTGAAATACTTATGATGATTGGATATAGTGATAGAGTTCGGACACAGCAGCAAGTAGGGGTAGGTCGCCATTGATGGCACCTTTTTTTTTAACACCTAATATATTTTTTAGTTCAAAGGTTTTAACCCATTTAATTATGTTAAAATATTCGTTTCTACTTAAATATTGGTTATAAAACTTTAAAAATATACAAAAACTATTTTTTTGATAAAAAAAAATAGGAAAGAAAAAATCGACAAGTACGCCATCATAGGCAACTGCGTTGCCTATGATGGCATACTTCAGTAAAATGCAAAAATCTAAAGGATGGATGCATGTAAAAGGAATATTTTTGTTACAGTTTGCACATTTTTATTGTTAAAAAATGCAGGCATATAAAACTGTTTAAAAAAACTTAAAATAATATATTACATTCTAAGTAACATGTTTAAAACTTTTAAAAAAGATAATAAAAACAATATCAGGAAAATACATTCTAAAGACATATTAAAAAACTTTAAAAAGCATATAAATAAGTAACCAATAAAAGCTAATAAACATTCTTTTAAATAACATAAAACAAAATAAGAACGAACACAAAAGTAAAACAGGTTTATAAGATAAATCAAAAAAATATTTTAATTGCACAATTCACATACAAACTGTTTCACTTTTCTTTCGATTCCAGCACATTCCGCATGACACCAGGAACGACACTTTTGGCACTGAATCCACAGATCTTTCCTTCGCGATTGTGAATATAGCTCGTTGCAATATAAACAACCCACATCTAAATCATCGTCTTCGAAATCATCCAATAGCTGATTTTCCTCGTCATCGTTGTTGTTTTCTTCAGCCAAAATTTTTTTTTTGCCTTTTTGCCAATTTCTGTCTTTCCAACATATCTTTTATCTCCTTTTTTTGTTTCAATTCAATGAGATCTGGGGTGGCATTCAGGTTTAAAAGGAGCCACTGGAACAGGCGACAAGTCATAAATGCTCTTTTTAATATTTGGAATCATAGAGCAGCTAGCTACGTTATCATCTGTAATTTCATTTGACTCTTTTGAATTAGAAATCCCTCGTTGTTCATTGTTAACAGTTCTGTTTATTCTGTTTAATGGCAGATCTTCTTGCGATACCTGTTGGTCATTGTTTTCGTTTAACGGCTGATTTTCTTGCGCTAATGGTTCCTGTTCAGTAACTGCAGCATCTAGCCTGTTTACGTCCCTTGGTTGCAAATATCTTCTGTGGTTTTTTTTGCACCGTGCTCAATCCAGACTCGTCGACGTTAAAAATGCTTTCAGGTTCAAACTTATTTTCACTTAAAGTGGCGTCTAGTGCAGTGAAATATGCAGCAATGTTATTTTTATTAAACGCCTGAGCTCGAGCATACGAGGTGTTGTCTGGGACTCTTAAAGGAATCCTTGGGTTTCTGGTCAAAAATCCTTTTATCCACTTTTTTCCAGCCATCTTTTTTTCTTTATTGAACTCATTTTTCAAGTTATTTCTTTCCGCTATTTCGAATACTAGTTTTCTTAAATATTTTGCAAAAAATCTTGTCTCCATATCGACAACATGTTTCACCAGATCTTCTTCAACTTCACGTGGCAGTATTGATCTACGACCTCCTAAATCCCATTTTGCAGCATCGTCTTTTTTGAACCTCCTCCGTAAAGTTGTCGCAGGAACATCATTAGTTTTAGCAGCCATCTTCCAGACCATTTTCTTTTCTTTAACAGCTTGTATAGCTTCCCGCATAGCGTTCTCATCCCATGTTTGCCTTTTCGAAGGAATTTCTTTTTTGTTTCGTGACGTATCTAAAAGAATTAAAAAATGAAATTAAATGTAGCGCCGTTTTGAATATGACGCCTATGATGGCATACCTATTTATAGGTAAGCCATCATAGGAAACCAATGGGTATGCCATCTTAGGGATATGTCACACTTCTAGTAAATAAATTATAAAAAATTTAAAATACAACTTACATTTAAAATAAGCATATCATAATAACGTCTATATCCCATAGTTATCGAAAAAAAATCGCGCATTCTAATTTCATGCGGCTAACATAATAAATTTTTGGTTTAAAAACTGGCTAGTATTACTTCGGCACCTACCCATTTCTGTTCTAGTAAATATCTTTGGATAAAAGCGTCCGCCACGACTCAAATTCGACTCACAACTGAACGGTCGCATCGCGCGCCCGACTAACTAGGCAAGTTGACGCAAAACCGGTTTATTGCAGAGATACTTGTGGTGGGCCATCATGGGAAGTATGCCATCAAGGGCGACCTTCCCCTATGTACGTTGCTTAATGCAAAATACCTAGAAAGGCCCATAGCTCAATCAGTTGTAAGCAAAATAGAAAGAAATTCGAGAAACTGGTTCTGTAGAAGATCGACTAAAGACAAACTAAATAATAAATATTTTATTAACCTTTGAAGAAAATTCTCATAACAGCACACGTCAGGTTGATCTAAAACAAGAAACTTCTTTAATGTCAGTCAATTGGGCTGCGTTGTGTTCTTGCTCTTGTTCTTTGGTACTTGCAAATCCAAAGCATTGGGAAGCAAAGCAGCTAAAAGTTGTTGCTGTAGAAATAGGTATAATTAAGGTCCAATCACTCTATTTCGAATAATTTCAGCTTAAACATTAATGTTTTGGGGTCACTGGGTATCTACTTCCCTAATCCAATGAGGATTCATATCTGCCAATTAGTGGAAATTTTTTCGATTAATATAAACATAGCTTCATCAGAATATAATATATTTTCGACATTTTTATCAATTAAATTCATTTCACAGAACTGCAGTGTCCTATCTGGATCATCTTTTGTCAATTCCTGTATAATTTTGAAAGGGTAATACTTTAAAGATATTTAAAACAGAGGTCCAACATATTCCATTTTCACTTCCCAGCTGTCTTGTGGCATTGAATTGATTCTCTTCAATTTATGAGGGCATGATGAAGTTGGGATTAAAAAATCAAGAACGTCGTTAATACTAAGAAAATATAAATTTAAACCATATAAATACCATCTCGTCCAACATTTGCATCCCGGTGACGCAGAACGCAGGAAAGTTTTTTGCAACTGGTACCTACAAATGTTGCAGAAAAATGCAAATTTTGAAAGAAAGGTGGTATGGTCCGACGAGGCTTATTTTACGACTTCTAGTGTCTTAGATTTATTACCAGCAAGATGGCGCTCCGAGTCACAATTCTCAAACAGTGAGAGAAAATTATATGTAATAATATATTTGTTTTATTGTTGGTTTAAAGTTTTGTAATAATGTAAAGTTATATATTAAAAATAATGTTGTTAATTTTGTTTTTCATTCGCGGGCATTGCTTTTCATACGAGAAATGATTAATTTTTAAAAAAAATTTTAAATATGTCCCTTTTTAAAAGAAATACATACAAATTATTATATATTTATAAAAAGCTCTTAAAAAGGGGAATAAGACAAAGGAATAATATATAGAGTGTCCCATTTGAAAAACACAAGTTTGGGTCATAACTCAAAAACAAAGCTTATTAGAGAAAATCTAACTACGCCACTGATTTCTACACAATAAACTATATAAGAACCCACTTTCACCTTATTAATAAGTTATCAAATAATCGAGATACAGGAGAGCGTCAACAATGACAAATTTTCAAAATTATGTATGTCAGTAACAGTCAGTGGCTATGAGAATTTCGCTTGCGGCAATGAAACTTTCATAAAATAATAAAACTGTAAGCCGCAAACCACATCTTTCTATTTTTTATAATAAGGGACCTGGTATAGGAAAACACACGTTAAGTAGACACCCTGTACAATAATTTTATGGTGGACGACCTTGTTGTCAGGTTAGTGCCTATCTTGGTGATATCTATTTACTGTTATTAATAATTTGCAACGGCTTCAAATTACGATTCACAAGAAGGTATGAGTTCAAGAATAAGAAACAGAGTATACCACTAGATGTTGTTCAGGTTAGTTTAGGTTAGTTATGAGAATAAAGGCAATGAAAAAATATGTTTTTTCAAGTTATAGAAATCGTTAATTTGTACAAGTGTGTGTGTCCTGTAATTTTCATATAGTATTGCTTGTATTAGTTTTATTTCTTTTATTAACAAGGCATGTTACTAAATTAAGAATTTAAGGAGATATCTGAAACTAAGGTCAGAAGTTCAATTTACCGTAAAGTTGAGTAACTCTGAAAAGGGATTTTATGTTAACCCACCAAATTCAGTAAAATATTTTTTAAAAGTTTGTGTAGTATCCGCATGGACCTGAAATATACTTTTCCTATATGCATTTCGACCATCGGTAATTGTAGTGCTGTGTCCAGCGAGAATAAATCAATCAAATAATCAAGGAGCTTATTAATTTTAAACTGGTAAGGATACTATCACAAATTACAATTTCTGTTTAAATTTTACGCTACTCCGATATTACTCTCTTTCATATCAACAATATATTGATGACATTATCAGCATTAAAAACATAACTTATAGCTTGTTCCTAACTGTTTCACTTAATAACATAGTAATGACCAATATCTAGTAAAATTTTAAAGAATCTTCGCAAAATAATATTTTGTCAAAGTAATAAATTTCGAAACTAGGAAATATATCTATATATTTCCTAAATGTTATTAATACTTCTAATAAAGGAAAACTTCTATAGCGATAAGGCTTATTATAAATCTCTTAGTATTCATAAAGTAAAGTTATCAGCTACCGCGACAACAAAATAGTATCTAACTTCTAACTGACTCACTAATAAGAAAAGTTTTTTGAAATAGAACTTTCTTCTGCAAAACAAAACTATTGCTGAAATGAACATTTTTGTTAGGCAAATGCAATACAGTTTTCAAACTAAAATGCTTACATTTTAAACGGGATCAACTATCATTAATTGCAGTAAAAAACAAATAAGAAATAAATTTGTTATTGAATATTATATAGGGTTGTTCAAAGCGCTATATAAAATTAATTTTTGTCTATAAGTTAAACGCTGAAATAGGGAAATTGACTTAAATTATTGTTCATCACTCTGTAATGTCTTCAGCCCCCTCCCTTTAATCCCTTAACCTCTAGCGGTTCTAACTTTTTTTTTAATAGCAACCTAGGTTACGTATTATGGGCTCCGTGAAAGATCCTTAAAAACCGAATCACATGGTATGTACCAGGAAAGGAGGGGTTTGCCGATTCTGTTACTGTAGTACTATTTAATAAATCAATGAGCATGTCGCAAAGTTCTTGTGAACGACGTGTTCCGGCAATCCCCACTATCAGTAACAAGGAACTCCTATCGTCGACCTCTGTTAAAAGTGTATCAATTTCATTTCGAGTTAGACTACAAACGGCTTATATCCATCAATAGGCGATAATTTACTATCAAATTTCTTGCATTGTGACATGATAGAAAGCATAATATTTTTTTTCTATATCCAATACGCTTAAGTACAGCTTACACTAAAAATCTGTAACCAACTGTACCTCAATAGCTAAGTTTTAGGATATATAGGTGTATTTAAATAGATTTTTAGCTCTAGAACCGCCATATCTTCATTTTAAAGGCCTTTACAGGATTTAATAAGAATGGTTAGTTCAGGTTAGTTTATAGTTATAAATTATTTGTGCTTACCCGATCAATATACAAATAGGCATAATTTACCAAGCCAAGTGACCTACCAAAGGAATTGACAATATGCTGGTTAAAAAATTAACTTTAAAACTATTCATCCAAGTATGAAAATTCCTAGTTTCAAATAAAAAGTCTAAAAATTAGAAAGTGGCTTAGCTAAATATACTTTTTAGGTATTTAGGAAGTTTATTTTACCATAGTAGTTCATTTGCTAAATAAATATTTCCAAAAAGTATTTATCTCTGATATAAGATGCCTGAGGAGCATCAATTTTTAGTATTCAAGCAGAATATCACTGAATCCAGACTTATAAGAAAATAAATCAAAAGCGAGGAAAAAATAATAAGATTTTTTTATGGGGAATACGCTTCTGTAACTTTAATAAGCAAAAGTATTTTTTTACAACAGCCAAAAACATAAGAATTCCACGCCAATTTTAGAATTTTTCTTACATCATTGTAAATAATAGGACGTATATTTCTAATTTGACCAAAAAGTAATAGAAATCAATGTGAATATATTTTTATCTCGCCATCCTCTGCAAATATTATCTTGGGCTAGCACTTAAACCACCAAGCCTATTTTATTTTCTTTCATGAGATTCTTGTTTATCTACCCAATCTCTTGGATAATGTGTACAATGTACATATACATGGGGTTACATAACTTACAAACTACATTTCAATCCGTAAGTATTATTATCACACATTATATTTTTTAGGCTTAGGGTAAAAGTGGGAAAAACGCCACACATTCCTTATCTCGCGATGTAAAAGAGATAGCCCTATACTTTATACTGGAAATAACTACTTGATGACGCTGTCGTCATAACGAGTCATTGCCTGTTCGGCTGCCATTGAGTGCATTATGTGTTGTTAAGAAATATTTTTTGCTGCGTAATTTATTCGATAAAAATTTAGAGCCTATTATGTTTTAGTGAATGTACATAATACGCATAAGTACAGGTTGGGTTAGTTCAGGTTAGTACATGGTGTGGGAGAGATGGCATTTTGACACTTGTGATATTTTAATTCTGGATTTTTAATTTCTGGATTTTGATTTTTTTGAAATAATGTCGTAAATTGTTTTTTGCCACATTGTGTATAAGAGTAACTGTCCTGTTAAAAATAAACGATTTGATTATATTGCATTTCTTCTTATAAAATTTCACATTTCCAAAAACTTTGGCGTCTCTCCCACTTTTACTCTAACGTAAAAAAATATATTACCGCCCACCTTCTATTAAAAAACAGATGAGAAATCAAATTACAAATTAATTGCAAAGTCAGAAAGTCTCATTAGATGTTCATATAAAGTTTTAATTGCAAAAGTTAAATTCCGACTAAGTAGGTAAATAGAATTTTCAGTCTTAGTCGTTTTGCTGTATTTTAATTAAAGAGCAATTTTGTTTATAAAAACCCGCCGTGAACGAAAACCCGAAAAAATTGTGAAATATTTGGTTTCTCAATTTTTTGTACGAGCGGGCGGAAAAATACACTTTTCCTTACGCACAATGTTGCAGAAATATGCACTTTTCCGCATCTGTATGAAAAAGTGGTTGTTTCTTGCACTAGGATGAAAACTATATAAATATATTTTAAAGAAATAGTCCATTCTCAAAGTGGAGTTGAAATTATAGGAAAAGGAAAGAAAGTCAAAAAGTTTTTCTCCACTAATTTAATAAAAGTGACCTTCATCCTCAGGAGACAAAAGATGTTGCTGTTAGCAGTAGAGAAAAAATTATTGGTGGAAAGTGACGTTGATGGAGCTTTAAAATTTGCAAAATGTATTAAGCAGTGAAGGAAACTTGATGAAAGCAATCAGCATACCGAAATGTTAGATAAAATTAAGTTCAAATTTATTTGTACAAGGTTTGTCACACTTAGTAGTTTATGAAGGAAAATTGTGTTCTTCCTATGAAGGCTTTTATGAAGGGATATACCGGGTGACAATGAAATCGTTTGACAGAACCTCACTTAATTATCGTTCAATATAGGAATTTAAAATTTTAGCAGTAAAAATGATTTTGGGAGATTTCCATCAAAAATATTTTGAATATCACTTCCGGTTTGACCGGAAGTAAGGTTAGGTCGGTTATTTTAAATGATACTCTGTATATTTTCTTAGATCTGCGAATAGAGCTCTAAATTCCCTTTTTAATGACATATCACAAGTTGTCATTTGTTTTTCGTCAAATTCAAAATAACTGTTAAGCTGGATTTATAAACTCGAAAAGTTGGCGAGGTTGAGGTTCAATTGGTGTTGGCAATAGGAGTTCAATTTAAACTAAAGGGAACACTCAGTTCCATTTATACACTCGTTCATGTTGTTGATGTAAAGCTCATGTAAGGTTCGAAAACTTCCCGGGTAGTTGAGATAACCAATTTTTATTCTCGGAGTTCGGAATATCTAACCTCACAAACTTGATCATAACTTCAACCTTACCAACTTTTCGAGTTTATAAATCCAGCTTAAGGCGCGTGACATAAGTTATTATCATGGCGTTTTAAAATAGTAACATCAGGTTATTTTCTTTTGACTTTTAATAAAATTAAGGTGAAATGTGTACTTCGAATCTCATAGGATAGTTTTAATTTTTATTTGACATTTGCAATACTCAGGCTCATTTTTCTTCATGATTTTTAATGGAAAGTACCAAATGACAAAATACCTTGAAATACTACCGTGAGTTAGTTATTTAAAAATGTATAATGCTTTATCATATTGCAAAGAATTTAATAGAAAATTTTAAATAAGAATGTTATAGGTACTATTGCGCCTGAATAAAACTGGGACAACAAGATTTTCTTTATATTATATTCTAGGGTAGAGAAATTAATCAAGAAATAAAATTTGTTAGAAACATAAAATATTTGATCTATATAGGTACCCTTAAAGATGTAAAAATAGCGAGACAAACACAATTAAAAGGGAAGACAAAAGCGTATTCCTTTTAATGTATTATAAAGTATACCGGGTGTTGCATCGTCGAGCGGGACATAGGAAATCCCATGTAATTTTAAATGGGGTCAATTATTGGCTTCCCTAATTATTTTAGAGAAAAATTCTATTTAGGTTTATTAAAGAGCACTAAAACCCACATTCAAAAGAATAACTTTAGCCATTATTGATGAGCCCGTTTACGGGTTATCGCCGATTTCTTTTTAACTATTTCTCCTTTTTATGGCCCCGTATTTGCCACCAGTCAAGGGAAAAGATGACTGTCAAATAAAGTTGTCATTTTGAAATGTGTGCTTTATTGTTATAAAAACTCGTACATCGAAAATATTAAAGGTGTATTTATGAGAACAAATTAATCTGAATAAAACTAAAATAAAGTATCCAATTACAAGGTTAATTATGACATTTTACATGTTTCAATATTTTACTAATTAATAGGTAGGTACTATTAAATTGTTAGAACTTTAGGATTTAAGAAGATGTTCAAATATTCCTCAAAATGACAACTTTATTTGACAGTCATCTTTTACCTTGACTGGTGCCCGCAAATACGGGGCCATAAAAAGGAGAAATAGTTAAAAAGAAATCGGCGATAACCCGTAAACGGGCTCATCAAAAATATCTAAAGTTATTCTTTTGAATGTGGGTTTTAGTGCTCTTTAATTAACCTAAATAGAATTTTTCTCTAAAATAATTAGGGAAGCCAATAATTGACCCCATTTAAAATTACATGGGATTTCCTATGTCCCGCTCGACGATGCAACACCCGGTATAAATCAAAGATTTTCTGTTTTTAACAAATTATATTTTTTGATTTATTTGTTTACAAAATGGGGCTAACTTAATTACAAGTTACTGGGCCTTAGCTCTCCAGTACCCCCAAAAAATTTTGAAAAATATTTTTAACCCTTTTTAAATCTAACTTCAACAAAATGGAAATCGTACTCAAATTCTAACAAAATCTTTTTTCCATTCTATTTAACAAATATGATACGAATTAAAATGTCCCACAAATTCTGTTTATATACCCCTTTATAAAAAAACTTCATAGGAAGAACATCATTTTCCTTCATAAGCTACCAAGTGTGACAAACCTTGTACAAATAAATTTTAATTAAATTTTATCTAACGTTTCGGTATACTGATTGCTTTCATCAAGTTTCGTTAACTGCTTAATACATTTTACAAATTATAGAGCTCCATCAACGTCACTTTCCACCAATAGCAACATTTCGAAACATGTAGGCTTATTAATATAAAAAAAAATTGAGCCTTTGTTTGCTCTTTTATTAAATTAGTGGAGAAAGACTTTTTGGCTTTCTTTACTTTCCCTATATAAATATAGTATTTTCTATTTTTCCTAAGAGGGTCATTAATTTTCTTATGTATCATAATATGTTGGATAAATGGATGTACTGCTATTTACGTAAACATTATGCTCTACACGCGGCTCACAGTCGTTTGATTTGAATTAGTCAAGTCTTTTTTAAAATTAAAATAAAAATGTAAACTGGTAAATATCAATCGAACAAAACTTGTCAGAATAGTGATTTTTGGAAAAGTACTGGTGTATTTTATTAGATTCTTTTTTTCCAAAAATATGGACACAATTTCTGATAAAGAATAACCTAATTCCATTTTGAGAGCTGCTCAAAATGCTACCTTAAACCAGAAAAATCCTGTCATCGGTATGCGAACAAACTTTTATTATTTACAACTTGATGCGAACAGAAACACGCAAACCCATTGAAAGAATATGTATTTTATCATCTTTCACTAAACTATTTTATGTTAAAAATGATTATAAAAGTTAAGAAGAACCTGCACATTATTTTTTTTTTTTTTTAAGTAACAG
Organism: Polydrusus tereticollis; assembly: GCA_963920685.1. Classification (NCBI taxonomy): domain Eukaryota; kingdom Metazoa; phylum Arthropoda; class Insecta; order Coleoptera; family Curculionidae; genus Polydrusus; species Polydrusus tereticollis. The sequence continues at coordinate 94,450,485 of OY987329.1, forward strand.
ATTACCTAAAAGAGCAAAATATTGGATTCAGACCAAAAAAGGCTAAAACGAGGTACATTTAATTATGAAAGTCGCCACTATTTTTGGATTTGGTGGTTATTGTCGAAAATATCAGCTCAAAAAACTTAGTCTTGACGGTATTAAAGATAAAGATAACTTAATGGTCATTCGTATTCCAATTTCAAAAATCAAATGACTGACAAATATCGAGAATTTTTTTATCTCTTACAGGGAAAATAATGGGGCCGTTCTTAGCCTTATATAGAAAACAACGTTGAGTTGCTAATGCGACACAGGACAAAATGGTGGTACCTGCCAGTGTTGGTTTGGTTTGTTTATTAACAAAATTATTTTGATATTGGTAATGTGTCTTTTAATTGTTTATCAACTACTCGATGGAATTTTCTTGAGATATTACACCACACATAACTCTACTAGTGTTTATTTGAGCCCTGAGGAAGATAGAAACCAAACTACCGAAACGCTGAAAAAAAATAAATTACATTAATAATTAGTAGTAAAAGGTTTGTCCAAAAATGCTCCAGAATTGCTCCACTCCCCAAAAATGAAAAGTTGCAGGAATCTGTAAACCATAAATTATACCCAAAGTCCCCAATTTTTGTCAGTGACTCATTTAATTCAAATCCCCAAATCTAGGAAGCGACAGACTAATAATATTGTACAAGCAAAATCTGACATGTACTTTACTTCATTTTGGTTAATTCACGTTGAGCATGATGTTCTTGGTATAGTTGTTCCAAGCCTAATTTGATGACCTAAAAAACATTAAACTCCTGACCATAAATAGGCGTCGCTTCTACCAAATAATTAAAATGCGGATTGTTGTAAATTTTTAATATGATTAAATAATATATACTACAGCTTGTTCATTATAGTTTATATCGATAAGAGGTTTGTACTCGTGACTTCGCCTGCAGAGAACATATACATTTAATATATTTAAAATGGTCTTTCGGGGAAAAAAAATCTCATTTAACAAAAACAATTTAAAAAAATTGTTTTTGTCCAGCAAGAACCGCGAGTAGGTATGACTTTACCTTGCCAGGAAAGGATAGGGTCAGGTATTATTTTAGTCAAAATATACAGGTACTAGCTAGAATTCACTATATACATTTTAACAACAAATTGATCGCAGGAAAGTCACAGTAAACGTTCTGTAATATAACAAGTTTTTAAGATACGTGTTGTGCGAACATAATTAATTTAAAAGTCATAAATAATTTAATGAGCGAAATCGTCAGAACTTTCAGAAATAGAATCGTTTCCAGGTTGAATTATTACTGGCGCTATAGGCGGTAAAACAGAATATCCATAATTTTTCCATACATCGCTACTCATCTCGCTAATTACCTGCCGAATGTTATCAAGGACAACTGCGCTTAAAGTTGGTCATTGATTATATTTTCGCAAACGTGTTTTTATTGTACCCCAAACTATTTTGACAGGATTAAAGATACAATAATATGTTAAAATAGTATAGCCGCGCTCAGTGCAAAGATTATCAATCACGTATTCATTTTTAAAGTTTCGACTTTTGATAATCTTAATTAATTTCTTTTTACTGGAATCCTTTCAAGAGTATTCATATTCGTATTTCTCATAAATCTTAGAATATCTTCTTTATTAGTATTGATATTAGGTATTTTATTTAATATTCGCGAATGTTATGACGCATTGTTCATATCAATTACCGAATTCGGCTGAATGTTGGGTAGAAGCTGTTTGGTAAACCATTTTTTAAACAAATCTGCGGTCATATCTTTATGACAATCGGCGGAAGATTGGGCGATATTTTTTGCTGACAAGAGCAACGCATTAGGCACAAATCCATCTTGGCTTCCGGCATGAAGAATAATAACGCGTTTTCCTCTTGAACACGGTGTATTTAAAGTACAATCTGTTGTACTATCCACCCAATAATACTTAACAACATCATGAGTATCAAACCAAGTATCGTCTAAATAAATTATACTTCTATCTGATTTATTGGTTATTATAATCCGGGTGTCCTGGCAATTTATCACGAAGCAGTTCTAAAGTTGGAACTATATTATCCTTATAAAAGTTGTAAATAGTTCGCCTAATAAAATCCCTTGTAGTATTATCAACCGTTTCGAATTTTTGATTTACCCATTTGCGCTTTATAGAATGATCGATTATAGTCCCCAACCTAATTACATTATAAATTCTTGTAAACCGAAGTTGTGTTAATTCATTAATTCTTGTACACAGCGCATTTTCACTTTTTCTCGAATTTTCTTTTTCAAACACGCGTACATATTTAAAATAATGCGTTGACACTGAACATCATTATATTCCTACGATAATTCACATTGACCTTTTGTTTCATATGGTCTCCAAAAAGCCATTATAATATAATTAAATACAGGTAGGTATCAAGTTAAAACTTTCTTGTCCAAAACACACAGTTATAACACAAAATGAAATACTTTGTAAATTACAGCAAATCGTTTCATCCAGTCACGCCCCTGCCCGATTCACAATATCGCACACCTCAAACATCAACTGATTTTAAAGTTGATAAGTGATAACTCAATTGACAGAACCTTGAACTATTTGTTGTTCTTGTCTGCAGCACATAAATTTTGTATTGCTGTCTTGGAGTGTCTTGTGTCAAAATCCGGCGAATGGTTCGCACTTTAAATTGCCGGCCTGCCTCACCGTTCTATCTCCAGGGTGTTGCCAGTTCTAGAAAGTTTTCGTAAGTGTCGGAGGAACATAAAGGTTTGTTAATTTTTTCATTTTTTTTGCTTTACAGTGAAAATCCCCTTTATTTTGATTTCAATTATTTTTGTATTAATAATATTTCTTAAGTACTAAAAAATTATAATAATATTCATAAATGGCTTGTTCTTTTTTTACTTGACATTCAAAATTTCTTTGTTCAAAGTACATTTGCAATCTAGCTTTCAAAGATAGTTACTATCGATTGAATACTGATATAAAAGAGCATTTTTAATAATAAAAACTTAAAGAATTTAAAAAAAAAAATCTGACAACCCCAATTATGAGGCCGGTCCCCTTGAAGCCCTTTCAAAGCTTTTTTATGTCATCAAACTGACTTTGAAAAAAGTATACCCTTCACCATTCCAAGCATGATAAAAAAAAATGTTAAAAAAATAAGCTATTTATTTCTCTAGAATGATAAAAAAAAACCGTCAACTCCGAGGCCGTATTTTTCACACGTACTTTATTAGTTTCTACGATTTTCTTTAAACAAAATCACAGGTAATTTATTCCAAAACATTAACATTTACCTATTTGCAAAAAAATTAGGTAAATATGAACAATAGCGACGAGAAATTTGAAACCGGAATTTACCCTCGACTCCGAAGCAACTTAATCCTCGCATATATTTGGATCATTTATTATTTTTAACTGTTTTTAAGCTCCAAGGTGGATTTAGTTGATTTTGAGATGCCGAAGAGGGAAGATGCATTTAATTTTATACCATTTCTACGACCTATTTAGTTGTTGATTCCCAAATATTTTTTGTAATTTACATTATTTTTTGTTATCTGCATTCTCAAAAATACCATTTAGTTTGTTGACAAAATATATTTTTTCTTCAAACGTCAATAAACTTGACATTTTCTACTAATATTTTTGACGTTAAAGTTTTGCTTTTTTTACAGTAGACGGTTGCTATAGGTAGCAGAAGTAAAAGTACTTTTTCTTCCGCTGAGAGGGGAAGATAAAGTGTGTGTGTCATAAATAAATAATGTTGAAAAATACAAGAAATATTGGATATTTGTATACTTTATTTATTTTTAAAACATACAACAATGAACTATTTATTAAACATCAGATTAAAAGTACAGTTCTTTATTGTAACCCTAAAAAATTAACACAAGGTGTTGCGAGGTTGCGACCCTGACTTGCTTCTATATTTTCTAGCGTTAAACCCTCCATGGACCCACCTGCTGTTGAATTTATGTCAATGTTAATAGGAATTGGTTCAGTAAAATAAGGTTGTAAAATTTTTTTGCATTACCTTTCTTGTTGGTCATCGATTCCTCAATGTACCCTTCAGCAATACTACTGGGTTTCCATCCCCCGTGGCGCTTTAAACACGTAATGTCTGCACCTGCATCTACAAGCAGTGTAGCTGGAGTTTTCCTTAAACAGTGAACGGTATATTTTGTGGCATCAGGTAATTTAAAGAAAACTGCAGCTTCCTTAGGCACAGTGCTTATCTTATGAATTCCCAATACCATGCGACAACAGCGACCATTTACAAATTTTAAAAATAATCTTTTTTCATTCATGCCTTCTGGGCGTAATGATGCATATTTTTTATATATGCTTTAATATTGTTCCCCAACAATAGTAAACGATCGCAATTTTCTAGTTTTACTATCAGGAATTTTTATGTGAATGGCAGATCCTAAGTCTTGTATGTCATCAACCGTTGTTTTTACAATTTCTTCACATCGACATGCACCAGAAATACCAATAACAAGTACAATCTAAAAATACCATAATATATTTTATAAAAAAACTTGTATTCTTTGACGTAATATCTAAATTTACCTTAATTCCCAAATACTTCTGATTATGAGCTTCAGATAGAACATTTTCAAATTGTTCCCTGGTAAATACTTTAGCTTTTTTGGGAGTGTAGCCTTCATTTTGCGTTTTTAAATAAGCACGTAGCTTCAAAGACTTGCTTATGTCTATCCCTTGCCTGATATTTAGCATTGACGTTATCATGGAATAAATGCGACCACATTGTTGATCTTTTCATTTTTTGTTAGTTCGCCTGTTCAGAGAAATACGCCAAGAGTAAATTTTCAGAATAAAATTATTATTTTTGATGTCTTTCTCATTACACCATCTCTGGATTCTTTTGAACGCAGCTTCGTAAATACCTCTGGATTTGGTTTGCAACAAATTGTCCACGACATCTGCTGCAATTTTGGCAACCTCCGGGGGCGTACATGTAAATTCTGATTCTGACATTTTTATTTAAAGTAAAGTGTTCGATTAAAAAAATGGTATTTTTAAAACAGAAAATTAAAGCTGGATTTATAAACTCGAAAAGTTGGCGAGGTTGAGGTTCAGTTGGTGTTGGAAATAGGAGTTCAATTTAAACCAAAGGGAACACGCAGTTCCATTTATACACTTGTTCATGTTGTTCATGTAAAGCTCATGTAAGGTTCGAAAACTTCCCGGGTACTTCGAGATAACCAATTTTTATGCTCGGAGTTCGGAATATCTAACCTCACAACTTGATCATAACTTCAACCTCACCAACTTTTCGAGTTTATAAATCCACCTATAAGCTTGGAAACTGCTTATAATAAGATTCACTGACATTTGTCAAATCGAATTATGCGTCGGTATCAAACAATACAATAATAAAATAAATCCATAGCAACGTTAACAGGTAAAATTCAAAACTTCACATTTTCAAACGAGAAAAAATTTAAAATTTGTATTTTTATCTTTCTATATTTTAACGACGGGACGTTTGAAGAAAAAATAGTATGTTTTATTCGTAGTAAAAGCAACTTCTTATGACTCGTCATAAAAGTATTGCTTTTACTCCTAATAAAACAATATACTATTTAGAACTACACAGTTGTTTTTGTAATATTTATTCGACGCCATCAACTCCGTATCCCGTATATTTATGGAGCTTTGGAGATGATTGTAGGCTTCGGAGTTGATTCACGTATTTAATTTTTTTTTTAACCTATGGCGAAAAGAAAATCCAAAGAAGAAAACAGGAGACGAAAAAGTGAATTACAGTGTCTACGGCATTCGAGAGAAAGAAATAACCTAGAATCCTATGAAAGATGTAAAGCAAGAGAGAGGGAAAGATAGCAAAGAAGATTTCAACAAGACAAGGCAAAAACAATTTATCAAGTTATCAGTTATCAAGACGTGAGAAGAAAACCAAAAAGAAGATCGAAATACAGAGAAAAGAGAAAAATCAATTAAAGCGTAGGAAGAGATAACGCCTCTAACACCAGTAACTTTTAATGATAGGAGCAACTTGGGTAGAAACAAGGTGAAAAGAGGCCGCATGAGGGCATACAAAAGAATAACGAAATTAGATGGTAAATTATCAAAGCTAAAAAGACAGTATAAATCAAAGAATTTTAGGTTACAAATTTCACAAAAACAAGAATAAATCAAAAACATCTTTAGAAAGGCCGATACGGTAAAAAGGAAAACTTGTATTTCATGAAGTCTTGACTTCACTAATATCTAATAAGCTTAGAACCATAAAGCGCATTAAGCGTGAACGAAGGAAACTAACTGGACCCCTAGTTAGAAAGTACAAGTTACTTTTAGAAAATTTTAAATGTCTTCGTTATAAAGATCACAAACAGGCTGTTGTAAAAAACACAAATTAAAATGGCAAGAAACAGTAAAGAAGGTAAAAAGGGAAGAGTCTGGTCCCTTGTGTCCGTCAGAGAATAATACAATCACAAAAAATTGTATAAAAAAACAAAAAGACGTGCATACTAACATATATATTATACATTGTACTGTATGTTTGCTTTGAAATTCTTATTTTTCAAAATAATTAATCAGAAATTAATAATTGCTTCATATTTTATTTTTATAAAATTCAGATTCACATTTTAATAGCAACTGAGAAAAATATGTAGACTTGTCAAAATTGTTAACATTATTAAAAAAGGTTTTTATGTTTGTCAAAACTTAGGCAGGCTTCAGGTTCCTCTACCTCCGTCTCGAAGTTGGGAGTCATTTCATCCATTTCTTGGATATCTCAATACACTCGATGATAGTCAATTCTGCACTTTCTGTTGTCAAATCGTTATCAATAGAGGCAAATTGTTTCAAGTTCACAAATGCGTGCTTAATGTTGGGAAACCATTGTACAGGGTTATCCAACCAAGACTAGACAAGGCGATTTTTTGACTTTTCCTGTACTTTTATAAAAAAACTGAAATAGCCATCTTAAGTCATTTTCTCCCGCGAATTCGAATATCTTCAGCAAAAAACAATTGAACATCAAACAAAAGTACTAGGGGTCACTTTTATATTTTTTAAAATGGGATGCCGTATTTTTAATGAGCTTATCCGATTTCTCATATAAATTTTGATCTAAAATGTTGGATTTTTAATTCAAAAACGCCTTTTTTCTTCAGTTTTAAATTCGGAAAATGTTCGTCTACCGTAAGATTAATACCTGATAGATGGATACCCGTTTCACCTGTTCACCCTTTAACCTGCTTTAAAGCGTCCGTCAGTTAGACAAAATAATCAAGTTTCAAATTTCTATATATTTTTCACGAATTAATTACAAATAATGAAATATTCTTTAGAAGAACGGCTAAATGTAAAATTATATTACAAAAGTGGAGAGAATGCTCGACAAACACAAAGAACATTTTTTGAGAGTTTCCAGGGACACATTTCAGTGGATACAATTCTCAGAATTAAGACCCTATTTGAAGAAAGTAAGACATTGAAAGATAAGCCAAGAAAGATGAAAAGACGGAATATAAGGGATCGAGCTATTGTTCAATGTTTTACTATAAATCCGAAGAGTTCTATTCCGCAAGCGGTACGAGAAGTAAGGTATGGTCCAGGGCTCCGGAGAGTAAGCTATGGAACAGTTCACAGAACTTAAAAAAAATGTGGTCTAAGACCATATTGCATCCTTCCCGTTCAATACTTAACACAGCTTCAAAAAGAACTGCGATTTCGATTTGTTGCTTCAATGCTGATGAGAGAGCAAGACGAAGATTATAATTTATATAATAAAATTCTATGGAGTGACGAAGCGTCATTTACAACATCGGGGGTATACAATCGGAAAAATACAAAATACTGGGCAGCAGTTAACCCTCATAGATATGAAATGATAAAGTTTCAAGGTTGGAGCTCACTTAATGTTTGGTGTGGGATGTTAGAAAATCGAATTATTGGACCACTATTTTATCGTGGCTCTTTAACATGCCAAAGATACCTCCATTTTCTTCATAACGATATCGAGGATTTCTTGGAAAGGTTGCCATTGCAAGCCTACAACAATATCATTTGGCAGCAGGATGGTGCTCCGCCTCATGCAGTTCGAGAAGTGGTAACATACCTAAACGAGCGTTACAATCAGTGGATTGGCCGTAACGGAACAATTCATTGGCCACCAAATAGCCCCGATATCACGCCAATGGATACATTTTTATGGGGTCATTTAAAAAATGTAGTTTATCAACGACCCAACAGAAGTCTGGAGTACATTCAGCAAAAAATTATAAATGAAATTAATAGACTTAACCAGGACCAAAATATTGTAAGAGATTCTTTGGAGAGATTGAAAAAACTACTAAATTTGTAATTAATTCGTGAAAAATATATAGAAATTTGAAACTTGATTATTTTGTCTAACTGACGGACGCTTTAAAGCAGGTTAAAGGGTGAACAGGTGAAACGGGTATCCATCTATCAGGTATTAATCTTACGGTAGACGAACATTTTCCGAATTTAAAACTGAAGAAAAAAGGCGTTTTTGAATTAAAAATCCAACATTTTAGATCAAAATTTATATGAGAAATCGGATAAGCTCATTAAAAATACGGCATCCCATTTAAAAAAATATCAAAGTGACCCCTAGTACTTTTGTTTGATGTTCAATTGTTTTTTGCTGAAGATATTCGAATTCGCGGGAGAAAATGACTTAAGATGGCTATTTCAGTTTTTTTATAAAAGTACAGGAAAAGTCAAAAAATCGCCTTGTCCAGTCTTGGTTGGATAACCCTGTACTAGCGGAATATTATCTTCTCCTTCGAAGTCGTCAATATTATGTGTATTACACTTAAATTCGGCTTTCATAAAGCATTTTTTTATTGTCACTGGGGACAAATTGCGCAAGACCTTGAAACCCATAATATCAAGGCGTTGGTTATGGTAATATTATTTTCGATTTCTTGAATGGGACAACCACATTCTATACATGTTAAAATCCTCTTAATAAGTTAGTTTCTGCAAGGCAAATTAAAATTCTTAATAATGCCTTGGTTCAAAGGCTGGCACTGAGAGGTAGCATTTGTGGAAGAAAAATAAGTTTGACATTATCTAGTGTATTTTTTGTATGAGACATTGTATTATCCAGAAACAATACCACTCTTCTATTTTGCTTCTTTATGTTGGTATCAAATCTGTGAAGCTATGTTGTCATGATTTCTGCTGTCATCCACGCTTTTTGGGTCGAGACCCATTGGAGAGGTAATTTATCGATGTGTGCGCCCTTAAAACATCGAGGATTTTTGTTTTCGTCTATTATAAGTGGTTTTTCCTTCTCACCTTTCATATTTGCGCAGAACAGAATTGCTAATCGTTGTTTTGCTGTTTTATTTTCAGTACACCTGTCATCTTTCAATGCATGTGTTTTTGTTGGCAATGCACGATAGTAGAGACTTGTCTTATCTGCTTTAAATACGTCCTTTGGGACATAATTCTTTAAAATCGTCAATAGCTTTCCTTTCCAAGAAGTTGAGACTTCGATTTTGATGGCGGCTGATTCGGCACATATTCTCTTGGAGGCAATATCGTGTCGAAGACGGAATTTTTTTAACCGTCCATTTAATGCGTTGAAGTTATCTAGTCCTAGAAATTGAGCAGGTTCGAGAACTTTTGGTTAAATTATGAGTCCGAGTATTGGTAAATACTTGTTTCGCGCCTTACAAAACCAGTTAAAAATAACTTGGTCCACTGCCAGTTGTTCGGTTTTGGGAAATTTTCTTCTTTGTTCACCGTTACCACCTTCTTAAAACAAATTTCTAACTTCTACTTTATTTTGAAGTAACATAGTCACCTGGGCCTTACCCACTTTAAATTTTCAGCCAATTTCCTGGTGTTTAACCAATTTTTTTACTTTCCTCGATTATTCATAAAGCTGTTCGGAACAAAACTAATGTTAACTACCGATTTATCAGCCTTCGCAGCAAATTGGAGGGATCCGCCTACAATAAAATAGTTCCAAATATCAATATTCATTAGCGTTTGGCTTTGTTAAATGCTGAACATAACAATAAAATTATCCTTTAAGAGCTCATAAAGCCTCCCCGAAAATATCCATGAAAGGTTAGTATCCTGCAAGTATTAATTACGCCACTTGTATTATTGTAGGTTTAAAGTGACATGTTTAACATATTTAAGCTTATAAAGAGTACTTGATTACTTCACTTAAAGAACTTAACGTATTATATACCCTGACGAGGGTCGCATCTATTTATAAGTAGCCATAAGCTCTTCGTAAGTAACCCTTGTCACTGTCAACTCCTTAAATATCCTTTATTCATATTTTGTATTATGTAATTAAATGTTTATCTTTTAAAATAATAATAGCTTAGTGCTAACGAGATGCTGGAAATTGGTATGGTGTATAATATGTTGGGGTAGCATGGCATTTTTCATTTTAATATACCTACTAAGGTTATGAACTTGATACATTATTATTAGTAGTGGTACAATACTCTATAAGAAATAGTAGCTTGGAAGCAAACAATTTGTTTTAATTGAGTATTGTTATGGGTACCACCAGATCTGTGGTACACACCAGGTAATAATTTAGTTTACTCCAGGTTTCCAATTTATTTCAAGCCTCCCGAGACTACTTTGCCATCTTGGTACTTATTATACTTTCAACAACAAAACAACGATGATTTCGCATCAACACGTGGTGACTAGTTGTTGACTGCTGTGCTCAAACTTAACTAGTAGCTCGTGCCAGGGGTGCCAAGTACCTACTTCAAAATAATCGATCAAAAAAGAAGACAATTAAATTACGACCTGTAATCATAGTTTTTGATAATATATTGTGTACCATCATTAATGAAACGCTAAATCCAGACGTGTGGTTTTTACTTTTATTGCTCAAGTATATTATTAACTTTTGAAATTCAAAAAGAGGATACTAAGAATTTGCCTTCTTTGATGAGTGGTTATGTTGAAAGTAATTTCTTAACCTAAAAACACACTGTATAGTTAAAATATATTTGCTTATAAAATAACATAGAAGTTACTTCGTTTCTTATCACTTTAAATATGTACTTTAATTTTGTAGAATAGACAGCAAAATACACCGCACACCAAATTTCAGCTAAAATTAAGCCAGCTGGCATAAAAACTGCAGCTTTAAGCAAGAACATAAACTCAAATTAATTAAAAAGTTGGCAGCCTTACTATCCTAAAGTGGGTTAGCAAATGCCCAATGGTAAAGTCAGCCATTTACGTTCTGAATAACAGAAAACAATTTAATGAGCAGAAATACGTGTGTATAGTATTTTAAAAAAAAAATAAAAATCTGATGGGAACTAAGTTTATGACAAAGTGAATTTTAAGAATAACGCAAAAAAGCACATAAAAAGAGACAAAGAAAGAAGTCAAAATAAAGTCGACTATATAAAGAGAAATGCGGGAGATGAGCGGGATTTTAAAAAATATTTTGTGCAACATTTAGAAGATTTTCTGTCCGAGATACAAAAAAACGTTAAGTGTAGAAGACTTTTCTGAACTGCCAGCAAATGAAACCAAGTAAACAATACACGATCTAGAAGTTACCAGATCAAGTATTTTTAATGAAATACCGAGACTTGGAATCTTCTTTGGCTTCTAAGTCAGGCCATGCCTTTAACTTCTTTTACTCTTTGATGCTTGTGTCAGCCAATCTTTGTACCATTATTTGGTTTGGGCAAAGCCCTAAGTTGTTTATTGTATCATGTGTGTTATTAACTTATGTGTAATTCTGAAGAGCTAGCATTAGTGCCTCTCTACAATAGCTGGGGGCAGCCAATTCTTTGGAAACTTGTAAGTGAAGCCGCGTAGATTGTACGTGAGTTTGTCTAACTAGTGAGTTTGTAGCGACGTTTTGCTAATAAAGTTATATGAATATAAAATGAATTAACTGAGTAACCAAACAATTGAATAAATAGGTATTTCTGTAATTGCTAATTTTCTCAAGAGAACTAATTCGATATGTTACAGTTAAAAACCGAGGTTAGTTCAAAAAGGTTCTTCCGAATAAGAACTAGGTATGAATAAATACGTATTTATTTATTTATCTATTCACAGTTTAATCAATAATTCATGATATTTGCTTTGTCACAAAAGAAATAAAATCAAATTTGTCTTTAAAATAAAATAACAATTGCACAACATTCACACCCAGAAAATACATTGCAGTGTACTCCTTCAGCAGTTTTTATACCCCATACATACCAACCACTTACACCTTACAAACAATAATAAAGTAAAACTAAGTAGACACCTAAAATGTGCAATTAAAATATTCCTGAAGAGAATAAAAGCTGATATTTAACAACACATTTCTCAGTTTAATTTTAAAAATATTCCTGCATTTGAGTTCCCTAATGTGCTTAGCCAGGTTGATATATATCTTAAAAGGCATTCATAAATGCTGTCTGCTGTGCAGGACAATCGGTGTTGAGGCAATCTGAGAGTATGTAGCGCCCTTAATGGGTAATCATGAGGCATATCACCAAAATTTTGGAATGTTTGGACAATATCCCTTACATGAAGATCACTGCAATATGTAAATTAATAGTACAGTAAAAATGTTAAGATTTTTAAATAATTTACATGAAAACGTAAAAACATAATTGTTCTTAATATTTTTTCCTGTGATAATACAACCTCATTGGTCCTTGAGTTCCCTAATGTGCTTAGCCAGGTTGTTATATATCTTAAAAGGCATTACATAACTGCTGTCTGCTGTGCAGGACAATCGGTGTAGAGGCAATCTGAGAGTATGTAGCGCCCTTAATGGGTAATCATGAGGCATATCACCAAAATTTTGGAATGTTTGGACAATATCCCTTACATGAAGAGCACTGCAATATGTAAATTAATAGTACAGTAAAAATGTTAAGATTTTTAAATAATTTACATGAGAACGTAATTTTTTTAAACATAATTGTTCTTAATATTTTTTCCTGTGATAATACAACTTCATTGGTCCTTTTGTTATTACCCCAACATACCGTTCCATTCGACAGTGTCGAGTTAACATAGGCATAATAATGGGACAAAAGTATTGGTCTATTAACATATGATCTTATACGCCATAATACAAATGAATAACGGTACATTTTTGTCAAGATATCATTTACATTATTATTTTAGGATAGTAGCGAGTCCAATTTGAAACTCAGAAGCTTAGTGCAGTTGACCTGCTTCACCAGGCCAGTTTTCGATTTTATTAGTAGGCTATAGTTACATTCCCTTGTAGAAAACATCATCGTCTAACTCTTTGATAGATTTAGTAAGAGTTTAATTTCGTCAATGAGGAACTGCCTATTCAAAGCACAAGTACTAGTCTTATTACTTAAATCATCCATATCCAACGATGTTACTATAGCAGTTATATCGTCTGCAAACATTGTGAGACGTTCCACTTCATTTACCTTACTGTCCCTGATATTATTTATAATTACAAGAAAAAGAAGCGGTCTCAGGACACTTCCGTGTAAGACTCCTATGTTAACATTCAGAGGCTCAGAAGCATACTCCCTACTCCCCGCTCTCAGGACTACCCTTCGCCGTCTATCACCTAGGTAGGAAGTATTCCAATCATATTATTGGCCTCTCACTCCGTAAGAATATAATCTGGATTTTAGCATTGAGTAATACACCATTTCAAATACCCTCGTATAGTCAAAGAACAGCCAGTAACCAGCTTCTTTTCATCCAAATTTTTTATTGTACTGTAAATAGTTGTTAGGATCGAATCCTGCGTTGATCGCCCTGCCAAACAATTAGTTGTATTTATTTAAGAAGTTGACAAGCCTTGTGTAGAATACACACAATGTATATATTCATATATTTTTGAGAATATTGAGAGTACGGAGACAGCCCTATAATTTTCAAATCTATAATTATCACCTTTTCTATATATTGGAATAACAGTTGACTGTTTTAATTTGGAAGGGAATACGCCTTTTTTAAATGACTTATTTATTAAATAACCCATGACGGACGCCAACTGACAGGAGACCCCAGCGAGCAGTGAGCAGGGAATACCATCGGCACCTGCAGAATTCTTTACTGCCATCTATTTTATAATTTTATGCACCTCATTAGGGTCCACCGGGGAGAGAAACAAGGACACATCTGATATCTGTAATATCTTGTACAATTACAGGTTCAATAGAATATGAAATTTGTTGATAGAATTCAAAAAATATTGATTACATTTATTAGCTGCAACCTCATAAGAATTGATGATCCTGTTGTCCTCCCCAATAAATCCTGGCGGGTACAATTCCTTTGTTTTTAAATTGACCTCACCCTTTATTATTAGCCAAGAAATCGTAGACTTATTCTAACAACTACGATAAAAAGGACATGTTACAACCTAAAAAAAAGACAACCTCCTTTACAGCGCAAAGTAGGAAATACAATACTTTCTTTTATTTGTATATTAATTCAAACTAATTTTAACTAATTATTTTACACACTTTTACCATCTTGTTCTATTTAAATCTAGCTTTCCTAAATTAAAACTATTTTAAGCTAATAATTGTTTAGGATATTTTATTAATCATATCTAGTTTTCACTAAGTAACACTAACGAAAGTAGTCAAATCTAGGGAGAACGGGGTTTAAATGCAACAAATTTACTAGTAAAATAATAAACACATATACAATAAAAATTTAAAATACACTTTTTAACCTTCGGGGACTCGCGCGCAATTTCTGGGATAGAACGCTCGCGCACGGTTTCTCAGTCTGCATTCGTAAACTTGCTTTTTTAAAGGTCCTACTTAAAGGTCTAATATACAAAAAGAAAAAGTAAAAGTATATTGGTTTAAATGTCATTTCTATTTGTAAAAAACAACGTTTGCAACATTAACATAAGGTCAATCTGTAAAAAATAATAACTAAAATTAGTTTAGACTTAAGCTAAATAAAATAAAATAACAATCCCTTATTCATGATGGCAATATTGACATATCATGAGGGAATGTTCCAAACAAATAAATTTATGGCATTAAATACAAGAATATCGGGTAGGTATATTTTCTTTGTCGATCGCAAAATACGAACAATGTCCCCGCTTAACCATGGGCTCAGGCATAGGTGCTTCTAGTCCAAACATTTCTCTTATTCTTAGTTGCATTACTCTCGAAACACATTTGGTGACACGTCGGCGAACATGGCTTTCTACTAACTGAGAAGATAAAGCTCGTAAAGAGGCTCTTCTTCGTTCGTCAGTAGAGTTATTTGTAGAAAAAAATAACGTAAGAATTTATACCAGCAACAATTAGTAACGAGTAAAAGATGACCATAGGCCATGTTCGCGTGTTACGAGCACAATCATAAGCCGCACATAATTTGTCTACGCAGTCGACTCCACTCTTGGTCGCATTGTCAACAAAATGGTGGGCTCCACATTTTAATTATAATTTTCACACTTCTAGACCACTGTGCGTTGAGGTCGCGGATTACTGTGCCATCCAATGTCAAGTTCAATTAAACAAGAATCAGCACTTTCGGTGTATAAATACCCAAACATTGGATGGACACGGCACCTTCGTCTCAACGACTGGTCAACTACCCTGCGACAGGAGTGCCCATGTGTCTTATAGACTCGAGACCCCTCTCCTGATCGATCTGAAAGTACCCTCCAAGAGTCCCCTAGGCTCCAGGCCTCTCCGACCCCCGTCCTCTGGAGGCGGAGCCACGTAAAGCCCCTCAGGCACATCCCGTGGGAGCCTCCATCGACAGTGCCGGTCTGGTCCACACCCCCCGGAGACATGCTGGGTTTCCTCCAGGCTACCTGATAAATAATTGGCGAATATAAATAAAAGTCTGTATTGTTTTTTAGCCAAAGCATTTTCATTCACGCCCCGTTAGAGAAACAACCCCCAGTTGTGACATAGTCCATTATCATCTGTGGTTTATTCGTATCACTTTCTATGTTGTCATCATAATGCATACTTAACAAAATTAATACATTTTTGTTCCTTTTTGGTATATAAGATACGAGTGCAGAGTTTTCCGAAAGGTAAACATGCTTGATGAAATTGGACGACCGACTGGAGTAGTACCTAAAAGAGTCAACTTAAAATCTGTGTAAAGAGAATTCAGTAAGTCCATACTGGTAAACCAGTTGTCAATTGTTACGTTACGGTAAGTCCCTTTTATTGGTTGAGATAATCTTTGTACCACAGCGGTTGGTAAATTGCTGCATTCAAATGGTCCGGTGTTTGCCCACGTAGACCTCCATATTACTATAATAAATCGTCTTAGAATCGGTCATAGTAAATATTTTTATACCATACTTATTGAATTTACTGGGTATACACTGTCTAAAACTACATCGCCCTCGGAGAGTTTCTAACTTTTCGTCAATTGTTACAAATTCGAATGGTATGTAGACTTTTTTTATATTATTGACCACACTCTCAAACACATCCCTAATGGGTGCCAGCTTATATAATTTATTGCTTTCTTCTTTAGTTTCAAAATCATCGAACCGCAAATGTTGCAAAAGGAAAAGAAATCTAAACTGAGATATGGTCAGTCTAAATAGTTCCACCCCTGTACCATTTTTGTTTAGTAGTTGCAGACGCCTTGATTCCAACACCCCGGAAAAATATGAAAGTCAAATAAGTGCTAGAATTTCGAATAAATCGGTATCTTTTGCATCTCTTTCGCGCTGGTAGTTTTCCCTAGTTGACTGAATATGTTTATTTGTATA
The DNA here is from genome assembly GCA_963920685.1 of Polydrusus tereticollis. Taxonomy (NCBI): domain Eukaryota; kingdom Metazoa; phylum Arthropoda; class Insecta; order Coleoptera; family Curculionidae; genus Polydrusus; species Polydrusus tereticollis. The sequence continues at coordinate 94,467,232 of OY987329.1, forward strand.
AGGAACAATCAAGTTTAGTAATTCATTTGGAAAAGAAACACTTCCATATTTCAAGTTTTGTTCTAAAATCTTTTACAGACCTTTTGACTCCTTCAAGACGTTTTATTAAATTCTCTGCCCCTGTTTTCACATTTCTATTTTGGGACATGCTTTTTCCACTCTGTTGTGCCATCTTTTCCAACAAATATAGGACGTATTTCTATATTAACTTCTTTAGAATCCGAAATTTCTTGCTCTGTGTCACTATTTAAATCTTGTGTTTCTACGTTGCCTATTCCCCCAGGCTCTTCATGGTCATCATACTGCATATCTGGTTCAATACTATCTTCTTCCAAACACATTTTCATAAGTTGGCTCAAACGGTCCTGTTCTTGCTGCCAAGAGCTCGTCATCTGTTAAGAATTTCAAAATTAATTTTAAATGTAACATAAACCCACAGAAATCCAAAAAAATACATGGAAATCCGCAACAGAAGGCCACAGACATCCGCAGAAATTTACGTGAGTGTATACCAGACATTTACAGATGTTAACCCTTCGAAAAATATATATATAAATAAATATAATATGAAACAATATAACTTACCTTTTTTGCGGATATAGAAAATTTCAAGCAAATCTTATAATGTAAACGCTCGCACGCGGACTTACAGACAGCATATGCACAAATAGCTCCAACAAAACGCACTAGCAGTCAGTTGAAAACTACTTAATAATGACCCTGAAACCGAAAGATACTAAGCAGCGCATGAAGACACAGTGGCGAAATTGAAAATAAAAGGCAAAAAAAATATTTGCGGAGCGTGAGTCCGTGCGCGAGCTCCGAAAGGTTAACAACACATTATAATAATCATTATGTGTGTTTGAGTGTTTGAATTTTCTTGGCGATTTTAACCGTAATCTTAAAACAACCGTTTAGAGAATTTCGTAATGTTATTCCGAAAACCGTAATATCTCTAAAAATACTTAATAATTGTAAACATACTGAATACTAAACTAACCTGAACTAACTAATATTGGTTAAGTATGCATAAACTAGCAACCTTTATTTTGCCTTTTTGAGGTTTTTAAATTTTTCCGTGTATTTTGTCTGTAACATAATAACACCTAACCAAACAACTGCATTGTTACTGCACAGTGATAGCTATATGTGTCGCAGCCGATGTTAATCGGTGTAGCAGTGCTCTAAAAGCTTTTGTCGGCACTTAGAGCAGGTTTTAATTAAACAAAGGAATTGTTAGGTATTCCCATAGTTCTGCCAGTATAATTTTGTTAGGGATTATAGCATTTCGTTAAAATACACAAATGTATTTAAATTAGGTTGATGCATAACCAGGCTATTTTTTTCAGAAATATTAATAGAAGTCAAGTGTATGCTTCTTTTGCGGACTGAAGAGAGTTCTAAAAACTGTCGTGTAAAACACACCTCTTTCCATACTGAAATAAATGAAAACGTAAACTAAAAAAATAATGTGACCGTGTTGTGGAAGTAGACGTCTATAGAAGATAACTGGAAATATCCCGTAGAGAAAAATTAGAAACGAGGAAATTCAACAACGAATGGGTAATAGGATGATGGACTTAGAAAGCAAACGAATAATATGGTACGGACGTGTACAAAGAATGGACGACTGAAGAGTATCAAAAAAGTTAATAAAATGGGCCCCAGAAAACTGAAGAAAACGGTGAAGACTAAGGAAAAAAAGAAGGAAGGAGTGATTAAGGCAATGAGCTCGAACGACGAGAAAAATAAGCATCGGCCAATGTCGCAAGACATTCTGTAGCCGATATGTATATACAGGGTGGACGTAAAGTAAAGAATAAATACTTTAATTTCAAATTAAGTAACGAATTTTCAAAATGTGAACATCAAAATTTTGATTTTATTTTAAATTGTGTGTTTCTACGTCCATATACAATGTTTTTAGTATTGTCTCCAATTTTTGATTTTAATTGTAATTGACTTGGGTTTCAACACGTTTTCTTCTCGCATGTCCTATATTAATTCTATGAACATCCTTATGAACAATCTCAAAAAAGTTGTAAGTAAAATCATTTATTTATTATTCTAATGAGGTTTCCTAATCTTAATTTATATAAATTGTAGTCTCCCTGAGGATGGAAATGAAATATATGATTTCCGAAAGCTTGGAATAACTTTAAAGAGTACTCTTTCATTTGCTGTACTCCCCAATATTCGCTAGTTTATTTCTTAACTAGTCAGCAACGACTACCCTCTCGATATATATATATATATATTGTATATATATATGGATAATTCAGGATGGTTTTGCATTAGCACTAAAAAATAGTTTCATGTTAATTATTTGTTTTATCTTTATTTTTAAGAGTTCTCTTCGAAACAATTCTTTTCATTAAAGGCAATTTAATTTATTTAACGTTTTTTATGATAAAAAATAATAATAAACTTGACCGATGTCACTCTGAATGTCTTTTGCAAGGCTTTCACTAGATTGCGGGATAAAAAGTGCTGAGTGCCTCAGGGCTCGGTGTTGGGACCGGTCTTGTTTCTCCTATATTTGAATGATTTGGCATTTTTGGATATTCAGGGCGCGTTTACACTATTTGCAGATGACACTAGTCTCCTGTGGTGAAAATAAAAACGATTTAAGGTTGATTATTGACAGTAGTCTACATGAGGTTAAAAAATGGTGCGATACAAACTTATTATGTTTTAATATTAACAAAACAAATATAATGACTTTTGGTTTTAGTTTCAGTGAGATAAATCTTAATGATCAACAAATTCAAAATAAAGCACTTACTATGTTTTTGGGTCTAACGTTAGATACTAAACTGAAATTTGAGGAGCACATAAATGTATTAAGCAAAAAATTGGCAGCTGGCTGTTATGCAATAAGGATAGTCTGCAATGAACTTAGTAACTCAACCGCTAAAATGGTATATCATTCCTTGTTTGAATCGCACTTGCGTTATGGTATTGTTTTTTGGGGATTTGCAAACAGGCAGTTGCTAAACTCCATATTTGTGTTGCAGAAAAGAGCAATTTGACATTTGTGCACAGCAAAAACCCGCCTTTATTTAGAGCAGAAAGAATTTTAACTGTGCCGTCTTTATTCATTTTGGAAACTGTTTGCCTTTTGCATAAAAGATGTTCTAGATCAGATATTGAGGAATTTAAGTACAGTACTAAAACCAGCATATGGATTTTTCGACTACCCATTACTAAGACCACTCTTGTGAAACAGTCGGTCTTCTATGAGGGTAAAAAGATTTTTATTCATTTAAGTAATGAGCTGAAATCAATTTTAAACTTCGGCAGTTTCGGAAAAATGTAAAAGACATCTTATTGCAGAAAGCTTACTACAGTCTGGATGAATGTTACAGTGACGTTTTATAGTTGGTTTGTGTTAATTTTATTGTTGTTGACAATGCATTTTATGTTTGTATGGGTGTATGTGCATACATGTATGTATGTGTATGTATGTCATGTGTAGTGTATGTTATATATTTTTATAAAATGTTTTTGTTTTTATTTTACTTTTACTTGTATTTTAAGGACTTTTTATACTCGCTTTGTTTATAGAAATTCAGTTTTCTTTAACAATAAAGCATATATTCATTGATTGATTGAATAGCAAAACAATCCGATTGCTTACTTAGTTTAGTGACATGTTTTACTAATTTAAGTTTATATTCTATAAATAGTTCAAGAAAACTAATGGTTCCTTTATTTCTAATTTTACTGTTATTTAAGACAATATTGTTACAACAAAAAATCAAAACATTAGCTTTTTACAATTAAGCAAAGGGAGTTCGACACCAAGTCCCTATTTCTTGAAGATCTTGATTTATGACACTCTTCAAAAGTTCACCATTGCTTGAATGCTGCGAAAGAGTGGCGTCATCGACGAAAAATGTAAACTGTCCTCAATATCTACATTTGTTAGGTCGAATATACAGGGTGTCCGGGAAAATGTGATACATTTCTCGGATTCAGATAGAACATGAAAAAATAAGATGACAAGTTCCTATAAATTTGTACGGAGATATGCCCCTGAAGGACGGCTCTGGAAATCGGTTTTTCTTGAATAACTTTCAAAGTACTTAATATAATTTAATAAGAATTTATGTTATGGACACTAGGAAGAACCTCTTAAAAGAGTGTCCCCGAAACATATTTAGTTTCTTTAGTTTACCAGCGGCGGACTAAGCTTTAAAACTTAATTCTTAAATTTTTAACACCCTGTATGATATGGACTAAACAAAATAAATCTGTATAGCTTTCACCTTAGACTAAAAAACAGTACTTTTGTTTATTGTCGATGAAGTGAACCGTTTTCAAGAAAAAGATTAATAAACAAATTCATGGTTTATTCTTAATAAAAGGACCATGGGTCCTATAAATAGAAAAGTTTCATTTTCGGTTATTTAATCCAAAAAAATATATAAATTTAAAAAATAGCTGTAGTGTAATAGAAGGCACCTTAAAGAAATTATTGAAAAACTTTGAAAGAGGGTTCACCATGGGCTTAGTAAAGTCTGATAAACTCGCGAGCACTACGAATTGAGGGCTACTGGACCACAATCACCCAGTCCTCGTACTTATCACATCAAAAATGAAACGTGATTTTCTGTAGAAGTTCCTCCCTGGTGCCGACCGGAGTAGAATACAACAAGTTTTCCAGGTGTCCCCACAGGTAAAAATCCAACGGCGTTAGGTCGGGATATTAAGGAGGACAGGCAATAGGTCCTCTTTTATTTATCACATTATTCAAGTGCTCCTGCACACCAACGCTGAAATGAGGTGGTGCCCCATCCTGCATGAAGTACATGTTTCGGCGGGTTTTAATTGGTAAGTGCTCTATTAAATCCTGAAAAGCCTCCTGGAGGAACTCCAAATAAAGTTGTCCATTCAACCGTTCCGGCAATACGAATAGTCCAATTAAAAAAATTGTCAATGATTCCTGCCCAGATATTATTTGATTGGAACTGATGTTGATAATACGAAACAATAGTGGCATAAGGATTTTCATCAGTTCATACAACATGTGTGTAAATTGGTGATACCATTTTTGGTAAACTTTGCTTAATCCGTGAAAAGAATAATGCTAATGACGTTTACGTTATTTCGTTGCTGATTCAAAGCCAGTTTGCAAATTGCATTCTACGAGGAAAATCTTCAGGAAGCAGTTCATGCACTTTTTGCAAATGATATTGATATAACAGCTGTTCTTGAAGTACTTCATGTACTATTGTTTTCGATGTATTAAACTGTGCTGATAATTTTCGAGTGCTTGTTGATGGAGTGAGCATTTAAAATATTTTTCTCCGAATTGCGGCGTACGTACGGTTCTTTTCAGACCGATATCAGTACTATTTTTTCCAAACTTTCCTAAAATTATGAAGAAAGTCAATAATATGTATTACCTTATTAACTGGAATCGCCCACCATTCTCCCTTAGATGCTGGTCAACTCGTTGAAATGTCTTCTGGTTTGGCATAGTACGAATAGGAAATGTATCGTGATACCTATAACCTTCTGGCTTCTAAAGCATTGCAACACGCAATACCATACATCAAATGTATATCTGCATACTCAATAAACGTGTATTCCATAGTTCGAGTTAATTCACAATTAAATTCACCACGAAATCCAAAAATCAGTAAATTAATATCGAAGTAAAGGATCAATATGTCAGCGATGTGAAAGATGACAAGTTCTAAAATGCAAAATATTTTATTTATTTCGTACCATCGTAACTTTGCAATAACATTACGTTTTATGACGCCGATAAATAAATAAAATGCGAATTTTTTGAGGACAACTACTATTCGTTTTGTTATATTATTTAAAGTAAAACACTTTTTAACTTCAATTTCCACTTTATTTGAGAATACGACATGTTTCACTGCACTGCAGCTTTGTCAGGTAATGTACATCAACGTTACCTGACGAAGCTGCAGTGCAGTGAAACATGTCGTATTGTCAAATAAAGTGGAAATTGAAGTAAAAAAGTGTTTTACTTTAAAGAATATAACAAAATTATTATGGATTTTCACCAAGTATCGACCAATAATATTAAAGTACTATTCATTTATTATTCTCTTTCTCGAAAACGGTTCACTTCATCGACAATAAATAACAGTACTTTTTTTAGACTAAAGTGCAGGCTACTCAGATTTATTTTTTTTAAAGTCTTTATCGTACAGGGTGTCAACAATATAAGCAATTAGTTGTAAAGCTTAATTCGCCCCTGGTAAACTAAAAAAGCTAAATCTGTTTCAAGGACACCATTTTAAGAGATCCTTACTAGTGTCCATTACAATAGGTTTTAATTAAATTATATTAAGTAAAAAAATGTATTGGAACTTGTCATCTTATTTTTCCAAGTTTTATCTGAATCCGAGAGATGTCCCGTATTATTCCGGACACCCTGTCTATAATAAATACAAGATAATGCTCAACACAGAATAATGAGGTACCCCAAACTCAACACCCGATAAACCAGAACATCTTTCATTAATGGACACAACGTGCGACCTCACATAGAGATACGATAAAAACCATCCATGTACTATTTTTTACACATACGGATGTTTAGTCATCTAGGTGCGACTTAATCTAATTTTTAGAATGTAGTCAATATAACTCCTGATTTATATACAAATATTGTTACATTGTTAAACTTTGAAAAATAAATGAGTATGAGTATGAGTATGAGTACTATTACGCATCATACCATAGTGCTCAACGTTCTGCTGCAGTACTCGGTGATTAACACAGTAAAGTTGTCAAAATCACAGAATACTGCAATAATAGAATCGCTGTCATTGAGATTAGGGAACACAATCTGTAGAAGTAAGAAATAAGCATCACCAGTATATTTGGATGACTGAAAGCCAAGCTGAGAGGAAATTATAAGATTATTAGTTGTTAAAATGTTAAGGAGTCTAGATTTCACTATTTTTTCGATTACTTTGAAAAAGGTGAAAAGGAGCGAGATAGGTCGATAGTTCGAAGGATCCTTAGGACTTTTCGCCTTATGTAAAAAATAACAATCGCCCTTTTTAAACAGAAAGGAAATTCGCCCCGCAGTAAAGAAACATTATTGGAAACGATAAAAGCATGAAGTACAACCTCCGGTAAACACTCCAATACCCTTGCGGAAATACCATCAGATTTACCCAAACATTAACTCTTGTGCCTATGATTAACGGTTGCGTTCCAGTCCATCCTCTTTTCAAAATACAACCTTAAGTATGCAACTTTGTGATTGCAGTTACTCGCTGTGTTATATATTTCGATTCTACTTTGAAGGACTGGAAAAAGATTGGGGTATTGTCTCATTTAGTCGAATTATCCAATCATCTAGCTACCTTTCAAGCAATTATATATAGCGTTGCAGTCCTTAGATTACTATTCTTGGATATTTTGAAGTGGCATTTTACATTAGTTAAGGGTAGTCGGCAAATAGATATTGTCGCGTTAATCAACATTTTAGTATACAGAGTAAGTCGGGAGGAATGGGCCTAACTCTAAGGGTGTAATCTATGCATCAAAATAATAAGAAAAAACTCAAATGTTGTTATCCAATATTCATTTGTTTTCAAGTTATAAGGCAAAAACAAAATATTGCATTAATTTAGCTTTCCTGTAATAAATATTATTATTGTTTGCTTTTGATTGTTGTGCTGTCACTATCCTATTAGTGTCAGTATAAAATGTTACATTAATTCACCGTTAACTTTCGGATTTGTATCATTTTAATTTTATAAAATGCCACACATTTATTCACATCTCGAATACGCCAATATGGTTTTTATTTATGGTTTGTGTAATGGGAATGCTACAGCGGCTGCTGAAGAATATCGTGAATGATTTTCACATGAAAGAGCACAGAACAGAAAGGCCTTTATTAGAGTTTTCAACAAACTCTGCGAGACCGGAACGCTTCCCAGTGCTAATGTAACATCCGAACGAGCCATTCCACAGGATTTGGAAGAAATAGAAAATGTTCTAGCTTAAGTAGAAGAAGATGCGACGACAAGCTCACGAAGAATTGGAAGTCTGTTGGGGATTCCCCAAAAAAGAGTGATCAATACGCTTCACGAGCAAGGCCTATACCCGTACCATGTACAGCGTGTACAGAATCTTCAACCTTTAATAATCGTCATCTTTTACCGCACATACTTTTTACTGACGAAGCTACATTCACCCGTGACGGCATCAATAATAATCGAAACACCCATGTATGGTCGTACGAAAATCCTCACGCAATAGTCAAAAGTAATTTTCAACACAGTTTTTCAGTAAACGTGTGGTGCGGCATGATCAATAATAATTCAATTGGCCTTTTTCTTTTGGAAAATCACCTTACAGTGGATCAGTACTTAAGTTTTTTACAAAATGAACTGCAAGGACTGCTGGAGGAGATTCCTTTAGACATCAGAATTGAAATATACTATCAACACGACGGAGCGCCTGCCCATTTCGATCGTCGGGTTAAGCAATATTTAGACCAGAGGTTTCCAGGGGCTTGGATTGGTCGCGGTGGTCCTATTAGTTGGCCTCCTAGATCGCCAGACCTCACGTCGTTGGACTACAATTTATGGGGTTGGTTAAAAACTGAGGTTTACAAAGTAAAAGTAGATACTAGGGATGCATTAATTAGACGCATTAGAAATGCTGCACTCCAAATTAAGGAAAGGCACGAATCAATTAGAAGATTCACGCGCGCCCTTCGTAAGCGAAGCAGGAAATGTTTGGAAGTCAATGGCGGTAATTTTGAAAATTTACTAAACCAATGATTTATTTAAAAGAATGTTAATGTTGGATATTTTGGTTTAACAATATTATTATTTTATTTAACGCTGTAACTTGAAAACAAATGAATATTGGATAACAACATTTGAGTTTTTTCTTATTATTTAGATGCAAAGATTACACCCTTACAGTTAGGCCCATTCCTCCCGACTCACCCTGTATAGCTTGCGTAAATATTGCACAGGACCGGCACAAGGGGGGGAAGCCCTACGGTACTTTGCTCCCGACATCTCTCCCTATTGAAATGGTATTTTCAGACAAGATCGTGAATATTCTGTTTTTGAGAAAAGAAATAATAAGTTTAGTGGTAAAATATAATTGCTTAATACAAAATCATTTAGGTGATTAGTATTATTTTTTCAATGGCTGCCTTTATACACATCAAGACCACCCCACTTCTCGAATCCAGCCAAGAAGTTTACCTTCTTCGTTCTTTCTCGAGGTCACTACTTTCCAAGGACGAATCTACTTTTTTTGAGCGGATCGTTCAGGTCTCAACTAGTTGAATAACTTAATTTATTTTAAAATTTGCCTATTTTCAATGATATAAGTTATATTACATACAAATAATTTTTTATGATCTTTCAGTTACAAATGCAAACAAGGCGTTCTAAGTTACATTACTAAAACACTTAACTAAAATACTTTAATATGGAGTTTTCAGTAGGCAAATTTTTACAAAAACAATTGTATAACACACAATAAATTTTCTGCATTCTGTTCAGGATCTGACTTAAAAAACTATATGTCTGCATGCCCCCAAGGTAGTGTTTTTGAGCTATGCGGAATTACATAACGTTTATCGTCGTTGTGTGATAGAGCAACTTTATTTATAACCTGCGTATAAACATCATGTAATTCACTTCGAAAGGTTTTCATTTTTTGAAATATTAATCCACCTTGCTCGACGATTTTCCGGTAATCATCTTTATTCTGAAACGCAGACTTAAGAGCAGGCCTGTAGCTGACCACTAATAGTAAGTCGTGCTAGGATTTCGGTACTGTCGTACCCATCAATATCAAAGTTGTCATAGATTGCTTTTATAAAAAATAAACCTGCTTTAAATATCTTAATTTTTTTGTCATCTAAGCATAGCAAAAATTTTTACTCAAAAAGCAGACAGTAGAGTGCATTAATGTATAAATTACTGCCTTTATTTTCAGCTGATTCTCTCCAACAACATAAATAGGCTTAACCAAACAACTCCATTTCCACGAAGGGATAATGCCTCTAATTTACGAGCTTGGAAGAGAATTTAAGTTACAGCTTGCACTAATTTGTTTTCTGTTAAATTTGGCTGTTGAAAGAAATTTATGTATGTAAAGGTTTTTTATATGCAGCTAAATTATTGGCTAAGTACAAAGTGTTTAACTGTAATTTAATCTCCTTAAAGAAGGTGTCCGTACTTAACCCTCTACCTACTTTATTTTTTATAAAAAGTTAAAAATATATTGAATTAGAGCCATTTTTTCGATATTATATTTTGTGCAAAGTCATGCAACCTATAAGAAATACGGAACTTCTGTCCTGGGTTACAAGGCTTAGTTGACTTATTCATAAACCCAACGTATCATTTTAAACCCCTTTTTTTAGGTTTTGAAATTTAAAATACCTTTGTGTAAATCTGAATTCTATAATGTTTATTATCAATGGTAACATTACGTTTATTTTCTATAGTCAGATTGATAAGTAATGTTTAATTATTTTAAGATAAACTGATTCCAATCTGCTTGCTTCTTTTTGCTCTTTCACAAGAATTACTTAATAAAGCTAACCTAAACATGTTCTGTTTCCATAAAAAATTTTAAACTGTGCATCTAAACTACTGTAAATTAAGGTAGACTTCCGAAGAACGCGGCAGACGGTTCCCGACATTGGCAAACGACGACGTTGAGCAGCACATCTCGTCGTCCTACATTCTGAAGCCAACTGCAACTGCAGTTATAGTATGGTTCACGTGTCTGCGAGGCCTATTCTTGCTTGTCTGTTGTGTGTCTTCAACAAGTACTCTTCTTTAATACGAAGGAAATATTTTTTAAATTTAAACTTACAAAAACTAATAAAATTTAAATTTTATTGGCCAACAATTGGCAACAGAACTCTCAACCGTGTGGTCGCGTTAGCTCTTTTGTTGGCCTGGTTTGACACTATGTTGACGTTTTGTGTTATTGTCCGTCTATTTTTTTACCAAAAACTCCAGATCTATTTATTAAAAGCATTAAGAAACTGTTCTTTTAAGAACTTCTGTCGATGTTGCTTACTATTTCTAAAAAATGCCGAAGTGTAAATAGCCAGTGCAGAAAGCTAATAGTTTCTCTAATAAGCTATTTTCAGGAAGAACTTAACAACAATGGGCCGTTGATATTCTTGACAGCAGTGAGAAAACTAGCTTTAAAGAGTATGTTAAGGGCTACAGTTAGGGCAAATAAATTATTGGAATAACCTTAAAAGAAACGTTCTTAAGCAAAGATTGTTGTAAATGTGTCAAGATTGGATATAAGTTCTATTCGTGAAACTATTTATGAAATGTACGAAACAAGTAAGCTGTATTATTCAAAAACTATAATGGTTTACATTGGTTATGCTTAAGCTCTAACTCTTTTAGAACATTATGTAACTTTGATAACTATAAGTAAGAAATTGAAAGACAGGAAACTGTTTGATGCTTGTCTTAACTCTTTAAAAAGTCTGTTAAAGGAAATAGGTTTCGGATAGAAAAGGGCGAGGGCTTATGGAACTTTCCCAAGTAGTTTTCATACGACTGGTATCATATAAAAGGAAAACAAGCGTCCTTGTATCAATTCGTTTTCTTGGATGAAACATGGACTTTTCAAAATGGCACCATTGGTTGATCTTGGCAAGATGAAAATAAAAGATGTGTTAGATCTACTAAAGTTGATAGTAAAAGGTATTATGGAGTAAGAAAATATATAAACTATGGGAAACTTACCTAGGTGAAACATATTACTTACTTACATAATACGAATGTACGAAATACGAAGACGGTTTTGTTGAGGGCGCAGAGGCAATTTTTTCTTCTAAAGCTCAGTGACTGAGGGAGAAATGAACCAGCAAAATTTTTTACAATGGTTCGAGAACCAATTATTGAAAAATTTAACAAAGTCATCCGTGTTTGTAATAGACTGTTTTTAACATATTCTTAAATATGAAACTTTCACACCAAAAAAAGATTTAGTTGATGACCTGGCTGAGCAATATGGACATAAAGTTTTACGGCTTCCTCCATTCAATCCGATTGAACATACTTGGGGGATTACAAAAAATGATCATAATAGATATATTGGTCGAGATGGCAGTACAGAAACTGACTGTATGAATATGTGGAAAGAATCATTGCGTACTGCTACTCCTGATGTTTGGGAAAATTCAATTCGGTAGACAAAAAGCGAGATATTAAAATTGTATGAAAGAGAATAATGCATATACAGGGTGTTTCAAAAAACATGTAAACATGTGCCATCGCTCGTGTGGTGATCCCTTACCCAAAAATACAACAAATAGTAACTATCAACATAGGTCCGCAACCGCTTTATTTTTGAGACACAGAGTGTTACAATTTGCTACTTCGAGTATAGTCAAAGGTTTTAATAAAAGGGCACACACGGGAGCGGTTTTCTTTGACGTGAGTAAGGCATTCGACAAGGTCTGGCACAATGGTCTCTTGTTAAAATTGATAAGGCTTGGAACTCCGAACTACTTAATCAAGGTGGTAGCTTCTTTTTTGGAGAATAGAAGTTTTGCGGTCTCGTCAGAGAATGCACTCTCTTTAAATAAACGCATCAGGGTGGGAGTGCCGCAAGGCTTACCTCTCTCTCCGATGTTATATAACATTTATACTCATAATATTCCGCGAGATAGATTTACGCGGCTCTATCTTTTGGCTGACGATACAGCAATTACTTCGACTGCCAAATCACTGCGCATTGTCGTCAGCCGGATGCAGCGTCACGTAATCGAGCTGGAAAAATGGCTTTCGGCTTGGAAGATTCGCCTGAATCCTGCCAAGACCAAGGTCATCTTTTTTTTTCAAAAAGCACCGTTCGCAGGCCTGAAACAAGGCTTCGGGTCAATGGAGTCCAAGTGAATTGGTGCCAGGAGGAGAAATACCTGGGACTTATATTTGACCAAAGACTGAACTGGAGGCTCAATTCAATTAATAGGGTAAAGCTTGCATTGCGTCAATGAGGCTCTATCTACTCCCTGCTTCACAGGCGAAGTAGACTTGGTAATAGGACAAAGATCAACCTCTACAAGGTATTAATCAGGCCGGTTCTCACTTATGGTGCACCTTCGTGGTGCAACATAAGCAAAACGGAGCTTAATAAGTTCCAAGTAATTGAAAACAGGGCGTTGAAAATTATTGCTGACGTCCCCAGATATATAATGAACCGCGTGCTTCATCAGGACTTTCATATGCAAACGATAAATAAGTTTTTCTTAAAAATTATAACAGACTATTACAGACGCATGGACGTATCGATAGACCCACTAATTACAGACTCACACACGAGATCTAGACAAAACGCTACATACAAACTACCGAAAGACTGGCTCCCTGTCGGTCCAAACCCATAGTTGTGAGGCACTAATAGTAGAGAGGCACTATCAATAACAAAATTAATGGACAAGGCGCCAAAATTATGCAGAACAAAATTCTTAAATCCAATACACACGAACCACAATAATCAAGGCAAGACCGATTTCAAAATTCTAGAAGTGACAAGACCTAAATAGTTTTCGACAAACCAATAGAAGTCAAAGGAGCGTTCCTAACTTAAAAACCCAGAGAAGATCCCAAGTACAATTTTTAAGCGGAACAAGATATGTAGGCCACCACTGGCTTCTCTTTTGATAACGCAGTTCTGTAGGCAGTTTAATGTCTCATGCGAAGTACTTTTTAATAATTTTTTTATTTCGGTTTTGCTTAGGAGATAAATGCAATTTTATCAGGCTCTGATATGGGCACAGTAATATGCAAATAAATGTCACTTATTTGTTAAATCGAAAACCGTTGGTCTCACGAAGAAAAGTCTCAGAGCCATCCTTGTTAAGTGATAAAGCGCAATTTTGAAAATAATATTTATTTTGAAGAAAAACAGTGTCGTATCATTTTTTTTTCTTAAGAATATCAAAATACAAGTTAGCGCGGACGCCACTGGTAAAAGTAGAGCAAATCTTTTTTTATGAACTAAATGTGTTTTTATGCCTAGTTAGTACTTACTAAAATTCAAAATAATATCTAAAGCGGTCTCAAGAATATTAAGGAGAAACACATTTTTTTTTCTATTTTCAAGACCCTGTATCTTAAAATTAAAGCGGTTGGGGACCCATGTCGATGGAAACTATTTGTCTTATTTTTGGGTAAGAAATTACCACACAAGCGATGGCACATGTTTTTTGAAACACTCTGTATATATATGTAATATGATTGATCTATTTATCTGTCTATCTATCTTTGTAGTATTATTTTTATTATTCTGAATATTGAAACAGAAAAACTAAATAAGAATAGAGTATTTTTAAATAAGAACTACCTGCCTGTAGTTATAGGTATATTTTTGGCTTGCCTATTTTTATAAGAATAGGGAATTATACAATAGATTCATACCCAAAACATATTACAAAAAAAAGTGAAAATATAATTACGTGACTATTCCAATACAGTTTGGGTTAGATATATACTGGGTATTCCATACTCGATGGTAGGTTAGAAGTATCTGGAGAACGAAAAGAAAAATAATTTTTAAATTTTCATTACGGTCATAGGAGGCTGCGCTCTAACTTTTAAAAATAATTTCGCGGTTGCAGTGGTGCCAGATCCATTGATAACTGACATCAACTTTGGAATTTTAAATGGGACACCCTGTAGTTTATTTTATTTTTAGATTCTACGATGCAACCTAGGTTTTTTTTGTATAGGATATTTCTCCACTTCTCTTGCCGTTTCTTAAATATTAATTATTTTGTGTCTTTTTTTTACCGAAACTTTGTGAATTAAAACTTCAATATTTTCGTCTCCAGATGTCAAATCAACGTAACATTTTAACATAATTTAGTCAACATGTGGTACTTTAATTTTGGTAACATAGGATCGTCGACTTCTATACAGAGTGTCCTAAAAATTAATTGCAATTCAGATTTCATAAATTTGATGAAAAGTCACTTTTTTTAAATGGAACACCCTGTATATTATTGAAGTGTTGAATAGAGTGGACCAATTGAATTTTTTTCATATAGTGTTTCTCTACCTATTTTGAACCGCTTTCGATTTATAAGCCATTTTATGAATAATTACTATTCATATTCGAGAACTAGACTTTAAAGATCTAAATCGATAAGTGTGCCATGATGTAACAACTGCAATACATAACGATAGTGACATGACATGTCTTACTTTTTAGTTTGGGTTTGCTTATGTCAGATTAAAATAGCAAAAATTGAGAATAATCGTTATTCAAATGCGGAAATTTTAAATTTGTTTTATATTCACGGCGAGTGTCAAAGAATTGTTTCAAGAACCTGCAGAAGATTTAACGCTTTTTTTCCGAATTTGCCGCTAATGAACCCACCGAAATTTCTCAGATTTGAAGGTATTTTTTTAAATTTCGGAAATGTACAAGGCTCCAATATATCAATTTTATCCTGTTACTGAAAACGAAGGAAATGAAATTAACGTTTTGGCGTATTTTCATGCCTCAATAACAAGTGCCAAAAATGATTCAGGAATAAATCGAACATCAATATGGAGAATTTTACATAAACATAATATGCGTGGCTACAAACTAATAACATTATGGGCTTTACAAGCAGGTGATCCTCCAAAACGTGTAGATCTTTGCGAAATGTTATTAATTCAAACACAGGAGGATCCAGATTTTCTCAAAAGAATTATTTTGACTGATGAAGCAAAATTCTCACGCGAACGAGTCTTTAACCATCAAGATAATCACTATTGGGCTGCAGAAAATCCACACGTTATAAAATAAAGAGGTTACCAACAAAGATTTAGTTTTAATATAATTATTTTGTTTGTTGATGGATAGGCAATTATCAATCTATATTTATGTTGAAAATTTAACTTCTGAAAAAAATCTCCAAATTCTAAGAACAACCGTATCTGACTTTTTGGATAATCTACCGCTTATCGATTTGAGAAATTGTTGGTATCAATTAGATGAAGCTCCTGCTTATTGTACCCATGAAGTTTCCGCGGAATTGTATGATATGTTTGAAGATAGGTGGATAAGATGTGGAAGACCATGTAGTTGGCCATCGCGATCTCCAGATCTTAATCCTTTAGATTCTTTCCTATCGGTTGGATTAAAGAAGTGGTTTATAAAACACCAGTAAATTCAAAAGAAGATCTAGAATCGGGTAAGGCGCGCTTTTGATGAAATTCAAAGAGCTACTACCGGTCATGTGATGACATGTATTGCCGATTGCTTACATGAAAATGGTCAGCACTTTAATCACCTGACGTATTAGGTGAGAATTCCAAAAGATTTAATTTACTGACAAAATCGGTTCTTTTCAGGACCACAATTTATTATGAAAGGAAATTTGTTTTGATCATGGCACACTTATCGATTTAGATCTTTAATGCCTAGTTCTCGAATATGAATAGTAATTATTCATAAAATGGCTTATAAATCGAACGCGGTTTAAAATAGGTAGAGGACCACTCTATATGAAAAACCTCAATTGGCCCACTCTATTCAACACTTCAATAATATACAGGGTGCTCCATTTAAAAAAAGTGACTATTGATCAAATTTATAAAATCTGAATTGCAATTAATTTTTAGGACACTCTGTACAGAAGTCGGCGATCCTATGTTACCAAAATTAAAGTACCACATGTTGACTAATTGATGTTAAAATGTTACGTTGATTTTACGTCTGGAGACGAAAATATTGAAGTTTTAATTCACATAGTTTCGGTAAAAAAAGACACAAAATAATTAATATTTAAGAAACGGCAAGAGAAGTGGAAAAATATCCCATACAAAAAAACCTAGGTTGCTTCGTATAATCTAAAAATGAAATAAACTACAGGTTGTCCCATTTAAAATTCCAAAGTTGATGTCAGTTATCAATAGATCTGGCACCACTGCAACCGCGAAATTATTTTTAAAAGCTAAAGCGCAGCCTCCTATGGCCGTAGTGAAAATTTCAAAATTATTTTTCTTTTCGTTCTCCAGATACTTCTAACGTACCATCGAGTATGGAATACCCTGTATTATCATCCTGGAAGATTTTTAAGATGAAATAAATACATTTCTGTCTATTTTTGCAAATTTATCTTGTTTTTATGAAAAATAAAACAGTGTAATCCCCTCACTCAGTTATTCTGATTACAAACTGGCAACACTGCTGATAACTGACGTCACTCGAAGAGTATGACGTTTAACGGAAACTGTTTTGCATTGGGTATAATTGTTGATGGAGAAATAAAGTATCGAAAAAAATATGTACCTCTCAAATTGATATTTCAAATTGGCCACCAACCAGATAAATGTGGAGGGGGTTAAATGTCAAAAATATTTTAAAATATGAATTCCAAAAGGCAAATTATGACTATTAGAGTAACCAATTGTTCCATAAAAAAAATAGAATTATATTTGTTAAAGCTCAGCGAATATAAACTGTTAATCTACAATATTTTTTAAATGTTTTATTTATATGATTAAACGCTTTAGAAAGGCTGATATCTGGCTAAGGGTTTTTAAAAATCTGTTTCCTTAACTGTATTTCTGCTAAACGTAATTGACTTAATTTTATCGAAAAAGGTTTCATAAAAGTAAAATAGTAAATGCCTAGCAACTTCAGACGTTTTCTTAAATTTCGTCTTATTTTCTTAAGCATTTTCTGAACGTTTATTGCGTTGTTCCTGTGCCAACTGTGACTTTTATCTGCAAAAAGGTTTTATTCTTACAGACGCAGCTCTAGATCGAAAAACTTTCTTTACTATTTTAAGAAGATTAAAACCTAATCAGGGAAGTGAAGTTTTCGTTTTTATCTCGTAGCTGATTATATGGTTAACATAACATTAAAAATATAAAAGTTAAATATAATTAAACATTAACTTTTATTTAAAAAAAATTTACAGTCCTTTACAAAGATGCAACCGGGGAAGACATTGAAAATGCCGAAGCAGAGTGCCACGCTTGTGACTATTGTGAGATTGGAGATCTGCGAAAACTCATAGATTTGAATGTAATATTTAGGTAGTTGATATAAGTTTTATTGATTCATAATATAAAAAATAGTGAAATAAAGGTTATAAACTCTAACTCGCCTCTAAGGTATGGTTTCGCTGGAGCAGTCAGCGGCCGCGGCTGGCGTTCGCAATTGGTAGCTCGTTACTGGTTTAATGCGATGTGTATGTACACGGTTTCACTGCCGCAGCTCAGCGACACAGCGTTCGCCGTCAATTGCAGCGGCTGCGTTCGGACTGCTAGAGAGACCAGTCCAGCACCGATCGTTCAGCAGAATGCCACCGTTCTCGGCAATTGCTGACGAGTGTTTGATAAAGGAGGTGCAAAAGTAGTCCCCTTTATACAACTACGAGAACGAAAATTACAAAAATGTTGTAATGAAAGAAAATGCATGAAAAAAAGTGGCAGCAAGTGTAGAGAAGAACGGTAAAGTGTACAAAACCAACCTGTAAAAAATAAAAGCTTTAACTGTCAGTGCCAACGAACTTTAGCATTTCCAGGAAAATGGGGCAAGTGTAAGCTAACCTTTACACTTGCCCCATTACAATTTTCACACATGCCCCACATTATGTTTTTTTATGGGGGAAGTGCAAACCTGTTCGTGAGTAAAAACCGCTTTTAGATTTGGTCGGTATATAGGATTTTAAACCTACAACAATTGACTAAACATAAGAAAATGCAATAAAACTAAAAGTATATTATAAGTTTTTACCTTTGACCAATTTTTTATGGAGATATCACACACTATTCAACGGATCGATTCGGAGATTATGTTACAAATGACTACTCAGAAAGAAAAAAAAACACCTGGTAACTCGCCGGGAGTGGATAATTCAACAGCGCTAATGTATAGTTAGTTGCCTCGGACCACACAGACAAATAAACTTTTAATATTGCCTGATTGGCGATTTGATTTTCCACTTACCCCAGTTTTACACTTGCCACAGTCTACCCTATACCATATTCAAATCCAACATTATGCATACGAAGGACACATTGATTATGAGCAGTACTTAATGACAACCGTAACTCTATTTCGATTGGTCAAGCGGCAATAAAACTAAAATTCCCTGGGCGATAGGGTCGTAATTAGTTTACCGGTGATTTTCGCATTATTGCATTGTATCGTTTGGTGTTATTGTTTGTTGTCAATATTTTGATATAAATATTTGTGTCTTTGACCGTTGTATTTGAATGTATACAGGGTGTTTCAGAAGTACTAACCTGAACTAACCTTAACATGTGTCCGGAGGTGCCCCGTTTTTGATGTACAGGGTGCGTAAGATTTTTAAAAAAATTGTTTTTTTTATTATTTTTGTAAATATTCTTTTCCCGATGTTATTGCAATTTGGTACCGTCATTCATAATGATAAGAGGCTTAATTAGCCCTAACTAGATTAAATTTATTAAGTCCAGTGGCGTCCCGGGAAACACTTCAACAGATATTATTGACAAAAAATGTACGCCACTGACTTTTTTCTAATTTTGATATTTTTCCGGATATACCAACTAATGATCCAATTTTAAAATGTTTTGATACTTTGAAGTTTTATCCAAATTGATTTGTTTACTTGGTATGCTGCAGCTCTTATTTAAATATGGTATAGTATAAATTCAAGTGTTAATATGACGCTTGTCGAAATGGAGGAATTTGGGCTAACATCTCTTCTTCATCTTGTTCCTCCAACAACAGCATGCAACTAATGTTATCGGCGTTCATTATAAATCATACATAAGCGCTTGCACTACGAAATACGAATATAATCCGAAGCGCGCTGCTCCAGCCGCGCCAGCCAAACCACCCTGCGACGACGGCCGATTGCTACGCTCTACGCTCGATCGCGAACGCCAACCGCACTCGCTGACTGCTCCAGCGAAACCATACGTTTACTCCCGACTTGGTCTGATCCCGATCATTTTAATGCGGTGTGACGTCAGGGACAAATGCAACACAAGAATTTCGAATTCGGTACCCATAATAACGTGCCCGTGCGATAATATAAACATTTTCAATGTTAAAATATATTTAACAACGAAGTTTTCCGTTAAATATACCCATTTAGACTAGAAACAAACATTACTGTGTGGCACAACACACTTAAATGGCAAAAGACATCTCAGGCTTCTCGCAGTCGTAATATGTAATTTTTAAATTCTAGCATTTGAATTGAAACCACAGTGCCCCGTCTGCGTCTAGCCTTAAAGTCGACATGCTTGGTTAACAAATGGTTGATGTA
This sequence comes from Polydrusus tereticollis, assembly GCA_963920685.1. Taxonomy (NCBI): domain Eukaryota; kingdom Metazoa; phylum Arthropoda; class Insecta; order Coleoptera; family Curculionidae; genus Polydrusus; species Polydrusus tereticollis. Next base: position 94,487,516 of record OY987329.1, read on the forward strand.
ATAACAAATTTATGAGTATTTAGTACAAGATGATTACAGATTTAGTTCAACAAACTTAAATGTAATGTTCTTGTTTGTCGAGTCAGCTTAAATGATTAATTATCTTATTTTTCCTATTTTATCCTTAGCTCAACAAAAAACAATCAAACGTCCCAGGGCAAAGTAAAATGGATCTATTTTCTCGAATATAATGGCATAATAGAAACATTAATACTGTTTTTTAGTAAACGAAAGAAAGTGTGGTTATAGATAATACGAAACACTCGAGGCGATTAGTTGTTCGGAGACAAAAGATAAATAATCAATGCGACAAAACACTAAATTAATGATTTTTGAAACAATCAAAAGGCAATCTTTTGATAATATTCCATCCAAAAAAAGTTGAAGCGGTTTTTCCTTTATGTAATTTGTGATGCTGTCTTTTAATCGAGAATATAAGCCTCAAAATATTATTGACGAAATGTATAAAAATAATCAAAACAAGAAATTGAATCACGATGGGCCTCAAGGTATGCACGTCAAAACATTCAGGAGAATCATTGAAATTTGATATGCGTAGATATACATAAATTTTAAAGTAAAATTCAATCAAAAGGCTGACAAATACAGATTTATGAAAACAAAATTGCTAATAATACCGTACCGAAACTGAAACACCGGCGGTAAAATTAAAGGGCCAATTTCTATTCTAATTAAATCTGTGTACAGGGTCTTTGGAAATGACAACGACAACTTTTGAGGCATGATTCTACATATAAAAGTATTAAAAAAAGGTCATAATAACGTACGTCCGCAAGTGCTTCCATATCATCGTCAATCTTTAGGTATTTTATGCGTCTAGCTTATACAGCATCAATTTTCTTTAACTAACCAGTTGACATATTTACACTGACTTTCTAAACCCCATACCGAGTTCAATCCTAACCTACTCAACAAAAATTTTCATAAGAATTACTGAACGAGCTTGAGGTTGGGTTGACGAAGATAAGATGAATTTATAGGAATAAAGAAAACAGAGATATACGACGATAAGCAAAATATACAGATCTTACTCAACGAGTTGCCGACAAATGGCTTTCAGCGTCACCTAACGTTAGATACGTGCTTATGCGGGTTCCGCTCCAGCGTTTGGTCTACTCTAATACCTCGCTGGTCTGGTTGGGTGGATATCACGATTGCCACGAGATGTCGCCACCTGCAATTCAATTGCCTTTCCAACGCGACCTTGCTCGTTTAAATCAAGTGAATAGTTCCTGAGAAATAGGGCTAAGAAGAAAAGAAACTTTAAAAGTAATAAAATTTATTACCCCTTGTATCAATCAAGTAAATGTTGAAAATGTCCACCTCCAACCTCCATGCAATTGTAAAGGCACTGTTCAAAATGTTTTGGAACATTATGGAGCATTGCGGGAGTTATTTGTCGGCACTCGTACACTATTCGTTGTCGCAAGTCTTTAAAAGAATTGGGTTGGGTTGCATAAATTTTAGACTTTAATAGTCCCCGCAAAAAAAAAGTCCAGTGGCGTCAAATCAGCAGATCTTGCAGGCTATTCAATAGGACCTCTTCTTCCAATCCATTTTCCTGTAAAATTTTTATTCAGAAGCTGTCTAACAGGGATCGCGTAATGCGGGGGTGCTCCGTCTTGCTGAAAGTAAATATTTTCTGGCCGATAACGATCATTTCCTTTTATGGCATTCGTTAAAGCAGGGCCAATAGTGGTTTCCAACAGGTTTAGGTACATTTCACCTGTTAAATTTCCAGGTATATATGGCCCAATAATACGGTCCCCAAAAATTCCAGCCCACACATTTAATTTTTCGGGATGTTGAGTATGCACTTCTCTAAAAATTCTAGGGTTGGAATCCGACCAATACCTGCAATTCTGTCGATTGACAGTACCGTGAAGAAAAAAAGTGCATTCATCGGAGAAACAAATGTTAAAAATGAATTGTGGATTGCGAATGATCATTTCACTAATTAGCTCGCAAAATTGGAAACGGCGATCGTCATCGTCTTTATTAAGTTCATAAGCCAGTTTTATTTTATACGGATGGACTTATGCGTTTTTAAAGTACGCTGCATCGTTCTACGTGAAACACCCAATACATCTGACACTTTCCTCGTGCTAAGTGTGGGTTCCATAATGTTCGCGAACATTTTGAACAGTGCCTTTACAATTGCATGGAGGTTGGAGGTGGACATTTTCAACATTTACTGGATTTTTTCCAGGAAGTATTCACTCGATTTAAACGAGCAAGGTCGCGTTGGGAAGGCAATTGAATTTCCTTTAAAATAAGGTATCACTCGACCCCCCTCTCTATATTTAAGATTTTAAGGGTGAAAGCTACCCCGTCATAGCGGTTCAAGCAAAGGGGGGGGGGGGTAAAAATAGCAAAAAAATATATCCCCCTGAGATTAAGGTTCCCGTTTTCGAGCGAATTTTGATTTAGTTATTAACAAGAAAATATACCTGGGTGGAAAGTTTTCGGTGCGCTACCCTGTATAAATTAATTTCATCTTCGAACCTTGGGTTCCTCAATTTTCATTAGGTTATAGATACTCATTAACTTGAGAGCTTTGCGAACGGGTTTTGTTTAACTCAATTTTGGGTAAGTCACCCTTTGTTTTTTATTGACTGTACTAGCATGCCCTCAAGCAAATCGTTTAGACGTCCGAAATATGTAGGGATTAAGCATCTCCTTTAATTTAAATGTACCTTGTGGAGGAAGAATTTGTCCTTTTATTTCCATTATATCAACTCCACTGTAAGCATGGACTATTTCTTTAATTTCAATATTGCTTCTCTCGGACTGAAGTTTTTCATAGAAGTTTGGTGATAAACAATGCATGGTACTGGTTGCCGTACGACAAGTTAAGGGAGAGCGCCCACCAAAGATGTGCACTTCAGGTTAGTTGGTGCTCAGGATTGACATAATTATGAGGGGGAGATGTGACAGATCCTGAGGTCTTACCTGGACTGGTGGAGGATTGTCATTGTCAAATAAATATAAAAGATTGATGTAAATAAAGTTATTAATAAATAGTTATTATTATAATTTATAAACATAACAATGAGGTTGGTATGAAGTACAGTGTACCATGATTTTATATGCAATAGCGCATACAGAAGCCGCACGGCGGCCGTTTGAAAAAAGTGAGTCGCCTCACTATGCAGCGCCGTGCGGCATGCGTGCTAAAGAATAGGACCAGTTCTATTTTCACTTGACACGTGTCGAATTATAGCTTTTCAGGTTATATCTTGCAGTATTCCCACAAATCACCGATATAGTATTCCGTATTGATTGACATTGACTCTTCCAGAGTTGTTTACCTCAGGATAATTATTATGTTTACAATTTTAATAAAAATGCGTGACGATTACCAATTTATCATTGAATTCGTGCAGCATGTAGAATCATGTAGAATGTTAGAACATCTCTATCATCAGGCGATGACATTTTGATAATGGCAATCAATCTTTGCTCCTCTACGCAATGTATGCAATTGGTACACTGTTTTGATATGCGCGTACTTCAAGCACACATAAAGTGCTTTTCAGGTGTGCTTCACGGACACTTCACCTCAAGCAATGCACTGCTCTGGTGGGCGCTCTCCCTAAGTGTACCGCTATTATTATTTGTTTGTGTTTACTTCAGATTATTGTATAATTATCCTGATATATAATTGGCAATCTACCTGGTTTTTTATTTGGTTAGTTAGAAAAATATGTTTTACTACCAGTGAAAACCATTGAAGCAGGGAATAAAATACGGTGTGTCATGATTAATTAAATTGGAAAGTACATAATGAATATTGTATTAAAGTTTAATTTTCTGGTTTTTAATTAAGGTGTTTTTCTTGATAATGTTGACATTTACTACGCCGGTCAGAAGAAAGGAAGTAAAGAATTTACTCGATACAACCTTGGAACATGCCTGCTGCGACAGAAATCTAATAAGCATTGCTAGCTTACTAATCGTCTAATTATCTAAATTAATGTAATCAATGGCTTAATTTCCCTGTATTAACAGGACAATAATTGCGTTTTTACATACTCGTTATTCAAGCGGCAATATGGTAATTTTGCACTCACTACGCAAATCCCAATTTAAAAACTGTTAGACTAGATTGCTTCATTAACTGAACCCCTCCACAAACCAAGTGTCTCTCTGCATTGTATGACAACGAAAATACTTAATTAGTGTTTCCGTTACAGTAGAACAGGAACATGTTTTATACATTTGCTTAAAGTATAGTCATATCATATATAATAAAGGCTTGTCTCCATATACACGTCTTTGCTCGCAGTCACAAAGACTATAATTTAATGCCTCTTCGTGTGTTTCTAGAGTCTAATTAAACCCGAATAGAAAGTAGTCGGAATTATTTCTTTATTAAAATAAAAGTCAGCTTATAATAATTTGAACAAAGCTTTTGTCAGTAATAGTATTAGTAAAATTTGCTTAGCTGATATTAAGGTTTAAGGTATATTCGCTTGTAAATTACCTATTTGGAAACTGGTTTGGTTTGGGACTAACGTGAATATTTGAAGATGGCGGGAAAAAGGAAATGCCTTTCTTTAAGCGAAAAAATTGAAATAATCGAGGAAAGTGGAAAAACTGGTTTAAGTACCAGAAAATTGGCTAAACAATTTAAAGTGGGTAAGACCCAAGTGACTATGTTGCTTCAAAATAAAACAGAAGTTAGAAATTTGTTTCAAGAAGTGCTGAACAAAAAATAAAATTTCCCACACTGAAGGACTGGTAGTGGACCAAGCTGTTTTTAACAGGCTTTGTAAGGCGCGAAACAAGCACGTATCAATATCCGGGATCAAGCAAAAGCCCTCGAATCTGCTCATTGTCTAGGACTGGATAACTTCAAGGCATCAAATGGATGGTTAGAAAAATTCCGTCATTGGCATGATATTACCTTTGAGAACATATGTGGCAAATCAGCCGATATCAATATCGAAGAGGCAACTGCTTGGAAAGAAAGGCTATTGACCATTTTAAAGGATTATGCCCAAAGGGACGTATTTAATGCAGATGAGACAGGTCTCTACTATCGTGCATTGCCAACAAGAACATATGCATTGACAGATGAAAAGTGTACTGGAAATCATACAGCAAAACAACGCTTTACAATTCTGTTCCACGTAAATATGCAAGGTGGGAAGGAGTGCAAAAGTCCTCGATGTTTTAAGGGGGCACATATCGATAAGTTACCTCTCCAATAGGTCTACAACAAAATAGCGTGGCTGATAGCAAACATCATGACAACATGTCTTCACAGATTTGATACCAAGATGAAGAAGCAGAAGAAAAGAGTGCTATTGTGTCTGGATAATGCAACGTCTCATTTCAAAATTACACTGGATAATGGCAAACTTATTTTTTTTCCACCCAATACTACCTCACATTGCCAACCTTTGGACCAAGACATTATTCAGAATTTTAAAATGCTTTACAGAAGCTACCTTATTAAGAGGGTTTGAACATGTGTTGACAAAAATCGAAAATAATATTACCATAACCAACGCCTTAATATGGGTTTTGGTGGCCTGGCGCAATTTTTGTTTCCAGTGACAATACAAAAAATGCTTTATGAAAGCCGGATTTATGTGTATTACAGATAATATTGACGACTTCGAAGTAAAAGATAATATTCTGCTAGCACAACTGTTTCCTAATATTAAGGACATATTTGTGAACTTGAAACAATTTGCCTCTATTATTGCTAACGATTTGCCAACGGAAAGTGCAGAATTGACTATCTTCGAGTGTATTAATCTTGAAATAAGTGCTTTATTTGAATTGCTCTTAAAATCTTGTCGTATGACCTACTTCACCTAGCAAAATTTCTTTCGTTTTGCTAATCAAAATTGAAATTATATCAATTTTAAACATAATTGGAGTTTTTTTATTTTTTTTTATTTTATTTATTTATTTTATTACCGTATACACATTTACAAGATATTATCCTAATACAACTTTCTTAGCACAGGCTTTAAATCGTTCTTTGTTAACATTAAAAAAATTCAAATGTTCACAATAAGTATTTACAGTAATGCACATTCGGTTGGCCGGATTATACATAAAGTAAAGCGTCCTGGATTGCGGTATATGCAAGAGGGGCGTATTACGTGTTCTATAAGCAGGAACGTGAATACGTAACATTTCAAGACATTCCGAACAAGAAATATGATTATTTAAAATGTTATAAATAAAACAAACATCATAATATTCCCTCCTGCACTTAAGAGTACCCAAATTTAGGTATGACATTGTTTGTTCAACAGTGAAATTAAGTCCACTCCTACTGAGCTTATACATGACAAACTTTATAAATTTTCGCTGAACATTTTCAAGACGATCGATATAATTATTGAAGAAAGGTGACCAGATTACATTGGAGAATTCCATAATTGATCTTACATAACTAATAAAAAGTATTTTAAGAACATTTACATTGGTAAAATCCTGACAGATTCTCTTAACAAAACCCAACATTCTATTGGCACGAGCAATTATTTTTTCCTAATGATGTGTAAATGTTAGTTTATTGTCAAGATATACACCCAAATCCTTAATAACAGACACTTCCCTCAATAAAACGCCATCTAAATCATATTGCAATGGGATCACAGTTCTTAACCGGCTATATCGTATAGAAAAACATTTCTCTGCATTCAAACGCATATCATTGAAAGTGCACCAGCTAAAAATTTCATTTAAGTCATTTTGAAGTACGTTTTGGTCTAAAGTAGAGGTTACCATACTGTATATTTTTAAATCATCAGCAAATAGCAGAAAATTTGTCTTTAATGAATTTCCAATATCATTAATAAAAAGATTGAAAAGTAAGGGGCCAAGGTGAGAGCCCTGTGGTACTCCCGATGTAGCACAAAATTCATTAGATAAGAATCCCCCCACTTTAACCTGTTGATAACGACCAGAAAGATAAGACTCTATCCACAACAATAAATTTCCCGAAATACCATAATGAAACAATTTAGATAAAAGGAGCGAATTGCTGACCTTGTCAATAAGTTTGTGTCAACTGACTGACCTGATATAAAACCGTGTTGTTGAGGTATCAATAATTTTTCGAAAACACTACATAGTTTCTGCTCAACACAATGTTCAAACAATTTAGGTATGGTGGACAGTACACTTACAGGTATAGTTCCGAACATCACCTTTGTCTCCAGATTTATGAATTGGCCTAACATATAATTTTTTCCATACAGCTGGAAATTCACCAGTTTCTAAAGATTGTTTAAAAATTAAATAAAGTGGTAAATAAAGAGAAGAAGAACAATGCTTTAATAACAACGGGGGCACACCATCTGGACCCATTGGCTTAGTTGTGTTAAGTTCAATTAGTTTTTTCTCTATATCAATTGCAGCAATATTCATATATGAGTAGATATTATACAGAGGGTAAGCAGGAACATTTACGGAGCTAATAGAAGGAGGACTGTAAACAGACGAAAAGTAGTTAGCAAAAAGATTAGAAATGCTATCACCATCATCAGCTATACTGTCATCCAACTTCATTACGTTTGGACAATCACCACAATCTTGCTGAGATTTTACAAAATTCCAAAAATATTTAGGATTATTCATAATAGAGTTTTCTGTATGTCTAATAAAATTATTATAGTTAAGCTTTGTTAAAGAACAACATTCATGTCTTAATTCAGCAAAATCTCTATAATCAACAGCTTGTCCCGTTTCCTTATATTTTTTATGAGCAATCTTTTTCCTAAAGATAAGCCTTTTTAGTTCATTGGAAAACCAGATCGGAAAGTTACTGCTAATAGTTTGTTTTATAGGTACATATTGCTCGAAACCATCATATAAGATATGATAAAAGTTATCAACAGAAGCAGTAACATTCTCACAAATGATGGAATTCCAATTTATGCAAGAAAAGAATGTGTTTAATTCTCGATAATCAGCACTCTTAAAATCAAAATACCACACGCAATTAAACTCTAGTTTATCTCTAAAATCAGTTGATAAACAAATTTCAAGAGCAGGATGGTGACTGTCAATGCTTACTAAACCTTTACAGTTTATTACAGTTTCAACATTAAAAATTGCAGAAACACAGGTCTAAGATAGTATCATTGACATTTTTTACACCATTATGCTGGGCAAGTCCCAAAAAGATCATGCCATCACACAACATAACCTCATTCGGACTTCTCAAGCTGCCCGGGAGAAGACCAATATAATTATCAGTATGTGACCACTCGACATGTGGAAGATTATAATCCCCCAGAATAATTACCTTATCAAACTGACTACTGGCCCTCTCCACAGTTTCAACGTGAGCAGCATACAACGCAGAATCCATCAAAGGAGGAATATAAACATTACCGAAACAGTAGTGATTTTTACCGAATTGAACAGAAACAAAGACTTCTTCAACTGCAGGGTTTGAAAATTGAAGTAGCCTAGATTTAAAGTCCTTCCTAACAGCAATAAGTACCCCACCTCCACGTTTTTTTATACTGTTATTTATATTTCGATCTGTCCGATAAACTACATAATTATTGGAAAAAATCTCAGCATCATTTATTTCACAGTCCAACCAAGTTTCAGTAAGGGCAACAATGGGATATAATTCAGATAATGCAGCTGTCAGAAACTCCCTAAGTTTGGTTCGCAGACCTCTAACATTTTGGTAGAAAACAGTGATATTTTTTATAGATTTTGTTGATTTTTGTTGACCTGTTGAAAATTTCCGTTGTCTCTAGGATATCTGCGGAGACGATACTCTTTAATTGCAGTTCCAGTAGGCCATAGTCCAGGATCTAAGAGACCCTTGATGAGAGTTTCTTTAACCCCTATTTTGAAAGAACAGACATCCTCATTTTTGTCAAGTACAAAGCATTTTACGTCCGAAATTTCAAGATTGTTCTTGATATAATCAGTTTATATCCTATCCTCTTCCCGCCATTTCTTTGACGTTCGGTTCAGATATTCTTCATTTCCTACTCTACTTAAAGTACCTAATACATCGGCTGACGACTTCATCCTTGTTTATGAAGTTTTATACCTATACATACACGTCGATCGTTTTACCAGATAATAGGTGGTTGTTTTGCTTGTCCGTAGTTCTAATGTTATTTTAAAGGTAAAGTTATGTTTGGTAAGATAGGAACGAACTATAGGGTTGGTTAAGTTACGTGATATTCATGTTAAAATTTTTTAGGCCTGATGATTCCAAAAATGGCAAAACATCGTCGGTTGAGTATTATATTGTTCTATTAGTCCAAAATGAAATTGTTGGGAAAAGGTGATTGAATATTCGAGGTTGATTTTTTTTACCATGGAAATATTTTAATAATTTTAAGTACTAGTTCTGGACTCATATACTTGAGAATGAAAAAATTTCATGGTTCCTATTTGAACTTATTTGTTCCTATACGTTTTTAAGCAAATTAAACAATTTTTGATAGAACATTTTTTTTATTTGACAGCAAAAACTTTACAATATATCAGATTTTGTTCTAACAGCATACAAAACTCTGTAGAACAAAAAGTTATTAGTTCCAAAAAAGTCCAGAGTAGATACTACGAAAATAATAACATGAAAACATTATTATTGCAGTATAAGAAATAACATAGGTATTCCTAACATAGAATTACTTTCCTATTAGTTTCTGAAACATTGGAATTAGCTTTTGCTTTTTGCAATGTTTTCTTTGAATTAGCAAACACGGTGTTCATATTCTTTGAAAACAGTACGAATAAAAGTAAAAGGCGCCAAAATTTTTGCAACATAACTTCTAAATTAAATCCGCAAGAAGCACAAACATCCAAGCAAGCAGCTAGTTACAAATTTTTACAAACCATACAGCTAAATAGTAATAACGACTAATCAATAGATGTTAAAGGAGTTTCTCCTGACGTAAAAAACATTGAAGAACCTAGGTATCCACAGCAGGTATAAACTTAAAGAGCTTTGTAAGATCTGCAACTTTTGCAAATGGTAAAATTAATTTTTTAGGCTCTGGTGTATCAAGACACGTATTTCAATCAAAATTGCACCACACAAATACACCGTGTTATTACTACTACTTGCATACAAAACTGAAACAGCAAAAATTATGTTGTTCTAGCAGCCCAAAATTATCTCCTCTCCTTGGTTGGCCTGTTAGAACATTATCGGTTTTTAAATATGAGTGATAGAACAATTTAATACTGGTTTTATTTAAGTTTGTGTATTAAATTATATTATATAGGTTATTCTATACACATAGAACAGAAATTTTTCGTACTATTTTTGTACCTAAAAAAACGATTTCGAGCCAAAAGTGCTGTTAGAACAATATAATACTCAACCCACGACATATTTTATGTCCCTAGTTTTTTTATTGGTTTAGCAAAATTATCTTGAGACTTCGCGCTGAGTTGTTTTAATTATATAAGTATTGGCTTCCCTGTAAATTTTAGAGAAAAATTGTATTATAATTTTTTGAAGAGGTCGATATAGTAAACCCATGTGCGAAGTTTGAATAAATTTTATTGAGTCAATCAGAAGATCTGTAAGGTCACTTAAAAACTTTATTTATAAAGATGGAAAGTTTAAAAATCTACACCAGCTAAAAAACTGCATTTTGTTAGAATGTGACAGAATTTCTCAATATCAACTCAGTAATATTAGAAATTGATTTTATGATAGGCTAGGATATCGTTTAGCTGTTAATGGAGTGTTATAAGAACATTAATTTAATTAATGTTTTTGTGAAAATCGATAGTCTTAGGTATGTTATGTTAAATTAAAGGCTTAGTTATGCCTGTTTGTACCAAATTGTTGCTAGGAAAAGACTAACTAAGTATTACCTAAACTTAGTAGTTCCCTAAATACTCTCGGCGTTGCAGCAAACAATTTTAAGAAATTCTTAGCTGGGATGCGAAATCGTTTGGCAACATTGAAGATTATGTTCGCGCCACTCTTAAAAACTGTTTTGCTGATGAAATTTGAAAAAATGCATTCTGAACTCCTACTATTTCGTGCCCTACAGGCAAATTTACATATATAGGTCTTAACCCAGCCACCAGATCTGTGACTTTTTTTAATAATTCTTGAGACCGTGCCTGTGTCCATGCCCATAAAGTCTCCACGTAAACTAAGGTGGCTGCCAGTTGCATATAATCTGAGACACGTTAAAACCTGATAAATGGGCGACACACTATTATTCCTACAATATGTATCTGTTACTAAAATATTACAAAAAATTATTGAGATTCATTATACCTGTGCGCGAACACGTTTGTAACAATGAACGACACAAAATACTTTAACCTGTATCTCCATAAGTCGACTGGTTCAAAACTTTGCTTTAACTGGAAAATAAAATTTCTTTTGAATTTTATTGCACAGGGTTTTATTAACAAATCAATCACTTTGTCATTTTATACCCTAGCATGGGTATGACATACTAACACATTTCTAACTTAGACTCGTCAAACAACCACTTAACTCTTCTTAAATACTTTTTACTACTTTTAATTACTTTCAAATACGTTCAAATACTTTCCAATCATTTTTACGTAGAGGATTTGTCGTTCCACGGAACGCAACCTTTCTCTGTAGAAATCAGCATGACACTAGTCTGTTGACAAAACATTGTCCGTTTCGTACCGTCTACCGACACCTTGACCAATCAGGTACTGATACGTCACAATCCAAGATGGTTTATTTCGCGTCACAATAATGTTGCCAACAAATGAGAAAGACATCCACTGTTACTATGCAAGCGGCGTTTATCATATTTACATTTACGTGTTAGGAAATGATACAGAATCGCCGACCGTGTTTTTTATACATAAGGTTTTGATTTAACTTATATTTTTATGGATGCACAACGTTGCCATTACTGTAATATGCGGTATTGCCAATTATATTGCATGTACATATAATGTACTTTCCTCATTGTTTTAGCATTTAGTAGTTACATAAAAACATAGTAATTAAGCACAAATGCGGCGTTGCCGCTTAGATTAGTATTACGTTACATTACATTTCATAGAATTGAGTTCCACGCTTTTACTTTAACTTTGTACTGGGTCACGACAGAAATATGACGTGTGTCTCAAACAATACCTTTCATGGTTATACTCTAGGTCCTCGTCTATTTGCTCCAGAATATTTAATACTGTTTCTTTCCTTAAACGAAATCTTTTAAAGAAAGTTAAATTGTCCATTTCGTCGAAGTACGAATTCCCCCTATCGTATACTCTCCTTGGAAAGCCATTTTGTACAATTTCCAGTACATCTACATCATCATTAAACATTTCCATTCTCAAAAATTAAAAGATTACGATTTTTTTTCTTTGATTTTCACTTTTACTCGATTTTAAAAACAGGGTTGGTAGGTTTATTTACCATTATTTTCGACAACTAACAACACGCCCCTCGTAGGTAACAATTTAATAATAAACGTCTTTTATTTTGGAAGAAACAGAATATTATATACAAAATGTAATGTAAGGAAAGATGTCAACACCTGGTGCAGTCTAGCTGCAGTAGGTGAAGAAAGAAAATTGGATCCCTAAGTTAGAGCTTCTGTAAGCCTTCTTAAGTGTGGAATCAGTAATGGTGCAAACGAAAATTGTACTTAACCTGAATTTAAGGAATTCCTAGCCTTAGGTATTTCCTATCTCTGTTGGTACAAATGGGCATTAGTCTTTTATTTTGGATGTGTGATTGCCGGATTGGTAAAACGAAATTGTGTTTTTAATGCGAACTACTCTTTAGTCGTTATGTCTTTACGTCAAATTTTTGCCAATAGCGTCATAGAAATTATTTGCTGGTTTTTGCTGTATTACCTAAACTATGAAAATTTCGTAATTTTGCCATCACATTTAATTGAATAAGTTACAATTGGCTTACTAAAATTTATTCAAACTTGGCACATGGGTTTATCATATCGGCCTCCTCAAAAAATTGCAACTCAATTATTCTCTAAAATGTACAGGGGAGCCAGTATTTAGCCACCTCAAAATTTACATGGGATTTCCCATGTTCAACTAAGCCATGCATCACCCGGTATAATCTAACAGTTAGATATAACAATATTATCTTACATAATAGTCGTAGTTTTCTGTAATAATTGTTATTTTTGATCGGTTCATCCTGAATCCTCTTAACAATATATTTTTATAGAGAGACGTCGAGACTACGCCAATTTTATTAAAAATGCAAACTGGAATTGAAAACTAAAATTATACAGTACTCACAATGGTTCCAAGAAAAGTTAAATTTTGAATTACGTTTCATAAACATTAAACGTTATATCGTTTCGATGGAAAATAAATTAGATATTAAAATTATTTAAATTGCAGTACAACATACTTTTCAATAAGGGACGTAATAGCTTTGCTTACCAATCGATTATCTCTTAGCGAATAATGTAGTTTCGCCTGGGCAAGGAGAACGACTTTTATTAGAAATATTTCGCGTGTTGTGCATAGCAATTTTGTCTGCCTTATAAAAAGAACTAAAGAATTATGGTTAAATAAAAGTGAAGATAATAAACCAAAAGGGAGTCATAAAATAAGTCTCTTTAGACACTTGGGTTATTCCACAATTGCCACATGCCGTTTTGCCACGGCAATAAAAAAGTGCTGTTTCACCACGCATATTTTTCATATTTTCTAACGAGTGCTGTTTTGCCATGATGTCATTTTCTAACCATTGGTTTACAAAATAATCGTTGAATTCTTCTATACTTCTTAACTGTGGGGACGTCTCCATAATGAATAGCCATCCATCGTCGACTGCAGTAGGAGGCAGAGCCAATGCGGTACATTTCCTTATGTGTTCTTATACGTCGATGTTTTCTTCATACTCCTTTGACAATAGCAATGATTGCACTTTCTTCCAAAGACACTGATTAAAGTGGAAGTTACAACCTTTCAATCTGGCACTAGAAAATACTTCACGATAGGCATTAAGTACTGGAATTTCAAAGTCAATTTTGAAGTAAATCAGATTCCATTTAGGAAATGCTGTTTTAATTAATCTTAATGGTCGTTTGTACGTGCACTCTTTCTTATTCGGCAGTAAAGAATAGAAAACAGGCCCTACGGACGTGGCTTCGTGTGTACTGCCTATGTCCGCATGAATTGTATAAAGTTGAGAAAATTGCTTACAACAACTTTTAAAAGTTCCATCTCCAAAAAACGTGGTGATTTGAACAATACTGCTTATTCCTTTTTTGCTAGCAAATCCACGAATCCTGTCATTATCCGTTAAATCATCAACTACTAGAAAACTATCGGCAAGATTCTGGGGTAGAATTATCTCACAAGAATTTTTGAAACTCACAGCTCCAATTGACTTTCGTCGTTCTTTGTAGAGAGCACTCTTCTTAGATAGAAATGACGGAACTTCAGTTCAAAAATCTAAGCCAGCGTCCTTAACAGTAGGCAAAGATTGATTGAAAATTTGAGGAATTGGGGTCAGTTCCTCTCTAGCCCGTTTTCTGCATGCCATTAAAGCCTTCTTAACTTCCACACTAGCCTGATTTGGAATGCAGCTGTGCTTTGTTTTACGTATAACTTCTGATTGGCGAGAAGTTAAATAACCACAACACTTTCGGGATGTACATCTCCAGGTTATAGTCCCGTCTTTATTACTTCGTAAACGGTTATACCTATAAAATAAGTAGGTGAATTTTGGACGACCTCTTTTAGTTTCAAGAAACTCCATAATTAATTGTCACTTTCGCGCACTTTTCTATTCGATGTTCACAGCTTAATATGAAGGTGCAAGCTGAAACTAAAATAAGGCCTAATTTTCTTAATAGGTATTATTGTATACCTGATAATACATAATTGGACCATAAAGCCTGTCTGTCTATGTAGGCAAGAGCTTGGCAATAAATAAGGAAATTATAAAGGGTCGGATTTCAGATAATCATTATTACTTAATGTATGCTTACAAATTTAATAATAATATTGGCATGGATATTATGCCCACAACGTGTGTACACAATGGGATTGATCCAGGTAGCCTCACTGCCGTAATAGACGAAAGGACGAGTGGCGAATCTGCACTGATGTGTTAGGGTATCTAATTACCGTGGCAAAGCGCTAACAAAACAGGTAAATTTCCTTTTCGTGGCGAAACAGAACGTGGCGAACCAGGAAATTACCAAACACTTATAGGTTTTAATTTTGGTTGACAAAACGGAATAAATTTTACTAGGTAGAGTAACTAAATCGAACGGCAATTAAATACGCAATGACATTATTTCTCTTCTTTAGAGTAACCTTAAGGATTATTTATTGATTGACAGAAAATTCAATAATCGAATTGATCGAAAATTACGTTTGAGGTTCCCGAATTAGTTCGTAGTTTTTTGAAAATGTCGATATTACTACATATGCGTCGGTTTAGAATATAATATAATCATAAGCGTTTTAGCATTTATATACAAAAAGACATGCATCAAGAGGTTAGCTATTATTATACAGGGTGTCCTTGAAATGACTGTACAACGCATAACCACAAATTCCTTACCCAAAAGTAAGGCGATCTAGGCAGACTTACCCATATGCAATGTTGGTTCGTTTTGCCGCTATTGGACGCTAAATTTCTCAAATTAATATTTTTTAGAATAATTTATTATTCTTTTCAATCAATTAATTATTTTCAAAAAATTAAACTGTACTTTGGGCAACATGTCTTATTTTTAAAACAATCTGCAGAATTGATAATTCTTTGGAATTCCTTAGCTTTCGTAACGATGGGGGAAGCATACACTTTTGATTCAAGAGCGCTCCACAGGAAAAAGTCTAGAGGCGTTAAATCGGGAGATCTTGCTGGCCAATTAACGGGTGCATTGTTGCCTCTTCCGATCTATCCATTAAGATGTGTCTCATTTAAAAATCTTCGAACATTGATACTAAAGTGGGGTGGCGCCCCGTCGTGCATAAACTACATTTCGGTACGAAGTTGTAATGAAAGATAATCCAATAAACTGGGTAAAGTGTCTTGCAAGAAGAGTAGATAGTTATCCCTATTTAACGGATTTGTCATAACAACTGGTCCAATAATGAAATTGTGAATCATACCTGCCCAAACATTAGTTCCAAATTCACGCGGAAATGTTTCTCCCTGATGGCATGAGGATTTTCATTGCTATACACATGTTCGTTAAGTACATTTCTAATTCCCGATCTCGTGAACGTAGCTTTGTCTGTAAATAAAATGTTCTTATGAAAGGTTGCATTTGGTATTCTCATTGTTTCGATGACACGGCAAAATGTCAGTCGACTTCCAGGATCCATTGGTAAAAGATTTTAAACCTGTTGCACATGATACGGATGGAGTAACTGCTCTCGTAGAATATTATTAATGATATTCTTGTAACCGCTAATTCGAATCCCAAGCATCTACAGCTTAACTTGGGATCATCTTCAATTGTATTTAAAACTACGTCTTCGAGCTCCGGAGTCCTAATTGCACGTTGGCGTCCCCGAGTAACATTATTCCTATTAAAACTACTCATTTCCTTAAGTTGCCTCTTAATACTGCCGAAAGTTTGATGGTTCAGAATTCTGCGGTCTAGATATTTGTCACGATAGACTCTGACATTCATACGTCCATTTCTCTCACATAATCTATATACTAGAAGCACGTCAACCTTCTCAGCAACAGAATAATGTTCCATTTTACCAATAATTATTCAATTTAAGATAAACTTGACCGCGCTCAACACCAACAATAAGTAAACACTATCGGTATTTCAGATTTATTTTACTGTTCCAGCAATGATGAGGTATCGTAAATAATTTTTTGGAAGAGAAACGGTATGTCTGGCGAAAATTTTAAAAGAGACAAAATAGTTTCAAAATGAAGTCAGCTGGTGTCGGAGAGACAACTGAAGTCATTTGTACAGGGGGTAACAAGAAAACAAACTTATATTCACGAATCATGCGCCAAAAAAGTCTGATGCAATTTTGATGTAAAACTAATTTGAATCATAAATATCTCCGGGGTGTAGATTATTCATACCGAAGAGGAAAGAAAAATCCAAAATTATTCACAAATATTTAGTATCTTGCTCTACGCGTTTCGGTTTCATGAACCATTTTCAAGAGCTGTCTAAAAAGTTCAATTATTTAATAATCTCAATTCAAAATCAAAATTATTAGGTATTACTTACATAATATAATAATAAACTTTACGTTAAGGACACAAGCAAGTGTACAATGGCGAACACAGGTTAACTAACTATATCAAATTGATCAACGGGATAAACTAAAAAAAAATAAAAAAAATAAATAAAACAAAATATACCGAACCAGAGCGACATCTAGATTTTACAAAAGTAGGTACGAATATTTAAACAAACATTCACTACTTGAACTCATTCACAATTCTCGCTGCTTCTCTGTAGTGGGCGTTGACAGGATCGTTTAAACACTCAATTTGATTATTAATCTCCAATTTGGCTATTTCTATATTTTCTAAAAAATTCAGCTTCTGGCCTTTATTTGCATTATGTAGCATTTTAAAGTTGTCTTTAGTATTAAAATTATGTAAATTCTTTCTTAAATGTAGGCCAAAAGCTGATCTCTTGTCATATGGCGATTTCTGAGAGTTTAAATGTTCTTTTATTCTAATATTAAAACTACGTCCTGTCTGACCAGCATATTTAGCTGTGCATGAGTTACAGGACAACAAATATACACCACTTTGTCAAGCACGTTAATTGATTCTTTTACTCTTGAGAATAAGCTACGTAAATTGTTTACTGATTTGTAAGCTAGTTTAAAATTGTTGTTTAAGGACTTCAATACATTACCCACTCCCAGAGAAGCAGCGCCTAAAAAAGTTATAGTTATAGTCTTATATACCTAGGAGGTTGAAAAGATGTTATTGTCTTATCCAAGGGGTCAGTCAACACCTTTCTAAGCATGTCATTAAATTTTTTTCTTATTAAATTATTGATTAATGATATCTTGTATCCGTTGCTATAAGCAATTTGAAAGATGTTGTTCTTTTCCCCCTCAAAGTAAGAGTGGGATGGTGAACAAACGATGGATCAAAGATCTAAACGCTGCCATTTTATGAGCTAAACAATAGTTTGAGTCAGCTTGTATAACATTGTCTGTATATGTGTTTTTCCGATAAATGGCATACTCAAAAAGTTATTCACCCTTGTTATTGTTAAATCTAAACAATTCAGACAACATTCAGATTCTATTTCTTTTGTAAATTTGATGTGGTTGTTTAAAGTATTTAAAAAATTGAAAAAAATTCCAATTCATTCCCTGTTCCTGTTCAGATAATAAAAGTATCATCAACATATCTGCGTCATAATAAAATTTTATCTAGAAGGTAAAAATTTTAATTAAATAACCTATTCTCAAAATTACCCATAAAAATTTCAGCTAAAAAGGGGGAAAGACCTGAACCCATGGGTAAACCATCAACTTAAAAATGCTACATAATGCGAATAAAGGCCATAAGCTGAAATTTTCAGAAAATATAGAAATAGCCGAATTAGAGATTAATAATCGAATTGTGTGTTTGAACGATCCTGTCAACGCCCACTACAGAGAAGCAGCGAGAATTGTGAATGAGTTTAAGTAGTGAATGTTTGTTTAAATAATCGTACCTCCTTTTGTGCAATCGAGATATCGCTCTGTTTCGGTATATTTTGTTTTATTTTTTTAAATGTTTTTTGGATTTATCCCGTTGATCAATTTTATATAGATAGTTAACCTGTGTTCGCCACTGTGAATTTGTTTGTGTCCTTGTAAAGTTTGTGATTATATTACGTTAGTAATACCTAATAATTTTTGAATTGATTATTATATAAATGAACTTTTTAGACAGCTCTTGAAAATGGTTTAAGAAACCTTAACGCGTAGGTGAAGAATTTTGAATTTTTCTTTCCTCTTCAATAGGGGAGCTATTATTAATTTGAGTGTAGCAGAATTTACATGAGATATCCTACGGTTACTCTGGCGGTTCATCACCCGGTGCAAAGCAAATTTAATTAATCTTTTAGGTGGATCTGGAGCAACATTGCATTTTTTTAAATTTCCTTAATAAGGATCTAACATCCACTAATACGCTATCCCTGTAAAGCATCCTGTTTTTAATAAAAGGTTTTCCTACATTCATTCTTGTTCTTTATTTGTTGAAATTAAATACAAAACGGAATAAAAAAAGACCATCGTTTAGCACACCACATCCTTTATTGAAAACACTGCAGCGGCTAAAATGAGAAATGAGTTTGGTAGCTCAGGCTCTTTTCTTTTTATCGATTACCACTTCAATGGGATGAGACTTCGTATAACTTTTATAAATTGCTTAGGTTTTTAGATTGAAATATCAATTGGTTATTAGCGACGACGCTATATTGAAATCGATTTAGATAACCGCGGCATCATGAATAAAAAAATATAATATTTTTAAATATTTGCATTAAATTAACGTTAAGACAATACAAATTACTTTTCCTACAGGCATTACTATAAATTCATAATATTATGCGACAGCTAAACTAAATAACCAGTGCCTATCACGACATGTGATTAGATTGTATAATAAGGGTCTAAATCTGGTTAAAATGTATTAAAACTTCATCACACAAATAACTTCTAAAAAGAACCATTGAAGTTAATATTAATTATTAATATTTACTAAAAAACGAACCGCGTGTTAGAATAAAAAGAAAAAAAAACGATAATTTTAAAGAAGCTTTACTTAATTACAAATTTAATTAATTAGGGATGATTCTCCTTGTAAAACACGGTAAGCATAAATTTAATTAATATGAATTTCAAAGTAATAAAATACCACTCTCTAGCAGTACACAGACTCCTGTACAGGGAGAGTCAATGATAGAGGAGTAAAGTTCATTCTTCTCCTTTGTTTCGGAAATTACCAAAAAACGTTAAATAGGAAAGTTTCAGAAAATATTAAGGTTTATAATCTAAAATTATTTTTGAGCATATAGGGTGGTTCAAGAAAGCGTGGCAAATATAAAATAAGTTTTTTTTGTTTATGTGGAACATCATATTTTCTTATTCATTTTTAGATTCTTCATGAAATTCTATATCTTTTCTGTTAAAAATATTATATACCTAAACCTAGTAGTTGTTCTATTATTTTAATTTTTCTAGAAAAATATTAGCTTTTACTCTCATAAAAAATTGGCAGTTCCGACATTTGTTCTGTGGAGGGTGGAATACTCATATTTAGTATAAACGTTCTATTGGGATGACAAAACATATCATATAACGAAACTTCAGTTAGATAGGGCGTTCAAGATAAATTTATATATTTCGAATAATTTAAAATGATAAATATCAACATTTTTAAATGGCACACCCCGTATATCATTATTTTTTCTGATAGGTTTTATGAAACTCTTTAACTTTCATTAAGTATGTCATATACCTAGTTTTAATACTTTGCTATTTATTTTGATTTTTCTCATTTTTAACCTTTTTTATTACACTAAGGCCCGGTATTTTCACGTCCCAACATCTGTAATCTCCAAATAATTTCTATACTTTCAATTGTGTGGACAATTGTTTCCATATACATTATTCGAGGAATACGGGACTAACCCTGTAAATTAAATAACAATAATTTTTCTGCTAACTAAGTTTCAATTAATTTTTAACAAATATGACGTAATACATGTTTAAAAATATGCCCGTCTGCTTGAATACACATGTTTAAGCTTTTTACTATATATCCCTGCACGTTTCTTAGCGTAAAGGGAAGGGTGATATTGTCCTGCAGGCATCGTGTCCTGCGGGCATCCCGTATCCTATTTTCCATATCTTCTGGTTTTACAGGGGGATTTACATAAACGAGATCTTTAATGTAGCCCCACAGTCACATGATCAATGGGGCTACCCAATGAATTCATCCCTATCGATCCATGTTTGTGGATTACGATTTTTAAAACATTCCCGAACTTTCCAATGGTACTGAGCAGGAGCTCCATCTTGTTGAATAACAATTGTTGAATTGAATTGAATAATCGTTGTTATAATTTATTTTACAAGAAGTTTAAATATCTAGACCCGTTAAGTGGTTCGCGGAAAAAATATGGACCAATGACTCGAAGATTTTTGATTCCTCACCATACATTAAGTGACCAATGGTTTTGATTTTAAATTTCCCGGACCCAGAATGGAAGAACTGTTGAATTCAGAAACCTGCGGAAGATCACAAATAAGAACTTTGTCAATAATTCACGTCATTTAAACTTCAGAGCTCCAGCTCAGCATCGGCTGGGAACACGCCGGGAACGGAGCCAGTACTACCAATCAGTTCCCCCTTAATTCAGATACCGGAAGCAACAGCTGAGACAACAGCGAAGGAAAATGTACACTCGTCAATAGCCGTTGTCTGGCAGGTAGACTCAGATCGTTCCGTCATATTTGAAAGACGTACTCCAAAGACAAAATTATAATAAATTGGACCACGGGTCTAAATATTTCATTTACACGTTACGCGAAATAGCATGAAACAATGAATAATACACGGCAAACTAAACCTAAAAACCGTGCCAGTACAAAAAAACAC
Source organism: Polydrusus tereticollis (assembly GCA_963920685.1). Taxonomy (NCBI): domain Eukaryota; kingdom Metazoa; phylum Arthropoda; class Insecta; order Coleoptera; family Curculionidae; genus Polydrusus; species Polydrusus tereticollis. The sequence continues at coordinate 94,509,105 of OY987329.1, forward strand.
ATAAAAAATATTAATGGTTGGAATTTGATGAAATAACCTATGAGTACAACTGCATGCCTTTTGGGCTCAACATTGCTCGCTATGTAGTTCCAAAAATAATAAAACCCCTTATATCTTGTTTGAGAGCGCAAGGTTTCTTATCAGTAATATATATCTACAGATTTACTATGACAAAAACCTGTTCCATAAGAAGTTTTGCAATATTCTTAGGTAAATTAGTTTGTTTATGTCCTAATATAAAGTACGGCTGGCTTTATACCAAGTTATTTGAATGTACTAAATTTTAAGCATTACGCGCTTTGGGGGGAATTATGATGAACTAAAACATTTACCTGAGGACTTGGCTGTAGATTTAAATTGGTGGATTGACAATTTACCAAATGAAAAAACTGTATTCGTGTTGATTTCTTCCAGCTTAAAGCATTTTCTGATGCCTCAAAGACGAGATGGGGGGTTAGTCGCAGGGGAAAAAGAACTCATAGTTCTTGGTCCAAAATAGAGAAAAATTAATACATTAATTCCTTACAACTTTTAGCGCTTTTCTTTGGATTAAAATATTTGCTGCAAAATTGTAGCACTGTACAATTTTGTGTCGTGTGGATAACACAATAACCGAAACACTAAATAAAATTAAAAAAGAGACTTTATAAATAGCCACTTACAATAATTTCTAAAGCTGTCCGGCTGTACCACACCTACCTCGAATTTATCTAATGATTAGAAAAAATCAGCTCCAAATTTGGAATATAAAAAAAACTATTATCAATCAAAACTGGCCAGTGGCAAATCAAACACACTCGACGTCTAATCGCGCTTTTAGTCCACGTTGACTATCTGCGAGGCGTAATCTACAGGGTGTTATTTAATAAATGTCCTATATTTTACAGGACGATTCCTCAGTTATTTATAAGGTTAAAAAATCATATAAGTATGGGTCCGCAAGCCCTTCTATTTTAAGATACAGGGTGTTACAATTTTTAACAGGAACAAAAAATATGTACGCCACTGCCATTTCCTCTTTTGATGACACTGTTATGTAGGCACTTTATTGGATAATGCAAAGCACATTTTCATAATTTTTTGATTTTGGCTTTGTTTAGAAGATAAATGCTATTTTATCAAACTCTGATATAGGTATGGCGATATGCAAATAAATGCCATTTATTTCTTTACTATTCTTTTTGTCGAGAACGATTGCTCTTAGCGACTTCTACCAAGTATGCCTTTTTCATATAAAAATGATAAAGAAATCTATTTTCTTGCTTAGAAATGTAATACAAGCACGAATAATAAAGTTATGACTCCTCAACAGATTAAAAAGACACGTAGGTGGCACCCTCTACAAGTGAGAGCCATAATAATATCAAATTCGAATTTCGCATTTCAAAATCCCCTAGTTACCAATTTTTGTCCAAATATAGACATTATTTCAAAAATTATTTACGAAAAACAAAAATAAAAATAAATTTTTAACACCCTGCTTCTCAAAAATAAAGGGCTTGCGGACCCATGCTTATATAAACTTTTCACCTTATAAATAACTGGGGAATCGTCCTGTAAAATATCGGACACTTATTAAATAACACCCTGTATATAAAATCTGTATGCTTTTGTGATGTGAAAACAAGTAAAATGATACTACCCCGTATAAACAATTAACTCCATGCTATCTCGACTGAATTCATGTAAACCATACCAACTTACATAGTTAAAGCTTAGTATACTATACAAACATTTATAAACAGTTTATTTTTAATTCTGATATCGCAGCCCAAGAGAAAATATTAAATATAAAATGTAAACAGTAGTAGGAAATTGAGAAAATATTTAAATCTGTATTATGATAAAAAGCATACAGGAAAAGCAATCACCAGGGTTCGGAGATTATCCCTTATCCCTAATGCCGCAAATTCAGAAACCTAATTCAATATATCGTGCCTCGGATTTTGGATTTTGAACCACACAAGCAGGTGTGTCGGTTGGCGGTATTGTTGTCAAATATACCCTCCATTTAACCCTATTAACTGTATTAAGAATAAGTTCTATTCGGGTTGTTCTATTGAAAAATGGCCAACATTTAACACAATGTAATAGAAACATCTTCGGGTGGATAGCAGGCTTTCTTAATTTTTATTGATTTCTTTTAAATAATATCGCTATGGTTTGATGGTACCTCTTTAAGTTAATAGCGTCATATTATGGTTATGCAATACCTTTTCTTTCTGTTTTAAACGCAACTATGGTTCAGCAGCCTTTAATAGTTATTTTATTATTACTGTGTATCCGTAGGCTGAGTAGCTGGCTCTTGTGTAGATCTGTCGATTTAATAAAACACTGTATTTAATTCCAACTGCATTTTATTCGTAAGGTAGCACTAACGTTTTATTTACAATATTCACTTAATAACTTCCCACTATCTGAGAATACACTACATCAAATTACTAGTTACACTTCAAATTGCATTCACACATACGTTTCCATAATACTCAATACTTTCACATTGTATTAACTTGTTGAACTTTGTTTTTGTTAACTTTAACTACATAGTACAAGAAATGTGGACAATTTCCACTCGGTGACGTGCTTTACTTTTTAAAAGCAGTCGTGCGACATGCACCGCCGAACTTTCGGGGAACAGTCCTCTTGATAAACTTATATTTTATGCGTTTAAGCTATGGTTTCCTAGGATAGCGGTACCGTAATAGAGCGGCCGTAACATAGCGGTCAACACGGCCAACAAATATACGGCCGTTATAGCGTTGAGCACAGATGTAAAGTAAGAGTACAACGTTCGTTTGTTATTGCTTTCGCGAACCACCTAAATGCATCCAAAGTGTTGAATTTGCTTTTTTGTTCTGGTTGTCCGCAAAAGTGAATTGACAATTTATATTTTTGTGGTTTCTAAAAGGAAAAAAGTGCATGGAACAACTGAGATTGAGATACATTAATAGCAAGTTAACATTTAGCTGGAACTGGAAATCAGGCTGGAAAAAGGAAATCTAATCGTGAGGTGAGTTTACTTGCCCAATTAATTTACCCAGCAATTACTACATATTTTATTTATTTGTTAACTAAACATAAATTAGGTAGGTAGTTTGGTCAAGCATTGATAAAATTGCAGGAATAAAATGAATGATTTGGACTTGGCAATGATAATATTTTTGGAAGAAGAAGAGTCTTCATCGGAAGAAGAAGTAAAAAGGTCGAAAGAATGTGAAATGTTTAAGAAACGAAAAAGTGAAGGCGCTTATGAAATTTTAATATGTCGTCACCTTCAAACCAATGATCTAAAATTTAGACAATATTTTCGTTTGACACCAGTATTGTTTGATTATGTATTAAATCACATCAAAGAGGATATTGTTTCAAAACCATGCAATAGAAATAAAACTCCCATAACTCCAGAGCAAAAACTTTGTTTATTTCTAAGGTGAGTTCATAGATAACCTCTATTAGATTTTACAGATTTAAATAAAAATGTTCGAATCCATTTTGAGATGGTATTGTCTCCGAGACTGCAGGTTGAGCTTCGTTTTGAGGGTTATAATTATTGCTGACACTAGAACAAGCAGAAATTGGTCGGCTATAGCCAGTGCATTCCTGTTGCTGGAGACATCTCAACTGCATATTTCCTACCATGGTCCCGATTTGTAATCTTAAATAAATTTGTTCCTTTTTCATCTTGTTCTTCGTTATTGTGCTTTTCAGCTATTTTTTTAAGCAATTTAAATCGTTCTTCAGAGTTTCCTGCATGTTTTAGCCTTTTTGGTGTTTTTGAACTTGCACGACCTATGTTGTTGTCATTATTATCTGTATTATTAACATTCGTTACCGCTGTTCCACTTTGGGAATCAAGTTTTTCCTGTGTGGAGTTTTCTAAATCGTCATTAAAATCCTCTTCTATTACGCCAACTTCTTGAGTATTTTGTACAGAAGTGCCCATATTGGTGATAGTGCTAAAATAAGAATTACCAAGAATTATATACACTTAAGATAATTTTTGGAAAACTTACCTTCTTTTTATGGAGGAGTAACTATCTAAAAATGACAGTTGTTCAGCTCGCTTTTTTGCAGCTTCTCCAGGGGCACCTGTGCCTGGCTTTTCTTTGCGTCTCACGTAGTAATCCCGTATATAAGTCCACCTTTTACTGCACTCGGCATCTGCAAAATTTATAAATTTAGAAGTTTTTGGAACTAAAGCACGTACCGGGGCATGTATAAAAATAATCTGAAATTAATTTTTTAGGTACATCGCAACGGGAGAATCTTTCAGGTCACTGGCTTTTCAATTCAGAATATGCCATTCATGGATAAGTTTTGTAATAAAACAGGTATCTGCTAGCATAGTGAAAAGATTACTTAATGCAGTAATTCCGCCTCCAACAATGGAACATCTTAAAAAAAATGCTAATGCGTTTATGTCATCTTGGAATTTTCCAAACTGTGTGGGTGCAATAGACGGTAAGCACATAAGAATAAAGTCACCTAAAAATAGTGGATCAGCTTTTTTCAACTATAAAGAATTTTATTCGATTGTTATGTTAGCAATTGTCGATGCAGATTGTAAATTTATAGCGATAGATATTGGTTCTTATGGTCGCGAAGGAGACGCTGGTATTTATTTGAAAAGTCAATTTGGAAGGAAAATTCAAAATAACGAATTTAATATACCACCTTCTCAAACACTTCCAGGAACAGATGTTCTCGTACCGTATGTCATTGTTGGTGATGAGGCTTTTGCACTTCACGAAAATTTAATGAAGCCATATCCAAGAAGACAATCATTAATTGAACACTCCAAGGCCATATTTAACTACAGACTATCCCGAGCCAGAAGAACGACGGAGAATACTTTTGGAATACTCTGCGCCTATTTTCGAATATTTTTTCAGCCAATTGCAACTACACCGGAAACTACCGATGAGGTGGTTACATCAGCGTGTATTTTATATAACATTTTAAGAGATTCTAAAGTACTCGCTCCTAATGAACAAAACATGGATGACCCCCATTTACTATTACCAACAAAGAATTTGTTACCACTGACGGGAAATTTCGTTCGTGCTCGAAAGGCACCTACAGAAATTCGTGATATATTCAGAACCTATTTTAATGGGACAGGTCAGGTACCATGGCAAAATAATCTGCTATTCCAACATTAATGTGTCAATGTAGATTATAATGTATTTTTGTACCAACAGCAGTAGGTACTTATTAAAAAAAATATGCGAAATATAAAAATAATACATACCTGTTTTAGTTTCCATAATGTTTGCTATTTCCCTCCAGAGATTAAGTTTCAGTTGTGTTTTTCTGTAGTCCTTACATTTTACGTTATACAACAGTTCATGATTTTTCACAAAATCAATCAAAATTTCATCTTCCTCCAACGCCCAGACAATATTTTTGTTATTATTATCAGACATTATTTTATGTTTAAAATCTTACAGAAGAACAAATTCACAAATTATTCACAGCACCAGATAAAAACGTTGCACATACTGTCTCCCACCGCTATGACGGACGCTACCAAGAGGACGGTGCCGCTCTATTCCGTGGCGGTGCTGCCTACCGTTTCCTAGAAAACCGCACTCATACAAATGCAGGGCAACGTTTTATAACGGCCGCTCTATTACGGTACCGCTATCCTAGGAAACCATAGCTTTAGCTAGGGTGACCAGACGTCCTTTTTTTAAAGGACATGTCCTTTATTTCATCGATTTTGAGGAGCGTCCTTTATCTCGCTCCAAATGTCCTTTTTTTAATTCAGATTCAGAAACTCAAATATATTTTAAGTGGCTTCACGCCATAACCATTTTTCAGTGTCGTCACTGTTGTTTCAGTTTGTTTGTTTGTTTACGCTGTGCTGTGTGAACCGTTTAAATTCATAAGTGTAAGTCACTGGTAGGGATGGGCGATATCGCATTGTGTCCTTTTCTCGCTTATTATAGCTGTCGTTTAGCGAGAGGGAGAAACTGTAGAATATTTCGAAATGTGGACGAAGAGTTTCTCCGAATTCAAAGTATTCAAATGGTTGGACTTCAAACGAGGCAAAAACTTGCAGTACAAAGATGTTGAAGAATGTGTCAAATACTTGCTGGAAAAAGACATTAACATCGACGATGCGAAGCTGCACGACCAAGTTATCAATTTAAAGAACTTTCTGGCGAAGAAAAGCGATGATGACAATTTTTACAATGAAAAATGTGCGAGTTCTCAAATTTGCGAATTTTTTACAGCTAATGAGAACATTGAAAGTTACTCTGAATTGCTCAAAATCGCTCAATTTTTTTATGCTCACCCAGCACATAACGCTAATTGCGAAAGAGTTTTCTCTCTCATGAACGCACAATGGACAAAAGAGAGAAATCGCTGTTCTATTGAAACCATGCGACACATTTTGAGAGTCAAATTCAATTTTTCAGAATACAACTGTATTCAATTCAAGCAATTTTCAATAATACTAGGGGGGGGGGGGGTGAAATTCAATGTGTCCTTTATTTGCTCTCAGGCTATTTGGTCACCCTACTTTAGCCAAACTCTGCTTGGCGACCGTCTGGAGGCTGCGTTGCCTCATCCCTTCTCGCGTCTGCTTGGTAGGTGATTATTTTTGGTGAAGCGCCTGATTACATATGACAACAATGCCGCGCTGTTACTATGTGGGTTTTATGATGAATCTTGGATATTTACGTATACGTGAGGAAAAGAGATGAACTAATAAAAACGCAGACAGCACAGCGTTTGTTATTGCATCGTGCGATAGCTACATAAGCGTTATATATACACTATATACATCAATTAGACTTCCAAGAATGCCATCAGTGGCGTACTTTGCTTTAACACTCAGCGTGTTCTCAACACTTTCTATTGGTAAAAATATCCTGACATCGCTTGGCCTAAAGTGTATATATTTTTCCTCATCGGTGTATGTATTTAACTTTTAAATGTTGATGTTACTCTAGTACATAGGCGTACTTGTTGGCTTTATATTTTTATTTTATTTTAAGATTTGGTTGCTTGACTTAACTTATGTAATTGATTACTTAATTATTTAATCACTTCCCTTAAGGATATTAATTTTGAAATTTCAATTTGTAATTTAACTTTATTCTTTTGGTACTTAACTTAAATATTAAATCCATTTTCTTTCTAAAACTCAAACCAAAACTTAACTTGTAACTTTAATTTATTTACATTTTACATTGATCAACTTCGCCGATTTATTTCTTTAAATTTTGATTTAACGTATACAGGGTCGTTGGTATGTATGGAAACGGTCGATTATTTCTTAAAGTAAAACAGCTAGCAAAAAATAATTAAGACAAAGGCTTTAGGGTTTTTTAAAGTCTATTAGAATTTTAAGGAAATAAGTATACAGGATGAGTCGAAAAGCCGTAGAGAAACAAAGTTACTTTTTTTTTAATGGAACACCCTATATATTAGAATGTTTTTGAATTGTACATAAAATTACAATTATTTTCTAATAAGTATATTATAAGTCTAAACCTAATAGTTTCCGAGATATCGACTTCGGAAAAATTACATTTTTGAACTTTGACAGATTCCAGCTTTCTAATGTTATGCCATAGAGCAATATGGCTTCCATGTCCCTATCTTACTTTTTTATTATCTTTCCAAAAATATTAACTTCCGGTTAAACCGGAAGTACTATATTTCGGGCTTTTGAGTTACATCCGGTTTAACCGGAAGTTAACACCACTAGGAAGATAGTAAAAACTAAGATAGGGATATGTAAGCCATTTTACTCTAAGACGTACCGTTAGAAAGCTAGAGGCTGTCAAATTTCAAAAAGGTAATTTCTCAATAGTCAATATCTCGGAAACTATTCGGTTTAGACCTATAATATGTTTATTTAAAAATAATTGTAATTTTGTGTAGAATCCAAAAATATCCTAAGATATAGAGTGTTCCATTAAAAAAAAAGATAACTTTGTTTTCTTACGGCTTTCTGACTCATCCTGTATACTTATTCTTTTAAAATTTTTATGGACTTTAAAAAACCCTAAAACTTTTGTCTTAATTTATTTTTGGCTAGCTGTTTTACTTTAAGAAATAATCGACCGTTTCCATACATACCAACGACCCTGTATATAACGGGGTATAATTTGTTGTACAAACATAGTCAAATCAATCAGAATGATGGTGTTTTCGTATATATAAAGGATTGTTTTAAGTTTAACTATGAAATTAATATAACAGGAAATATTGGTGTTCTAGAAATTGTTTTGAAATATATAAGTAAACATATTTTATTAAGTGCTGTATATACCCCCTTCTTCATGTCCGAACCAATTCCTTGCAGATATAAATGATTATTTAACAAATTGTAATTAAGGGCAGTATGATATGCATATTCATATTGGTGACCTTAACATGAATATTCTGGAAAATACCGATATTTCCAACGAATATCTTAATATTCTGAGTGAGATGGAATTTGAATCGGCAGTTAATGTAGCAATTCGAGTACAAAATAACGCATCTAGTTGCATCGATCACTTATTTATACGTGATAAACAACCTCCATCAATTAAAATAAATTCGATAGTTCTACATTCTGCCATTACGCGCCATTACTCACTGATTCTTCAAGCAATATTCACTGATAGTACGTGGCGGGATAAACAAATAACCTATACAAAAACTTATCTAAATAAATATATATTATCCCAGGACCTAAAAAAGGAATCTTGGGTAGATATCTACAATGAACGCGATGTTAATAAATCAGCGGATAATTTAATACATAAGTTAAAGTATTATATATCTAAAAATACTAAAACAGTAAATTTAACTAAAAAAACAATTAAAAAGTCACCTTGGATTACGGATGGACTCGTGAAATCGATTCAAACATGGAATAGACTACATCGACAAGCTGTAAATAATCAAACTCAACAAAGCCGAAATAAATACAAAAACTATAGAAATCTTCTAAATCACTTAATTAAAAAAACCAAATTTAAATACTACCAAAATAAAATTGAACAAAACCAAGGAAATACAAAAACTTATGGGATTGTGTAAATGACATATGCAATAAAGATAAGAAAAGTGAGATTACCGAAATTAGGGATATCAACGATATTGTAACAACGGACAATAGAACTATCGCAAATACTTTTGTAACTTTTTTTACTGACATCCTAAAAGAATTTTCAGATTACCTGGCGAAACCAATAGTCAGTATTATTAACAATTCCATTGAAACAGGAATATTCTCGTTCACTTTCAAGGACACTATAGTGACGCCAATATTTAAGGCATGAAACAAGTTTGATGTAACGAATTTCCGTCCTATTTCTCTGATAACAAGTTTCGCCAATGTGTATGAAAAAATATCAAATATCCGAATTATTTGCTTTTTAAGTAGATATAGCGTTTTATCTGTAAAGCAATTTGGTTCTAGGGAAAACTGTTCAACGGAGGATGCTATGGTAAGTCTTACTACTAAAATTTACAAATGTATGGATAATAGGTTTCCATCACTCGCGGTTTTCGTAGACCTGAAAAAGGCATTTGATACTGTCGACAACCCCAGGACCGTAGAATGTATTGGCTTTCGTGGTTCGGCATACGAATTATTATTAAGTTATCTATCGAATCGGTCTCAATGCGTAAAAATTCAAAATACATTTAGTGACAAGCAAACAATATTCCATGGAGTGCCACAAGGCACTGTACTGGGCCCTCTTTTATTTAATATTTATCTCAACAGCCTATGAATTGAGGAGAACTGGTGACATAATTAGCTTTCCAGATGACACTGTAATATTTTGTCCTGCTGAGAGTTGGGAAAATCTTAAGTCGGTGGTGGAGCTTGAAATGCCTAAATTTATACACTTTTTTAAAGACAAACTTTTAACGGTAAATTATGAAAAAACCCATTTACGTGCCTTACCGCAAATCTACCGCCTTATAATAATATAAACATATCGGGTACATGTAAGTGTGAAGATGCTTTAATAAATGGTACCAATAACATGAAATACCTCGGGATTTATATTGATTCTCACTTAAGATGGAATTATTACATTGATTCTGTAACTAAAAAGTTCCGGTCATTGCTAAACAAGTTTAAGAAATTTAAAACTATCTTTACTACAAAACAATTACGAATACTTTACCTTGCGCTCATTGGAACACACATCTCCTATGGAATTGTGGCATGGGGTGGAGCGACAAATAACCATATTCATTGTTTGAAGATTGTTCAAAAGTAGAAAATTAAAATAATTTATAATAAGGAATTCACTTACCCCACTGACTTACTATTTACAGAGTCTCAGCTGTTCCATATTCGGCAAACCTTTTGTCTTAAAATACTGATTAGGTAGCGTCGTAATCCTTCCGAGATAACAAACATAGACCACCACTATCAACCCGAAATACAAATTACAGAAGTAGAGTCCCAAAAACAGGTAAGACTATAACACAAAGAAGCTACTACTTCCTTGAACCCAAAATATATAATGAAGTACCAATGGAATTAAAAACAATTAATTCGATAAAACTCTATAAGAAAAAGCTACAACTGTGGATTAAACATAAATCGATATTAGAAATTCACGGCTTAATTGACATAAAAAATTTATAAATATAACTAATAAATGTTAAAACGATTCATAGTACTCTATTGGATCCTCTAAATAAGTCTAAAATATAATATAAAAACCATAAACTCATTAACTGATGAATTAATCATTGATTATACGATGAGACGACAGTTCTACTCGGGATTAAATAAAGGTAAAATGTTTTTTTTTTCTAATATAATAATTATGCCAAATGTTTGCATAGTTAAAGAATAACTCCTATTGGTTTGGTAAGTTTATAGTTCATAATAACAAAATGAAAACAACGGTAGTGCGCGTTGCAATTTTAACCTTAAGTGGCAAACCAAGGTTAGGTATAGTATCTAAAATATCGTACTTTTTCCCAGTTTCAAAGCTAAAATTCAAATAAAATATGCGATATAACTTACTATTAATGGGCCAGTTTTAATGACTTAATAGTGACATAATTAAATTGCCACACTCCTACTTTCGATTTGAGAATAATTATTTGTTCATTTTTTCGAACAATATACAACTTTTATACAAAAAAAGTATTCATTTGCTTGACTAATAAAATGTGATTTAAACCCCGTTTTTTAATTTTAAAACGTCATATGAGTAAAAAACGCTTTTTCGTTGGATCGCTGGATTGCAAATTTAATTAAACGATTTCAATCACTGATCAAACATATGTTACGAACATTCCTAGGCAATTTAAAACGTTGTGAAATACCTATCCGCGTATGAAAATTTATACAAGAATGGCAAGACCGATTTGTTTAGCAAACGATATCTAGCAAATGAAAGAGTTAATCAATGTGGTAGTTAACATTATATTTTATGTCAGTCTATTTTGAGTTAATTTTTATCAAAATTACAGTACGTAAGTTTAAGGATGTTGGTATCTAAACTTTTCGCTTAATAATAAAATAGTTCAAGAATGCTTTGTTCCGAAGTAATACCCGAGAAAACCAAACGAGAAGCGACAATATGACATTTGGCGAAATCAATGTGGTGGGAGGTAACCCAGCCAACTGTCATAAGTTCAAGCCGGCCGTGTTTCAGCCGTGAATTAAATTAAATTTGTTAATGTATGTGTTGTACTAGTTTCGACTTTAGAGAAAGTCATCCTCAGCAACTAACCATTTAAGAGATTTTAATATGAAAAGAAGTTAATACAGTTGGGGGAGCAGAGAGGTGATTCAATAATATACTATAATATAATGCAGATTATGCAACCATTGGAATCGACAGGAGTTTAGTATAAGAACGGTGTATCTCCATGTAAAGGTAGGAGTTGATTTATACGCAAGTAGGATAAAGGACCTTAATCCTAGTAGAGTGATTTAAGCAATGTTGAAGTCAAAATATGTTGTAAAAGAAGAATTTTAACATATCAATTCATTCTTTTTTAATGAAACCGACTTAGTGTGGGGACATGTTCAATGTTATGGTGGATTAGATCATTCCCGAATGAAATTAAATGAACCTGCTATTCTTTTAAAATTGTCAAAATGAGACTATGTCATTTCATATAAAAAAAAGGGGGTGGGAATACATCAAGTGGTCATTATTCACTTGTTATAGTAATAAAATAAACCATTTAGCGATACCATTTGCTTTGAATAGCATGTCGAATTTAAAATTAAAATTAAAATTAATTTCTTCACCTGGTAACAGGAAGAAAATTGAAAAATTAACAATCTAATGACTTAATTAAACTCCAAATTTTTATTTTTATTTTATTACTATAACAAGTGAATAATGACCACTTGATGTATTCCCACCCCCTTTTTTTTTTATATGAAATGACATAGTCTCATTTCGACAATTTTAAATGAATAGCAGGTTCATTTAGTTTCATTCGGGAATGATCTAATCCACCATAACATTGAACATGTCCCCTTACTAAGTCGGTTTAATTAAAAAAGAATAAATTGATATGTTAAAATTCTTCTTTTACAACATATTTTGACTTCAACATTGTTTAAATCACTCTACTAGGATTAAGGTCCTTTATCCTACTTGCGAATAAATCAACTCCCACCTTTACATGGAGATACACCGTTCTTATACTAAACTCCTGTCGATTCCAATGGTTGCATAATCTGCATTATATTATATTATATTATTGAATCACCTCTCTGCTCCCCCAACTGTATTAACTTCTTTTCATATTAAAATCTCTTAAATGGTTAGTTGCTGAGGATAACTTTCTCTAAAGTCGAAACTAGTGCAACACATACGTTAACAAATTTAATTTAATTCATCGTCTTTTTATGTATTTTCTATAGCCCTTGTTTTCTACCCTAGAGGGGCAAATAAAGTTATTTGGTGGTGAAGACAGACCTTTATTTCTAATTATTTATTATGTTATTCAAGTGAAGTTGATATTAAATGTATAAAAACAAGTATTTTTCAAGGAAAGGCGACAAGAAGGAAGACGTATCAAACTAATCTAAAAGAACATGTTTTTATTTTCCTAACAGATCTTGTGTTTTCTTGGAAAATATTTCTGAAAGCACAGATATTTATTCTCATTTAGTAGTTTTTATTGAATAATATCATATTTCTACGCGTAGATCAGGTAAAATAAGCAAAGAGTAAGTAGTAATAGATACATATTATAAAAAAATCATAAGGTTCTCCGAAATTTACAACTTATTTTGTTTAAACAAAATAAAATATCATATTATCTACCTCCCGTTTAAATTTTAAGTACCTATAATTATTGTCCATGTACCTATCGAAAAATTGAAAAATAGCAGATTTACCTGTAAAAAATATCCAACATACTCTTTACAAAAAAAAAGTACTTCTTACTAGGTACCCACAGTTTTTATTTCAGTGTAAAGCATTTTCTTCATCGTTTAAGTGCTTCTTTTAGTGTAATAACCCAGCCAACTGTCAAAATTTCTTAGTGAAGGCCATATAATTTGGTCTCCATTTAACCAATGCTAAACTCGGAATTTTGTTTCTTCTCGTTGTTTGCTCTTCTTGGGTAATACCACAGACATCTGTTACACGCGAGGACAGAATTACAAAGTTTTATCGTGAAACAATTTTATATTAGTAGTGTTGTTAAATTCTGTCGGCGACCTTTCGCGTATACCAGATTCCCTCAGATAGCATTTTGATATGATAAAACACCTATGGTTATCGCAATCTCAATCCGTAATTATGGCGTTTTTGCTATTAGAAGACGAATCTCCACGCTAATGTGTGCCTTCTGAGGCTTTATTTTAGTCAAGTCACTATAGGAGCACCCCAGAAGGCACTTTAGGACAAAGTTGACGGGATGACATAAAACAAAGCAGCATCGTGTGCAATAACGTACCCTTTAGCAGCGAAATGTACAGCAAATAAAATCCGAAGTGGGCTTTCTGCCGCCCAGCAAATAGCAAATCAAAATATTGCAACAGCAACAAAGTAAACTTAAGGGAGACGAAAAATAAGACCTCACAATCCTAAATCCTTTGCAGATTACCAATATAGTTGTGGATTGAAGAAGGTCTGCTGCTTCTTCCGGATGCCAAAAGTCAAGTGAGGAAGTAAGATCAAAAATTGTCACCCGTCAACAATGTCACAAAAAGGCGAGAACGTCAAAAAGAAAATAAGGCGAATTTCAGCGAACCATTCCCATGGGTTCTCGGACGGAGATACTGCCTGAACCGAAATAGACCGGTTCACATACTAGTGGTTGATATCGAATTAAATCGAATGGGTCCTGACTACTCGGTTGCAGGTATTTAAGCTAAGTGAAATAAAACAGAGGTACCTAAATTTAGTTATTGTTTAATCCCAAATAAACAATAGTCCCAATATCTTCGACATTCGACAAACGGTCACGTTGAAATTTATTTGCTGGATATATAGGCCATTAATTCTCTTGTATAAAAGAAGAAGTTAACCTCTAAAACTGACAGTTATAAATGAAAACCAAAACAAAGAAATTTCTACGAAAATACTGTTGTACATATGGATGAAATGATATGGTAGTTGATGCAAGGAATACCGGGTGATTAAAGATATGGGCAAAATGTAATCCCGCTTGGCTAAAGACACCAAAAGTAAGGTCATTAACCTTGAGTAGGAGACCAAGATAAAGTCGGTAAAGGTAGGTGTTACTACAATTAAACCATACGAAAAGTATCAATTATCCGCAACTCATTCATTACACCTTCAAGATTAAATGAAGTATTTATATTAAAATATCCAAGAAATATATCATCTCCCTAGTATAATAATAATATTCCTTTCAATTCTATTCTATGAAGGAGTCAATTACTGTGAGCATATTTTAAATGTCATGGGCAATTGGGCATATCCCAAAACCAAAAATGCACAAATCTACAACCCAATTAAAGGATTTTAGACGAGATTGCAATAATCCATCCCGATAGACAGATCATAAATCGTACCTGGCACATTTCTTCCTGCATGAATTTTTTCTGTCATTTCTGGTTTGGTTGCCATAGAGACCAACTTACTTTTCTTAAATGGAATACCCTGCATATGATTGCATATTTGAATTCTACTGGGAAAACTCTGAATTTTTTTTATTTCAAATTTTTATTTATTTAAAATTGTAACAAACTTTATAATAACGAATTAAACAGCCTCGAAAATTGAAGAACTTAACATCGGAATAATAAACAAGTGAAACTTTTTCAGTGGATCATGTGTTCAAAATGACCACCATTTTCTACTAAGCAGAGCGCCAGTCGATCCCTGAATCCGTCTACTACGTTTAAAAGGAAGTCCTTTGAAATGGCCCGCATTTCAGCACTACTTCTGACTTTTAAAGATTCTAAGTCATTTGGACGGTTAACGTAGACTTTGTTCTTTAAGTGTCCCCACAATAAGAAGTCGAGTGGGGTTAAGTACAGGGATCGCGCTGGCCAGTCAGTAGCACCTCTTCTGCCTATCCAACGTCCTGGAAATTGTTCGCTTATGTATTGTCCAACGTTTGTCGGATAGTGCGCAGGTGCTCCATCTTGTTGGAACCATATCTGTTCGTTTATACTTTTATTTGCACCCGGTAGAACTATTCTGCAAGAAGGAATTATGTGATTCCTGAGGAGGTCCAGATATTTTTTGCATTCAAATTACCATCTATGAAAAAAGGAACCACAATATGTCCCACAATTTGTGGGGCCTCTGAGTATGACCTTTCTGGAACCAGTAAGTATTCTAAGCAGACCAATAACGATAATTGTGTCTACTAACAATGCCCTTTAAATGGAAAGTAGCTTCATTCGAGAAAATGATATTTGTTGCGAAGTTATTATCGATATTGCATCTTTCCATCATCAGCTCACAAAATTTAGCTCTTCTATCAAAATCGTCCTCGTTTAACTTGTGCACGAACTTTATCTTCTAGGGATGCAACTTCTCCGGCTTAAACAAATTTTTCACTGACTGATGAGACACATTAAAATCCATTTCCATTGGCCTGGATGATTGTGTTGGATTTTGATGTATTGAGAGCATGATATCCAAAGCTTTGTCTCCTCCGGTTGCTGTTTTAGGTTAACCTGATCTAGCGGCTTCCCCCACACTGCCCTGTTTCTCGAAATTTCTTCACCACTTAAAGTTAACTGATTTATTGGAGGCCCATTTGGACATAATTCATTAAAAAGTTGACAAACCTGATCTTGCGATCTCTTCGTATTTCCGTAACCGCTCATTTTTAAAATATCAACTCGTTGTTACTAATTCAGATGAACCGTAGTATAAACAAATTAGAAATCAGACAGCAGAAAATTAAACAGGATCTCAAAATTGACACCTCTTGGGTCGCTGTCATGAAAATACCTTGACTCAACTGGTGGGTATTAGGTAGGAATAATTATAATTAGGAGGTTTTTCATTTTGAGCAGTCATTATCTTGGCAACGTTTGCAGTAAGGTGAAAATTTGAAATACAAAAAATTCATAGTTTTTCCAGTAGAATCCAAATATGCAATCAAATGCAGGATATTCCATTTAAAAAAAGTAAGTTAGTCTCTATGGCAACCAAACCAGAAATGACAGAACAAACTCATGCAGGTAGAAATGCGGGGAATAATTTGCTGAACAACTTTCATAAAGGTCATGTTTTCGTATACAAAGGTAATTCAAAAGTTGCAGGCAATATGCTCGACTTTTTTGCCACTCTGCAAAAAAGAACTTGACTCAAGAACTGACTATTATGATATTACGATTATTATTGACCTACTTAAATAGGTAATATTTACGTGTTGCGTTCCTTCTGAACGGAAGGACTCTCGTTTTAAATATACCTGCTTAAAGTCGAATGATTTAATAATTCCTAAGTTTAAGTACCTAACTCATTTAAATCTAAACTAAATATAAACGTCTTGAATGTTTTGAGAGGTTCTTGTAAAGTTGTAATTTTTTGTTGAATTAGGTACTTTCTTTGCTAGATACACTTGGACAGGGTATAAATTGCGATTTAATTTTATTTCTAATTTGCATATTTAAGAATGTTTAATTAGTTTAGAAACATAAGATTCTGCAGAGAAAGAGATTTACACTTAAAATGAATGCCGATTTTTTATCAATGGGAGAACTTTTCTTGCTTAGAAAAAATAAATTTGGTAATAGGTACCTTAGTAAGCTTATTTGACAGCACTTCTTATTTGACCAAATAGTGGGAAAGTCGCATATATCGGTCATTAAATTAATTATGTCGCTGCGTAACCTAGACCTTTTTCTGAAATAGGATGAGACGCTATACTACGTCAATAAATCGCTCTTTATTTTAAGGTCTTAAATAATTTAGTCAGCTTAATATCTTTTTATTAAAGTAGGTTTTCTAAACATAACTACGTCACTTATTCAGTCAAAGTTGACCTAGTACCATGATTCACGATCCCCATAAAAATACATGAATGTGCAAAGTAGAAAGGATACAAAATTATTTTTTTCTGTCAGCTAAATAATACATTCTATCGGAGAAACCTATTCACTAAATCGACTGGCGTCTCTTGCCAATATTTCAGAGTTTTGGGTGCTATTTTGTGTCTTTAATATAATACCAAAAGTTTCATATCCATACAGATATCTCAGAACCAAATTTTCGTGTTAACGTGGAATATATTTTTAAACATGGTTAGGTTGCAGTTGCAATTTAAAAATAGTAGATTATAGTAATTTTTGTTTGCTGAACGGGTCAAATATTGATACTCTACTTCACTTTTGTTTGTAATTAAAACCTTATTTAATGCTCCTTTTTACGAAAAAAGCTGGAAGAAAGAAAACTAGTATAATTAACTTAGTTTGTCTGCCTTTCTTTTCGGCTAATTTACTGTTACACGGCGTTTATTCTTAAACTTAATTCTTTAGAAATATCTCTCATACCAACATATTATCTTACTTGCGTGAGACACATTGTCAAACTGACTGGTTTAAATATCAAAGCTGAAAATTTTGTAATGTCCTGGGAAATTGCGTGTCCCGTTTTCTTTTGGTCACAATGATACATACACTATCGGATAAAAATAGAGCAACACTTTCGAAAAATGAAAGAAATCTCGATTTTATAATATTAAAAGCATTATATCGTATTTAAATATATTGTGTCTTAAATATCAAAGTAGGCTGCTGTTATCGGCGGTAACAGCTTTTTCCAGCAATCAAAATAAATGAACTGATATTGCCGTAAACTTTTAAATACAGTATTGTAATGCGTCAAAAGTAAAGCAACATTTTAATATTTTCCTATAAAAAAAGGTTTTCGTGAAAGTAAAGGTTAAAATATTTTTGCAAAGTTTATTTTATGTTTAATTAATTATTTCTGTGCTGGATTAATCATGCCAAGAGGTTTTCCAATTTCAAAAGAATTAAAGCAGAGATTAGTGAATGCACGCTTGGAAGGTACCACACAAGCCACAATTTCAGGACGGTTTGTTTTACCAAGATACAGCGTATCCAAAATAATTTCAAGTTACATTCATAGGGGACATTTAGATAATCTACCAGACGAGAAAAACAACAATTTGAACAGACAGGCGCATTAAAAGAATTTCTCAAAACGATCCTTGGATGTCTGCACCTAGAATTATTGCTGAAATTCCCGAAATTATGGTTAGTCCACGGACAGTTCAAAGAAAGTTGGTAGATGCAAAGTTATTTAGTAGACACCCAGCTAAAAAGCCCCCTATTTCGGTAAGAAATAGAGTGGCTAGGCTTGAATTTGCGCTACTACATTTACATTGGACAGTGGAAGAGTGGAAAAAAGTTTTATTTAGCGATAAAACGCGCTATAAAATTTTCAATTCTGATGGAATGAGGCGTGTAAGACGGCGAATCAACACAAGGTTTAATCCCAAATACGTTACACCCACAGTTAAATATGGCAAAGGCAGTGTTTTTCTATGGAATTGTTTCTCATGGAATGGGGTGGGTCCTTTAAACTTTATTAATGACACCATGGATGGATTTGTCTATAGAGATATAATGCAAAATGTAATGTTGCCTTATGCAGAGTGAGAATGCCGATGCGTTTTATTTTTCAACAGGATAACGATCCAAAACACTGTTCACAAATCGTTCAAGAGTGGTTTCAAGAATATAACGTTCGGGTCTTGCAGTGGCCGGTACAATCCCCAGACCTTAACCGAATTGAAAATCTACGGGAAGAAGTTGAACAGGAATTCGTACACAATTATGTCCAAATAAACAATCATTGGTAAATAAAATCAATGAAGTTTGGAACAAACCTTCCCGAAAATACTGTTCAAAAATTGTTTGCCTCGATGCCGCGACGTTGTCGGCAAGTAATAAAAAAAAATGGATAATCTATTAACTATTAACATAATACTTCTAGCTATTGTAATTATTAAATGTGTTTAATGATTTTTTATCGTAATATGTAAAATAAAATACTGTTGACTCTATTTGTTGCTTTACTTTTGTCGCACTTCATTTCGTCGATTTTTATAATTATAAATATTTCTCTACCTTGACTTTGTTTAACGTGTAACAAAATATTGTGAAATATTACTAATATTGTGGGGATATTATTTCATTAAAATTAGCTGGGGATCACAATCATATAATTAATTTTTTAAATTCAAAGAAATAAAAGCACTTTGTTGCTCTACTTTTGTCCAATAGTGTATATATTTTCTTCATGGCAGAAATAGAAGTTGGTAAATCATTAAATTCTTATTAAAGGTTATTACATGTATTAAATGATAGTGCCAGAAGCTACATGTTCTATAATCCGCATGCTATTGACTACCTCATACTAAGCCTAATTAGTTTTCGCCACACTGTTAAATTATTTACGATCCTCGGATTTAATTTGTCGATTCCTATTACAGCTTACACAAAATGTTTCATTTGGGACATTGCCTAATATTAGTCGATTATTTTACTATTATTCGTCAACTATAGACAATCTACCTGATTTCCTAAAATAAATATGTTTTTACCTACACTCGTTTGATTAATATTCCAAATTATTTTTTACTATTTTTGTTGTGTGTAGTTATAAAAATAGCTCTCGCGGAACCCGTCATGCCAGCATCTTCCCAGGCTAGATATTTTAAGAAGAAATTTATCAGGTGGCATGGTACTTTAAAGTTTAGTATGTATTTTTTATTTTTATTAAAATCACTTTCTGCTTAGTCTGGCCAATTCGATTATAATAACTACTGAATAAAGCTTAGTTTTTAAAAACAATCTTCCATGTTCAAGTTATTTAAGTCTTTACTGTATTACCAATGTTTCTTATAATGAATGCTAAGAAGTCACGATAATCTTCATCTTCTACTCTTGTTATAGAAACTCTACTTGCTTCACCATTCTAAATGAATAAAGCACATATTCTTTCAACATGTTAAAAAAAGTAGATCAGAGTGAAAAAGTTCCATAATGGTTCACATCACATTAGGTGAGAGTGAATGCTTTAGGTTCTTCAATGTTTCTTTACGTCAGGAGAAACGCTTTTGACATTTATTGATTATTCGTTATGAATATTTAACTCTATGGTTTGCAAAAATTTGTAATAAGCTCTTTGCTTGGATGTTTATGGTTCTTACGGATTTAATTTAGAAGTTATGTTGCAAAATTTTGGCGCCTTTTTGTTAATTATATAATATTTGTGCATGTCAATTTTAGTGCCTACCTACTATTGTGGGATGGGATTTAGACCAACAGGAAGCTAGTCTTTAGGTAACTTATACGTCCCGATTTGGCTCGATCTTGTATGTGAGTCGGTAATAAGTTGGTTTGTCGATACGTCTGTACGTCCGTCATAATTTCTAATAGTTTTGAAGAAAAACTCGTTAATTGTCAACATCCGAAAGTCATTATGTACATTCGTAATGTATCTGAGCGCGCTCGCGATGATTGTCAGCGCCTTGTTCTGAATCACCGGGAACTTATTAAACTCCTTTCTGCTTATGTTACACCACGTAGGTGCACCATAAGTTAGAACCGGCCTGACCAATACCTTCTAGAGGTTGACCTTAGCCTTATTAGCAAGTCTACTCCGCCTGTGAAGCAGGGGGTAGATAAAGCCTAACTGTCGCAATGCACGTTTTATTCTATTAATTGAATTTTGCCTCCAATTCAGCTATTTGTCGAAAATAAGTCCCAGTTATTTCACCTCCTGGCGCCAGTTCACTTGGACTCCATTGATCCGTAGCCTTGTTTCAGGCCTGCAGATGGTACTTTTCGAAAAGAAGATGACCTTTGTCTTGGCGGGAAGCTGTCACCTTGATTAAGTAGTTCAAAGCACCGAACCTTATCAATTTTAACAAGAGGCCATTGTGCCAGACTTTGTCGAATGCTTTGCTTGTTCCCCAAAGCTTGATCTGGTAGATTGTACAACTTCATGTTCTTTAAACCCTTAAAACTGGGAGCTCTTTAAACATTCAACACGCTTATTAGGGATTTAAGCTCACTTAAGGTGACTTGGGGAAAGTCCTGAAATAGGTGGTTGATGATTTTGTAAATCTGTATAGTCCTTGAGATCCTCTCATCTTTCAACGCGTCATTGGTCGGCATTTTACTGAATTGGTCGCAGAGTTTTTCTGCGAGCAATTCAGCTTTATCCTTGTAGTAGGGGAGCCCACGATGCTAAATGGGGATTTACTCAAGCGTCGTTGGGACCTATTGGATTTTGAAGATTAGATGGTAGAAAGAAAAAAAGGTTTTATCATGTGTACCCATTCACCGGTGGGGGGAGCGACTACAGGCTTTAAAAAATGTAACAAAAACGTTCACATGGAAATACTCGAGCGCATCAGATATTGCTAGTGTATATGCCCCACGTGTCTCTGATGACGAAGGTATATTAATTTGCCTTTTTTGGATGGTGGGGCGGCCGTACGGAAGGGTTCGAAATGGGGAAAAAAAAATTACTCGAGCGCGTCAGATATCCAGAGGGGATGTTAAGTGATCCCGAACGAAGCTCCCATTCAAAAGACTGACGATTCGGTTGTGACGCAAGTTCGTGGCTAATTTTCAAAAATGCAAAAAAAGAACGCTGTTTTTAAATACTCGAGCGCGTCAGATTTTTATACAGACGGTTCAGCTTGATGTCCTGGTCGTGCTGATCCATGATCGGAGGATTATTTGGAGGAATTTTCTTAATCTGACCGTTTGAAAAATTTTTCTTTCATGATTATTTTTCTTAAATCTTAAAAATTGAAAAAATCCCCATTCGTTTCTTTAATTTTATTGAAAGAAATGAAATTTATTATTTTACCAAAAATATTAATTTATTTATTATTTATACTTTACAAAGTTCAGAAAAAATGATTAAAAATTAGATAAAAATGTTAAAAATAATTTTTTTTAAATCTTCATCTGTGGAATCATCATCATACAGCAAGTCTGGTTCGATTACGTCATCAATTTCTTCTACAGCTTGCATATTTGTAACAAGAAATCGTTATAAGGCTTGACAATATTTTTTTTATTTCATAAAAAGCGTATTATTAAAGTATTGGAAAGTAAATATACCTGATTCTGGAGTATCCCCTAGAATATCTGGTGTTATGACTACATCTTTATATGCTTTTGGTAATTGATCACCAATGAACCAGGTCATTTCCAATGGTCGGTCCATCCATCCATAATTTCTCGGTGACATGTCGATGATGTTTGACTTGTATGCATTCCCTAAAGTTTATTGACGACTTTTGTTACTTCGGCTTGCGAAAATCGGCAGATTATATTTTTCCTGTTATCCTTGTGACCCTCCCACTCCCTTACGTTACGCTCAAGTCGCCAGACTATTGAAATGCACACTTTTCAGCATGTAATTAACCCACCATACCTTAATCTGATGCGCTCGAGTATTTCCAGTTATCGGTTTTTTTTTTAGTATTCTGATCGGCTGCCCTACACGCGCGGCCCTATACAGGGTGCCAATTTGAAAACGAACAGCATTTAATATTGCCTCTACCAATGATAGTATGAAAGTTTGGCGAAACACGTCAATCGATATATCAGGGGGGAAATTTTTAAAGGCATTTGCTGTCGTGTTACTTTCAACCCCCTGACCCCCAGGGCACCTACCCCCAAAATTTTAAATAGCAACCCCTATTTATTTTGCCATTTTTGTGTTCCTTATAAAATTCTACATAAACTGTATTATTTTTTTTTCAAAATTGTGATTATTAACCTCACAAATTAATGAAATGTATTTAATATCGAATTTTAAAACGGATTGCATTCACCGCCTCATAGCACTTCGTTTAAAACTGTTTGTACCTACCAATAGTTACATTCCGAATTCTTTTATTTATTTACATTTCGTCTTCGATATCGTCTTCGATATCGCCACTAGAAAACATAAAATAATTTAATTTTTTTGCCGTTTTCGACAAAACAAGTTTCTCGATTTGCTTTTATTCCTGATATTTCGAACAAATGATAAGTACTTAGTAGGTACTTTATTTTCCGACTCCTGATGTTCATTATTTATTTTATGTTCTTCTAGAATCAGTGAAATAAGCTGTGAAAGTTAATTTCATAAACATTTCAATAGTTTGTAATTATTAGTGTCGTTTCTTAAAATGGTTTACACTATTGCTGAACGCGTAGAAATGATTTTCGTTTACGGAGCTGAAAATCGTTGCTTTGCAAGAACGGCGGCCGTGTTCAACGAAAGACATCGTGAAAGAAATGTTGGACACAAGTACATCCGTCAGTTAGCAGCTAAATTTGAAGAAACAGGATCTGTTTGCAATAAGAAAAGGAATGAGCCAAGACTGCTCAATGAGGCCGCTCAGATTGAGGTTCTTGGTGAAGTTGCTATGGCTCCCACTACGTCCCTTCGTAAAGTTGCAGATGAAACTGGACTGTCGCGTGAGTCAGTCAGTAAAGTATTGAAGCTTCACAAATTTCATCCATACCAACTCCTAATTACTCAAGAATTAGGGGACGATGACCCGGACAGACGTATTGAGTTTTGCGAAATTATGACGGATAAGATTATTACTCAGCCCAGGTTAATAAAGAATATCTGTTTCAGTGACGAATGCACTTTTTACTTAAATGGCAAGGTCAACAAACAAAACTTTCGTTATTGGAGCGACCTCAATCCTCACATTATTATAGAGGGGCATACGAAATACCCTAAAAAAATAAATGTTTGGGCGGGTATATTAGGCAATAGTATCATCGGTCCCCTCTTTATCAATGGAAATCTAAATGGTGAAATTTATGCAGAAATGTTAGGCACAGCTATAGAACCTCTTATAATTCGTGAGGTGGAAAATCAAAGGGACGCCAATGGAAATGTTGCTCTAGATGAACATTTGCACCACTTCCGACAGGACGGAGCGCCTCCGCATTATGTACGCCCAGTAAGAGAGTGGTTGGATAATCATTACCCAGAGCAGTGGATCGGTAGGAGGGGACCCATAGAATGGCCACCTAGGTCACCAGATCTGACACCGCTGGATTTTTTCTTATGGGGTCACTTTGAAATCCGTTGTATTTGAAACTCAACCAGATTCCATTGAACAATTACAACAAAGAATTGTACAGGAGTGTAGAGCTATTTCACCTCAAACTCTTAAAAACGTCTGAAACCAGTTTGAATACCGGCTGTACTTGTGCTTGGAGAAGAATGGAACCCATTTTGAAAAATTCATTAAGTAGGAAAGGTGAGCTTTCCAGTATTTCATTATAATTATCATAATTTTTCAAGGAGTTGCATTATTTAAATGTTTATTTAAATACATTTCATTAATTTGTGAAGTTAATAATCACAATTTTGAAAGAAACCATAATACAGTTTATGTAGAATTTTATAAGGAACACAAAAATGGCAAAAGAAATAGGGGTTGCCATTTAAAATTTTAGGGGTAGGTGCCCTGGGGGTCAGGGGGTTGAAAGTAACACGACAACAAATATCTTAAAAAATTTCCCCCTTGATATATCAATTGACGTGTTTTGCCAAATTTTCATACTATCATTGGTAGACGCAATATTAAATGCTGTTCGTTTTCAAATCGTCACCCTGTATAGAGGGCTAAGATCTGGGGGAGGTACTCAACAGGGCGCAAGGTATCCCCCCCCCTAGGTTTATCTATCGCGCTTGAGTAAATCCCCTGTTGGGCTCCCCTACTATTAGCATCGCACCTGTTTCCTGGTTTTTCCGGTGAGATATGAGTGCTCGTGTGCCTCTGGTCAAAGCTCTAGTCATTCTTTAAATGGAATTATCCGCTATAGACAGACCTTGGACCTTGTCGTCCCACAGGCTCCATTGCCTTTCGCTCAACAAATCCCTGATAACCTGGGCTTTCCGATTCGCCTCTAACTTGATGTGAGGATCACCAGTACGATAAGACCTATTCTTTAACCGGTTTTTCATTCTAATGCGGTTATTAATTTCGTTGCTTAAAGTCCCGTATTTTGAAAATCCGGACACTTCTGTGACTGAAGAGCGAATGCTATAAATGAAACGCGTGATGGAACTTCTTTTTACTCAAGTCAAGTTTTTATGACAAATCTGTCATTATTACAAATTTATATTACGCATTGTTGGACGCGGCTCTCGCTATAAATAGTTTCTAATATTTAAAGTAGGCCCATAAATCAACTTGAACCACTCCATGCAGTGATTCTTTTACGATCGTAGAAAAATTATTGTATGAAACTCGTATATCATGCGTCTTTTATTTACTCCACTTTCCAATTATGAAAAAAAGTACTACTTTATGATCTTGTTGCATAAAATACTATTCTCTAAATTGCCTAGTCATCAAGTTCTTATGTAACTGCAATAATTATTGTCACAATAGGCATTTTTATATTATTTTAATTTGATAGTAATTTTACCAGTTTCAAAAAATGCTGCATTGCATCAATAATTTTACTAATTTTAATTTTTATTATTCTTGCCATTTAATAATATTATCTTTACGGCAGCCGATATCCCTGTAATACTGCATATCAACAAAATAGTATATTAAAACATAAGTTTCATAAGACACAATTTCAGAGTACGCATCTGTTTGGGACACGAGCCGCGTAGCGGGGAGTGTCCTAATTAGAGGAGTACTCTAAAATGCCTTATGAAACGAATATTTTATAATACTTTTTCTATTTAAGTCATTTTTAAGCAAATTGTTATGACTATGTCACAGAAAAAACAATTGGGCCCCCAGCCGTCATTATTTGAAAAGTAATACATATTTCTAATAAATTGTCCTTCTTTGTTCTATTGGATCATTAATTATTATTTAATAGTTTAGTAGCAAAAACAAATAAAAATCAGCTAAGACGGGACATACTCTACCAGACCTACGAGAAATCGCGGAAAATAATTTAAATAATCTCTTACAGAAGAAGTCTCGCAATGTCTATCAAAAATAATATGTAGATTTTGAGCTATGTTGTGAGCAAATTAGTGTAAAAGATATTTCAGAAACTGTCCCGATAGCATTTTATTACCAAAGAAAGTAAAATTAAAAGGGCTTCATCGATGTGGTCCAAATACTCAATGTTAAGAAGTTGTTTAAATATATATATATAGAAATATTGATATATCTAAATATAAAATATTACAGGCATATTCAAAAAGGCTCTCGGAGGGTTACACGCCAAGCGTCGCCAAAGCAGCGTGAGCATGATCCGAGTAAAGATATACCTACGTATATTCTGTATTACACAACCAGTAAAACTACATTTCAATTTAAAAATTTATTCAATTCATTGTATTTCAATTTTTTTATAAAATATGTCTCACTTCTAAAGATAGTCCCATCCATAGGTATAAAACAGATAATTTAAGTTTACCACTAACGAAATATTTCTTTGAAATTCCAATTGGAACCCATAATAAAAGACTTTATGATTCCTAAATAGAAAAAGTTCTTTTTGCTGCATTGCATCACTAATTTTACTAATTTTAATTTTTATTAATAATTTTGCCATTTTATAATATTGACTTTACGTCAGCCGATATCCCTATAATACTGCATATCAACAAACACATATATATTTAAAAGTTAACCCGATTTTCCAATAACATTTATTTTATTTTTTTATATGTATACAACACCATTATAAAAGTCGGGCTGGTTTTTCCATTGAAATACATTTTCGGTCGAGCTAGCTACCCTACTTGAATTAATTCAAGAATACTCTATAGAGGATTTAATATGTACGGCTTAGTCCTTTAATATGCTTGGCCGACTTCTTACTCATTGAATTTCAATATTAAAAATGTTTTCTTTACACATTCGTGCACGGCCTGATCTTACTGAACAAGAAAATTACTGTAAAAATATATGAAGACTTGGGGGTTCAGAAATAAATATTAATATGGAAAAACAAAATTTTAGATTAAATTGAAATGTTTATTTTTGACAGGTTTTTATGGAAAGAAGTGTCGCAAAATTACATATTACAATATACTTGTAAAGTTATAATTTATTAAAAAAAAAACAAAAAGAACAAAGTTCAGGTGTGTGAGTAGGAAAATATTTTTAGTAATTAAAGCGCACATCATGTGCATGTGATAAATGTAAAAGATAAATGTTATTTAAAATATTTGTCAATCGATTATATTAGAAAATTATGTCACAAAAACCAATTATTATTATCAACTAAAAGATTAGAATAATCATCTTTCTTACTGTTTCTACGTTAAAATATAAATGAAACCTTATACGCAGTGTGTAAAAAGTCCCGGACCGGTCAATTATTTAGAAAATGACGCACAATAGAAACAAACTTCCGGTATAAAAGTTGTAGGCCTTAAAAAATCTATAAAACCAGGACACCTGTAATTATATAGGGTGCCTCAAACAGTCATAATAAACAAAACTTTGGTTTATTTATTCCTCTAAACATTCTAAACAACAATTATTATAAAACATGTCATATGGATAAACCCATTAGTTTAAGAAATAATTTGAGTTAAAGGACATAAATACAGCAGGTAAGATTTACCTACATTTTGCATCTTTACAAGCTGGTACCAGAATGTTTTGCGTCACTGTCATATTACTTTCTGAAAATTTCTGAAAATGTCTCTCAACGAAAGGGAACGTAACTTTACTAATGATCAGAGGTTTTGGAGACCGACAAAGATCATTCACCAAAACAAAGCAATTTTTCAATATAACTTTTCCAAACCGAGAGCCTATATCAAAATCTACAGTTGTGAGAACAGTTCAAAGATTTGAGGAAACCGGGTGTTGCAGAGATAAATTTCGTTCCGGAAGACCAAAATCCGCAACTAGTGATGAAAAAAAATTAGAGACATTACTTCATTTTGTTCAGGATCCACATTTGTCGTTGAGAAAAGCTGCTACCCAAGTTGATTTATGTTTTAAATAAGTTGAAATTATTTTAAAAATCAGTAATTTTTACCCCTATAAAATAATTTTAGTCCAGGAATTATCAGATGACGATTTCGAACGTAGAATGGAATTTTGCGAAGTAATGATGCAAAAACAGGAAGAGAATAACACTTTTTTTTAATCAAATAGTTTTTTCGGATGAGGCAACATTCATGTTAAACGGGAATGTCAATCGACATAATTGTCGTTACTGGGCTGATCAGAACCCACATTGGATGAGAGAAACACACACTCAACGCCCCCAGAAAGTAACTGTGTGGGCCGGTATTATTGGCAATAGATTAGTGGGACCTTTCTTTATAGAGGGAAATTTGAATGCAGAATATTATCTCCATATCCTGCAAAATCAAATTGTGCCAGCAATAACCAATACAGTACAACCACTATGATAACATACGTGGTTTTAGCAGGACGGAGCTCCTCCTCATTTTGGGCGAGCTGTAAGAGTTTACTTAAATAATACTTTTCCTAACCGCTGGATTGGGCGAAGGGGCCCTATAGAATGGTTCGCTAGGTCGCCAGACTTAACGCCCCCTTGACTATTTTCTCAGAGGACAACTAAAAAATAAAGTGTATGTGACAAAACCTGCAGATCTGAACGAATTGAGAAGAAGAATTATTAAAGAATGTGAATCTATTAACCAAGAAATGTTACAAAACGTCATCGACAAATTGTATTATAACCTAACCCATTGTCAAACTGTGGGAGGGGGACATTTTTAACATTTAATTAAATAACGACTTACTTAAATTTTTGTTTTTTTAAATTTTGTATTAATTTTACTGCTGGTATTTAATTTAATTGTTATTAAAAACTTACGTGGGTACATTTAGTACAATTTTTATGTTTTTTTACAGTTTTAACGCAAAACATTCTGCATGGTACTAGCTTGTAAAATGCAAAATGTAGGTAATATCTTACCTGTTGTATTTATATCTTTGAACTCAAAATATTTCGTAAACTAATGAGTTTAGCCATACGACATGTTTCATAATTATTGTTGTTTAGAATATTTAGAGGAATCAGAAAACGTGATTAAAAAGGGGTCATTCTATTTAAATAAACCAAAGTTTTGTTTACCATGACTGTTTAAGGCACCCTATACAATTACAGGTATCCTAGTTTTATAGATTATTTTAAGGCCTACAACTTTTATAAGGGAGGTTTTTTTATATTGTGCGCCATTTTCTAAATAATTGACCGGTCCGGGACTTTTTACACACTGTGTATTATGACTTAATAAGTATCACTTTATGATACAGATTTTGTTAAGCTAGATGAGAAATAGATAGTATTCATAGAAAAAAAAAATTAAAAGGCTCTTTTAAAAGATCCTCTAATGCGTTATAAATGTAGGTCAACTATTCCTTTTATAACAGAAGATTACTACGGAACTGTTGCATTAAGGACATCTATTATAGCACAGAACAGTGAGTCTATTTAATATTGTATACAGGCTGTTTCAGAAGTACGTCACGTAACATAAGGGAGTGTTAAAAAAAAAGTAGTGTTGCATTTTTTTTTGTATAATTATTTAAAAAAATAATTTTATTTTTAATTTAAATGTTTTAATAACTTTGAAAGTGGTTCCTATTTTTTCTCTCGAAAACGAAGCGAGATATAAAAACAATTCAGGGAACAAGAAAGGTGTACCATTAGTTGGTAAATCCGAGAAAAAATACCAAAATTAGAAAAAAGTCAGTGGCGTACAATTTTTAGTCAACAATATCCGTTAAGGTGCTCCCCGGAACGCCCCTGGACTTAATAAATTTAATCTTGCCTAGAGTTAATTAAGCCCCTTGCCATTCTGATAACGGTACGAAATTTCAATAAAATCGGAAAAAGGATATTTAAATTATATATATATATATAAAAATTATAAAAACCAATATTTTTAAAACAGCTTTAACACGCTGTACATCAAAAACGGGGCATTTCTGGACACATGTTCATATGAACTTTGTCTTTTAGAATATTGTAAGGAATCACCACCTTAAGTTACGTACCGTACTTCTAAAACATCCTGTATAATGAGTTTAAATAATTTTGTAAATTAAATAGTATATTAAAGTACATGTTTTATAAAGCATTATCTTATAGCACGCGTCCATGTTAAAAAAAGAGCCGCTTGCGGCGAGTTTTTTAACGAGACAAGTGCTCTAACTGCTTTATAAAACACGTAATTTATACTATTTTTTCTATTTTGTATTTTTTTCAATAAGAAAATACATATTTAAAAAGAAAATCAACCCTTCAAATTTTGTAAATTTGTATGTCCAAATTCTATGTTGGTAATACTATAAATTTACTTTTATCATAGTAGCCTTGACAATAAATAATATTTTCTTTGTGTCATTGTCACAAAATTTGTGTTTTAATATTTCATAGAGTTGTTCATAATTATAATTAAAAAAATATGGAGCATGATAATATAAGTTCAACTCCCCCTGAGTTAAGGGATATTGCTAATAAAATGATAAATCAACTTTTACCAGAGAAATCCCGAAAACTTTCGTTTCTCATGGATCACAATAACAGGAAACGTCAGACGTCAACAGAATAAAACATTTAAATATTACCAATGCCAACTTTTAAAAAATAAAAAAAACGGTATCGTAATAGATCTGTTTCGATACTGAAAACGGTATCGTAATAGATTTCTTATGAAACAAAATTAGAAAATAGCTATTTTCCTAACAAGTGCAGAAAATCGATTTTTCCGCACGCAAATGCCGTTGACAGCACGACGCGTAGCGAAGTGGTGTCAAGCATTTAAGAGCGGAAAAATAGGTTTCTGCACGTGTTAGGAACAATAGTTTTTCTACTAGCGTGAGGAAACAAATTGAAAATAATTTAAAAAACGGAGTTTTTTTTTAAATTTTTATTACAATGAACAAAATTTTACAATATTAATTCGTTCATCTCTTCATCGGAAATCATTTTGCGTGCCGAAGAATTCAGCAAAACTCCAGTAGAAAAACTGATAAACTAGTTTAAATTTATAATATTCTGTTGACAGTGACATACAAATCAACAACTGGTTATATACACCATAGCAACTAAGATATTTCAAAGGTAATATGATGAACAGTGACTTCAAATCGTACAGCATTTAATTTAATTAAATTTAATTTCAAAATATAACAGTGCGGAAAAATCTTTGCCGCACGGTACGGAAAAGTGGATTTTCCGCACTAAAACATGTGCGGAAAATGCGTTTTTCCGCACGCTAGTAGAAAAAATAATATATAATACCAATACAAGAATACGTTTTAAAATATGATTTTTTCTTGTTATTTATACCTTAAAGGCGTTATTAAAATAATTTTAAGGAAACACAATCTCCCATTTTTCTGAGCAAATTACTTTTAATAAAGGACTGAATTAGCGGTTAATCGGTCATTCTTATTATGCAAGTATATACAAAAACAGGTTTTTGGTACATTTATTTTAGTATAAATGTAAAGACGTGACGTTATGATAAATTATTGAATAATTCTTTAAAGCCTTTATTTGAATTTCGTAGTTTACAACGTACAACAATTTTTTGTGCAATAGGGTAAACAACCCCAAATGATTTAATTATTCAATAATACGCACACAAAGCTGCGGGCAAGTTACTTGTATTATGATTTGCAGCCAGAATAACCACGTCCGGGTAATATTTGATCTATTGATTGATTGCCGCTGAGCGATCCAATATCAATACAGTTCTACATAAAAAACACCTAAAAATGTCTTCTCTAATTCCTTAGGGTAACGTAGTAATTCGCAATCGTATCATTGAATGGTATTTGCACATTTTAAATTAAATGAAATTTCTTTAAATCATAGAATTCTGAAGCTATTTTGTGAAATTAGTTGGTAAATTCATTGGATTTTAAAACTCATTTCCGATTTGCAAGTATGCAATTTTTCCTTTAAAATATTCACTTATACTGTAATACAATAACACAATGTAAAAAAGAAGTTTTTGAATTTTGATAAACTTTCTTTTAACTGACTTCGTTAGGAATTTTTTTTTCCATCGGGACGTTTCTTAAGATAAAAAAAAAAACGTCTTCAAAGTATGCCGTTGTCTTAATCACCCATGTCTTAAATTATTACCCTTGAAAGGTAACCTAAGTAAAAGGTAGATGATAATGAAAAATACAACTGCCAGCTTCTGAAATTTTTATTTAAAAAAAAATGTAATCTGATAATTACGGCAGAACAAAAACATTTTACGATCGAAAAACATTAGAAGATCTACGACCTGAAATTACAAATTACATTTCAGAAGATTAACACTTCCATCCGAGTGCCCACCAATGATTTGATTTTATAAAAACAAAAATGTATTTTGAAGTAGAAGGTGCACATTTAGGGTAGAACGAAAAATTATAAATATTTTTTTCTGATTTTATTTACTGTTAAGTACCATTGTCAAAATATGAATTATGTAGTTAAAGGGTACACTGCAAAAACTGGAAGCAAGTCCAGTCTTCAGGTTCCTCAAGGGTTTCAAATATTTTGTTTTAATGCAATTGGTCACATCTGAATTTATTCACTATATTTCTGTGTTGCCTATTTAAATAAAATGTGAGCATAAATACTTTGTGGAACCAAGGAAATATTTGATTCCTAACACAAAAAAAAATGCAAGGATCAAATATAGAATATAATGAATATAGGACATTAGAAACAACGAAATTAGCTTAAGTTCCTGAAAGACTATACAAAGAATAGCAAAAAATCAAAATCAAATTTGGCTAATCGGCCTTTTTTCAAATGCCTTCAATTTTTGCTTCGATTTTATACGGGTTTTGTATAAACCCTTGACGGTTTTGATGGACATAAACTGTAAGGGATGCTTCCGTTACGAGACACACGCAACGTTCGACCGCTTGAGTGTTGCACAGAAAATTTGAAAGGCTGTGAGGTTTAGATCTGGCGTTTTCTTATAAGAAAATTTTTATATTGGTTGTTACTGGAAGTTCAGTGATTTTATCCAAAAAAATCAACTGAAGGTATTGGGAGGCGTGAAAATATAATATGCGAGGCACATTCAGTACACGAACTTCAGTTCGTTTATTGTTCCGAGCCTTCCGAATACATCTAATCCTGAGGTTGCTATATATTGGGTTCTCATCGGTCACCAAGGAAAGCAGTATGTTCTCTGAGTGTGCAGAAAATCTATTGCGCTTGAACTAGATAACTTTTTGAATATATTCTGGAAAGAATCTGCAATAGTCAATGAATTTAAATCGATGTCTGGCCCCCTCAACACATTAAGGTTGCATTTTAATACAGAACCAACACGTAGTATACACTTTCATTATGTAGTTCGTTACGATGTGGAGAGGTTTTGATGGAACTTCCGCGGAGTCGTAGTGTCGCAGGATTCTATGGGCTGTAGTGAGCTATCTTGCATAAAAAATATTTCTCAAATTTTTCTGATCTGTATTGAGATGATACTTAGTGACATCAATTTCGGTTAAATTGCTTCTTGTGGTTTTAAATTCTCTAACAAGAATCATATCGATCACTAAAGCGGACGTCCCAGCTTCTTTTTTAATAAACGGATACAGGCATTCCTGGACCCAGTATTAGCACCAGTGCCATCACAACCAACCGCAATAAGGTCCATTGTACTGAAGTCTCGCTATTCTAAGAAATTTATTATGGACTGCTTGATATGCAATTGTAAAATGATACTACGCACTACAATACTTGGAAGCAGGTTCACTTATAAAAGAAATATGCTATTCTGTTATACGTTTTCTTTGGTATGTATCACCAGTTTTTTTTCAATCAAATTTTGGTCTTTGTACCATCAAAGAACAACCCACTTATTGAGGTATTGAACGTTGCAAATTTGGTTGTGATCCTTACGTGTTAAAATCGTTGCTCCTGATTATCTGGTAGACGTTATAATTACCAGAGTCGGCTTAAGCGGAGGAGACGAGTTCACTCCCAAAATATAAATATTACCTGACTGCCAAAAAGGTGATGGTTGAATTCACTCCCAGACGATTTTATACCGTAATTAGAATAAGTATTTACGATACCTTAAAATCTAAACACTGTTGCCAAGTCATTCTTTTCGCTAAAGTTATTTTATTTCTTAAAATAAAACAGTTGCAAAGTAAAAAAACAAAATTAAAAAAAAATAAAATTTTATTATGTATACAAACTTTATAAAAAAAATCAGAAAATTCCGATTCCGTACAAAAATTCCGAAAAAAAATATGATATAAAGATTTTACTTATACAAATATATACAATTATACAAATAGAAATAGTTGTCAAATTCTACATTTAAAAGAAATATTTTTTAAAAATTGAAAATTGGTAAGGCGGCCGTTCTGTAGTTTCTTTAAATTATTTTCTATAAAGTTTTTTCTTAATACTATTTTCCGATCGTATACTTTCGCGACGGTATTAATACTTTGAAGCTTAATATAAGTATCTAGTTGGAAATCTACAAGAACATTTAAAAATTGATTAAAATTTGGATGTGCATTGTAAAATGATGCATTATAACGAGAATGAAAAGACTCGCATGCATTTGTTGTCCTTTTCAAAGACGACGAGTTTTCAGCCCAAATGTGAGGAGGAAAAGCTGATGTTTCTTCTATATAATTTTCAACCAAATAGTCATTAAATTTGACCAACTGTTCATTTTCTGGTTGAATTGAAACGATATCTAGAGCAAAGCACTCCCCAACGTCTTCTGCTTTTAGAAATGGTAAACCAAATATATAAGTTAGACATTTAGTTACCTCTTTTTCTGCACCGTTTTTTAACTGATACTCTTTGGCAAGACCTAACTGTTGAAGTTGCTTAAGAACGTGATGAGCATATTCTAAAGAAGCGTATAAAACAATGTGACAAAAGGAAAATCATATTTTTCTTGTAGATACTGTCTATTGCAGTATGCACGAAGAAATGTAAAATTTAGAAAATTGGAACGCAATGGTTTTGAAGTGGGTTATCCAGCTGTCGGGGATAGTTATAAGGTACGTCTAAGCGCATTTTGGTATGGGTGGGAACAAAATCAGAAAAAAAAAATATTGTTTCACCCTAGACTGCAGATGTCTCATCTAGTTCATAAAACGTCGTTGGTCATACGAAAAAAAGTCTAGATACCGTTTCTACTAAATGTGGCCTATTATTTTTCTCGTTATAAATATCAAAATACATGTTAGCACGAACGCCACTGGTAGAAGTAGAGCAAATCTTGTTTATCAAAAAAACGTGTCTTATACCTATGTAATACCGACTAAAATTCAAAATAGTATATTCAGGGTGTTTCAGAAGTAGGGTACGTAACTAAAGGGGGTGATTTCTTATAATATTCTAAGAGAAAAAGTTCATACGAACAGGTGTCCGGAGTAAAAAAAATCGTTTTTTTATAATTTTTTCAAATATCCTAGTCCCGATTTTATTGAAATTTGGTGTTGTCATTCATATTGATAAGTGGCTTAATTAGCCCTAACTATATTAAATTTATTAAGCCTAGTGGCATCCCAGGGGGCACCTTAACGAATATTATTGACAAAAAAATGTACCTCACTGACTTTAATGTTTTCTTCGGATTTGCCAACTAATAATACACCTTTTTTGCTCCTTAAATTGTTTACGTATCTTGCTTCGTTTTCAAGAGAAACAATAAAAACCACGTTATTGCATGTACAGGGTCTTCCAACAAGGACTGAACAGGGGCTCATTTTTGAGCTTCCTTGTATTTAAAGAAAAATCCAAAATAGCCAATCGATGTACTTTTTCCTGCAGAATTCAAAAATGAAACCAAAAATTTATTTGAACCAGAAACAAAAGAGTTACGCTATGGATAAGGTGTTTTTTAAATGGAACATAGCTTTTTTTATACGATTTTTGGAACGAGTGATTTTTTTTTTGTCCGTTCTGATTAAAATATTTAATATTGTGATAGCTTTTTTTATTAAATTTTAATGTTTTATCCAGTATAATTTAACTTTAACCTGTTTGAAACATACACTAGGTAATAAAGGTATAATCACCTTTGAATCCTTCAAAGTCGAAAAATTTGACAAATTTACTATAATATTGCCGAAATAAAATATTCATTAGATGAGAGATTGCAGATTGTTATCTTGTTCTACAAATGGCAAGAAAATGCAAGAGAAGCAAGGAGAAGATTTATTGCAAATTTTCACAGAAATATATCCGTCAATACTATTCTAAGGATAATGAACCTATTTGAGGAAAATAAAACATTACATGACAAAAAAGAAATCCAACTCTATACTAATTTGAAAAAAAAAAACATTAATAATTTAATTGTTCAATGTGACCTCCGTTGTTCTCGAAACATGTGCGATAACCTCTTTGTAGCCTTTCCAAACTTGCTGTTATACTGTGATTTTCCTGGTTAAGGCGATTTATTTCATTCACAATTTTCTGCATGATCTCTTCAATATCGTGGTTTCGCTGCTTGTATACCACGTTCTTTAAATGGCCCCAAAGAAATGTGTCTAATATTGACAAATCGGGACTATTGGGTGGCCAAGCATAGGTTCCATTTCTACCAATCCATTCTTCATGGCGTCCGTTTAAATATTGAGTAACCTCACGCACGGCATGCGGAGGGGCCCCATCATGTTGCCAAATTAAATTTTGATATTCTTCCAATGGTAAATCTTCCAAAAAGTTCTCAATTTCGTTTTCTAAGAACTCGTAGTATCTCTGTCCATTTAAAGTCCCGTTAAAAAATATTGGTCCCAAAATTCTATTATTTTTTATGCCACACCAAACATGGATTGAAGTCCTTCCTTGAAATTTAATTGTCTGAAATTTTCTTGGATTTCCAACGGCCCAGTGATGATTATTATGTCTATTGGAAACCCCCGATGTTGTGAATGTGGCTTCGTCAGTCCATAAGATATTTCTGAATAAATTAGGGTCTTCGTTTTCTTTCCGAATCACTATTTGGGAAACAAATTGGAAGCGAAGTTCTTTTTGTGCCGGTGTTAGATGTTGAAGTGGAAGGATATGATAAGACTTAAATTTTTGATTTCTTAAAGTCCTGTTAACAGTTCCTTGGGTAACTCTTCTGCGTCTTACACCGCCGCCGTATTGAACGTCCCGAACTGCGTCCGAAATTGATTTGGTTGGATTCAGTCGAAAATAATTCACAATGGCACGGTCTCGATTTCTATTCCTTTCTGGATTTCTTTTTCTGTCATGTAATGTTTTATTTTCCTCAAATAGGTTCTTTATCCTTAGAATAGTATTGACGGATATATTTCTGTGAAAATTTGCAATACATCTTCTCCTTGCTTCTCTTGCATTTTCTTGGCATTTGTAGAACAAGATAACAATCTGCAATCTCTCATCTAATGAATATTTCATTTCGGCAATATTATAGTAAATTTGTCAAATTTTTTGACTTTGAAGGATTCAAAGGTGATTATACCTTTATTACCTAGTGTATGTTTCAAACAGGTTAAAGTTAAATTATACTGAATAAAACATTAAAATTTAATAAAAATAGCTGCCACAATATTAAATATTTTAATCAGAACGGACAAAAAAAAATCACTCGTTCCAAAAATCGTATAAAAAAAGCTATGTTCCATTTAAAAAACACCTTATCCATAGCGTAACTCTTTTGTTTCTGGTTCAAATAAATTTTTGGTTTCATTTTTGAATTCTGCAGGAAAAAGTACATCGATTGGCTATTTTGGATTTTTCTTTAAATACAAGGAAGCTCAAAAATGAGCCCCTGTTCAGTCCTCGTTGGAAGACCCTGTACAAAAATATGCCTATGTATTTCAAAGTTAATTAAAATATACGGAAATGCTGAAAAAGCTAGGCGAAATTATCAGGACGTTATTCAAAGAGTGTACTGCCATGTGCCAAAACATTTAAACAGCAAGATTGAGTGAGACTGGGAGTTTTAAACGTAGTACGGAACTTCCTGGAAGACCTGCAACAACTATCACGCCTGAGTTAGTAGATACCTATACTTCGAGATAGAGGATGACCCTTCAACTAATGTCAGGAGAGTAGCAGTTCAACTTCAAACAAGGGCGCCAACTGTTTGGAGGGTTTTGCATCTTTATCAACTATACTCATACCATATTCAACGTATGCAAGCTTTGTATCCCCGAGATATTCAGCCAAGGTTTGATTCTAGTCAGTGGTTGCTGCATACGGTAGTACATAAAAACAATCTTTTACCGAACATTCTATTAACTGATAAGGCCTTTTTCAAGAGAAGCCATTATGAATTCTCATAACGAACATTTTTGGGCGCACGGTAATCCTCATAAAATTAGAGAAGGTCGTTCGTTCTCAGCAACAATTTTCGGTGAATGTATCGGCAGGGATCATTGGCGACTATCTTATTGGACTATACTTTTACCACCTCGATTGAATAGAAACTCCTATACGCAGTTTCGATCTGTAGAGCTTGATGTTCTGTTAGAACACGTACAGGGTGTTTCCTCATATTTTGACAGCATCTAGCAACTTTGCTATTCGAGATAGAAAAAAATTTTTCAAACGAAAATTGTAGCGACTCTTCCAAGCCGTCAGAATTTGCTGCCGAAAGAAACAATTAAGCATCGCGGGTGCATATTTTGACTTATTGTAAATTTTTAAATGGAACACCCAATATAATATTTATTTATTTTTATGGAAGTAGTCCATCTCACAGTGGAGTAATATTTTAAGTGAGGAATGAAACACAAAGTCTGCTCCACTAATTTAATAAATAGGTTCAGATTAACATCCCAAACATGTTTCAAAGGCATAAACCTTCATCTTCAGTGGGTAATTATTAAGATGTTGTTATTTATGAAGAGACCAATGACATTGTTGCGTTTTTTTATAAACTAATGTTGCAGAAAAATTTTTATGAAACCATATGTAACTTTAATTCGGTAAAAATATATATCTTAAATTAAAGTAAACTTAAATGAATAAACATAATTTAAATGAATTTAGTTTTATTTTAATTTTAAACTTGTTGAAAAACCCAAATTTTACTGGGAGATTGTAATGGGGTACGACCATCATGGTGGAGTCGTACCAATTTGGTACCATTTTGGTACGACTCCACCATGATGGTCGTACCCCATTACAATCTCCCAGTAAAATTTGGGTTTTTCAACAAGTTTAAAATTAAAATAAAACTAAATTCATTTAAATTATGTTTATTCATTTAAGTTTACTTTAATTTAAGATATATATTTTTACCGAATTAAAGTTACATATGGTTTCATAAAAATTTTTCTGCAACATTAGTTTATAAAAAAACGCAACAATGTCATTGGTCTCTTCATAAATAACAACATCTTAATAATTACCCACTGAAGATGAAGGTTTATGCCTTTGAAACATGTTTGGGATGTTAATCTGAACCTATTTATTAAATTAGTGGAGCAGACTTTGTGTTTCATTCCTCACTTAATATTTATTTATTTAAAAGGTAGTTATGGCGGTATTGTATGGCCACCGAATAGCCCTGATTTGTCAGTTTTTTTTTTTGGAATGCCTACTTGCAAAACGAAGTATATAAAGAACGAGGTGCATTGTTAGAAAAGTTTTCAGATTTTTCTTTTGGATTTAAAATTATAAATTGCGTAAATTATTCGGTTGAGAAAGTCTCCATTTTATTATAAATGCTATCGATGAAATAGAAGATGATTACACAGAGTGTCCAAGTAATAATGGTGAGCATATAGAACATTTGAAAGTGATGATAGTGATTTATTTCATAATAATATAATAAATTCATGGGCAATTTATATATTTTTTAAAAGGCAATTTTTAGCTCCATTCAATAAATAAATAATATACATGATGTTTTATTAAAAAAAAAAATTTACAATAAGTCAAAATACCTAAACAAAAAACCACATATTAGTTCTTATTTCTAGAGATACCTCTTCTAACAGAACGTCAAGTTCTTCAGATCGAGACTGCGTATAGGAATTTCCATTCAATCAAGGTGGTAAAAAGTATGGTCCAATAAGATAATCGCCAATGATTTCTGCCCATACATTCACCGAAAGTTGTTGCTGAAAACGACCTTCTCTAATTTTATGAGGATTACCGTCCACCCAAAAATGTTCGTTATGAAAATTAATAATAGCTGCTCTTGAAAAAAAAAGCCTCATCAGTGAATGTTTGGTAAAAAATTCCTTTTATGTACTACTGTATATAGCAACCACCTACTAAAATCAAACCTTGGCTTTTATATACAAGACGCCTTGTTGACATAACAAAACATTATTCCATCAACAATTACGATTTTATAATTTGGCGTTCAGTAATTTGTTGTTTTTTAAACGTGAAAAGTATTGCAACAAACATATTTTATTGCATTTGTGTAGTGGTTTTGGGAGTAAATCCTAGCTTGCAACTTAAAATTTGTTAACGCCAGTTCAAAGAAGTATTTTTGGAAATGGGAAAAGGAATTGCTGTGTCCAAAGATTTAAGATCACGAATTCTAAGAGCTTTTTAAGATGGAGAAAAACAAGCTGCTATTGCTGGAAGGTTTTTGTTAATTCCCAGTACAGTTTTACGGATAATCTCATATCTTAATGAAATACATAATTTAGATACTATTGCCAAGTCAGGTAGGCCAAGAAAAACACATGTGCGTACAGATAGGTTAATAAAACGCATTTCTAAAAACGATCCGTGGAAGTCTAGTCCTCAAATCAAAGCCGAAGTACCTGATATAAACATTTTCTGCAGAACGATTCAAAGAAGGTTAGTGCAGGCAAAGTTATATAGTAGGAGACCAGCAAAAAAAAATTAATTTTTGCCAGAAATAAAGCTGCTAGGCTTGCATTCGCACGAAGGCATATCGACTGGACTGCCGCTGACTGGAAAAAGGTTATTTTTAGTGATGAAACACGTTATAGTATTTTTAATTCTGATGGCATGAGACGAGTTAGAAGACCTGTAATCCAGCGTTTCAATCACAAGTATGTAACGCCTACAATAAAACATGGCAAAGGTAGTGTTGTTTTGTGGGCTTGCTTTTCGTC
Source organism: Polydrusus tereticollis (assembly GCA_963920685.1). NCBI lineage: Eukaryota > Metazoa > Arthropoda > Insecta > Coleoptera > Curculionidae > Polydrusus > Polydrusus tereticollis. Next base: position 94,550,553 of record OY987329.1, read on the forward strand.
TGGGGGATTGGTCCTCTACACTTTATCGATGGGATAATGGACAGGTGCATGTACAGAAACATTATGGAAAACGTTATGCTTCCTTTCGCAGAATGAGAAATGCCCTTACGGTTCATTTTTCAGCATGATAATGATCCGAAACACACGTCAAATCATGTGCAAGAGTGGTTCAGACAGAACAATATTAGAGTTTTAGACTGGCCTGCGCAATCTCCCGACTTGAACCCGATAGAAAACCTATGGGAAGAAGTAGAACGACGAAGACAAACCGAATTATTTCCCAATAAACAAGCACTGATGAATAAAATTTCAGAGGTTTGGAGAAACTTGCCACTTTCTGTCTTAGAAAATTTAATCAACTCCATGCCGAGAAGATGTGCCAGGGTTATAGCTAACAATGGATATGCTATTGGTTATTAAACTTGTGAATATTTTTAAATGTTATTCTTGTTATCTTAGCGTGTTTAAATTGTTCGTTCTTTGTTTATTTAATCAGTTAACCTTAATAATAAAAAATATTGCAATACTTTTGTCGCCACTATTTCTTAATAAATTAATCTGAGAATTATTTACTGCATATTATGTGGTTTTAAATCCTACTTCAAAGAAGTTTTTGTTTTATTATCACAGTCTCAACTATTAAGAAAACGACACTAAAGGTTAAAGAAATATAAAAATTTTTTATTAATTACAATTTAAATTTGTTTTCAATTTGTTGCAATACTTATGTCCGATAGTGTACATTTTTTTGTCAATCATATTTATTAAGGTGCTCCCCGGGACTGGACTTAATAAATTTAATATAGTTAGGGTTAACTAAGTCACTTATTATTATAAATAACCGTACCAAATTTCAATAAAATCGGGAAAAGGATATAATATAAAGAAATTAGAAAGAAAAACGGTTTTTTAAAGAAAAGTTTAATACCCAGTATATTAAAGTTCATATGTACTTTTTCTGTTAGATTATCATAAGGAATCACCTCCTTAAGTTACGTACCGTACTTCTACAACACCCTGTATAGCGGTATAGACAGACATTATAAAATTTAAAACCATTTTCCAGACCATAAACGCATTTGATTGAAGATGTTTTGTGTAAATATTCCTTTTGGTAATCGAATCCATTGTTAACGACGAATTGTGTTTGTTAAATTTTCCACAAACATATTATTCAAATACACAATATTATCTTCTTGTATTCACCATATAATTTCTGGGAAAATAATTGTGTTCTGAAATGTATCTCCTAGCCTTGAGAGAAGTTTTAAATAGGAAGCCAGCGGAACTTTAAAGTAGACTGCCAAAGTCTTTTAATAAAATCCAGTGTAAGTAATTTCTTTATGAATTCTTTATTTTGCAGATAGATTTTTCTAGCAATGCTATTCAAAAATTATATTGTATAATTATTAGAAAAATTGGACGACGCTGAATAAACGGTGTCAAATTTAAGCACCACCCAACTAGCAAAGTAGAACTTTAATAGTAGCAAATTATTTTTTAATTATCGAACAGCGTTGCCTTAAGAATAATTTTATTTTGTAGCCTATATGATAATTATGCTTGTTAAGAAAAATACTAAATAATCAAATTGTTTTATAACGGATCTTACAACTTTTACTATAGAATAAATGATTCTTGTTTGTTTAACAATTTTATAAAAGGGAAAGGGGAAAAAAAGGCAAAAAGTCTTTCTCCACTAATTTAATAGTGAGCTATTAAAGGCTCAATTTTAAAATTAAATTGTCTCTACATGTTTCAAAGGTAGTAACTTTCATCTTCAGGAGACCAAAGTAGTGCTGCAGTTATTATTAGCAGTAGAGAGAAAACTGTTGGTGGAAAATGACGTTGATGGAGCTTTTTTTATTTAAAAATATTTTGACAAGATATTAATAATTGAATGTAATCAGCATGCTAAAATTGGAATTGAAAGTGGAATGTTATATTTAAATCAAAGTTTATGAAAAGACACTGTCAATCTGTGGTCGAATTTAAAAAGGGAAGATATTCATTATTTGAAAATCATACGTCAGGATGTATAAAAATTATCTTTTGGACATTCTAGATCTTGTTGGAGAAAGATTTTTGTTTGTGATTTGTTTTATGAGATATTCTGTAATAAGAAAGAAATTTGTAATTAGTAATGAAATAAAATTATTAATAATGTCTGTACTTACATAATGTTGAAATTTCATTTGTAAAATTAGTTATTGGAGACCTAAGGTCCCGTCACCTTGCGTTATGTTCGTCCCATTATGTAGGGAAAACAATAGAGTTTTATTTAAAATAAAATTATTAAAAAAATTAAAAAACAAAAAAACAGATCTTATATTTTATATACCCTTAAAGATTAAAATAGGGAGACGAACACAGTTAAAATGAAAACGTGACAACGTGTTCAGTCATTTTATAGTCGACCGTTGACAGCTTGAGAACAAAATGGTTGACAATGTTAGTATAATTGCATTAATGACCAAGGTATGAAAAGCTCAATCATCGTTCTTATAGTTACTAGTTAGTTAAATAAACATACATAAAACTTGAATATAACATAAAATATAAATAAAAGATATTATAATAAAAAATTTTTTTCACAAGGTTGGGGGAATGGTCTTAAAAGACTTCCCTTTTATATTCTTTGGCGGTCTCCAGTGATCGTTAAAAGAAATATCGACATTTAAGTTGGGAGAAAAACAATCATTGTCAAGATACAGAATCCAGAAGTACGACTAATCATGTAGAAATTTAAAGTTTTAAAGGTTTAGTACAGAAAATAAATGTCAACCAAGCAACCCAAAAATCAAAATCAGTCGTCTCAAACTTCCTTTCCTCGGGAATAGGTGCTTTAAAGATCAGTGTTGTCATCTATGGGACCATCATCGAGGTGTAAGAATAAAGTGTGGAAATAATTTGATTTAAAATACTAAAAGTAAAAGAATTTTTTTGTCGAAAATAATTTATGTTGTTAAACGATTGATGACTTGGTTGGATGCCGAAAGGCAAGAGGTCATCGAAAATTTCGAACAGAACAGAACAGAATGATGGTTGACCAGAGAAGGCTGTCACAGGTGGTTGTACATAACCTCTCAATTATATTTTTTAGAGATTTCAGACTATTAAAGATTTACTGATAATATCAAAATAATTGAAATTAGAACATAGAAATAGAGAAAAAGAGGTAAAATTGTTTGTTTAATTTTTAAAATTAAGAGCATTAAAAAAATGGGTAGAAGTATGCTGAACTTGATCATTAAGACAAACTAAATTTTTGTTATGTAACGCTTTGTTAATTTCAAGAATCTCGAGCAGGCCAAGCCTGTTCCCCTTATCACAGATGTGTAGATATTCTACATTAGAATCAGGATTAAAATGGTGTTTGTTAATATGAACGTGTCTAGAAAAACTAGACTTGATTCTTGAGGGGGAAAGATTTTGATTTGTAGCTTTCTCTATTTCTTTACAGTGTTCCTTTATTCTAACTGAAATTTTACGCCCTGTTTGACCTATGTAACAAGCACTGCAACCCTCTGTTGAACAAGTGATGCTGTAGACACCAGATTTGTTGGAGATTGGGATTGTGTCTTTGGAATTGGTTAGAAACTTTTTTAACGTATGCTGAGTTTTAAAGACTATTTCAATATTAAAAGATTTAAAAATGTTTTTGAGTTTATAGGAAATTGGGCCCCAGTATGGTAAGGAGTAAAATTTGTTTGTAACTTTATCAGTAGATAATATAGTATATTTTGTTTATGATATTAAGAGGAAAACCGTTGTTAGTAGCTATTTGTCTGATCAAGCTCAATTCAGACTTGAACTCGTTACTTTCAAGGGGGATTTTAAAAAGTCTAGTAAAATAGGAATGAAAAGAGGAGAATTTCTGGCTATAGGGGTGGTTAGATTGATATGAAATAGTGCAATCAGTACTAGTTGGTTTATGATAAATAGCAAATTTGAGTCTATTATTTGACTTGGTTATTTTTAGGTCCAAGAAGGGGATGGAACCATCGATTTCTATTTCAGAAGTGAATTTAATTGAGGGGTGTAACGAATTTAGGAATTGTGTAAAGAGAAGAAGGTCTGTATGGTTTCCAGTAAATATTGCAAAAATATCATCTACATAACGTCTTATGAAAAGTATATTTGTGAAAAGAGGGTGTGATTTGATTCTGGATTCAATATCCGACATGAAAATTTCTGCTAAAAGAGGAGACAACGCTGAGCCCATGGCTAGTCCTGAATTTTGTTTGTAAAACTTATTGTCAAATTGAAAAAAATTTTGAGAAAGGACCAAGTTCACCAAGGAGCAAAGGTTCTCAATATGTTCTTGTTCTAGAGTAGTTTTATCATTTAGAAGGGTTCTAACTAAATTGATACATTCGTTGGAAGGGATACTAGGAAATAGGTTTACTATATCAAAAGAGACCAAAAGAGAAGAATCAGGGATATGTATTTTAGAAAGATCGTCAGCCAAATTGGCTGAATTTTTAACTGAAAACGAACTTTGAAAATTAGTTAGATCAAGTAATATGCTGTTTAGCCAAGTGCTCAGTTTATGACAAGGGGAACCACAGTATGAGACTACAGGGCGTATAGGTATATTTTGTTTGTGGATATAATTTTATAAAAGTATTATAATACGAGATACAAATTTTAAAGATATATATTTATAAGTGTTGCAACCATATTGTGAAAGAGTCGTATAATTGAACAAATAGCTTTTAATTAGCGCCTTATACAATACTTATATACCGGGCGAGTCAACGATTGCGCGGAGTAATTTTATGCCTTGAAGATAAGATTTGTTGATAATAAGCTTTCGATTTAAGGTATGGTTATATATCTGCCACATTTTAAAAATATATTGCACTATACAGGGTGCGCCCAAAAAGTAGAGTGTTATAAAATTACATTTTTTTAAATAGAACACATTATATCAGAATATTTTTGTATTTTACATAAAATTACAATTATTTTTTATCAAGTGCATTATAGGTCTACATCTAATAGCTGTCGAGATATTGACTCTTAAAAAATAACATTTTTGAACTTTGACAGCGTCTAGCTGTGTAACGATACGCCATGGAGCAAAACAGCTTACATGTCCCTATCTTAGTTTTCAACTATCTTTCTAAAATTGTCTACTTCCGGTTATACCGGATGTAGTTCAAAATCCGGAAATATAGTACTTCCGGTTTAACCGAAAATTGGTATTTTTGGGAAGCTAATAAAAAAGTAAGATAGGGACATGTAAGCCGTTTTGCTCTATGGCGTATCGTTAAAAAGCTAGACGCTGTCAAAGTTCAAAAATGTCATTTTCAAGAGTCGATATCTCGAAAGCAATTAGGTTTGCACCCATAATGCACTTAATGAAAAATAATTGTAATTTTATGTAAAATCCAAAAAAAAATATAGATATAGGGTGTTCTTCAAAAAAATGTAACTTTATGCCACCCTACTTTTTGGGCGCACCCTGTATAATTCAAAATATTTTTAAAATGTGGCAGATACCCAACCATACCTTAATACGAAAGCTTATTATCGACAAATCTTATCTTCGAGGCATAAAATTACTTCGCGCAATCGTTGACTCACCCGGTACATGTTTTAGTAAGGTTATTTAAGGGAAATGATAAAATTATTGTTTAACGTTGATACGCGCCTATTTATAAAATTGTTTTATATAAATGCTTAATCTAGAAAAATGCTTAATATTCTATAAATATGTTTTTTTTTTTTTTAATTTATCCTATTATGAAGTTTATTGAAACGTTATTGAACAGATAAATTGGATAGTGCGAATATCCATGCATTAGGTATAGGACAACCATTTTTTGTAACGAAGTTTAATTATACGCTCGATTATACGTTATATAGTTTTATCTAATTTTTAAAAACAGTGTTGCCAGGTTTATTTAAAAATACAACGGTACAAGTGAATTTTATAAAAAATATTACTTCAAAATCCTAAGATTTATACAAAAACAACTAATTAATCTTTGAACTAAATTCAATCCAAACTTTTAAAAACATAAAATGTACATTGTATGAAATTAAATTTTAGGTAGGTGCCAAAGAAATTTTTTACTTCATCTTAAGGTCTGATGTAGTAATGTAATATCTATTAGAGTCGAATTTTGTAGGTGTAATCTTACCACAATAAAAAAATAAATGAAATAACCCTCCCAAAATGGACGAAACTGGTTTAGCTCCCTCTGTCATGGACAGGCTTACAAACTACATAGTTAATAATTACAATGTTATAATACCCGAAATATTGTGAGTGCCTGGAGCTGATTTTGTTTGCCACTGACATGTTTGGTCACTTAGGGCTCCGTTGTATATAGGGAAAAAATTAGAGCGCCGTAATATGCAACACTATAAAACCATTTTATCGTATACAGTTCTAATTTACACTAGAATATTATTAAACATATACACAGTTTGTCAATAAATTTTCCGGCGCAATGAACTTAGTTTCAGCTGATCAATTGTTAAATAAGTAGGCACATATTTATAATCGCCGTTTTTTATTGCCCCTTTTCAAATAATTCAGTCCTAAACTTCTGCACTAAAAAATGAAATATCTCTTAAAGTTGCTATATTATCAGATATATGAATAACTTTTAAAGTGTCGACAAAATATTGTTGAATAAATATCACCAAATACACACTACAAAACAATTTTATAGTTGTTGTAATAAATTGCTTTACAAGTGTAGTACACAACTTCTATAGAACTCTTATAGTATCAAAATGTTTTATAAAAGCTGACCAATTTTGATCCTATAAATATAATATAAGGGTATTTAACCATGTTATAGAAATTTTAACCTTCTATAAAATTCATTGTATAGCAGTTTATACTACCTTTATAAAATTTATTTTGCTAGTTGGGTAGTGCCCATAAATATACTTTTTTCTCTAATGAGACAGAGATATATTATATAATATGCTTTCGGTCTGCAAATAAATTATATTCTTACACGCAGCATTTCACACTTTCACAGCAATTGTTTACTAGCAGTAGGGCTGTACAGTATATTACAATGGTATTTCCGGGAGAGATGACCGACCGGACGAGATGACTCGGCCCAAGAATAACCACTTGACGTCTCAACATTTGGCATTTAGTACTGCTCGCCACACGGGTAAAACTAATATGGAGAACCCCACAACAAAATTAGTCGTCATGACTAGTTCACCGACTTACCACCAGAGCGTTCCTACTCTCGGTACTGCCCTTTAATCGTTTGCGACACATCAAACTGCATATTAATCTGTAGACTACCCCTCTCTCATATTATTGATGCAAAGAAGACAGAGTTATTGTTAACTAGGCCAACAGACTGAAGCATTTATTTATCGTTGAAGAAATAATCTATGCTTTCAGTGGAATCAAAGTAATGTAAATAAAACAATGCAGTATTCCTCCACAATTTCATAATTGTAAAAACAAAATAAATAGTTCTCTACATGTTTCGAACGCTTAAGTGTTCATCTTCAGAAGATAGTAACATCGAGTTGAGTGAAACTGTTATTGTAAGTTGTCTTAAATTAATGAGTACAACTTATTAGGATGATGAGTGTAAAATTGAAGACTTAGTGTACTTACTAGTCATATTAACATATCAATTGTATTACGATTCAAATATAAGTGAAGTTATACTTATAAATGTGATATTTTAATTAATAAAGAAACATTATGGATGAAAAATAATAAATTGAGTTATAAATTATTGGAGAACAAAAGGTTTTTTTATTTATAAAGGTTTTTTAAACTTTATATTTGATTTGATTTCATTTGATTGGTTATAAAAAAATTAATATAACCTGTGCTAACCACAACCGTGTTAACACAGTTGACAACCAAATGGTAACAAAACGTCATATCCTTAAACTACAAAAAACAGGTTTTGCACCTAGCCGACATTGTGTTAGATAAATGGCTTTTATATTAGCTCAAAAGTTAGACATCACAAATGCATTAATATGGATAAACGATTAGCTGGTTTTGATTGGTTAGAGAGGTTTTTCAGAAGAAATCCCGATCTGAGTTTTAGAAAGCCGGAAGGTGTTTCTCTGGCAAGAAGTCAATGTATGAATGAACAGGCAAGAAGTTCAAAATTATTTCCAGCTTCTCGAAAAAAATATTTTGGAAAATAATATGAAGGAAAAACAAAACCGCATCTTTACCATGGATAAAACGGGGCTTCAATTAAACAACAAACCTACGGTTGTTACAGCGAAAGATGGGTCTAAGAATGAAGCGGCTGTTACTTCTTCTGAAAAAGGCGAAACTATTAAGGTCATTTGCTGTTGTAATGCTGAAGGAAATTTTCTGCCACTGTGTTGTGTTTTTAAAAAAACCTGGATTCCAAGTGTATGTGAATGTTACATCTGCCTATGTTAATACCAATATCTTCATTGACTGGTTAAAAATTCACTTCGGTATCCGAAAACCACCTGGTAAGGTCCTTCTTATTCTGAATGGCCATTTTAGTTATTACAATTCAGCTCCTATGCTGGAATATGCGGAGGAAAATGAAATAATAATATTTTTTTTAACGAGTCATTCGACTCAATTTCTTTAGCCCCTTGATGGATCATTTTTTTAAATCCCTGACATCGAATTCCAGTAAGTATTGCAATTAATTTGTCAGAATAAATCCAACAAGGAACATTACTAGGCTAGCATTTGGGAAACTACTAAACTAGATCTAAGCATTTTTTCAATCCGACAATTATTTTAGATTATGCATATCTTAAACGTACATTACACACGGAGACAGATCTAATAAATCCTCCTCAAACTACTATTGTGGACAACAATTATCCGGTACAAATAGAGGTCGAATACCTTTCACAAATAACCTCGCAAACCACCGTCATATAAAAACCAAGAACTCCTTCCATAATGTTGCCTACATCTGGAACAAGAGTGGTGAACAAACAAAAAAGAAAACCAGCCAACAAAGAAGAAAGTAAACAAAAGAACTTTATTATTCTTCCCTTGAAGATTTTAGCGATAACCTGGAAGATTTAGATCACACATAATGCGCGGGTTTTGGAGGAAACTGTCAAGTCACTTTAAAGAAAGAAAACTGGATCAAATGTGTACATTGTTCCTCCTGGTTTCGCGAGCATTGCTAAAAATATGTTAATTTGTGCAACAACTTTGGTAAGGTTCTGACCAAAAAACGTTAAAATTGATGTAAGTCATCTAACCTGACTATTAAAGTCATATCACCTGGATACCTCGGGTGAGATGACATTTCCACCATTTTGCTTTTTTTCCTAATACTTGTTTTGAAGTATTTTTTAGAAGTTTGTTTGCTATGATTCGTGTTAGTTAAATACGGGCTTTTCAGAATCCATTTTTATTTTTATTTTTTACGAGTTAAGGTGTTTGTTATTTTAAATTATAAAAAGGCAGGCCATCTCTGCATCATTGAAATGAAGCTAATGATAGGTACACTTAAAGGGTTAACACGCATTTGATTTACCTTCTCCCGTGTCTTATTCGTTATAAGCTTTTTAATGCCTTTTGTGAGTCATACCATGACTCAAACAAATTTTAATCAGCAAGCCTTATATTCAGTTAAAAACGAAGTAATTCCTAAAAAATGTCCAGCAAATTTGACCACAGTATATTGTAAAATCCCCAACAACCATTAGTTCTTGATATGGTGACAGTTTGTATTGATCTAGTAGTTGATTTAACTCACTTATCTGCATTAGTAAATTAAATTTCTGGATAATGTTAGCTTTGGTTGCATCCTGACTAAATATTGATAAGACTTTGTATTTACTGGTTTGAAAATTTTCGTAATTACTGTCGTTTGGGGTAGTAAGGCAATATTTATTTGTAAACTGGTGTTAATATCTCATCTCAAGTGATGTGAAGAGTTACTCATATACATTCACCTTTTGTGTTTTGTCATTGGAGTAAATAATAAAAGGAAAAAAAGTTTTAAGGACTGATGGGAATGGGAATTTGGAAAATAACATTATTTGAGATAGATAAGTACTTAAATATCTTTTCCCACTACTAATTCGAGAAATCGCCGTTATTACTACACTTCTCTAATAAGAAGTAAAAATGCTCTGCCCAGGAAGGTAACAGTAATAAAAGTCATCTAGATAAATTATTATGAAAAGTTTTCTGTGAAGTGAAGTTAAGTTATACACACGATTTAAGTATCCTAACTCACCGTTTCTTTAACAGGCTTTGAGCCTTGACTTACCATTTTAAATGCAGAAATTTCGCAAAATAATATCAAATTTTTGATAAATTAGGAATTTTCATCATAAATTGAAAGAGATTTCAAAAAGAAAGTGATATATTCATAAATGTTAACGCGCACAAACTTTCTTTAAGCTGACATTTAAAATCGCATTAGGCATATATCGCTAATATAAACGACTAAATTAATTTACTATGTAACATTTTACGGTTAGTAGTACACAAAATCCATATTTACCTCCGTTAACATAAAAAAATATATATGTCATGGAACAGTTGTCACGTCTTTGACAATTTTTTTAAATGATATGCCTAATTTTTTATCAGGTTTTCAAATTCTACGAAAAATTCTAAATATTTTTTATGTAGGACTTGCTATCTTGATTTTCAGCTTTTCCAAGATATTGACATTTATTTTTTTTTATTAAAGGTAATACTTTTAGTACATATTGTATTTTATATTAGAACATGGTTAATAAATCAGGTATCGTACTGTCATCAACTGTCCTTAATTATGTCAATACTGACTTTGACTTAAGTAATTTGTCAATTACCTAATAATGTTAACAGAAAAGCAGCGCATCGAAATTTTATTTATGTTGGGGTGTGGGGACAAAATAAGAAGTCAAGCTAAGGTTTGTACTTTGTTTAACGGAAAGTATCCAGAAAACCAAATTGCTCAGTCGACTGTAAGTAGGGTATTCCATAAATTTGAGGAGCATGATACAGTTAGCGATTTACTTCTAACCGAGGCTAAAAAAATCGATTTAGTGTTATCGCTTACTGAAAACCCCCACTCTTCAGTTGTTACTTTGGCGTTAGATAATGAAGCAACTTGTAGTACAGTACATCGATTTTTTAAGAGCGAAAAATTACATCCTTATAAACCTCTTCTTGTACTATAGGAACTACTAGAAGATAGACGGCTTGAATTTTGCGAAGAAATTATGATAAGGATTGATACTTATAATGCCTTTTCAAGTAATATTTTATTTTCTGATGAAGCTACATTTTGCCTGAACGGGCAAGTTAATAGACTAAATTATCGATTCTGGTCTCATGATAATCCGCGATGGTTACTTGAGACGCACACTCAATATGCTGGTAAGGTTAATGTCGGGGCAGGCATAATAAATAATAGAATTTTGGACCTTATTTTTTTTAAGAGAACCGTACCGCTGAACGTTATTTGGATTTTTTAACATTTGATTTAGTTCCGGCATTAGCAGTTCTTTTTCCTAACCAGATGGATCCAGATATTCCAAATGAGATGGTATGGTTCCCCTCCACACTTTGGCGTGGAGGTTCGATGGTACCTAGATGAAACCTTTACAAACCGTTGGATTGGTCGTAGGGAGTGAGCCACCTAGGCCACCTAGGTCGCCGGATTTAACACCGCTGGACTATTTTCTTTGGGGTTATTTAAAGGAAAGAGTGTACCGAAACAGACCTAACAACATTGAAGATCTCAAAGAAAGAATAAGGACAGAAACAAATAGAATACCTCCTGATTTTATAAGGAATGCAGTAAACGGATTTTACCATTGCCTAGGGGCGTGTTAGGTAGAAGGCAGTGGACATTTCCAGCATTTGTTGCGCTCTTAGAATTTTTATTTTAGTAATACATAACAAATTTTTATGGATAACCTTTTTGTTCCAATTTTCAAATTAAATGTCAATATCTTGGAAACAGCTGAAAATCGGGATAGCAAGTCCTACATAAAAAATATTTAGAATTTTTCGTAAAATTTGAAAACCTAATAAAAAATTAGACATTTTATTTAAAAAAATTGTCAAAGACGTGACAACTGTTCTATGAGACACCCTGTATAATATTTTTATGTCAAAAAATGCACAATTAAAAACAATAATTTACGGGTCCGAGCATTTTCCTAGATCGTTTTCCTTTAATTCATATTAATTTTATGCGGGACTTTTGGGAGACCCAGTATACCTCGCACATTATAATAAAGGCGCCCGCTATAATATTCTATTAGCTCATTTCTTAACCTAGGTATATAATGTACTATTATTCTATGATATAGCACGTTTAAAAATAATATATTACCAACGGAAAGGATAAAAATAACAAAATATGAGCACACAAAAGTTTAAGGCATAATAATGTATAAAGGGTGATTCAGAAGGAAATGTCAATATTTTAGATACGTATTCGGGGACCCAAAATAAACATAAAAGTTCCTATAAACATGGGTCCTATTCCCGGCCAGTACCGAAATATAGAGGGTAAACAATATTCAAATGAAAATTTGCATCAATTTATTTATAACAAGTAGGCTAGGTTTTATAGTATTTAAAAATACCACCATTTACTTCTAAACCCTCAGCTCTCTGATAAATAGCTCTGGTCGCTCTAATAATGGATGCGGGTATATTTCTTATAGTTGCTGCTGTATTTACTATTCGATCGAGTAATGCATCTCTAGTGAATACTTTACTTGAATATACCAAAGACTATAATCCAGAGGATTAAGGTCCAGTGATCTAGCTGGCCAATTATGCGGACCAGTTTGACCAATTCACCGGTTCGGAAAGTTAAGGTTTAGAAAATATTGTACTCTAGAGTGCAGGGTCTCCATCATGTTGTAAATACATGTTCTGTGGTACAATAAGTGGAACATCTTCTAATAGGGTTTGCAACTGATTCTGTAGAAAATTTAAGTGTACTTGTCCTGTGAGATTACCGTCGATTATTAATGGCCCGATTAATTGACTATTTAACATACCACACCACACATTAATGCTGAATTTATGTTGAAAATTATGTTCTACAGTAGCGTAAGGATTTTCATAGGACCATCGTTGCTCATTGTGAAAATTATTAACACCATGGCGAGTGAACTGTGCTTCATCAGTGAACAGAGTATACCTATACAGTCTTCGATTTGCATTAATCCAATTACAGAATTGCATCCTTAACGCAAAGTCACCATCTTGCAAATGTTGAATTCGTTGTAAGTGATATGGGTATAAACAATTAAAGTGAAGATCCCGCCAAGCAAACGATTATGTGATTTGATAAGTATCGGCAATTCTCCTTGTAGTTAAGCTTGGATCATGTTCAACGGCGTTAAGGATAGCCTCTTGAAGTTGAACGTCAAGTCCCGATTCCCGTTCAAATACAATTCTCGCACTTGGAAATATACCACATTCTCCAACAGTACTAGAAACTTGTTGAAAAACCCTGGTTCTCTCCGATTCGGAAATCGACGCTGGTACTCGGTGACTGCAAGATTTGAGCTCCCATTGCACAAGGCATAAACGAATATCATAACAGCATATTTACGATAAGAGAATGTCGCAGGTATAATGAAATAAATCTAATGTTTAAATTGTCAGAAAATACAAATGCTGAACATGATTTGACAGTCACAAATCTTATTCTGAGTAATACCTAATAGGGTAACTATTGCTAAGCAACAGTGCAATGTCAACAAAACATACTTTCTGAAAACTACCTAGCCCTATATTTCGGTAACGGCTGGGAAAAGGACCCATGTTTGTAGGAATATTTATGTTTATTTTGGGTCCCCGAATACGTACCTAGAATATTGACATTTCCTCCTGAATCACCCTGTATAAACGGTAGAGGTTACAAGGTCAATATTCTAAAAATCTAAGTGTCAATAATGTAACAAAGTACATCAGATTTCAGATCACGTTTAGCTCGGATGGGTTTGTATTAAATTCTACTAACGACAAACGAGTTATAAATCATTGAAAATCGGTCCAGTTTTGCATAAACCTGATTTAATATGGCATTGCGTACAAATAAGTTTACTATAGTATTGTTTAGAAGAACTAGCTAAACAATATTAATATGTTAGTACAAAAACTTGCATGTAAAATTGAGAGAATATTGACAAAAATATTAAATTGGCTAGGTACAAAACCAATCGGAAGAAAAACACAACAGGCCAACCAAAATATTTATTTCTCGGAGTAATAATAAAAAGGAATAAGTCCTTAAAAATTTTAGAAAGCCTCATAGTCATTTTACATACAGGTTACTTTGTAATTGATTACTAACAATGAAGGATTGATACTAAACGAACTAAAATAAATAGAGTAATTTCTAGTCCCTACAATTTAAGATTTTTCAAACTTTTGTATAGGGACAATTTTTTAAGTGTCGACGTTAGCGATTTTCCTGCTGACTATAATAAAAAACAAATCACATATTTAATAATAATAATAATAATAAATGATTTTTATTTTCCTACTCATAATTTTGTTACATATTTTAACATTTAATTACACTTAAATCTAAAAAAGTAAGAAAATAAAGGCCAACATTTTCAGACTTCTGCACCGAAATGCAGATTCTGTTCATTATAATGTGGCCTTGTGTTTTGAAAAGCAAAGTTATTTTATCCTTAAACTACCTATACTAAAAATAATAAGTTGAAAATAAAAATGTAGATAAGAAGCACCAAATCGACAGAGAGAGAGAGGGGGAGAGAGAGAGATGGAAAGAGAAAGAGACAGATAGAGAAAGAGGGAGAAGAGATGAAAATTTGTAAGGACTGCTTACTAATAAATAAATAAATGTATAGGGCACGTTCGTTGTTACGTTAATAACTTTTTTATATATTTCTTTTTAAAGGTTTGGCAAGATAGGGTAAGTTGTGCTAAGTTTAAGTCGAGGGAATTTATGAGTACAGAAATATTATAAGAAAACGATCGTTTAAAAAATTCATTTTTATGCTTTGGAATTGTTAAATTTTGCCTACGCAAATTTAAGTGATGAACATCAGTCCTAAACGTTATTTTATTGTATAAATAATTAGGGGAACGAAATTTTAAAATTTTATAATAAAAGCATGCAGCATGAAGTTTACGTCGATTGTACATATTAAGCCAAGACATCTCCTTAAGTTTGTGGGAGACCCCATGCCGTCTTCTGATACCAAAAATGAACCGAATGCAACAATTTTGAACCTTTTGCACCCTGCGCATGTCTAAACCATCCAGACATGGACCGTAGACACTGTCGCAGTGATTGAAATGAGAGAGTATTAATGATTCACACAATATTTTTCTTGTATCTTGTTGAAGGTAATGTCTGTACGCGTAAATCGATTTTAAGGTAAAATATGTTTTTTTTAGAATATAAGTAATATGATCTTTAAATCTTAATTGAGAGTCAATTATTAAAGCCAAGCTCTTACCCTTATCAACAAAGTCATTTTCTCAATGATTTTTGACATGAAGCCAAATTTAAGGTCAAAAAATATGCAGGTTCACAAATTTGACAGATACGACCCCATTTTGAATTCTTTTAATAGCAACCCTCATAAATAAACCCACAAGTGAATTGCAATTGGCGATCCGATTTCAATAACCTATAGTCGTTAATATTTATTTTTAGCCGTTTCGGAAATACGGGGGTTCCTAATTTGCCTTTATCGATTTTGTCTTTTAAGTGTCTCACTTCTTTAATAAATAGACCTTCGAAGTCGAGCACCCCATTTCTGTTACAGTAACATAATTTCCCGTGACCAAGCTATTTACGCTATAATCAAATCCGACAGATGTCAAAATGTGACAGATACGACACCATTTTAAATTTTTTTAAATAGCAACACTCATAAATAACCACATGAGTACATTCTACTTAGTGATCCGATTTCAAAAACCAATAGTTGTTAATATTTATTTTCAGCTGTTTCGGAAATACAGGGGTTCCAAATTTGCCTTTATCGATTTTGTCTTTTAAGAGTCTCACCCATTTAATAAATAGACCTCTTAAGCTGAAAACCCCGATTTTTGTTAGTAACTTGTGTCTTAATGAAAACGTTATCCCACATATAATATAATTTAAACAACAAGAAACAGGACATGTTTTTTTAAATAATTTTATTAAATTTCTATTATCAAGCTCTAACAACTAAGGTGAATAATTATTTATTATTATTATAGTGATTAACTTGAAACAAAAGTTTTTATTTTTACCCCTTCCAACAAACTACCGCCACTTAAAATAGTAAAATATTTTAGTATTTTTTTTAACCTATTTTATGCACTTTCGTTTACTCAAGCCAACTACTGGAAAAAGTAAAAAAAAGCAGTTGGGTGCCAATAGAATGATTGACTTAAATTATATTATTGTAGAAGCTTTATTCATTAATATTCATTATAGAAATGAGACACTAAAAAGACAAAATTGATGAAACCAAATTAGGAACCCCCGTGTTCCCGAAAGGGCTGGAAATAAACATTAACAACTATAGGTTTTTGAAATCGGATCGCCAGATGCAATTCACTCGTGTGGTTATTTTGTTATTTATGAGGGGTGCTGTTTAAAGAAATTTAAAATGACGTCGTATCTATCAAATATGTGAATCAATATATTTTTTACTTTAAATTTGGCTTCCTTGTCGAAAATCATTGAGAAATATGTAATCTGTTTTTTATTACAGTCAGTAGAAAAAGCGCCAATCGTTTGAGACACTTAAAAAAATATCCCTGTATAATACTGTATATATTTATAACTACTGTAACGAGCCTGTACACCTACTACTACCTACTAGTTATGTTAAGGTTAAGCGCTCCAAAGCAGTTAAGACTGTAGATTTAGGATGTAACCATAACTCCGTAGATGATTTCGGAGACCTAATTCGAACTTCAAAATAAAAGTATACTGTGCAAAATTTAAATTTATTAAGATTGGCCAGAAAAATGTTGATTAGTAGTATTTGAAAAGCTAAGTAGTATACGACATTTGTATGAACATCTAATTTTACAATACGCTAAAAAATCATATTTTGTAAAAAACCCGGTGAGTATATACAAGATTATAATTTTATCCTACCTTTTCCACGATCTCTTATCATCTCGTATCCAAAACATCGTAAACTCAGTAACAATCCTATAAAAGCATAAACGCCTGTGTGCATTCTGAAAAGCTCACAATTTCTACGCGCGCGAAAATAAATTCAAGTTTCAACTTTCGGTTAACACATTTTCCGCTAGAACTTGATGAAGAGTCGGTCGTGAGTGAATTCGCAACCACTGGTGGATTTTCCGCGAAAACGCAGCGCGTGCGCTGAAACTTTTTGCGAAGTTGATTTCTGCGAACTTCACTTATGATGCTGGTAAATCTCTCTCACGTTAGCACTATGCGGGCTTTGATAATTATGATTGAAAGCTTTGTAAAGTCCTAAATATTTTGGCAGGCTGAGAGTTCAAAAAAGGTAATACGCATGAGGGTTTCCTGGCAATTGACGACGCTTTGCAAAATTGTAGGAAATACGAAACCAGAATAACATGAAAAAGAATACTTATTTCTAAACCTGATTTCAGATATTTTAGTCAGAACAGACATATTTTTTCTCTTTTAATATACAAACTATTACGACTTGCTATAAATACTTAAAATACTCCGTTAAAGATAATGATAATAATTGTTTTACGCGTGTCTAGATAAATGTTACATGAACAACTTCTAAATTTTAAAAAATGTCTGAGGTAAATAGAAGGCTATTATTCGTATATGTGGAAAAAAGCAAAAGTTATACTGGTCCTAAAACAATACGAAGACCCGACACAGGTGGTAAGTTATAGGCCAATAAGTCTGTTGTCAAGTCTAGCAAAAATTATTGAAAAGATAATACTCAGTCGTCTGGTTGACTTTGTCATCGAGGGTAATGTTCTCCCCAATGAGCAATTTGGCTTTATTAAAGAACACTGTACAGTAGTGTACAGTGAGGACGACGACGAAACTGGAGACCAGAATATTGGAAGGATTCAATATAAGAGCACACACGGAGGGGTTTTCTTCGACGTGTCAAAAGCTTTTGATAAGGTCTGGCACTGCGGCCTCGCCTTAAAATTGATAAGACTGGGGACTCCCAATTATCTTGTTACGATTGTTGCTTCCTTTTTGAAGAGAAGGAGTTTTGCAGTCTCGTTAGAAGGCGTGCTTTCTGAGACCAAACGCATCAGGGCGGAAGTCCCACTAGTGTCTGCTCTCGCTACGATGCTGTACAATGTATACGTTCATGATATCCGGAGGGACAGATTTAACGAGCTGTTCTCATTTGCTGACCATACTGCAATTACTTCAGTTTCAGATCAACCGCGGCTGGTAGTGGCTAGATTGCAGAAGTACATAGGAGTTTTAGAAAAATGGCTTTCGAGGTGGAGGATTCGCCTGAATCCTGCCAAAACGAAGGTTATTTTCTTCTCGAAGAGCAGAGTTAGAAGACCCGAGACTACGCTCTTGGTTAATGGCGTTCGGATAAACTGGGTCCAAGAAATCAAGTACTTTGAACTTGTTTTTGATAAGAGACTAAACTGGTAAGAGAACTCCGAAATAGGATTAAAAAAATCTGCCAATCAGTTTGGTTCTACAGTATGTCCACGGATGGGGTTTACAAGAGGACAAATGGACTAAAAATTGAAAGATACGAAAAAAAGTCACTGTTAATAAACGTTTTTGCTTGTCTAGAAAATACGATTCATCATAAGAAACTTCAATTTTTTTATACAGGGTGGGTAAAAACTGCAAAAATGTTATTTTGCTTAAGAGTAAACATACTTTATTTTGAAAGATACGAAAAAAAGTCACTCTTAATAAACGTTTTTACTTGAATAATGAATAGGTGATACTTGTTGTCAATGTCTTTATTGAATGAAGTAATTATAATAATAATAATAATAATACGAACATTTTTATTAACATGAAAAGAATACGATAACGATTTCATAATTCAAAAGCTCCACCCCCATACTCGACACATTTTTCTGATTGCTTTCTCAAATAAGTGAAAGAATTTCTGATTTCTTCCTGAGATATCGATTGGACAGCCTGGATAATTCTGCCCTTCAGCACTTCAATATCATTTGATACTGCGGTAGCAAAAACAATTTGTTTTAAACGGCCCCATAAAAACATATCCGCCAAGGTTAAGTCGGGGCTTCTTGGGGACCAGAAAACTGGGTCATTCCTGCCAATCCACCTTGGACCAAATCTGCGGTCAAGCCATTCTCTAACCTCACGAGCGAAATGGGCTGGACAAGCATCTTGCTGAAAATACATATTTTGTCGAAAATTTAATGGTGGATTTTCGAGTTCATCATTGAAAAATGTATCCAGCATTTCTAAATATGATAATCTATTGCACATGTTATCAAAAAAATATGGCCCTATGATGCCATGGATGGATATCGCGCACCACACGTTCACTTTTGTGAAATATTGTCTTCTCGTCATAATTCTGAATTCGGGATTTACTAAAGACCAGTACCTAACGTGCTGGGTTGCAACGGTTCCATTGGTAGAAAATGTACTTTTATCAGAAAACATGATACATTTATAAAAATCAACATTTCCACTTAAAATTTTGTCTCCCATTCACAAGCAAAAATCAAGTCGTTTCGCGTCATCTCCCTCTTCCAATCTTTGATTAAAGTGCGGTTTATACGGATACAATTTATTTGCTTTAAGGATCTTCTGAATTTGACTTTTTTTCACAACTTCCAACTGAGTAACACGATTTCTAAGGGACGTCATAGGATTTTCATCAACAGATTGAAGAACTAAGACTGTAGCAGCATCATCATGGTCGTATTTCTTCTTTTTTTTTGAGATCCAAAACCGAACCAGTTCTCTGGAACTTTTTTATTAACTTGCAGATTGTCATCCTAGTTATTGGGATTCCTACAAATTTCTCGGTAAATTGTTCCATGACGTAGCGGTATGAAACTTGACCATCCCCATAACATTGTATTATAAAAAGTCTTTGTTCAGTAGATAACATTTCTACTTAAATAATAACTTCATTAAATAAAGACATTGACAACAAGTACCTATCACCTTAAGTGTCATTATTATTTTAACTAGGGTCACCAGTCAGAGGTGTGCCAGCGAATACTTTTTGGGAAATAATTTTTATATGAGTAGGTAAACCTTTTAATGAATTGTTCTACTTCGGTTTTTTTTTTTTTTTTTATGATAAGGCACAGCACTGCAGGATAAATCCTTTATGGCGCTCTAGGAGCGGTGCGTGTGCGCAGGAAACGATTCACGTTGGTCTTGAATCTTTGGAGATTATACTCGTTGGGGAACGCGATCTCAGGGAGGTCGTTCCAGAGTGATGACGTTCTCCAGATGAAAGAATTTTGAAACAGTGTCGTTCGAGGGACACTAAGCTGAACCACGTACTGGTGGGCTGCAGTGGCTCGTCGTGTATTTCTACCATGCACCGCTCTGGGTGGTATCAAGCGGGCAACCTCAGTTGAACACTTGCCATGAAAATATTTGTAAAATAGACTCAAGTCGCCAAGCTGCCTTCGATGTTCAAGGCTTTCCAGATTGTTTGTCAGACTATGGTCACCGATCAAGCGAATGGCTCTTCTTTGAATGGAATCTAGCAATCTCAGTGTATGTTTAGGAGCAGAGCCCCAAATATGCGAACAGTACTCCAGTGATGTTGTGTAGAAAACACATTCATTAAGAGTGGATTTTTTTCGTATCTTTCAAAATAAAGTACCTATGTTTACTCTTAAGCAAAATAACATTTTTGCAGTTTTTACCCACCCTCTATAAAAAAATTGAAGTTTCTTATAGTGAATCGTATTTTCTAGACGAGCAAAAACGTTTATTAAGAGTAACTTTTTTTCGTATCTTTCAATTTTTAGTCCATTTGTCCCTCTTGTAAACCCCATCCGTGGACATACTGTATATAATACATACTGTTTGTTAAATAAAAAGAGCAGGTTATAGAACTAAAATCAATTTATGCAAGAGTCTCGTCAGGCCGGTCCTGACTTAAGGAGTGCCAACATGGTGCACCATCGGCAATACAGCACATAAAAAGTTCCAGGTGCCACAAGATAGAGCATTTCGGACGCTCCGAGTACTACACAGCGACTTTGAAGTATCGATATTGACAGAATTTTGCGGATTACTATGAACGTACGGACGTATCCACCAATCCACTAATTACTAAGTTCACATATACAATCACCGCGGAACCTACAAGTTTCACAAATTAAGCGTTTTTTAAGCTGAGAGAAGAGCAAGTCCAAAAAGACGATTATACCCTCTTTTTAAACGATCCAGGGCTTTGCTCAACTCCACTTCCTTATTTGAAGTTTGGCCAACAAGGGTCCCAATGGCTTATAGAAGTTATAGCCAATGCCTGACTTGGAAGAGAAAGAGAGAGAGAGAGAGAGAGATTCAGAAGAAGCTTCAAAATTATTAATAGTTTCTCATGAAGCCGTTTTATAATATTTCTTTATGTCAGAATGAGGAAGCTAGCTTCAATAAAAAATCATTTCAGTCATTTTGTAGCCTAAGTAAAATTTAGGAGGATTGTTTGTCGGAAAAAAGGACAAGCGATGGAAAATCAAACGGTTTCCAAAACAAAACTTATAAAAGTCAAACTTATTTATTTATTAAGTTATTAGGGTTTATTGCTACGAACTTAATTTATGACACTCCATAATCAATCTTATGTTAGCAGTAATTATTTTTGCGGTTCAGGAAAGGTAAAACGTTTGAGGCTTCAATACCTATTTTATTTGTAATTTGCCAGGATGCACTCAGTACACAAACTTTCTACTACTTAATATAAATACTAAGAAATAAAAAAAATCTTAATTTACAGTAAATGTCTAGATTAAAGTGGTTCAAATAATTTCTTCACAGATTTAAAAAATACCACAGGTCGACTTGATTGTTTTAACATAGTTCAGACCATTATTTTCATAATTGTAATACCTTCCTAATAATAGAAAAAATATTCATAAATCACTAATATGTACCCACTCAATGGGCTTATTAGACCGTTTTATAGCCAGATAGTAATGTTTATGGGGGATCATTAAAAAGAGTTGCATTTTAAAACAGAAGGATACCCTAAAATGGATTATTTATAACATTAAACTTGTTTTCTTATTCAGTTTTCGTTTGAGTCTAGAATTGAGTGGTTCTGTGTAGTTAAGAATTTTTTTCAAGGTGGATAATGTCAAGTAAAACGAGCCGCAGTTTTAAAATTCCTCCTGACAAGTTTGGTTATATTTGTAGAGAATTTCTGATGAAATCACAAGGCAGACCATATTCTGAAAATGTTAAAAAAGCCTATTTCATGTATTTTGGTATTTTAATCGGAGATCAAGACAAGCAGTGGGCTCCCCATGTGTGCTGTGTCAGTGGTAGCGTGTCATTGGTGCAGTGGATAAAAGTGAAGAAAAATAGTATGCCTTTTGTAGTTCCAATGGTATGGCGGTCATTTTGACGATTGTTATTTTCGTATAACAAAAACTGAAGGTTGTTCCAAGACACAAAAGTGCAAGATGGTATATCCGAACTTGCTTTCTGTCATAAGACCTATTTCTCACAATGCAGACTTAGTAATATCGACTGCACTTTTAGATTGGCAAAATATTGTTTTGGGAGGTAATTACGCATCATCAGGCAGCTCCAAAGAAGAGTGTACCGACCTCACTTTTACTTCAGGTCCTAGTTCCTGTGAGTAACACGTGATTGTTCAATGTAAATTAAATGATTAAGTATGTGAGTGGGGTTTTTTTTAGAAATTACGACTTTTAGGAAAAGAAATATTTACGTTACCTGCATTTTACGACATGAAAAATTCATTATGAGCGTGTACTAATATCTATGGTTTAATGCAGATACTCAATATCGAGCATTCTCCTTGTGAGTGGCGTTTGTTTATATACTCATCGAAATATAGTATGAAAGGTGTGTTATTTCATAATGGAAATTTAAAACCATCGATATCAGTTGCCAATTCAGTAACAATGAAAGAAACTTATGAAAATGTGCGCATCCTTTTAGATAAAATGAACTACAACTGGTAGAAATGACAGATATTATGTGGGGATTTCAGACTTATAGCAATTTAAGTGGGACTTCAGGGAGGATTTGGAAAAGATTAATATTTTCTTTATTTGTGGGACAATCGTGCAGCAAATGAAAATTATAGAACAACAATTTGTCCGGAACAGAGTGACTTTCAACCGGGATCTCAAAATGTCAAGTATGTGCACCTTGTAGACCCAAAAAATCGTCGTTTGCCTCCTCTTCATATTAAACTTTAAAAACTTTGTGAAAGCTATGAATAAAAAGGGCGAATGATTTAAATACATAAGATAAGTTTTTCACCAGTTAAGTGACGACAAATTAAAAGAAGGAATCTTTATTGGGCCACAAATTTGAAAATTGTTGGAGGATGTTAGTTTTATAGAAAAGCTCATCATGCGGAAACTCAGAGCTTGGATCTCATTTATAAGTGTAGTTAGAGGATTTTTAGGCAACAACGAACAACTAGTTAATAAACTGTTAGACTCCTACAAATCGCTTGGTTGTCGAAGGTCATTAAAAATTCACTTTCTCCATTCCCATCTTTCTTTAGAATGTGGGCGCTATCAGCAATAAACAGGATGAAAGGTTCCATTAAAATAACAAGACAATGGAAATTCGGAACCAAGGGCATTGAAACAATTATTTTTAAGATTCAAGAAGTAGTCCATTTTCTGTGGCGAAATTATGAAAGAAAACAAGGTCTGTCTATACCACCAAAGTAAATATATTTGTCCCTCTAAGGTGAAATCAGGGTTAAAGAATATACATAATTTGAATTTGACAGTTGGTTGTACTAGTTTCGACTTTAGAAAAAGTCATCTTTAGCAACCCAGTAATTAAGAAATCTTTTTTTATATTTTTTAGGTCATACCTAAATAAAATAACACAAATTGGAAGAGGGGGAAGAGTGGGTCAACAATATACGGTCATAAAAATTATTTTTAATGTTTGGTTTTGTTCTAGATGTTAACTTAATATAAATAATAAATATAGTCGATATACAGGATTAGAAAAGTTTTTTCAATAAATATTAAATAATACCGTCCTAAATATGGCTTGCTTAATGTAACAAGAAAACCTTACGTGTAACAACTTTTCTCTGGTAATTTTCTTATTTAGATAGGTTCATTCTACTTATGGGTTACGTTGCAACAAACTTTTAAAGCGCCAAATTTACCGATAATTTTTCATTAATACATATTTCCTATAATTTCAGGCAAAATGTCTGAAATTTGTGAAGGGAAAACAGCAACAAATAATTTCTTTTTTTAATTTAAATTTTGAGACTTTTCAAAAAAAACCCAAAATCTCAAATAGTTGCCTGACTAAATTTATTCAAAACTATTCGTATTTAACAATTCCTCTAGTTTGGATTATTTTCTAGTTTCATCAATAATTTGAAATATATTACATGCTTAGATATTTCTCCAACATCAGCATACTGGGTTATACAATTATTACGATTGAGAACTGGATAGTTAGGTTGTAAATATCTTGTCAGCTTGGGAGAAATTGATAACGCGTTATGATACATTGAATGTCTAAATAATTCTAAAATTATATTTTATAAATTAAATAAAACCCATATTTTGAGTTAATATTACTATTTACTTCATTTAAAGTTTTTTCTATTTTGGTTTCATATCAAAACCCTTTCGATATCATTCTCAGTATAGTAATAAGCTTCCTCTGAAACCGTTTTCTTATTTTTTAACAGTTTAACATAAATAATTCTAAAATTACATTTTATAAATTAAATAAAACCCATATTTTGAGTTAATATTACTATTTACTTCATTTAAAGTTTTTTCTATTTTGGTTTCATATCAAAACCCTTTCGATATCATTCTCAGTATAGTAATAAGCTTCCTCTGAAACCGTTTTCTTATTTTTTAACAGTTTAGTTCCTTTTATTCCTAATTATTCCTCATAATTTTTTATTTTGATGATGCAGGTCCAAATTATTTTTTTTGTTTTTCTAGGAAATTATTTGAGACAAAACTTGGATACTACCGGGAGAATGACGGGATCAATTGAGTGCAGTAACGTCTCGAAAGATGCACAGAGAAACTTATATATATAGACAAAATATCTGAAGTGGACAAGAAACTAGAAAGAGACAGATTTTTCGAATAATGGCAAGGGAAATGAGACGATTCAGCAAAAGACATACAATATACTCACCTGTCACGGATGTTTCACGAGCTATCTACCAAGAATAGGCAAAAGGCAGACAGGGAAGTGTTTCTATTTCGAGGGTCTTAACACAACAGAAACTCGACACCTACATAACTCCAAATAACCTGACCGAATTAATGCTAAAAATAAGGACGAATAGGATGGAATTAGGAAGTACAGAAAGGAAATTATGAAAGAGAACAAGACGAAAGAAAAGAGGAAACAGAAGCGAGTAGATCACCTAATTATCCGCATCCAAACGGCACTCCACCCTAATGAAAGGTGGAGACGCGGTACCAGAGTGGGACATAAAGGCACTGCTGTCAAGTGCGACATGGGTTTTAGTATAAAGTAGTCAGGTTAAGGTGGGTCCACAATAAATTAATCTTTTATATCTTAATATGGCCTCAAAAAGAGCATTTTTTGTACATCACAATGGTAGATATGTAGCATTGTGCCATATCAGATCACCAAATTCACATCATCGACACGTATCATGATTGCTATGTGGACGGGCCGTGATACGTGGTCACTTGATGCGCCCGAAGGATATGCTACGGGATTCCATTCTATCTCTTGTCGCTTTTTGTGATGATCAAAGGAACTATGGATACGACACTGAGTCGGTCTAGACGTATCTCCCGCTCACGTAGCTTGTTTGCCACTATTTCTAATAATTCGGCTTGCCACCACTGCCCTCGTCTGACCATTTGTCGTTTCCTGATAATTTTGTAAATTATTATAGAGCAAGCGCACGACAGCGCTAAATTCTGGTACACTTCCACAGATGCCATTATGAGAACTGCCTTATAATTGACAGGGATTTGATCGGCGATCATGACAAATCTAGATCTGACACGGAATGCAGATACATATGTAGATTCACCTAGGTTATTCCAGTTAGATCTGGTCCGTTCAGGTTAGGTTTGCTTAGATTGGATTTGCTTGGTTCAGATTAGGTTTACTCAGGTTAGATTTGTTTGGCTCGGGTTGAGTTACTCCGGTTTGTTTCGGTAAAGTCAGATTAGGTTACTCAAGTTAGATCTGCTCGGTTTGGAGTTATTCATAGTAGACACTTAAAGCTAAGACACAACAAAAGTTGTTTCGTAAAAAAGTCTTAAAGCACCTCTTCATTTACAAACGTAAACGCAACGTCAATTTTGCAGTGCTTTCTAACCAAACTCTTTCTTGTATTATTTTCAGTGTTTTGATCGTGGTTTTTATAAAATGGATGTAATAATTGATGACATAATTTTTGATAACAATGATGATATTGAGGATCACGATTTGAATGACCTGATTGTAAATCATATATTACATGATGAAGCACTCCTGGGCAACAGAGCTTATCTCTGTTTCGATTTAAAAAAGAACATGTACAGCCGCTGAGAATAGCATGTGTTATATTTCCTCGTATAAGCCCCCATCTTGAGGGCTCCTCATGGGGGTCTTGTCCCGCAACCTCTCTTAATAAATATAAATCGTCATCATTCCTAAAGTGTATTCGTTTTCTGATCGATACTTTTTGTTTTAGGTTATGTCTCTCCGTGTATACATCTATTTTTCAAATGAGATACACGTTACGTTAACTAGATACGTGAACGCAGGATCCCGTAGTGATCCGTTCGACGTATCACGTATACCTATCCGTATCATCTGTGCGTAGTCGCAGATCGATACGTATAAGTATACGTGTTGATAACTGGCCGTGCTTTAAGTGTCTAGTGTGCTTGTAACCTCCTTTTAATAAAGCGTGCATAACAACGCAACACAAGTTTTCTATGACATGGATTTTATAGACTTTATTAAATATGCAATGAAAACTTTCTTTCGTTCGAGGAATAATATTTTCTACAGATACTAATTTTGTACAAACATTTCTATTGGTTTTAGGAAATCCACAAAAATAACTTGGAACAAATATAATGATTTGCTAAAACACAATAAATTATAAGGTCAAATTATGAGTTTAAAACCAATTATTTTAAATCAACCTCCTGTGCCAAATTTCATTGATTTAGCTTTGATGGTTTTAAGGCAAATTAGTCATTTCCTGTTTACAGTTACATCACACTTACCTGAACTAACCTGAACTAACCTGAACTAACTTGAACTAACCTGAACTAACCTGACCTAACCTGAACTAACCTGACCTAACCTGAACTAACCTAAACTTGGGGCGTGTCAAACTCCACCGATTAATGAATACCTACAAGTATTTAGGAAGCACACTGATGATCAATAACATATTTCCGCTTTTCCAAATTACCATACGCATGATGTAATTTTTCAAATTTCCAATTTCCGACACTTCTTAAACTTTATATGTTGCAAAGATTGTCTAGAAATAAATTCTACTAATATTTTTTAATGGTTGCATACCTTTCAATTCAACATAAATTATGCTGATAAAATTAGTTACCCCTCTGTTCCATTTTATATGTCTACGAGAAATTTAACAAGGGATCATTTACTTTTACTGAGCTTTTATAATGATTGCTTGGCGCCGCATCAATTCTAAGAGTTTACAATAAATTAGAAAACAGTAAGATTTATGACTGACTTACCGACGAATAAAGCTATTAGGTTATATGTTCTGTAAAGGCAATATATTATTTTGGCCAAAGAGCTACGTATAACCGTTTTGGAAAACAGTTTCAATGAAATTTGATCTGTTCTATTTGGGTATCTAGCTTACTACTTAATTAACCTTAACTAACTAATGTAATATTATTTGTGGGTTTTAATTTAAGGTATTAATAATATGCAGAATTGTTTTTAAATATTATTATACTATTATTTTCTTACAACTGAAGTTATCTGATGTGCTTTAAACGTTACAAGTTTTTGAGATTTGTTGCCGACAAAATGCTTAAGCAGATATTTATTTAAAATAACCCATTGATAGATCTAGAAAAGTAACCAATAATTTTTTGTTTTGCAGGAAGAATTTGAGTATGGATTTTTTTTTTGAATTAAATAAGGAACAATTTTATTTTAAAAGTAAATTTAATTACCATAAACTTTTAGTAATCGCTCAAAATGACCTCCGTTAACATAAGTACAAAGATTAATATGACGTAAAAAGTTTAAATTTACTCTTTGCATCAATTCCGCATCGTTCTTTAATACGTTAACTGCATTTTAAATTCTTCCCCACAATTCCTCTTCATTATTAATCGGTCTGGAGTATACCATCGTTTTTAAAGACCCCCATAAAAAAGAATCCAACGGAGTCATATCCGGTGAGCGTGGCGGCCACTTTACAAGAGCGTAATTTCCTCTACCGATCCATTTGTTTGGATACTGTCGATGCAAATAATTGCGGACATTTAAACTATAATGTGGTGGAGCACCGTCATGCATAAACCACATATCTCGTCAAAGTTGTAATGTCAAATTTTCTAGTAAATGTGGCAGCGTATTTTGTAAATGTTCTAAATAATCCACACCATTTAGTCGTGGCGGTAAAGTGACAGGACCAATAATGAAATTACCAATGATTCCTGCCCACACATTAATCCTAAACTCATGTTGATAATGAGTTACTTTCGTGGCATGCGAGTTTCCAGCAGCATACATATTTTCGTTATGTAAGTTGGTTACACACCTTCTTGTAAAACATGCTTCGTCGGTAAATAAAATGTGCTTAGCAAAATTCACATCCTGTTGTCTTTGTTCGGTAATGAATCGACAGAAGTCCAATTGTTGATCGAGATCCGGAGCCAAAAGGTCTTGTACCTTTTAAATATCGTATGGATGAAGCTGCTGTTCTTTTAATGTTCTATGAACTACATCCTTGGATACTCCTGCCTCTAAGCCCAACCGTCTGATGCTTAATTTTGGACCTTCAGCAATTCTTTCCAAAATTTGTTCGTCTACCTCAGGAGCCCTTATTGCACGTTGCTGTCTATAATTGGCAGTTAAAGGAGTCAAACTACCGGTTTCGCGAAGGCGTCTCTCAATAGCAGCAAATGTTTGATGGTTTGGTGTGCGCCGATTTGGATATCTTTCCCTGTATACCCTAACACTTTCGCGGCCATTTCCTTCACAATACCCAAAAACCAATAGCATATCCGCCATTTCTGCAGAACTGTATCCTTCAGCCATCTTTACAGTCAATTCAAAATTTAACTAACACATTTCAAGCACCTTATTTATTCTCGCATTGGCAAATTCTTACTGAAACACTTACTGTAAACAACATAGTTTAATAGCGAAAATTCTTAAAATTCGAAAAATGTTTACAATTAAATATTCTGTTGCAAAAAAAAAATTAAAGGTGTTCATCAAACAGGTAAAAAATCCAAGGCTTTTTGGATGTGACACTCCAAAGAAGTATCTAAAAAAAAATACATTTTCCACTGCTAATTAACTGATCACATTTCATCCTCAAAGATAACAGGAAACTTTTTTGTTCAGAATAATTTAAATATTCCGGTGCGGCATCGAGGACTAAAAACCAAAATATCGCAAAAACGGCTTATTTTGGCGGATTTTCACAAGAGTGTTTCAAAACGTTCAAAAAATTATTTCCTTTACATAAAAAGGGAAAAACTACACTGATAAAAAAGTTATGGCCATTCTAAACCATAAGAAGTGCATTGTGAAGCGCCCTCTAATGACCAAAGTGAAAAGGTGTCCATATTCGGGTTTCGCATCCCAAAAAACCCCCGGGTACCAAGTTTTAAAGTAATACGTTCAAAAAGGTTCATTAATTTTAAAAAATTTGATTTTTATTTTTTAACTTTACTACCCTGTATCTCGGAAACGGAGCAATTTCGGACTAAGATAAGTTGCTTTAAATCGCCTTATTTTGGCCTCAGGTATATGTGCTCAGATTTTGTACAGACCTTTTATAGACACCCTGTATATTGCATTTAGCATCAAATAGAATAAGTTGAATTAATTGCCGTTACATTGGGTATCATTTAATTAGGTTGATAGGCGATTAAACTATAGCTGGTCGACTTAGTCCCTACGTACGCAGTATCGCCAAGAGGGGAGGGAATTAACAGGTTAAATCATCTTTAAAGGTGCAAATTTAAAAATACTGAAATCTCCCATGTTTTTCTACGAATTTAAGAAGTAAAGTTAATGTCGACGCTACTACAATAAAATTATTAATGTAAACTGTAATGACAAGTAAACGTCAGTGTTATATAGAAAATTACGTACTGAGATGAGTCCATCTTTTATGACAATTTTATTTTTGTAGTTTAAATTTTTGATTACAATTATGTCAATATGTAGCTTTGAAAACACCAATAAGTAATATGTAAATTAAATATTATGAATTCCCTACTAACGAACTTTTTGTATGAAGCAGAAACTTTATTTATTTATTTGATTCTTTCTCCATATGATACAAAAAATGTATATTGGATGCTTGAATAAACATAACCTATTATATGAAATAAAACAATGCAGTCTTCCTCCACAGTTTAATTTTTAACATAAAAATTATTAGATTCCCGACATGTTTCGAGCACTTAAGTACTTATCTTCAGGGGATACTGAAGGGATAATATGGATTTGAGAATGAAAAGAAAAAGATAAAGAAGGACTTACCCAACATCGAGTTTAACTTCTTAACTTTATTACATTTCCCTCCGATAAACATTTAAAGAAAAAACCCCCCTTTTCGACATAACCATATATTTCGTCATTCGTTGACAGATGTCTGATTTACCATTCTTAAGTACTTTATTTATTTAGTGATGACAACATTTGAGTATGTTAGATCTTGTATGGATTTTGTAAACCTAATATCGAGCTGGTTCGAATCTTCTCTTCTTTTTTAAAAATCAATCTTAATTTTGACTTCTCTTATGGTAATACTGGATTGCATTACTTGATTTTTAAATTTTAACCTCTTCATTTCCCACGTTTTGCGGAAGTACCGCGGTTGTGTTCGCACTAAGGTTATATTGAAGTTTTTAACTTTTGAAAGTTTTTGAAAATTTTTAAAAAGGTTTTCTTTCATATTTTTAAAAAACCTTTCTGAAAAATGATTATATTTTATCATCCTTCTAAAATATGGGGCAAAGCCCCGTATTATCACATAAGCTAATTAGACATACCCCTCATATAAAAAAAATCTTTCATTAGGTTTTACAAAATTCTTATAATATAAAATTTCTTATTTTTTCTCTTAAAATAAAACCTATGATTCGATAAAATAAAAATGAAAACTTGTCTCCTCCAGAGTCCACATTACTTCTTTATTTAACTTAACATATGTGTTACTCAAACTTAACCATTCAAGCTCATGATTCTTAATTTTTAAACAAACTTTCCTTTAATTACCTGCAGATGTCATAATCTTCTATTATCATACTTAAATATGTTACACTTATTTATATTACAAAACTTAATCTTAACTTTACTTCTCATTCAATTTATTTAACCATTTAATGCACCAAGTCTCCAGCCTTTATGTTGTACTCATTTATTTGAGACAACTTATTATTTCGAAGTTAAACTCGATGTTGGGTAAGTCCTTCTTTATCTTTTTCTTTTCATTCTCAAATCTATATTATCCTTTCAGTATCCCCTGAAGATGAGTACTTAAGTGCTCGAAACATGTCGGGAATCTAATAATTTTTATGTTAAAAATTAAACTGTGGAGGAAGACTGCATTGTTTTATTTCATATTACATTGACTCCACTGAAAGTATGGACTATTTTTTCAACTTTAAATAACCTATTATAACAACAATAAAAATTGCATCGTCCAATGCAACAGAAGTCTTAGATATATATTTGAATCGGACGAAGATCGACAAGACGCACTAATCGTTCATGACACAAGGTTCACTTGTACACACAACTAGTATCGTTGTAAAGTTAGTTATATGTTCTCTTGTAAAAAGAAGCGATTTGTGGTAATACAGAGAAAATATGCACATTAGCTTGTACGTTTTAAAGATTGGGACATTATGTGCATCCCACTGTGCTCCATCCAAGACACGCATCAATCGCTTCGGCAGAATAAAAAGTTTAGTAATTTTTGGAGTAGAGCCCTAACTGATAATCCCATAAGACAGGCAACTCATTAAATATGAGTGGATATAGAGACGAATATTTTGAGTATTTAGCTCTTGTTTTAGGCTTTTGACTATAAAGCAAGGTGTCGCAAGTCTACTGGCAAGATGATCGACATGGACCCCCCAGATTAGGGTCGAGTCAATGTGAACACCCAGGAACTTTGTGTGAGTCTCATTCGGGATTGATTTGTTACCCAAGAAAATGAGAGATGATTTGTTGCTGTTGTCGGCTGATCTGATGCCTTTGAAGTTGACAATAACTGAATTTTGAGGGTTTAGCTACATGCCGTTGGACTCGCACCAATGCGCTAGTCTCATCTAAACTGCATTCAAGTTCCCGACCATACTTATTTATAGGTTTTGTGATGCTTCGTAGAGCTGGTATCGTCCGCGAACTGGCATAAACCCGCGGCCTTCTCCAAGACATCCGGCAAGTTATTGCAAAATATCAGGAACAAGATAGAGAAAGTGTACCGCCTTGTGGGACACCATACGGTATGATCGTCCTCTCCCACTAATTGAACAAATTGACAGCAATCTGATATACAAGAGACAATCCAATCAACCGACCACCGATTCCGTAAGATTCCAACTTCCTTGTGAGAAACTGAACATTAACCAAGTCAAAGACTTAGAGATCGCAATATATTCCCTATGTGAATTGGTTTTAATCTAGATACAAATAACTAATATTTAGGGACTCAAACAGAGCGGACTCAGTAGATTTTCTCTTGAGGAATCCATGTTCAGTTGAGGAAAGCAAATTGTTTCTCATGAAAAATGAACTCAGTCTTTTGAG
Source organism: Polydrusus tereticollis (assembly GCA_963920685.1). NCBI lineage: Eukaryota > Metazoa > Arthropoda > Insecta > Coleoptera > Curculionidae > Polydrusus > Polydrusus tereticollis. The sequence goes on from OY987329.1 coordinate 94,583,678, forward strand.
TTACCTACTTGGAGAAAACCGAAAGATTTGATACTGGCCAGTAGTTGCCGATTTCCGTTCTTTCACCCTTCTTTAAAATTGGAAGTATTTTGACTTAAGCCTGCACGGGAATTAACTAACCTGTAGAAAATAATAGGTTAAAAATATGCCCCAGTGGATAGCAGAGCAGGCATGCCAAGTCTCTAATGATGTAAAAGGGAATATCATCCGGTCCACTGGATTTTTTCCTACTGACTTGATGGAGAACCTGCAAAACTTCTCCCGAGGTGATCGTTTCTAGGGAAAAAGTAACACTTGTCTTGGATAGACCATCCAATTCTATATTAGCCGAGAGGGAGTCTCCGACCATATTCACTGAACCAACACATCAGTCACTGTATATATCATAAAGAGCTTGCGGAATCGCAACAAGAGTACACCCTCCATTCAGAAGTTGCACTTCTGACGCTAATTTTAAATTGTTTCCCAGTTTTTAGCTTATAAGAGACCAGGCTGCTGAGTTCGTATTCGATGCATTCTTAATAAATGCATTCTGAATAAAATAAATAGCGAAGAGATGTTCCAAGATTGGAGAGAAGAAGTTCGCGCGATGACAGCAATGTTTTTCAATTGTAACGTAATGTTTTTGACCTAAACCGAATTTAGAAAACGTCATCCCTTAAGCAGGGATTTGATGCGGATTATTTTAGAGAAAATTGCACGCCTCATATGCACATGGGACAGCGAATCAGTAAAATATCTATATTGTGCAGAGTTATGGCCTCATAAAACTTTTTGCTCAAGAATCGTATCAAAGAGTGTCAGAAATGAAAGTGCTAAGGCTCAGCAAACTTATTAATATTAACAAATCTGTAAACCGCTAGTATTTTTCTGCTTATAACTTATATTATGAATAGTTTCTTGTCGACAATAGAAAGAAACCGGGATATAGCCCTTCAAAAATACAGATCCACCCTCTCTAAGCCAATACTCTCCAATACTTTTTAATTTTGTGCTGTCGATAATGTAATGATTTTTAATATGTAATAAGTGTCCCCAGTATATGAAACTGTTACCTGCCGAAAATGTAGGTGTTTTTTGCAAATTTGTATATTTTAATCTTCTACATCAGAAGTAGAAACAAAACAATATTATTTGACCCTAAAAAAGCATTGGTATAATATTACAATGTCGCTGACTGCCCTTGAATCTTATATTATATGTTTCATATCTTGCTTCTCCATTGCAATATTTGCTCTTGTTATGCAGCACACAGACTAAATTTACAGTTTGTCTTACTTTTACAGGATGATATTTTAAAACCCTTTATTTAGGATGCAGCGAAATCTGTTCGTTACATCACCTACATTAAAAATATATTTTAAAGGTATCTGCAGAGTCTCTCCTCATATATTGCCACATTACAGCATTTAATTAAAGAGTGCACGTAAACGTTAATAGTTCAAAGTTAGAAATAGTTGAAAGATACCGATACGATATTTTTGTTTTACCAACCTATACACTTTTACGCACAATTCCTAGCTCGGGTTGATGCGGCAGAATACCTTTCTCCTAAGGAATCCGCTGGCACACCTCTAATAGGAGTCATAAGCCACGATTCCTGTGGATAATCACTATCTACTATTGACAAGCTATTTCTGCCGCCTCTTTTACCACTAAATTAGTTTCTACTGCACAACTTATCCAAATAAAAGCGTCTTAAGTGGCACCTCCATATTTTGCATGAACATTTAGAATGCTTATTAAGTTTGAATCACACATTATTTGTAGATTCTTTGATTGATGTCATTTACGAAAATAAAGACGCTAATCTCCTAAAGATTCTGCAATTCCAATGTGACATTGATACACCCAATGCGCCCAGGAAGACCGAACTGTACCATATAATCCACTTTTGTGGTATCCTTTTCAACTCCTGTTGCTAGAAATTTAATCTTTGAGCAATAGCCTAAACGCCTATGCAAATCTCGGAGAATTCCTGAGCCATAACAGTTTCATTTCCGACACTTCCTATTTACAATATATAATATAATCCTTCAGCAACAGATCTTAATGAGATCATGACTCTGCACAAAACAGATATTTACTGGATCGCTGTCCATGGGCAAAACAGGATTAACCGACGAAATACGATTATCGCAATATAAACCGCGTGAAAAATAAAAATTGACATAATGACATAATTGTAACCAAAAAGTTAAAAGAAATAATAAAACCCTCAGGAAAGATCGACTGATATCAGTATGTAATCTTCTATATCCGAGTTTAGTCAAAGTCCATAGGAAAGAACCATAGAAAGTGTTGTGTTACGGAGTTCTTCAGCTGATATTCTTTTGATAGACACAAACTTGTAAGTCATCCTGTAGTGATAGTTTCCAATGTGCCGAAACTTGCAAATTGATATTGACGTTGACACATTTAAACCCTATATTTTCAATATTTTGTTTCGACTATTCCTGCAGACTTTGTCTTCGGACAGCTATTACTATAATTTTTGCTGTTCTTTCTTTTGATTTTTGGCCTATCTACTCAGGCTAATGGTTGTTGTTGGGGACTGCTTGTACAATGTACATACGCCTTCATTGGTCAAGGTTTCTGTTGAGTGTATTTGTTATAAGTGAGGTTCTGCTCTTTCTTGCTTTGATGAAGAATTCTTTAAGATCTTGTTTATGTGTTCAGTCAGCGTATCGATGTTCGTTTATCTGTGGATTTGGTCGTTTCTCATGAACCATTGGGCTTCTGTGATTTTTCTGAGTGTGGTATTTTAAACTGCTTGTGGTTCTTTCCTATGTATCTTTGGCATCTGTACCCAGGCTGGGCAGGCGTACGTGATGATTTGTTTTAGTAGCGTCAATGTTGTCTTGGTGGTCATATTTCTTTTTAAGATAAGGGGGCTTAGTTTTCCAAGTGCTCGTCTTACTTTTGCTGTTATGTTAGTGTGATCCTTCCATGTAAGGTACTTGTCATATGTGAGTCCCAGGTATATGTCTGTATCGATTCAATTTATGCTTTTTCTATTTTTATCTTCTGCGTAGGTAGTTTTCTTGTTCTGGTAGACATGATCACCTGGGCTATTCCCGGGTTTAATTTCGTTTTCCATTTTTCGAACCATGTTTCAATTATATTTTTATATGGCTCTGCAGTTATCTTTATACTTTGTCTGGGTTACGGTTATGGCAGTGCGTCTGCGTATAATACTAACTTTGTGCTTCTGTGCGTTAGCATGTCGTTTAAGTGTGTAAGTTGAAGAGAAATGGCGACATTGAGTATCCTTGAAAAACTCCTGCTGCGATCTTTCCGGTTGCTGACTAATTGTCCTCTATTCTTGCCTAAAGTAACCCGTCTTTTAGAAATGAGATGACTGTATTTATCCGAGCTGGTAGGGATCCTAACTTGATAATTTTTAGTATGAGGTCTTGGTGCCATACTTTATCAAAAGCCTTCGTCACATCCAGCAGAATCGCTCCTGCATTTTATAATTGGTTAATAAATGAGGTAATTAGAACCGCAAGTACCGGCCCCAAGTGAGTTATCTTTAACAGTTATCGATAAATTTCGGTAGACAAATTACTTTGGTGTAAAGCAATTATTTTGCCTATAAATAATTGTGGGAACAATCCAAGGATATATCACAAAATATAGATATTTTTCAAGGGATTATTTAAAAAATTATTAAATTATTTAAAATTTGAAGTTCATACAGGTTAGATTTTGAAAATAGGGTTATTAGATTGTCATATTACATATTATAGTTTCCTTTTTTAAGCAATATGTTATTCGAAGTGCATAAGTCTTTATCTCATCCTGGGAATAACAATGCGTTATTTTGTTGAATACTAAATTTGCCTTATTCCGTTGAAATGATATCCGACTGTCCTATCTGTGCAGAATTAAAACGTATGGTTTATAAAAATTCAGAGACGCATTTCATTAAAGCAACAGCACCGCTTGAGAGGCTCAACATTAATTTTAAAGGTCGTCTGCCTGCATCAACTAGAAACGCATAGGTACATGCTAACTATAGTAGATAAATACTCCAGATTTCCATTTGCGTTTTCATGTATAAATACGTCCTCTTTAATTGTTATAAAAAGCTGAAATAATTTATCCTGTTTGTTTGGAATGTCAGCTTATATTCGTTTGGATAGTGAAACATCATTTACTTTAAGAGAATTCATAACTTATCTACAATCTCTTGGAATAGCTTCCGTAAGCCAAAGTAATTTCGATCCTTTGGTGGAAGAGGTTGAGCTTCTGGAGAATAATCCTGATTATGCACTAATTCGATATGAAAACAGTAGGGTAAGCACAGTATCCGTTAAATATTTGACTCCTAGAGGACATATAGATTTGTTAAATAATGAAAATTCCGGATCTGAAATTATTGAACCAAAGATAAATCAATAAAATTTAAAACAGTGAATCTGACAATGGTGAAGTCAATATACTTGATTCTGATATGAAGAAAGATACGACTAAGAAACCCGTACGTAGATCCTCTAGAATGAGAAATCCACCACAATACTTATTGGGTTACTCAGAAAAATGAACTAGGGGGAATGTTATATTACACATAGTTTTCTTACCTTCATTATATTAATTTACCTCATACCTTTAGTAGTTAAAGCTTGTTTGTCATTATCAAAATTCACCGTGTCAAGTTCTGCGAATTAAAGCTGGATTTATAAACTCGAAAAGTTGGCGAGGTTGATGTTATTTTCAAGTTGGTGAGGTTCGATATTGGACAGTTCAGAATATGGTATCTATAAAGTCAGTAGCGAAGTTCGAAAAGTTATTGTTTGATTGGTTGGAGTTCGTGTCGAATAGAATGAATTCAAATCATAATTTTGACTAAAATCAGGTAACATAAATTAGTGTCCTCACTCTTTTTGTTTTTTTTTTGTAAGGCACAGCACTGCAGGATTACTTCTTTAGGGTGCTCCACGAGCGGTGGGTGTGCACAAGAAACGATTCACGGTGGTCCTGAATCTTTGGAGATTATACTCGTTGGGGAACACGGCCTCAGGGAGGTCGTTCCAGAGTCATAACGTTCTCCAGATGAAAGAATTTTTAAACAGTGTCGTTCGAGAGACACTAAGATGCACCACGTACCAGTGGGCTGCAGTAACTCGTCATGTATTTCTACCATACACCGCTGTGGGTGGAATCAAGCGAGGCTGTCCTATCAATGGCCGCAACGTGACTATGACAATTCATATGACTATCCAAAGTGATGCCCAATTAATGAATTGATGAAGTCAAGGGAATCGAGTGTTCCGCCATGACTATATTCAGTTCTTCGACAATAACTTTCTTAGAAAAAACTGCCGCCTGGGTTTTTTAGCGGTAAATTCTACTTGGGGACTCTCACCCAAAGACAGAATTTCTTCCAGGTCTTTGTTGAATGTGAGACCTCTTGCTGCCTATAAAGATGTGCATTGGCAGTCGATGTTCGAGCATCCAAGGTAAAAGATGAAAGAAGTATGCTGTCATCGGAGAAGCTATATATAGGGTTAATAGTTTTTTTCAAAAGATCGTTATTGTACAGTAAAAAGAGGGTGGGCGCCAATATGTAACCTTGAGGGACGTCCATCACCACTCGCAGTAAATGGTTTTTAAGAAACCTTGTTAGTCATGAACAAAATTGAACCGGCATTCCGTATGCTCCCACTTTAGTAAGGAGCCCCTCATGCCATACTCGGTCAAAGGCCTTGGGAATGTCCAGTACTATCGCAAGGGACTACCCGTGATGTTCAATTGCGTTATTTTTCATAACTTTTGCTATAACCGAAAGCAATGCGACTGGACGATAGTTGGGTTTAATTTTTGGGTATGGGCTTGACCCGCGCAGTTTTCCAGCAAGAAGGAAATATTTATTTTTTGTAAGATAAGTCAATTAGCCTACAGAATACCGGTGCCAATTCATCAGCGCATGTCTTAATTATAATGACTGGAATTTCGTCAGGCCCAGAAGCTTCTTTGGCGTCAAGACTCCTCAAGATTCACTTAGCATGGCGCTGCCAAAAAACAATCTCGGATATTCTCGATTCCATAGGGGGAATGTTCGGTGGAGTTTTTCCTGAGAATTAATCGTTGAATATGAAAAGAATAATTTTGCTAGTAAGTTTGTTTATTCCTGAGCTTTGGTCGCAATCGTGCCATCAGAACGTGTTAGAGGTGGAATGGTTAACTTGGTAAAGTTCCAACTGACGGCCTTAGCTACCAACAAAAATGATCTTGATCCGTTAGGATATTCAAGAAGTTTGTCTTTGGTCCTCTGGTTGGGTGCTTCTTTGCTTTGGTTTATCGCTTGCTTGTATTGGTTTTGGGCATTAATAAACTTTCCATAGAACTTACAACAACAACAAGGGAATACAAATTTATAAATACAAATGTCGAAATGGCAACGTAAACAACGAACCACATGACCTTAAAATTGTGTCTTCATTGGTCGAACGAACTTTCCGAATTCCGAACATAAAAATTGGTTATCCCGAACTACCCAGGATCTTTTCGAAACTATCGAACTTTGCGCGAACTGAGTTTATAAATTGAACTGAGTGTTCCCTTTACTTAAAACTCTTATTTACAACGCCAACTGAACCTTAGCTGTACGAACTTGAGTTTATAAATCCAACCCAAAGCCTAAAGTTTAGGTTTCTAAGTCATTACATAATTAAATTTGTTAATGTTATTTTAATCTAATTTCCTCTTATTTTTATTTTTGTTAATTACTAATTGACTTTCTGAAATTATCAACAGACTTATTGTCACTTGAGGAACATACTTGCACATATTGTCCAATATGTACTGCCTTGAAGCATACAAATATGGTACTGTATTTCTAAAATAAATGCAGCAAATTTTCTTAAGTCTTAAAATACAAAGGCTAATATTAACTATAAGATTTTCTGAAAGTTTTTAAGGTTTAGTCCGGTTTTCGTTATTAATATTGCTTCGGAAAACCAATGTTTTGGTTCGCCCGTTATATTTTCCTCCCGATTGGTTTGTGCTTAGTTGAAAACCCATCAAATTTATGTCCTCGTCCTAAATTCAGTTTGTGTAATACAATAATTTTAAATGCGGTTTGTTAGGGCCTACAATGAGAGTGTTTTAAAAATCTTTGTGATGTGACTTTTTAGCCGATAGCGTTCTGCTAGTTAATTAAGTTCTTTACGCCAAATACCCAATTTACTTTTATCTACTCTATATAGCGTACTCAGTCTTTCCCTTCTTAAAAAATAAATATGCTGCACCGCATAATACATTTTTTAATAAAAAGTATTATATAATCCACAAAAACTTTTATCGCCTTTCTTTCAAACTTGTTTCTTTTGAATTTTCTTTCCCGAGATTCTTTACCCCAACGGCGTTAAAATACGTTCTATTTAGATGATATTCGGTATACAAGCCATTTATTTTCAGCAGTGGCATGTGATATAATGACACACCCGAAGGGTTCCTTGTTGAATTGAAAATGCTAAAAGAAGTTGTTTTTCATACAAAAATTATATCACATTATATTAAATAATGGATTTTTTAGTTCATATTTAAAACTCAAAACAGGTGATGGGAGTAAAAAATTTAGGATGTCGTTCGCTTGGAAGCACTCCGTTTATGTGTCGTCTTTTTTGTTCACTTATTTTGCCTCATACAAAATTTTTTGTGCTGGGATGTTTTTGATAAAATTCCTATGGTTCTTTTTTTATACAGGGTGTCGGGTAAGTATATGGCATACTCTGAGAAGCGTATAGGGAAAGTCAAAATAATTCCTAAAGTGCCATCTAGAGGAGATAAAGAGCCCCAAAGGGGTACCCAGCGACTTACCTTTACTGCTTTAATTTTTGAACCGACAAGAATAGCTTAACCAAATTTTAATATTTTATGTAGACCATACAAATATACACAAAACAATACTACAAAAGATGTCTTACATTATCAGGGAAGTCAGGAACGGACTTGCCACCACACTCGTTGGGCAAAAATCTGGGTGTCATTTTCCAGAACTAAAAACTGATTTTTTAAATACCCTGGTTATTCCTATTTAAAAATAGGTGCTCTACATTTGTGTCGATAAAATTAGCCGTTTTCGAAGAAAATCACTTTTTTCTATAACACGTTTAAGCATTGACTTTCGAAATTCATATAGTAATCCAGTTTATTAACATAAGTTATTTTAACATAGTAACTAATCGAATAACAACATAACTAATAATTCGCGTTAAAATAATAAAATTTGTCATTATTACATCTCATTAATGCTCACATGCCACTTATGGACAAGCACACGGCAATGTTTTGTGGATGCAAGTAGAGTTAATTCTGATACATTTCCCATATAATAATATTAATAATAATGTACGTCTTTTATTGTTAATTCACTCCATAAGTAACAGCATACTTCAGAATAAGGAAAACAGAACACTGACAATAAAGGCGAAGTTTAGCCATTGGCTACACTGACAATAAATTGAACCATTAGAAAGTTTGTAAATCCCTAGTTTGCACCGATAGCACTATTAGAGTAATCATAACAATTATAAAAATATTCTCTATCGGTAACAATCTCGCTTATTTGAACAGTTCTTATTGTCTGTATAAGAAAGGCTTAGACGGTTAGCAAAACAGTTTCCCGCACTTATAATACAGACATCTATAAAAGCCAGCATAATAGTCGCAGCAATTTGTCGACTGCGTGTTATTAGAAATCTTATACTTCCAATTGATATTCGTCACCCCAGCGCCACCTGGTCCTTGGTCATTTATGTTTTATTATGTTCTCGAATACCGCCCTCGTCGCGTCGTTGCACGTGCTTTTTGTGTTAAACAAACAAACAAATGCCTAAAAGTAAGTGATAAAGTGATAATTGATAAGACTGTGCACAATAATAGTAAGTAAGTATGTATTCTATGTACCATAATAGATTATGATATATTATTTTAAAGAATTTTAGTCGAGAGGTCAACCGTTCTCCGAAACACGTGTACAAATTGTCGGGGAGTCGCTCGAAATCCCGAAATTAGTGTTAGAAATCATCGAACGCATTACCGTAGTAGCCGCAGAAATCGTTCGAAATCATTCCGAAATTTCTAATTCCAAAATTCCGAAAAATATAATAAAACTAGTAAGTTTTTTTTTGAGAAGTTATTTTTTTTCTATAAAAACTATAGTTTTTTCTTTAAGCGGCAGTTTTTTGATTAAACGATTTTATAGGCTAGTTATATTTTTGAGTATTTAATATACTTTATTTGTTGATATGTATAGCTTACAATTCTATATACCTCCCATAACCTTTTTATTTTTTTTTAAACCTTAACCAAATCTTTGTTGAAGTATTATAACTAATAATTACGTTTTATGGAAGTAGTCCATCTCACAGTGGAGTAATATTTTAAGTGAGGAATGAAACACAAAGTCTGCTCCACTAATTTAATAAATAAATTCAGATTAACATACCATACATGTTTCAAAGGTATAAACCTTCATCTTCAGTGGGTAATTATTAAGATGTTGTTATTTATGAAGAGACCAATGACATTGTTACATTTTTTTTTAAACTAATGTTGCAGAAAAATTTTTTAAGAAAACATATGTAACTTTAATTAGGTAAATAATACATATTAAAAATAAAAGTAAAATTAACTGAATAAAATGAATTTTAAATGAATTTAGTTTTATTTTAAACTTATTGAAAAACCCAAATTTTACTGGGAAATTGTAATAGGGTACGACCATCATGGTGGAGTCGTACCACATTTTGGTAATCATTGATACGACTCCACCATGATGGTCGTACCCTATTACAATTTCCCAGTAAAATTTGGGTTTTTCAATAAGTTTAAAATAAAACTAAATTCATTTTAAATTCATTTTATTCAGTTAATTTTACTTTTATTTTTAATATGTATTATTTACCTAATTAAAGTTACATATGTTTTCTTAAAAAATTTTTCTGCAACATTAGTTTAAAAAAAAATGTAACAATGTCATTGGTCTCTTCATAAATAACAACATCTTAATAATTACCCACTGAAGATGAAGGTTTATACCTTTGAAACATGTATGGGATGTTAATCTGAACTTATTTATTAAATTAGTGGAGCAGACTTTGTGTTTCATTCCTCACTTAATAATTACGTGTTTCTTTTTATTTTCCTTTTAATAAAAATAGGTTCATAATATATAAATATGGGTAGTTTTTTTTTTATTTGGTATACAGAATTGCATATAGAATATTATAGAATGCCTTCTATTGTCGAACAAATTCTAGTAAATTCAATCATAAGTTAATTTCATTAACGCCATATAATATATTATTTATTATATTTTGGATAGTTTTTATCCGCATAAGGTTGTTTCTGCTAAAAAGAATAGAGTCATATCAAAATCAGGAACATCTGGCGAATCATATCTCATGCAAAACATGCTTTAGTAAGTGGACCACCCAGTATATCAGATATTCTAATACACAGTCTCAAAACCTTTGTTGAAGAAACGATTGTTCAAAGGCAATAAAAATAATGAAATTAAATGCAACCAATGTTTTCAGAATCAATACTACTCCTTGTCTAGATAAAATGAATGCTTTTTAAATATTCCATTAGCAACACAATTCGTCAACGGTCAGAGAAACAAGAAAATGCATTTAATGTTTTCAGAACAAATAATATTGTCGCCCAGACAAGCAACCAAATTTGCACATATTATCTCAAAACAGCGGCCTGTCGCTACGGTTAATTTAGCAAGAAATTGTTCTCAACACAATTCAGTTTTTTTCTTTCTGTTGCTTGGGCCCGCCTGCCGATCGGTCAGTACTGCAGCCTTTCGGCTTATTGTACTATGTACCCATTTTCTTCATTCCACCCATTCCAGTATCTTTGTACCTTGCACAAGTTTGTACAAGTCCTTAACTGAGTGTGTGGTGTATGTATTTGGTTCTGCCCGAGGCTGCCCATAGATCGACTGCCGTTTGTGATCCAATGCCTCGCATTCGCACAGTATATGTTTGACTGTTTCGGTCTCTTTATTGCAGAGTCTGCATTTCAAGTCCCCGTTGTACAGTCCCATTTTGTACAGTCGTTCCTTGACTGGTGCATGTCCAGTCATGAATCCCGTAATTATTCTCAGCTGGTTCCTGCTCATTGTAAGCAGTTCTTTTGCTTTCTTTTGGCATGGTCTGCCTATGAAGGCTTTCCCATGCGCTTGTCTGGGAATATTTTCCCAGTAGTTGTTATGTTTCAGTTTTATCCAGTCTCTGATTTGTCCTCGGGCTGTACTTTTTGGTACTCCGATGATCAGTTCTGTGTTAGGTATCTCAGCCTCCGTTCCTCTTTTTGCGAGTTCGTCTGCTTTTTCGTTGCCTTCTATACCTCGATGTCCCGGCACCCAGACCAGTTTTACTCTGTTCTGGTCTGCCAAGATCTCAAGTTCTGCAAGGCATTCCCATACCAGTTTTGACGTTACCTCGGGCTGTGATAGCGCCTTGAGGGCTGCTTGACTGTCTGATGCAATATGGATCTGCTTGTTCTCATAGGCTCTCCTATTTATTTCTCTTGCACATTGCAGGATTGCGTAAATTTCTGCTTGGAACACAGAATTGTGTTTTTCCAGTCTATAGCTGAGTCCCTGCCTCATATGCCTGGAGAAGATTCCTGCACCAGTTCCATTAGCGGTCTTAGATCCGTCAGTGTACCAGATCTGTCCCCGTTGTATGGCCTTTGGTTCTTGGTTTTTCCATTCCTCCCTTTCAGGTATTATTACCTCGAACGGGGTTTTGAATGAGTACCTTTTCTTAGTGTGGTCCGAGTTGACGTTTAGTACATTCCTCTCCACCACCCTAATGATACTTGTGTGACCCGATCTGATATTTATATCCTCCGGTTCCTTTTTCAGTCTATAGGCTGCAAGTCTGGCCTCCCCCTGTATCACAAATTGCAGGGGGGGAAGGTCTATAAGCGCCTCCATTGCTGCCGTTGGAGTCGATTTTGTGGCTCCAGTTATGCTTAAACAGGCAAGTCTTTGTATCTTGCCGAGTTTCATAATAGTGGTAATCTGCTGTGTCTTGGGCCACCACACCAGAGCGGCATATGTTATTATGGGTTTAACCACCATGTTATATAACCAATATAGCATGTCCGGTTTTAGACCCCCATTTCTTTCCGAAGGAGCGTCTGGCCACTACAAGAGCGGTCTCCGCTTTTTTTGTGATTTTTTCTAAATGAAGGTTCCAGGTAAGTTTCGAGTCTAATGTTACCCCGAGGTACTTGACCTCACCCTTCAGTTGGATGTTACTTCCACGAAGGCTTAAGGGGCCTAGTCCCTCCAGTTTGCGTCTTCGTGTGAATGCTACGATGGTGGTTTTGTTGGGGCTGATATTCAGCCCTTCCGCGTCCGTCCATCTTGTTACCAGGTTTAGAGCCCTTTGCATGCGATCTCTAACCGTGGTGTTGAATTTACCTCTGGCCAGAATGACTATGTCATCTGAGTATCCCAGAGTGCGATGACCATGTTCTTCGAGAGTCCTAAGTAGCCCATCCACTACAAGAGTCCATAGCAGGGGTGAGAGGACCCCGCCCTGCGGACATCCTCTCGCGACCTTGGCCGATGCAGTCACTCCCATGACTGTTGTATATATCACTCTTTGTCTCAGCATGGAGTCGATCCAGTCACAGCATGTTCCCTCGATTCCTCTGAGTCTGAGTGTTCTAGCAATGGAGTCATGGGATGTGTTGTCGAAGGCGCCCTCGATATCGAGGAACGCACCCAGCAACACCTCCCTGTTTTCCAGAGTGTTTTCAACCTCCTTTACCAGCTCATGTAGGGCCGTCTCTGTTGAGGTTCCTGCTTTATAGGCATATTGGTCTTGGTGGATTGGTCTTTCAGCCAGAGCACCATCCCTGATATGTCTGTCAAGCAGTTTTTCCAGTGTCTTAAGTACGAATGACATAAGACTTATCGGTCTTAGGGATTTCGCCGTTGCCTGTCCATATTTACCAGGTTTCGGTATAAATGTGACCCTAATCTTCCTCCATACGGCCGGTATATGTCCTAGGGCCAAGCTTGCCCTAAGTATATTACGTAACTGTTCTATCAGTGGTCCTGATCCCTTCTGAAGTAGGGACGGGTAGATCCCGTCTGGTCCCGGTGATTTATATGGGTCAAAAGAGTTTATTGCCCATTTGAGTTTATCATAGTCTACCACCTTTTTAGAGACCTGCCAGTTCTCCCTTGTGACTGTTTTCAACAGTTCAAGTTCAGTTCTTGGGTTCTCCGGTGTTTCTATGATGTTAGATCCGGGAAAGTGAACTCGGTAGAGTTCTTTTATTGTTTCCTCTCCGGATGTCGTATACTCTCCCTGGTTGTTCTTAAGGGAGATCACTGTTGTTTGTTTTTCTTTCGATAGTATTCGTTGGAGTCTGGCACATTGCTGAGTGCTCTCAATCTCCTCACAGTGTCTCCTCCATGAATCGCGTTTTGCTTTTCTAAGGGCTTTGTTGTAGTCGGTCAGGGTGGTTCTATAGTCATCCCACTCCCCGGTACGTTTTGCCCTGTTGAATTTCTTCCTTGCTTGCCCTCTAAGCTGAGCAAGTTCATCGTTCCACCAGGGCACGTTCCTGGTTGACGCCCTTGTCGTGAGAGGGCAGCTATCATTGAAGGCTGAAATGACTGCGTCGTTAAATTCCTCCGCGGCCATTTCGAGGTCTGCTGTGGTCCTTATCATTCTTTGGACTCCCGCAAGGCCGGTTTCTAGAGAGTCTCGATACCTCTTTCAGTCCGTCCTCCTTGGGTTCCGATAAGTCTCCTTGGTTGTTGAACCTTGAATTGTGAAGTTGATGTGTCTATGGTCCGAGCAGCTCACCTCATTAGACACATGCCAGTCTGTGATATTGTTACTCAAGTATGTTGAGGCTATAGTCACGTCAAGTACCTCCTTTCTGTTTCTAGTAACAAAGGTAGGTTCATTTCCTATATTTATTATGTCCAGACTGTTTGCCATAATAAATTGTAGTAGACTTTCTCCCCTTGGGTTTGTGTCTGTGCTGCCCCAGAGTCTGTGGTGCGAGTTGGCATCGCACCCGATGATTAGTTGAGTCCCCGTTGTCCTGCAATATCTCACCAGGTGTTCCACTTCTCTGGTGGGCGGGTGTTCTATGTCGTCTGAAGGAAAGTAGGCCGATCCAATTATTATATCCCTCGGTCCGCTTTGTCCCTCAATTTTGATTTTAACCGCCGTTAAGTCTTTAGTACAGAAGTTGCTTAGCGGAAGTGCGTGGATATTTTTATTGATTAGGATGCATGTTCTTGGGATGTCCGTGGATCTGTTATATATTAACTCTCCACCCCATCCTGACAGGCCTTTAATTTCACCGTGTCTAATCCACGGTTCTTGGATCAGGGCTACTTCAAACCCCACCATAGCCTTTGTAAGGGCTGCCGAAGCTCCCTTACTGTGCTGAAGGTTTGCCTGAACTACCCTGAATTTGTTTCTGTTGTTCTGTCCCCAACCTCTTGAAAGTCACTCGGCCAAGCTTATAAAAAGCTTTAAACCGAGACCTCTCAAGGGCCGCTAGGGCTGCTTCGCTTATCGAGAAGAACAGGAGTTGACCCTCCTTCTCGATTTTGCGGCTCATGTTCCGCCAGACGCCTGTTTGCAGCTCAGGATTTTGCAGCTGCAGCCTCCGTCTGATTTCCTCTTCCGTTACAGTCTCCGGCTCTGGAATGAAGACCAATTCAGTGGTAAAAAGTCTATTTTTGAAGGTTGTAAAAACGTATATATGCTCTGTCGCTAAGAGGTCAAGCTCGCCGCAGTACACAAAGCGGGAAAATTAACCATTGGTCCAGAGAAAACATGGCGTAACAGTAAATAGCCAATTAGAACACAACGCGTGAGATATGTTGCCTTGTGATTGGCCAGTCTGACAGTTTCTAGCGAAAAAAGGACACTGACGGCTCCTCCAGAACCACTGCGGATTAAACTATTGAAAGGTCAACAAGTACGTCAACATTAATGTGGGTCATCGTCCGTTGGACATGACAAAATTGCATTCGCTGAATTAAAAGCATCAAGATTTAAGTGTAGTAATGTTATAAAAAGTTAGTAATGTTATAAATTATAAGTAATTAACCATGTATTAAAAAGTAATTGTGTAAACAAGTGCCGAATTGGATAAATAAATGCCAAATTAAATGGGATCTAGCTGTTTAATTCACCTAACCAATATATAAAACGAACCAGTAAAATAACCTAACTCGAGGAATATACAAAGCCTCACCGTTTAATGTTGGAAGTTAAGAATAAAACTTGATTCCCACAACCTTCTTATAATAGGTATTAGAACCTTTCTTATATTGGGTATACCTAAACTATCTTTTAAGGGAAAAAAAACAGTTTGATATTTGATATTATCTAGATTATCACTGATATTACCAATTCTTATAAACGTTATACAAATATATATTGGTCACTAGTAACATTATTATAATACTTAAGACATATTCACTAGCTGTTATTAAAATGCCTCTATATTGGGTATAAAACAGATAACTGCTACTAATAATCTAATTACTAATGCCCGTATTCTCCGTAATGTTTTAAGCTGGCTTAAAATGAAAGCCGCTTTAAAATGCCGCGTTCTTAAGCACCGTTAACCTTAAGGACCGTAAGCTTACTTAACTTTAAGCCCACAATATTGGAGGCTTAATATCGGGCTTAAATATTGCATCTGCGCATTTATAAAATTAAAAAAACAAACAGTAAAATCCAAAACTTTTAACAATTATTTTCAAACACAGCACAAACTGTAATATTAGACCTTTGCTTTTGTAGGCTTTAATTGGCAGAACTTGGCTAAAACTATACTGACATGACAGTGACTTATAAACTAATAAATAGATTACAAACAGGTTACAATATATAACACGCAAATAAGGTATCAGGTAATATACATATACAAGTAATGCATACAGCAGTTATATTACACAAAGCACATGAAACGAAAAATAAGGTTACAATGTTACAAATTTCTTCCTCTGTACTCTACCACTTGACGGCCTCAGTCTCTGAGCAAAAAAGAAGAGAAAAATGCGACGTTGCCAAATCTTAAGGAGGCTTAATTAAACCCGACAATAATTGTTTCGGTGCTTACCTTAAATTAGTTAAGTGAGTTTAAGAAATTAAGTCAACTTTAGTTAAGCCATCTTTTCTACATAACGGAGAATACGGGCATAAGAACAACTATTTAAGGGTATAACTACTATAAGAAGTAAATTAGTACCATTATAACCACGTTTTAGCAAAGTGAGATTAGTTACAGTAGCCAGCTGTCGCGCTGTCCAAATACGTATGCGGAATTCGAATAACTGATATATCAGGTATTGCATAATTTTCTGACCTGAACTAACCCAAACGTATAACACACCATGGATGATATTGGTTTCCTATGCGATTTATTTAAACTTTATTATTTTAAACCACAGTAGGCCATGAAACAACTATGTTGACATTCTAGTTGTTATTAACATTTAACGTCAATTTTATTTTTACATATTTGTTTGTAAAAATGACTAATTAATATTTTGAAAAATTTGATATGATATCAGTTTATAGTGAAAGTGGAGAAAGCCAAGAAATGGCGTAAAATTTATATTTTGTTCACTATCCGGAAAGATCGCAACCATTAAAGGACATTCCGACGACTGGACCATAATTTAAAAACATACGGCTCTTTTACGATGCCGAGATCAAAAACTTATAATAAAGAGAAGAAGGAAAATGAAGAAATAAGCGTGTTAGGATTTGTCGAGGCCAATAATCAGGTAATATATCCTGTGATAGCTTTGAATAGTAGTATCTGAACTTTTATTTAAGTGACAACTTCTTTAGGCGCGTTTAGCACTTTTAGTGTGTATTGAATGAGACTAAGCCGTCAGATTCGGCTATGCAACGCTCATGATGCAGTGAGGGAAAAAAGCAAGATACTAAAATATGACCAAATGCACAGTGCTTTTTATGGATCGATTCTTTTATCGTCTTGAATTTGAGATTTGCGGATGTTAGATTGTGAAAGGTTAATAAAGAATCTCGTTTTGGTGAGGTTTTCACTTCTGTCTTGTGGTCTTAAGCACACATCCTACTTTTATTCTCTAAAATTACTCTGTAATGATGATCCTAAAATTACTCTGTAATTTTAGGAACAAGAATCTACGTCCGTTACAAACGTAGAAACTGAACCTGGAATTACAACATCTAAAGCGCAAAGAATTTTGACGTCAAATAAATATTTTCCCTATGTTGTTCAAATAATTACCTACTATTTGCATCTTGGTGATGATGTGAGACAATTGGAATTTTTTTACTGATTTTTAAATAAATCTAACGAGCATCGTTCTTTTTACTACAAAATAATTTCGTCAGATGAATGTCGAATTACAAGTTCCGGTATTCATAACCGACATAATAAAAGACATTGGAACTCCACAACCTCACATGGTACGGCTTGTTCGCCAACAAGGTCGATTTGGGATAAATATAAGTTGTTTTTGTTTTAAAACAAACTGGTGTAACGCTTTTTTAAAGAAAATTTAAATGCAAACCATTATACATCATGAATGCCTTAAAATCCGTTCGAAAAAGATGTCAAGAGTACATTGAAAACAACGGAGGAGCTTTCGAACATTTGAGATGATTCCCGTTATTTTTTACCTTATTCTGAATCTTTTATTTCGTTTCAAAATAATAAAGTTTAAATGAATCGAGTAGGAAACCAATATCATCCATAGTATGTCATATATTTAAAAAGTTAATTTATAGTGATATCCTCCTAGATTAAGATATATGGGGTGTTCCAATTAAAAGAAATGAGGTTAGGTCCGATAACTTTTTTACCTGATCCCGTATACTTATTCTGAACATGGCAGATTATTCAGCAACCATTACAAAGAAGCTTTTGTATTAAACATTTTTCCGTATCTCTTTTAAGCAAGAAAATATAGGGTAATTTTTAAATCGTCAATTTTTCTATTTTCCCCCGTATCTCTTAAGCTATCGAAAATTTTCAAATTTTGATTTTACCATTTTAAGTTTGAATTAAAAAGAGCACATGACACCTATATTACTTTTTTGATAGCACTAACAATTACGGAGGTGCCCTATAAAAGTGCCGAAAATGGGACACCCTGTACATCTTTTATGCTTTATAACAAAATATTTAATCTTATACCAACCCTACAAATCTTCTCAGTAATCACTAGACTACGCATGTTCTATCTTCTAAAAATTTCCTTTAATTCTGTACATTCAAGACTTGGAAGCCATAGAAAATGAATAACAATCATTGTTGTAAATTATAACAGCAAATAAAAATTATTGTCGTTAACTCAATTTGTGATATTGTGTTGATACTGTTTTATATTATTATACTTAAAATGCATATTCACTAGAAGATTTGTACTTATAATTATACTTTGGAAGGGTAATGGGGACCGCCCAAAATATTCAGGAAAGAAGAGATCCTCAGGAAACAGGATTACGGTGTTAATATATCGGTTTAAGCGAACAGACAGCGTTAAGTATGAAAAAGCTTAATGAGACTGTCGAAACCGAAAAATATTAACTTGCCATCACTTTATTGTCAGTGACGAAGGTTGGGTGTTCGAGAAGTTAGTGAAAATTTCAACATTCAAAAAATCTTCACTGGAAATTCACTGGAAACGCCGCACAAATTCCATGTAAAAAGTATCGGGTGCCCAATTAAAAAATATTTAATTTTAAATTGTCCCGTTTTATCGAAATACTCTGTACATTCAAATTTCCAAATTATATGTGTCACGCTATGGTCGATAGAAATCTCTTTGTTACAATTCTATGCAAATAAAACCGAGCTAACCCTTTGGTGAATCCCATAAATACTAATCCAGATTGAATAATTAACTCAAAGATGCAAATATTGCTTTGATTATTCATATTGTATTCACACGGTATTATAGAGAAACTAGATTTACTACCTTTAAACCTAGAGTTAATTGGAACAAGCATAATTCTCTTGGTTTATTGCTTTTGATAAATACCGATGTCTTCTCTGTGTAGCTGCACGGAGCCTCCGCACTCCGCAGTGTCCGCAGTGTAGTTGTCTGGATTATCTAATATGCCGATTAAGTCATGCATAATCTATACTCTATACCATACCAAAACTTGAGATATAAAGGTAATTTGCATAAATTTAGGTTAGTTCTAACACGTTTTAGGATTAATAAGGAAAACTATTTTATTGTCCAAAAATCATTACAAAGTAATAATTTCTTATTGACAGTAGATAAAAAAAGTAATCAAACTCAAAGGTAACAGTGCTCCGGCTAATGTACGAAACGAAATAAACAAACAAGCGATAAGCACCAGCACCGAGAACCGCTGGTTCAGCAGAAACCGTCACGACGTGGTCGATGTGGAAAAGATACGAAGGCAGTTGAATAGTATTCGCGACACACTTAAAACGTACCAATTATTATTTTTTATATTGTTAATTTTTATTTTAATAAAGCGTTTTAAACTGACTAATAGATTTATCTCTTACAAAGTCAGAAGTGGGATAGATACAAGTGTCTCTATTAATCAAAATGAGCACACCTCCGCCCAGAAGTCGGTCTGAGTCAAAAAGGCGATCGAAGAAGCGTTCGCACTCATCCGATGACAAAGATGAAAAGTGGAAGAGAAAGTACAAGCAACTACGTAAGGAATATAGCCAGTTTTTAAAAATGCGACCTTCATCCGTGGATAGATTTAGTGATAACGTGCAAGTCGAGAGTAGTTTTTCTAATCAAGTGCAGTCGACAGTGCAAGTTAATTCAACATCCTACTTAAGGCCCCACGTAGGAGACGAAAAGCTTATTCCTTTTTATGATCCGGATTGTGAAAAAGATATCATAGAAGAGTGGGTAAAAAAGTGGAAGAAATTGCTAATAGATATTGTTGGGATGACAGTGACACTTTACGGTTAGCGACGCATCGATTACGTGGACATGCTTGGGAGTGGTTTGAAGGACAAGACTTTATAGACATGACGTGGGTGACCTTGAAACAAGCGTTACAAAAGAAGTTTAAGACTGTAATTCGTTTTTAGAATCTGCTAAAACGTGCTGCTAACTACGAAGCTCGCCCAGGGCAGCTTTTAGGTGATTACTGCTTTCAAAAGTTGCAAAAACTGCAAGCATTACGGTGTGGCATTAGTGACGAGTGTATGTTCGATGCAGTAATTGGAGGTATAAAAGATGACAATATTGTTCGTACATTAAGCTCCATGAGATTTACGGACACAGATGACATGTATCATGTATTCCAGAATGCGAGCAATGGGAAGTGTACCTCTTGCCCCGGCAGTAAGAAGACGCGTACCAGAATCCACAGTTACGAGTAGTAAAGGGGGCAACGAGTTTAAATACCAACAGTGCCATGTTAACAAAAGAATTCCAAAGTTTCTCAGTGTGCTATAATTGTAACCAGGCTGGGCACGTGGCTAGAAATTGTCCCAGGCCCAAACTGGAATGCAAAAAGTGTCATAAACTAGGACATTTAGCTGACAAATGTCGAAAGTTTCTAAGAAAAGTGGCGAATGTAAACGAAGCCAGTGTTCTTGAAGCAGACAATGGACAGAAACACAATATGTTTATTGTATCAGCGAAGATAAACGGCTTCAAGATAAAATGTTTAATCGATTCTGGGAGTTCGGCTACACTTATGAAGCTTACCATTGCAAAAAGATAAAATCCAAAATTAGAGCGTGGGACGAGAAATGTGATACGCAGTTTCATGGGTACGACAACAGCGAGTGATTCTAAAGCGACAATAAATGTTCACATAATGGAAGTTGTGGCGACAATAACAGTGATTATCTTGAATGATGACGAACTTTTGCACGATATGATTATCGGTCGAGACTTCTTAGATCAGCAACACGTGCTTTTGCTCAAGCGAGAGAACTATATAATTTTGCGAGCATTGCCAGAATGGAAGGACAGTGATACACAAGAGATTGAAAATGTTTTACTAGCGATGTGTTTACACAGGATGATATCTCGATCGGAGACATGAAAGAAACCGATAAGATTAAATGTTTAAAGTTATTAAATGAATTTGCAGATTCTGTGGCGTTGTCAACAAGTAACTTAGGAAAAACAAACGCGGTGACTCTGAAAATTAAATGTATCACTGAGGAACCCATTGTTTATCAACCTTATCGTATGCCGGAAATAGAAAATACTATTGCACGTAAAATGATTAAGATACTACTGGACAATAAAATAATTCAAGAGTCGTGTTCACCTTACGCAAGTCCCATGATGCTAGTAAAGAAAAAAACCGGCGACTACCGATTAGTTGTAGACTATCGGCGATTAAATGTAATTACAATTAAAGACTCCATTGCCTAGAATCGAAGATCAAATTAATGAATTAGGAGGCAATAAGTATTTCACTGGATTAGACCTAGCACAATGATTTTATCAAGTGCCTATGGATAAAGACTCTGTGGAGAAAACTGCGTTTGTGACTCTAGAAGGCCATTACGAGTTTCTCCGTATGCCTTTTGGACTTACTAACTCACCGGCTGTATTTCAAAGACTTATTAATAGTGTATTGGGGAACTTGAAATATTCCATAGCCTACCCTTATATAGACGACATTATTATTCCATCAGTGACTGTCGAAGAAGGACTTAGACAATTAAAGTTGGTGTTGATGAAGTTGAGAGAAAACAATTTAACGCTTAAATTGAGTAAGTGCACATTTTTTCAAACTTCCATCGAGTACCTTGGGCAAGAAATTAGTGCAAATGGTGTGAAACCTGGTAAACGGAAGATAGACGCTGTCCACCAAATGCCACCTCCAAAAAACGTGAAGCAGATACGGCAATTTATTGGACTAGCAAATTACTTTCGTAAGTTCGTTGCAAATTTTGCGCTCATTGTCGAACCTTTGACTCGGTTGACACGCAAAGACGCAGTTTGGATTTGGGGTGAACAGCAGCAAAATGCTTTTGAACGAATGAAAGCTATTTTAACTACAAGGCCCGTACTGAGTATTTTTAACCCGCAGTTACCAACGGAGCTCCATACTGATGCCAGCAGCCTAGGACTTGGAGCCGTTTTGTTAAAATCTAATGGTAATGAAAAACAAGTTGTTGGATATTTTAGTAACCAAACTACTCGGGACCAACGGCATTATCACTCATATGAGCTAGAGACTATGGCTGTAGTATATGCTATAACAAGTATCTACTCGTGCTAGTGGACGCTTTTACTAAATTCACCATAATCGAACCTGTTCGAGACACGAAAACCAAGTCCGTTGTAAAGATTTTAACTAATATAATACATCTGTTTGGAGTTCCTGTGAGGCTAATTAGTGATCGTGGAAGTGCCTTCACTTCACAAAACTTCAAAGTATTCTGCAACACTTATGGCATTAAGCACGTCCTTAACGCAGTTGCCACACCACGCGCTAACGGACAATGTGAGCGCTATAATAAGACAATAGTGTCCGCTTTAGCCGCTATGTCAGCCGGAGGACTCGAAGAAGATTGGGATCTATACGTCAAAAAGGTGCAAAGTGCTCTTAATACCACACTAAATAAAGCAATAAATACCACGCCAACAGAAGCTTTAATGGGTTACCGTCCAGTCTATACCACAGAATCAGTAATACTAAGATCTATACAGACCGAAATAGAAATATTAGATTTGGAAGAACTACGTCATGAAATAAGTAAGCATATAACCGAAGAACAAAAAAGACAAAAATAACGCTATGATCAAAAGCGACGAGAAGCGAAACGTTATAAAGAAGGTGATATAGTAATGGTTCAGATAACCAGTGAAGTCGCAAATGGCTCCAGTCGTAAGCTAAGACCAAAATACAAGGGACCATTCAAAATTAATAAAGTGTTAATCCACGACCGTTATGAAGTGCAAGATTTACGAGAATCAAGTAAACGTGCTCTGACAGTAATGGCATCAGAACGATTGAAGCTGTGGGAAGGTGTAATTAACGAGAAAAACAAAAGGGAAAGTGACAAGAATGTTAAAAATTAGAGTTGCGTACTCTAAGGACTAAAAGACGATTAAGAACAGTTAATACGTTTATTTTAAGGGAGTCGTGTACTCTATATGAACTTATTTATCTAATTGTTACAAAGTTACGTTAAATCAAGAGTTGCGTACTCTTGCATCTAATAAACCAATTAGCGCTGCGTACGCTATTAAAGTTTCGTTTAATTTAAGTGAGTCGTGTACTCCTAAAACTGCTAAAGTATTACGAATATAGAAAGAGTTGCGTACTCTTGCATCTAATAAACCAATTAGCGCTGCGTACGCTAATAAAGTTTCGTTCAATTTAAGTGAGTCGTGTACTCCTAAGACTACTAAAGTAATACGAATATAGAAAGAGTTGCGTACTCTTAATTTAAGTTGCAAAAGTTACGAAAAGAGAGTCGAGTACTCTTACATCTATTAGGATCGGTAGGAACGAGTATCCTAACTGACCTTCTCAAGGAAAATCATCTTACGTAATAGCAAGGTTGCGACCTTTGTCAACAACGTTTGTTTATCCAGACGATGTCTGAGGGCAGACAAGTAGAGTCGGATGGCCGAATGTACGAAACGAAATAAACAAACAAGCGATAAGCACCAGCACCGAGAACCGCTGGTTCAGCAGAAACCGTCACGACGTGGTCGATGTGGATAAGATACGAAGGCAGTTGAATAGTATTCGCGACACACTTAAAACGTACCAATTATTATTTTTTATATTGTTAATTTTTATTTTAATAAAGCGTTTTAAACTGACTAATAGATTTATCTCTTACAGTAAGACAGTATGAATTAAAAACTAAAAACTTTTTACCTAAACACAGTTTATATAAAAAAAAATTATAATTTGTTTAATGCGAGAGAGTAATAAAATTTAAATTTGCAATAACAGGAACCATTGAGCAGGGTGGAGAACTTGTAGGCTGCATTATAAATGGCAGGTAAATAACAATGATAGACTTTAAAAATTCCGTATTTTAAATATTTAGGACCTACACACCCCGAATCGGTCCAAAATTAGGTCACCCTAATTTGTGTAGAATAGAAAGACGAGTTTGGTAAATTAAAGTACGGTGATAGCGGCGTAACTGCAGGTAGTTTATTAGAATAATAACTATAATAATAATTATACTAGACTATAATTATAGAGATTGGCAGATAATTGAAATATTAATTATTCCAATATTTAGATAAAAACTGATATAGAAGTAAGACTAATATGAAAATAGATAAATTTTAATAAATATTAATATTTATAAAAAAAATTCTACTATGTAGGTACAACTTAATTTTTCAATTTTAGTCATCAAGTTCCGAGTAGTCCGGTAACTATCGTCGTTGGGGTCCAGAGAAATAATAAGGGCATTTACAGTGTTTTCTAGCATGTTGTTAGCTTTTCACCTTCTTTCTTCTATTTCAATCACATGTTCGACGCACTTACTTCATTTTTCAAAATCCACTTTTTTTTATTCCCTCTTGCAAGTGGTTCCCAACGTCTCTCATTTTAAATGTTATGCCTTGTTACAAACCCTTTTACTTGCGCCCATACCAATTCTATGGAGTTTCATTTATGGTGATGTGGCGGAAGGTAAATTACCGTTATATTTCGTTTTGAAGCGATTTCGTCCACAACAAATTTCGTACATAGAGGTTTATTCAACTTTACAAACTCCACTATCTCTTTTTTCAGCATACCTTTATGAAATTGGTGCTTATTTACAGTAAGCCAATAAATGATGTCACTTTTTCCAAGAAGACCTTGTTATTTTTCCGGAATTTCTTGAGTGGTATCTGGCATTATTCATGACTATAACAGACCCAGGAGGAATAAGATCTAGCATTTAGTGGAAGTATTTTTTAAAGGCATCGGCGTTTATGTTTTTATGATAGTCTCCAGCCCGTTTTGATTTAAATGCTAGTAGGCCGACAAATCGATTTTGGCTACCAATGTAACTATTAATCTGTTACCTTTTCCCGGGGGTGCCTTTATTACATTGGACTATCCTTCCATGAAAGCTTGCCTCGCGCTTTTTATATGTTAATCCTGCCATATTTTACCAACGGTATATCCATATATATTTAGCCAAGTTTCTTCCATATAATAGATAGTCCTGTTTTCTCTTCGAAACTGTCTAACTGCCCTCAAATATCGGCGTCGCCAGCAGATGATTTTGTCTTTCTCTATTAAAGGTGATTTTCTGTTTTGAATTTTTTCATAACACAAATACATTTCCTTCAAAGTTTTCCATAGTTTCTTTTTACCCATGCGTGGAATGAAATTTTTCATTTCAGACGTTATTTTATCCAAGGTAGGTATTTCTTTTTTTAAGTAAAACGAGTGTATGATTCTTCTGATGGCAGTATTTTCAACTTTATTTAGTTCAGTTTCTTTTCTGTTAGTACTTCTCTTAGGTAACCTGATGGGGATTCCCGGAATAAAGCGCATAGGAAATAAGCGCCCAGGAAATATCCGCAAAGAAAAAAGCGCACAGTCATATAAACGCACGAGAAATATACGCACGTACATGAATGCGCACACGGACAAAACCGCACACGGAAAAAACCTCACGTGTATAAAAGCGCACTTGGAAAAAAACGCAAAACTGCCAAGATTACCATTCTTCTATTATTGTTAACTTTGTTTTTTTTTTAATAGAAACTTATAGCCTTTTTACTGAATTTTCCCCCGTTTCCAGACTTTTAAAACAAAAAACATTGTTATTTTATTCGGTATTAATAAATATTTACTTAATTATTATATTCCTTGGAAATTAGTATATATTTAAATTATATTATAAAAGCATATGGCTTGGTCTAGTTTGCACAATAACTCTCGATCGCCTAAAATTAAAATTCTGTTTGGGTCGTCCATTCCCGAGTCGTGTAACACTAAGTCCAAGTATTTTTCAGGAATTGCAAAACGGGACGTCGATGGATTCGGCAAATGCCTCTCTGCTCGGTGATTTCGAAGAGTTCTGGCAAGGGACGATTGCTTTGGAATATAAGCAAGTGCATCATTGCTTACTCCTAATAATGTGTCTCCAATAACATTGCGAGAGGTAGCATTCACTGCTGTCATAGCTTCTCGCATTCGGCTTCTGGCGATGTTTGCTTCTGCTTTTTGGGGGCACGAATCATGACAGTGACTGCCTGGCTCTTGTACAATGTCCTTGTTATTCGTTTTTATTAAGGAATGACAATTAGTTTTTCGATTTTCACGGCACCTCCAAGAATCTATCCCATTTGTTGTGCGATAATGTAGATATTCAAAACCAGCGTATACAAGGACTCGCTTGCCTTTCTGACTAGTCGAATACTCCATTTCGGTTATTTAAAAAATCTAACTTAACTTGCTCAAGATGATAAAGAAGACTAAATAAACTTTTAATTATTGTGTAGCCTATTTATAAGATAAGATTTAACTTAATTACCTGAATTACTGGAACTAATAATTTTCAATAAATATAATACCTACCTAATTAGGTATCTACCTCAAATTATCACAATTTATTAGAGAGTACTGTAAGTAACAATAATTTAATTTTTAAGTATTATAGGTAGTTACACTAATATAATTAATTAATTAAAATTTTTATAGGCAATAAAGTGTAAATAACACCTTAGTGTATAATAAATAATTTAAATATATACTATTTTCCAAGGAATATAATAATTAAGTAAATATTTATTAATACCGAATAAAATAACAATGTTTTTCGTTTTAAAAGTCTGGGAACGGGGGAAAATTCAGTAGAAAGGCTATAAGTTTCTATTAAAAAAAAAAACAAAGTTAACAATAATATAAGAATGGTAATCTTGGCAGTTTTGCGTTTTTTTCTAAGTGCGCTTTTATACACGTGAGGTTTTTTCCGTGTACGGTTTTTTCCGTGTGCGCATTAATCTACGTGCGTATATTTCTCGAGCGTTTATATGACTGTGCGCTTTTTTCTTTGCGGATATTTCCTGTGCGCTTATTTCCTGTGCGTTTTTTTCCGGACCACCCCTGATGGGGCCGCGTTTATTCTCGTCCACAAGTCGTAATATTGTTTACTGTCCGACTCCAGTAATATTCGAACACATTTCAACTATTTTTGCAACTCCGAATGTTGAATCTTGGTGGCGAGGAGCGTTGAACACGTTGAGAATAATCATTTTTTCAATTAAAAAAAAA
Organism: Polydrusus tereticollis; assembly: GCA_963920685.1. Classification (NCBI taxonomy): domain Eukaryota; kingdom Metazoa; phylum Arthropoda; class Insecta; order Coleoptera; family Curculionidae; genus Polydrusus; species Polydrusus tereticollis. The sequence goes on from OY987329.1 coordinate 94,610,926, forward strand.
AAGTTTTACTAATCCGTTTCTTAAAAACAAGTTCAGAAACACTAGCCATTTTCAAGAACGAAGTTTTCCAATAACTGCCGAAAAGTAACTAAACCTTTCAAATTTTTGAAATAGTGAGGCACGGGTAGATTAACTATATGTGCCTCTACCTACCCGATCTCGGGAACCCTAACAATAAACATAATTAAGTAATAATAATTGGACTACACCTATGGATTACGGCGAAGACCACTGAGTTTTATAGCTCAATATGATTGATTGATTGATCGATTACTCACTAGCATTAGGCAACAGACTAAAATAACCCAAAACAGCAGACATCAAACATTAACAGATAAGGCAAATCAAGAAAAAAATAAAAATAATAAGGAAACATTAAAACTTTAAATAATAAAGGACATGAAAATTTCAAAATTTGGTCAGAATAGCAAAGCCGTTCTTGCAGAATTAGGTCACTTTTACTTTAATAACATGACATTAACAAAGTATAACAAGAATACAAAATACAGGGCAATATTAACAAAGCAACAAGAACTAGCAGCGCAACTTTATGTTATTCAAAGAATTCGTCAATTAAGTAAAGTCTTCCTTACTAAAAGTTCCTTTAAATTTGTACGAAAGGAGCTAAAGTTTTGCATATTTCTGATCTGCAAATTCACATTATTATATATCTTAACGACATTTAAATGAATGAGTTCTTAGCAAGAGTGGAATGTGGGATAAGCAAAGGAATGCTATTAACTGACGGGTGACACAAACTTGTTGATCAGTGGGAAAGTGATGTTTGTTTTTATGTATTAGGCAAACTGTTTGCAGAATGAGTTGCGACGGTCAGCTAGGAAAATTGCGCTGAATAAAAAAAAGTTTGCAGTGGATTTTTACACAGCAGACATCAAACATTAACAGACAAGGCAAATCAACAGAAAAATAAAAATAATAAGAAAACATTAAAACTTTTAATAATAAAGGACATGAAAATTTCAAAATTTGCGCAGAATAACAAAGCCGTTCTTGCAGAATTAGGTCACTTTTACTTTAATAACATGACATTAACAAAGTATAACAAGAATACAAAATACAGGGCAATATTAACAAAGCAACAAGAACTAGCAGCGCAACTTTATGTTATTCAAAGAATTCGTCAATTAAGTAAAGTCTTCCTTACTGAAAGTTCCTTTAAATTTGTACGAAAGGAGCTAAAGTTTTGCATATTTCTGATCTGCAAATTCACATTATTATATCGTCGCTCACATTACGTAGGGGCCTATCTCGATATTTGGCAAAAATGAGTTATACCCACATAAAGTCAGGGGAACAGTGCCTTAACGTTATGACGAAGTGGCATATCTCAATAGTAAATCGTTTTTATTTTATAGCATTATCATGGTCAGGCCTATCTTGAATTATCCATAAAAATATTTTTACGTAAAGACCAAAGTTAAGATTGGCCCCTAGCTATATTTTTTGTATGCGTCTCACTCGGCGAATCCTAACATATACCTTTACGTTATAAAATATTTTTAAAGGATGGACACTACTTTGCAGATAGGTCTTATTAAGTTATTCTTATTATGGCAATTTTATTTAACAAATAAAAGACAATTCGTAAGAAATTAAATAAATAACAATCCCATTTTTAATTTGTTATGCTCTAGAGAGTCTAGAGAATAAATAATTAGATATAACAGTAGCTGTTATTAACATTTTAACTATTTTGAAAATTGGTGGTAGCAAGGAACAATATAAAATATTGCAGCCCTGCAATTTTACCACCGCGACATGCTTAGAAGAATACCGGGTTAGTGTTAAATTATATTGTGTAGCGGGAGGTGCGTCGAGACGTTAGTTAGCAAATCGACAGGAAAATTCCTGTCAAAACAAATCGGTAACTAAGAATAGTATATTGCTATTCAATAACATTACAAAAATGGCTCATTTCAGATCCTCTTTTTGAATATAGATGTTCTTGTGGAGTGGGATGATAAAACTATCAACTGTGTGGATGTCGGCAGTCTAAAAACTGTTAAGAACAATGGAAAATTCAAAGTAGGCGAACGAGTGAAAATGTTTTTTGAAAACTTATGGTACTATGGAAAAATTGTAATGGTTGAAGGGCCATTAACCAATGAATGTTCTTCTGATTTATCGGATAATGAGCCTCTCCCCAATAAGACTGTTCCTCAAGAGTGTTTGGATAAAAATTGTGACTCCCATTCAAACTCCTCTTCTGATGATAATGTGCCTTAAGTAATTTAATATCTTTGAATAATTGTGAAGAAAATTTGGAGGCACTGTAACGCTTCCGAAGTTAAACGAAGGACCCAGGCCGATACCTTTATTAAAATACAATGACCTAATGGCACTATGTACGGGTGATAAGCCTGTTATTAGAAGTCCTGACGATATTTTGTTTTATAGTTCTTTACCGCACACATCAGTGTGAGTTTAGGTTAGCATTCGTGTTTGCTTTATGTATTTGTTACAGTTTAGGTTTGACTGTAATTATATTATGTTAAGAAGTTTCTTGTATCCTTTTTATAAAATAAAGATGTTTAAAGTTTAAAAATTTCACTCCCTTTTCTTTGAAAAACAATATCAGAGGGGCCTATCTGGTTTGATGTGTAAATAAGAATTTGTTATTGTTTTTACGAAGGGGCCTATCTTGATTATTATTTAATTTTTACAAAACACGTAAACCTTCATTAAAAATAATGATGTCTCATCATTCTAAATTGATTTATCTAGGAAACTATAAAAAAATAAAGCAAAAAAAAAATTAGTGTCAATGCTATATCCAAAATGAACACCATTGATTTCTTTAAACCGCTTTCCTGAAAAACTACAAAAACCGAGTTAGGCCTATTCGTAATGTGAGCGACGATATATCTTAACGACATTTAAATGAATGAGTTCTTAGCAAGAGTGGAATGTGGGATAAGCAAAGGAATGCTATTAACTGACGGGTGACACAAACTTGTTGATCAGTGGGAAAGTGATGTTTGTTTTTATGTATTAGGCAAACTGTTTGCAGAATGAGTTGCGACGGTCAGCTAGGAAAATTGCGCTGAATAAAAAAAGTTTGCAGTGGATTTTTACACAGCACGTTTCTGAAGAGTAAACACAGACTGTATTGTAAGCATGCTCCCAAAAGGGTAAAGCGAATCTAAGATGAGGCAAGAGAAAAATGGATAACCCGCGCAATCATCCTATTAAGCTCCTGGTAAGTAGCACGGACAGAGAAGCAATAAGAGGGGAGTTTTTACTTAACTGCATGATATGTGAAAAGATTTCAGATCTTCATTCAGGAACCCGGAAATGACAACATAACCTATAGAGTCGTCCCCATAAACCAAATCGTTCACTCTGCAATGAAATTCAATAAGATTTGTCTCAGATATATTATGCTTAGGCGCTTTGCATCGCACCACCGCTTGATTTTTTGATGATCCGAAGCAATAACACACTGTAGCCCTTCAGAGTCTTCTCTATACTATAATACGGTAGTGTCATCAGTAAACAGAGTAAATTGGTCAGCTATTGAGTTAAGATAAGTCATTAACGTAAATTAAGAAAATAATGGGGCCTAATACGGATCAATGAGGGACGCCGCAAGGAATACGCTGCCTCCTGGACGACGCGATGCCCCGTTCCAGCAGACTAATTGATCACGGTTACACAGGTCATTTTTAAACTAGTCGAGAACACGTCCACAAAAACAATAGGCATAAAGCTTCCGCGGCAGTGACTCACGCAGTCGAATGCCTTCGATAGGTCATGAAACACCACGGCGGTGACACCGAAAGACACCCGCCAAGAAGTCAAGCATGGCATCGGAGATGTTTTTATTGGAACGGAAGCCATACTGGTTCATGGATAGGATGTTGTGACTGTTTAAGTACACTCGCTGCTTTATCAGACTTTTAATAAGCTTGGAAATAGTTGGAAGGAGAGAGAACAGTTTGTAATCTAAGGGACTAGAGTGGTCAGAGAGGAATCCTCCATCCACATCACATCCGACAAAACAACAAGCACAGTGTTGGTGAGCCTCTCCAGAATCCTAATAGAAATATCATCGTCGGTCGCAACCTCTTTATTCTTCATTGAGCCTACTGCTTCCTGAAGTTTGCGCGGACTGGTTGGAGTAAAAATATTAAATTATTCAAGCATGGTCACGCTGGACAGTTAGGACATGAGTCAGTGTCTGATCAATAATAATTATTGAAAAGATTGGTATTAATATTTATTTCAGTTGACTAATTTGTTCTATTAGTGATTTCATTCATAATTGGCCAAGATTTTCGTTGTTTATTGTTAGAGCTAGAGAGATGTTTGGAGTAATACATTTCCTTGGCATTGCGGACGACTACTCTATAAGTTTTCCTGTATGTGATTATCCGGGTATGCTTTTCTAAAGCTTTTCGGGAATCTTGGATTCGAGGATGAGGTGCGTATACCAAGAGTTATCCATCTTTTCTTGTCCTTGCGTTTTGGTTTTAGGCGACGCATTGAAAAACTAACCTGAACTAAAATTTTGACCATGAGACCCACTGAAAGGTTCTTTCGTTGACCAGTGGACGTTTGCTTGAGTTAATTTGAAGCTCTCTTAATATACAAAATATTATGTTATATTTTATTATAATTATGATTTATTTGTGTGACATAAACATTTTTATTTTGATATATTACTGAAAAAGCTAATTTACCCACTGGCATGGTTTATACGAAAACTGGAAAATCTGCTGAAATATCTAGTAACGAAATTTAAGTTAAAATGTTTCACTACATTTTCTAAGGATAGAAGGAAAAGTAATTCTATTTAGACGAAGTTTGCAATATCCGGGCATTGATTAAAATTTTCTTCGCCTTAATATTTACGCCTTCGGAAACCATAATTAAAATTGACTTTAAGATCGGATCAGCCTGGTAATTAGGGCATAAATAAAATAAAGTAATATTAAACTGTTTAATTTATACTATACACAGGATGTTTTCTCAGTACAGTTCGAAATCTTTAAAGCCGAATCATAGACACAAACGTCTAATAGAGGCCAAAAAAATCTCCTCTGGAAAAAAAACGGCGGCGTACCCCTCTTTCTCTTAATAATATTTCGTCACCCTTGGGTTTACGAACACCATTGATTGAAGTAAAACTGTTCTTCCTAGTTACAGAAATAGCTTCTTCTAATATACTAACATGAAGCAAAATTTAATCCAGTATTTTATAGCTTTTTCGCAATATTCAAAAAACCTAATGAAATTGTTTTTTGTATTTTTTCACAAAATTACACCACGAAGTGACTTAAGAAACCCTGCATATAATGGCGAACGGATTTTAATATTTTCATCTTCTTCATTTTGAGTGATGGGGGACAAGTTTCGAATTTTATATGAGCTGGTCTATTTTTGTTGGTGTATTTTTTCCGCTCTTTCTTTTCTTAGTTGTTGTCTATAACGTTGAATTGTTGCTCGACTTATGGACAAAGAAAGTACGTCATGTCCCAAAGCTTCGGCGACAGCACTTAAAATAAGAACGGAATCTCGGTCACTTACTTTACATTTGTCGAGAGCTGCAACTACTTTTGTGGTTATTATATTTTTCCTACAAGCGTGCGCAAAGTAGTACTTTGCGCACGCATTTCCGTGTGCAAAGTGACACTTTTCCGGACTAGTGCGGATAAGATTTTTATCCGCATCGGGTGCGGAAAAGTAGCAAACAAAGAAACAAAGAAACAAAACAAGAAAAACTCAAAAGACAAGAGGCACATCAGAGTGCGTGGAAATATGATAATAAAAGGAGAATCCTTAAGTGAGAAAGTGATATGTATGTATGTTTTATTATGGTACATATCACTTTCTCACTTAAGGATTCTCCTTTTATTATCATATTTCCACGCACTCTGATGTGCCTCTTGTCTTTTGAGTTTTTCTTGTTTCACTAATAGCTTTTCTCTCTTTATTTTGCAGTTCTCACAATGTTTCTGGTATTTTTCTCCTTAATTTGACTTAATTTAATCCCACTGATGATGGAGGTTTATGCCTCCGAAACATGTATGGTTTAAAGAAAAATTTTTTACATTAAACTAGTGGAGCAGATTGTGTGTTTTACTTTACGTTAGATTATAATGTTGCCAAGCAACAATAAATGTACATGTTGATTTTGGCACATGATGTCAGATTTTTTTTCCGTTTCTATGTCAACAAGAATCTACAAACACCGACACTTTTCTTTTCATCAAATCCTCAAAAAGTATAAACGCTGTTAAAATGAGCAGCTCTGACGAGGAGCTACCAAATTCCATTCTAGAGGCTGCAAACTCTGCAAATTTAAATTTATTGCCCGCTAAATCCCAAGAAAAATACGAGAAGCAATATAAACAATTTGAATACTGGTGCCAAAACAAAGGGACAAATAGTTTCAAGGAGGAGGCCTTCTTAGCGTATTTTGCAGATTTACGAAAATCAGTTCAGCCAAATACTTTCTTAAAAGTGTCCTTAAAATCAAAATAAACTTGGATTTAAGTCAATATTTCAAGCTAACATTGTTTCTAAAAAAGCAAAATGTGGTATAACTTCCGAAAAAGGCCAAAATTTTTGACAAAATTGAAGTTTGCAGATTTATAGAAGAAGCACCTGATCAAATTTACCTTCTAATAAAAGTCGCCACCATTTTTGGGTTGGCCGCTGCTTGCAGGCGCGATGAGCTTTGCAAGATAATTGTTGATCACATAGAGGAGAAAGGAAATTTGATGGTCGTGAAAATTCCTGACCGTAAAAACAATACTTCAAGAATCTTTGTAGTATCTAACGAAACAAATAAGGGATAATATTTACAACTCTATCATAAATATGCTAATTTGCGAAAACCATCCACTCCGCACAAGCGCTTTTTTGTGCAGTATTGACAAGGAACATGCGGTACTCAATGTATTGGAATAAATTCATTCGGTAAGATGCCTTCGGAAATAGCTGCATATCTACAATTGAAAAATACAAAGCATTATACAGGACATAGATTCCGTCGTTCATCGGCTGCGATATTGGCCGATTCTGGAGCAGGAATCACTAATGTCAAGCGACTCGGAGGCTGGAAATCGATGACTGTCGCCGAGAGCTACATTGAAGATTCGACAAATCAAAAAAAGGACATGTCGAATAAAATATTGGCCACGAACGACATCAAGCTACATAAATCCTTCTGAGTTAACACCTTCATCGACCTATTTGAACAACTGTCCTTCCACGCTAAGTCAGTGCCCATCAAGCCATACCATAAACCACCCACTGAATGAACTTACTGCATCGGCTATCAATTTTCATGTCAGCAATTCCTCTTTTGTTATAAATCTTATAAACAAATAATTTAGTTTCCTATTATTATTTTTTATTGTTATGTAATATTTGAATTTTCTATTATTATTTTTTTTGTTATGTAATTTTTAGTTGTACTATACCTAGTCCTTTTTTTAAAGTTAAATTAAAAATTATTGAATAAATTATCATATTTTTATTTTTGTTGTTATCTGATACGAAGCTCGTAGGAAAAATGTTGTTCCTTACACGTGCGCAAAGTGCTTTTCCGCACGCAAGAATTTATCCGAAATCCGCTACGCGTCGTTCGTCCAACTATACTTGCGTGCGGAAGAGTATCACTTTGCGCACTTGTTAGGAAAATAACTATTTCCATCCTACCAACCGTTGCCTTTTTGGTTCTGAGGGTCCTAGTATATTAAGATCTACTTCTTTGTCGTAAGAAGAACTTGTATGCGAGCTGCTAGATGATGATACAAGAGCTCACATACTCTCATCCATCTCCCCCGTACTTCTTACAATTTTTTCACGAGTTCTCTGTTCTCTCCCTTCGCACCTTTGCTCTTTTTGAGTTAGCTTCTTGTCTACACCATACATACATCCTGGATGGTATTTTTTCGTTGACTGACCAAAAGCTGTATATCTTCTTTAACTTTTAACATTTTAAATGAGTTTGCATAAGCGATATCAAACAAATCGTTTCATTTATCGGCAAACGTTGTTTCATTTCCTTTTCATCGTCCGTTGCTTTATGAGAACTTTTTTGCACACCTCTTAGTTCTCCATATAAGTGCTGTCGTTTTTTATACAATGATGTAGGTCTCGAGTTGGAATACGGGCTTTGTTCCAGAAAACAAGTACTTCCTCAATTACTAACTTTGTACTTTGAAAATTTTTTAACTTTACTTGGCGTAAGTTAAAGAACATTACACTTAATACATCTTTATTCGAAAAAAGTTTACATCTAATAATAATTTGTGACGTGTAATTGCCAATCAGGTACACCCAAGTATCTTTTCTTAAACTTTGAGTAGTCGATATGACAGAAGAGAAAAACACTGCTTACAAAATCACTTTAAATCACAAATTTGACGTTCTCTTTCGAAAGATAGATTAAAACTAAACCTTGGTTTGAAATATGAATTGAAACTAAACAGCAATAGCAGCTCTAGTGAGTTTTTGACTCTCTCTAGGAAAAACAGGTACCTACATGGGCAGGTACGTAAAATAATAATAATCTTTTGGAAACCCCAAACCTTTCTCAAAAAGCCGTTAAATTTGGTAATGTTTAACCATAGAACCATAAATATCTAAATACTTTGTTATATATCATAATATTCTTATCATTTATACAAAGAATAATCAAAATACTTAAATTCAAATTACGTGTGTAATAAAGTAAATTAGATTCACACTTTAAGAATAAGACTAATTATCTACTTTAGAACCGTATTGTTAAGAAACAAAATAACAGAAAGCGTGATAAATTTACCTAAGATAATTTTTTTAGGCATCATACTTTCGGTTGTTAGCGGCAGCCCTCATTTTAATTTTAAATAAATTCTGTTCATAGGATATGATTTTTGTAGCCAAAAAACACTTTTGAAGGGTAAGAACACCCAGGCGCGTCTAATAAAATATCAAAATTGGATACAAATATCCGTCCCTCACTGACAATGAATTTGATTCAATCAGAAATGTAAAGGCATCAAAATATTCTAGTACTTCTGTATATCTCATCCGTACCTTGACATCATTTCCTTTGCTGGATTTTTCCTAAATTCCTGATTTGTTTGCGTACGAATATTATAAAGTTTCCTTCGAATCTCAGCTTCGGTTATGTCGAAATTATCTGCAATGACTTTAAGCGCTTTTTGTTTTTTACCCTGTCTCTATAAATTTGTGACTTTATTTGCCATAATTCGGAATATTCTTTAAATGTGCTTAGTAATAAGAAAGTCTCCTTCTTGGACCAAACACGTTTCCCTCCATACTTGATCTTTTTACGTGCAGACAACTTTCAACAAAACCGAAATAAATATTTACTTCCTAGACCACTCTCTCATCTTGTTTAGACCCGAAAGTTATTCTCGCTGCAATCACTTGCCGAAAATTTTATAACTTGCTGGGAGAGCACTCTCCGGCACTGTTTACATTATGCAAATTATTTGGAAGTACTCTCAGATATAAAGCTTAATATTGTATTTGGTGTCGCTTTTGTCAATAAAGGTGGCTTGCTGTATACGGAAAACTGTTAGAGTTGGACGTTTGTCAGATCATAGATACCTCTAAACCTAATCACTTAATGAACCCAACTCAAAATCGAATATATCACTTTTGCCATTGGAAAGATCAGCGCATTGCCACCATAAAAATTTTAAAAATTTGAATCGCATGATTTCTTTTTAAATATAAATTGTATGTTGAAAAAACATGCGCAATAGAAATAATAATATAAAATATGTATGAACGCGTGCGCTAAAATGGTGCATTAAAAAAACTACTTGTACAGGGTGTCCAGTTTACGATGGCTTTACGGGATATCTCCGTTATTAGAAAGATAGAAGGATACGGTTTTCGCAGCAGCTACTTTTTTGTGAATCAAAAGATGCCGCAATCAGAATTTTTCTACTCCTCCCTGTTTTTGATATACAGGGTGTTTTTAAAAATTTTACATTTTTTGACACCCCCCATATTTAGGTTACCCTGCAGCTTATCAAAGAGAAAATAAATGTTCGTTTTGTAGTTTTTTACTTAAAATCCAGTGACGTACTCAGATTTTTTTTAAGTTTAATAGTTTCCGAGAAAAAAAAAGAAACTTCCTTTTTTTTAAATGGGTCACCCTATAATAATATAATTCAGTTTATAACAAGCTTCTCATAAATATATAATACCTTATTTTTATTTCTAATATTAAGAACGAAATTTACGTTTTTTAAAAAAATATACATTTTTGTGTTAGTAGGCCATGACGGGTATTAAGTAAAAATAATAACAATGTATACATCGAGTTGTGTTTCACTACGTAAGACAGTAGAAACCAAAGCTTCAAATTTATAGAACTTTTTCATTAATATTGGTCAAATTGTTCACCATTATGCCTTAGATATGTATCACACATAGTTGTTATTCACTTTAATGAATTTAGAATAATAAAAGGCCGCGTTTTTAATTCCCCGAATGCTCTTTCAGTGGCATTTCTAAAATCTGCAATTGCTTGGTATTAAATAGAAAAAAATTTATTTCAAGAAGAAATCCAAAACCGACAAGTCGGGTGACCTTGATGGTTTTGGTGAGATCCATTAGTTCCTGTCAAATGGCCTGGGAATTTATTGTTTATGTAGGCCCTGATAAATAACGAATTGTGAGCAGGTGCTCCATTATGTTGCAGATGCAAGTTTTTTAGACCCGCTAAGGGCATGACTTCTATTATTTCCGGCACAACGTTTTCCGGAATTTTCAAATATTTATTTGCATTAAGGCTGCCTTCAAATATATTACAAGTTATTTTGCTTCCTAGGATAAAACATGAAACGTTAAAGCCAAACCTGCCTTGCCGTTCGAGTGGAAATATTACATGCTGATTTTCCTGAGACCAAAACCTCGTATTGTGCCGATTAAATATACCACTACTGATAAAATGAGCCTCATCGGATCATATAACGGTTTTTTCAAAATTGCTTGTCCTGTTGGTATTTTGTATACCAATTACTATAGGGCGTTGTGCATCACCAGGATGCAAGTTATGGCTTAAAATTGTGTTCTTTTAGAATTGTTTGAACTCTGCAAGAACGAGTTGGATTTATTTCAATTCAAGCTAAAACAATTTTTTCATCAGTCTCACGGTTTTTCTTGTTGTAGATTTTAGGCCGAGGTTTAGAAAATGAACTGTGTTCAATTAAATTTAATTTCATCCTTGGAAATATTCTCTTTTCCGGCTCTCGTCTTTCTACAAGTAATTTAAAAAACTTAATAAATATTCATAGAGACACTATAATAAGGGATATATTTAACTAACCTATTGAAATACACTCCGAATGCTTCTTTTGCATTTTCATTACAATGGACATAACAAACAATGTCGTATTTTTCATTATTTTCAAAGTTTATATTTTCTGACAAAGCAAAATGATTTTTAACAATTAATTAGATATTTTGAAACAACTTAGAGAACCTGAATACTCTGACAGAAACTAAATATAAATAAATTTCTAATATGAAATAAATGACTGTGTTCTTTTCTTCATGGCCAACTAACAAAAAATGTATATTTTATAAGAAAACGTAAATTTCGTTCTTAATATTAAAAATAAAAAAAAGGTATTATATATTTCTGAGAAGCTTATGATTAACTAAATTTTGTTATTAAAAAATATATAGGGTGTCCCAGTTAAAAAATAAAAACAAGTTTTCTTTTTCTCGGAAACTATTGAAAGTAGTAAAAGAATCTAAGTAAGTCACTGGAATTTAAATATAAAAATTACAAAAAGAACATTTGTTCTTTCTTTTATAAGCTACAGGGTAACCTCGATATAGGGGGGTGTCCCAAAATGTAAAAGTTTCAAAAACATCCTGTACTGTATATCATAAACAAGGAGGACTAGAAAAATTCTGATTGCGGCATCTTTTGTTTCATAAAATAGGAGCACTGTACTGCGCAAACCGTATCCTTCTATCTCTACTAATCACGGAGATACCCCGTAAAACCATCGAAAACTGGACATCCTGTACTTTAATATACGATTAATTCATGTTTTTAATAGTAAAATAATACTATAATGCTAGAATGACTTAAAAATTATTAATTTTTAGTATACAGTATGTCAGGCGATGTGGTAGACAAAAGGGCAAACAGACTAAAAATTTCACTCTTAATATAAGTTTTTGCTTGCTGAAAAAATCAGTGTGCCGATGAGAAAAAAATATTGTCCAAAATGATAAAAATTCAAATTTTGTACAAGAGTAAAATAGCCGTATTCTAAAGTTTTTAGCATAATGCTATTTAAGAAAATTGTTTCAAATGATCACATCTTCTAAGATATTGGTTTTCCTGAAGTTTTAATGACAATAATATTTTTGCTTTAAATTTGCCTTTTAGTAAAAAGTTTGGTAGATGTACCTTTGATTTTGTATACCTTTAAGTATTACCTTTGATTAGGTACAGGGTTTTCTTTTATATTTAGACCCCTATTTAGAGGAAAAACTATAAGAGATAAAAAAAAACTTTAAATATGAAAGTTTTATGATTTTTACTGAATCATCAGAATATTAGCAAAAAATTATTAAAATACTATTACAATGCCGAAAAATATAAGCAACCTATGTTTTTTTAAATGGAACACCCTGTATTTATTTCATTAAAATTATAGATCTTTTTTTCCTGATTACAAAAATATAGGGTTTGTCTATATTAACTCCAACCAGTTTTAAGATATAAACGATCAAAATTTTAAGAAGTTGTGTTTAGTTTCTAGTCTAGAATGCTTTGGAAATAAAAAATGATAAAGGTCTTTCGCCATTGAAAACACATGTTATTATGACATTTTTGTCGTTGTTTGCTTGTATTAAACGAACATTTTGCTACGTACTTAAAACAATAACATGGGATATTCTACAGCAGAAAAATTCGATATTATCCATCTATATTATTCTAATAATAGAAATCCATCTACAACTCTTAATGAGTACCACAGGATATTTCCCAATAGAATTTTACCTTCCAAAAGCACTATTAAATATGTTGTGAAAAAATTTGAAGAGACCAAAAGCTTAGAAAGGAAAAAGAGGACAGTAATGAGAGATGAGCAATTAGATTTAAATGTCTTGCTGTTCTTTGAAGGTAAACATTCTAGTTTATACTAATTCTTAAATCCTACAATAATTACTTAAATGTTGTATTACAGAAAATCCTGAAAATTCTATACCAGATGCGGCAGGCCATTTTAATAAATCCCTATCAAAAATACACGAAATTTTGAAAAAATACGGATATCATCCATATAAATTTTTACCAGTCCAAAACTTAACAGAAGATCACAAGAGACAGCGGCTAGAATTTTGTTTGGATGTTTTAAGAAGGCGTGAAATTGATGGGAATCTTTTAAACAAAATTTTATTTACCGACGAGGCAAATTTCAGCACAGCTGGTATGTTTAACCGAAAAAATAAACATTTTTGGGCAACTTCAAATCCCCACAAAATTCAGCCTGTTAGAATTCAGGGTCGTAGGTCTATAAATGTGTGGTGTGGCATTATAGGAAATAGGGTCATTGGTCCAATAATTTATAATGGGAGTTTAACTGGTCCAAGATATATGGAATTTCTTGAAAATGAGATTGAAAACATTTTGGAAGAGCTTCCTCTCAACCAATACGCTACGCTCATTTGGCAACAGGACGGTGCCCCACCCCATAATGTTGTCCCTGTTACAAGATACTTAAATGAAAAATATAATACGTGGATTGGAAGAAACGGACCAATAAGGTGGCCGGCAAACAGCCCTGACTTGACGGTTCTGGACATTTTTCTTTGGGGCTATTTAAAAAATAAAATTTATTACAATAGGCCAGAAAACGTTCAAGTTCTGGAACAAAGAATTCACGAAGAAATGTTGGTGCTAAATAGGGACTTTCCAGTGTTCATTATGAACGCAATAAATCATAAGTTATTAGGAAACATTCAAAAATGTATATTAAATGAAGGGGGTTATGTTGAAAATCAATAATTTTCTATGGTTCTGCATTTTTTCTTTATTTTGTATTAAATATATTTTAAAATTTCATAAAAGAAAGTATTTTTAATTTTTATTTTATATCGCTAATATCTTAAAACTGGTTGGAGTTAATATAGACAAACCCTATATTTTTGTAATCAGGAAAAAAAGATCTATAATTTTAATGAAATAAATACAGGGTGTTCCATTTAAAAAAACATAAGTTGCTTATATTTTTCGGCATTGTAATAGTATTTTAATAATTTTTTGCTAATATTCTGATGATTCAGTAAAAATCATAAAACTTTCATATTTAAAGTTTTTTTCTATCTCTTATAGTTTTTCCTCTAAATAGGGGTCTAAATATAAAAGAAAACCCTGTACCTCAGAAAAAAGCTATTACAGTTTCGAGCAAAACGTCATTGTCAGTGTCTTTTAAAGATTTTATTAGTTTGCAGTGTTAACGACGAAGTAAAGAATACATAATTATTTATTTTAAATTACTTCGCAATATAAAATAAAACATTTAACAAAATACGATACACATAAACAAATACATGATTAGAATTTAATGCATAGTTCATAAAGATAGACCAAAATCAGATTGCATAACAATAATTATTCAAATACCGCTCCACCATGTAGGACGCATTTTTCCAGTTGGGCTATAAGATAGTCATAACACCTCCGCACTTCTTCTAGGGATATTGCTTCTGCAGCTTCTATAATTCTTTGATTAAGAATATTCTCATCATTTGGCAGTATATTAGTATTAAGTTAGGCGTCCCCATAAATACATATCTGCTAACGTAAGGTCGGGACTTCTTGGGGGCCATAACACTGGACTATTTCGCCTGATCCATTTTTGTCCAAATTCCGAATCAAGCCATTCCTTTACTTCTCAAGCAAAATGAACCGGACATTCATCTTTCTGGAAGTACATGTTACTTCTGTTACTTTTACTGTAATACTTGTCAAAAATGTGGACTCATCCGAGAACATTATAAGTTTATAAAATCCCCTGTTACCACCTAAAATCTTACTCCCTACCCACAAACAGAAATCCAACCTTTTGCCATTATCGCCCCCTTATAATGTGTGGCTATAATGAGGCTTGTAGGGAATTATCTTATTTTGATTTAAAATTTCTTGAATAGTACTTTTTTGGACCACCTAGTTGTTGTAGTTGTGTAGCTCGT
Organism: Polydrusus tereticollis; assembly: GCA_963920685.1. Taxonomy (NCBI): domain Eukaryota; kingdom Metazoa; phylum Arthropoda; class Insecta; order Coleoptera; family Curculionidae; genus Polydrusus; species Polydrusus tereticollis. The sequence continues at coordinate 94,626,145 of OY987329.1, forward strand.
TTCCTCAAAATGACAGTGTCGGGTTTTCTCTAACAGACTACAGTACGAGTAGAGTCTCTGCATTATCTTAATTGTAGTATTTTTCATATTTTTTAAGTCTAATACGGATCCCGTTTCACCAAATTTCTTGACCAGCTTGCAGACCGCCTATTTAGTTACGGGTACATTGGGGAACCTATCATGAAATTTTTCAATAACGTATCTGTATGAAAAATCTCCGTTAAAAGTTACTAACAATGACGTTTTGCTTGACCCTAATTTATTTCTGGGGTAACTAATCAAAGGTGATACTTAAAGGTATACAAAGTCAAAGGTACACCTACCAAACTTTTCAGTGAAATGCAAATTTACAGCAAAAATATTATTAATGAAAACCAATTTCTTAGAAGATATGATGATTTGAAACAATTCTCTTAAATATCATTTTGCTAGAAACTTTCCTCTTGTATAAAATTTGAATTTCTAACTTTTTGAAACCCTGTATTTAATATATTTTTTTTTCATCAATACTCGTATGTTTGCAAGCATGGCTTTTCCTCGAACAATAAAATTTTTTATGAAAATTAAATGGTTAAATTATAAAAAAAAAGTTACTAAGACGAGTGAGTCTTTTGATCAAATTACTAATATGGTGCTGGGATAATCTAATATCCTCCAATGGGGCAACGGAGTTCCAATAAAATATAGTTTAAATGAGAACTTACCAGCGCATTGCACTATATTTATATCTTTCATTTAAAAATCGAGAATATATCCTTAAAACGTTATAAAACTTTATTTTTCGCTTAAAAATGTGCTCATATATTCCTATAAAAGTAACATAACGTGAAAAGAATTTTATTTTAGCTCGTTGGCGGAATAGGTGACTAGACTTTCGACGTATTTTTAAATTGGGGAAATATAAATTCTAGGAATTGGTAATTCCGATGCGATGACTGCAGGTAATAAAACCAAATTACACATAAATTTTTGTGTTGTTTCAATTACGTAAAAAGATGCAGATTCAAAATTGGGAAATTATTGGGGACATTACATGCAATAAAATTGTAAATTCGTTGGAACAACATTTGGAAAGAGCTAGTTGATAATATAATATGACTTTTGCTATTTTGTAATAAAATCCATTTTAATATTTATGTAAAGTCTGTCCAGAGATATGAGAAAAATGCACTTTGCCTTTGAATGGGATTATCCAAGGGTGGCCATAAACAAACAATGACTGAATGAATAAATGCAGGTGAAGTATGGTCCGTACTTAAAAATGTCTTAAAGCAAACTACAAATCCGATAGACGTAATTTCACTATTAAAGTAATAGTTTGGTGATTTTAAACCGATTTTTACCCGATCCAAAATGAGAGGGTTAATCTTCTAAAACAAATTATGTTCTAAAGGCTCTAGGCTATAGAGCCACTCTAGTTAGTTTTAAGCTTAGTAATTTTACTTACTTCATGTGTAATGAATCGTTTGTTTAATCGTGAGTGAGTCATGGAAAATATGTCCGAGCCCAATGTATCTCAGGAGATAACCCCGTCGAAAAGCAGAAAATACTTTTCTGTGGAAACTAAGAAAGTTATAAACAATGTTTATTTAACTCTCATTGAACATGCGGTCAGCAAGCAAGCAGCGCGGCAGCGTTAGAAAAAACGGCCACATTAACAAATATTCCAACATCAACTGTATGAAAAATTGTCAATATTCCCATTATAGCGAGGAAAAAAAGAACCGATACTGGCATTTTCTCGAAAGTAGATGGAAGTGATCAAGATATAATACGGCGTACATTTTACAAGTTAAACGAGGAACAAAGCGTGCCTACATTAGATAATTTAATTAGGAGGCTTGAAAAAGATGAAACCGCGTTAAATGTGACAGAACAACGTTATGGAAGTGTATCCAACACATGGATTTTAGATTTTAAAAAAATTAACGAAAGACAAGTTTTAATGGAATACATTAGAATTCGGGAATGGCGATCCGAATATCTACAAAAAATTAGGATTTACAGAGATCAGCAAAGGTCGATTATTTACTGGGATGAAACCTGGCTCGACACATATGATACCCCGGAAAAGGGTTGGGTTGACTCAAGCGGCAAATGTAGAACAAGCGCGACATCAAAAAAGAGGTAAACGAATTACGATTTTGCATGCTGGATTTAAAGACGGATGGATTCCAAATGGGCTTTCTCTGTCTACAAAAAATATTAAAGATTCTTCTCTGGATTACCATGAGGACACCACTGCTGATTTATTTGAAGATTGGTTTAAAACGAGCTAATTCCAAATTTGCCTCCGAATAGCGTAATTGTAATGGACAATGCAAGATACCATAGTAGTCAGTTGATCAAGACTCCCTCCTCAAATGACACAAAATGAATAATCCAAAACTGCAGGTATGATAATGACATTTATTTTCAGGAAGATTACACCAAAAGGCAATTAATTGAGGTTTTACAAAGTTTAAAACTACAAAAGGAATACCTCTGTGATAATTATGCAAAAATTCTAGGACATACAAATTTAAGGCTTCCACCATACCATTGTATAGTTAATCCAATCGAACATATTTGGCAACAACTGAAATCTGCCATACGTCGTAACAATATTTGCCCTACTATTAACTCCAGTGTACTTGAGCTTATAAAAACTGAATTGTTTAACATCCCTTCACAAAGTTGGGCAAATTCTGTTACACACGTTGAAAAAGTGGAAAAATCCTATATCCATATAAACAATTAAGCACAAATAATAACTAGAACAGGTGATGATAGCGATAATGATATTCATATATTAAGTAAATAATTATTATAAGTACCGAATAATTTGTATATTTTTGTAATCATAAATATAATTTTTAATAATGAAATAACTTGTAATTTCACATTTAAACATAAACAAAATATTATTTAATGTCTTACCCATTTTTATTACAAACTATGATTAAATTATATGCAAAATACGGACCTGTTCGGCCATATTTCAATTTTACAGCTGGCCCGGATTTTTCCCAATGGGATCAGTTAGTCACTTTCTTATATCTCTGGACAGACTTTATTCTAGATATTTAAAAAATGCGTTAAACTTTAGTGAAATTTAACGACCTTGTGCTCTCGTTTTCTCCTTATTTGACCCTTAGAATTAGAACGGTTACACAATTAACTAATGATAAAAGAATCAATATCGAAATAGCCTCAGATATTTTGCTTTCTGATACTCTTGTTAACGATGTAGTTACAGGTTCTCAGAATAATTATGATGTCCTTGTTGCTCAAGAACAATTAATTTCCCTTTTGGAAAAAGGGGGTTTTGAGTTGCGCAAATGGGCTCGACCGTAAAGGTCTTAGGCCTTAAATGGAAGACTCGTTTTTTTATTTTGTAAATATTTTAGATAGTTATTAATGTAGCCAAAACATAATTTGGGTAAAAAGAGTGCTTTTCCATTTAGCTAAAATTAGTTCTACCATCTATTCCCGGAGTGGTTAAGCCGAGCCAATATTTTTTTAAAGTCTCATCTAATGTAACTACCGTAAAACTTCCTGATATTTTTAATGTAAAAAAACTACCAATTTTAATTTGGTTATTGCAGAAAAATAAACATTTTTTGCCTGATTAATTAATTAATTTCTATCTTTCGTCTTGACTATAGTTGGTATATTAAATTATAAGTTGTCGTCATGTTATACTTATGCAAAACTTTATAATCTAGAAAGTTAGGTCTGGCAAAGCCTTTATGCCGAAATTAATTTGACTCAACTAATGAACCCAGCCTAATTAAATTTTCTGTTTAATATCTTAGAAATCTTGTTTCCCACTTAACAGATTTGAGCTGTAAAGTACCCTTGAAAGATGTCACCATATAGAAATTAGTGTGCAGAAACTGGCAATTAAATAAAATTAATTAATGTCTGATAAAATGAGTTATTATTATTATTAATATTTAATTAAGTCTTAGATAACTTTTTTGTCTGAAAATTGTTCGGGTCTTTAAAGATCTAATAGAATGTTTTATTTAAATATTCCTTTCTGCTAGGAATTCATAACCAAATTTATTTCGAGGCATTAATATGGAATTCATCGATTCATTTTATTAAAAGTTATCAAGCAACTATTTATTTTTATTTAATTTAACTGCTAATGCTGTCATATTAAGGCTCTACAACAAGCAAATTTATAAAACGATTAACACGGTTTCCCTACTGCAGGAATCTATAAAGGCTATTTAAGGTATCTGTCCGGTATATTTAAATTTTAATATAGGACTATTTCTGTTACTAAGGTATAGTTGTTCCAAGTCTAATTTGATGACCTAAAAAAACATTAAACTCCTGACCATAGGCGTCGCTTCTACCAAATAATTAAAATGCTGATTGCTGTGAATTTTTAATATGATTAAATAGTATTTATTACAGCTTGTTCATTATAGTTTATATCGACAAGAGGTTTGTACCCGTGATTTCGCCTGCAAATAACACATGCAGTTAGTATTTTTAAAGGACAGCAAGGAGGTATGTTAGTTGGAATATACAGTTAGTAGTTAGAATGCACTGTATATATTTTAACAACAATTTGATCGCATCAGCAGAATCACAGTAAACGTCTTGTAATATAAGAAGTTTTTAAGATACGTGTTAAACGAACATAATTAGCTTAAAATGCATAAACAATTTAATGACTGGAAATATTAGAGCTTTCAGAAATAGAATCGTTATTAGGTTGGATTACTACTGGCGCTATAGGTGGTGAAACAGAATATGTATTTTTTGTTTTTATACCATGAGCTACGCAATTTTTCCATACATCGCTACAGAATTCATTATTACCTGTCGAATATTATCAAGGACAATTGCGCTTAAAGTTGGTGATTTATTACGGGGTAATATTCTTTGGTGACAAGAGCAACACATTAGGTACAAAGCTATCTTTACTTTCGGCATAAAGAATAATAACAGGATTTCCTCTTGAACATGGTGTTCTTAAAGTGCAACTTGTACTGTCTACCCAGCCATACTTAACAACAGCTGAGTTTCGTCTAAATAAATATAGTCCTGTCGTAGTTCAATGATACGCTAGGATTCCATTATAACCATTAGATTATCTAATTCTTTATTTTTAAAGCTGCAAATTAACTTAACACCACGCAATATTTCTAAAGGTTGGTAATTATAATCAGGGTTACTTCGCAATTTATCACGAACCAGTTCTAAAGTTGGCACTATATTATCCTTGTAAAAATTGTAAATTGTTCGCAGAATCAAATTCTTTGTGGTATTGTAAGCTGTTTTGAATTTTTGATTTATTTGTTTCTATTTCATGGAATGACTGGTCCCCCATTTTAATTATGTTATAAATTCTTATAAAAGCCAAGTTGTGTTAATTCATTAACTCTTATTCAAAGCGCATTTTCAGTTTTTCCCGTATTTTTTTTTAACACGCGAACATATTTAAAATAATTCGTTGACATTGAGCATGTGAATTTTTGTTTCTTAGTTCCGGACTTGTTTCGCTTTCGATTCGAGTCTGGCACCGACTCATATTCCTGCGATAATTCACCTTGATCTTCTGTTTCAAACGGTTGCCAAAATGCCATACTGATATAATAAAATATAGGTACCAAATAAACTTACTTGTCCAAAAACACACACTTATAGCAAAAAATCAAATATTTTGTAAATTACAGCAAATCGTTTCAACCAGTCATTTCACTGTTTGAGTCAAAATATCGCATACCTCAAACATCAAGTGATTATAAAGCTGATAAGCAATAACTCAATTGATAGAACTTAAACTATTTGCTGTTATTGTCTTCAGCATATAAATTTGTATTTATCTGTTGCTATATTAATTGTCTCGCTCGGAAAAAATAGTTCGCTCTTTAAATTTTATTGCAAGTTGGCCTCGACGTCCTATCTCCAAGGTGTTGCCAGTTCTACAAAGTTTTCGAAATGGTTGGAGGAACGTAAGGGTTTGTTATTTTTTAATTCCTTTCGAATTTGATTTAAATTATTTTTGTATAAACAATATTTCTGAAGTACCAAAAATTATTATAATATACATGAATGGCTTGTTCCTTTTTCCTAAGATATTGAAAATTTCTTGGTTCAAAGTACATTTGCAAACTAGCTTTCAAAGAGAGAGCTACTGACTATCAATTTAATACTGATATGAAAGAGCATTTTTAATATTAAAAACTTAAAAAACTTTTAAGAAAAGATCTGACAACCCCGATTATGATGCCGGTCCCTTTGAAGCCCGCTAGAAACTTTTTTATGACATCGGACTGACTTTGCATAAAGTACACATTACACATACCCTTTTTTGAGAAAAAGTAAGAAAATTAGTAAAAAATGTGGAACCAAAAGTAGTTAGCTTTAGAAACTTTTTAAGGTTAATATCGCCGCTAACATTTTTTTTAAACGAGGACTCTGTATCTTAGAGCTGTTATCTTTACAATATCAAAAATTCGGATATATCAATTTTGTAACCAGTCTGTAATCTTGCAGTGCGCAAAAGCTTGTTTTTGTGGAAATGTATTAGAAGTTGCCTACCTACAGCTATATTTAGTCTCAGTCGATGTAAGACAATCGACACGGAGGCAGGATTATTTATAGTACACTGAGAAAAGGTCAGTTACGAAAATAAGAATTGAAATTGAAGAAATTTTATTAATTATTTTAAGTTTTGTTGTCGATAATTTAATATTTGCGTTAACTATAAATTAAAACAAATTTACAATATACAGGGTCCTGCAACAGTGCGTCGGGCTTTTATAGCTCCTAAGCGAATTAAGTTAGACATTTCATTCATATGCAGGCTTATACTGTATCATAGAGTGTATTTCAGGAAAATATTTTTGCATATACATGGTTGCCCAAAAAAGTGTGATAACATAATGTTGATTTTTTTTAAATGGGACACCCTGTATTTCCTTGCATATTTTGATTTGTATTATTATCCTTTATAAATATCTATAATTTTATGTAATTTCCTTTGGTAGTTTAAGGGCAATAAATTAAAAACTAAGTTAATAAAATTTAGCAGCTCTAAAGAAAAACAAAAAAAAAATCTAAAAACATTTTTGGTAATCACGGCATTGTACAGAAATAATGACAATGAGTCCAGAGATACGATGAAATGAAGAGTTTTCATCAATTTTATACAGAGTGTTCTAAATGAGGTTTCAAAAAGGAGTATTTAAAAACTCATTTTTCCCAAATTCTTCAAATGGAACACACTGTATATTTTAAACTAATGTAACGTAAAATTCATAAACAAATATTTTTTGCAATACAAACATGTAGGTTATTTCCAGCCGTTTACGAGATAATTGCAAACTTCGTAAATTCTGTTGTGTAAAAATGTAAAAGAACGTTTATTTTATCAATTAAACATATTATATACCCAAACTAATATTATAAACTACAATAAATATTTAAAATGTCTTCCATTTTGATCTGTGCATAAATTAATACGCTCTTAAAAAGATCTATTTACTTCCCTTAACATTTCAGGTGGTATACTACCAAACACGTCTCTAATTCTTTGCTGCATATTAATGGCAGTTGTCGGCGGATTAATATTAACAATTTGCTTAGATATACCCATAAAATAGTCAAGCTTTGTTAGATCCGGCGATCTAGAAGGCCAGTGTGTAGGTCCGTTTCTACCGATCCATTGGTTGCGAAAGGTATCATCAAGGTAATTTCTTTCATCCCGTAAAAAATGCGCCGGAGCTCGGTCTTGCTGAAACCACATCCTATTTCTAATATTTGGAGCAACGTCTGCCAGTAAACCTGATAAACCATTTCGTAAAAAGTTTAAATACATGGGCCCATTAAGATGACCATTAAAAAAATATGGACCTATCACAGTATCGCCACTGGTGTTGCTGATCGATTTGTCTCATATATCGCGGATTTTCTGTGGAATAATATTGAATGTTGTGCCTATTTACACAACTGGTGTTATGAAATGTAGCCTCATCAGAGAATAAAACATAAACGAAAAACATAGGATCTTCTTGAAATTTCATTCTTGTCCAGGCACAGAATTCGAGTCGATTTTGAAAATCTCTATCGCTAAGAGTTTAAAGGAATTGAATGTGGTAGGCATAAAAATTATGCTTTTTTAAAATTCGTTATACAGATCTTTCGCTAATATCTACTGCTTCCCTATTTTATTTTGGCTTATATGTGGATCTTCAGTAACCGCCAATTACACTTCTAATCCTTTTTCCTCGTTGGTGACAGGTTTTGTTCCATCTTCTTTTGTGTACACGACATTTCCAGTTTCAACAAATCTTAATAATAATCTTTTAAAACTTTTTTCGTCAGGTTGCCTTCTCGCTGGATAACGTGACGCGTAAACTCTACTTGCTAATAAGCAATTTTTTTCGCTCTCGCCAAGTGCAAAAATCATATCAACTAACTCCTCTTTACTAAAATTCATTTTAATATCTTATACTTAAGCGCTGAGTACTATTAGCATTAAATGACATTTTTTTTTAATTAATTAAACTTGTCAAATTCTAATAAAAATGGAATCTCTGTCGTATTTCAAAGCCTACCAAGATTTTTATGCGTAACTTTACTAATACATTCTTTTGCTGTTATTTGAACAGAAATGTTAAGGGAAGTAAATATATCTTTTCAAGAGCGTATTAATTTATGCACAGATCAAAATGGAAGACATTTTGAACATTTATTGTACTTTATAGTATTAGTTTAGGCATATAATATGTTTATTGAATAAAATAAACGTTCTTTTCACATTTTTACACAACAGAATTTACGAAATTTGCAATTATTTCGTAAACGGCTGAAAACAACCTACAAATTTGTATTTCAAAAAATATTTGTTTATGACTTCTACTTTACATTAGTTAAAAATATACAGGGTGTTCCATTTGAAAAATTTGAGAAAAATTAGTTTTTAATGACTCATTTTTGATATGATACAGTATAAGCCTGCATATGAATGAAATTTTTAACTTAATTCGTTTAGGAGCTATGAAAGCCCGACTCACTGTTGCAGGACCCTGTATGTGCCGCATTTATAAGGCGACTAAGAAGCTACCAAAAATAAATTTGACACCATGAATACCATGCAGGGCATTGTGTACCATGTGATTCTGGTATAAATTACAATAAACCTATAGATTATAAATTATTAAATATAATGAATCACTATTAGCTGTCGTATTATTTATAAGTGCCCTAAGAAGCTATTAAATAGGAATTTAATAGTAATGGCATGATGGATGTTTCCAGAAATTTCTTTTGGTCGATTTAGTCAATAAATTTTAGTTTAATTAAAGTTTTTTTTTTAATTCCATAATATCGTACTTTGCCGAGCTTAGTGAGATACCCTGTATATTTTACGCGAATAATGTATGATACAAACATTGAAAACACTTGCGTGCAATTGATAGAACTCGAAATCGGTTTTCCATGCGAAACAAAATAACTGGGACAATAATAAAATAATACATTTGTTTTTGATCGGAATAAATCTTAAAAGTTTTATTGAATTTTGTGGCATTTATTCTAAAAGTTTCACAAACCGATAAACAAGTAAATAAAATTTGAAACGGCCGTAATACATCTTTCGTCCTCCTATAAAATTCCAGATTACACTTTGGTGCCCTCTCCTATTTTACTGTTTACTACTCTTTCTTACAATTTATTTGGGTCTACTGTCTCAAGTCACTCCATTTAGTTAAAAATACATGAAAAAAAGGCAGAAGAAAAAAGCTGTAAGTTCTCTGATTCCAAGAAATATTTTAAATTAAGTCAGTATATTTCTTATTATAAATTGCAAAGGGGGTACAGAGCTCGTTTTGTGCGACCTGCTTTATTTATTAAATAAATAATAATAAATAAATAACTGTTCGATATGCTTTTATCCTTTTTTTCAAATCACTGGGGCCTTCTCAAGAAGCGAGAAACAGGTTTAAAATTATATCGACCTATCTGTATTTTTTTTTATCAAAATCCAAATCGAACAGAACAAAATTAAACTAGAGTTCAGGAAACGATACTAGATTCTAAATGAAATATAAATCTGGATACAACCGAGATCAAAAATTATCTTGCTCAAAGGTGGCCATGAAAAACACAAACTTCTCTTCCCTGAATCTTAGCTAGGATGTTTGTAAGTCTGGCAGCAACGTCAATCTAGTGATATTTTATGTTATTTTAATTTTTTATTTTAATATCGACGTCAAAACATGTTTGTAACAGTTAAAAAAAATCATTGAAACTAGAAGGAAACGTGAGAATAAGTTAAACATATTTATAGTTACAACTATTTAGAAGATTTCCCGAGAAGCAAAGAGGGCTTAAGAAAGATATGTGACAATAATGAAGAAACAAATTCGAAATCTAGTAGCAGAGGACAATAATAATTATAATCAATAAAAATAGGATTATAATATTAAAGTACAGGTTTTATAAAGCATCGTTTTAGCGAATGCCTCCATGATAGATAACGAGCCGCTTTCTACGCTAATAGTTTTTAAAACATGTACAGTGACGGAAATAAAATTTCGTACAGTGAGGTTAACATTTTATGCCATTTTTGAATATTTTGGTAAACTAGGCTTTTTACAATTATCTCACCTCTATACCTTGCGTTTCTTATTTCAGTAATGATAGAAAAAAGGCTATATCTAAAATTATTTATTCGAAGAAAGTATTCCTAGATAGTTGAGCAAGTTGGGAAACCAAGAAGCACTATACAAAGCCTCAGAACTAAATGGGAAAATTTAGGATCATTAGAAAGAAGGGCTAGAAGTGGCAGAAAAAAAAATTCAAACGAGAATCAAGATAATAATATACAATACATGTCTTCAAAATTACATATAAAACAGATTATTCAAATATTAAAAAAAAAAACATTGGTATAATATTTTAAGGAGGCACTATTTTTTTCCACTAATAAGTTTAAATGTCTGGGCATTGATGCCACCAGCATTTGGGCGTAATGAAAATCGTAGGTATTCCAGGTTTCTTCAATTTCATTCCACAAATCATCACTGTTTTAAGGATGGAAATCATTGTTCTTGTTAATTTCTTTCACGATATATCCCATACGTTTTCGATTGGATTGATATCAGGGCTTCTTGAGGGCCAAGGTAACAATGAAATGTTATTTTTCCGTATCCAGTCCGAAACTCTTCTTGCGCTAGAATATTTACCGCAAGGTATGGATTTTTGGGAAAAGGTAGTATTTACCGACGAGAAGACTTTTTAGTCTTAACGGGCAGATTAGAGTGGATAGGCCGCCAAATACACGGTACGAAGAAAGATGTACCCAACATGTTAAAACAAGTGGAAGATTTTCAGTTAATGTATGGGGTATATGACTTCCAGAGGGCTAGGAATATGCCACCGAATTCGAGGAAGATTTAATACTCAAACTTATATAGACATCCTTCAAAATGTTATGTTGCCATCGGTAAACAATATATTTCAACAAGAAAATTTTATATACCAGCATGACAACTGCCCGTCCATACAGCAAGAAGAGTTTCGGACTGGACACGGGAAAATAATGTTTTATTGTTACCTTGGCCCTCAAGTAACCCTGATATCAATCCAATCGAAAAGTTTGGGGATATATCGTGAAAGAAATTAACAAAAACAATGACTTCCATTCTCAAAACAGTGATGATTTGTAGAATAAAATTGAAGAAACCTGGAATACCTACAATTTTCATCATGCTCAAATGCTGGTGGCATCAATGCCCAGACGTTTAAACTTATTAGTGGAAAAAGACAGTGCCGCTTTAAACTATTAAACCAATGTTTTTTTTTTTAATATTTGAATAATCTGTTTTATATTTAATTTTGAAGTCATGTATAATATATTATCATCTTGATTTTCCTTTGAAATTTTTCTTCTGCCACTTCCAGCCCTTCTATCCAATGATCCTGTATTTTCGCATTTAGTTCTGAGGCTTTGTATAGTGCTTCTTGGTTTCCCAATTTGCTCAACTATCTAGGAATACTTTCTTCGAATACATAACTTTATATATAGCCTTTTTTCTATCATTACTGAAATAAGAAACGCTAGGTATAGAGGTGAGATAATTGTAAAAAGCCCAGTTTACCGAAATATTTAAAAGTGGCATAAAATGTTAACCTCACTGTACGAAATTTTATTATCGTCACTGTACTTTATATTCTCTTTTGTATTTTCCATTTTTTTCAATTAGATATTTAAAAATAGCAAAATATATATTTTTAGTCTATTTGGTCATCTACTTAGTGTAACGTGTATAGGGCTGTTTCATTGCTAGTTCAAAATCTTTTCCAGAACGTTAAATTAGCCAAATTGTTAAGATAATCGGCTTTTCATATATTTTCCTTGGCATTCCAAAATCTCTAATATTTATTCCATTTTTATGGATTTTAAAACATGGGAGAATACTGTTGAAACTGCTTTCCAGTTTTACTTTAACGTTATGATTATTTAAAATATAGGTTTTTCCAAAGCAACGAATTATTCGATAAATTTAGAAATAAAAAAAAATTTCATTCATAATTTACTATCAATTTGTAACGCATTTACCATTCCAGTTTTTATTAATATCAGTACCCATTATTGTTATTGTATTCAAAACCTGCTTCTGTAATATCCTTGTAAATTGGGCCTCATGAATGTGAATGAGTATTAATAATAAATGCTTTTCGATTTTAATAATATATTTTTTCCTGTTTTTCAGAAAGGTACTCTAAATATGCGCTGATATTTAATAAAATAACAAGTAGTAATGTACCTATATTTTAAACCGAAATAATGCAATCGCAAACGCGGTAGTAATAGGGAAACTATTTAATTGCCTATTTTAAACCAGCCATATGATTACATTTATTTTAGTTAAAAGGTCTGATAAGCTGTAAGACTGTTAGTTAAGGTTACATAGTATTATTTTCCACTAGAAAAAAATATTTGCAGACTAGAAATAATAATAACAATTTTATCCTAATCATATGTACCCAACAATAATCGTAAGGCTCTAATAACACACTATGGGATTACCGTGTAAAGCTACCGCACTTTACCCTACCGTGCACTAAAATTGTTTCAGTAGTTGAAAGGGTTTTATATCCTTGTTATCGATAGCTGGATTGCCTCGATATTAACATAGTAAAGTCCGTTCACAGATTGAAGAGAGTGACTTACCGACTCGTGTTAACGCCTGTTAAAACCAGACTGGGGTCTACACAGGCCCGCGCGTATTTCAAACATGGATGGTTTGACACAACTAATAAACAATTTTTGATAATTAATTAATGCAACTACAGTTTACTCATTTAATTCATTTTCACTGTCACTATCAACACCTATGTTAATTGTTAATAGTAAATCTTTGTGTAATATTCCCAATTTGAATGTATGCATTTTCAACAGTTTTAATATGAGAAACACAATTTTTCCAGCTACTCACAGGCACTTTGTCCACTTTAGTAATAATAATATCCAGTACACTAGCGTTTATAGTGGGTGATACATTATTACGTCTAACGGTAGATTTTAATTGATGCCATATGTGTTCTATGTGATTGAATATACAGTGATACCCCGGAAGCCTTAGCACTGTATGCCCCTTACTTTTAGTGTAGCTGTCGCAGTAGCACTCCTTTTCTAGGTTCAGAAATTTAAGCACATCAAGTCTCTTTTAGTGTAACTTTCATGAAAATATATATCATTCTGATACATAAATTCCTGCATTGCCATTTTCGTATCTTTTGAACAAGGGTGCTTGTTTAACTGTCTACTGTGGCAAATTGCGTTGTCCATAACAATTACACTGTTTGGAGAAATATTAGGAATTAACTTATTTACAAACCAATCCTCAAATAACTCCGCTGTGGTATCGTTATGGTAATCCGAGTCATTTATATTCTTAGCTGCCAATGAAAGTGCATTTGGTACCCAACCATCTTCGGACCCTGCATGTACTATGGTTATTCTTTTTCCTCTGTTTGATGGTGCCTTTGTTCCACACGTGTCACTAGAATCAACCCAACCTTTTGATGGGGTATCATAGGTATCAACCCAAGTTTTATCTAAGTATATAATAGGTCTGTTCTCACTTCTGTACTGAGAGATTTTTGTCAAATATTCAAATCGCCATGCCTTAAGTCGTTGCGATTCCACGATAACTTGCCGTTTATCGACTTTTTTAGATTTAAAGCCGAAGACACTTCCGCAGCGTTGTCCTACCGCAATTGATATCCGTGTTATCTATCTCAAGTATTTTCAGAAAACTATCCAGTGTTGATACCATATGCTCTTCATACATCTTATAAATTTTGCGTCGGACTAAATCTGCATCGCTGCGATCTAATTTTTTGCAAGTCGCAGAATCTTTCCTTCTTTTCCTTTCGGTGATGGGTTTATTCACAATTCTCCATACTGTTTTTCCCGAAATTTTAGTCAATGTGGCTGTTTCTTCAATACATTCCATTTTACATTTAGTACTTAGTTCTGGAATCGATCAATTATTTTATTATTGCTCTCACTAGCACACCCCCACAGCCAATCATAACGTAAACACCCTTCCCCAGGCTTCTAACCAATCACTTAAACACACGAGGCAGAAAATAAAACTAATACATTATTGCGCCCTCCATTACCAGGAATCAAACTTGTACCAGACATTAAGAGCGCCTCCATGCGAGTTTTCGCCGACTCACTGATTGCCAACGAGAAAGAAGATGACCACGTAACCACTGCATCTTAAAGCTTTAATTCGGCAACTACATTTTTAATAGGGGAATTAAATTATAACTGTGTCAACTATTAAAAAGGAATTGCATGGGGAATAAAAGTTAAATAAATATTATTTTTGCATCTACTATTTAAAGCAAGTAATATTTTATTCTTATAGTAAAGCCCAACCAACCGAAAATTCGGGGAAACGTAAGAGAATAAATATTCCGCAATTAAATAATTTTATTGAATGAACTTAAGTTCTTTCCGACAATATTATCTTACCAGAAATATATTTCACTTAATGAAACGGACTGTATTGACACAATTAGAAAAAAATTAACTAAACGTTTTAATCTTAGTAGAAAACGTTTTTCTCAGTGCAAAAGCAATAAATACGCAACATTCATACCATCAATAGTAGAAACCGTTGGATTTACGTACTTTTCATATGTAAGTATGGTAGCATCGTCTTGCAACGTACCATCAATATACAGGGTGTTTATTAAAAGTACGGCAAAATATGAAGTGGCTATTCCCTGGACTATTCTAAGAATATTTTGCTCTTTGATTATTTTTAAAAATCCGCCCTTTTTCAAAGATACAGGACTAGAAAAATTCTCAACAATACCAACATTTTATTACCAAAAATTACGTGTAAAGTTTCTCAATCTACAAGAACTGTTGAAAATGACTTCCTCCAGCTAGGAGGCAAGAATATAACCTTCCCCTCGTTGACTGCTGAACTCTTTGAAAAACACTAGGCTCGCCTTTTATTGAGTTACACCCAGCAATTATCCGATTTCTTAAATCTTTCACATTCTCTACTGGAGTAGTATAAACTAGTAGCTTTAGATGGCCCCATAGAAAATAATCCAAGGGGTTTAGGTCCGGGTATCAAGCAGGCCATAATCGAGGTCCACCTCGTGCACAAACCACATTTCTTGTTGCCATTGTACATTCTCCAGAAACTGGGATAGCGTATGTTCCTAAAAGTTGCGATACCTTCCCGGAAGGTCTTCCTCGTAGAAATACCGATTCAATTAGCCAGTCATCCACAATTATAACCCAAACGTTTAACGAGAACTGATGTTGAAAGCGATCCTCAAGTACTTCATTTGAATTTTCTTCAGCCCACTACTTGTGAAAATTCCTCATTGCATTTCATGCGTAATTCGATTAATCGCCAAAAAGAATCAGCGTCAGTAGTTGAGGGATTTGAAGTATGCAGGAAAAAGCGCCTGAACGCGTATTATGTGGTAGCGGTACAGCAAATAGTCATTAAGGATTTTCCAAACAGTCCCACTACTTACTTTCTAAGTACTTGCAATTTTTCGAGTAGGAGTACCTGGATCTTCCTCTATAATGTCCAGCACATTCTCTTTTACTTCCACCATTCCTATTGTCATTGGCCTTCCTGGTCTCCCGCTTCGTTTCAATGTGCCTGTTTCATAAAAACGCTGATGCATGCTTTGGTAGGTTTTTCTATTAGGAACATTACGGCCAGGAAATCGTTCAATGTACAACCGCCTAGCTTGTAATGAATTGCCATCAGCAAAGTATTCAAATGAAATCCACGTTTAAACTGATTTTCTTGAAAGGTAACAATGCATTAAAAAAAAATTATACTCGGTAAGCCCAGTGTAGTACGCCACACTTTAATTTCGACTAAATTAATAATTTGAAAAATATCAAAATTGGTTTTGTCGAAAATTTGTCTACCCTGTATGTTCTAGACAAGGCGACTTATCAAAAATAATCAAAGAACAAAATATTCTTTGAATAGTCCAGGGAATAACCTCTTTAATTTTTGCCGTATGATTAATAAACACCCCCGTATATTATCGCAAAATTGTAGGTTCTGAAGTGAGCAATTAGATTGCACTAAAAT
Organism: Polydrusus tereticollis; assembly: GCA_963920685.1. Classification (NCBI taxonomy): domain Eukaryota; kingdom Metazoa; phylum Arthropoda; class Insecta; order Coleoptera; family Curculionidae; genus Polydrusus; species Polydrusus tereticollis. The sequence goes on from OY987329.1 coordinate 94,642,755, forward strand.
CTCGATTTATCAAAAAGTGGAGTTTTTATATGACGCTAACGACATACTACTAAAACGGTACGGTACCCCATCAGCAGCGGCACACTGCAAATGGTTCCCCTTATAAAATGAGTTTTTGCCATTTTTCTTGTAGTTAAATGAGTAGACAAACGTCGTAGCAATTTTAGAATTACCACTATTGACTTTGTAGGGAATTGCCTTTGGTTCTTACAGTCACATTTCCACATTCCACAAAGTATATAATATAGTTATTTGGTTCGAAATTTGCTTATTAAATTGTGTCATCTTTCTTTACAGAAAATAAGTTCAAATAGTCAAAAATTAGTTTAAATCGTCAAAATATGTGGGGTTAGTAGTACTGCGTTCGCCTTCCTGTTGGTTAATTGCACAAGGCACTGCAATAGAGTTGATCATGTACTTCCGGTTCGGTCTCCGTCAAGTTGCAGAATGCCCATTTCTCTCTCTTGGCAATTTGATGTGATAACAAAGTTGTTTAGAATTATATTCCTTATTTGATTATTTAATTTATGTTCCGGTAAAAGTCAGGCTCTCGAATATCGTATTGTTATAATCTTTTGTAGTGTGTCTTTTCCTTATTTCCTTATTTATGTTAAGTTGGCAACACTTCAGTCAGCTGTGTATTGGAGGAGAAGGAGTTTCTTCGGAGTTCTCGTGGCCTTTGACCTCGCTTTTGCTATCGAAAAGGTCAAGCCACCAATTTTTCGAAAAAGCCCACAAGGTCTCACTCCCCTTTTCGAGGTAAGCTCTTTTTATATCTTCATTAACATTTGTTGTTTTATTGTGAATCCAGGGCGTAATTTTCCCTTTTTAATATTTTTAGGGGTTTGTTTGGTTTAATTGGTTTTACCGTTTGGTTGTTTGGTTTTACTGACCGTTAGACGGTATGACGATTATTACAGAGGGATAGGGAACCACATGTGACTAACCAGCACAGAACGATAGAGGTTATTACCCACAGGAATTTAAGCCACGAGCTGCCACATGGGTTTTTTTACTTACTAACGTAAAGATAACTTTCAGAGGTCCAGCTGAAGTAGCTGCCGTGGCGAAAGTGTGATGGAGTATAACGTCATATGGACATTTTTTTCTAAATAGTTTAATTATTTTTTTTATTACTTTCATTTAATCATTTAGTAATTTAATTCAAATGTAAACAAACTTTGTAAGGTCATCATGACAAAAGGTAACACTTACATATAACCATATATTATTAAAAGGTTTACAAGGTTCTAGAATCTTCCCCGAGGTTATAAACAATATTTATTTTAAATCCTAGCGTCCGGCAAGGCTTTTTATTCATTCCTTTTAATAATAAGTCAGTACTAAATTTCAATTTTCCTTTAAGATAACAAACTACATATCATGAACCCTTATTTTGCTTTCAAGTATTTTTTTTTAATAATAACTTTATTGTTTGTGTTGGAGAGTCTAGCTTCATTTATTGCATGTGCGAGCCTGGGTTTTAAAATCCCACTTTCAGCAATAAAGAATACTATTTCTCCATAGAGTGATTCACTGACTCTTTTTTCTACTTTCAATCTCAAGAATACACCTTTCTTCACAAAAGCATTTCTTTATTCTACCAAACTATGCCATTGGAACAGATAATATCAGGTGCTTACATAATTTGTGAAATCATACTACTCCCTCACATAAGTTACTATCGATTAACTAATCAATGGCCACATTGACTAATCACACTTAAGGGGGTTCCTGTAACCCGCAACAAACTATTATACTTTTACTTCAACAATTTTTGCAAAAGGTTGTTCCGTGGGGAGAAGACGTTCTACCACGAAAAGAATCTGTAACTCGACTCACTGTTTAAAAATACTCAGCGCTACTAGCCGGACATCCGTGGGGAGAAGACGTTCCGCCACGAAGTAAATCTTAAAACCCACTGACACTTAAAATGAAAACATTCGCTTTGTTGATCACCCTTCCCACGTGAAAACCATTTGCAACACCGCATCCCCTTAATCACTCTTCATACCACAACCCAGAATAACTAGTCTATCTAGCACATACGCAACGTCTTTACGGTCGTCGGTCGCCTTTGTCATAATTGGAAAAACCTTGCCGCAAACTGATCTTCCCCTCCTGCCAATAAGACCGCCTAGTCATTTATATACTGCTTTCTGGCTAGACGCAAGTTGAAGATGTATAAAAGCGTAAACAAGCTGTTTTGTTATGAGGGGTTTTCTATTGTATTATTTTACCCAAAGGATTATTAATTGCGACGTAAATTTGCAGTTAAGTTTGTATAATATTCTATAAGATGAGTTTTATTTATTTCTGTAAAACAGTAGAACATAACCCAAATGCGGCGTTGCCGATCATTATTAACTTTTCACGGAAATGCGATTATAGTTTTGGTCTAATTATTAAGTAATATTATGAGTTTGAATTATGTTAATTAATCTTGAAATGCGTATGCATGTTTCCCCAACAGCACAGATTTCTAATAGCACTGACATTCGGTATATTTTTCTTGGTTTGGACTTCTATCAAACTAGGTGGCGCCCAATGAATGGATGTAATGAATCACGACCTAGTGCCCTCACAATAAGAGCTACCGTAAACAGAGAGTGACAACCTGTTGTCCATGACAAGAGTTAACCATCAATTTTTCCACTAATTGAAGGGATTGTTCATAAATGAATTACATCAGCAGATGTGAAAATTAATCGAATTTGTGTTATAAAAGGGATAACATACGCATAGCAAACGTCGCTTAAGTAGGAATTAAAATATCTCACAGATTAATAAGATAATAAGATCATTAACCTTAAAGAAATTTAATTAATTTATACAACAGCCCGTTAGGGGAAGTTTGTTGTAACGTTAAACCCTTTTAGCCAATTTACTAAATATCCCGTATCGGGCATCCTCAAATTGGATACTTTTTCTTAAAGAATCGAGATTTAAGATGAGGGATAAAGATAAAGAAAAGCAAAGGTTTTGTCGAGTATACAGAAATAAATGCGGCCATTGAAACAAGATACAGCGGGGATAAGCGGGATTTAGAAAACAGACGCCGCGTGCACTAAAATAATGCTGTTTTAGCATGTTTTCGAGGATGTTGTATATCAAGGGTTACAATAAAATTCACCATGCTTACTAAGTTACATGTTATGTAAATTTAAGACATTTCAGTGGTGAAATAAAAACATTTGTAGCTTATTCGGAATATTTAATACTTTCAGTTGGTTTCGCTTAAACGGTTGATTAATATTTTTGGGCAAAGAATAAAAAGCTAGTGTACAGGAATAATGCAAGCTTTTTACTTCTTAAAGTGTAATGCGAAAGCACTAGGTACTGACTGTGATCCTTATATTTTTATATTATTTGTTATATCGACGACAAATAGCATTAGACATGCAGAATAGGCACGGTGATTTTTTGCCGAAGCGTCATTAGTTCCATAATATGACTAAAAACATACGAATCTAATCAAAATTACGTTACTCAAAAAGTCAATTTCAAGTCTAGGTTCAGAAATGTCAAAATTTTCATGGCTAATAGCGTAGGAGATTAACAAATATCCATAATTACTTACCGCCAACAGCAGTGGCGGTTACTCTATAAGGCCGCGTGGCCGCGCGCCCCTCCTAGGAATTTCCTCCTAGGAATTTTTAATATAACACTCAATTTAAATGTTTATTTAAATATTTATTATTACTATTCATTCATATTAGTAGTTAAAATTTCTAAATTTCAATAAAACATACCAATTCTGAACTCACCACTCATCTCTAATTATCCGTTTTCGTTGACCTGGGCGCTAGAAACCCGCGGCCGTATGGAACAATGTTAGATTTCTGCCGAACGTCGCGCGATACTACCCGATTCCATAAGAGCTATTACGGCGCGATTTTTCCGCGACTTGCACATCTTGCATTGCATTATCCCATTTTCTTAGGGAGTTCTGACTGCGTGTCGGATAATATAATTCGGGTGTGATAGTGTATAGTGTCATAATGATAATGAATTTTGTAAATAATATTATTCAAATAAATTTTAATGAATTTTTGTTTAAAACTAGCCTTTTCTTGATTTTTTTTTATCGTTTTGATTTACAAATATTATTGCTTATGTCGTTATTGTAGGTCTTAATAGTATTTTACCTAAAAAAGGGCGTGGCACCCAAAAAATTTTTGCCTGCGCCGCAAGACCTTTTATCTATATATATATATATCCAATTATTTTTTGTCTCTGTTTACCACGTTACTTTGAATTCGAGACGTATTGCGCAACTTCGGAGACGATATATTATGTTTTTATTCGCTTTTAATTTCGCTTAATTATAAATGTTAATTAAACATTATTATAAATAATATAATCATTATGGAACGCTTGGCTCCTACAGAGTGGCAAAAAAGTCGCGCATAATGCCTGTAACTTCTAAATTACCTCGTATACGAAAAAGTGACCTCCATGAAAGTTGTCCAGTACATTATCCCGCACGTCTCTACCTGCATGAATTTTTCTGGTTTGGTTGCCATAGAGACCAACTTACTTTTTTTAAATGGAACACCTGCATATGATTGCACATTTGGATTTTACTGGGATAACTCTGAATTTTTTGTATTTCAAATTTTCACCTATTTGTAAGCGTTTCCGATATAATGACAGCTCAAAAATGAAAAACTTACTAACTATAATTATTCCTACCTAATACCCACCAGCTGAGTCAAGGTGTGTTCATGACAGCGACCTAAGAGGTATCAATTTTGAGTTCCTGTTTAATTTTCTGTTGTCTGATTTCCAATTTGTTTACACTATGGGTCATCTGAATGAGAAACAACGAGTTGAAATTTTAATAATTAGCGGTTACGGAATTATGAAGAGATTGTAAGATCAGGCTTGTCAACTTTTCAATGAATTATATCCAAATAGACGTCCAATAAATCAGTCAACGGTGTGTTGAGTGGTAAAGAAATTTCGAGAAACAGGCAGTGTTAGGGAAGCCGCTAGATCACGTCGACCTAAAACAGCAACCAGGGGAAACAAAGCTTTGGATATCATGCTCTCAATACATGAAAATTCAACACAGTCCTCCAGGCCAATGGTAATGGATTTCAATGTGTCTCGTCAGTCAGTGAAGAATTTGCTTAAGCAGGAAACATTGCATCCCTACAAGATAAAGTTGGTGCACGAGATAAACCAGGACAATTTTGATAGAAGAGCTGAATTTTGTGAGCTGATGATGGAAAGATGCAATAACGATAGTAACTTCGCAACAAATATCATTTTCTCGGATGAAGCTACTTTCCATTTAAATGGCATTGTTAGTAGATACAATTATCGTTATTGGACTGCTGAAAATACTTACTGGTTCCAGGAAGGTTATACTTAGAGCCCCGAAAAAGTGGTGAAAAATATCTGGACCTCCTCAGGAATCACATAATTCCTTCTTGCAGAATGGTATTACCGGGTGTAAGTAATGGCATAAACGAACAGGTATGGTTCCAGCAAGATGGAGCACCTGCGCATTATGCGGCAAATGTTAGACAATACATAAGCAAACAATTTTCAGGACGTTGAATAGGCAGAAAAGGTGCTATTGATTGGCCAGCGCGATCCCCGGACTTGACCCCGCTCGACTTCTTTTTGTTGGAACACTTCAAGAACACAGTCTATGTTAACCGTTCAAATGACTTATAATCTTTGAAAGTCAGAATTAGTGCTGAGATTCGGACCATTCCAGAGGACTTCCTTTTAACCGTTTTAGACGAGTTCAGGGATCGACTGGCGCTCTGCTTAGCAGAAAATGGTGGTAATTTTAAACACCTAATTCACTGAGAAGGTTTCACTTGTTTATTATTCCAATGTTAAGTTGTTCAATTTTCTAGGCTATTTATTTTGGTCTTATAAAGGTTGTTACAATTTTAAATAAATAAAAATTTGAGATACAAAGAATTCAGAGTTTTCCGAGTCCCAAATATGCAATCATATGCAGGGTGTTCCATTTAAAAAAGGTAATTTGGTCTCTATGGCAACTAAACCAGAAATAACAGAAAAAATTTATGCAGGCAGAAATGTGATAAATAATTCATTATCAGTTATCGCAATTTTACCCCTTGTCGGGCTCGTAGAATTAAAAAAAAGTTGATTCTTAAAACGATCACAATAGTAGTTGTCGATGTCTGTTGTTGTAATAAAGGTGATGTTGTCAAAAGAAATTTATTTACACTTTCGTATATCAACAGGGTGTTTTCGAAGTACGGTACGTAACTAAAGCGGCTGATTCCTTATGATATTCTAAGAAAAAAAGTTCATATGGACAGGTGTCCGGAGTAACCCCGTTATTGACATACTACAGTTTAAAAAGGCAAATAGGTTTTTTATAATTTTTTAAATATCCTTCTCCCGATTTTATTTACAATAATATCGGGCTTAATTAGCCCTAATTAGATTATATTTATTAAATCCTGTGGCGTTCCGGGGAGCACCTATTATTGACAAAAAATGTACCCACTGATTTTTTCCTAATTTTCATAATTCTTTTCGGATTTACCAGCTAAAGGTACAACTTTTTAATTCCTTGAATTGAAATCGTATCTTGTTTCGTTTTCGCGAGAAAAAATATAAATCACTTTATTGCATGTAGAAGAAAAATACATATATGTATTTCAAAAATAATTAGAACATAATAATATAAATTAAAAATAAAATTATTTTTTTAAATAATGATACAAAAGAAATGCAACAGTTAATCAAAACAAATGTTAAAAATGATCGCCTTCTGATAAAACCAATCGATTTTTTTTTAATAACTAACACCCTGTATTTCAAAAACGGGGCAACTCAACAAACGCTCATATGAGCTTCCTCTCTTAGAATATTATAAGGAATCGCCCCGTAACGTACCGTACTTCTGAATCATCCTTTATATATTTTTGGTATAAAATTATTTCGTTAATATTGAAGTATTTTGTTAATTATAAATGAGCTCAGTATTTGTATCATACGGATAAATGTCGGTTCTCATAGTAGACTACCCGTCTAAAATAAAACACCGGGTTTAAAATAAAGATGGAATTTATAAACTGTTACAACGCAGTTACACAATAGTTCGTGGATCTAACATAAAAAAACTTATCCAGGTGTATTACTCGTCAACTACACGAACGCGCGCGTGATGTCAGTTTAGAAATCACTTTCATACTATGCCATAACTTTAATCATTTTATTTTGACATCTCACTTCTAAATTATATCTTTTAGTTTCTCCCTATTGAGATGCCAAATAAGTTAAGTTGCTATATAACAATAATACAGTAATTTATCTGTATGTGTATTTAAATAATAGGAAATTCTAATCTAAACATGCTACAAAACCTATTTATTTTATTAATTTCTTTCAAATTTATGATCTGCTTAATGTGTTCATTAAAAATTTAAATCACTATCAAGAATTAATCCTAAATACTTTAAATTTTTAACCATTTTAAATTTTCAATTATTTATTTTAATAACTGTTATTGATATTATTTATTATTTTCCAGTGTTGCTACTTTTAAATAGAAATATTTACTCTCAAATAAAAGGAAATAAGTAAAAATTAAAATTGCACCCTTTTGCAATTATTTTAATATCATTAAAGTTAATCGTCTCTTTTAAAATATTTCAAATTTTTTTAGGGTTTCCCTCTACATTTTTAATAATTATAATTTCATCAAATTTATTTTTATTATATTTTACCTTATTTGTTACTTAATTTTTTAATTCAAATAAAGTATTTGTTAAATAATTATTTAATTGATACTTTTTTAAATAATTAATATATTTTATTTCGTTCTTAAATAAGATCTGCAAGTCCTTTTGTAAACAAACCTTTATCTAAGTTAAAACAGTGTTCATAATTTTTTATAGTTGAGTTTTTATCAAGTTCCTCCATAATATTTTATCTGAGTCATGTAATAATTTTATTATATCGTTAAGGGCTTCATTGGTGTTCGTAAAGTTAACTTCATAATAATATATTTGTTTTATAACCTTCTGTTTCACAGCAAAGTTAGCAATGTTCATAAATATTATTTTTTGGTTCAATAATAATTATGATCTTTAAGGTTTATATCAACAGATAATTTACAACTACTTACTATAATATAATGATCAATATATGGTCAATAATTGAATAATTGTAATTTATTTAAAATTACTCAAGTTAAATTTAAGTCATTTAATATTTTGAAACCATTACTATTTAGCATATTTATGTAATAAGTATTTGTATTTTTCTTTTCTCATATATTTATATCCATGTCATCCAACATAAATAGATTTTTAAATTTATGCAATATTGAATCAAAATCATTTATAATCTTTTTAGTGTTAGATGATGATTTTTAAATCTGTCAAATTTTTAATTATAAATTGATTATTTTTGAATATATTGCTATGCCCCTACCCCTAGTGTCACGACAACGTGTATTGTATAGCGCTATAACTCCAAATGAAAAAATTATTACTCTCTTTTGGATACAACCATGTTCCTGTTAGAACAAAAATATCAATATTATTTTCAAAAAAGAATAATTTCATTTTATTTATATGGTTTCTTAGACTTTTATTATTAATGAATAAACAATTCATGTTTTTTTTTAACTAAAATAAAATATAAGTACTAATTAAAAAAAACTCAACACTAAAAATAATATAAAAGAAAAAATGGAAATATTACAATAGAATTCCTCCTGTATTTAGTATTATAACTCTTGAGTTTTTCTAAAAAAAACTGTTCCATCTTTTGACCATGCATATATCTAAAGTTTAGTTCTTTTGTCTTGCCAGCCTTAGTAGATGTTGTTTTCCTTAAGACAATTCTTCATTAAATTAAATTATTTTTTTCTTACCTTTTATACCTAATTCATTAGAAAATACAACCCCCTTACTGTTCCTTATTTGTAAAAGACTGTTTTTAATTGACTTGTTGTTTAGATCTATCAAAATCGGCGAAACTTTATTTTTACCTCTTAATTTGATTATATCTTTAAGATCAACCTTTTTTTCCACTGTAATTCCAATATGTTGTAGTAGTTTATTAATTATTGGTTCCAAACTCGTTTCCACTACTTTCAGCCCAAATATTATTAGATTTTTATTTATTTGTTCTTGCTAAAAGCGTGGTACTGTTCCATTCAACTTCAACATAGCCTATTTTAATTTAATATTTCTTGTTTTTACCTTTTCTAATTATTTTATTAAAACTTGAATATTTTTTGTTGCTTCCCTCAATAACTGAAATTGATAGTTCATATAGTCTATTGAGTTCTTCATTTCATTTAAGATATATATTAAATTTTGTTCAATAATTTTTTTAGTATTTATGGAACTTATGCTTCTCTTATATCCTTACTTTCAAATTTTAAATTTTGAAGAAAATCATTATATTTGTATCCGATGGATATTTGGTAGGTAGACACTCTTCATTTAATCGTATTTCTTCTGTGATTGAACATTTTGACTTTGACTTTTTATTTTGACATAAAGAAATGTCTAGTTTTTATACATTTTTACTTTTTCCCGTCATAACTATTACAAATTTTGGAGCTAGATGTTTACCTCTAATAGCGTCGTTGCAAAAATATTTCAACTGACTTAATTTCTAACTTTCTATGTTATTTTCGTTAGTATTCATACTTAAAAATTAAAATATTTTTGTATGAAAGTTTGACACGATCTTCTTTCACCTGCCAACAATACATTTTTGTGTACAGTTTTTGTAATAAACTAAAACGTTTCTACGCTTTCCTTTTGTATCATGCATAAACCATATAACACAAAATTGGCGGTACCTATAGTAGTAGATGTTAACACAAATATATTTTATAAAAAGATGCTTTACTCTCAACGTAAACTATAAGTCAGTAACCACAAAAACTATACCTTGGAGATTTCTTAACTGGTGTTTTCAAAGCTCCCGAGAAAATACGAATGGACACTTGGATTAAAAATAAGTACAATACAATATGTTTTTCACCTAAGCAACGTCGTTGTACTTTAACTAAAGCTGTAAAGATATAAGTTAACCCAGATTGTCGCATTGTTGTTAATATTTGTACAGTAACCGTAAATGAGGCTTCCATAGGGTGGTGTAGCTATTTTTTAATCAAAAGCTATGCAGAGTCTGATTCTTGGCTTCGTTTAGGACCAAAATTTTAAATAGAAGTATGTATTATAACCATTAATAAATTGAAAACAAAAATGACCAATCTCGAAAGATAAGCATTGTATGACTTAAAAGACATAAACTGAATGAAAATCTAAATATGTCCTCGGAGATTTATTGACAATTTTACCAAAACTGCAAGGAGATAATATGACGGAGCAATACCTTATATATTTTCGTTTTAGTCCCGAAAAGGAGTACCATATAAAGATATTATGCAACTCGCCGGTAAAATGTTTTTTCCTGAAGTTTTTATACAATTTACAAACACATATCTCGATTGGAATGACCCGTCTCTCTCCCTGAATAATGCAGTTCTGAAGCCGCAGCCTTTCATGAAGTATGCTCACCTTGTATACCTAATTCATTAGAAAATACAACCCCCTTATTTTTTCCCATTTGTAAGATATTGTTTTTAATTGACTTGTTCTTTAGATCTATCAAGATCGGCGAAACTTTATTTATACTTTTTAATTTGATTATATCTTCAACATCAACTTTCTTTCCACTGTAATTCCAATATATTGTAGTAGTTTATTAATTATTGGTTTCAAACTTGTTTCCACTGTTTTGAGCCTAGAGATTATTAGATTTTTATTTATTTGTTCTTGCTAAAAGCGTTCTACTGTTTTATTCAACTTCAACATATCCTATTTTAATTTAATATTTTCTGTTTTAACCTTTTCTAATTCTTGTATTAAAACTTGATTATTTTTTGTAGCTTCCCTCAATAATTGAAATTGATAGTTCATATAGTCCATTGCGTTCTTCATTTTATTTAAGATACATATTAAATTTTGTTCATTATTTTTTTTAGTATTTGTGGAAGTAGTTGATGCTTCTCATATATCCCTACTTTTAAATTTAAAATTTTGAAGACAATCATTATATTTGTATTCGATGGATATTTTATAAGTAAACACTCTTCATCTAATCGTCTTTTTTCTGTGATTGAACATTTTGACTTCGAGTTTTAATTTTGACATAGAGAGATATCTAATTTTGCCACATTTTTACCTTCTATTGGCAGTATTTCTTTTTCCCGTCATATTTACTACAAATTTTGGAGCTAGATGTTTACCTTAAATGGCGTCGTTGCAAAAATATTTTAACTTTGTAAATTCTAACTTTCTATTTTATTTTCGTTAGTATTTATACTTAAAAATTAAAATATTTTTGTATGAAAGTTTGACACGATCTTTTTTCACCTGTTAACAATAAATTTTTGTTCACAGTTTTTGTGATTAAAGCCATGTGATTCTAACCTAAACTAAAACGTTTCTACGTTTTTCTTTTGTGTAAAGCATAAACATATAACACAAAATTGACGGTATATTAGTAGATGTTAACACAAAAACATTTTATAAAAATATGCCTTACTTTCAACGTAAACTATAAGTTAGTAACCAAAAAAGGTGTACCTTGGAAGTTTCCTAACTGGTGCTTTCAAAGCTCCCGAGAAAATACGAATAGACTTTTGGATTAAAAATAAGTACAATACATATTTTTCACCTAAGCAACGTCGTTATACTTTAACCAAAGCTGCAAAAATATAAGTTAACCCAGATTGTCGCCATGTTGTTAATATTTGTACAGTAACCGCATTTACGGCTTCCATAGGGTGGTGTAGCTATTTTTTAATCAAGAGCTATGCAGAGTCTGATTCTTGGCTTCTTTTAGGACCAAAATTTTAAATAGAAATATGTATTATAGCACTATTTATAAATTAAAAACAAAAAATACCGCTTTCGAAAGATAAGCGGTAAATGACATAAAAGACATATACTGAATGAAAATCTACATTAAATATAAATGAAACTTTTTTCTATCCTATACAATATCTTATGTCCTCGAAGATTCCTTCACAATTTAACCAAAACTGCAAGGAGACAGTATAACGGAGCAATACCTTTTATATTTTCGTTCTAGTCCCGAAAAGGTGTACCATATAAAGATATTATGCAACTCGCCGGTGAAATGTTTTTTCCTGAAGCTTTTATACAATTTACAAACACATATTTCGATTGGAATGACCCGTCTCTCTCCCTGAATAATGCAGTTCTGAAGCTGCAGCCTTCCATGAAATATGCAAACTTGATTTAGTCGACTCCATTTTGAGCTTCCGCGGCACAATTTACGACTCCGCTCCGGTGCCAACAACGCTAGGGACCGGTCTCATTTGTTAATAATTAATTAACAACTGGTACGGCAGAAATCTAATTAGGGCAATTTTGTAATAATAATTGGGTAACTGGGAAACCAAGGTGAGTGGATGTATGTGACTTAATATTGTCATACGCATTATTTGCGTGCTAATAATTATGACACAAAGTAGAGGCAGGTGAGAAGAGTTTTTAGATAATGTGGTAATTGGCTTTAAATAATTTAAGATATTATATACACACACCGCGCCAACTCACAGGCCTGCTTTTAAATACATTGTAAAATGTGAATTGATTTTTTCAACTGAAATTGAGTATTTCAGTGGTGCTGATTTCAAGTCTGTTTTCAGTTTTTTTCTATCACGTAACGTTTTTAAACAAAATGGTAAAACAATACAAAAAGTAAAAATATTTATATATTTAGCAAAAACAAGAAAAATAATAAACCAATAAAACAAATAATGAAACCGCGGAAATAGTAAAAAAAATAACATACACTAATCCTTTATTTTCTTGGAAAATCTTTCTCTTTTTCCAGAAAAGCTTCTTTTACTTATTTTTCTTGCATATTCTGCGGTAGGACGGTTCCTTTTAAGCATCCAGCAATAGTCGGCCATCATTCGAACATCCCAACGCCCCTGATATCGCCGTTCCATCTCATTTATGTCTTGGTGGAAGCGCTCGCCTTGCTGTTCACTGACATCGCCAAGGTTATCCGGTAAATAGTCTAGATGAGCATGCAGAAAATGAACTTCAATGCTCATGTTACAGGCTAACTTTTTAAATTTGTCCAACATGTTTTCAACAATACTTTTAAATTCCGGGTCTTTGTAGTTTCCTAGAAACTTATTTACAACTTCTTTAAAAGCTGTCCATGCTTCTTTTTCGTCTTCCTGCATAACCACCTCAATTTCATTACTTTTCATCAACCTTCTTATTTGAGGCCCAACGAAGATGCCTTCTTTTAGTTTAGCTTCAGAAAGACCCGGAAATGTTTCACACAAGTACTTAAAACAGCCACTTCTTCTAAAACAGTCTTGAGCTTTGACATATTGTTTCATCAGTCCCAATTTTATATGTAGAGGTGGTAATAAAATTTTTTTCTTACTCTGCTGTCTCACTCACATATAAAACATGGGTATTTTGTATATCCGGATTGTTGACCTAAAAGCAATGCTAAAATATTAAGGTCACCGCATAAGACCCAGTTGTGTTGCTTATAATTCATTCTCATAAGCAGTTCTTCAAGATTTTCGTAATTTTCTTTTAGCTGAGTAGAATGACCAACAGGAACAGATGCATATAAATTGCCATTGTGAAGCAAAACAGATTTAAGGCTTCTCTTCGAAGAGTCTATAAAAAGTCTCCACTCGGTAGGATTATATTCAGGAGCACCAAGGTGAATAACAAACTCTGATACGTTTTGGCAATATACAAGTGAACCAGCTGCGGCGAAGTAATCGACAAATTCAGCCTCACGATTTCTGTACCAATATAATGTAGCACCTGGAGCAAGTAAATTTTTTTCTCTTAACCTGGAACCTAAAATCTCAGAAAGATCTTTTGGAAGTCCTAAATCCCTGACTAAGTCGTTTAGTTCTATTTGAGAGAATAGCTGCCGTTCACGGCTTTCTGAGGCAGATGGCTCAAAAATGTCAATCTCTGAATCTGTTGAAGGTTCAGATTCGACGGACGGTAAGACTTTCGGTGGAATAGGTACAGGTATATCAGCATCATGTGGAACTGGTCTTATTGCCGATGGAAGATTAGGATAGTTGATATACTTTAGAGATTTTGTGTTATGACCTTTAGTATCACAAATACAAAAATAGCAGTCGTCGACGTGATTTCTGAGTTCTCTCCAGACCATTGGTACACCAAACGGTAAGGCTTTTCTTGTTCCTTTAAACCAATGCCTCAAGGCTTCTTTGCAAACCTTGCAGATAACGTGTGGTGCCCAAACTTTATCTTGATCTCCAAGTTTTACTTTCAAATATGCAAAATATGCATTTTACGAAATCAGTAATGTTTCTTTTAAACTTTTTCAGTATGAACTGTCCACAAATATAACAAAAGTCATCAGGTCTATTTTTACAACAACTAGTAGACATTTTGCACAATGAAAATAAAAAGTACACAACGAAACGCCGATAGATTTCGGTGGACAACGCCCGAGAAAATGCCTGTATCAATACCACATCGATACTAAATAATATTGCTCTCTGAGCCTAAATAAACCGAGTCTCGGGAAATCCTTAAAAATATTCTAGTAAGTGTTATACTTAAAACGGGTGTCGGTATTATCCTGAAGGGATGGTGAGGTAAAATGAGAATTTAAAGTATATATACCAACTTTACCCTTTTAATTTCCCAAACTAGCTCATCAGGGTGGGTTCACTGGATCTCATATCTGGTCCTGTCCAATACCATGATGCTACTACAAAGCACTACTACTATACTTACTTCTTACAGACCATGGAACATCAAGTTACAATCTATAAAGGGCGCCAGACAGTTTTTACTATAAGCAAAACTGCCAAAAAGAATATAAAATATAGAGCCAAAGACCACAAATAGGCAAATCAAACACAATATAAGGTTGACTGGTTTATTTTAATAAAAAACTACCCTGTAATTGGGTGAAGCCCTTAAATAATAGGGTGTGATTTAGATGGTCATAAGATTAATACGGCCAAGTACAAACTAGGAATTCTCAATTCCAAAGTAACAGAAATGATCTATGAGCAATATTTCAAGAAGTGTTAATAAATTATTAAAGTAAATATTTCAAGAAGTGTTAATAAATTATTAAAGTAAATATTTCAACCTGGTATACTCAGCGCAGTGATGTCGACATTACCTTACAAAATGCTGGTACCTTACAGCATTATAACAGCATGATAATTAAGGAAAAACAGTAAATTGATATAAATAAAGGTAATGATTTAGAGGTTCATAAAATAAATTAAGGAGGTCTCAGCAGTCTAGGTTAAGCTTGCCTTCAGCCACAAGAAAGCTTACAAGGTATCTCCACCAAGATATGTAAAATTTAATAAAATAAATAAAGAGTAAAAGGCCTTGGCAAACGCTTAGACTAGTGTGTCTGAGACTGTAAAAGTTATATCACTGGTATTATTTTAAAAACTTATCTGTCGATGGAAATGAAAAGTCCAGGTACTCGATAGACTGCTACCAGGCCAAGGAAATCGCAGGTTGGATCTGCTAGCAAAATCAACTATCTATAACAGGTCCAAAAACCCATAGGTGACTTCAACAGGCAAACGTCCAAATGTTCCGAAATGCCTTGGGTTGGCCTTTAAGCCAAAAAATGTACCAAAACTAAAAACCCTAAGGAAACATTGTTTCCATTAGTAAAATAATCTAAACCAGAAAACTCAGAAGGCAAAGTTTACCCTTTAAAATAAAAGACATGCTTTTATTTTAACCCCAAAAAAAAATCTTTAAAAAAACTCAAGGTCGACACATGGTCAAACCCAATATCTCTACATGAAATTAAGGTAAATTTCACCTCAAAATATCAATTTTCACCAAAAATTTAATCATAGAAAAATGCAAAAAAAAGAACCAAACTTACCTCACAATACCATGGAGGGCCAGAGAAAAACGTGTCGCAAAGAAAGCCGATGTTCCGTAGCCTCTACGTGAATAAAATCCGAAAAACTCGCTAATCGAGTAATCGACAAATTCAGCCTCACGATTTCTGTACCAATATAATGTAGCACCTGGAGCAAGTAAATTTTTTTCTCTTAACCTGGAACCTAAAATCTCAGAAAGATCTTTTGGAAGTCCTAAATCCCTGACTAAGTCGTTTAGTTCTATTTGAGAGAATAGCTGCCGTTCACGGCTTTCTGAGGCAGATGGCTCAAAAATGTCAATCTCTGAATCTGTTGAAGGTTCAGATTCGACGGACGGTAAGACTTTCGGTGGAATAGGTACAGGTATATCAGCATCATGTGGAACTGGTCTTATTGCCGATGGAAGATTAGGATAGTTGATATACTTTAGAGATTTTGTGTTATGACCTTTAGTATCACAAATACAAAAATAGCAGTCGTCGACGTGATTTCTGAGTTCTCTCCAGACCATTGGTACACCAAACGGTAAGGCTTTTCTTGTTCCTTTAAACCAATGCCTCAAGGCTTCTTTGCAAACCTTGCAGATAACGTGTGGTGCCCAAACTTTATCTTGATCTCCAAGTTTTACTTTCAAATATGCAAAATATGCATTTTACGAAATCAGTAATGTTTCTTTTAAACTTTTTCAGTATGAACTGTCCACAAATATAACAAAAGTCATCAGGTCTATTTTTACAACAACTAGTAGACATTTTGCACAATGAAAATAAAAAGTACACAACGAAACGCCGATAGATTTCGGTGGACAACGCCCGAGAAAATGCCTGTATCAATACCACATCGATACTAAATAATATTGCTCTCTGAGCCTAAATAAACCGAGTCTCGGGAAATCCTTAAAAATATTCTAGTAAGTGTTATACTTAAAACGGGTGTCGGTATTATCCTGAAGGGATGGTGAGGTAAAATGAGAATTTAAAGTATATATACCAACTTTACCCTTTTAATTTCCCAAACTAGCTCATCAGGGTGGGTTCACTGGATCTCATATCTGGTCCTGTCCAATACCATGATGCTACTACAAAGCACTACTACTATACTTACTTCTTACAGACCATGGAACATCAAGTTACAATCTATAAAGGGCGCCAGACAGTTTTTACTATAAGCAAAACTGCCAAAAAGAATATAAAATATAGAGCCAAAGACCACAAATAGGCAAATCAAACACAATATAAGGTTGACTGGTTTATTTTAATAAAAAACTACCCTGTAATTGGGTGAAGCCCTTAAATAATAGGGTGTGATTTAGATGGTCATAAGATTAATACGGCCAAGTACAAACTAGGAATTCTCAATTCCAAAGTAACAGAAATGATCTATGAGCAATATTTCAAGAAGTGTTAATAAATTATTAAAGTAAATATTTCAAGAAGTGTTAATAAATTATTAAAGTAAATATTTCAACCTGGTATACTCAGCGCAGTGATGTCGACATTACCTTACAAAATGCTGGTACCTTACAGCATTATAACAGCATGATAATTAAGGAAAAACAGTAAATTGATATAAATAAAGGTAATGATTTAGAGGTTCATAAAATAAATTAAGGAGGTCTCAGCAGTCTAGGTTAAGCTTGCCTTCAGCCACAAGAAAGCTTACAAGGTATCTCCACCAAGAGATGTAAAATTTAATAAAATAAATAAAGAGTAAAAGGCCTTGGCAAACGCTTAGACTAGTGTGTCTGAGACTGTAAAAGTTATATCACTGGTATTATTTTAAAAACTTATCTGTCGATGGAAATGAAAAGTCCAGGTACTCGATAGACTGCTACCAGGCCAAGGAAATCGCAGGTTGGATCTGCTAGCAAAATCAACTATCTATAACAGGTCCAAAAACCCATAGGTGACTTCAACAGGCAAACGTCCAAATGTTCCGAAATGCCTTGGGTTGGCCTTTAAGCCAAAAAATGTACCAAAACTAAAAACCCTAAGGAAACATTGTTTCCATTAGTAAAATAATCTAAACCAGAAAACTCAGAAGGCAAAGTTTACCCTTTAAAATAAAAGACATGCTTTTATTTTAACCTCAAAAAAAAATCTTTAAAAAAACTCAAGGTCGACACATGGTCAAACCCAATATCTCTACATGAAATTAAGGTAAATTTCACCTCAAAATATCAATTTTCACCAAAAATTTAATCATAGAAAAATGCAAAAAAAAGAACCAAACTTACCTCACAATACCATGGAGGGCCAGAGAAAAACGTGTCGCAAAGAAAGCCGATGTTCCGTAGCCTCTACGTGAATAAAATCCGAAAAACTCGCTAATCAATCCATACTAACAAAACCTACATAAAGGCCAAATAGGATTGATTAAAATTGAAGTTCAGCCAACATATCCGCTACACAGCGTGAATTTTCCGAAGAAATTCGTCTGTTGATCTGACTTCTTTCACGTCTGGACAAAAAGTAAAAATGGAGACCCTCAAAGGGTTTAAAGAAAACGAAGAAGTGTCAAAAGTTGATTGACAAGAAATTCGCCACAGAATCAAGCCTTAGATGTTCACCAGGTTAGAGTGCAATTCTACTCTAGGTCAGTAGGCTAGTTGCGGAGTGTACGAATGAGAACAGACCTACGCCCACCCTATCGAACTGTATCGACGCATAAAATAAGTCTATGCAAACGGCCAAGCGAATAAACGGTCCGAGCGACGTACCAATAAAAACGACCAAACAGCTGACTGGCGAATTTCATATGTAAACAAATTCAAATCTGGTTTTACAAATGTATTACGATGGATTAAAAAGAAATACGAAGCAAGAGAAATCACGATGGATATCAGAAATAATTAGCCATAACTGATTACCTGAAAAATTTAGTAAGGAATGACCGAAATACAAGGTATGCTTGCAACAATACATAGTTAACAAATTCCAGACCATTACACCACTCCCCTACCAAAAAAAATTACCCCGTAATTTTCCCTAAAACCTAAATTACCAAAGTAGAGAAAACAGGTGTATTACTAAGTGAAAACTGACCACAAGGTGAAAATACCCCTAATAAAAAAATACTACTATCTAAAAACCAAAAATATTCCAACGTACATCTCACAGGAAAAGACACCAGTGAAGTTCCCAAGGAAAGAAGTAAATGTTTCAGACTGCCACAATGGTTAAACGCGTCCAAGGTAAACCAAAACAAATAATAAGAAAATAAAAGAGAACGATGTTAATGTGAATTTGAACGTTAGCTAAAATTGCGTTGACTTCCAGATCAGTGTGGAGCAACCTCGTATCATAGCCTCAAAATGACAAGTCTGAAAAATAAACCACCAACCCGAAGCAAAATCAAAGATATCCCCCCATGGGGTGTAAGCTGAAAGGTGGAAGAAAAGGATTAAAAATCAAAAATAAAACTAGGATAACCCAAGAGTCCACCATACAAATGGGAGTGAATTGTAGTACCCACCAAACTAAAGAATACTAGGAAGTATTGTAAAAAATCCAAAAAACTAATTTTAGGGTGTTCCGAAAGGCGGCACTATCAAAAATCCTCCAAACTCAAACGAAAAGGGAGCTCAGGACCCATACAGTAGTACGACCCAGCTTGTTTCCCGAGAAAGCTAAGTTCCGGAAGCCCAAGTCAATACCCCCCATACAGACCCCTTCCAATTTCGGTTCTAACATAAGTTAGAGATGAAAATGGAGCTATTTAATACCCAACGCCCACCGGCCTGTAAAACAAAAATACAATTTTAAAAATCCTTAACACTATCTTTAGTGTAAGGACCAAAGAGACTAGTCGAACTAATCGTCTCATACTAGGAGAAATCGTCAAAATCGGTATAACTTATCTTAAAGCATGTAACTTCATAATTCAAAAACTGCAAGAGAGTTACCAAGAGAACCTAAATATGCACAAAACGAAAGAGAGCCAAAGGGTTGTTCAAAAATTTACCCACCGCTAAGGGTAGTTAGCTGAAGACTAACATCCTAAAACCAAAAACCCTAACGAAGTCTCACCACATGTCGTATTTGCACTTATCCCATTTCACGCTAAGATAATTGCCCACACGCCGTAGGCTAAACCGCAATTAGAATCTACTTTACCAAAACCCAAAAATTCCAAACAAACCAAAACGGTGGTAACAAAAGTAACAAGGCAGCTGAAGGCTATCCTTAATACAGCATTTTCAGTGGGCTCCTACCACAACTAGTGCTCAGTGCAGGATAATTCTTTGATGTAATTCCAGCAGTGTCTATACATCCATCCGTCTCGCGCCATGATAAATGTTTAGATACTCTGCAGCCCATCACCGCAGGGCTGAACAACCCAAAAAAACAAAAGTTATTCAGTTACTCTCCAGTAGGAGCGTAATAAGGTTTCAAGTCCTGAACGTGCCATCTTCCCTTGGATTTGTTGTCCTTGTCCACCAACTCGTACACACAGTAACCACATTTCTTTTTGACCTTATAAGGCCCCTCGAATTTACCAGCTAACTTAGCAGAAAAATAGTTACCAGCACCTGACAAGGCATACAAGCGTTTCCAAACTAAACTACCCACAGGAAAATGAACATCGCGACGTCTTAAGTTATATTGATCACTATTCTTTAAATGTGCTTTCTCTAGTTTCTTAGCTACAAACTTTCGCAATTTATCTAAACTTTCTACTTTCTGAACTACTCTATCTTTAGGAGGTTCGTTGTCATTAACCGAATCGTTATCTGAATTATGTATATCGTCTAAGATTGTCGCCCTCTGATATTCGCTACCGTGTAGAATCATTTCGCAACCAAAATTGAGAAAATAAGGAGTACGGCTAGTGATTTGGTGCACGGACGTATTTACAGCGCACTCAAGAGACGTTAGATTTTCGTCCCAAACACGTTGAGTGTCTGTCACGAACGCAGAGATCATAGTTTTAAGCACTCTATTGACACGCTCCGTTAGATTTGGGGGTGGATAATAATTAGGATTAAAAAGTATTCTAGTGCCATATTTTTTTGTTAACTGATCAAAATTGCAACCTTTAAATTGCTTGCCATTGTCACAACGTATAACTTCAGGTACGCCAAAACGTAAGAAAACTTGTTCTTCAACAAGTTTGACAATAGTTTGTGCGTTTGCGCGCCTAATAGCAAAGAAACGATTCATTTTACTAAAAGTGTCCGTAACAACAAAGATGTGCATATTGCCTTGCTTAGTCTTAGGAAGTGGTCCAAATAAGTCCATACTAATAATCTGCCAAGTACGATGCGCAGCAACAAAACCACCCATATTACCAGCTGGAAGCTTTTGCTCAGGTTTGACGCGTTGACAAGTCAAACATTCCTTGACATAACGTGCAACATCCGCTTTAAGACAAGGCCAATAATAAAGTCTAGAAACCTTATAATAGGTTTTATGAACGCCAAAATGTCCACTAGTCGGAGTGTCGTGACAAGAATAAATAACTTCCTTGCGTTTCTCCTTAGGTATCACCAACTTCCAATACTCAGCATCCTCTCTCAATTCGGGAACATCTAGCTGAACATACTTAAAAATTTTGTCATCACTGACTCGCCATTGTGGATAGGATAAAGGATTTTCCAAAATAAGCTTCCTAAGTTTAATATACCACTTGTCCTTAATATCCTGAAGCTCAATGTTTGAAGTTTCCAATTCACCGCCAGTCTCTGGAACAGCTCTAGACATCAAATCTGGTCCACAATGATCACGACCCTTCCTATGAACGACATTATAATCAAACTGCTGAAGGCGAAGTGCCCATCGACCGAGACGACCTTGCGGATCCTTCAAATGATCTAACCACTTCAAACTATAATGATCCGTAATAACAGTAAATCTTGTATATTCCAGATAGCAACGTAACTTTTCAATGGCGAATAGTACTGCAAGCAGTTCTCGTTCAGTAGCGGAATACAATCTTTCTTGACGACTCAATGTCCTTGAAATATAGCAAATGACATGTTCTCGACCATCATAAAATTGACTTAAAATTGCTCCAACTGCGTAGTTACTGGCGTCTGTAGCTAGAGTGAATTCATGCTCGAAGTTAGGGCATGTCAAAATAGGTGCCGAAATAAGTGCATTCTTGGTATCCTGAAAAGCTTTCACACAACTCTCATCCCAAACAAATTTTATTCCTTTCCGGAGTAGACGAGTCAAGGGAGAAATCACATCAGAATACTTTGGAACAAACTTACGATACCATGATATCATACCAATCACTCTACGAACTTCAGTAATGTTTTTAGGAGCTGGCATGTCCGTAATTGCTTGAACTTTACTCGGGTCCACAGAAATTCCATTACGGTTAACTAAATATCCTAAATATTTTAACTCAGAGCGACAAAATTTACTTTTCTCCTTATTCAGTGTTAAGCCAGCTGTCTCCAGACGTTGAAATACCTCTGCAAGAACCTCTATATGCTTCTCAAAAGTCGGCGCGACTACAATCACGTCATCGAGATAACAAAACACATAAGGCTGCAGCTCAGGACCTAGCACAGTATCAATTAACCTCTGGAACGTAGCTGGAGCGTTGTGAAGACCGAAGGGTAAACGACAAAATTGAAATAGTCCGCGTCCTGGTACTGTAAAAGCCGTGTACTGCTTACTGGACTCCTCCA
Organism: Polydrusus tereticollis; assembly: GCA_963920685.1. Lineage (NCBI taxonomy): Eukaryota > Metazoa > Arthropoda > Insecta > Coleoptera > Curculionidae > Polydrusus > Polydrusus tereticollis. Next base: position 94,665,350 of record OY987329.1, read on the forward strand.
ATTCCACTTGCCAATATGCGCTCTGCAAGTCCAAAGATGACAAATAGCGTGCTCCACCTAGTTTGTCCAAAGTAGCAGAGATATAAGGCAATGGGTATGCGTCCTTAGCGCTGGACATATTAAGACGGCGAAAATCGACACAAAAACGCTGTGTTCCGTCGCGCTTAGGTACCAAAAGAACAGGACTAGACCAACTACTGGTAGATCTTTCTATTATACCCGAAGAAAGCATTCTATCAACCTCTTGATCAATTAGTTTCTGCTTAAAGGGTGATACTGGGTAATACCGCTGCTTAATAGGGTCGCTGTTAGTGACAATCTTGTGTTTGACAACAGAAGTACAACCTAGCTTGTCTCCGATCTTCTCAAAATACGCAGAAACCAATGAATCCAGTCTTGCTTGTTGATCAGCTCCTAAATCTGCTTCACACTGAACTAAAGAAAGCTCTGGGGCAGAAAAGTCCTCATCCGAAAAATGTCACTCACCTTTTCTCATGTCTGGTACTATACCTTAATCCAAAAATCAATGCCCAAAATCAGTTCATGACGCAGCTCCGGTACTACATACAAATCAACTATCCTAACTACGTCACGTACCCTAACTGGCACACAAGCAATACCAATGCAAAGGCAAGAATCATTATTCGCGACAGTACAAGTAGCTGTCCTATTCGGATCTAATTTAACTCCCAAATTCTTTAATTTAGTCCAACCCTTTTCGCCAACAAAAACTTTATTTGCGCCCGAGTCAAGTAAACCATAAAATTCTAAACCTAAAATACTAACCTTTAAGTATGGACACTCTCCAGGACCTACGTGAGCAAGAACGTAATCTAGTACGATCCTATCTTTAAAATTCAGATCTGTAGAATTAAAAACATCTAAACTATTTTTATTTGAAATATCAGAGGTCGACAAAACAGTGGGAAGCGCGTCTCGACCTAACGACGTTCCCCGGAGTCGTTTCCCGAACTCTTAGATTGTTTTTTGTTACATTCAGGGCAATTCTTTTTAGTAAAATCTTTTTTACCACATTTAAAACACTTAATGATTTTAGAAGTGCAGTTTTTAGCCATATGATTCGGCTGATTGCATTTAAAGCAAACCAAAGAATTACTACTATTGCCCGATTGATTACCCTGAACTTCACGAACTAACGGTTTATCTTGATGTTTTGAAAAATCACGCCTAGGCGGATTATAATCTAAGTCAGGTTCTAAAGATAAATTTCCTCTGCGAGGTGGTCTAAACTCTTCAACGCGTAACCGAGTCTCTTCAAGTTTACGACATAATTCGATGACTTCAAAAGGTGTGTGAATGTCATGTAAAGTTAAACGCTCCTGATAAAATGGTAAAATGTTAGCTCTTAAAACTTTAAGCCTCAGGTCATCAGACACAGGTAAAGGCATACGATCAAAAAGTTTAGTCATAGCAGCTACATAAATACCTATCGGTTCATTATTGCCTTGAGTTCGCTCTAAGATTTGCCGCCAAAGTTTATCACCCAAGTGAGAGGGAAGGAACTCATCCTTTAATAATTTTACTAAACCATCCCAATCACTACAATACCTAACAATGAGATGATAATAATTTAGGGCATCTCCCTCAAACAAATCCGCAGCACAACGAAACAAATCTGCTTTACTAACACTTCTCGAAAAACAAAGTTCATTAACGCGTTCGAGAAAAGCATTAAAACTTAAACCGCATGAGTTTCCTGAAAACTTAACGTCCCACTTCCAAACCGGTAAGCTATTAAATGAAGTTGAAGGCATCATCTGTGTAGATGGTCCAGCTTGCGTTAAATTAAGAGGGCTAACATTTGGGGGTGGCGTATTTAAATGATGTAACGTAGACTGTCCAGTAGGTGTCGTTTGAACTGGATATTGTAAGACTGAATTAGAAAAATGCGGGTTTAAAGGACCTACAGGTTGAGTTTGTTGAGTACCGATCACTCTAAGCCTATCTTCATAGTCCGAAATACAAGTGGTCAAGCTAACTAATACTTTAGATCTTTCCACGTTTACGTCCTTATCCTGATCCGGAATCCTATCAATGCGACCTACTAAATGCGCTATCTTAGTTTCAATCTTACGAGATTGTGTAGAAGATCCATTAAAAGCTGTAATAATATCGCCTAATTCTTTTATTTTATTACTACACTCCGTAATTTCAGATTGAGGATCAAGAGACTGTGAACTATGAACGCTACTACCCGATCTTTCTAGAGAAAGCAGCGAACGCAAACATTTTCTTAAATTATCTATAGTTCCAGATTCTGACATACCGCGAATTTTCAGCTCGTACTCTAACTCACATTTATTTAAACGATCAACGTCTAAACTATACATCGTGCTAAATATGTTCAAAACCTTTTTAAAAAAATAAATCCGAGGTAGAACAAAAGTCAAAATCAAGTAAAGGTAATAGCAGTTGCTAAAATACCTAAAGTCTATCGAAGTATATCAGGTGAACTTCCAAACAAAGCAAAGTTTCAATAAAAAAAATCAAAACCTGAAAATAAGTTTACCCTGTATACAATATTTCCAACAAAATTTGTCCAAAATATATAAGTGTCAAATCCAGGTATTAGCACAAAAGAATAAATCAAAAATACCAAAATATTTCAAGTAAATTACCAAAATACAAAGTTACTATCAGGTATCAGTACCAAAAATATTCAATAAATGTGCTAAAAAAATTAAAATGTCATAAAAATATTTAAGTGTCATACGATTATTCCATGTATCTGAAAGAATACCATCACAGATATCAGCAGAACCAAAGAGAAATCTTTTAATTTGTTCCATAGGTTTATCAAAGAAAAGTCACACTACTTGGCAACCCTGTATAAGAAAAAATATTGAATTTCAATTCAATATACCTCACCCCCTCAAAAAAATATAAGGGAAATTATTACCAAAAAATTTACAAGTCACTAATCAAGTTAGGTCTAAACCAAAAAAAGTGTACCAAAAAAAACACTTCAAATCAAAAATACCCAAGCTTGACAATGTCTATTACTAAATAATTCCCTTAGCTAGACTGGGGTTTCAGTCACAGTAGAAAACAAGCAAGTGCAATTAACTTCCCTATTAAAATTCAAAAAAAGTCACTTAAGTTTGCAACGGCATTAAATTTTTTTAAAAAAAATTGGTGGAAAGCCAAGGTTATGCAATAAATTTAATTTTAAAAGATCGAAATAAATTTTTAAATCAAATGTAAGAATAGAAATTTGATATATGAATGTGGAAAGTAGGCTTGTAATAATCTATCGAGCCCCACGTTGGGCGCCAGTGTTATACTTAAAACGGGTGTCGGTATTATCCTGAAGGGATGGTGAGGTAAAATGAGAATTTAAAGTATATATACCAACTTTACCCTTTTAATTTCCCAAACTAGCTCATCAGGGTGGGTTCACTGGATCTCATATCTGGTCCTGTCCAATACCATGATGCTACTACAAAGCACTACTACTATACTTACTTCTTACAGACCATGGAACATCAAGTTACAATCTATAAAGGGCGCCAGACAGTTTTTACTATAAGCAAAACTGCCAAAAAGAATATAAAATATAGAGCCAAAGACCACAAATAGGCAAATCAAACACAATATAAGGTTGACTGGTTTATTTTAATAAAAAACTACCCTGTAATTGGGTGAAGCCCTTAAATAATAGGGTGTGATTTAGATGGTCATAAGATTAATACGGCCAAGTACAAACTAGGAATTCTCAATTCCAAAGTAACAGAAATGATCTATGAGCAATATTTCAAGAAGTGTTAATAAATTATTAAAGTAAATATTTCAAGAAGTGTTAATAAATTATTAAAGTAAATATTTCAACCTGGTATACTCAGCGCAGTGATGTCGACATTACCTTACAAAATGCTGGTACCTTACAGCATTATAACAGCATGATAATTAAGGAAAAACAGTAAATTGATATAAATAAAGGTAATGATTTAGAGGTTCATAAAATAAATTAAGGAGGTCTCAGCAGTCTAGGTTAAGCTTGCCTTCAGCCACAAGAAAGCTTACAAGGTATCTCCACCAAGAGATGTAAAATTTAATAAAATAAATAAAGAGTAAAAGGCCTTGGCAAACGCTTAGACTAGTGTGTCTGAGACTGTAAAAGTTATATCACTGGTATTATTTTAAAAACTTATCTGTCGATGGAAATGAAAAGTCCAGGTACTCGATAGACTGCTACCAGGCCAAGGAAATCGCAGGTTGGATCTGCTAGCAAAATCAACTATCTATAACAGGTCCAAAAACCCATAGGTGACTTCAACAGGCAAACGTCCAAATGTTCCGAAATGCCTTGGGTTGGCCTTTAAGCCAAAAAATGTACCAAAACTAAAAACCCTAAGGAAACATTGTTTCCATTAGTAAAATAATCTAAACCAGAAAACTCAGAAGGCAAAGTTTACCCTTTAAAATAAAAGACATGCTTTTATTTTAACCTCAAAAAAAAATCTTTAAAAAAACTCAAGGTCGACACATGGTCAAACCCAATATCTCTACATGAAATTAAGGTAAATTTCACCTCAAAGTATCAATTTTCACCAAAAATTTAATCATAGAAAAATGCAAAAAAAAGAACCAAACTTACCTCACAATACCATGGAGGGCCAGAGAAAAACGTGTCGCAAAGAAAGCCGATGTTCCGTAGCCTCTACGTGAATAAAATCCGAAAAACTCGCTAATCAATCCATACTAACAAAACCTACATAAAGGCCAAATAGGATTGATTAAAATTGAAGTTCAGCCAACATATCCGCTACACAGCGTGAATTTTCCGAAGAAATTCGTCTGTTGATCTGACTTCTTTCACGTCTGGACAAAAAGTAAAAATGGAGACCCTCAAAGGGTTTAAAGAAAACGAAGAAGTGTCAAAAGTTGATTGACAAGAAATTCGCCACAGAATCAAGCCTTAGATGTTCACCAGGTTAGAGTGCAATTCTACTCTAGGTCAGTAGGCTAGTTGCGGAGTGTACGAATGAGAACAGACCTACGCCCCCACGCTCCCTTTCTCCCTGGTAAATCCCTCAACGAATGTTCAAATAAACACGGGGTTTTAACGCGTCTCAACGTTTCGATCAAAAAGAAGTAATTTTATTTAATTTTTTTTGTAGTGTTCAGAGATAATAACTTCATACTGATTTACAAAAAAGTGTACGTGATAGAATAAGTAGGGGGTTATTCAAGCTAAATGTAAGTCCTAATTAGGCGAAAAAAAATGAAAATTGCTTAATCACAAATTTTTCGCAGGCCTGTGATTTAACGCACAACCAAAAATTTGCCTCAACTTTAACGTGATGTTTGTTCGAAACTTGATGCTTATTTTTATTGATATTTCTTTTTGAATTATAGGGTTATTTAAGAAACCGCCTTTAATGTTTTCGTTAAAAAACTAACTTTGATATTATACCGGGTGTTACAAAAATATTTTTTTGCGAAAATTTATAACACCCCATGGGGTATACTAGCTATTGTAATTTATTGCAATTCTATTAAAATTAAAGTTTTATATTCTCCTTATGGGCAAGGGCCTAGCGACACCTAAAGCACCGGTTCCCGTCAGATCGCCGAAGTTAAGCGGTGTCGAGCGCGGCTAGTACTTGGATGGGTAACCGCTTGGGAAACACCGCGTGCTCTTGTCTTAGGGAAGAGTGTAAAATGAATCGACATCAAAACCATCCTATTCACGCCGGACAGGCCGGATGAGATCGGATATCTCGTAGGATGAAGGTGCCGTTTCACACTCCCCAGTCGGTAGACCGCACGATTAAAAAGCGTACGGTCGATGACCGGTTCTAGATGGCCTCAGATACGCCGACGAACCGTAAGAAAGTAAAATAAAAAATAAAATAAAAAAAAATATTCTCCTTACATTTTCGTTTTTAATTCATTTGCTTATAACTGATACTTAATGAAATATACAATTTTTAGTTCAACGTATTTTTATTTACCTAAAATGCATTTTAGGCTATAAAACGCGGAGATTACAAAACGTCATCAAGTAACAAACATCAGTATATGTTAACAAGCTAAAAATCTCGTGATCAGGTTAGTTTATATTAGTTACATTACATAGTTAAAGGTGGAGTTACAAGGTTACAACCGCGTAACGGAATGGTTGTGAGTGTATTATACAACTATAACGAGGGTTGAAAGGTTATTAAAGTAAGAAACAGAGAACATTCTAGATGGGCCGGTCAAGGTAGACCTCGTATTACGACTTCTGTGCATGATCATTTTTTAAGAGTATCTGCTTATTATTATTCTGAACCCCAACGACGATAATTCATCGGACTACTCGGAACATGATGACTCAAATTTAAAAATTAAGTTGTTGTATTGAACATTGTAGATTTATTTTATGAATATTAGTATTTAAACTACCTGTAGTAATTCCGATGTTACTACAGGTAGTTTTCATTTCATTCACCAAACTGGTCTTTCTATAGTATGCTAATTAGGGCGAGCCTATTTAGGACCGATTAGGGGTGTGCACGTTCTAAATATCTGAAATACGGAATTTTTAAAAACTCATTGCATTTTACCTGAAATTTACAATGCAACCTTTAAGTTGTCCACCCTGCTTAATGGGCCCTGTTTTATTGCTCTCTCGCATTAAGAAACAAAGTATATTACTTTACATACTATACACATTTGTTAAATTACTAGTTTGCAGTTTTCTGAATGATAAAGAAACTTTAAAACAAAAACACGTAAATAAAATGTAGAGCATACGATTATTTTCACTTTATGTTGCAGAATTCAAAGCATATTATGTTGATTCACAATGGAAGCAGAATTCTTTTGTGTATGGCAGATCTTTTACAAAATTGTTTCATACAGAATAATGAGGTACAAATAAGAAAGAAAAATTGTTTTCTTTTCAAAGAAAGCAAATTCTCTGCATACAACAGAATGGAAGTGGTAACAAGCCAATTTAATAAATTATTTTAATTTTGTTTAAATGTGGTAATTACAATTGCATAATATAACCAGTATCAAACATATTTTTGTTTGATTTATGGAAAAAGTTTTAAGCGTCTTTAAAACGGGAGACGATCTTTCACTGCTGGCCTTAAAAGCAGGGATTAAAAGGTAAATCTTTAACCGAATCTTCAGATTAGGTAAAAGGTTCAATATTTTTATCTCTTATTAATAAAGACCGGATTTTATGCATTTTGCATATACAGGGTGTCTCAAAAGAATGGAATATTGCAAATATCTCCTTAAACAATGCATTGTCATAAAAACGCTAGGACACGTCGATTTTATTTTTATTTTTTACACATTTCAAAAGTATTTGTTTCTATACAGGTTGGTTCAGGTAAGAGCTGGGGACACGACTACTTCGTTTTTTCAAATGAAACAGCACGATTTTTTTAACATTTTTGTGTTTTACGGAAAATTCTACACATATTTCATGCAACATAGTATGATGGCAAATATAATACAACGTGTGAAAAATTACTTTAAACAAAATTCAAAAAATAAGTTTAAAAAATTATATTTAAACTAGTGAAACAAAGCATTCGGCTTTAGCAGATGTTCGAAATGGCTTCCGTTGACTATTTGGCAATATCCTAATCTCTCATAGAATTGTTAAACGGTATGTTGTACGGTTTCTGGCGATATGGTCCTCGTTACCTGGCGAATTCGTTCTATCAGATCGTCGATATTCTGCGGTTAGTGTTGATATACCCTTTCTTTTAAGTATCCCCAAGCAAAATAGTCAAGTGGGGTAAGATCGGGTGACCTAGGCGGCCACTCCACCGCTCCGCTCCTTCCAATCCACCTGTTTGGAAAGATTGTGTTCAGATATTCCCGAACTGCATGCCCATAATGAGGCGGGGCACCGTCTTGTTGTAGCCATAACTGTTGTCCAGGAATATCTGGATCGTGATCATTTGGGAGAATAACTGCCAGAGAAGGAATTAATTCCAATGATAGAAAATCCAAATATCTCTCGGTTGTTAGTGTTTGTTGAAAAAAATAAGGTCCCAACATCCTGTTGTTAATTACCCCCATTAAAACATTTACTTTCTGCCGATATTGCGTGTTGTTTTCTAAGATCCAATATGGATTAGTCCAAGCCCATTAACGATAACTTTGCTTATTAACGTTTCCATTGAGACAAAAAGTTGCTTCATCGGTAAATAGGATGCCTCATAAGAGATTTGCATTTTTATCACACAATTCCGTCATTTGCTCACAAAACTTCAGGCGCCGGACTGGATCATTATCGAAAAGCTTTTGCACGTAATTAACTTTATACGGGTGAAATTTTCCTCTTTTAAAAAATCTATGGATTGAACTTTTATGTGATTCATTGTTTCGTGATAATAAATTAAGTGAGGAGTAAAAATTTTCATAGATATAGATAAAGACAAACCTATTTTTTTATCATCAGTTAAGAAATTTCTTCGCCCAGATTTTGGTAGATTCTTAACATTTCCATATGTTGAAAATTTTTGTACAATTTTGCTTACCGTCGACAGGGTAATCTGCCAGTTTCGGTCGCCGCTGCCCCTCAATATTAATATTTCGGTTCGCTGTTCATCGGTTAAATAACCCATAATGTGCAGTAATGTCACTACTTCTTGTAAATATTACAATTCAAACTTATGTCAATTGATTGACAAGCGTAGGACAGGCAAAATAGAAATAATTAAAACTCATCTTGGTTTACTGGTACTTGAACAGGTGCAACTTTTACCGAGGAATTAGATTAAAAACACGTATCTTCAATTTTGTTTAAAGTAATTTTTCACACCTCGTATTATATTTGCCATCATACTATGTTACATGAAATCTGTGTAGAATTTTCTGTAAAATACAAAAATGTCAAAAAAATTCTGGTGTTTCATTAAAAAAAACGAAGAAGTCGTGTCCCCAGCTTTTGTGGGACAACCTGTATAGAAACAAATATTTTTGAAATGTGTAAAAAATAAAAATAAAATCGACGTGTCCGAGCGTTTTTATGACAACGCATTGATTAAGGAGATATTTGCATAATTCCATTCTTTTGAGACACCCTGTATATGCATTTTTTGCATATTTTGTGATGTTAAAGGAAAAAATGCATATTTTAAGAACTATTGCATATCTAAGAATGTTTTGGGATTTGTGTGTTCTTTCCTTACGTTTTATGGTCGCACGCCGCCGGCGCCGTGTCGCCTGTGCTGTCGGGGTTAGAAGATAAGAGGGCAATAAAAAGGCTAATTAATAAAGTAATAAACTAATAAAATAAATTATTATTCTTCTATTGAAAAATTCCATTAGCGGGTGGGTATTTCTGACCAGATGTTTTAAGTAGAATTTCTTTATCTACACCTTCTATAATTATTTATTTGCTCACATTTGTTACAGTTTGTCAGTATTATTGAGGTTTTCGTTTGTCGTAGCCGCAGTTAGTATTGTAAACGCAAACAAAGTGAAAGTGAAAGCGATGATTATGTCGAAAATACGATGTATTTCGTGGATTAAGCCTTACCCAGAACTTGCTTTGGACGGCGACAATGTTTTTTTCAAGTCTTGTTCAAAAATTGTTTCCTGCTCAAAGAAATTTCAAATAGATCAACACATTAAGACGCCATCTCACATTGTCAATGTTAGCAAGATTAAGTCTGGTCCCATACAGTCAACGCTAAAGCAGTCATTTGAGATTTTTAAAAACGGAAACCATGACCAGTCAAAATTTAACGAAGATCTCTGTAAAACGTTTTTGGCTGCTAATATTCCTTTAAACAAGTTAACCCACCCGCAAGTCAAGGCCTTTCTGCAAAAATATACAAAATGTAATGCTCCAGATGAATCAGCATTTAGAAAAAATGTCGTTGGAAAGGTATTTGGTACCGTGCTAGATGAAATAAAGAAAGAAATTGGAGGTAACTATAAGTATATTGTCGTCGACGAAACAACTGATTCGTGTGGTCGTTATATAGTTAATTTATATAGTTAATTTAATGATCGGAAAACTCACAGAAGAAGAACCTGGAAAAGCTTATCTTATAGCCATAAAAGAAGTGGAAAAACAAACAACCTCACAGTTACAAGTTTTATTCAAGAAACCTTAACACATTTTTCTTATTGTTGAATTCAGTTCCTATAGATAAAATTCTTGTCCTGTTGCCCGATGCTGCGCCGTATATGATTAAGGCAGGACAGAATTTAAAAATATTTTATAAAAATTTGATTCATGTAACTCGCCTAGCTCACGGATTAAATAGGATTGCGGAAACTATTCGAGTTTCCTTTTCGTTTTTCAATAAACTAATTGCAAATGTAAAAAAGATATTTATAAAGGCCCCATTAAGAGTACAATTTTACAAGGAGAATCTTCCCGGAGTACCATTACCACCTGAGCCTGTCGTGACCAGATGGGGCACCTGGATTCGTGCGGCAATACTTAATGCAGATAATTTCCAAAAATTGAAAGACTTAATTTCACAAATGTCTGGTGATGGTTCACAGTGCATCCTAAAGTCTAAAGAAATATTTCAAAGTGGAACAACAGATAATGTATATTAAGTAACTATGCATTTATAGCAGACAATATTTTGCAACTAGAGGAATCGTGTACAAGTCTACCAGAGTCAACGGATATAATAGAAACATGTGTACAAAACTGCAAACAAATACGAGGTGAGGTAGGAAAAACACAGGTTTCCAGATTTTAAGGCAGCTCGTAAACATAATGTCAGGAAAAACTGTAAATAATTTAGCTATTGAACCTGCCTTAGTTCCGAAATTAAAATTTTGCCTTATAACTTCAGTAGATGTAGAAAGATCGTTTTCTCTTTACAAACATGTCCTTAGTGATAAACGACACAATTTCAAAACCTTGAAGCACACATAATAACTGGTGCGTTTTATAATTTTCCAAATTAATATCAGTATAAGTTTGATATAAAATATTGTATTAGGTGTTAACTGATTTAATAAAGTATATTATAACTTGAATTTATCTTTATTCAATACTCAGTTCTCTAATTAAATGTAAATTTAATGTAGAACATTTTAAAAAATATGTGCATATACAGTAGTAGTTTCTACCACGTAGTACTTGGGTTTTATAGAATTTTTCTGTTTTCGATTTCTAGGCCAATGAAGATAAAAGGTTTAAGTTTAAAATTCAGATTAAACCAACTTATTTACTACAAAAAACCTCTTGAACAGTTTTCTTATCATCTGCTATTTGTTCGGACGGTATTTTTCAGGTATGTACAGGGTCTTCCAACGAGGACTGAACAGGGGCTCATTTTTGAGCTTCCTTGTATTTAAAAAAAAATCCAAATAAGCCAATCGATGTACTTTTTCCTGCAGGATTCAAAAATGAAACCAAAAATTTATTTGAACCAGAAACAAAAAAGTTACGCTATGGATAAGGTGTTTTTTAAATGGAACATAGCTTTTTTTATACGATTTTTGGAACGAGTGATTTTTTTTTTGTCCGTTCTGATTAAAATATTTAATATTGTGACAGCTATTTTTAATAAATTTTAATGTTTTATCCAGTATAATTTAACTTTAACCTGTTTGAAACATACACTAGGTAATTAAGGTATAATCACCTTTGAATCCTTCAAAGTCAAAAAATTTGACAAATTTACTATAATATTGCCGAAATGAAATATTCATTAGATGAGAGATTGCAGATTGTTATCTTGTTCTACAAATGCCAAGAAAATGCAAGAGAAGCAAGGAGAAGATTTATTGCAAATTTTCACAGAAATATATCCGTCAATACTGTTCTAAGGATAAAGAACCTATTTGAGGAAAATAAAACATTACATGACAGAAAAAGAAATCCAGAAAGGAATAGAAATCGAGACCGTGCCATTGTGAATTATTTTCGACTGAATCCAACCAAATCAATTTCGGACGCAGTTCGGGACGTTCAATACGGCGGTGGTGTAAGACGCAGAAGAGTTACCCAAGGAACTGTTCACAGGACTTTAAGAAATCATAAATTTAAGTCTTATCATATCCTTCCACTTCAACATCTAACACCGGCACAAAAAGAACTTCGCTTCCAATTTGTTTCCCAAATTGTGATTCGGAAAGAAAACGAAGACCCTAATTTATTCAGAAATATCTTATGGACTGACGAAGCCACATTCACAACATCGGGGGTTTTCAATCAATCTCTCATCTAATGAATATTTCATTTCGGCAATATTATAGTAAATTTGTCAAATTTTTTGACTTTAAAGGATTCAAAGGTGATTATACCTTTATTACCTAGGGTATGTTTCAAACAGGTTAAAGTTAAATTATACTGGATAAAACATTAAAATTTAATAAAAATAGCTGTCACAATATCAAATATTTTAATCAGAACGGACAAAAAAAAAATCACTCGTTCCAAAAATCGTATAAAAAAAGCTATGTTCCATTTAAAATACACCTTATCCATAGCGTAACTCTTTTGTTTCTGGTTCCAATAAATTTTTGGTTTCATTTTTGAATTCTGCAGGAAAAAGTACATCGATTGGCTATTTTGGTTTTTTCTTTAAATACAAGGAAGCTCAAAAATGAGCCCCTGTTCAGTCCTCGTTGGAAGACCCTGTACAATACGACCTTACACCTCACAAACGATTGTTATTGTTGGTTATTATTAGTTTCATCTGACACAATAAGATTATTGTCAAATTTGTAACATTTAATATTGTTGCTTATGTTCAATCATTTTATCTGCTTGCATTAATTATTAGAAAACTTTAATTATCGTGAGTTATCATGGCGGTGCAATACACTAATGCAGAATATACCGATATAATATTGGTATTTGGGTGTTGCCAAGGAAATGGTCGAGAATGTGTCAAAGTCTACTCCGAAAGGTTTTCAAATCGTCGTATACCAAGCCACCCGACATTTGCTGCTATTAAAAGACGCCTGCGGGAAAACGGCCAATTTACTCCTAAAGCCATTGATAATATAAGACAGCGTTTTTTAAGGGTTCCTAAAGTCGAGGAAGACATTTTAGAACGTGTTGCAGAATATCCAGAAATAAGCACCAGAAGGCTAGGTAGGGAAATAGGAGTGTCCAAAGATATTGTTCATGAAGTACTTCAAGAACAGTTACTATATCCATACCATAAGATGCCTGTTCAAGATCTTATATCTAATGATCCTGAAATGCGCCTGGTTTTTAGTCGGCTTGTTCATAGGCAGAGGGAAGATTATCCCAACTTTGCCAACAATATTTTGTTTTTAGCGATGAAGCATGTTTCACAAGAAGAGGGATTACAAATTTTCATGATGAACATGTTTATGCGGATGAAAATCCAGATGCTGTTAATTTTCAAAATGAGTTTAGAATTAATGTGTGGGCTGGAACAATTGGTAATAACATTGTTGGTCCTGTCATTATTTCACAAAGATTAACCGGGGAAATTTATTTGCAACATCTACAAAATACGTTGCCAGATTTGCTAGAAGATTTACCTTTACAACTTCGGAGAGGTGTGTGGTTTATGCACGATGGAGCTCCACCACATTTTGCATTAAATGTTAGAAACTTTTTGAAACAACAGTATCCAAATAAATGGATCGGTAGAGGTAATGCCCCTGTCAATTCGCCACCACGACCTCCGGACTTAAATCCATTGAATTATTTCTTATTAGGGCATCTTAAGACAGTGGTTTACAGGACAACTCCAGATAACGCAGAACAACTATGGCAACGTATTCAAGATACAATAAATATTCTTAAGGGCGATAAACAAGTTCTGCAAAGAGTGTGTTTTAATTTTCTTCGGCGTATAAATCCTTGTATTCATGAAAATGGTGGACATTTTGAGCAATTTTTATGATATTTCTATTTATTTCTGTTTATGATTTAGCTATTTTCTCTTTTTTTTGTAAATATTTCTACGTATTAAGTAATAAAACGCAAATTTCTCGAAAACCGTCAGAGGAATCGAGTCTTATCAAGAGTGCCGTTTTTGTAGCAAATGAGTTGGTTCATCTGAATTTTGTACTCAAACCCCTCTTGCTCCACTGGCATAGAAATCTGAAACAAGCAATTAGTAAAAAACCCAAGTTCTACGCCCATGGACTGATATTAATCAGAATTGTCACATGGGTTTTTTTCCCCATAGAGCTATGCCAATGTACCAAATTTCGGCAAAATAGTATGAGCAGTTCTTGAATTAATCCAGAAAAACGACTTAAAAATTGTCACCTCAGCGCCCAAACTAAGCAACTTTGTACTAAGGTAAATTTACTTATATCGGCTAATATTGGTCTGAAGAATATGTGGTAGGTTTTTGTAAAGACCTTTTACAGACACCCTGTATATGCGCATATTCTTAAGGTTTTTGGTTGCATATAATCCGGACTTTAATTAATAATTAAAGCGTCTATTTCGGATTGAAATGGCAATATTCAATTTCTTTGGTAGTGTGACCAGATTGGGCGATTTGGTTGCAAATTGAAGTACTTTTCTTAAAGCCTTGCGACAAGTGATTTTTGTTGCTTGTCAATTTTGTGGCCCAACGGAAAAAGTACGCTAGGTTAAATAAATAAAAATTTTGTTCGAAAGGTACAAAATTAGGATAAAAAGTACAAAAATAAACCAAATCAATGTTGTGCATCTTTTGAAAAGGCAAAGTTCATCCATTTACTGACGCGAAGGTTGTCCTTACACTTAATCTGGCCGGGCACCTGCACTGATATACCCAAGCATTAAGTACAAACATGGAAAAGCAAACAACGCGAGACGACAAAATCCCGAGTTTAGCACTGATTAAATGGAGACCAAAATATATGTCCTTCACCTTGAAATTTTGACAGTTGGCCGGGTTTTTACACTAAAAGAAGCACTAGAGCGATAAAGTAAATGCTTTACACTGATATAAAAAATGGAGGTACCTAGTAAGAAGTACCTTTTTTATGAATATGTTCTGTGTTTCATGTAATTGGCTTTCCAGCAAATTTCGTAAAATCATAAAAAACTGAAATAAGATAAAAATATTTTTGAAAGGCTTTATTGATTGTGGGTTACTTAGTGATAGTGCATTTTAAAAAGGAAATGAAACAGCATATTACATACCAAGAGTGGTAAGAAGCCTATTACACACAATTTCGGAAATTACGGTAGGAGCGTTAGCGAAAATAGCCCTTGTTAATACAGACATTATAATATTACGTAACTGCTCTTACGCACACCTTGGCTTTTAACAATATGGTGTGTGCAATTAGAGTTTTACGGATAAAGTAGACAGTGCGTAAGTAGGTTCTTACTAACATATAGAAGTAGAAAAATAGTAATTTCTTATGTACCCCTTTATATCTTTTCAAATATTGAACAGCAATTTTGTTACCTTTCGTTACATTTTTAATCAACAATCAATTAATTACTGTTCAGAATCCTTTGTAAGTGCGAACATGCTTTTCCTTAACCTTCTTTTGAGTGACACTCTCGAAACGCACAGGTATTACCAGGCATAGTTTTACAATAGCACAGCACTCACAAAAACAAACAGTGAAACAATACACTTCTTTCAACAAAAACGACAACTAAACTCGATAACGATAACTCATCTACTACCGAACTAGCGGCTGAAACACGGCCGGCTTAAACTTATGATAGTTGGCCGGGTTACCTCTCTCTACAATGATTTCGCTAAATGTCATATTTTCGCTTCTCATTGTTTGCTTTTCTCGGGTCCAACTATCCAAAAACGTTACATATATTTAAACTAAATTAATAGCCTTGCTTACCAGTATAATATCAGTGCACCCGACTTTTAAAAACAAACTAAAAAATTAAAAGTAAAAGTCCAAAAAATTAAAACCCAAAAATGGAAAAGATAAAAAAAATACAATAAATATCTCGAAAAAGAATAATTGTTGAAACTAGTCCATAACTCTCTAAATTAGTTAGATTGACATAGTGTATACTATGAAGCTAACTAAAACTAAAACAGACGATCTAGAGATCGCCAAGTAATAAATTTTTCATTTTATTTTGAGAGCCCGGTACAGAGAATGATTTATATTTTGCCCTGACAGAGTTATAAATAGCAGGGAAGTTGTAGGTAAAATTTCTCCGAAACACTTTAATCGTGTAACGTGGTGGTGCTATTGTACACTTATGTCTTAAGTTTAATTTATGAATATCGGTTCTAAAAACAACATTTCGGTAAGCATCTACCTGTGATAAAAGACAGCACTATGACGCCTACGTCTATCCCCGTAGTATTTATTACCATCATTAAAATAACTGGATGTTTTGCACACTTCATATTGTTATCGTCTTATTCAATTAGTTTGTAGATGCTTCAAACACATGCAGTGTCTCCAATACCACCAGAATCATTAGTAAAGAATTCGTAAAGACTATTATTATAAGTAATTTGTTTGAGAGTAAAAATTTAATTTAAATTCCTAGCGAAACTGGTTTCTATTCCAACTATCTTATTTTCCGTTCAAATTTAAACCCATGTTGCGTCACGATTTTCATTGTAAATGCCTTGACAAACTTTCAAGATATGCGACCAACTTTCTTGAGCGGATGCGAGAGTGTTAGGCATTCAGTTTTATAGTGGGTGATATTGTAATGCGTTCAATAATTTTTGGAAAAAATACTGAGATTTTGACAATAGCAAATGATTTTATTATCACTAATATTTAGATTCGATTGAATAGTGTACAGAAAAGTTTCGTGGTAGTTGTGGTAAACTATAGCTAAATAAAATTGGAATATTATTGTATCCCATGCATAATAGTTTGCAGAAGAGATTCAAAAATAGCCCACTGAACTATTAGACAGCAGTTATGAGTATACATATCTGCATATACAGGGTCAGTTTTGAAAGTGTTTCAAGGGAGTATCTCGAGAACAGTTTTAAATCTTCTTCATTAGCCACTATTCATCCACTCCTGGACATAGGCCTCTCCTAAAGTTTTCCACTTCTTTCTGTCTTGTGTAGTTTGCATCCAGAGTCCACCCGCTACTTTCTTGATGTCGTCGAGCCAGCGTTTCTGAGGTCTTCATATCTTTCTGTTAGTCTCTCTTGGTCTCCATTCTATGATCTTTACTATCCATCTTTCCTTATCTTGTCTGCCCACGTGGCCCACCCACTGCCATTTTGACTTTGCGATGCGTTCTATGATGTCCGTGATTTTTGTGCTTTTCCTGATTTCCTCGTTTCGGAGCCTATCTCTAAGCGAGATTCCTAGCATGGCCCTTTCCATTGCTCTTTGTGTGGTCTTTAGTCGATTTACGCTTTTCTTTGTGAGTGTTACTGTTTCGAGGCCATATGTAGCTACAGGAAGTATGCATGAGTCATATACCTTCCTTTTTAGGTTAATAGGGAGGTTTATATTTCTCAATATATGCCGTAGCTTTCCGAACGCCGCCCAAGTTAGACCAATCATTCTGCTCATTTCTGCTGTCTGGTTGTCTTTCCCTAATTTTATATTGTGGCCCAGGTATATATATTCGTTGACATTATTGATCGTCTGGTTTTATATGATGATATTTATTGTTATTTCGCTCATTATCTTAGTTTTGCTTAGATTCATCTGTAGTCCTACTTTCTTTGCTGCATTGTTTAGCTATTCTAGCATTTCTTTAAGCTCAGTGATGTTGCTCGAAGCCAACACTATATCGTCCGCGAAGCGTAGGTTATTCAGATATGATCCGTCAATCTTTATCCCCTTCTCTTGCCATGATAGCTGTTTAAAGACGTCTTCCAGTGCCAGGGTGAAAAGTTTTGGAGATAACGGGTCTCCCTGTCGAACTCCTCGATTTAGTTCAATTTTATTGGTTTGTAGGTTTTCATCTATCTTAACATGGAACGTGGCATTTTCATATATACTTTTAACTATGTTGGTGTACCTCGAGTATATTCTTGCTTGGGTCATAGATTTTACAAGTGCGCGTGTCTCTATGGAATCAAATGCCTTTTGAAAATCTATAAAGGCTAGGTGTATGGGAATATTATATTCTGTTGTTTTTTCAATTAATAGTCTTAAAGCCTGCAAGTGATCGACCGTGCCATATCCTTTTCGGAATCCCGCTTGTTCTACTGGTTGGTATGAGTCAAGTTTATTAGTTAGACGATTCGTTATTATTCTGGTAAATAGTTTATATACCTGCGTTAGTAGGCTAATGGGGCGGTAGTTTTCTATATTGGTGATTTCTCCTTTTTTAAAGAGTATTATAACTTCTGCGTTGGTCCAATCTTCTGGAATTTTCCCTCCTTCCAGACATTTATTTAGCAGTGTTTGTATTGCTTGTTCTACTATTTTACCCCCCATTTTAAGCATTTAAGACGTTATTCTGTCTTCTCCTGGGTTTTCCTATTTTTCATCTGTTTAAGAGCTGCTCGTATTTCTGTTATTGATATTTCTGGTAGATCTTCCGAGCCTACATTCATTATGGTTTTGTTTGGTTCTTCTTGTATGGATGTATGTTTAGATGTATATAGTGTTTTGTAGTTAGTACTCCTCAATAACTTTTATTATTCCCTCCTTATCCGAGACGATTATTCCTTGCCTATTTTTCATTTTAACCACTTTTGCTCTTCCTGATGTTAGTTTGGACTTTAACACTTTCATGTTTGTATTGTTTTCTATACATTCTTTTATAAGGTTGGTTTTATGTGTTCTGATGTCTTTTCGGATTTCTTTCTTAATAATTTTGTTTAGTGTTTTGTGTTCTTGAGTGGTTTTATCAAGTTTCCTTCTTTCTTTCATTAATTCGATCGTGTTAGAGCTAATTTTTGTGTATTTCCTCTGGGCCGTTATACAGATTTTTCTGGTAGCGGTGTTGATATCCGTCTTCACTTTTCGTGCCAGATCATTCAGTTCCATCGATTTTAGTGATTCTATAGGTGTTAGTTTCTTAGTTAATTTTCTTTGGTATTGATCTTGTTTGGTGAGTAGTTCTTTACTTGTGGGGACTCTTCTTTTTCTTATCAGTTTATTCCTTTCGAGTCTGGTGTTGATAGTTATTGTGGCTCTGACAATTCTATGATCGCTTCCTGTATCGAAACGATTGAGAACCGTGACTTCCTTACATATATGTTTATTGTTTGTTAAAATATAATCAATTTCGTTCTTCACAGTTTCATTTGGGCTTTTCCAGGTCCACTTTCTTTGTAGTGTCTTTTTAAAGAAAGTATTCATACAGTATAGCTGTTCGCCTTTCAGGAAATTTAACAGCATATTTTCTCTCTCGTTTCTGGTTCTTAGGCCAAATTTTTTAATATGATCCGTATCTCCTTCCATCTTTTTTTCCTATTTTGGCATTCCAGTCTCCAATTATTAGATTGTAGTGTGATTTTACGTCTTTGATTGCTGTTGATACGTCATCATAGAATTCTTCTGCTTCTATATTTTCATAAAGTTTTTGTGAGGTAATAAGGATATAGGGGAACATATTTAACCATATTATGTTTTACATTTTACCCCTTTCTTAATTTTAAGGGGTCAAATATAATTTTTATTATTGTAAGTAGCTATTTAGATTCGACTTAACAATATATGGGGAAATTTTTGGTAGTTGTCTAGGTAGACTAATTAAATAAAAATGTTTTGTGTTGTACATTATGTACATGGTTATATTTCCGAACATCCAAAAAGTGCGTTCTTGAAATTAATTACCAAAAGCAATCTAAGTTTGGTTAGCGTAACTATTTAGCTCCCCTCTTCTTATTATTACAGAGTCCTAAACACAAGTAAGCATCAGAAACAACAATCACAATTAACATTTATTTTAGTTCAGTTTAGACCCAGGCATAGTATGTTTAAAAATTTGTTAATGTTTATTTGACATCCTGTGATGCTTTTGTCATAGACTCATTGTAATACAATACAAAACATTAAGAATCTTACAATTAGACTGGTAATTTTAGGCGTATTATAATACGTCGGCCACTTCTATTTTACAATATGACTAGATGGAATCCGCCCTATTACACTGGGGAACAAATTTCAACTTTTTTTTTGTTTCCTGAACAAACCCTATTTTTTTTTTATTGAACTACACCCAAGTAACTAAAAAAATACCTATTAAAGATTTTAGATAGCTCGCAAAAAAAATGTAAATTATTTGTTACAAAATTTTAATTTATAGGCATATACAGTGAACATTTTAATTTATAGGCATTTACAATAAACATGCAAATAATATATTGTTGGTTCAACAATAGCAATTAAATAGCACATTTTTATCAGTGAGTCTAAAGATAAGACACTCATTTTACGTTTAATAGCCTGTCCTTTGAAAGCAGCCTTGGGGGCATCTTTCATAATAGTCCAACAGTAGTCGGCTAACATCTCACAGTTCCATTTTTCCTGATACCTTCTTTCCATATTTGAAATATCCTGGGGAACCTCTCACCGTGCTCGTCACACACAGCGCCACAATTTTCCGGAAAGTAATCCATATGAGAATCCAGGAAATGAATTTCTTGTTGAAGTTTGAAGTTGATGTTTTCTTGAAGAAGTTGGGCAACCAGGTCTATATATCTCCGAAAATTTTCCTAATTTTAGTGTCACTGATTCTAGGGAACTTTTTTTTTAAATAACTAAAAGCACGGCCTTCTTTGTCTATGGCCTTCACAAAATTGTTCATAAGTCCTAATTATTTATGAAGTGGCGGTAGTAAAATCTTTTCTGGGGGAACTAATGGCGCGCTGGCTACATTTGTCTTTCCTTGGCTCAAGAGACTCTCTCGGTGGCCAAATTTTCTTTATGTAGTGATCCGATCGTGCTCGACTGTCCCATTCGCAGAGGAAGCACCGTTATTTTCCATGTTCGTATAACCTTGCTGCATTCTAAGCAAAATCACTACAACTTTTAAATCCCCGCAAATTTGCCAATTATATCTTTCATATTGTATGATCTCCAGTAACAATTTCAAATTTCTATACGTTTCTTTCATGTGGACGGCATGACCAATTGGGACTGAAGGAAACTTGTTTCCATTATGGAGTAACATAGCCTTAAGACCTACTTTTGAGGAATCAATGAAAAGTCTGCAGTCTTTTGGATCATAGTTGAGATTTAAAGCTACCATTGATCCCTCAATGTCCCTACAGGCTACCAAGTTGCTTTGCAAATGGCTTGTCTGTCGGATTCGGTACACAAAAACTTTTACTTCATCTTGAAGTAAGTTCCATTGTCGCATTTGAGAGGTCAATAGTTCGGATTTTTTCTTAGGCAATTACAAATCCCTTATAAGGTCACTTAATTCACTTTGACTTATTTTGTGAGGCTTTTTACTGGGAAGTTCACAGACAAAATCGGAGTCTTGCGAGGTTGATGGGCCGGCGACATACATAGTACACTACCATTTGAATTAATTGGATTATCATCAGATATAAGGCTATATTCCTGAGGTAGATTAGGTACAGGCAACTCGCCACTATGAGGCACCGGGCGTATGACGGATTGCAAATTTGGATACTGTATCGCAGACCCTTTTTGCTCCGAAAAGCCTTTTGTGATGGGAGGTGTCAAACAAAAGTAACAGTCACTAACGTGGTCGTTCGGTTCTCGCCAAATTATAGAAACAGCAAAAGGCCTTTTATGCTATTTCCACTTAGCCAGCCGCGAATGTTGAACGCACATTTGTAGCAGCAGATATGGGGAGCCCAATCTATATCCTGGTCTCCAATTTTATAGAAAAAATACAAGTGGTAAGCCTGTACGTGTATAAAAGTGTACGCCTTTGTATAAAAGTGTACACGTTTTTGTTTCACAAAAGTCACTTCACCACATATACAGGGTGTCCGGAAAATACGTGTACAACGTTTGACAACAGGCTCCTGACGTCAAAATAGGTCGATCTAAGCCGACTTAGTTACATCCAAAATTGTCTCATTTAGCCGGTAAAGGGCATCAAAAATTTGTAAAAATATTGGTTTTTCTTAGATTACGTGAAAACCTGCTGATCGGTTTAATGATTTTTAGTATGTAGACTAATACTGTAAAATTACGTTTTCTAGTAGTATAGTCACTGGCTGTAAATAGGTGGAAGTGTTATAAAAGTGATATAATACGTCAACATTTATCCTGATTTTTTATATCAACAGCGTTATGACAACCCAGATATTTTTGTCGAGTGACTGGATGTATTTGGAAGCTATTTTACTTCTTCAGTATTTTTTGTTGAATGAGCTGACTTGGAAAGTTATTCAAGAAAATCGATTTCCAGTGGCGGCCTACAGAGGCATATATCTTCGTAGGGAGGGCCTGTAAGAAAAAAATGTATAGGAAGTTATAACCTTACTTTTAAGTTCTATCTGAATCCGAGAGATTTCCTTCATTTTCTCGGACACCTGTATATTCTGAAACAATTATTTAAAACATCAGCAAAATATTAGTCTTATTCCTTCTTAATAGTCTGTCTTTTTGGTGACTCTGTTATGCCTACTTTTAGATTAGATCTGTATAGTCTCTGACTAAATGTGCTCTCAATGTATTGTAAACAATTGAACAATTGTTTTCGTAAGTTCATTAGTTTTAAAACTTATACACACATATGCATAAAAATATTATTTCTTTAGTGATTTAGTGATTAGTATCTTAAAATAAAAGTACTATTTTATCTATTCCTAAAACGTTTCGCTTGTCGTTTCACCTCATACTGTAAATACGTGTCTATTGCTTGGAAAATTCTTAGTGGCCACAGGAGGATTTATGCTTTATCTTTTGGGGCATGATGGGAATTTAATGCCTTTTTAATCTTTGCCTTTTTAAAACTTTTGTATACTAAATTTAAAAGCAGAAATCTGGCTTAAAAATATCAGTAAATATTTGCTTTATTTAACTACGTTAGAGGCCAAGAAAAGTTGTTGTTTAGAAACAAAAAATATGTTTAAATACAAAGTAATAGCCTTCTATCCAAGAATTTGGATTTTTTGATTTTTTTTGTATATATAGATATAATACCTTTTAAAATTAACCACATCAAATCACTAACTAACCAGAAACTTCATGTTTAATGCAAGGATACTACAAACAATTTTTGAATTTTGCAAATATTCCTAAAACTAAGAGAAACACCCCTTCATTATTAATGTGCCTATAAAGTAAAAAACTAAAGACCATAGAATTTCGTGTGAAATTCACTGAACTGCAAAAAAAGTGACGCACCTAAAACTTTTTGAAAGTTTGATGACTCGTAACTTCTGAATTGGTTTACCGATTTGAATGATCTTTTTTTATTTAATAGGGTTAATCTTTACGATTGATATATATGTTAAATTTTGTTTATTTTTATGATTTTGTGGTGTTTATAACCTAAAACAGATATGATTATTTTTTTCAGAAACTTTAGAACCCCCTGTGGAATGTTTTAGCATTCAATTTTATTTTAAGCTAACATTAGCTTATTGGAAACAACAGAAACAGGAGGGTATGAAACAAAATGTAAGCAAACTGCAATTTAGTATCGAGTGTTACCACCTTTTGCCCTAATTAAATCCTCTATCCGCCTTGGCACGCCTTGGATGAGGTTGGCAATGTTCACCTGAGGAATATTATTTCACTCCTCCACTAGGGCTTTTCCTAAGGTATCTAAAGTTTGCAGAAACCTTTGGCGAGATCTAGCTCACTGCCCCAATTCATCCCACAAGTGTTCGATCGGGTTCATATCTGAACTTTTTGGTGGCAATACCATTGTTTCTATGCCAATCTCATGAAGATATGCATTGACAATTGGGGCGGTATGCGGTCTCTCATTGTCGTGCATAATAATAAAATTATTCAAAAATAAAATGTGCATAGGGAACAACATAGTCCTGCAAAGTATTTTGGACATACATTTGCGCCGTAAGAGCATTTCTTGGTAACACACAGAGTTCTGTGCGGCCTTCTAGTGATATTTCTGCCCACATCATCATCCCCCTCCATAGCTTTCTCGTTCGCTGATTAAACCTTGTTCGTATCGTTCTCCAGTTCATCTCCAAACTCTTTGACGACCAACAGACGAAAACAAGCAAAATCAAGACTCATCGATAAATAAAACCGTTGTTGCTCATTCCAACCTCCATACATTCTACAAAAGTCTCGACGAGCTGCACGATGCCAGATAAGTAATTTTGGACCAGTTGCTGGTCTCCTTGCCCTCAAATTTATCTCTTTTAACCTTCGACAAACTGTATGATCACAGGATCACTTACATGTATACGGCATATTTCTCTTAACAGATGGTTTGTTTTTACCGCAGTTTGAAAGCGGTTTCGTAACATTTGCATTTGAATAAAACGACCATCAAAATTCGTTGTACATCTAGGACGGCCGGAACCTACTCTTCTATGGTACTGGCCTGTTTCTTTATACCTTTGAATTGCGCGAGGTCCGGTGGCTTTACCAGCGGCCCGAGAAGTATATCTAGTACTTTTACCTTCTGCTACTAAAGCGATGATACGAGCGAGTTTTGGTGTAATTTGTTGAGGCATTTAATTAAATTACCGCACAAAGAGAAAATTCTTATTGACAAGCTGACACACTAACGTTTCCAAATTATGACATATTATAGAATCAAATAAAAATCTGTAACATGTGTTTCATCGCCTACTTACCATTTAAACATACTGTTGACCGTGTTTTTCCTTTATGCAGGGTGAAAAGTACTTTTCTTTAATAAAGCTATGGTAGTTTCTGACCTACATAAGATAGGTACATGAATCAAAAAACAAAAGATAAACAATATTTCATTTAATAAGCTAATGTTAGCTTAAAACAAAATTGAACTGAAACAATCCACAGACTAAAAAAGAATATTATATTTGTTTCAGGTTATAAACACCACAAAATCATAAGAAAGAAACAAAATTCAACATTACTATTAATAAAAATAAAGGTCTGTCTTTACCACCAAATAACTTTATTTGCCCCTCTAGGGTAGAAAACAAGGGTTATAGAAAATACATAAAATGACGATGAATTAAGTTAAATTTGTTAACGTATGTGTTGTTCTAGTTTCGACTTTAGAAAAGTCATCCTTAACAACTCACCATTTAAGAGATTTAAATATGAAAAGAAGTTAAAACAGTTGGGGGAGCACAAAGGTGATTCAATAATGTAATATAATTATAATATAATGCAAATTATGCAACCATTGGAATCGACAGGAGTTTAGTATAAGAACGGTGTATCTCTATGTGAAGGTAGGAGTTAATTTATATGCAAATAGAATAAAGGACCTTAATCATAGTAGAGTGATTTAAGCAATGTCGAAGTCAAAAAATGTCGTAAAAGAAGAATTTTAACATATCAATTCATTCTTTTTTTTAATGAAACCGACTTAGTGAGGGGACATGTTTAATGTTATGGTGGATTAGATTATTTCTGAATGAAACTACTAATGAAACTAGACTTACTAAACTACAATTTTTAATTTTTTATTTTTATTTTAATTAATATAACAAGTGAGTAGTGACCACTTGATGTATTCCCACTTTTATATGAAATGACATCTGATTTTGACAAAAATAGCAAGTTCATTTAGTTTCATTCAGAAATAATGTGTGTGTGTGTATCTGAGTTTATTGGCACTGGTTTAAACCAACTGGCCAGCTTTGGACAGAAATAATCTAATCCACCATAACATTAAACATGTCCCCTCACTAAGTCGGCTTCATTAAAAAAAGAATGAATTGATATGTTAAAATTCTTCTTTTACAACATTTTTTGACTTTAACATTGCTTAAATCACTCTACTATGATTAAGGTCCTTTATTCTACTTGCGTATAAATCAACTCCTACCTTCACATGGAGATACACCGTTCTTATACTAAACTCCTGTCGATTTCAATGGTTGCATAATTTGCATTATATTATATTACATTATTGAATCACCTTTGTGCTCCCCCAACTGTTTTAACTTCTTTTCATATTTAAATCTCTTAAATGGTTAGTTGCTGAGGATGACTTTTTCTAAAGTCGAAACTAGTACAACACATACGTTAACAAATTTAACTTAATTCATCGTCATTTTATGTATTTTCTATAACCCTTGTTTTCTACCCTAGAGGGGCAAATAAAATTATTTGGTGGTAAAGACAGACCTTTATTTCTATTTATAATCTCTCCACAGAATATGGACTACTTTTTAAATTTATATTAATCCTAAAGATTAACTCTATAAAATAGAAAAAATCATTCAAATCGATTAACCAGTTCAGAAGTTACGAGTCATCAAACTTTCACAAAATTTTAAGTTCGTCACTTTTTTTGCAGTTCAGTGTAATAAAAAAAAATACAAATATTAATTTAAATTCGTGAAACAATTTTTTTTATTATTTTTTTTATTTTTAGACATATTTTTTAATTCTAAACAACTTCTCCTATTAACATTTTTCTCTATTTTTTGACAAAACGGTGCTTTATTCTAAAGATATTCATATTTTTTGCTCTACCCTATATCCTTACTAGTATATGAGACTTGCAGCCTTTCTAAGTGCACCTGAAATGGTTATTGGACATACACCAAATCTTATTAAGAATAAAATTTTCTGAAAAATCAATAATAAAGAAGTTTTCCATTTATTGTACACTAATCGACCACCTGTATATGTTTTATTTGAAATAAGACAAATAATTAATAATTTTTGCTATATCTTTTAATAATATAAAATTGTTGTTTTGTTAACGCATTATAATTGTTCAAAAGAACGTTTGTACCTTAAGCGTTTCCTTGCATTTCTAAGGATAAGCAAGATATTTGCCTTGCCTACTTTTAGTTGGATCTCCCTGTACATAACATGCAAACAGAAAAATTAAAGACACATAAACCACTATTCTAGAAATAGGTACAAAATATAAATAAGCAACATCAATTTTTTACAGGTTTTTTTGAATTATTATATCCGTTTTCTGGATTTCTTATCCGCAAAAGAATTAATTACTTCCTCATAGTTCAAAGTCATCTCATGCTCTATGTATAGTAGAGCTAAACTTGTCAAACACTTTTCGGTCATATTAGAGCGCAGGTAATTATCAATCGCTTTAATTTATAGAAGCTCCTTTCCCCAGAAGCTACTGAAACAGGTATAGTTAACAAAATCCTTAAAGCTATAACAAAATTAGGAAGGACTCCCTCTAGATTATTCGACTGAATATTTATTTATTCATTTATTTATTTATTTATTTACAAAAAGACCTACCTAACAGGCTCAATGCCCAATTATTAGGCAGGGTTTAAACAAATTGCAAATGCAAAAAAGGTATTACAATTACTATATTTAGTAACAAATTGTAAAGTTAACCTAGAACTAATCTAAACCTAATCAAAAACATAATGCCAAAACCATAATGCCAAAACCTAGACTAATAAAATGCACCAAAATGAAAATGTGGTTATTAAAGTAAGCAAAATAAAAATAACTGTCAAGCTACAATACAAGAATGATATTAATAAAAACAATTAAATTATTATTAATTAATGAGGTAATTGCTTCTTAACTGAAGAAATTGACTGAGAAAAAAAGTCCAAATTGGGGAGAGCATTATATTTAGAACACATTGAAAAAATTGGGAAAATTTTAAAACGTTTGTTCTTGTTAAATGCAAATAAAATGTGGTACTATGGCGAGAATTTATTCGAGGTACATAGAAGCACAATTTGTTAACAATGCCAGAGCAGTCCAATAGATTATTTAATATTTTAAATAGAGTAATCAGATAATGGTAATCATGGCGATCACTGAGAGACACATAACCAAACTTATTTAGTAGGGTTATGTGAGAAAAGCCCTGAGGGGGATACACTCCCTCACTTTTATACCACGCATATTTTAAAACCCTGCGCTGAACTTTTTCCAAATTATTTACATGAACGTTATATCCCGGGGACCAAATCACTGACGCATATTCTAGCTTTGACCGAACATAAGAGTTATATAATATTTTTAATACTTCGACGTTATTAAAGTCCCTAGTACAACGAACGATAAATCCGTAGCTCTTTGATGCATCAGACAGTACTTTATTAACGTGAGGGACGAAAGAGAATCTTGAGTCGAACGTTACTCCTAAGTCACAAAAAGTATCAGAACGAAGGATAGGTGCACTATTGAGAACATAGTTATACTTAATCACAGTGGCCTTGGTTGTAAACGATATGACATTACATTTACCTATATTAAGCTGCAGGTTATTATTAAGACACCAATTATTTATTTGCTCCAGACTACGCTGAAGAATGAAGCAGTCTTCTAAGCACTGGATCTTTTAAATATTTTTACGTCATCCGCATACAACAAAAAGTCCACATTTATATCATGGCCAATGTCATTAATAAATATATTAAATATTAGAGGCCCAAGTATTGAGCCCTGTGGGACACCTGAGGTAGCAGAGTATTTGTCAGATTTACTTCCATAAAGAGAGACATACTAAAAGCGGTCAGACAAGTATGAAATAAAAAAATTAATAAGTGGATCTGAAAACCCAAAAGCCTGAAGTTTATGAATTAGGACATTATGATCTAAGCGGTCAAATGCCTTTGAAAAATCTAAGTAAATAACGTCAACCTGAGAACTATCATCTATAGATTCAGCAATACATTGAGATATCTCAATTAAGTTGGTAACAGTAAGACCTTCCTTTAATAAATCCATGTTGTTGGGGAACTATTTGGTTTTTAACGGCGGGAGATATTTTATCATACAATAGAAATTCCAAAACCTTACTGAAATTGCAGATAAGAGAAACAGGTCTATAGTTTGCTATGTCCGACCTATCACCCTTCTTGTGCACAGGAACAACTTTAGAAGTCTTCCATAAGCTAGGGATTGTCTGATTTTTTAGACACAAATTAAACAGCACCAGAAGCGGTTTAACCAGGACGTAGCGGCAGTCGTGCACAAGAAATGCAGGAATAAAGTCTGGCCCTGTGGTAGATTTGGGTTTGATTTTTTTTAAAGCTGTAATTACATCATCCTCAGAGAAATAATTAAGGCATATTATGTTATTGTTATTGTGTTGTTGCGTACCGCCGCTATTTTCAAGATTATCATTAAGAGTGCCAGCCGAAAAAGACTGTTTAAAAAACTTGGCAAAAGAATTTAAAATATTTTGAGGGTTGTGATATTCTGTACCGTCAAAGTGCATAAAATTGGGTATGCCAGTGGTCTCCCGTTTATTTTTGATAAATAACCAAAATTTCTTCGGACCTTTCCCAATGTCAGATTCAATCTTGAGAATATAAATCTTATAGGAATTCTCAATGTCTGTTTTTATCTTTGCTCTAAGAGATTTAAAGTTTTGTAATTCTAATTGGCAACCTGTTTTTTTATATGTTTTGCGGCATTTAGCTTTCTTTTTTATATTCGCTATAATATAAGAATTAAACCATGGCGGGTACTTTTTATTCGTTAACTTTTTATAGCGGGGAACACATATATTAACAATGTCATACATTTTTTCATAAAAGACTGTACATGCCGTTTCGATGTCTGATTCTTTAGAAATAAATGACCAGTCTAGGTTTAAAAACATTTCATACATTAGCGGAAAGTTAGCTTTTCTAAAATTAAAGTTATTTTCCAAGTTAACAGGAAAGTCGCGTTTTTTACTGGTAGAATGAGAGATTTGAATAGAGATATAAAGTGCAGGATGATGTTTATCTTCAGGGACCAGCACATCCAGAGCAGGCTCAGCGATACAATATTCAGTATTATGTAAGACTAAATCTAAAAATTTATTATTTTCATTTCTGACGAATATATTTTAAGGTTATTGAAGCAGAAGTAATATTGACTTTATTTGCCTCAACTAAGACACTTAAGGACTGCAATTCGTCCGTTAGCTCCAAAACATTAATATCTATACTTTCGCCATCAGACAAATATGTAAAACGACCAAATACAAAATCTCAATAAATTGATACAACCAATTTTATTGGCTGACAGTTAGCAGCAGCCAACGGTGCAGTGGCGCCAGCTAAGGCTATTTTGACGTGTTGTTCACGGTTCGTGCGTCTATTTTTTAATAACCACTCGAGATTTGTTCATAAATATTATTATAAAACTGTTCTTTTAATAACAACGAAAGTGTACATACGTATCTCTGCACATTACGTTATTTACTATTTGTAAAAATAAATGCCAAAGCATTTACATAGCCGATGCAGCAAGCTTATAGCGTCTCTGATAAACTATTTTTAGGAATAACTTAACAACTATGGCCTATTGTTACCTTTGACAGCAGTTGGAGAAGCAACTTTAAAAAGTATGTCTTATTATCCCAATTTTTAGCGTGTAGCAGCTGCTCTAAATAATTATTAGAATCACCTAAGAAGAAACGTTTTCACGCAAAGAGAGTTGCAGTTGTGATAAAATTGGATATATTCAAAAACTATAATATTTACAACCATCCTAGAAGATTTTTAAAATAAAATAAATAAGTTTGTGTTTATTTTTGTAAATTTATCTTGTATTTAATGAAAAAAAAAACAGTGTAACTCCCTCACTTGATTATTTTGGTTAAAAACTGGCAACACTGCCACTACTCTTGAAGGGTATGACGTGCAATGGAAGTTGTTTTGCATTAATTATATTTATTTCACAATATATTTAAATTTGTAAATACATTTTCATAGTTGCTTTTTACATATCTTACGCCTTTGTGGTCATGTTTCAGTTACAAAGTTTGGGCTTCCTGGAAACATTATCAACTTTGCTTTTTCCTATGACTCACCTATTGATTTTTTAACTTATCACTACAATACGAAAGACTAACACAAAATAAGAAAACAATATAACCCCGAAATACCTTAAATCAACATTTGTAGGACAAATTAGAATAATATTTGATTCTATTTGGCAATTAGATAATTTCTCTACTTAAGAATAAAGTCAAGTAAATAAGAGTATCTCTTGATACTGCCCTAACCAAATTTAACATTTTTAAATATTCCTAAAACGAAACCAGAAAATTAAGTAAAGCTTTTATTCGCTTTTTGCCTCTTTGGGTAGTGTAAGTTTTGAACATCAAATAAATGAAATTCTTAAACCTGTCATATATGTACGTTTTAACGGAGAAAGGTAAAACGATTATATCTTGCAGAGACGGGACTTCTGTTAGATATTATCGTGGTCTACTAGGTCTCCGGCTCTTTAGACATTTAGTTATGAGAAGTACATGTAAAGAATGAAGTTATGAATTTAATTTCCCTGAAGCCAGGCAAGTTCTGGAGCAGCGACATCGGAATGTTGACCATAATACAATTTGTTATACTGTAACCAGATCTGTTTGGAAAATATGTAAACGATGCACTAAAGAATATTGTCGACATTTTGTAGAATGTATAGTCCGAAGCATCAAACTTGCCCTATGAAAAAAATGCTAATAAAAAAAAGTTTATTTTTTTTTTAATTATAATTTCTGTCGTGAAATATCTTAGTAAATTATAATTAAATTTAATTATCCAAATCTGGCAATAGGTCAACGCGACAAACTTAAGGCAGTGGACCAGGAAGAGTATGTTACACATAACCAAAAAATATTCGATTTGCTATGCATCTGAGAAGCGTTAGGCGTGTGCTGATTGTTCGTCATTAGCGAAGCATTATTTATGCAATTTTTAAGATGAACGTGTGCACGCGTTACACGTTAAAATTTTTTTCATGTTTATAAATTTAGAGACGTCTCAAGCGAGCTGTTGCATTTAGTTAGTGGGGGCGGGTTTTCGCGCCTCATCAAGCTAAATTATCACATCCACCATGTCCAATAGCCAGGCGGGTCCTTCGAACAGCATCTAAAATGGAAATGGTGTGACAACTGAAGTTGTTAAAGATCTGAGATTACCAACTTCCAAATTGACTTCTGCAATATAACAGGACTGAACTCGAACATCAATGCAGTTCATCAACATCTACAATCTACCAAACCTCATGTACTCACACTAACCGAAACCGAGGTCAGATCATCGATTAGTACGGTCAGCTATTTATATCCCGGGTACGACTTCCATCACCGATTTAGGGGCAATTTTGGCCCTTGTCTCTTTGTCCGCAGTGATATGTCTTGTCAACGTGAGGAGACACTCGAGCCTAATGACTTTGATCTAATGTGGTTTAAAATATCAACGCAGAGAGTTATTAAATTCATCTGCCGCCTTTACCGGACTGCAAGCGATGCCCATTACAGAGACTTGTTTTCCTCCATTCAAAGAAGAGCCATTCGCTTGATCGGTGACCATGATCTGACAAGCAACCTGAAAAGCCTTGAACATCGAAGGCAGGTTGGCGGCTTGAGTCTAATTTACAAATATTTTCATGGCAAGTGCTCAACTTAGGTTTTCCGCTTGATTCTACCCAGAGCGGGGGGGTGCATGGTAAAAATACATGACGAGCCACTGCGGCCAACCCGTACGTGGTCCAGCTTAGTGTCTCTCGAACGACACTGTTTAAAAATTCTTTCATCTGAAGGACGTCATCACTCGGGAACTACCTCCCTGAGGCCGTGTTAATCAACGAGTATAATCTCCAAAAATTCAAGACCAACGTGAATCATTTCCTGCGCGCACACACACCGCTCGCAGAGCGCCATAAAGGATCAATCCTGCAGTACTATGCCGTATCATAAAAAGAAAAAAAAAAGTTCATTTTATTTTCATATAATTCTATATTATCCTTTATAAAACCTAAGTTAAGAATGAAAAAATCATATTCAGAAAAGTTGTAGCCACCTGTCATGACAGGTGGCTTAAAACTCCATATTTTCCTTTTTCTTCACACGCCTTAGTACTTGCCTGGTGCGGCGGACTATAGTTTGTAATTCGCTATAACATTTTCGCCTAGAGTAAATAGGTTAATGGTCTGTCTAATAAGTCGATGCTACCAAACATGTTTAAATTCTTCCTAAAAATTTATATTTAGTTATTTTGGTATTATAAAAAAAATAATTACTTTTCGAACCGTCGAAAATCGAAGATGAAGTTAAAAACAAAAAATTAAGTTGATATTTCCAGGAAACCAAACCGTTGTACGCAAAATATGACCAAATGGTCAGATTCTAGTGGTCATGAAAATGTATTTAAAAATTTTAAAAAATTTTGAAATAAAAATGTTGTACAGGGTTATCCAACCAAGACTAGACAAGGCGATTTTTTGACTTTTCCTGTACTTTTATAAAAAAACTGAAATAGCCATCTTAAGTCATTTTCTCCCGCGAATTCGAATATCTTCAGCAAAAAACAATTGAACATCAAACAAAAGTACTAGGGGTCACTTTGATATTTTTTTTAAATGGGATGCCGTATTTTTAATGAGCTTATCCGATTTCTCATATAAATTTTGATCTAAAATGTTGGATTTTAAAAAAAATTTAAAATTTAAAATTAATTAATTTAAAATTTAAAACTGAAGAAAAAAGGCGTTTTTGAATTAAAAATCCAACATTTTAGAACAAAATTTATATGAGAAATCGGATAAGCTCATTAAAAATACGGCATCCCATTTAAAAAAATATCAAAGTGACCCCTAGTACTTTTGTTTGATGTTCAATTGTTTTTTGCTGAAGATATTCGAATTCGCGGGAGAAAATTACTTAAGATGGCTATTTCAGTTTTTTTATAAAAGTACAGGAAAAGTCAAAAAATCGCCTTGTCTAGTCTTGGTTGGATAACCCTGTACGTAACTGGTCCAAGAAAAAAGGTTTTTCAAGTTTCTCAGAAACCAAAAGAATCAGAACCGATTGACGAGCTACAACCTAATAAAAACTGTCACTAAAAAGATTTAGCTTTACAATTCAATGGTCAAACAGGGTAAAAATGAGTCAATATTAAATAAACCCTTAAAAAAAAATCATGTCTGATTAATAAAATCTGGATGATTGTGTTTGTTTTTAGCAGACGCGATTTTATTTAAACAAAGCCAAATTGGGTTTTGTCAACATGCAATATTTCATATAGAATGCTGTATTATTTACACACCCATAATTCTACAATACATATTGAATGAGTACATACAATAATGTTATTTTTTTGCGGTTTAATAGTTTAAAATCTGTAACTAGTTATTCGTCTAAATAAAATTCAACGCCAACAAATGCGTAAATAAAGCAATACTTTTGATGTTGTGCTATATGTTTTAACTTGTAAATAAATGTTAGAAATTTTGCAAAGCTTGTTACTTGTTTAAGAGAATATTTTAATTCACCTTTGATAGCCCTGAGAGAGGGTCAAAATCAAATCGAAAGGTATGCAATTGTAATAGTATAGCCCTCTCTCCTAATCCGGACAAATATACAGAGAATTATATCACTGCAGGAGAAATTCTTTATGGTGCACTATAATGGTATATGATAATTCTTTGGTAAACAAGACCTACGTACTGTAAATTAAAACTAAACAAAAATACCTCTATAAATAACTCATATGCTCCCGCTATATAACAGGGTATTCCAAAAAAATTCACTACAAAGATTTTCAGGGCGTATTTTTGAGGTTAAAATAAAATGTTCTTTTTTAAATAAATATATTGTGTACTAAATAGATACATGCTCTATTTTGTTCATTCTCTCGAAAACGGTAAGTTGTATAATAAGACATATGAAAGAAAACACTAATTGTTCTTTGATTTTCACTTTAATATGTCAACATGACACGTGTTTCACCGTCACAGCGGCTTCTTCACGTGTCATGTTGAAAGTGAAAATAAAAAAACAATTAGTGTTTTCTTTCATATGTTAAATATGGATTTTCATCAAGTAACGGTCGAAACTATAAGACTTTTCTATAATAAGAGTGCCAGAAATCAAAATTTTAGATTTTTTCATACCCGACTGGATGGTGGGCCAGATAATACTGAAACCATTTTTTTTATGTATTTTTCGGAAAAACTAGTAATTATAAAACAAATTAAAATAAGTTTTAAGCATTTCTTTTCATAATTTTTGATTGCTTTAAAAAATAAACGGTGTTATTTTAAAAGGACGGTAGTAAAATAGAGATTATAAATACCTGAAACAAAAACAAAATTCTAAAGTTAACAAACTTAGTCTATGTCATAACCTTTAAAATGGTATTTGGGATGGGAAAATATCTCACATTTCTTGCATCGGAATTGAACTTTTTTGTGACAGAAACCGCATCTTGCTTTTGATTCTTGATATGATTGATAGATGATTTGTTCCGTCATATCTCGAATGAAGGATAGCTAACCAGTTTCTTTTTGAAGGCCCTCGTATTTGATCTTCTTAGTTTGTTTTAAAAGGATTTGTGGCAATCGCTCTTCTAAAATGTACTTGGCCCAGACAATATGCAAATAATGGAAAGTGCAATTTTTCTCCCCGGATTGACACAGGATACAAGCTAATGTTTAGATCACTGCGATCAATATCTTCCATATATGTGTTTTAATTCCCGATTATATTTGGCTGGTCAAAACTTACGTCTTTTTTTTCTTTTTGGCTGAATCGTTTTACTTGTGATAATGGTAACACCCTTGTATCATTCGATGCAACAGTTACAACACGGTTATTATTCCAATGACATACGACAATGCCAGTGTCTTAATCTAATTTATATTCATATATTGCGCTAAACTGTCTTTTTCATACCAGCAACAGACGTAAAAGGGCGGTTCAATAAACGATTATCTCTTATTGTTCCTGTTCGTGCTTTTTAGGTTCATTTAGTAAATGAAGGAAGGTAAAAAAGTCATTAAAGTACGTATGAAGCCTCTGCCTGACCACCGATTTTAATTATATTTATTTGGTAATGTGCTACTCGCTCCTTGTTAGGGAGAAAACCATACAATATACCCTAATCTTAGAGTCCCGATCTAAAATTTGCAGTTTACAAGAGTGCCTACCGTAGTATGGTGCCATCGCCTAGTCAACAATGTGATTTTCTTGCATATTCGCAAATTCAATAAATTTCTTATTTAGAAGGGAAAACAATGGTCCCAATTTGGTATATTTATCCTTTCTCTTCCAAATTATTATTATGACAAACGTGTCATTATATATGAAAACCGATCCCTTGATATACAATTGACTACAATTTTATTGTTAGTATCGTTCCAATTTGCCCAGTACATCTATCTGAATATGGATGAACTACGTAACTACTCACCAAAAGTATCCCCAAGAACATTTGATTAATGAGGTTGTAATATCAGCAGGCAAAATTTTATGAACTACGTATGTATTTGAATGTGCAACTATCAAATCAATTACTTCTATACAAAGAAACTTAAAAATATCTGAAGAGGTGTTCTCATATTTAATGATCCATTTTGTTCTTTCCATTATAAGATTTCAGGATCAAGATCACTTTGCGCCCATGATCAAGAGTATAGTTTTTTTGTGTACTTGCAATAGCTGCGCCAATGAGATATTGTCGTCTTCATCACTAGTATCATCTGGAAATTGGTGTATATTTTCCGCTTCAATTCTGAGATAACTACCACACAAACTATCTGGGGAAACAAAATCCTTGTCTCCAGAATCGTCATCGGTAACATTTTCATTGGCATTTTCTGGGGGCAGTAGGGCTATGCCAGTGGGTGGGTGGTTAGGTCCATCATCGATAGCCTCGATTTTGTCTAAAATGTCATGCAGTTTTAATGGACGTCTAAAAAAGAAAGTGCATACTCAAATTACTACCGCCCTTTTAGAAGGACGGTATTATTTAATAACATTCCGTAGTCAAACCAAAACAGGTCGGCCATATCACGGATTCAGGTATGCAGTATACAACTAAATTCGATCCCGGAACGTCACTTTCATAAAAATAATATGATAAACTTGCACTTAGTACCTACCTTCAATTATACGAATTTTGAATGTGCCATTTAAGACTCAATTGTAGAGGTTGGGATTAACTCAAAAGTCGAGGTTAATCCAGGAGTTAGTAGTAAAATCAATTGTATAATCAAAGCTTATCTCTATCCCTAGGATTAACACTCAACTCGTGGATTGGTTATGAGTTAACTCGAAATCTTGGTATCAAATGGATAAAAATAACGTAGTTTTAACATAATATGTTTGTTTTTTGATCTATTTTTCCATTTTTACTTATTGAACTCGAGTGCTGCACAAATATATAGTAACCTTATATGGATGTTTTGGGATGTTGTAAATGGCCTTCTTTGAGATAACCAAGAAAATTTGGAAATTATTAACGTAGTTGAGAATGTGCGAGCACCTCGGATTTTTAGGCCTCGTATTGAGAATATACACTATTGAATAGATCCAGAATCCATTGCAAGGTTTAGAATATCAAGAGCTTCTTTAAAAATGCTAATTCAAGCGATTAGCCAACGCCTGCAACAAAAAACGTGATACCAAATCACCAAAGACATAAATGTATTTGCAACTCACAAATAAAAAAAAAATTAAATAAAGAAAAGTAGCAAAACTAGGTTAGTTTTAAATGACACGGACATGATAAATAAAATGTAAAAACAGAAAGCAAAAAGTTAGCAGTTTTATGGATTAACCTCATTTTATACGATTGCAAGAAAAACCTACCTAAGATTAACTTTTGGTTTAGTTTGCGAGTAAATCTTCATATTACTTCTACAGTTAATTCTAACCTACACAATTGGGCCTAAGAGGATTAATAAGAAGGTTAATAAGAGGGTTAATTTTAAGACTTATAGGCGTTATAAAATGTTGGTCATTAACAGTGTAGATCCCCTTTCAATACCCCCCAAAGTTAGGTTTACGCCATTTTTGAAGTACGCAATAAGTAAAGTGCCTAAATTAACGGGGGTGTATAAATTATCAGGAGATTATACGAATAACTGTAGCCACAGTTCAAAATAATCTATTTTTTTAGCAAAATTTACATGGCTGTAGCTTGGGGGGGGGGGGGGGATGCATTTTAGGGCACACAGGAAAAAATATTTTATTATGACCTTAAAAATATGCCACTAATGGAATCTTTGTAGTAAATTTTGGAACACCCTGTATAATGTGATATTTAAATTTTTTGTATGCATTTTGTTTTAAAAGTTTCCGCTTAAAAGTCTCCTGTTCGGAACGCTCTCTCTGCGATGGGATAGATACATTGATACTTGTAAAGTCCTTTGCCTTTAAATTATGCAATATTAAGCACGCTCTAAGCGGTAGAAGGGTCCTAATGAAATTAGCTTTTTAAATTTGTCGGAAGCTTTTAAAGGATGTTTAAAAAGTTTAGAAATAATTAACTAAAGGGTCCAATTTTATTTCTCCTCTTCAGAAACCTAACTTAACTTCAAAGGATGTCTAATTAAATATTTTAGTTGCTATACGAAAGCCATGTTGCTTTTCCGTAAAGACAAATATCTAAAAAACAATGAGGTCCTTATTAGGTTGTTTAAATGGTATGACTATGTATTAATAATTTTAAACTCAAATTATTTATTTATGTTATATACAGGGTGTCCAGTTTTCGCATGTTTTACGGGTTATCTGCGTTATTAGTAAAGATAGAAGGTTGCGGTTTCGCGGCACTGTGTTACTTTTTTAAGAAACAAACGATGCCACAAACAGAACTTTCATAGCCCCCTTAGTTTTTTTGATACGGGGTGATTTTGAACTTTTTTTAATTTGGGGCACCTTCCTACATACCTACCTATCGTGGTTACGCTGCAACTTATCAAAAAGGTAAAAAATGAGCTTATTAGTTTTTTTCACGTAGAATCCAGTGGCTTGGTCAGATTTTTTCTATGTTTATTTGTTTTCGAGAAAAAGAGCAAACTTGCATTTTTTTAAATGGGACACCCTATATATTTTTAGATATTATGGTTCAGTTTATCACAAGCTTTTCAAGAATTTATAATACTTTATAGCTGTTTTTAATGTGAAGCTCAAAATTCAAATTTTTCAATAAATTTACATTTTTTTAAACGGCACACCGTATATACTTTAAGATTAAACGATTGTCACAAGCTTCTCACAAACATAAAACACTAATTTATAAAAATATATACCTATAACAATAACTTTTATAAATATAGATAACAATTAACTCAGTTGTGTTATACGTTCAAAAATTAAAAGCTACAATTATTTGATGATTTAGGAAATTGTCTCATAAATATTGCTCAAACTGTACTCCATTATGCCTAAGACATATTTCACACATTGTTCTGATTCGCCTCAGTGCATTTAAAATAATAAAAGACCGTGCCTGTAACTCCCTAAAGGCTCTTTCAGTGGCACTGGACGCTATAAATTTTGTTTTTTAGGTAGCCCCACAAAAAAAAATCCAAAACCGTTAAATCGGGTGAACTGGGTGGCCATCTTACAGGTCCATGTGTTCCAATCCAGCGGCCAGAAAAATTATTGTTAAGATATGCTCTTACAATTTGAGCATTGTCCTGTTGCAAATATAAGCTATTAAGATGAGCTAGGGGCACATTCACTATTATTTCGGGCACAATGTTTTCCAAAATTTCTAAATATTTATTTGCAGTAAGACCGCCTTCAAATATATTATATAAAATTTTACTTCCCAGTATGAAGCATTAACGCTAAACTCAAATCTGCCTTGCCGTTCCCGTGGAAATATAACATGTTGATTTTCCTGGCACCAAAACCTAGTATTTTGCCGATTAAATATACCGGCACTGGTAAAATGACTCTCATCAGACCATATAATCGTTCTTTTAAAATGATTTCCTGTATTTACATTTTGTACATACCAATTACAAAACTCTACGCGGCGCTCTGCGTCACCGAGATGTAAGTTTTGTACGACATGACATTTGTATGGCTTAAACTTGTGTTTTTTTAGAATAGTTTGGACCCTTGATTTTGTAACACCGACAGAACCTTCCACTGTTCTTTAAGAACTACTTTGATTTATTTTAATTGAAGCCAAAACGTTTACTTCATCAATGTCCTGGTTTTCCTTATTGTAAATACTAGGTCGGGGTTTGGAAAATGAACCGACTTCAATTAAGTTTGATTTTATTTTTAGAAATATTCTTTTATCCGGCTTTCTGGGAATCTGCGAATATTACGTTTTAATAAATTTTAAAATATGATGAAAAATATAAAAAGATGTCCATGCCTGTTAAAATAAACTTCTAATGCTTCATCCGAATTTTCTTTACACTTAATATAACAAACGAACATATCGTACTTTTCATAATTCTCGAATTTTGCATTCGCAGCCATAATTAAGAAAAAACTGCTATTCATCGAAACTGAATAGAAATAAAGAACAGAAAATGGATAACCTATTCTGACAGTAAATAAAGATTTTTTCAGATAACAAGTCTGTTATCTTTTGTTTTCCTAAATACCCGTCATGACCTACTAAAAAAAAATTGAAATTTGTTGAAAAATGTAAATTTTGAGCTTCACATTAAAAACAGCTATAAAGTATTATATATTCTTGAAAAGCTTGTGATGAGCTGAATCATAATAGCTAAAAATATATAGGGTGTCCCATTTAAAAAAATGCAAGTTTGCTCTTTTTCTCGAAAACAATTAAACACAGAAAAAATCTGACCAAGCCACTGGATTCTACGTGACAAAAACTAACAAGTTCATTTTTTACCTTTTTGATAAGTTGCAGCGTAACCGAGATGTCCCAAAATGCATAATTTTCAAAATCACCCCGTATCTAAAAAACTAAGGGGGCTATGAAAATTCTGTTGATGGCATCGTTTGTTTCTCAAAAAGGTTACAAAGTGCCGCGAAAACCGCAACCCTCTATCTTTACTAATAACGCAGATAACCCGTAAAACATACGAAGACTGGACACCCTGTACACAGTATGTTTACATACGTCAGGATAAGAAATGGTATATCGTTAAAAAACAAATGTGAAACGTTAAAATAATAAATACAAAACACTAAAATTTTATTAAAACTAACGTTTACAAAGACACAGTAAAATGTTTAAGTCAAAATTGTCAGCACTGTGAGTAAAAGGCATATAAGAGTATCAACAACTGCCTTACTATAGTTCTGTAAGTTGTGTATGGAAGCTTTTTTATTTGCGCAGGTGATGTATTGTAAAATTTTATCGCTGGATACCCCAATCCGCTTTGACACCTCTTCAAATGACAATATCCGGGAACCAAATGCTCCCTTCCTCTTGTATCGTGGTCATGTACAATCATATTATGCATTTTAAATAAATTTATGTTTTTCTTCATATACAGCAAGTTTTCTAGGATATATACAGATAAAAATGTTAAGATTTTAAGATCCTCGAAACTACATTTACGATCATCTTTGTAGAACACACCCGCTATGACCCTCACCACCCCCCTTGGAAGAGCAAGAAACCCTACAGGAATCAGCAGCATGCCCCCATACCATGACCCAAAAATAGTCATATGGGTGTGAAACAGGGCAAAATATGCCTGCAGCAATATTCTATAAACTTAGGTATACATTTAGTGTATACTTTGATGATAAAGTTAGATTTGACAAGCATGTTTTCCATAGTTTGCAAAAAATCTAACGCATTAGTAGGTCGCAAAATGTATTAAAACCTAGATACCTATAAAAAGTAGATTTACTGTATTTGCGACATATAGGCTTGGTTTAGTACCCATTAAGATAAGAAAACATTTTTTTCTTTTTGGCAAATAAACTTTTTTTTAAAGCATTAGTACGTCGCAAAATTTATTGAAACTTATATACGTCCTCAATACTGGATTTAGGCTATTTTGGATTTAATTAAAAACTTTCTTTTGCTATAAAGACAACTTAGACCTAAATGTGAAATTAAGGCTTTGTAAATCGCTTATCCTATTACTCTCACATTACCGCAATGCGCTGTATTGGTCGGCTGACTGTCAGGGACATATCTAGCTAGCTTGCAGAAACTGTGCAAAATGCATATCTGCGATTTTTTACTGTTACTTACAGTTTGACTTGCGGAAACTTGTTAGGAGATTCTTTCTGCATAATTTAGTCTATAAAATCAACCAGTTCCAGCAGCCTGATTATCTTTCTAAGAAGCTTGCCAGGGTGTCGGTTGTCCATCCACTGCAAAGCTGTTATAATTTCCTGTATACTTTTCCAAGACACATAATTGGTTTATTTCAGCGGTTATTTAATTATAAGGCTATCAATTGTTTTAATTCGTTACCATTGGCTATAAAAACGAGCCTACCGGTATTTGCGTTTGGAAGGCAGTTCAATGGTTATATTAGAACCAATCTGGTAACTACGTAGAAATATTACTCGCATGATTTATACTCTTTGCTAGTGTAATATTTACCCTCTCCTTGAGTAAATTTAAGTCAATTTATTGCCTGTTTACTATATTTTTCTTCTTTCTTAAATAGAATCATGGGGTGTGTCGACCGCACATTGTTTGATTTGATTATTTGATTATATTATTTGATCTGATTATTTGTATTGATTACTTGAATATTTTGAGTATTTGATATATTATCTGTGACATTATTCCCTGCATTATTTACATTAGAGAATGTTAACTATTTCTCTTCCATTGTTTATATTCTTATTTTAAGTATGTTTTATTCTCTAGTTGTATCTTTATGATGGTTAGATATGCGTAACAATTAATCTAGATCACGCCACCCGAGTTCTATAATGTAGATATTTAAGTTGAATGAATAATTTATATTTATTTTATAATAAATTATTATTATTTTGTCCGTCACACAATGAGATAGGTCTCTAAGAGCAAATATGATTGTGCTTACTCTTCTAGATACTATCAGTGTGAATGTGCCACTGAAGTCTTGGATCCAGACAAGTATCCAAGAATTTTACACTCTGCCCCAGTTCGCGCTCCCAAAGATGCCTCATGGAGAACGTCATGTTAGTTGTTTTACCTACATTGAGAAAAAGCATGTTTAATGAAAACCAATCCTCGGCTCTCAACTGTACAAGAAGAGATCCACTCTCAGATAGGTTCTAATCTGTGGATCTAGACATGAAGGGTAGTATCATCAGTAAATAGGGTCTACCCTATCCCAAGATTAGTACCTGACAAGTCATTGATATAAATTAGAAATAGAAGCGAACCGATCACTGTTCCCTGGAGTACACTCACAATCACATGGAGGCTACTCGACTCTTAGGCCACGTATTGCAGACGATTTTCCAGAAAAGAACTTATAAGTTTAGGTTTAGACTTACTGCTCTGATATTGTAAGCACTCAGCTTTTCTAGTTTAAATATCATGAGAGGCGCAGTCATAAACAAACCTTACATAGATAAGTATTAGAATATAGTCGTCACATATTCAGACTATTAGAGTGCGTCCTTACTTCCCGAAATAAGATTAAGCATTCCCATTGTATTACCGCGGTTCCTCCTAAAATTAAATTGAAAATCAGAAAGAATTTTGTTTTACTCAAGGAAAAGTGTAAGTCTCGCTGCTAGACACTTTGCAATTTTTTTTTAAATTGATAGCACAGAGATTGGTCTATAGTTAGAAGATTCATCGACGTCACCCTTTTTGTAAATTGGCGACACAATAGAATGCTTTAGCGAGTCCGGAAAGATTCCGAGCCGAATACACATATTTATTAGTTTTGTTAGGGGAACACAAATGAGGTTTACTAAATAGTCAACTATATTTCCAAATTTTGCAAGAGCATGCCCATGATGATTCGAACAAAATAATTTAGTTCTGTTAAACCATGAAAGTTACGGCACAAACTGAATTAATATCAAATAAATAAATTAATTTGAGTCTTAACTTTTTCTACAAGGTCATGTATATAAACAGAATTGTCGTTACTTGAGTGACGTTAATCTATATCTTTTTACAGACAGGCAAAATAAATATTTTCCAAAAGGTCAATGTTTGGAACGAAGTACTGGATGAAAAGATTATCCTGTAATGTCAACCAAACTATAGAGCTCTTTTTTGTTCATGAACCTAAAAACCATAGATACTTACAAGGCAATCTAAGTTAGTATAACAGTGAACACTTCAAGCAAGGTGGTATACTTCCACACTATGCTGCTGTGTTGAGAGATTGATTGGACCAAAATGATCCGAATCCCTGAATTTCCGAAAAGGTTCAATTGAGTGGCCGCCAATGTCACCTAGTCTTATCCCCATGAACTTATTTCTATGGGGGTTAGATTTAACAACAACTGTACAAAACCCATCTGGCATTTCTGGAAGAATTGAGACAGAGGATAATAATTGACGCTTGTTGAAATATTCCGCCCAATCCCAGAGACAATTT
Source organism: Polydrusus tereticollis (assembly GCA_963920685.1). Classification (NCBI taxonomy): domain Eukaryota; kingdom Metazoa; phylum Arthropoda; class Insecta; order Coleoptera; family Curculionidae; genus Polydrusus; species Polydrusus tereticollis. The sequence continues at coordinate 94,709,483 of OY987329.1, forward strand.
TGAAAATGTTAGGAAATTGGAAACCGATTAGATTCCTTGGAAAACGAAAATCATTTTGACCATTACAAAAAATAGTTAAAAAATTCTCCCAGAAGATTTTTTTTAGTATTGAAGACAATTTAACTGAGTAGCCTTGTTTTAGACAAGGGTTCGCCCTGGCCTCACCTAGACACTGTATCACCCACAGTACAAGGTTGGTTCGTTTTATTTTTGCTAGACCCATTAAACACAACTTATTTTCCTATGTCTTTTTATTCTTCCACTTTTGACCATCCTTACAATATTACAATGTTTACGCTGTTAAACACGAATACATCAATATAACAACCCTAAGCACTGCACCAAGATACCGTTAGGATTTCATTGGTTTTTACCGTAGAGAATGAATCAGAACTTAACTGCGAAATTCACGGTACTTTTATTGTACGTTCAAGAGAATAGAGCAACCTGTGATACCTGGCACGCATCCCAAAAATATTAAAAACTTTACCATTAAAAAAATCCTTTTGCCTAACACACACATCAGATCAAAATACGTGCTATTATTGTTTTAGCCACGTAAAGTATCTGTTTACTTTAAAGTCTAACAGGACACTGCTGTCGGTTAAAACTTCACAGAAACTAATTTACATATTCCCAAGGTCGCAAACCTATTGCAAAGCTACCGATTAACGGTTTAAATTAAAATTTAACTTGTTTTGTTTATAGAGAGAATATAGAATATATAAGAATATAGCACGTTTTTATGTTAGCAGAATCCTTGATGTTTTCCGAGAATTAAAATACTGCGGGATAAAACACTAATGATTCTTAACGATAGGCTAGACATTTGGCAGTTTTGCCGTTAAAATAGAATAAAAATAACCAATACCAAAATAACCCATAATCTGTCTGTCAATTCACTTCATCTCCCTAATTTTATTTTAATGACATTACTATTACTTAGATAATTAACTTTGTAACTACACGTAGAATTTAGTATTGTCTTGTACTCCTTCGATAATGATCCGCAAGGGTCGAAACACGTGTCAGGCAACTGAATTATAATTGTGAAATATAACAAGTAAGACTTTAATTTCCTCTACCAATGAAAAAATGGTTTTTTTAAAACTCTGGATGGAGATATGTATCTCCTTAAGCAGTCGTAAATAATAAATATTCTGGCCTTATAGTGGGCCACACTCTAAAACAGGCCCAATAGCATATAAAATGGAGGTATGGATTAAACTTTAATAACCCCTAAATATTAATAAACTGCAAAGAAAAAGTAAATACTGCTTACATAGTAACTCAATTTGCAGAAACTGTGTGAAAACTTGTGCAATTTTAAACACCCGGCGCCCTTTGAGACCAAATGTGTCCCATTTTACTTAATTAATTGAGAGCGAAGAGATTCTAACCAACTTCGAAATGTGAAATGGAGCAAGAAATGTGATTAATATTTCAGACGCTCTGCCATTTACATTTGTCTTTGAATATGTAAATTCAGTTTGGCTAGTATGGCTAAAGGATGAATTCGTTCAATTCTAATAAAAGTATTGCGAAATCGGTTGGTTAATTATTTAAAAATATTATTTGCGTCACCCATTTGTTTCAATATAAATAAAAAATTTATAAAGAGCATAAAAATATATCACCACACCAAGCTAGTTATTACTGCAGTATTATGACCAAATAAAAGTTGGTATCTAATACATTAAATTATTTTTTAATATTACCCTCACAACAGGAAATATTGGTTTGTCACAAATCATCGAATTATGCAAATCTCATTTTAATACGAAACTTTTTACAAGAATATTTATACTATCTTAATTAAATTCATATATTGGGTTTCCGGAAAATGGTTTAGGAATGTCTAAAGGATGATTATACTGAGTGAACCACGGTATTTGGACATATTTTAATTGCTTGTAAGTTAGAAACCAATAAATATCTTCAGTTGCCGTTTCGACAGAGTTCACGTTGCTCTAAATTTTTTTTAGGTAGATTGGTTATTTGAAATTATACAGGCAAAGACAGAAAGTTGAAATGCTATTTTCTAAGAATAGGATACCTTCAGTATTCCAAAAGGAACAACCTATACAGGGTGTTTTAAAAGTACAGTACGGAACTTAAGAGAGTGATTCCGTATGACATACTAAGACAAAAAGTTCATATGAACATGTGTCCGGAGTTGCTCCGTTCTTGATATACAGAGTGTTAAACCTTTTTTTAATCGGTTTGTTACAATTTTTTTAAATATCCTTTTCCCGATTGTATTGAAATTTGGTACCATTATTCATAATGATAAGGCGAGTGATAAGGGGCCTAATTAGCCCAAATTAGATTATATTTATTAAGTCTAGTGGCGTCCTGGGCAGCACATTAACGAATATTCTCGGCAGCAAAATGTACGCCACTGCCTTCTTCCTAATTTTGATTAATTTTATATAATTATATATATAATGATACAAAAAAAAATGCAATAGTTAATCAAAGCAAATATTGAAAATAGCCACCTTCTGATAAAACGCACGATTGCAATCGCCTCACCACTGATTCTCTTACACGTTTAAAAATGCCTGCTATATTTCGTATCGCATTGCAACTTTCAATAATTCGAATTCTTAAGTCGTTTTCATATAGTACAGGCGTCTTATATACAAGAGATTTTATCTGATCCCGTAAATAATAGTCTAGAGGATTCAAGTCGGGATTGCGAGCTGGCCAACATTGGGACCTGCGCGTCCAAGCCAGCAATTAGGAAAGTGTTGTCGAGGCACTGACGAGCAACTAGGCTAAAATGAGCCTGGGCGCCGTCGTACATGAACCACATATTAGTTCTTATTTGTAGAGGTACGTCCCTTAACAGAACGTCAAGTTCTTTAAATAGAAACTGCGTATAGGAGTTTCCATTCAATTGAGGTGCTAAAAAGTATGGTTTTATAAAATAAAATACATTCACCGAAAATTGTTGCGACCTTCTCAAATTTTATGAAGATTATCGTCCGCCCAATAATGTTCGTTATGGAAATTACTGAATGCAGCAACTATCTACTAAAATTAAAACTTGGCTGAGAATCACGGGAAAGCAGAGCTTGCACACCGTTGAATATTGTATGGGTATAATTGATATAGATGCAAAATCCCCCAAGCTGTTGATGCCCTTGTTTGAAGTTGCACTGCTACCTTCTTGGCACTAGTGGAGGGATCATCTTCTATCTCTCGAAGTATAGCCTTTTCTAACTTAGGTGTGGTTACTAAGGTCTGCCAGGAAGTTTCGTACTACGTTTAAAACTCCCAGTTTCACTCAGTCTTACATGAAGCTGTCTGTATGTTTTGGCACATGGCAGTACTCTGTTTGGATAACGTTCCTGATAAATTCGCCGAGCTTCTTCAGCATTTTCACTTGCTAGGCCTTTGATATGCATCTGGGTCATTTCGACGTTAGTAAAGTTATTCATTTTTAGTTTGTTATTCACAAATCAAACGAATTAGACATCAAACTTACCCTTGTCTCATATTTTAATTAACTTGGAAATAAATAGGTATTTTCTTCGTACATTCAATAAAGTGGTCTTTATTTTTTTTTTCGAAAACCAAGCAATATACGAAAACAATCCAAAGAACAAAACAGTTGTATTATTAGTTGGTAAATCCGAGAAAATTATCAAAATTAGAAAAAAGGCAATGACGTACATTTTATTGTCAATAACAGTGGCGGCTCGAGGGTCGGCAACCTGAGTCGGCATTTCGTTATATTATACCTATATGAAATGAAAACATAGTTATGTGATTTTTTTTCAGACTTTGTTTTTTTTTATAAATTACAAATTCGGTTACAAACAATCAAGTTTTATGTATTGTATGTATAAGTGGGCGGTGTTATGCAAAAATCGTCTAACCCACATACCCTTGAAAATTGAGATATCTACTGAAAACCGTTCCATGAGGGGTGATCTACAGCAAGCAAAAATGATTTAACCTGACTTGCGATCCCAGAGCCATCTATGAGACAATGTACTAACCCACAAATTCTTAATTGAGATACACAGAACAAGCAAAAATGGTTTAACCCACTGAGTGGAATAGATCATTTTTGCAAAATTACTGATAGCTATTCTTTTCCGGTTTTTGTTTGTGCTTTAGTTGACTCCAATAATACGTTAAATATGTACAGGTGTGCAAGAAGACATTACTAAAAACTTTGCAAATTAATCCGAATCGCATTCGTATAGCCCTAGACCAGCTTAAAAGCAATAATACCATAAAAGATAGGAGGGGTATTAAAAGTGGAGGACAAAATGCTATTGGTCAAACGCGTATTCAGGAGGTTATCAAACATATATCTTCGTTTCCAACGTATATCACTCATTATTGCAGAGCCCAAACAGACTCTAAGTTTTTGAGCCCTAATTTAAATTTGAGAAAAATGTTTTCTCTATATGAAGAACAAGTCGACAATCCAGTAAGTCTATCGAAATATAAAGACATATTTTATAAAAATTTTAACTTAAGATTTAAAACACCACACAAAGACACGACATGCAAAATGTGTGATGTATACAAAGCTCAGCTAAATTGTTCTGCTAACACGGATAGAGAAAAAATAGAAGAAGATCATGATGAACACCTAAAGATTGCAGAAGAATTACGTGAACAAATGAGAAATGATTTAATATCTTCACGAGAAGACGAGACTGTGGAAACTCTAACATTTGATTTACAAAAAACGCACCCTCTGCCAAAATTACTTACAGGAGTTATTTACTACAAGAGACAGTTAAACTTTTACAATTTGGGCATCGCTGTGGGAAGCACAGGAAAATGAATTTTTAATGTATGGTTAGAACATGAAGCTGGCAGGGGAACCCAAGAGGTCGGTTCTTGCCTTCGTAAATTTATTATTGACAATGTTAAAGCTCCAGTAACAAAACTAAAATTATGGTCTGATTCATGTGGTGGCCAGAACAGAAGTATAAAGTTAGTTTTAATGTTAATACATCTTCTGCAAAATCATTCCTCTTTGAAAGGAATAGGATTAAAATTTTTATTGTCTGGTCATTCATTTTTACCCAATGACTCACATTTTGGTGATGTAGAGTGTGCAATAAAAACTCAGCAAAGAATCTATACAGATCAAGATTATATTAATATCATGAAGGAATGCAGAAACAAAAATAAATTTATTGTTAATAAGATGACAAGGGAAGAAATGGTATCTGTTATAAATTTAGAAAAGGCGATTACAAATAGAAAAGTTGACATTAACAAGCAGGGTATAAGCTGGTTAAAAACTCACGAAATTCTATTAAAAAAGGATCAGCCAATGATTTTATTTATGAAAAATAATATCAATGACGAAACCTACACTGAAGTTAACATTGAAAAAAAAGGAAGAGGTCGCAAGCCCACTTTAAAAGGAATAGAACTGCCATTACTGTGGACCAATGGTAAACCTTTATCCGCAGAAAAAATGAAAGATTTGAAATAAATCATGAAACTGATTCCTCAGGATGCTAAAGCATTTTACAAGTTTTTACAGTCAAATCCAATACAGGAATTTGAAGAGGATGTTGAGGGTCTTGGCAATGAAGTAGATTTTGAAATCAACGAGTGTTTCCTAGAAGATTAGTTTGAATTTTTCTTATATAAGGATCATTTTTGTCCAATTTAGTATCTTTGTAAACCCAGTTTTCAAAAATGATCTAACCCGCTTCTAATGCATATTTCTGACAAATCTGACAGTTTTTTTTATGATTTTAACACTTTTAGTTTCATATTATTTCTTGTTAAAATAAGTGAAATAAATAACATATTAGTTTGCGAAATTGTTTTTTTGGGCTCATGTTAAACTTTAAACCTAATTATCTCAACAACAAGTGCGTGTGGATTAGACGATTATTGCATAACACCGTCCAAGTATCTTTTGCAGTTTTCGAGATATCTTACAGGGTCATCACCTTACGTGGGCACCCTCAACAATATATGAAAATACGACGATCACTTTCTTTTCAGTATACAATTTAAGTTTGTATGACATGCCCCTTTCTTAAACAATAAATTTTCGTTTAAAGAAATAGTCGAAATTCTCGAAGTGGAGTTGAAACATAGAGAAAAGGGGAAAGAAAGTCAAAAAGTCTTTCTCCACTAATTTATAAATTAGTGGAGAAAGACTTTTGAAAGACTTTTGACTTTCTTTCCCCTTTCCCAATAAATTTTCGGCTTGATTTAGTTTCACCAAATATACAACAAATAACAGATATATCAAGTTTTGGTTAAGTGTAGGTATGCTCCTTTGAAATATTAAACTTTTGGAGAGCTCGAAACAGTTCGCACCACGGGTTGTGATTTGTACCTTTTTAATTTGGAGATAAAAGGCATAGTCAACAGAACCGGTTTAATTTTGGGGAGTCAGTCATGCATATTTTTGATGCCAGTTTTCAAAAAATTGCCTATTACTCCCCTTGTCTCCCGTGTTAATTAAATTGAACATTTTATGGGTCGGACGACCATCGTTTTTTATCTTAATTTGTTCAACGAATGACGAAAATCCATATTTTAAATTTTAAATATATTGAACAAGAACCTCAGTTTCAAGTTGGTTTTCCATAACATTGTGGGCCCTCAACTTTTTCCAAATGTCGAAACTAGATATTTTGTTTAAATTTTAAGGCATTTACCCGAGGTCTGAATCTTAAAGAAACGAAACCGAACGTTTTTTTTTTTCAACAGGTTTTTTATTAGCTCAGTCCTTTTCTTGCAAGATTAATTACGAAAAACTTCCAAAACAATAGATCAATACAAAATATTTCCGGTCAATAATGAGTATATGACTTAACATTAACCTCACTGTAAATTTAGCTCCAAACACGAATTTGCCGACTCTCTAGTTTAAACTTGGATACAAAATGCCAAAGAATGGTGATTATTTTGTCAATCTTGAAGCTTTAAATTCTTACGATAGGGGGGAGGCTAGTCGTCCGAGGAAGTTAAATAATTCATTTGATGGCGGCCAAACTTGTGAAAAGAACTTTAGTAAAAAAAAAGTAAATGACACAAATAATTTCCAAACCCTTACTTATATCGGTAAACCGACGGAGACAATATCAAGACATCTAAGGAAGCGTGGTTCAAAATTAGCGTTTAAAACTAGGAATACTTTAGGTAAATTAATAAAAAACAATAAAAGTAAAGTTAAAAAACAGGATAAATCTGGCGTATATAAATTAAAATGTGGTTCTTGTGATAAGGTGTATATAGGACAAACAGGAAGACCGTTTAAAAAACGTATACAGGAACATAAAAGATGTTTTTTGAAAAATAAAAGGGATTCTAATTACGCCAATCATTTATTAGAAGAATCACATAATTTTGATGATAAATATACAATTTTACATGTAGAAAACAAAGGTCGAAAATTAAATACCCTAGAGACATTAGAAATAAATAAACTTAAAAATTCCAACATATTACTGAACGATCAATTAGATTTAAATAGATCACCATTATTGAATTTGCATACACGTATTTTCCCATAATAATTTAGCAGGTAGTTTAAGCTTTATTCTCATTACCCTAATATCTGTAATTTTAGTATTAAAGTACTCACATCTGAAGAAGGTACAGTGTACCGAAACAGCTGTTATGTGTTTATTTATTAAAATTTAGTGAAAATCGAAAATTATTGTTTTCCTTAAGTGTTTTAATAAATTGAAGCCTACACGGCAAAAACGCTGAAAGTCAATTTTTACGGTAAAATACTATATTTGTACCAAAAGAATGCGTGTAAAAAAGACAATCGAGTGGCCCGGGCTGCTTGGCAATATCGCTGAATGTGTAAAAGATATTCACGAAACAAATAATCTCGTTCACGACAAAAACGCTGAAAGTCAATGCGAAACACAGCAAAAACGTTGTAGGTATTTCTACGTGGTTGATGTACGATTGAAAAGAACAGTCACGTGTGGGTTCAAGTTAAGCCTGTTGCATGTTTTGTTTACGTTAACATCATATAAGTAGTGTGTTTTTAAATTTTATGATGGAGAAACAAATAGAGACTGTAAATCGTGAAAGCAGTGATGAATGTACGGTGCAGAATGTAAACGTGGAATGTAAGAAGAGAAAAAAAGGTGGACGAGTATGTGATGTTATGAAACATTTCAGGTTAAGTTGACATGTGATAGGGTCAGACTGTAAGTGCTCTAGGCAAAAATGCTTTAAAATATTGGACTTTTGGAAAGAAACACCATTATTAGGGAATTTTATGGCATTTCAAGCACAGATGAGCAGAACAGTTACTTAACTGGTCTTGTATTCATGACTGCGATAAAAAACCGCAGGCCAAGAAAAAATTAAAATGAAGCTAAGTTTCGCAATAAAGCATATGTTAATAAAGTAAGAGTTCAGCGTCAGGTTGATATCCATAGTAATTGAATTGAAGTGCCCATTTGCATGAAGGGTTTTGTTTCATTACATGGAATTACTGGACGTCGCCTACGAACAATTCAGGAATCCCTAAAGACAACTGGTAATGCGCCTAAAGATATGAGGGGTAAATATAAACACGTACATTGTGCAAAGTCTCCTGCCACATTTTCAGCCGTAAAAGGTCATATTTGCTCCTTTAAAGGCAGGCAGGGCCACTACAGTCGAAAAAAATCTACAGTCGTATATTTACCAGACACTCTAATAATAAAAAAAGATGTACAATATGTACAAGGATTTTAATCTGCCTGATGTTTCATATCAGTTTTATCGCAAAGTTTTTAACAACGAGTTCAACATTAAGTTTGGATATCCACGCAGCGATACCTGCAGCATTTGCGATTAATATACTGCAGAAAAAAAACAGCATTATTTAAGAATAAAAACGACACAACCACACCAGAAAATGATGCGAAAATACTTCAAGAAATTACAAAAAAGGAAACGGAACATGAACTGCATTTGCGAAAGGCTGAAGTGTTTTATGATCGTAAAAGAGAAGCAAGGAAGAAAAGTATGAAGAATAAAGAGTTCGAAGCAATAGCGATGGATTTTCAAAAAAACCTTTTAATACAAAACATTACAACCAACGACGTCTATTTAAAAGACAACTTACTTTCTGTTCTTTTAATATTCACGTGCTGTCTACCGCCGACTCCTACTTTTACTGTTACCCCAAAAATTGCGCAGCTAGGGGATCAGAGGAAGTTATTTCATTTTTGCAGCATTTTATATTTACGCAGTTAGACACCAGTGTAAGGGATTTAGTAATATTTTGGGACTCGTGTGGAGGTCAAAATAAAAACTATAACCTCCTTAAATTCATTCATTACGTAGTTATTTCCACACGAAGGCTTGACAGCATAAGAATGACTTTTCCAATAAGGGGTCATTCTTATTTGGAGTGTGACAGGAATATGGGGCTAATTGACCAGCGGACCAAAGCTGAATCTGTTGAAGATTGGTTGGACGAATTTAGGAGAGCCCGAACAAAACATAGTTCATTTAAAGTCATAGAAGTAGATTAGTCCCTAATTCGCCAATGGAATCAGTTTCTTTCGCCAAGTTTAAAAAGAAAATACCTATTTCCTGTCAGACCTATTCTCGAAATAGTGTGTGAGGCCATTCATCCTCAATATATTTCATTTAGAAAAAACTACAATGGACCCTTCGAAACTTCTGTGGTTCGTACCACATGTCGGCGTGGAATATAATTTGTCAAATTATTATCAATTAGTGTTCATTAGGTAACAATAGTTAGGAAATTTATAAACATTTATAATTTAGGTTTAGGTTTTGCCCTTAATCCACTATTATATGTTTTTATTATTATGTAGTATAAGAAAAACATTATGAAAATAACATATACCGTTGCTTTATTATTCTTTTTGGATTTTATACCTGCCTAATTTAGTTTCTCTAATTACTTTATTAGATCACAAAATGTAAAACTTAATTTATTTTTCAGTTTAATTTATAATAATATTATCTTTATTATAGTAAATGTAAATATATTATAATAAACAAAAAATTCATATATTTTTTGAATTATTAAAATGACACGCCTCTGGAATTGGCGTTCCCCTTAAGTCTTGCACACCCCGGTAAAAATTAGTCACTGCCAAATATTTTGGTACCGAAGTATAGTTTATATATATATATAATAGAAATTGTATTAAAATCGTGTTAAAATATTCAGCTTAATTTTTAGTACCTACCTCTTAAACAATATGTTATTGTAGAAGAAAGACTGTTAAATGATCATTTTCGTTTAAAGAACATTGGTGTGCATTACAATTTTATAAATTTTGGGCCTATAAGATAATAATATAATCGATGGCGGTATCGTTTCCCATGAAATTAAATATATTATGTGATGTTGTATAAAATGAAAAAAGCGATATTATTTTTGGAAATTGTAAGATAATCCCGAGGATAATCCGAATTTCTTTTAAATATCGCTTTTTTTAGTTATCTGCAAATGGAAACTTATTTAAAAACAAAAATATAACCTTTTACATGTTAATTTTTAAAACATTTTACAAAACCTTTCTACATTTCTAAACATCAAAATAACTAAACTTGTTATATTTAGAGTGATACGTAATTTAAAACCGAACAATTATCAAAAACGTCATCGCACATAGTTGGCAAAATTGTAATGTTAATTTTACATTGTAATTACTCCCTTGCATGCATTTGAATATGTCTATGAATGCTAATGTGTTTTCGAAAAGTCTGCTAATGAATCGCAATGATAAAGAGGCGTCTGTTTTAATTCGAGTAATGTATTGTATGGTATATTTTACCGTGAACACCACAGTCCTGCAAATATGAAACTTAAAAATGGTTATTAAAACAACATACTAAATTGTACGGATAAGGGTGGTGCATCGCCAGACTTGCCACGGAAATACCATGTAAATTTTGCTACCCGCAAATATTGGCTCTCCTATTAATTTTACATCAAAATTGACTTTTTTGAAGATCATTGTATGACGAACTCGCACTCTCAATTTCATTATTTTGTAACAAAGGAATTAAAATTTTGTAATTTTATGAGCATGCTAATCTTTACTACAATAATATTATTGTTATTGTTCACAAGCTATATACTATACAGCCTCTCAAACGACTACAAATCAATAAAAAAATCATTGTACCTTAACCTAACCTGAAAATGCAGGTGTCTGGTGTGTCAATCGCAGAGCTGACAATATTATCGATTTATCGACTTACATGTTCTAATAAAAACCTCATAGCTTAATAGTAGTAATACCTTACTTATTATATTTTGATTAAATTGGGTCTTATCTCACGGTAAAATAATTTAGATTGTCTAATTTACACTAAACCACAAAATTAACCGGGCGGAAAAAAATTTGCCTCAATTCAATCTTAAATAACTTTCAAGTTTTTTTACCAAGTTCGATAATTTTTTGTCATGTTGCGAATGCTGTAGTCTTCATCATTTTCTGATATCGTTTTTACAAAGAGTGTAAATGGATATGTTGTCCTACAGGGTAGCACAAAGAATTGCATTCTACGTTTAACTTCTAAACATCCTGTGGAAATATTTAAGAACTAATTGGTGTTTCTCTGTATGACATTTTTAAGTCCCACCTTTTCTTAATAACTTGTTTTTTGATTTATACCGATATCTGGATTATTAAAGGAAAAACACAGGTTTAAAGGAATTAGTGCAATAATCCTTTATTGGCAACAAAAAATAAAAAAATTGATTTGGAAAGTTGGCTTTGGCTTTCTTTTGTCTTTCTGAATCCAGTTTCCATGACACCATGGCTTGCCAAGATGATTCTTATCAACAAATTACAGATTTATTAATTACTGTACTTCTAGCGTTTGTTAAGTAAGATGTTCGTTATTTTGTGGTTTTAAACTGTCCCGTAAACGATAAGTGTATTTATGTAAATTAAAGATGAGACCAGAAGAAGTGGCACAAGCCGTTGCTTTACAAAATGATGGCCATCTGATTCTGTGTATCGCAGAAAGGCTTGGCCATCCACGCAGTACGATATCCGATGCGATACAGATATTTAGACAAACTGGTTCTTACTCGAGAAGACCCGGGCAGGGAAGACGGAGAGCCATAAATGCAGTTGAAGATCGATTTCTTCTTCTTCAGGTTCCAACAAACAGCCTACTGCTCCGGTTTTAGCTATAAGATTGGCAGATGTTCATGGTATCTTAGTTTTATCGGAAACCGTACGCAGAAGGTTGATAGAACAGAATCTAACATCTCATGTACCTGCATTGGGACCTCTACCAGATGCAGGTCATCGAAGGCAGCGTCTTGAATTTGCTCGAGCTCATGCAGATTGGGAGATGAACGACTGGCAAAACGTTCTCTTAATAGACGAGTTTCGTTTTACGCGATATTCACCTGCCGGACGCCAAAGAGTGTGGAGAAGGCCCGGAGAACGGTACTCTCAATGTTGTTTCTCTCCTAGAGTGCAATTTGATGGCGGAGGAGTGATGGTGTGAGGCGGCATTTCTTTGAAAACCCGTTCACACCTCATTACACTTCAGGGGGATATTAGCGCTACATTAGACAGTGCTTAGGAGAACATGTGGTATCATATTCGCATTTTTTAGGAGAAAATTTTAATTTAATGCACGACAATGCTCGACCGCACACTGCACAAATATCGAGGCAATATTTGAACGATGTTGGCGTTCAAGTATTGGGCTGGCCCTCAAGGAGTCCGGATGTGAACTCTATTAAGCATATGTGGGATACACTAGAAAGGAGAGTTAGGCAGAACTACGGCGAGTTTCAAACTTTGGGTGCGTTAGCACAGGCAATGACAAGCGAGTTACAGCAGATACCCAAAGACGCGGTTGCTGCTTTAATTGAATATATGCCTGAAAGGATGAAAGCTGTTATTTAGGCTCGTGGAACAAATACTCGATTTTAAAAAAAATATCTTAATACCAATATTGCCCATTTTATTTTTTAATTTTTTGTTGCTAATAAGGGATCATTGCATTATCTTCCTTAAACCTGTGTTTTTCTTTTAATAATCCAGATATCGGTATGAATCAAAATACAAGTTGTTGAAAAAAAATGGGACTTAGAAATGTCGTACAAGGAAACATCAATCAGTTCATAAGCTCTTCCACAGGATGTTCAGAAATTAAGCACAAAATGCAATTTGTTGTGCTTCCCTGTATGCCAACATATTCATTTACACTGTTCGTAAAAACGAAATTAGAACATGATGAAGACGACATCATCAGGAATATGTGAAAAAATTGTCGAGCATGGTAAAAAAACTTAAAAGTTATTTAATATTAAATTGAACCAAAATTTTTTCCGTTCGGTTAATTTTGTGGCCCCGTATTTACCAGTGTAGTAAAAAGAGATATAATAATATGCATAATAGCGCATTATATTTAAAATCGTGCCTTTTCGCAACCTTTATGCTTTTCTCTTTTTTATGATTGTATGTTTGGTTAGCTAACCTACACAAAAATAGTTTTCATTACACACAAATTTAACGCATTTTTTCAGAATTTTTAAAAGTTTAATTTCAACAAGATTCAAGAAACTACTCCACTTAATACTGCTAGCTTCCTATAAAGAACAGTATTTCTCAATATATATTAATGCTACATTTAAGGTTTACGAAATAATCGTACCCAATACGAGCATCGCTCTCAGGCTCTAATCACAATATGCATGCCTAAATTCAATTCGTAAAATCTCTAACCAACGAAGATTTTGGGATGACTGAAAAATATAATTGATAAAAAATGGGCCTTGTTAAACATTATATAATTTTGAGCATTTATAAGAAGCCAACAATATCGTTTTCACATACCGTATCTATGCCTTTTGAATTCTATTGAAAATATAGTCATTTGTTTCCCTTTACTAAGCTAAAATATTGCACCATTTGTGCGAATTGAACTATAAATTTAAAAGCCAAACTACCGGTTTGGCTATCATTGGGAGTTATCACCTAAAAGAATAGCGAGAGCAAAAAATGAAATAAGGTAATAAATGTAGAAGGGTAAAATATATTGCCAATATTTTACCCAAGTTGTATTTTGATATAAAAATATAAAGAACAGTTTTCCTTGCCTTATTTTTAAACATTTAATTATTATAGTAAGTAACCAGACCGACCAAATAATTTAAATTCAAATATAAGCAGTAAAACGCACCTTAGGAAATCATTAGAATATATTATATTTATATTATTATTGCTATTAAAAAGCATTTTTGCAAAATTTAACTCTGGAAATATCTAAAATGTTCATTTAAAATTTTATCAGATCCAGAATCTTTTATAGGCAGGCGTAGTAATTATTAATAATTATGATTAGCTTACTTTTCGAAAATATATTTAATAGCTTATCTAATTCTCCATTTAAACATTTAAAATTACTGTGAATATTGATAATAATTACCTATGTACAGATATTTACAACTCCTTAACGGGCCAATTTATTATTATATATTTTATTAGAAATAATATTGACAAAAGATGCTGGGCAGTTGATTTAACCAAAGCCCTAAAGAAAAACAACAAAAAAACCTTGATTAATCATTCTCTGAGTTTTTGTCAAGAAGATTATGTTGACCTCGTCTCCTCCGTATCTCTGTAAATTGCTTGTAACTCACAATAATATTGATACTGTGAATACGCGTCATAGAGAATTATTGGCTATGTATTTTCGGCCAGTAAACCTGCAAGATGGCGGCAGGCAAATCATGTCAGTGCTCTCAAATCACGTTTAAACGAAGATAAAAAGGATTTTACACCAGAAATTATTAAAATAAAATTCCAAACATAAACAAAAGCAACTTTTATTAGGTACCTAGATCGTATATCTATCATGTTTCCTCGTGTTAAGTTAAATACATGCAAGAGAGAGACACACACCGGTGCTAACTAACACGAACCATTATACGATCACCGGCCAGGTCAGGCTTTGCTTCTTCACTGCTATAGTTGTAATAGTACGGGCAAATCAATAAATTTTAATTAATTTTAAGGATAAACGCTTACACACTACGAAAAACTTCGTTTTTAAAAACGCTAATACCGACCTCCATGTTTATGATTGTTCGCTAAGATAATGCAAGTCGAAACAACTCTTTCTCCATATTTATATTCTTATGAGCTTTCGATTTTTAAGTAACCGTAACCAAGAATTAAGTTCTGCAAATTTTTTTGTTTTATTTTCCCGTACTATTAATTGAATCCACATTGCCATGTAAGCGATACACTGGCTTCGGGCGTCGAAATACGTCTTCAATGGAATTTAATGTGCTAGACAGAGATATAATTATAAAGTAATATTCAAGTGTTATTGTTTCAGGTTTTAGTCGACACTTGTTTTGGTGTTTTGATTTGTCATTTTAATTAGTTTTTATCCATTTTTGTGCCTTGAAACTTGATAAACTTTATTTAATACTAAAAACAGTTCTTTTCAGAGCTATTCCCATCGTACTATTGCGTTGCCGGTAAGTATTTTAGACATTTGTAATTATTTATTCCTTTTAAGTATTCTAACCTTTATTTTTATAAATAACACTTCTTAACATATAATTGTATTTATAGGAAAATATTAGTGAACAAGTTATGGACCATGATGATTGTGCTGAAGCATCTTCTTCACCTAAACAAGGTTATTGTCTCATGCAAGGAAATAAAGTTGCCCAGCAGTTTCTTCAAAATGTTTTCAAATATTTTGTGGAAAACCACCCTGAGTTGCCTCCGACCAAGGTTAGTAGTAGTAATTGAGGTTTTTCTCACAACATGTCATACTTCCCAGTCCAAAGTTTTCGAGATTACTTATTAAATATTTATAGTGTCACATTAATTTTAGGAAACTGCCAAAGCCTTGCAAATATTAATTGAATCGGTACGAAAATACAAAAATGGATGCCAGGAATCCACACTGGTTTTGAAACGACCCAGACGAAAATATATACCTGATGAAGCACCTAAAAACCTCTGCATGGAGATAAGAAACGAAATATACGACATGTATTCTGAACTCAACAGATGATGACGAGTAGAGCTAATTTTATTTGCTACCTATATTTTGATCCTTTTTGTGTACCATTTTTTGCTCTCAGTTCTTGTGTATTTACTAGACAAGTTCAACAGAATGTTTTTACCTCTTATTAATAATTATACGTTTGCTTTTCTTACAAGAGAGAAATTCCAATAATTTAATTAATGATAAACATCATGACAAGTTTAGAACAGTTGACAAATTTCACTCCTACTTTACACGGGATTGCAGGAGCAGTATTCACATTCCTGGCTTTCGGCTTAGAGCAATCAAAAAGTTTTTAATCACTGGCTCCTGTTCAAAAAAATTGTAAATATAAACAGATTCAAATGTGAAATTAAATCCTACCTCACATACAATTGCTTTTATTCCATTGATAAGTATTTCGGTCCTTTATGAATCTTGCGACTCATATATGTGTTATGTATGTCTGAGGTAACATACACTAAAGTGTATGTTCTTTCCATTTTCATTTATTATGTTATGTATTTATATAGACTAGTTTTAAAATTTTAATAATAGTTTGGCAATGTTAATATTTACTTTGTAAATCTGTGTAACAATAAATAAATAAATAAACTGAAAAAAAATGTTGACTCAAAGTGCTATTTCACCTAATGACAGAAAAAATACTCATACGAAAAAATGACAGCAGTGCTCCACTTGTTTTATAAAAAATTATCAGAAGACATGTTTGCAAGCCACTTGGTGGAGCACTCTAACTTTTTTAAATAAAGTATGTGGTTTTATATCCTATTAACACATACTAAAATTGAAAATAATCTTAAGTACTTTTAGAGATAGTATAAAATAAAAACACCTAGTAGCAAAAAAATGTGGCCGTTGCGGGCATACGTTCAGATAAACTTCTCTCCTAAAAATATCATGAGAAGTCACCCCGAAATATTACTAGGTTATTAAGGAATACCCTGTTTATTTAAAAAAATTGTTTTCATTATTATGGAAATTAACATATTTTATTTCAATTTTTAAGTCCGGTTCTCACCATAAACAGCTGCTCGCCATTGTATTGCTGCCAATAGTATTCTTACTAAAAATTAAATAGCTGAAATATGACCGTTGTCACATGACATGTCGGCCATCTTGCAGGATTACTGGCTGAACCAAGTTTTACCAAGGCACGCGAATGCTTTGTTTTGGAGAGGTTTTAGTTATCAAGCGGTACATTTTTATAACAAGTTGTCGAGGCATCTCAAGGACGAAACCTCTTTAAAACGATTTAAAAGAACGTATAAGCAATTCTTACTACAGCAGCAGTTAACCTAATATTTTAGATAGAATTATGTGATGGCTGGCTGCCTGTTTGTTTTAACTGTTATATTTATTACACGAGTATCTCTGATCTGAACCTAGGAACTGTTTCTCAGCTTAAATCTTTTTTACTCGCTTAGAGGTTAAGTGTAAGAGTAGCCAATGGCTAAACTTCGCCTTTATTGTCAGTGTTCTGTTTTCCTTATTCTGAAATATGCTGTTACTTATGGAGTGAATTAACAATATGTTGGATGCTCGATATCGTTATGCGATTTTTTTTGGACCACTCTTCAATAAAGATTTTCTGGTGGTGCAGGACGCAACGTCAAAATGGCTTGAATGTTTTATAGTACCTAATATGTGCGCGGTAACTACAATTAAAATATTTCGCGACTTTCACGTCTAAGGAATTTTAAACATTTATTAATAAAAATGGAATTAAACATGTAACAGGCGCACCCTACCATCCTGCCACAAACGGCCTAGGCGAGAGTGCGGTTAAAATTAAGAAAAATGCTATTTTAAAGTCGAAACATGAAAATCCAAGGGCTAATTTTCATTTAATAATGAATCGTTTTTTGATTTATTACAGAAACACTCCACACACCACTATAGGAGAAACTCCTGCCAAATTACTGCTAGGTCGAAATCTTAAAACAAAATTTGATCTATTATTGCCTTTGATAGCCGATACAGCAAGCAAGATATTCGAAAAAAAAATTATAAATCGGGTCAAGATGTTACTTTTAATTATACTGACCGCATTTGGGCTCGCGATTTTCGGGTAAAAAAAGAGCAGTGGTGTGCGGGTGTTATCACAAAGGTGTTAGGTAAAAAATCATATTTAGTTAAGACTGATTGTGGATTAGAATGGAAACGATATGTAGATCAATTAAAGATTAATCATTCCAAATTACCATATTATGATTCAGAACCTAATAATGCTGTTTCCATTCAACCACGCTTAGATATACGTAATTCAAATAATTCAAATATTAGTGATAGTACTGAAGTGAGAAATAATATTTCTCCAACACCCTCTAATAGTTCTCAACAAAAAGCTCTTCGGCGGCGTAGCCAAATAAAACCACCTGACCGATTGGTGGTCGGTATTTAATGTAATTTTCTAAAAAAAAAAAAATCATAATCAAAACTGTGTCCTGATTCTGTTATTCAACATAATTATGATGCATAATGTTTTCCACGATTTGGGGGGGAAGGTGTTGGATGCTCGATATCGGTATGTGTTTTATTGTGGGCTTTATAAATAAACCGATATCTTGACTTGCTTTTAGGTTTTGTTGACCTGATAAGATTCAGTATCAAATTAACACATGTTCAGAGTACATAGGTGTTTTACTCATTTACAATATCCTTTCGGAATATTAGTATATTAAATATTCACATTAATATTTTAAAACATAACACAATAAAAGACGCTTATTATTATTATTATTATTATTATTATTATTATTATTATTATCTTCATCTGCTTAAATCCACCAGTCCTTTTCTTCATCGATTAATCATATTTTTTTTAAATTTCTTGTCTACTATTATCTTAAATTACAAGAAATATTATACCTTATGGTTTTACAATGCAGTCGGTAGGGTCACCGTCCAAATAGTCCGCTCACTTGCTCTTGCCGGTGTAAATTTCTCCCCTGCCGACGCCCTACCCCGCGCCCAGCGAGTCTACGCTCAAGCGGTGTTCGGCTAGGGATTGGTTTTTGCAAGTGCATACTTTTATCCACAGCGCTCTCGGCGAAGAGTTTTCGTATGCTGCCACGTTATAATTAGTATAGTTTTAGCTTACTTATGATGGAGGCGAATCACCTTAAGAGTTTTTTTTTGCTACCAGTGCTTTGGTGGTGATGGCCAGAGGAATATCACATAACTGGAAACAACCTGTTGCTTATTTTTTCACCAAAAATTCCACAAATGTTGATTACTTGAAAGAATTAATTTATGAGTCGATTCGAAAACTTAAATCAGTAGGACTTAACGTTTGGGCGATAACATCGGATCAGGGGTCAAATTTTTATAAACTGGTAGAAAGTTCTTTAAAATTAACTTTTGAAATGCCTTACTTCTATGTTGACGATTCCCAAATATTTTATTTGTTCGACGTACCACATCTGCTAAAGTCAACAAGGAATAACTTTTATTCTTATATATTTAGTTTAGATGAAGGAAAAACAAGTAAGTGCTTTCTAGAAGCCATGTATAATATTGACAAGGTTAAACAATATAGGTTAGCACCAAGACTTACTGATGAACATATACAGGGTGTTATGGAAATGACTTATTATATTTTAAGGGGCCACTCCTGAGGTGGTCTAGAGTTACACTTGATAGTTTTTTTTTCTAAAATCGGAAGTATTTTGAATTTTGTAAAATACCTTAAAACCGGACTATGTGCGCCTTCCATGATAGTTCAATGCCCCTGAACACATGTGTTTTTGACAAGACAAACTGCTGGAATGGTAATTGTTTAGTTTAGTGCAATTAATGTTGAATTTTGTGCTAAAATTTCGTATATAGACTAATTGAGGGTAGCTGATCACAATTTTCCTTTTGCGTTTTTACGGCAAATGCACTGGGTTTGAGAAAAAAAAATGTTAAAGTTTTTCACTTACAGGTTAGGGTATTCTTTTGTAAGGATGTCTTCAATTTCCTAGATTTTATGGTTTTCCCTTCAAAATATGTGATAAAACTTTCACCAAACTATCTGTTCATAAAATAAGAACAACATTTTAGCAAAAAAACAATGGAAAAGGCACAAATTTAATTAAATTCGTTGTTAATACGCCGACAAAGTAGAACCGTCTCTTTTCAGATTCATTGCACTCACGTTGCCAGATTGTTCTTCTTTTTCTTGTAATTATTAATGGCTTCCATCCAGGAGAATGATATGCTAGCTCGAGCCAATAGGATTCATTCAATTAATAAAAATGAATTGTAAAGTATAGGCAATTTATAATACACTAACAATCTGACAACATGGGTTTTGCAGTTTGCTGTATTAGTCGTTAAGAATAACACTTCGTACTTTAAATATCTTTATTTAAAACAGGAGTATTTAACAAAAACTAAATTGACATGTCCTCTTGACAGTGACTGCATCACCATGGTTATGCCTATCACCACCGGAGGTAATCTCAATTACCTACATAGGTATAATACATCCTTTCCCTTATAGGTCAAGTTTTATTGGTTTTTTAACAACGCGACCAGACCTAGTAATAGTATTAGGGACAGGTAAGTTTCTGTCAAACGAAATTATCTTTGATCCTGATGGCTTGTCATTATCGACACTTTGATTATCGATGTCTAAGTTTGTTAAATTAGTTATCTCATCAAAGTCGCTGGGACCAATTAATTGAAATGTGTTTTCTGATGGCCTTAGATCATAACGATTTCGTCTCACAGTATTTCCTAAATTATCTTTTATAATATAGGACCTTGGGGCTTCATCAATATTAACTATTTTACCAGAGTCCCATGTTTTATTTCTATGATTATACATTGTCACGTTAGACCCTTTTTTAAGCGGCTTAAGATCTGTTGCAGATCTGTTAAAATATTGAGTATTCATATTTTGTTTGTTTCTTAACTTCGATATCACATTTGTACACACACTAGGAGATAACAAACTTACCTCAGTGGGCACTTTTGTTTTACACAATCGACTATTTAATAATTGTGACGGGGAGTATCCTACATTTTTTAACGGGGTATTTCTATAATTTAACAATGATGATTCTATATCCCTTCCTTCCTCCAATGTTTTTTTAAGTAGATTTTTTGAAATAGCAACAGCTTTTTCAGCTAAACCATTGGAGCGAGGAAAGTTCGGACTTCTTAACGTAAGGTTAAAATTCCAGTCTTTTGCAAAATTTTTAAAACAATCACTATTATAAGGAACGTTATCGGCAACAAGATAATCAGGTGATCCAAATCGTGCAAATACCGGTTTAATTTGTTTTATAACAGTATTTGCGCTTTTATCCGTTATTGATAACAGTTCCAACCAGTTGGAATAAGCATCAAACATCACTAGGTAACTTGAACCTGCATATGAAAAAATATCTGATCCTACCCTTTCCCAACATCTAGTGGGTACTGGATATGGTAATAACGTTTCTTTCAAGTTTTTTCTGGCAAATTTTTCACATATTTTACATTGTTTAATAAAGGATTCAATATCTACTGTTATGTTTGGCCAATAAAAGATTTTCCTGGCACGTGCCTTTGTCTTTTCTATCCCCAGGTGGCCCTCATGTAGAAGTTTGAGCATTTCTTTTCTAAGACTATTTGGAACTATAAGCTTATTCTCAAAAAATACTAAATTTTCTGAAATGGAAATATTATCTTTGAGTTTAAAGTATAATTTGACGTTATCCGGTATTTTGTGTTTTTGAGTAGGCCAACCTTGCAACACATAGTTGGTTACTATTTTTAACTGGGGGTCATTAAGAGTCTCGTGTCTGAATTGAGTTTTCCTGGTCTCAGACATAGGTAAGTATTTAACAAGTGCATGAACTGCATAGTCAATTTCTGTGTTTGATTTTAATTCGGGGTGTTGTATAAAAGCCCTAGAGAGAGTGTCTGCAATATATAAATATTTACCCGGTTTATATGTTACAGTTAAGTTATAATTTAGTAACTTGAGACGCATTCGCTGCAGTCGCGGTAAAATTGCTTGTAAATCTTTCCGAAATATTGATTCTAGAGGTTTGTGGTCACTACAAACTTTAATGTCTAATCCATAAATGAAAAGATGAAACTTTTGGGCTGCAAATAGAATGGCTAACATTTCCTTTTCTATTTGAGCGTACTTTTGTTCAGTTTTATTTAAACTTTTTGACGCAAAGGCCACTGGATGTCCCTCTTGCAAAAGGCACGCCCCCAACCCATCTTTTGATGCATCTGTCTCTATTTCGACAGGTTTCATTGGATCAAAAAATGTTAAAACTGGCGCTTTTGTTAATAGATGTTTTAGCTGCTGCACAGCTGCATGATGTTCATCTGACCAGTGCCACTCAATATCAAGTCTTGTTAAATTTCTTAGAGGAGCAGATATTTTTGATAAATTAGGTATAAATTTACCTACATATTTTACCATGCCCAAAAATCTTAATACGTCAACTTTAGACTGTGGGTTTGGCATTTCCAGAATTGCATTTATGTAATTTTCATTTGTTTGGACACCCTTTTTTGAAAAAATTTGCCCCATGAACTT
The DNA here is from genome assembly GCA_963920685.1 of Polydrusus tereticollis. NCBI lineage: Eukaryota > Metazoa > Arthropoda > Insecta > Coleoptera > Curculionidae > Polydrusus > Polydrusus tereticollis. Next base: position 94,732,023 of record OY987329.1, read on the forward strand.
TACATAGTCTTTTTTAAATTGAATCTTTGATTTATTAAATTTTATGTTATGTTCTAATGCTTTTTCCAAAACTAACCTCAAATTTCTATCGTGTTCGGCCTCAGTGGATCCAGTCACAATAAGATCATCAAAATAAAGTCCAACACCATCAATGTCACTAAATATCTCGTAATTTTTCTTTTGGAACACTTCTGGGGCCGAACAAATACCAAAAGCTAGTCTACAAAACTTATACCTTCCAAAAGGAGTCCCGAACGTGCACAAGTCAGCACTAGTGTCATCTAGTTCTATTTGCCAATACCCATCCTTCATGTCCAGAACAGTAAAATACTGTTTATTACTTAGCTTACCAGAAATTTCTTCACGGGAGGGTATTAAAAAGTGCTCTCTCCGTATTGAATTATTTAAATGCTTGGGGTCCAAGCATAACCTTAGATCACCATTGGGCTTTTCTACAATTACGAGGGGATGAACCCATTCTGTGGGTTTATCAACTTTTTTAATTATGTTTTTAGATTCAAGATCACATAGTTTAGCTTTCAAACGGTCATGTAGCACTTGTGGTACACGTCTTATAGCTGTTATTTTAGGAACAACATTATCTTTAAGTACTATGTGATGTTGACTTGGAAACTTTCCTAAACCCGTAAAGACATCAGCGTATCTTGTCACGACCTCCTCAAGTATTCTAAAGTTACATTGGACTTGATCAATTCTTTTAATGAGATTTAATTTTAAACAGTCTTGCAACCCAAGAAGTGGAATTTGGTTTTTGGCATCAACAATCACAAATTTGACGTTAGTTTGTTCATTGTCTACTAGACATTTTATATTAGCCTCACCTACAGTACTAATCTTGAAGTTTGAGCTACCATAAGATAACAGTGATATATTGGATTTGTTTACTTTTGCATGCGGTGCTACTGATCTTAAAATATCTTGTGGTAACACACTAACTTCAGCACCTGAATCTAGCTTAAATATAACAGATTTTTCGTTTATAACTACCTCTTTTGTCCACATAGTAACAGAACTATAATCCACAGACCCTATAGATTTGAATATTGACCCAACGTAGTACTCCTTTTCACTCGAGTCATCACTAATCTCGTCATCATCTCTGTCAGTCCTAGCTACCTCATGAACTGTTTTGTCTTCTTTTATGTTTCTGTCCTTCCTACACACACTGGCAAAGTGATTTCGTCTTTGGCATTTTGCACAGGTCTTTCCAAAAGCTGGACACCTTCTTTCTGGGTGAATATAACCACAATAGTCACACGTTTTCCTAGATTTTTCATTCTCTCTGCGCTTATCTTTTCTATATCTTACTGAATTGACTGCTGCTTCATTCTGTAACACTTTCGATTGAGTTTTACTTATTTCTGTCGCTCGGCAAAAATCTACTGCTTTTCTAAGGGTCAAATTTGGCTCTCTTAACAATCTTTCTTGAGTTGTTACGTCTTGAATGCCCATTACTATACGGTCCCTTATCATGTCATCTTTCTCTGGATACTCAGTTGACAATGCCGCCTTGCGTAACTCGGTGACAAAACTATCAAAAGTTTGGCCCTCTTTTTGATAGATACTGTTAAACTTAAATCGTTCAAAAATTACGTTTTTCTTAGGTGCGCAGTAAGCCTCAAATTTAGACTCAATTACCTCTAATGTCTTCTCTTCGGTAGCTTCAAATGTGAACGTATTGTAGAGCTCTAGTGCTTCATCACCGATTAAATTCAAGAATATTGCAATCTTTTTCTTCTCTTCCTTCGAGCTTTGGTCGGAAGCCGTAAGAAACAAGTCGATTCTTTGGCTGAATCTTTTCCAGTTGTCTGCTATGTTACCATCAAGTACAAGCGGCTCTGGCGCCTTGCAAAAGCTTTCCATGTCAGCAAAAATTCTAGCTTTTTGTCTTCACAATGTGTTTTTCACCTGACACCATGTATTAGTCGTTAAGAATAACACTTCGTACTTTAAATATCTTTATTTAAAACAGGAGTATTTAACAAAAACTAAATTGACATGTCCTCTTGACAGTGACTGCATCACCATGGTTATGCCTATCACCACCGGAGGTAATCTCAATTACCTACATAGGTATAATACATTTGCTTCTGCTTTTTTGGCCAGCTGTCAGTGAGCTGTCTCCCGTCTTTCCAGAACATAAAGTTTTCTGTTCGCTTACAAGTTATCCCGTTTTTCAGAGTTTCCTTGTGGCATATTTCGTTTATTTCAACTCAGAAGTGTATACTATGACTCCGACAAGTAATATTTTATTGGAAATATCAACATTTTAGGATTACATGCAAAATAACATACCGGTGAGTTAGAAAAACTTTAACATTTTTTTTCTCAAAACCAGTGCATTTGCCGCCTAAACGCAAAAGGAAAATTGTGATCAGCTACCCTTAATTAGCCTATATACGAAATTTTAGCGAAAAATTCAACATTTCCACTAAAGTAAACAATTACCCAAATCAGCTGTTTGGGTCATTGGCGCGTAGGTGTTTTGGACCTAAATTTTTGAAGGCATTTTTCTCGAATTTCTAGCTTCGAGCGCCATTTATAGCAATTTTTCCCCAATTCGTCTCGACCTATATATTTACGGGTTAAAAAATAATAAGTCATTTCCATAACACCCTGTATATCCCAACAACTTTAAAAAAATGAAAGTGAAACTGGCATCCCAAATATTTAGCCATTCTGTTGCAGTTGCTATGTAAAACTATATCGACTTCGAAAAATTGCCTGCAGAGGCTAAAACAACTGCAAATTTTATTGAGGATATGAACAAATTATTTGATTTGTTAAATTCAAGTAATTTTGATAAATCTTGTGCGTTTTTTGGCAATGACAAACAAATTGAATTTTTAAATAAAATGCTAAATCTTTTCTTAAATTTAGAAGTTCTAAATAAAAACGGGAAAATGTGACTAACAGCCTAAAATTTATATATGGATGGAGGTTAACCATATCCTCAATTTTAAAGTTATGGGAAATATTGCGCAATAAGGGCTACAAATTCCTGTTAACTCGTCATTTAAACCAGGATTGCTTAGAGAACTATTTTGGACAAGTTAGAAATGCATGTGGAAATGCAAGAAATCCAACAGCCATTCAATTTTGCAGAGTTTTTAAAAAACTGTTTGCCTTAAAATGCTTTGATCCGACAGAAGGTGGCAATACTTTAGAAGATGCTTCTGATATTTTGCTTGCCATAACCCCTGATTTAATACAAAAGGGTACGTTTTGCAAAAAAAAAAAGTAAATTTTTCACCAATTTTGAGAGTCCAGACCAATGATTATCGAAATTTAGCAACTAAAGAAGGCAATGCCCTAGTCTATGTTGCTGGATACTTTTTAAAAAAATGTATTTTAAAACATTCCTGCGACATTTCTCTTAAATTTTGTAACACTTCTCTGAGCGATAGTTCTACACGGTTTTGTGAACTAAAGGCTTATTTATTTATTTATTTATTTATTCTGACTACGTTACTAATATAATATAGTTTGTAGCAAGTCTTACAAAATAAAACAAAATTAAAAATTCAGAACAACAGTAAGTACAGTTAAAAAATACAGAATAAGAAAATAACACAAGAAACAAAACAAAAAGCAATGTTACTAACAAAAAAATTAAATTAAAAGAGCAATATAGAGTCTTGAGTCAGATGATCAAGGTACGGGCTTCTTGAACGAACTCCTCAATGGAGTAATAAGCCTTCTCAATTAAAATTTCCTTTAGCTTATTCTTAAAACGATCATTTCCCAAATTCTTCAAGTCCAAGGGTAGGATATTGTATAGGTGAATCTGTATTGAATTTTTTTTAGATTTAGATAGTCTGAAATTTGGTTCAATTAAGAGATTAGCAGAGCGAGTGCGATAATTGTGGTTCTCCGCATGAGTTCGAAACTGATGCCTCCCTCTATGCACTTCCAATAGCTGATAGAATATATAGATGGAAGGGAGTGTCAAAATCTCTGCTGTCCTGAAAAGTGGTCTACAGTGGTCAATTATACCAGCACCACAAAGAACCCTAACTGCTCGCTTTTGGAGTTTAAATACTCTCCCTGCACTAGAAGAATATCCCCACAAGGTCACTCCATACACAAGGCGAGAGTGAAACAGTGCAAAGTAGGCATTCCTAAGGATATTCCCAGAAAAACAACGCCGGAGCCGCCTCAGAAGAAACACCACGCTGGAGAGTCCTCCACACAAGAAGTCAACATGACAAGCCCATGTCAAAGAACTATCCAGCATGATGCCGAGCATCCTGACCGGTCGAGCATTGGCGTTAGCAAAAACGGAAAATTCGAGGGTCTGAGATTTATCCGGATTACACTTCAAGAAATTTGAAGAAAACCATGTATCAGCCCTTGACATAGCCCGATTTAGCTCCACTTCCAAGCTGGATTCCTTGGAACAAGATACACAAATGGTGGAATCGTCTGCATAAAGTGAACATCTGAGGGGCTGCATGAAGCTGAAGAAGTCATTAACGTATATTATAAATAATAACGGTCCCAAAACAGACCCTTGTGGGACACCATGCCTCACTGGTCGATAGTGAGAACGTCCCGAACAAAGCTCAACACACTGCTCTCGACCATCCAAATATGAAGCCAAAAGGGACAAGGGTACACCCCTGACGCCGTAACGCTCCATCTTCTGCAACAAGAGAGAATGACTGACACAATCAAATGCCTTGGTTAGGTCACAAAGCGTTACAGCTGACTGTTTCCCCTTCTCAAGACACTCAACTATGCCACCCACAACCTCAGTCACCGCCATGATCGTAGAGCATCCCCGGCGAAATCCAAACTGACTGTTATTCAACAAATTATTAACCTCAAAGAAGTTGCAGAGTCTACTCTTTAATATCATCTCAAAGACCTTTGAAATGTATGGGATGATTGAAATAGGGCGATAACTATCAGGAACATCCACATCACCGGACTTGAGCAAAGGCACCACCTTAGATAACTTAAAACAATCGGGAAATATCCCCGCCCCCATACACTCATTGAACAGTTCCGAGAGTGGGAGACTTATGAGGTCACCTACCGACTTCAATACGGCGCTATTAACATCATAGACGTCTGTGGCACATGATGGCAAGCAAAGCCTATTTGGTAGCCTAACAGTTCCCCCAAAAACATTTTTAGATTATTTGAAAACTTTGGAAGGTATCTTTATTTTAATGTTTAATAGTCTTGCTGTAGAAAGAGGCGTAGGAACCAAACTTAAACAGAAATTTTCAACAGTTGATTTTTCACATCCATGTCCCAATTTTCCACATGATTATTTTATGTCGTTGTACACAAGGGTACGAATTTATTATACATTAAAATTTGCTAATCGCGAGATGAAATGTAAGTCGACTAATAAAGCAAATCAAAAGTTGAAGATTTTACAAAATTTGTAATTTGTATTTGTAATATTATTATGTGTAACGCAAAACAAAAAATGTGTTTTATTTAATTTTTTCCTGCAAAAATAAATTAATCCGAAAAAAATTGAACTTTTTGGTAAACACAACAAATTTAAAAACCAATTTGGAAAAGATAAAATAACGACAAAAAAAGATGACCTAATAGTTACGTCTATAAATTATATTTCCAAACTTTAAAGTACCTATTCATTTCCCCCAATAAAATATCAATATTTTATAATTCGATATTGTTAAACTAACACAATAAAACCAATAATTCGTATCATGATCTAATGCAAATGCAAACTATTAATCATGCAAATATATTAAAACGTTTTGTAAGTATTTATTACCACAACTCCCTCGTATAAAAATATTCAAGCGGCCAAGCCACCGTTCCTACTGAATGACTCCCGTATCTCGCTGGGAGGCGGTTCTCGGTGCGATTCGAGGTCACCGCCGGCGTTTTCAATACTTCAAAGAAGTGATCGGACTTCTTATATTTGGACGGTGGTAGGGTTTAGCAGAGTAGCAATTAGGGTAGAAGCAGCTCTATTTAGCAGCAATTATTTTTGATTTTCATTAATTATGTTATGTGTTTTTCACTTACATGCCATTAATTAATTCAGTAAATTACATGTAAATTTATCGCCCTATGATACACGCTTCTAATAACGATGTTCATTACGCTGAGGATTATGAACGTCATTTTATATTTTGAATCAAATAATTTGGTGTCAACACTTCTGAGAATGAAATTGCGGTGAGTACAATATTTTATGAAGACAATATTATTGGGTTATTCTTAACGGTGCTTAAGTTTTTAGTTTTTTTCTGCCTTTTAGCAAGCATATCGAGATCAGCTACAAATGTTAAATTAGGTTCGTGAATAGAATATTTTATTATAAAAGTATGTATTTTAAACTTTTTAATCGATTGTTAAACAGTGCTGCGCCATTTGAAACTGACATTTTATTTTTGCTATGTTGGCAACAAGTATTGTTCGAATATCGAGCCTAATTTGATTTTTTAAAAGATTAAAAGTATTTGGAGATTGTTGTTTTAAGTATGACAGCTGCAAAGTAGCTTTTTTATGCACGATTGTCTTTATCATGGCATATTTAATACAATTGGATGTGACATGGTATTAAAGTATTGCTAACCCCAAAGAAAAATGCTAAACTAAGTGGGAAATTTTCCGACGGAAGAACTAAATAGAAAAAGTATCATAAAATACATTTTTGTACAACTGTCAAAAAAAGTTGACATTTTTTCATCGCTATCGATACGTAAACCTTTTGTTTTTTTAACAGTGAAAAAAAGACTTTTTTTAACTGGAAAAATGATTTACAAAAAAAACGATAAAACATTACTTTTTAAAAAATGTATTGAATTTTTTTGTACAAATTTACTAATTAATTACCAACTACCACAAAATCTCATTTGTTACAATAATAATTGATGGTGAAGTTCGAACAATTGCTTCCAATATTAATTCCCGAAGCTAGTCCACCTTGCTGCTGATCAGAAACGCTAGATATTCCTTGAAAAGTTGAGTCCACAATTGTATCAGTTATATTGATTTGTTTGGAAGTAGAGGAACAATTTAATTTATTAGAAATATCAATTTTATTACTCAAACTATCTTCTATATATCCTTCTGCTATGGCGGCAGATTTCCAACCACCGTGGCGTTTTATAGATGTCATGTTACCCCCTGCATTGGCTAAGAGAGTTGCAGAACTCCTCCTAAAACAGTGACCTGTGTAGCTCTTATGCAATTCTTTTCCCAGCCATTTTGCAATCAAGCTAGGAATTTCCCCTATTTTATTTATTCCCACATGTTGGTCAACACATTTTCCTCTTGAATATTTTAAAAATAATCTCTTTTTGTGTGTATGGGACGGCCTTAGTACTCTATACTTGCGATATATCTCAATATAATCAGAATTTGAAACGGTAAACATTCTTGGGCAATAGGTCTTTGTATCCGGTATTTTAACAATCAATATAGACCCGGTATCTTCAATGTCATCAATAGTTACCTTCAATAATTCTTCACGGCGACAAGCACCGCTGATTCCCAAAATTAACGCAACCTACAATTAAAAAAATATTTAAATTACTGAAATAATACAAAATTTTGATCATCTGTACCTTATAAAGTAAATTTGTTTCATCATCAGCTTCTTGAATGAATTTATTAATATCGTCTCTCGATAAAACTTTAGATTTCTTCCCTCGGTATCCGACGTTTTTGTTCTTAATAAAAGGCACCAATTTTGAAAACTTATTTATATCAATATTTTCTTTAACATTCAATGTACTCTTCAACATTGAGTAGACACTCCATAAAGTAGAAGGTTTTACAGTTTTTGATTTCTCCTCAAAATAGCATATAAGTACCTTTTCAGACACTTTTTGTATATTTTTCTTGCCGCACCATTCACGGAATTGGTTATAATTTTTCTCGTATATAAATTTTGATTTCGCCGGTAACATGTTAGCTATAGCCGAATTTGCTATATCGGCTATATCTGAAGGAATCTCGCTATCACTATCGTAATCTACATCCATTTTAAGTACTTATACTATTTATTTAAAAAATTTCAATAAATATGAACAGCTATCAACGTATGACAACAAAACAAGCAACGTGCCAACAAACCATTTCTATAGTAACGACAGGGCTGTTAACTTGATTATGTGAAATTATATGGTAAAATTTTTATTATAATATACAATTTTACCGATTAATTCAAACTTTCAGTTGTACAAAAAATGTTGTTTGTATTTCGTTTGTGAAATTCGTGTTTTAATGGCACATTCGAGAGAATTTTTCGCCTCGACCTGCGGTCTCGGCAAAAAATTGACACTCTCATATGCCATTAAAAAAACACTCACTTCACGCACTTAATACAAAAATAACTATTAGAGCACTAAGGCAAGTCTTGCCTATTAGAAATATCACTGCTTCTCCTAACTTAGACGAGTGCTCTAAAATAATAATTCAATAATATCTATATAATGGTTGTAATAATGAATGTTTGTTTCTTCTTTTGTTTTTCCTTATGCGTTCCTATACCATTTATCCGAATGCGACGGAACTATAGTGAGTTCTTGTGGGCACGTCCCCAAAGGTTTGTATATAACAAAAACTAACACAAACTAACTTTTAAAAAACTAAAAAATAATATATTAGAGTATAAGTGGATATTAAGATCTTTAAAACACGCGCGATTTTGTGAGCACTCCGGTTGCGTCGTCGTGGTCGCCAAATCGCGAAGGTTTATATCTAACAAGAACTAACCTAAACTAACTTTTTAAATATTTTCAAAATAGTATATTAAAGTATTAGGGGATATATCCAGGTATCCACCAATACTTTACATTCTTTTTTTTATTGGTATACTTTGAAATCATGAATACTTTATTGGGAGTGCCATTCATGGAAGCTCGACCTTATTGACTTCTGAAAATATTAGCAGTATTAATTTAAACAGCATTTCCTTTCATTTAAAAAAACCGAAGTATTATTATTTCATACAAGGCCAACTGCACTTTTCACATTTGTTTAAAAAATTAAGATTGTTAAATATTTGAATAAAGCTTTTTAAACAGTTGTTAGTAATATTTTATTTGACGTTAAAAGGTACTTCTGTCATTTTATTTATATTATTTTTATTTAGTGAAAGTTTCTGTCACTGTCAACCTTCACAACACAGCCACTCGTAATACACAATATATACTGGTTGTCTATTTACGCATGAAGTTTGCGCGTATCGGAGTCCTAAACAGTAAATGTCTCTTTACGTGAAGATGCGAACCACCGAAAAACGGATAAATTGCAAGGGGATAAGATATTATATAAAATTCTATTATTTGGGTAACCCATAGCGTAAGTAACCAAAAAAAAATATTGTAATACTGATTTTTTTGGACTATGATTTTACAATTAACTACCATTCCGTTTTAAACAGAACAGATCTCACTTATTTTTGTCATAAAATTTATCGTTTGGAAAAAAATAACTAAATTCATCAATTTACAACCTGTCATAAATATTTTATTACATTTTCTTATCAAACACCGAGCATTTTCAGACATTTTTTTTTCTTCCGAGGGTCCCGTCACGTGCCGGATACACTTCGGCCAGGTTTGGCCCATTGTGCTCACCCTAGCTTGGTCTTACATCCACTCATTTATTTCAGTTCCTTGCACTAGTTTATGTAGGTCAACTAGGGAGAGTATCGAAATATGCTCTGGTTTTAGTCTTGGTTGCCCGAATATTTGTCATCCAATAACTCGCAGTAGAAGAAAATATGCTGTACCGTTTCACTTTCACTCCCGTATAACCTGCAGTTTAGGTCTACGTTGTACAGTTGCATACGGTGCAGGTACTTCTTAACGGCCATGTGTCCTGTCAGAATTGCTGTGGTAATTTTCAGCTGATTTCTACTCATCGTAAGTAGATGTTTCGTTATTTTCGTGTCTGAATCCCCAATGAAAGATTTGCTGTGGAATAATCCTTGTCTGTTGTTCCAGTAGATCTTGTGTTGATTTCTTGTCCATCGTTTCACGACATCTGTATTGTACAACTTGGGACTCCGAGTGCCGGTTCTGGACCAATGAATGTTTTTTCGACCCATTTCTTGCAAGTTCGTCAGACTTTTCATTTCCTGTAATAACTTGGTGTGCTGGTACTCATTGTAGAATTACTTTGTTAGCTTTTACTAGTGCCACTAGATCCTCTTGGTATTCCCATACCAGTCTTGATGTCACCTTGTTGCATGTTAGCGCTTTAATGGCTGCTTGACTGTCGGAGTATATGTGGATCCGCTTATTAGGATAAGCCTTCCTATTGTTTTCATACGCACACGGTAAGGCGTAGACTTTCGCTTGTACCATCGTGGGAGACTTACCAACGGAGAAATAAGCATCACTCTTCGGTCTTACTCCGTGGATCCCTGCTCCGGTGCCCTTTTTAGTTTTTGAACCGTCTGTGTACCAGACTATTGTCCCAACAGTATCTAGTGTTTTATTGTTTCACGCATCTCGTTGGTCAATTATGGTCTTAAATGGTATGTTATGGCGATGTGTGGTCTGATCTCATTTCTAACTCAGGTCCCCTTATCGCATAGGAGTTCGTGTCCAGTTCTATGGCACCCAGAAAGTGACGTAGAAGTCTGTAGTCCGTATAGTCCCATTCTTACCTCTCCTTTTATCACCAAATGAATTGGAGGACGATATAATGTTCACCATTGCGGATGTGGGGGGGGGGTTGTTCTATGGCCCCTATGATGCTCAAGCAGACCAGTCTTTGTAAGCTCCAAGCTTTAATATTGTGATTTTCTGCTGTGTCTTTGGCCACCAGACCAGTGCTGCATACGTGATTGCAGATCTCACTACCCTGGTGTACAACCAATGCACCAGCTTAGGCGAGAGTCTCCATGTGTTTTCGTACATCCATCTCGGAACTGCCAAGACATATATTTAAACATACTTTCGACTTTAAATTATTGATATAGGAAGTACCCACTAAAATTAGTACGTACAATACACCTTTAGCGTCGGTTATATAAACAGTTTGAAGCGTAGTTTACTGTAACTCAAAGCAAAAACGTTGTTGTACTAACAGTTTTTTACACTGATCATAGTTCAAGTTCAAAGTTTAACTGAAAACCCACGTTCAGCCGTTCAGAAGTTAAACTATCAATCTAAGTGATTTTCCTACCTCGCAGAGTGTTATATTGTACTAAAGAAAAATAGCTGCGTAGCTATAATTTTCTTATAGCGTCATTTTAATATTTTAGTTTATAAAAATGTGTGAATCTAACTAAAGATAAAGATTTTTTGGTTTTGTAATGAATAATGGTATGCCACGGACATTCAGGGAACGTCCTGAATATTTTACTAAATAAAAAGCTAATGCATTTTTGCAAAGATCTCGCTTATAAAGGAATTAATTGAAACATTTCTCCTACCATCTCTTCCACAACCGGAAGGTTAAATTAGTTTCTTTTTATTCACTATAACGTACTAATGTATATTTTTGACTGTTAAATTGGGAAACATTGCTAAACTTGTAGTACAAGCAAGTGTTGAAAATTTAGCCTTAATCAGCATTCACTAGATAACACACACAGTTAGTAGTTCTGTGATGAGTAAAATGCAACATTTTGTTAAAAACCTTTTTCCCAACTTCTTTTGTATTTCGATAGCCATGAAAGTATTTTTTAAATTTTATTTTCATATGTAAAATTGGTGAAATAGTGTTAATTATTTTTCTGCATAGAGACACGCGTAATCAAACAAAACTCTTATGTTACCTTATGTCAAAAATCTAAAAGAGAAATATCAAAGGGAACTATGAATTTGTAGTTTATGTTGAACACCTAATAACGAATAACCGTAGTTCACAGGTTGATCGGCGTTCCGTTGAACTTAAAATCAGAATTGTTTTATACAACTGGCCCTTAAAATACCAAATATAATATGAGATGGTATAATATTATTAACAAAATAGGATTCTTGTTAAAGTGTAGATAATAAATTTCTGTAAGCGGTCGGTAAAAAAGAATTAGGCCTTTAGTTGGCACGTTAGACAAAATGACAGGAACAAGATGTAATCAGGTAAATAGCAGGTTGGTTTATGATAAATAGCAGGTTCATTTATGACTAGGGCCAGCAGATTTAAGGCAGGACAAAATCAGGGCGAAACTTGGTAGTCATTTAGACCGATCCGAGTAGATTAATGCCGGGGATTTTTCTGCAAACTGTCCTAAACCACAGTATTCTAGCCCTTGGGTCAAGTTGCTAAACATAATGAATGGTTACCAAAAGCGGTGGAGCCAACGCGAACAAAATTTGCCATAAGATCAATTAAAAATCGGTAAATACACATTTCAAAGTTCAGTTCTGTGTTAAATTTTGAAAATGCAGCTGTTATTTAACTATCACGAAGTGGAGTACCCAGAAGAATCATTAGAATATAATAAGCGACCTAGGACAAAATTTTATTATATTATTTTTTTAACCATAATGCTCCCTAAGCTTATATAGCAGCTATCCTGTAAGGGTGTTAAGTGTTTCATTCTTGTGTAGTTTCAGTATTATATATTAAGGATAAAATTTGTTGGCCATGACGTCGTAGTCCGGCAGCCCGTGGGGACTGAGCTACCGGGTTGGTTTGCTCGAGTTCATCGCCACGCTTATGCCGCCCACGCAGCCCTAGGACAGCTTTGTATAGCTCGGGAGTAACATACGACAATAAAAACTAACTCCCTCTTAGAAAATTTTGTAATAAATATATTCTTATAGAACGAATTTATGGGTGCCCCAAGGTCGCAAATAAAAATCCAGCCACATCCACAATTATTTATAAAAATATTATAGATGGCTATTATAGCCAGTGTAACAAGAAAAGGGTCTGACAATAGACAGTTCGAGACGCGCGATTTCACGGATCGTCAATCGTTTTTTCCTCAACAAAACCATTGTGTATTTCTAAAAAATATTTTACGTATATAATATTGAGAATAATGATATAATATAATATACTTCATTCGCTTTTATTTAGCGTAGCATTATCCTTGAAAGATGCGTATATAACTTAACGCTAATATCAAAGTGATTTTTGTAATTTCAGGATATAAGATTTGGCAAATCGAAAAGCAACATTGTCAGAATGTTTAAAGTAACCGTGTACCTATTTCTTTTCTATTTCAAACCATAGAAATTTTATTTAGTTGAAGAAAAAAACATAAAACCATTATAAATGTTATTTTAAAACTTTAATACCTATTTCTTACAACCAAGGAACATGTTAAGTGAAAAGCTACGAGCATCAATCTATTCAACCCTTGTGGAATCCATTTTGAGGCACGCTATAATTATTTTGGGGGGATTGACTGACACCACTGTAAATCCTCTAAGAGTCTGCCAAAATTCCATCATTTAAATTATTAAGGGAAAGACTATTTTCTACAAACACTTTGTATATGAATTTGTAACTTTTAAGTCTCAAACTACTGTATGTTGCGGGTAGTGTTATACTTGCTTATTTATGTTTTACCCCAATCAAAACTTGGTAACGCATCATTATAGCACTAGAAAAAGAGTAATAAGGAGAATTTCTTTACCACAAAATTTGGACAAAAAGTCTGTGTCTTATAACGGACCAAAATATTTCAACCATCTTCCCCTTAAAGTGCGTATGATAGGCCGACACAAAAAATTTAAATTGCAGATTGCCAAGAAAGTGGTGACAAAGAGAAAGATCAGATTGACAATAAACTCATTTGAATTATTCAAGCCATCTGGACCAGACGGAGTCTATTCAGTAATGCTTCAGAAGAGAACGGGCTTGCTAATCGATAAGCTTTGCCTCATACTTAGGGCCAGTTTGGCTACAGGACAGATTCCGAAATCTTGGAGACTAACACGGGCGGTATTTATACCTCAACTTGGACAACCAGACTATTCGGCGGCAAAGACATTCAGACCCATCAGTCTGATGTCGTTCGTACTCAAAACACTTGAAAGGCTGGTTGATAGGCATATAAGGGATGACGTCTTGGAACACAGACCATTTCATCAAGACCAGTATGAATAGAGAACAGGAAAATTAACGGAATCTGCCCTTCACCAGGTAGTTAGCAGAGTGGAGAAGGTTATAGAAAACAGTGAAGGTCTACTGGAAGTTTTTCTGGACATAGAAGGAGCATTTGACAATACTTAGTTCGCATCAATCACTAGGGCAACCAGGGCAATGCGACTGGAGAAAACTTGCTGCAGGTGGATAGAAGGTATGCTTTTACGGGTCTGCTTGGTGAGACCTTGGACAGTAAGAGATAGAATACAAGGGGCTCTCAATATCGTGGACAGAAAGGACTTAACATCAGTCCTCAAAAGACTGTCATAATCCTCTTTACTAATTGCAGGAAAGAGAAGAGATTGGGACCTCTAACCCTACAACGAGTAAACATTCCACTGTCGCAAGAAATCAAATACCTGGGAGTAACTTTGGACTCCAGACTGACCTAGGTTTGTCCTAGTTCACGTGGAAAAAACAATACGGAAGTAACCTCGGTAGTTACTGTATGGAAAAACTTGGGGACTCTCACCTAAGCTGGTGCATTGGCTGTACGCCAGAGTAGTGAGACCTGCAATCAATTACGAATGTAGCACTGGTCTGGTGGCCAAAGACACAGCAGAAAACCACAATATCAAAGCTAGGAAATCTACAAAGACTGGCCTGCTTGAGCATCACAGGGGTTATGAAAACGACCCCTACATGCGCAATGGAGAACATCCCAGACCTTTCTCCACTTCATTTACGGAGTTCTACGTTACTTTCTGGGTGGTATAGAACTGGACATGCACTCCTCTGCGATACCATAAGGGGACTTGAATTACAAATGAGATCAGACCACACAAACCCTACATATGGCTATGACATAACATTCAAGACCGTAATTGACGAGCGGGATGCGTGGAACAATAAAACACCAGATACTCCTGAGGTAATAATCCGGTAAACAGACGGTTCAAGAACTAAACACGGTACTGGAGCAGGGATACACGGAGTAAGACCGAAGAGAGATGCTTATTTCTCCCTGGGTAAGTCTCCCATGGTATTCCAAGCGGAAATCTACACCATCCTTTAGTGTGCCCATGAGAACAATAAGAGGACTTATCCTAATAATAGACGTATCCACACCACATATACTCCGATAGCCAAGTAGCCCTTAGAGCGCTTACAGCCAATAAGATGACATCAAGACTGGTATGGGAATACCAAGAGAAACTAGTGGCCCTTGCAAAAGCCAACAAAGTAATACAACAATGGGTGCCAGGACATGAAGGCATTACAGGAAACGAACAGGCTGACGAACTTGCAAGAAAGGTGTCTGAAAAAACATTCATTGATTCAGAACAGGCACTCGGAGCCCCAAAGGTGCGCAGTACGAGATGTAATAAAACGATGGAAAAGGAATCAACACAATGTCTACTGGAACAACAGACAGGGATTAAACCATAACAAATCTTTCATTGCGGAGTCAGACCCGAAATTAAGGAAAAAGCTACTTTTGATGAGTAGCAATTAGCTGATAATTACCCTTTCTTCAGATTCTAACAGGACACATGGCCGTTAAGAAGTACCTGCACCGTATGCAACGGTTCAACGAAGACCTAAGCTCTAGGCTATGCGAGCGAGAAGCTGAGACGGTACAGCATATTATCTGCAACTTCGAGTCATTGGATCGGAATAGGCAACAAATACTTGGGCAACTGTTAATATGGCGAGAAAGCCCCAAAACCATAAAAAAAATATACATCTTTATACTACAGATGGCGCGTGAGCATACTCAACGTGACCATTTGAATGTCCACTTTCCCTAATTATTGTCTGTATCTTTGTAACCTTGTTGCTTTAATAGGTTTTTTTGAAGGCTGTTTATATAGTCTTATTTAGCTTCCATTATTTCACCTGCAGAATAGGATTCATCCTTAGATAATATTTGTTTTTCTTCATAACGTCGACAAAATTAATAGCATGGGAATTTGCCTCAAATTTGAACATAATATCTTATAACAAAACGCAGTGCTATCTTCAATGATTTAGTTGACCCTGGTATGTAAAATATTACACACATTTATTCCATGACACTATTATGAACTATTTAGGGGCATACAGAAGATCATATGCACATCATATATTCCGAAAGATGCAGTAAATGAAAAAAATAAATTTAAATTGTTTTGCTGCACTGGGCACAAAACCAGAAAGGCTTAAAAATACAATATAATCTGACGTAACAAAGAAATGAGGACAGGGTTATGTAAGTCTATTGACCTAAATCTGAAGAAAGCAAGATAATAAATATATGTATAATGTAAATTAATAATAATATATTATGGTTATTGGATACCCAGTAATTCATTGGCTCGGGTTAAAGATTTGCGAGATCTTGGAGTTACTTTTGACTCAAGATTACTGTTTCGATTACATATTTCCCATATCACCAACAAAGCCCTACAAATGTATGGTTTTATTGTTAGAAACAGTAGACCATTTAGAAATATTAAATGCATATGACAGCTCTATATTTTATATGCCAGAAGTACTTTAGAATATTTATCTGTGGTATGGAGTCCTCAATATGATAATCACAAATACTGGATTGAACGAGCACAAAATAAATTTCTAAGATACCTTAATTACAAAGAAACTGGAAACTATGATTTAAACATCCTTAAATCAGAATTAATACAAAAATATAAACTACCGAATTTAGAAAAACGCAGAATGATCGCATCAGGAATGTTTATGCACAAATTATTGAACAGCCAAGTAGATGACTCAATATTACTGTCACAAGTCAATTTCGATATACCATTTTATAATATAAGGAACACTTCAACTTTTTATATTGAATGTGCAAGAACTAATAATTTAAGTAATTCCCCCATTAATGTTATGTGTCAAAAACTTTATAAAATTCGGACCTAATGTGACATATTTAATCTTACGCTGAAACAATTTAAGGCGGAATTAGAAAATCAATATAGCATTTAAATAATTAGGATTAGATAGGTTAGTTGATTTCTGTAATTGCTCCTACTCTGTAATTGGATTGCATAATCTGTGGAGTCTGTAATAAATTAAATAAAAAAACAATTGACATCATGTCATTATTATACGAGGGTCAGATTGTCAAATTTTTAAGGATGACGCTACACCAAATAAATGCGAATACAACGTACCATTGCGCCAAGAAAAAAAACTGGGACAACAAAATTTTCATATCTCTAGCTTTTGAACTATAATAAATAATACCTCAACACTCTCTACTATCGTTGCTGTGGAAATTAATATTTTTGTATTTATTTGATTATTGTTAGAATTTTACCTTGATATTTTAATTATGTGATTTCTCAACGGCACAATTAGAAAATAAATAATATTCGATTTATTATATTTATATACCCTCTACAGTAAAACAAAGCTTAAAATATGTAATAAAAGACTTAATTTATTTAGGTGAAAATATAAAAAATAACAAAATCTAGAAAACCATAAAATATATTACTTGTTATATTGAAATATTTAGTCATAGAGCTATTATTATCAAATATATTTTGTAGTCATCGAGACATACTAAGAACTAAATTTCTTTTGAAATCCTCAGATATCAGACCCCACGATTCCCTTATTTTTGTTGTAGTTTCTGTCGATTAATGGGTCTAAAGTCATGGTAATATATACATTTGGTAATTTTACCCCAAACGTTTTCTATGGGGTTGAGAGCGGGACTCTTAGATTAATCACCAAGGTGAAACATTTATTTCATTTTCTTGCAATTATTTTTGAACTAGCCAAGATGCATGAATTGGGGAATTGTCATGCTGGAATATGAAATTTTCTCCATGTACGGCTGTAACTGTTGGTAACATAGTTTAGCTCAATATATTGCAGTATACAAGGCAGTGAGCCTTTCCTGCACTACTTCGCAGACTCCTGACCCCAATTTTTACCGAAAAACGACCACTCATATTGGTTTTATAAGTATACGCTTAGCTTACATCGCTCCTGTGGGTCTGTATACACGGATTTTTCCATTGTTACAAAAGTGAAATGTCTTTTAATTGGAAAAAATTACTGTTTTCTATACCTATATTATTTCAATACATGCAAAATCTAATCTTCTGTATTTATTTACCTATGTTATGGAAATTTCGTTGGCAGAGCAACGACTCCTGATATCTGAGCCCCGAATTCTTTGACGATCAGTTTTGACTGAATCAGGAAAATTAGTTTCGTGAGCAGATTTTATAGCTGTTTCAAAGGGATTGTCGCGCAAATAGTTTAGAACTTCCCTATCTTGCACTTCTGTTGAGATTTTTGAACGGCCGGAACCTTGCTTCTCTCAATAGTTCCACTTTCTGCTATTTTACTTTTACATAAAGGCACGTTATTTTTCCTTAAATTTAATTTTTCAGCAATATCTCTTATGCGAACATATTCTCTCATTCGCATATACCGGGTGTCAACGTAATCATTGTACAAGGCACCACAGCGTCATGTTGAAAGATATTTTAATTAACTTTTAATTACTACCATGCTTGAGCGGGATCTTAATTTTTACGTAAAAACCAAATGTTTATCACTTCCGGTTTTACCGAAAGTTACGCCATTTTATTTTTCTTAATAACTTGTATTTTTTTTATCCAGTCGAATTTTTCTCAAAATTTCCTTTTCAGCGACATACAACAAAGTGACATTTTCTTTCAAAATGGCGTCCCTTGAGCCTGCTACTCAAAATTTTCTTGGATTTCTGATTTATTGACTAGGTCTCATATTATGATTTTTCAGAGATTCCTTTTCTTCTTATATTGCTTGTAGCCATTTTTCTTTGTCTACACAATATACAGGGTCGTTGGTATGTATGGAAACGGTCGATTATTTCTTAAAGTACAACAGCTAGCAAAAAATATTGATAACAAAAGGTCTTTTAAAGTCTACTAGAATTTAAAAAAATTAAGTATACAGAATGAGTCAGAAAGCTGTAGAGAAGTAAATTTACTTTTTTTTTAATGGAACACCCTATATCTTAGAATATTTTTGGATTTTACATAAAATTACAATTACTTTTTAATAAGTGCATTATAATTCTATACTTAATAGTTTCGGAGATATCGACTTTTGAAAAATGACATTTTTGAATTTTGATAGCTTCTAGCTTTCTAACGGTACGTCTTAGAGTAAAATGGCTTAAGTGTCCCTATCTTAGTTTTTAATTATCTTTCTAAAATTGTCATCTTCCGGTCAAGCCGGATGTAACTCAAAAGCCGGAAATATAGCACTTCCGGTTTAACCAGAAGCTAATATTTTTGGGATGATAATAAAAAAGTAAGATAGGGACATGAAAGCCGTTCTGCTCTATGGCGTACCGTTAGAAAGCTAGAAGCTGTCAAATTTCAAAAATGTCATTTTTCAAAAGTCGATATCTCGAAAACCATTAAGTTTATGCTTACAAAGCTTTTATTAACAAATAATTATAATTTGATGTAAAATTTAAAAATGTTGTAAGATATAGGGTGATCCATTAAAAAAAAAGTAAATTTACTTCTCTACGGATTTCTGACTCGTCCTGTATACCTAATTTTTTTAAATTCTAATAGACTTTAAAAAACCATAAAACTTTTGTCTTAAATATTTTTAGTTAGCTGTTTTACTTTAAGAAATAATCGACCGTTTCCTTACATACCAACGACCCTTATGTAAGTTAGCATGACGTAGACCCAGTCTGTTTTGATGTTTTTATTTCTTCTACCTTTTCTATGCAGGGAATTTCATGTTGTTCTTCTGTAACGCCTCTGAAAATATTTTAATTTTCATTATTTTTACCTTCACTTTCTATTTCTTCATTTTCTTGGATTCCCTCATATCCTAGGACTATTTTTATTTTTCCAGTGTCTTTCAAAATCGCTTCGGTCTCTAACTGTAGTCTGTAACAAGTAGGCTTCTTTCGGTTGTTGTCATAGAAATGGTACGTTAAAAGTTAATTTGTGTATTTGATCATAAGGCTGAATGTTAGATATAACGCTCTAAGTGCAGGTAATTTTGGCACTGATTAACTCAATTGATAGACGATTACGGTAATTATGGTCTCTTATGTGCCAAAACCTTCATATTTATATTGAAATTGGCACATTCAAACCCACCACACCCTTAATTTGAAAAAAGTATGGTTGTTTTACTACTATATCCGTGACTGTAAATAATTATAGTATTTATATAAGTACTCAGACATACGATCATAGTAGTCATGTCTTTTATTATAATTGGCATATTATGAGATTACAGTAAATTAGAATAATAACGACATAAAGTATTTAAATAAATTGTTTTGTACTTACTTGTTTCACTAACACTGGGTTCCACTTCAGTAGGAAATGAAAAGCTGCCAAGCCGAAATGCCTTCATATTATCTGCAAAGAATAAAAAAAACGATTGTTGTAATAGGAACATGCTTAGGTCAGAATATATTTAGGCTAGTTCAGTTAGTAGGTGTAAAGGTCTAATGACCGATTGTCTATTGGGGCCCAAACACCTTTTGAAAAAATGTAACTTAAACAATTTTAAACATTCATTTGATTGATTTTCTAAGTTTTTTAGTACAAGCTTAAATTTCTTTATAATAATAAAATATTTTATTAATTATAATAATAAAACGGGAATCCTTATCATAGTTTAAAAGGCGGAAAAGAAAAACCCCAGGCTACTTGATACTTAAAATTTTTTAAAATTATTCGAAAGTTGTTCTCAGATCTCTCAATAACGACCACCCCCGGGGAATCAAATGTTGGTCGGTAAGCAGGGGTGGTCGATTAATAGAGAAAAATTATTTATACCTCAGTTGAGAAAACTATTATAAACCTCGCACACTTCGGCGCTATATGTATAATAGCTTATTTCTCAACCAAAGCGTAATACTAACCTGTACTATTTTTAAGTATAAGGAAAATTCCAAAAAAAAAGTGTGGGTTTTGTCTCCTAAGTCAGATTTTCCCCTAAAGGGTTAGATCGTAAGAGTACAGATAACCCATGATGAAAATACTTGCTTAATTACTGACTAACGAAGTAATTTATAATATTGTTTAGTGTTCCACAATTTTTCTTAAAAATCTTAAATCAAGTTGGTTTCAATTTACCCTTACTAATTAAACTGCCTTGAAACCACGCTTACTAGTAAATACCTATTTGGTTAATTGTAGTTCCTTCTATACGAAATTCTATAAAACTTTTAACATAATCCCTTTTCCGATTATTGACTTTTTCCTTGCTTCATCTAAAACTACTTAAAATATCTGTTTATTTTATTGAATCCTTCCAGATATTACATTGACTGAAATTCCTGGTTTGAATAGCGTCCGCTAGATGGCGCAGCTTTGAATCCATAACTTGGTTGGATTACTATACGTGCTGATCTCTGGTGGTCAATAATAGCATTACAAATCAAAGCAGAGGTATAGAAAATCAATCATTTTTATTAGCAGGAAGCAAGCTTTTATATTTGTCTACATGGTCGTGTGGGATATATGCGTAGATCTACTAGACAAAAAATATAAAAACCAGTTTATTACAAAGTTGAGATTAGCAACTATAATAATAAAATAATACATTTCTCGGCAAATAGATCGTAAGGTCGATTTATTGGCTAATAAACTTCTGTCGTTCGAAGACGGTTTCATGAATTTGAATGAAATTTTCAGATTGTTAAAGACTGTTTCTTCTTTAAGCAGCGGTTTGTATCTTTAACCTAAAGAAACATATTAATGTTATACAGGACAGTAAAGAAAGTAATGAAAAAATTAAATTTTTCAAATATGTGAAATTTCGTCAATACGTCAATACGTCAATAACTTTTTTTAGGAGTAACTGATAACGGTAATTTAAAGCCATCTCTCGGAAGAATTTATACAGCCTTCTTTATTAATGTCTTTCAAGAAGATGTACATATTTTTCCAAAAAAACAGATGCTTTAGACATAAATCATAAAATGTGCTTATCTAAGCGAACAAATTTAGCCACAATTTCAATAATACTACAATCTTGGTCCATTCTTGAAAGGATATTTGGTTGTGGGGATGCTTACGCGTATTAAAGTTGTCTCGGACTTTGATAAGATTACCTTCAGTCTAGTAATTATATCTGAAATATTTTACCCATTAGCAATTCCTTATAATATATTATTTAAGCTAACTACTAACGGGTTGTTGAAATGTTCCCATTTTCTTGAAAAACAGTAGTTCTCATCTATAAAATTAATGACCTTTAATCATATAAGCTTGCCTTATGTTAGAGTTTTACACTAAGGTGCATACACAGACTAAATCTTTAGTTTGTACATTACCTTCTTTACCATCCTATACCGGCTGATGCATGGCTGAAAATACCATGTAAATTTTGAGGTGGCTAAATATTGGCAACCCTGTGCAATTTAGAGAAAAATTGAACTGCAATTTTCAGAAGAGGCCGATATAGTACACTCATGTGCCAAGTTTGGATAAATTTTAATAAACCAATCCTAACTTATTCAATTAAATGTGATGGCAAAGTTACGAAATTTTCATAGATTAGATAATACAGCGAATACCAGCAAATCATTTCTATGATGCTATTGTCAAAAATTGATGTAAAGCTGGACAACGAGTAAAGATTATTTCACATTTAAAAACACATTTTCGTTCCACCAATCCGGCAGTAACACATTTAAAATACAAAGCACCATTATGATTTTCTGACTAAGCCTTTAATTTAACATAACATAACTAAGACTACAGATTTTCACAAAAATCCTCCATTAACAAGCTATACAATATTCTAACCGATCATGAAATTCATTTCTAACATTACTGAGTTTATATTGAGAAATTCTGTCACATTCTAACGAAATAGAGTTTTTTAGCTGATCTAGATTTTCAAATTTACATCTCTAAAAATAAAATGTTTTAAGGACAGGACAACCATCAATTTGATATCAGATCTCCTGATTTTTGCGTACAACTTCTTCTATTGCAGGATCAATTTGATTTTATAGTGAGTTTAAATAGGTTACTGCTGTTAGGTTGCCTTCCATTAAAAATGGTTCAATAATGTGATGTCCTACAATTCCCGCCCAAATATTAATTTTTTGTGGATATTGCGTCCGAGTATGAAGAAGACGATGTTAATTTTCTTGGATCCAATATAATAAAGTTTAAAACTAAGCAAAAAAAGGACGTTACGATCTTTTTGATAAGCCGTTTACAAAGCTTTTAAGCGACACATACAAAAAATCATAAAGAAAACAAAACTCTTGAACTTCTAACACTAAAAAAATCTGAATTGTCTTGATAAATGAATAGTTATCAAATAATGTCACTGAGAAATATTTATTTAAAATATACTAAACTTGTTTTGTCACAATATAACGGGGCAATGCAATTTTAATGAAAATATAATGTTATTATAATCTTGATACTTTCTCTCACTTTACCAATTACTTTTGTGCTGAGGTAAGCTAAAGTTGTAATTAAAATTTTCATTTTCCTAGCGTATATAATTTACCCAACGTCGCTAAAAAACGAATTGGGTGACATTAGTGTCCTGCATTTTAGAGTGCATATAAAATTTTAATAACGAAACATGTCAGTAAGGCGGCATGTTAAAAACTTTAATATTCCTATATAATTTATGTAAAGATAATATTATGTTCGCTTTAAAAATCTAATTTATCTAATATTAAAGAAAATATATTTAAAATGGTTAATGTCAGCATGATTTTAATTTAGCAAACCTACCTGGATACACTGAATTGCTTTTGTGAATTATGCTTAATTTTAAATAATAAACGGGAAATATAAAAATAAATTTATTTAATTGTTAATTTCATTTTTTTTTCTCTGACTGTTTAGCCCGTCACTTTATTATACAGGGTGTCCGGAAAATACGTGTACAACGTTTGACAGACTCCTGACGTCAAAATAGGTCGATCTAAGCCGACTTAGTTATATTCAAAATTGTCTCGTTTAGCCGGTAAAAGGCGTCAAAAATTTGTAAAAATATTGGTTTTTCCTAAATTACGTGAAAACCTGCTAATCGGTTTAAATGATTTTTAGTATGTAGACTAACACTATGAAATTACGTTTTCTAGTAGTATAGTCACCGGCTGTAAATAAGTGGAAGTGTTATAAAAGTGATATAATACGTCAACATTTCTCCTGATTTTTTATATCAACGGCGTTATGACAACCCAGATATTTTTGTCGAGCTGGATGAGCTGTTTTGCCAGAAAAAAAAATTTACAATTACCTGCATACATCAATTATTATTAACAGGAATAATAAAACAAACAAAGTTGGAAGTATGTATTAAAAATATTGTAATAAACTAAGTAAAACGAAAGTATTACTTAAGCAAATGTGTAAAATGACCGCCATCTTGCTGAATACACTTCTGAACACTCCTAAAAAAATAATATTGGACCCTATCTAATGTCTCGGGGTTATTAAAATAGTTGCCTGCATTTAAAATCCGCGTCAATAAATCATGGCTTGTGTTTACCGGAGTCTTGTAAATTTCTGTTTTAATAGCGCCCCACAAAAAGAAGTCACCCATATTTAACTCAGGAGAACGTGGTGGCCATTTTACTGGTGCATCATTGCCCCTTCCAATCCATTGGTTGGGATATTGATGGTGTAAGTATTGCCGAACGGCAACGGAAAAATGGGGCGGGCACCATCATGCATATACCACATTTCCCTCCGAAGTAAAAGGGGCAAATTTTCCAGAAGAATTAGTAATGTGTCTTGCAAAAAATTTAAATAAATATTTCCATCTAACCTCTCTGGAATAAAAATAGGACCAATAAGGTAGCGATCAATAATAGCTGCCCAAATATTTATTTTAAATTAATGCTGATGATGTGCAACTTTAATGGCATGTAGATTTTCATCGGAATAAATATGTTCGTTGTGCAGATTGGTTAATGCAGATCTTGTAAAGTACGCCTCGTCAGTAAACAATATTTTTCTACAAAGATTTGGATCACGGATTCTTTTGTTTCTAGTAAATTGACAAAATGTAAGCCGCATGGGGGATCAGTCGGTAAGAGTTCCTGGATATTTTGCACGTGATATGGATGTAACAGCTGTTCTTTTAAAACCTCATTGGCAATCGTTTTAGGAATATGTAACTCACGTTCTAAGCGACGGGTACTGGTACTTGATTCTTCTTCAACTCTTTCCAGAATATTCTCTTCTGTTTCCACAGTTCGAGTTCTTCGCATACGACCCCTGCCTTCAAATTTTTTCTTAAAGCTGCCCGTTTCCCGAACATGACGCTTGATATTGGCAAATGTTTGGTGGTTTGGTATTCGACGGTTAGGAAATCTCCATGTAAACCCTAATACTCTGACGCCAATTTCCTTGACAAAACCCGTATACCAGGAGCATGTCAACCTTCTGAGGGTTCGTATAATCTTCCATGTTTAATGGTAAAATGACCTTGTAATTCAAGAATGTTGATCGTATACTTTAGTCAATTTTATAGACTCTTAACAATTTTTCAATTATTGTCAAATTATTAAAAGCCATAGCAACAAGTTCACTAAAAAAATTATTGTTATATGTAAATTCGTTTTAATTTTATTACTATTGTTAATAATTGATGTATGCAGGTAATTGTAAATATTTTTTTTCTGGCAAAACAGCTTATCCAACGAGAAATATTGAAGATGTAAAATAGCTTCCAAATAGATCCGGTCACTCGACAAAAATATCTGGGTTGTCATAACGCCGTTGATATAAAAAATCAGGAGAAATGTTGACGTATTTTATCACTTTCATAACTCTTCCACTTTTTTACAGCCGGTGACTGTACTACTAGAAAATTTAATTTTATAGTTTTAGTCTTACTAAAAATCCTTAAAATCGATTAGCAGGTTTTCACGTAATTTAGGAAAAACAAATATTTTTACAAGATTTTGACGCCTTTTACCGGCTAAACGAGACAATTTTGAAAATAAATAAGTCGGCTTAGATCGACTTATTTTGACGTCAGGAGTCTGTCGTCAAACGTTGTGCACGTATTTTCCAGACACCCTGTATATTTCATATAATTAAATATAATATTTAACAATTACTTGAAAATGTTCTTGTCCAAGCCGGGATTTGAACCCGGGACCTCTCGATTGCTTTTTCCTTCTGCCAGAGCCATTCCTAAACGCGTCTCGCTGTATACCAGCTTGTCAGTGAGGCTATAGGTTCTCACCAAAGGAAAAAGCATGAAACGAAGGATGAAACCAGATGGCTCCATCCCGTGGTACTGGTAAAGAACACCAATTCTCTGACATGGACACACAAAGCTATAAATATCAGAGGAAATTCTACAAAGACAATACGTCACCATTGCAGGAGTCATGGCTAGGCCGCGTTAAGCCCGAACTGTGCTGTTTAGTATCCGAAAACTTAAGAAAATGACAAGGGTTGTTTTTTCCTTCTGCAAAAACCATCCCCAGATGAATTTCGTTGTATAACAGCTCGTCGGTGAAGCTATAGGTTCTGACAGACAGGTTACTAGCACCACGAGCATCTAGGGATGGTTCTGGCAGATGGAAAAAGCAACCCTTGTCACTTTGTTACGGTTACTAAACCGACAAGACGCCCACCCCGGGCATAGCGCTGCCTAGCGAGGATTCCTGCAATAGTGACGTGCAGTCTTTGCAGGATTTCCTCTGATATTTGTGGCTTTGTAAGTCCATGCGTCAGAGGGCGTAGATATTCTCAAGAATTGGTGTTCTTTACCAGTACCACGACATAGAGCCATCTAGCTTCATTCTCTGTTTCATTTAAGGCTGTGTAACTAATCAGTAAACTAATTTCTAAAATAGCCCAACATAATTATTGACCATACCATGTTCGTGCCATATTGGAGGACATATTTTATTTTTATAATATTATGATTTATTTTATGTTAGTTACAATATATAGGGTATTCGTGGAGGCAACAAATTATTCATTTTTATTAGTAATTGTTTTTAATTTCCTAGACAAATTTATTGTTTTAATACCTACTTATAATAGTTGGTGTTTTATCCGAAACCGCTAAAATTACAAGCCGTTAATTTATTTATAGTGACGTGCGAAAACTAAGAAAATCATTTGTGATGCAAACTTTCGTTTGGTTGTACCGGGTGAACCACTAAGAATGGACAACGGCTGTACTTAAGAAACCGATAGTCCCACTTCGGAAAGGAAATATTTTTACTAAAAGTAGCCGAAAGAAATCGCTGAAACTAACGTTTAAGCTCCTTATCAATAGAAGGGGGTATCACTAATTACAAACTAACCTTAACTTGCCTGGTTTAGGTATATTGAAAATACACTCTTTTCAACTATAGAAAAGTAAATATACTATTATATTTAAAATGTTTAAGGAAAACCGCACAATTTGTCAATATTTCAACTAGCGCTCCCTACCTTCCACTGCGATAACTTTAATGTCGTGATTTATAATACTGGTAAAAAACAAAGAAGCTCTTTAAAGTGAGATCAATTTCGTTCAATTTCAACTTTTTCTTCACCACGTTTGGTGAGCTAGAGGAAAAAATTCAAAACTGAAATAATATAGAATTTTCTAGAGCTTACCCTGCACTTTTCTTAATATACCTAATCTATACTAAGAGGCTAGGAAGTTTCTAGAAAGCGGCAAAATAAAAATATTGTACAAGTAAATGCTTTTTATGCGTATAATAAACTTTACCGCTACAATTACAGTGAACCCAAAAAGCGACGTTGTCATACTGGCCGCAACCGGTGAATGCAAAATAGCACGGTGATTTGGATTAGCCCGCTGGAAAAACCGACCCTGGGATTCTGATCGCGGAGGAAATAAATATGGCAACACACGGAGACCTAATTCAAGACTTGAAATATTTGAAAATAAGCGTGCCGGTAGAGTTTTCGCACTGCTTGGTTATTTGTGGTTTAATTCTTAATTTGTCGCTAGAGCTTGTGAGATTTTTTCTGTTCTCGTTGTATATGCATGGGTCGTTCACATTTATATTGTTTTGTGTAAATATATAGTTATTAAACTTTATTTAGTATTGTTACCTGCTTTTAATTAAGAAAACTATGTATATTATCGAACCTTCAAGTAGTTGTCCGTTTACAAACAAAATTCTCAATTAATATTAAAAGAACGAATAATAGTAAAAACGTATACTATGGAATTTAGGAACGAAATCCTGAACTAAACACATTGGATGCTGCAGAAATATGTGTCCCTTTAACGAACCGAAGCCTTCCTCAATTATTCCTCATCAAGAAAGGAGCCCAGACAATAACACCCAAAAAAAATAATCCTGGATGATACCACAGAATACGCCATTCATCACAAAATCCACGGATTTTTTTCCTAAATTAAATCCCACAATAAAAAAATTATTGCTGAAATTAAGAAGGACACACCTTTACCTACACTATCGTTGAAAGTTTTAAAATGGACTTGAAATGAAATGAATTTTAGGAATAGTAAACGAAATCGAAAAAGCCTAGGTACTAATTGAGAAACATGAAATTATTCTATGACGGCGCAAATATTGGGAAAAAATACAGAAGTTTCCGGAAAAGGGAAAAATTATATTACACCGACGAAACATGACTCAATGAAGGGCACACAAGTTAGTATTTGTGTACGGATTTTCGCAAAGACTAAGAAATCCTAGTGGAAAAGGTCGTCGTCTTATAGGGTCAGGTTTGAGCAGATAAATTTAATTATAAAAGAATCTATGCCGTTCCGACGAAATTTCACTTTTTATTTTTCAAAATGCATAAGCCGCTGGAATTCATTTCCTTTACGTCGCATAACCCGGAGCTCTCTATATGCCAGCGGTGTGTCACTGACTCAAATTTTGTACTTGGAGTATAGGCCAATTACGGGAAAACTCTGTGTTTTTTTCTAATTTGAATTTTGGGATACGCTCTCTAGCGGCTAAACTACAAACTTAAAAATGATGTCTAGCGGTTCCTCTAGGTCTTTTTCTTTGCTTAAATTTGTACGATTGACGGTTTGTGAGATATAGCTTGCGTCCATTCTTAATGGCCCAAGACGTACCTACAAGATGCGCAACAAATGCTTTAACTTTACAATTAAAAGGCTTAACAGGAAAAATAAAAAAGTCAAATATTTTTTCTTTTTCTACTAACTTAAGAAATTACCATTATTTACTCCATTTATCAAATGAGAAGCAAAATTTCTCTATCTAGGGAAATAACGATAACAAATAATCTTCTGGAAAAATAATGAAAAACTTTTTGTGTAATGAAGTTAAGTTACACACGATTATAGCATTCTTTTCCGCCGTTTCTTTAACATATTAATGGTTGTGAGCCTTGACTACCATTTTAAATTAACAAATTCCGGAAAATACTATTAAATTTGTAATAAAATAGAACTTTCATCATTTAAATTGAAAGATATTTCGAAAGAAAATAGTCATATAAAAATGTCAACACGATTTTCTACAAATTGACACTGAAATCGCATTTTTGTAGTTTTATTTTTCAATTTCATAAAGGCTACTTGATTTTCAAGATAATATGTTAAATATTTCGCACATTAAAACCTACGACGCTTCGCGCTCAAATAGCTCACTGCTCATGCTCAACCTAGGTATATATTGCACTATTTATCGAAGTTAAGGTAAATAGTATAGAATAAACTGTAATCTAACCCTTTCTCTGCTGTCCATGTAATATGGCTATTGGCTATCCACCTCATGATGCTGACTTGATTTTAATAAAAATTGTAACATTCCTCTCTGGCTTGTATACTATATTTCTTTCCGAATTACAATTAAATAATATTGATGGCGTCGAGAAACGGCATCCGCCTTACCAGATGAGGCGGAAGAAGTCGTTTGGCGTCATTACCAGTTAATCGATTATTACTTTTTCAAGGCGTTTACTTGTAAGGAAACGTTATTAGCAAGTTTATGTGTAAAGGGCAACAATCAATTTAGCAAGAATAATTTAAAGAAGATATTTTTATTACAAGTATAAATCCGGAGCTAAAAGTAACTTGTCTTTTTGTTATATAAACTTGGGGTCTTAGGGCAGCCTTTGTAGAATTACAGGGTGTCGAAAAAAAAATAGTTTTTAAACTTTTATTTGTAAACCAGCCAAAGGGAATCTCTTCATGAGAAGTAACATTAGACAACCTAAGACTAGGCTCAAAGTCAATTGGGTTCAGGTGAATTGGTGCCAGGGAGTTAAATACCTGGGACTTATCTTTGATCTAAGACCGAACTGGAGGCCGAATTTAGTTAAGAGATTGAAGCTCGCTCTGCGTCAATTAAATTCTATTTACCCTCTGCTTTACAGGCGGAGTACACTTATCTTTAACAACCTTTACAAAGTCTTGGTCAGGCCGGTTCTGCCTTGTAGTGCGGCATCATGTTGCAACATAAGCAGGGGTGAGCTAAATAGGTCTCGCGTGTGCTAAGATCTGCTATGAATGGAGTATTGCATCATGATTTTAGAATACAGACATTGTACTATTTCTTACGATTCGTCGGCGTATCTGAGGCCATCTTGAACCGGTCATCGACCGTACGGTTTTTAATCGTGCGGTCTACCGACTGGGGAGTGTGAAACGGCACCTTCATCCTACGAGATATCCGATCTCGTCCGGCCTGTCCGGCGTATATAGGATGGTTTTGATGTCGATTCATTTTACACTCTTCCCTTCCTTCCTTCTTCCCTAAGACAAGAGCACGCAGTGTTTCCCAAGCGGTCACCCATCTAAGTACTAACCGCGCTCGACACCGCTTAACTTCGGTGATCTGACGCGAATATTTCTTAAAAATTATAACAAACCATTAGAGACGTACGGACGTTTCGACGAATATACTAATAATAGCCTCACATACAAAAGTCAAACCAGTCTCAACCTACAAACCACCCAGGGACTGGCTCCCTATGTGAGAGCCTAATTACCAGTAGAAGGTCACTGGAAGTGAAGCTAGCAACCCCAAGAAACCCAAAGAAATACACACGACACACGACCAAAAAAAGCTTTTGCCGAGTTAAACATTCCAAATTTCAATAAAAATGCTGAATAAGCAAGCGAAGAAAAAATAAATGTTAAAGGTTTTACCTGATGCAAGAACTCCCTTAAGATCCTGTGACGCTATTGTATTCCAACCCGATTCGCCACAAAATTAATTTTAATGAATCTTTACGATAGGTACTTAAAATAATTAAGAAATAATAATTTAGTAATGGAATTATGTTACTATGGTTTATTATAATAATTGTTGCCACCTTCAGTCAAAATGCATGATTCAGATCTTTTCGAATTTAAATCTCGATCACTTGCAAAAATTCCAGGAGAAGCTCTTATCGCTCCATAACTAGCTATAATTCCTTGGCGTAAGTCCTCCTTAAATTCAATGAAAACCTTGTAAACTTATGTCTCGAGATGTACCCAGATAAAAAAAAATCAATAGGTGTGGTGATCTGTGTGGCCAGGATTGATTTGGTACTTCTCCAATCATGTTACTACCGAATTTTTTATTTACACATTCATGAACACCATGAATTTAATTTTCATTGAACTTACAATTTCCTGTTGTACTTTTAAGAAATAGTAGGAGTCAGTAAGTTGATCGTATGCTGATTCGTAGTATACTTTCTTCTTTATGTGCCATGCTCATTCGAGCGTAGGCGACCTCTCGCATATACCTGTGATGTGTGCCTTTTTTTTCAGATTTTTCACAGGTATATGGGACCTACAGTTTATCGCCGGTTCCGAACGGCACTATTTGAGAGGTTGTACTAGGCAAATTACTACGTGGTGGTTTGCCATTGCCTTCCACGAGGTGACGACCGAATAAATAAAGATCGACGCATGGTCCCGGGATCGAACCGGGGACCTTCGGCTTAGTAGTCGGACACACTAACCACTAGGCTGCGGTCGCCACAGTATACTTTACCATTATTAAATGATGCATAATTTATTGTTTTAATATACAGGGTGTCTTCGTACCATATTATAGCAGTCAAGCTAAAATGTGGAATCGTGCATAAAGCGCATTCCTTCTCCTAGCGCCATAGGGAACATCTTTAAGCAGGTCAGGTATTAAAATATTTTCAAAAAAATGTTTGTACGAGGCACCGGTTGATTTTAAAATAATATCTCGCCCATAGATACAAAGAAAACTGATATGGAGATTGGGATTTCATTATGGCATGAGGTTTTCATTAAAGTGAACGCGGTTATTGTGGAAGATCCTAAAAAATCCCTGCAAAAATTGGCTTCTTCGGTAAATAATATGGCAGCGGTCATAAAAAAATCTCTAACGGCCAAATTATAAGACCTATTCGCTTAGTGTTGCGGCAGTATTTCCTCAACCCTCTACCCTTTATATCTGATACAACTAGTGATGTTTCAGGATGGACTAAACCAATTTATGATTCATATTAAGATTTGCAGTGATTTTCCTAGTTCTAGTATTCGGGTATTCTTCATGAAATTGTATGTAGATTCACTTCTTTCAAGTCAGGTTCTAAGGCCCAATGGTATTCTAGGAATTGGAGCTTTCTGAATTGAGCCTAATTCGTAAAGACGTGGAAATATATTTTGCAACTATCTTGGATTTGAGCTTGATGGTATGGAAATCCTATCATATAAATTGACCTGTCTATCTGCAAGGTCATAAATTTAGACCACATTGAACATTGCAGCATTTGAATTAAGCATAAGCCATGATTCAAATTAAATTTACTATCGGTTTGCAAATAAAAAATTACAATCTGTTTTTTTTTCTAATTTTTGACAACGATTGCCCTAAGACTCTACTTATGGAACATACAGGATGTTTCCCAACCTCTCTGAAAAAACGAAGGAGGTGAATCCTCACCTTATTTTAAGATGAAAATGTGGTATAAAAGTTTTTCGCATGTCGCCTCGTTTTCAAAATACAGGGTGCTAAAAAAATATTTCGTATTTTTTTTTCATTTTATTAATTAATGCCATACGATATTCTAATGATAACATAAGAGATTAGAGTACTTTACTTTGGGTCGATTTTAAATTTTACAATTAGTTGATTGGCGGGGATCTAGGTAAAAGAGTACCTTAATTTTTTAATTATTTTTCGTATTTTTATCATTATGTTGCGTCAAATGATACGAGTAGGTTTTGTTTCGTTCCATGGCAACCACATTTGTTTTCTCCGTAACATTTGTCTCCTGTTTAATATCTTTCAAACAATATCCTTTTGAATTGTTTTTGAATTTATTTGTACTACATTACATACTTTTCATAATGGCTGAGTTTACCAATCAAGAAATGGCTCACATTCATTTTATGTACGGTTTGGCAACTGGAAATGCGCTAGAGGCGAGACGTGCCATTAAGAACGAGAACTTTAATGTGGTTAGTTCTGGTTAGCATCATGGCGCTCCTCCTCACTTTGCAGTACGTGTTAGAAACTATTTAGATCAACAATATCCTGCTCGTTGGATACGTAGAGGAGGACCTCACCCATGGCCACCCCGTTCGCCGGATCTGAATCTATTGGATTTTTATTTCTAGGGTCACCGTTTATACTACTCCTATTGAAACTGAAGAAAATCTTCGACAGCGTATTATTGATGGTTTTAATACGATTAGCGCCAGTCCCGAAATTTTCCAACACGTAAGAGACAATTTAGCACGTCGTGTTCATGGGTGTTTACTGGCTCATGGAGGACATTTTCAAAAATTTATTTGGCTTTTGTTCATGTGAGTTCTTTATTAAAAGTTTTTAAATCAATTATTAAAACGATTATTATTGCTTTACTATTTTTTTTAACACCCTTTATTTTGAAAACGAAGCGACATGCGAAAAACTTATACTTCTATACCACATTTTCGCCTTAAAATAAGGTAAGGATTCAACTCCTTTATTTTTTCAGAGAGGTTAGGAAACACCCTGTATAATACAAAATAACAAAAAAACGTTTGCTATTTGTTGCAAAATTTTTGACCACTTTGAATTTAATGTTATATTTTGGCATAATTCTTACCTATGTTGTTATTTTCTTCCATCATCTGGAATTGGTATCTTGCTTTGAAACCCTGCCCAGGCGATTCAGAATTGGCTACAAATTCTATAAATAATTCTGACCCTGTAGATAGAACTTCCAACTCGTTACCCTCATTGCAAAGGACTTTAATAGCTGGGTCCTCTATCGTCTTGCCATCGTAGACCTTGATCAGGTCAGCTCTATTAAGGCAACTAAAAATAAAAGAAACAGATAAGGGCTAATAAATCATTTCCTTCATTAGAACATTGCAACATTTAATAAAATTTTCAATTATGGAATGCAAATTTTATATCTTTTTAGCTCTCGGAATGTTCAAAGTGGCAAGTATTATTCGGATTTTTCCAGTGTGAACCGATTTGGATGCTTTGACCCCCAAAGTAGGAAAGCTTTAGTAAGAATATTTTTTATCTACGACTATTTAATAATAGAAGCATAATGTGTTTGTTAGTACATATATAATGTGGTTCATATTACCATAGTTACTCATATTCCACAGCCGTGGATATGAGATTTCATATTCCACGGTCCCAACAAAACAAAGTTACCTGAATTACGATAAAAACGCACCAGATCTAGTTTAAGCAGGCGTGAATGGTATTAATACCATAGCAACAGATTGACAAGTAAACGAATCATTTTTTTCCTCAGTCATTTAAGTTTCGCTGTGACATTTTGTTGTTGATTTCAAAGTAAAATATCATGATTTCGGATGACGAAAACGAAATCCAAAGTACCCCTCCAGAAATTCGGGCTACAGCGCATACAGCTTCCCTGGAATTACTACCAGAAAAATCACGCAAGAACTATACGCTAGCGTACGATAATTTTATAGACTGGCGACGAAAAAACAACACAAATTCTTTTTCTGAAGATACCGTGCTAGTATATTTTAAAGAATTGTGAAAAAAATACAAGTCAAGCACTTTGTGGACAAATTATTCCATGATAAAAAGTACCCTTATGTTAAAACATAATGTAAATATTGAACCTTATGGAAAAGTACGCGCTTTACTGAAAAGGCAATCTGAAGGTTACCAGCCGAAAAAAGCAGAGGCTTTTACTGGGGAAGAAATTAACAAGTTTATGGAAGAGGCACCGGATGTTAAATATCTAGCTACAAAGGTAATAATGCATTTGATTTAACACCTTTATCTAAAATAACTAAATATAATATTTTTTTATAGGTTGCATTGATAATGGGGGTAATGGGAGCTTGCCGTTCCAACGAGCTGTATAACATGAAGGTAGAACACATACAATATTATGACGGCTGTGTGCAAGTTCTTGTTCCAACGACGAAAACAAAAATTCCCAGGAATTTTACGATTACCGGAGACTATTATAATATTGTCAGAAAATATGCGGATCTTAGACCATCAAACGTGCCAAATTCTTTCTTTTTAAACTATCAAAACGGCAAATGCACAAAGCAAATAATTGGCATAAATAAATTTGGACAGATGGGTAAGACGATAGCGGAATACTTGCAACTAATAAACCCAGAAAAATATACCGGCCATTGTCTTCGCCGATCTTCAGCTACATTATATGCTGACGGAGGAGCAACTATGACAGCCCTAAAACGTCATGGAGGTTGGAAATCGGCCTGCGTAGCTGAAGGTTATATTGCTGAATCAAAAAAAACTAAAATAGACGCTGCTAATAAAATTTTAAAACAAATAAACTCAAAATTATGTCCATCTACATCTACCACTGTAAATAATGTTAGCTCCGAAACTTTTTCCATTACTAATAAGAACGATATGAATATAAGTAATATTCCTGCTCCCATTCATTTTCATAATTGCTCTAATTTTACAATAAATTTCATGAAAAATTAGAAATAAGTAATTGTATTTTGTTTAATTATGGTTAACATCGTTGAATTGTATTTTTTAGTTAAGAAATACCATTAATAATAATCCTATTGTAATAAAATGTGTTGCTCTGAATCCATTTTCTAACTTCTTGAATACTGAATAGTCGTAGATAAAGTATAGTATTTGACTCGCGTATAATGGCTATATTACACTCGAATCCTTAAAACACTCGCCTTCGGCTCGTGTTTTAAAATCTCGTGTAATATAGCCTTCATTATACGCTCGTTAAATAATGTACTATTTTAATATTTAAACAAGATTTAGGTTAAAGAAATTATTTTGCTATAGAATAACAAACACAAAAATGCTACATTACCTAAATATTGTTGGATACATGACCATATTTGTACAAATACCTGAATTCCAAGTAGAACGTATATAATGCATTTCTCCAAGCATTATTAGCATAGCAAAGTGCTGTTGGACGACATTTAGAAATGTTTGGGAAATATTTACGACGAAAACTAGCGCTCACGATATTTAGGTTTGTACATTAAGATAATTTTATTGTGGTTAGCTTACGTACGTCCGATTTTCATTGAAATCCATTACCCCATTCGAATAAGTTCAAAAATCGACATGAAATTAAAGTGACACGTGTTCGCGACATAGCGGGTCAATGTACGAAAATCCTACCTAACAAAACATTAAGCAACGACTTAATTCAATAGTTACATAAATATAGGTCATGCAAGTGCTAATAATATCAATACATGAAGAAGATTTGCTAGTAAATATCTCCCCTGTAAATTATTACGCACGTACATATGTTTCTCTCCTATCTAACCCTTCGCATCAGATGAAATTTCCTGCCTTT
Source organism: Polydrusus tereticollis (assembly GCA_963920685.1). Taxonomy (NCBI): domain Eukaryota; kingdom Metazoa; phylum Arthropoda; class Insecta; order Coleoptera; family Curculionidae; genus Polydrusus; species Polydrusus tereticollis. The sequence continues at coordinate 94,768,793 of OY987329.1, forward strand.
TCTTGCAACATGTCAAACTGAAATGCGCTGCAACGTTCAATGGAGGAAATCCGTGTGAACTAACAATACGCGGATTTACTCCCTAGACGTGTCAATTCCTTTCTCCGTTTTGACTTCTATTTTATTATCATATAGAATATTTTCCGGAAAAATTTATATGTTTGAAATGATGGTTTCCTTCATGTTTTTCTTATATAGCGAGTCAATAAAGATAATAGAAGTACTGCAAGAAATAAATTATTATTATGTTTATTCTTAGTCTTCTATTGTTAGATCAGTTTAAGAAATATTAATATGTACGCATGCATACTATTAGCAACGCGAAAATCGACATTTCATGAAGCAGTAACCACCTTGTGACATGGTAAAATTCTGCTTCAAGGTTATAAGAAAATAATTTATCAAAATAAACTAAGAGAATACGAAAACACGATCTTAAATGACAAATAATTATGATAGAGCACAAAAAACAAAATCGACGGCACCAGAGTAATGACATCACCAGGTGTTGTTAAGAGCGGTGGCTATACCGAGTGGTGCATGGCTTGGTTAAACATAGGAAATTGCATGTAAATTTTGAGGTGGCTTAATATTGGCTCGCCTGTACATTTTAGAGAAAAACTGTATTATAATTTTTTAAATAGGCCGATATAATAAACCCATGTGCTAAGCTTGAATAAATTTTAATCCCCCAATACTAACTTATTTAGTTAAATGTGATGGCAAAATTACCAAATTTTCACAGTTTAGGTAATACAGCAAACACCAGCAAATTATTATTTGGCATTGACAAAACGAAAAGTATCGTCAGTTACAACATTTTCATTGAAAACCGTTTAATTATAGCTAAATGTAAGCTATTCCATTAAGAAAAAAGTAACTATGATTAAGTGGTATTATACAAGAAATAGTTTGAGAGCAGTGTCTGAAATCTTTTCGGGTATAATACCACTAGTGCATCAAAATTACCGATAATTCTGATTGAAAGCGTGTTGTATTGTAACTGAATGAGTTTATTTTCATTTTTGATTAAATCCGAAAGAGCCCGACTTCGAAGAAGGAGGGCTTTTTCGAGATTTAATCAAAAATGAAAATAACCGAATGCAGTTACAATACTACAACACGCTTGAAAGCAGAATTTTCTGGTTATTTTTGATGCACGAGTGGTATTCGGTGGAATATTTCCCGAAAAATTGTATTTCATATTAAAAAAAAAAACATTGTTGTACAATAAATTACGTAATAAGTAACAAATTTATTAAAAATATACTTAAAATTAGGAATAAAATGTGTTTCCGCTAAAAGTACAATTAGAATAATTTACAATGTGATTTTGTTTTGATGTGGCTGAGGTTTTTGTCATAGACATCCATGAAGAAGATTGCGGCTGCTGTAGCTGAAAAGATTCTTCAAAGTTATTAGGACTACTATCCCTCATCTTTGCAACTATGTTTTCATGGTGGTTTTTATCCATTTGAAGATAAGATGAAATAGATTTTGCACTTGAATGGCCGGTAATTTGAATAAACTGTTGTTCGCCGACTCCGCTCTTAGCTAATTGGGAAACTGCTGTGGCTCGCAGAGAATGATTAGTAATTTTTTTTGTTGCTGTGTCCAGTCCAGCCTTTTTAGCTTCCCGGTGTGTCCGTTTACCTAACTCGTTTTTTCCGACAGGAATATTCTTGTACCACTTGCCGCTACACTCCCAGAAAGAATTGGCTGTTAAAAATAGACGTTCATTTTTAATTTCAAGACGTTTCTGTTGATATTTCAAATACAAAAGTACTGGGCACAAATCTGGAGCTGTTTGGTTTTTAATTAACCATTTTGAAGTTGCGCAGGGCTTTGAACCCCCTTGTGTGGTTTTGGTAAATAACGGGTTGTATTCTATTCTCCCAGTTTTATCCCCTTCGTTATGCATTTCTTCCTTAAAATAGGTCATAAGGCATGTACTTCCCTCACCGCCTCTCCATGCTAACTCATAAGATAATATAAGAAAGAGTTTTTTTTGTAGTCCATGCGGAGTCTCTTCATTGCAGTTATTTACCATCATTTTAAATTCATTGTATTTTAAAGCAACTGAACTTTCTTTCCTTTTTTCGGATTCTTTCTGAAGTTGTTTTCGTTTTGAATTTTTTGCTTCACGTGCGGTCTTAGACTCGATATCTAAAAATGGATTAAAAGTAATTCCAAATTCGTCATGAAATTTTTCCATTGTCATTTTGGCGGTAACATTCCAAATGGTTTTAATTGTATGTTCCTTGTATTCATCGCCGTTTTGTTTCCGCATGTTAAAGGCCCAGTCTGTTAAAATTTTCGCTATTTCATTTACCGTAGTGTTTCTTTCTAGCGTAAATGATCTCTTCTCACAAAAAGTCACAAACTGCCTCCATACAAAGTTTTTATTCTTGACTGTGTTCACAGGCGTGCCGTTGGTAATGCTTGTATAAATTTCTTTTATAGAGTGACTACCAAAACGTTCCATATCTTTAAAGAAATCTTGATTTGTAATCATTTCACTTTTTAAATGTCGCAGATTGACATAAGTAAGTTCAATAATAAAAGTTTTTGCGGTAACCGTGGTTACACTTAAATACCCATATACCAGGATATGCAAAAGACGCCTCCAATGTTGGTAAAGAAAATATAATATTATTATTATTATTATTTAAATATATTTATAAATATAATGTAAAGTATTAAGTTAGTATTAAAATTAAAAAAAAGTACATAATAAATAATATATTTATAAACAGTCAAAAATTATGGATTTGTACGATTGTTAGTACACAGTAGTAGTAAAAACTTGATTATGATTGATAGCTACCTACTGGGGGATTATCGCTCCTACTGTGGAATTATCGCTTCTACTGTGGAATTATCTCTGTAATTCTTGCGAAAGACCACACTTCTTATGAGATTTTTTATATATGAGGGAAATATTCAGTACAATTCCCTGATAAACCTATTCCTTTCATTTCATTAAATAAACGTGTCATTAGTAGATTTGAGTCCAAAGACATTGTAATAGATAACTGTAGATGCTGAATTCAGAAAGTTAATAGAGCTAAAGAAAGAGATAATAGAGATCTTGATATTTTACTTTTACTACACTTGGAGGAAAATAAAATGATTGCCACGAGGATTCTTGGGCAAGCCGTAGGAAAACATTAAACCACACTGCTGCGCGCTTAAAAAAAAATTTAATATTTTCCTTACAAGCCTGAAAAACATCAGGAGTTACGGCAAGGTGATAAAGAAAGGAGTATGGTAATCTGTTTTGAGGTAATGGACAAAGGAAATAATACTAGGGATTTTTTGAGAAATATTTGTTTTACCAATGAATGTACATTCACCCTCAACAACGAACCAAATGTACAAAATTGCCGGTATTGGAGTTAAGAAAATAAACATCGTCTTGTTCATACTTCGACGCAATATCCAGAAAAAATAAATGTTTGGGCGGGAATTATAGGATATTACATTATTGGACCATTTCTTAAGGAAGGCAACCTTACAGTTGTAACCTATTTGGACTTGCTACAAAACCTAATTGAAGAAGCACTAGAAGAAGTTGTACGCGAAAATCAGGAGATCTGGTATCAAGTGGATGGTTGTCCTGCCCATAATTTTCTCATGGTTAAGGAACACTTGCAAAATATTTTTAACGGAAATATTATTTTCCCACGGCATATAATCGTTTAGCCAGCCAGGTCTCCTGGCCTTTCGCAAAACGACTTCTTCCTGTGGGATCACTTAAAGAATTTTATTTATAAAGATGTAAAATTTGAAAATCTAGACCAGCTTAAAAACTGTATTTCGTTATGTGACAGAATTTTTCAATACAAAATGTTAGAAACGAATTTCATGATCGGACAGGATATTGTTTAGCGGTTAATGGAGGGTCGCTTGAACATTTAATTTATTAATGTTTTTGTGAAAATCTGTAGTCTTAGGTATGTTATCTTAAATTAAAGGCTTAGTAAGGAAAACATAATGGGGCCTTTTATTTTGGATGTGTGATTGCCGGTTTGGTGAAACAAAAATGTGTTTTAATCTGAAACACTCTTTATTCGTTATGTACAGCTTTACGTCAATCTATAACAATAGCGTCATAGAAATTGTTTGGGGAATTACCTAAACTATGAAAATTTCGTAATTTTGCAATCACATCTAATTGAATAAGTTAGGATTGGCTCATTAAAATGTATTTCCATGGGTTTAATATATCGGTCGCTTCAAAAAATTATAATACAATTTTTTTCTAAAATTTCCAGGGGAGCCAATATTTAGCCACCTCAAAATTTACAGGGGATTTCCTATGTTCAATTAAGCCATGCATCACCCCGTATATAATATTCTACAGTCTACATAATATATGGTACATCCTCGGATAGAAGTGATAATAGCGCAAGGATCTAAAATTGTATTTTTTTTTTGTTAAAAAAATATTATTTATCTACTTTCATTTAGTAATATGAATTTTACAGTTCTGTAAATCGTTTTGTAATGGCATCTATTACAGCACTAGTGCTGTAATAGATGACATTACAGCACTAGTGCTGTAATAGATGCCCTTACAAAACGATTTTTAATAGCAGGTGCATTTTTATTTTTAAGAATGCCTTTTGCCAAATATTTTTATTCATAGATGAAAGTAGATAAAATTTTGTACAATATTCTTGTTGTAAATTCATATAACTACACTCGATGTTTGATTAAACTCGGCTGACGCCTCGTTTAACAACTTTAACATCTCGTGTTGTAATATGAATCTTTACAACACTTATATCGTAAATAACTATTACATTACAATTATTCAAGAGCAAACTATGCATTATATGTATATAATTTTTAAGAGAATTGGTAAATAACAACGTTAAGTCAAAATGAGCTTAAATTTAAAATTCTATCAACTATTTCAATTAAGTATATCAAGTAGTTTAATTGTAACGAGTAGCCCAAAAATAATTAGTCGAAATGAAAACAGTAACCGAACAGAGTTTAAAAAAAGTAACAAAATGAGAACTTTTTAGCTACTGATATCATGAATAACTTCATCTTATCGAGCAACACGGATTTTTGAGACATCGTTCAGTTGAGACTAACTTATTCCTGTATTCCGAATATATATTAAAACATCTAAATAGCCGTATTCAGGTGGACGCTGTGTACACTGACTTCAGTAAGGCGTTCGATAAGATAAGTCATAACATTATGTTGAATAGACTTGCTGAGGTCGGTGTGCACGGTAGCCTACTGAAGTGGTTTGAATCGTATTTAACAGGGCGACTACAGGCTGTTAGTATCGGCAGTTGTGTATCGAAATTTCAACTAGTAACTTCCGGGGTACCCCAAGGATCACATTTGGGACCATTATTATTTAATGTGTATATTAACAATATATCTAAATGCTTTAAGTTTGGCAAATTTTTGATGTACGCCGATGATTTAAAGGTTTATCACTCCATTGAAAGTTTTGAGGATACTGTTTTACTGCAGGAGGATATTACGCAACTTGAGTCATTCTGTCGCAATAACAGTTTGTTTTTGAATTTTAAAAAATGCTATCACATTTCTTTTTCACGTAATAAGAATATATTTCAGAATAATTATACTTTATTAGGTAACCAAAAGCTTGCAACTGTTAATCAAATTAAAGACCTTGGTGTTATTTTTGATTCCAAGATGCTGTTTGATCAACATATTTATTATATTTCAAAAAGGGCGAATAGAATGTTGGGGTTTATATCACGTATTTGCTTTGATTTTAAAAACCCCTTTACGTTACGTTCATTATTCATGGCATATATTAATAGTATATTAAGATATTGCTCTGTTATTTGGAATCCCCAGTATAATATCTATATTAATAAACTAGCTTCTATTCAAAATAGATTCGTTAAATTGGTTAATAAGAAATGTTTTAATAACAATCTCGATAGCTTCAACACTATCTGTCAAAAGCTTAATTTAATTTCACTTGTTGATCGCAGAATGATAGCCGATAACAAATTCATTTTCAAAATAGCTAATAATTTAATAGATTCTCCTGCTTTATTAAGTCATTTATATTACACAGTACCAACTTATAATACCAGAATAAAAAATAATTTTCACCTAAATTCGTCTCACACCAATTATTACCTCAATTCTCCTTTAAATAGATGCCTAAAAACATGTAATAATTTATGTAATCTCTCAGGGGTTGATGTTTTTTCTTGTTCCTTGAACACTTTTAGTGCTAAGTTGAAATTGTATATAGCTTCGAGCAGTTCACGTTATTAGATTATAACATATTTTTGCATTTTCATATGTATTTTATAAGGATCACACGTGTTAGCATTTAGTCTTAAACTTAGTTTAGGTACTTTATATTTTTGTGTGAATACTTTTCTGGGTTTGTCCCGTTTGTATTCCATTTTTGTATAAATAAATGTATAAATAAATCTTCTACATCTGTCTCGGATAAAGCGTCTGGGATTGATTCTGAGGTCCTCATTTCTAAATATTTCTGCTGGTGTGTAAAAGGAATTACATTTTTATCACATAATGTTTATAAATCTTTCTTCTTCTGAACAATTATGGATATTCATTGATTGTGTAGGTTTTAGGTTTTTGAACGTTGTGATAAGTCTATCTCCAACTTTTTTTTATTTGTACCGTCATAAGAATAATCAGTGAATATTAACAAGAAATGGTGGTACTTGCAGTACGTCGCCTGTAACAAATCACTGCAAGTAGAACAGCGTAAAGCACAGATTTGTATCGTAACTAACCAATGCTGTATCAGGAGATGCTGATGATACGATCAATAATTTGCCGAGCACTGTTGATGTTACGATACTAAGGCGGATTTATTTGTAAATTCTTACTATAAACAGTACTCTACGAGAAAAAAAAATAATCGAATAACTATATACAGGGTGAGGATTTTAAAGTGTTACAACGCAATATCTGAAAAACGGCTATAAATATTTTAGTCAAATTTTGGGACGTGGATAGGGAGGTTGGGGGACAAATTTTAAAATATTTTTGATATTTACCCCCCCTCCAGATTTGATGTGGCTAGTGACAAATTTGAAATGTCAAATGGAAAGGTATTTTTTTTTTTTTGATAATTCGATTCCTCGTCAATAACTACGTAAGTGAGCAGAAAATTGTTACATTTGCTCTACTAGTTGCTTAGTTACGAATTTTTCAATAAATAAAATAGGAATACTTAAAAATGATAATTCCTTAAAAAATCTAACGACGATCATGCTTCAAAAGGTGTTCCATTTCTAAACATTTTGCAATTCTTTTTTGACATGAGTTGCGCACGCGAGTTAACATTTGAGGCGTTACTAAATTACATGCTTGTTGAATACGATCTTTCATGTTTTCTGGTGTGGTCGGTGGTGTAGCCATAACTTTCTCTTTTATAAATCCCCACAAGAAAAAATCTAATGGGGTTAAATCTGGTGACCTTGCAGGCCAATTTACAGGACCACCACGACCAATCCATCTGTTTCCAAACATTTCATTTAGTGTATCTCGAGCTTGTCGGGCAAAATGTGGCGGAGCACCATCTTGCTGAAACCATAGTTCTTGTTGATTTCCATTATTATTCAGAAGTTGTGGCAAATCGGTTTGTAAAAAATTATTATACATTTCTCCATTTAGGTGACGGTCAAAAAAATGTGGTCCAATGACTCTATCTCCGACTATGTCACACCAGGTATTAACCGACCAAGGATGTTGGTTTGGCAGAAATCTCATCCAGTGAGGATTTTGAGGTGCCCAATAGTGTAAATTGTGCCGGTTGACCTTAAATTAAGAAAAGCAAAATTGATTGAATCAGTATAAAATTAAAAATAAATCTAAATGTATGTGAATATTCTCTAAACACCCGTTAACGGGTGTTTAGATATGTATTTATTTATGTACACCCATCAAGTAGTGGATTACATATTTTTGATTATTAAAAGTTACATTAATCCATATTGATTTAAATAATTACCTGACCACAATTGGTAAATGTAGCTTCGTCAGAAAATACTATCTTTCTTAAAAATGCATTGTTTTCGTGAATTAAAGTTTGTAACCACGTACAAAATGTAATCCTATTTTGAAAGTCTTGGCCATACAATTCCTGATGAATAGTTATGTGGTAAGGGTGAAAATTGTGCTTGTGTAAAATAGCCAGTACCGATTTTTGGCACATTCCTGAATCACGAGCAAGTTCCCTTGAACCAACATGAGGATTTACAGCTATTACACCCAACACTCCAACGGCCATATCGTCATTAGTTTTTGTTTGTCTTCTAACTCTGTTCTTATTTTTTAGGATTCCCGTGCTGCGGCCTCGATCTTCTAATCGCTTAAATGCCATATGAGATTTTTGAATGGCGGGAAACCTAACAGTCCACAATTGCGCCGCTTCCCGGTAGTTTTTTCTACATTCTCCCAGAATTAACAACATGTCTATTTCAATGTCATAAGATTGTTCCATAATTGCACTGAATAATGAACTTTATCAGATTATCACTACTTGTCAAAGTCAAAAGTGGTTTCCTAGGATACAACATAATTAAAGGTTTGGATAAACAATAATCATAGGTGTCATGATTTAAAATGTGTAGTTTTAAGTATTCCTATTTTATTTATTGAAAAATTCGTAACTAAGCAACTAGTAGAGCAAATGTAACAATTTTCTGCTCACTTACGTAGTTATTGACGAGGAATCGAATTATCAAAAAAAAAAAATACCTTTCCATTTGACATTTCAAATTTGTCACTAGCCACATCAAATCTGGAGGGGGGGTAAATATCAAAAATATTTTAAAATTTGTCCCCCAACCTCCCTATCCACGTCCCAAAATTTGACTAAAATATTTATAGCCGTTTTTCAGATATTGCGTTGTAACACTTTAAAATCCTCACCCTGTATATCATGAATTGAGTTACCATACTTTTTAGGAAGGTTCTAGAGACACCGACATATACGATTCTGGAAATGACCATTGTTGTAAAAAATGTCACTTACGATATGAGCAGACTTTCTATATGCATTTTTTCCATTTTTTCAAATTTTCAACCAAAGATGGCATTGCAAACTACATACACAGAGCAACAATATTATGTCATAAAAGACGTTCTAAATGCATTTTCTCTTATGCAAATTAAATGATAAAGATACCTTGGACTTTCTATGTGCTGTATGTCCATTGGTGGTAGACAAACTAACCGAAGTTTGTCGTTTGTTTGTCATTGCACTTGCTGTCTGAAGTGTTTGTTTTGTGTGTTGTCATTTCTCTGTTTTTTTACGAAATAATTCGAAATAATGGATGTGACTGTCACAGGGGATCATATAGTTGGTGATACGGACCGTGGTAGTAGAAAAAGAAAAATAAATCTCACGTCGAAAGAGCGTAAAAGCAATGTTAGGTAAGTTTTAATGATTTTTAGGTTATGTCTGTATTATGCTATTGTCGTTAATATTTTAATATTATTCTCTTTTGGAGGCAGGCATTCAGATCATTATCTTAGTTTGGAACATTTTGTCGATTTTTCCTGTACTGACCCTAAACGTAAGGATTTTTTTGCCATGAACTATCCCAAGACGATATAAGGACAACCAGAAATATTTTTTATAAAACAACAAAGAAAAATGTACGGGATAATAAATTGGGGCATTTTATGGATGTTGAAAAACCAGATAGAAGTCGTAACCGAAAACTAGGAGGAAAATCCCACAATTTCTATACAGGGTGTTATGGAAATGACTTATTATATTTTAAGGGGCCACTCCTGAGGTGGTCTAGAGTTACACTTGATAGTTTTTTTTTCTAAAATCGGAAGTATTTTGAATTTTGTAAAATACCTTAAAACCGGACTATGTGCGCCTTCCATGATAGTTCAATGCCCCTGAACACATGTGTTTTTGACAAGACAAACTGCTGGAATGGTAATTGTTTAGTTTAGTGCAATTAATGTTGAATTTTGTGCTAAAATTTCGTATATAGACTAATTGAGGGTAGCTGATCACAATTTTCCTTTTGCGTTTTTACGGCAAATGCACTGGTTTTGAGAAAAAAAAATGTTAAAGTTTTTCACTTACAGGTTAGGGTATTCTTTGGGTGTCGCGTTTCACTTTCCTTTCAATTTCCTAGATTTTATGGTTTTCCCTTCAAAATATGTGATAAAACTTTCACCAAACTATCTGTTCATAAAATAAGAACAACATTTTAGCAAAAAAACAATGGAAAAGGCACAAATTTAATTAAATTCGTTGTTAATACGCCGACAAAGTAGAAGCGTCTCTTTTCAGATTCATTGCACTCACGTTGCCAGATTGTTCTTCTTTTTCTTGTAATTATTAATGGTTTCCATCCAGGAGAATGATATGCTAGCTCGAGCCAATAGGATTCATTCAATTAATAAAAATGAATTGAAAAGTATAGGCAATTTATAATACACTAACAATCTGACAACATGGGTGCAGTGAACCTGCAAACAGGCTCCTTGTACCGTGCAGTTTGCTTCTGCTTTTTTGGCCAGCTGTCAGTGAGCTGTCTCCCGTCTTTTTCCAGATAACGTAGAGTTTTCTGTTCGCTTACAAGTTATCCCGTTTTTCAGAGTTTCCTTGTGGCATATTTCGTTTATTTCAACTCAGAAGTGTATACTATGACTCCGACAAGTAATATTTTATTGGAAATAGCAACATTTTAGGATTACATGCAAAATAACATACCGGTGAGTTAGAAAAACTTTAACATTTTTTTTCTCAAAACCAGTGCATTTGCCGCCTAAACGCAAAAGGAAAATTGTGATCAGCTACCCTTAATTAGCCTATATACGAAATTTTAGCGAAAAATTCAACATTTGCACTAAAGTAAACAATTACCCAAATCAGCTGTTTGGGTCATTGGCGCGTAGGTGTTTTGGACCTAAATTTTTGAAGGCATTTTTCTCGAATTTCTAGCTTCGAGCGCCATTTATAGCAATTTTTCCCCAATTCGTCTCGACCTATATATTTACGGGTTAAAAAATAATAAGTCATTTCCATAACACCCTGTATAAGATATCATGTAAGTTTTACTTTTAAATAATTTTATTAAGTTTCAAGAGGTGATTGTCTAGGTATGCAATACAGTGAAAAACACAATATTTTTAAAATCTTAAATTAACTTACTTCTATCGAAGGACCAAAAAAATTTTAAACTGGAAATCCATTAAAAATTATGGTTTAAATTTAAATTTAAAGAGAACTGTCACCGTAGTGGTATAAGCAGCGCTTAACGGGCAAAAGGTTCGATTTTATTTTATCTTGGACTTAGGTAATATACTTTATATTAGGTTTTGAAGAACGAGAAAAAAATTTACGTTTGCCAGAAATTATTTTTAGCATTATTTAGTGTCGGTCAGAGACGCGTAAATACTATTGCTCGAAAACTGCAATCTGGAAGTGGGATTATTGAGAAGCGTGGAGGAGACAAACGCTCTTTTACGAATATAAATAAATTTGAAGCTGTGAAAAAATTTATAGCCAGTTTGATAGGACATGAAAGTCATTACGGGCGTGCTAAATCTAGGCACATTTATCTATCATTCGAAAATAACATTACTGCTTTATGGAATCTGTACAATCGGGGTGCAATTGAAAATTTGAAAGTAAATTACAAGTACTTTAGTAGAATCTTTAATAATCATTTTAATATTGCGTTTGGAAGCACTGCCACCGACGTATGTGGCTTTTGTGTTAGGACCTAAACTTCTATTAGCATTTGCAAAGACAAAAATGAAATGAACAAACTAAAAACTGTCAGGGGTAAACTGGATCAACGATCCTGAGCCAACATGGTTACAGCCAATTATTTCTAACAATCGTGAGCCAAATGACAATCAAGATTACCAAGATGAAACTGACGATGATGACGTTATCGAAGAAACTGATATCGTCGCCCTAATCAGAAAAACCTGTAAGTCCACATTTTAGCGAAATGGACATTTTAATGCCATCTATTGCATTGAAAATTAATCTACCAGTTAAAGTAAATCCCGTAACTACAAAAAAATTCCGTATATTATTCCGACCATTATTATCTTTTCCCGTAAGTCCGGGCTTGCTTAAAAACGAAACATCAAACCCGTATGTCCACGTTGTATCCGCCATTACCCTATAAACAACCGGCATAAGAGCACTCTCTTGTTTCTACCTTCATTTTCCTGTAATCTGACCAGTTTATTTATCGAAAGTGTGTAAATATGAACGGTAAGTACATGTAATTATGTTTCCCGTTAGTTGTAAGTTGTAAATAAAGGTTTAATACTAGTATTTTAATTAATTCCAGGACTTACGGGTTTTTCTAAAATTATTAATTTGTTTAGAGTGTAAACTATTAGGGAGTTATGTGTTTGTCTCCTCATAGTTTAGTATCTAATAATGCTTTTTGCCCTTAATTTTGAATTGCAAAATTGTTATTATAGTAATAAGGATAAACATAAATATTTCACTGACTTCATTATGAATGAAAATACTAGAGATGCTAGTATTAAAAATATAAACAAATTATTTAATGGCCAAAGTCGTAGTATCACATTTAAAAATTACATGTTTCGCCCTTTAGGGGCGACATCAGACTTTAATAGCTAATAGCACACAAACACGTGTAGATATTAAGGACGGATATTGCCCTAAAGGATAAAACATGTAATTTTTAAATGTGATACTACGACTTTGGCCATTAAAAAAATTGTTTATATTTTCATTATAGTACTAAAACACATTATCGTCATGTTGTTATTATGATTAGATGCACGTGAATAAATTTCGGTTTTTTTTATAGGGAAGAATTTCACTTGTGTGTCAACGAGGACGGAAAAAATTATGCTGTTTTGCAAGCAACAATCTGAAAAAAATCAAACTGAAAAAAGTATTGTATGTACTGATACTGCGAATGACCTGTCGAAAGCATTACCAAATAGCAACTTGATTCTACTTGATATCCCGGAAGTCACTGATGGTATTTTCCAAGAATTAGAAATAGGCACTCTGACGAATTTGAACTGTATGACTGATATTGAAGTACATAATTCCACAATAAATGAAAATATTGTTACCTCTAAAGAAGATCCTGATTTCGAACCTGATACTGAAATTGAAAATTATACTGCAAATGAAAGTATTAGAAACAGAAAGAAAAGACAATTTGTGTGTACAGAAGATTGGAATGTAAACCAGAAAAAAATTAAACGAGAGATGGGCAAAGAATATGAAGGTAGAAGAAAAGTAGAAGGAAAATGGAAATATGACGTCAAAAGGGGCGAGAAAAAAATGAAGGAACCATGTAATTGCAAAGCTTCTATTAACGGTAAATCATTGAAATGTAGGACGATCTCAGAACAAGAGAGAAAGGCTATATTCATACGGTTTTGGTCCAAAATGGGATGGGTTGAAAGAAGATTGTATGTCTCTTTATTAATTGTCTCTAAATCAATTCAAAGAAGCAGAAACAGAGTTGTTGAGGGAATTTCCAGGAGAAACGAAACCTTAGTATATTATCTAAAACCTAATGAAGAACGAATAAGAGTATGTAAGCAAATGTTCTTAAATACTCATTGCGTGAAAGAGAATATGATTTTAGACTGGCTAAAAAAGCAGAATGCTCAAGACTCAAATAACACAGATCCAACAAATAAAGATAATAATAACCAAGAGTTATTAGAAAACCCCGAACTTGTACAATCGGGCCGTTACAAAGATTTGAAAATGAAGCTGAGATGTTTTTTAAAAGAACTTCCAAAAATTGAATCGCACTATTGTCGGGCTTCATCGACAAAACTGTATCTGGAACCAAACTGGCAATCAAAGTCTTCACTTTATAAATTTTACAGAAATTGGTGCCAGCAAAAAAAAGATCCCTTTCTGTCCATTACCTCATTTCACCACGTCTTTGATGAAATGAACCTGTCACTTTTCCGACCAAAAAAGGATGAATGTGATGCGTGCGTGGCACACAAAACTGGAAATTTATCTGATGAAGTGTTTAACTTGCATCAAGAAAAAAAGAAGGAGGAGAGAAGTGAGAAATCTAAAGACAAGGCATCTGAAAATAAAGTTTTTTGTATGGACTTACAATCAGTCTTATTATCACCAAAATCGAATGTTTCATCTCTTTATTTTAAGACTAAGCTTATCGTCCATAACTTCACCTTTTTTGATTTAAGCACAAATTATGGATACTGTTATATTTGGCACGAATCCGCTGGTGGTGTAACGGCAAATGATTATACTTCTATTATCTGCCAATTTATAAATGACCATGTTAAAAACGATCTACTGCCTGACCAAACACTTATACTCTATAGCGACGGATGCACATCCCAGAACAGAAATTCCATCTTAGCCAATGCACTCATCAATCTTTCTATAACCTTTAATATAACCATTAAACAAAAATTTCTCGAAAAGGGGCATACACAAATGGAGGCAGATTCAATGCATTCCACTATCGAGAGAAAAATTCGTAATACCAACATAAATGTACCTGCTGATTATGTTAGGCTATGCATGCAAGCACGGGAAAAACCAAGGCCTTACAAGGTATATTATCTGGATTATGGTTTCTTTAAGGATTTTCGGAAACCACAGTTTTTGACTTGTTTGCGACCGGGGAAAAAAATAGGAGATCCTGTCGTAACGGACCTGCGCGCATTAAAATATACTTCAGATGGTAATCTATTTTATAAGCTTAGACACGCACATAACTTTGGTGAGTTTGAATATAGCCGTTTACCTAAAAATAAACGAAAGGAAATCGCCTGTAAACTGGACAGCTATCCAGCTTTGTATGAGACATCTATACCTATAAAAAAAGAGAAATATCTGCACCTACAGTTTCTGAAAAAAAGTATTGAAAGTGATTATCATAGCTTCTATGATAATTTGCCTTACAATAATAATGTTTATTATTTGTTGATATTTTCAATTTATAATAATGTTTTTGCAATTATTATTTCTTCTAATAATTATTTTTCTTGATATTTTTATAAACCTTTGAATAAAGCAAATTTTAACTAGGCGCCTATTTTATTTTTTCATAAAACAACTAACTACTATAAGTAAAATCCCGTATCTCCTAAATCTATACAAAAAATAGTGGAAAAACAGGTAAGTCCACTAAAATAATTTATATAAAATATTTTTGGTTAATAGTATGGAAATCAGTTGTACAAAATTATTTAAGATATTTTGTATATTTCAATTTTGCTCAAATAAGTATGGACTTATAAATAAGCCGTTTTTTGGCGCCATGCAAAATTTTTAATTTGTGACTTACGGGTTTTTCTGATTAAGGCGACGATATGTTATGCGATTGCAATAATGATGACGATGGGGACCTTTGTGACATGTAAAATGCCATTATAATTTTATTTCATTTTTAAATATTATTTTGTATTTCAAAAATAAAATACTATTTATATAAAGTTTCCTTTACATCCTTACTACCAAGTCAGTCATGCCGCAAAATGGATTTTGTCCCAGGGTGACAATCTAAATGTAGTTTGTCCAGCAGTTTTTTTGAGTTTTTTGGGATATAATTAATACTAGATTTTTCGCATTTAAGTATAATATTTGCATGATTTTTCATCCATTTTTTAGGTATATCAATTGTTAGGTTAATTTCTTGCCAAGAGCATAGTAGTCTTCCTTTGTTTGCCAAAATTAGAAAAAATGGAAAAAATGCATAATATATAGAAAGTCTGCTCCTCCGTACCTTGAAAAAGCAACAGTATATGCAAAACAAGTCGAGTTTTTAAATAAAATTTCAATTTGTGAAAAGTGTAAAATTATTATTTTCACTTTATATTATAACCGAGGGGTGTTTCGATTGCAAAATTGAGTACACCAAACTTTCCCCAACTGCAAGTTATCCCTGGTTATCCCCAGTTTTCCCTGGTCATCCCAGTTATCCCGCAGATATCCCCGGTTATCCCGCAGATATCCCCGGCTACCTCCGGATATCCCCTGTTATCCCTGGTTATCCTCGGTTATCCCTAGTTATCATTGGTTATCCCTAACTGGAAAATGGAATATGACGCATTCATTGTTAATAAAACTGATATATGTTAAGAAAAATTAAAATTAAGTTAATAAAATATGTATAAAAACGTGGCGCGTTCTTTAAACCCAAATTTTTCCTAAGAATTAATTAGCTGAGTAGCTGATCTCATAGGTTTAATCTCGAGTTTAATGAAGCAGTTTTTTTTTCATTTGAAAAAAAAACATTTTCATTTTAAACGATTTATTAAAGTAGGTATACATCTAAACACATAAAAGAATAAATAAAATAATTGTACAAAAATTACAAAATAAAAATGTAACTAGAATCAAAAATTTGGAACACATGTTAAATAGGATTAAATATTTTTTTAATATTTAAAGTGTCTTTTCGTTTCATCTGGAATGGCCCACAGCCACTTAGCTCTATAGGTCCATAGAATATATATTCCGACTTTACTTCAGCAATGTCGTCTTTAGTTGGCCATTTAAACAGGTTCGCAGTCTCTTTTAAAAACTTCATTAGTAATTTTCTTCACTGAGTTTTTGCATGATTTTTCCAATGTACCATTTTTGATTATACTGTACTGCATAATATTTGTCTACAATAATTTCTACCTTACTTTCCTCTTCTGTTGGAGTTTTGTCAGCATCAGAATCAAATGTTTCCGTGTCTGTTGAATCATCATATGTAACACATTCCTTGACTTTATCTGAATCCGAGTCTGAATCAGAATTTAAATCAGTCGATGAATCAGCATATTCATCTTTTTTTTTCTTTACAACTTTCCTTATGCTTTTTTTACCAGAGAATTTACCTTTTTTGGTCTTAGGCTTCATAATCTTACTTGGTTTTCTTTTACTGGAAATAATAAACCGCTTTAATCTGTCTGTACTAACTCGGCCGTTGCCCTCGTCCAATAGCCAACAATAAGATGACTTCTTTACAACAATGGTTTTGGAATTTGGCAAGGTAAGTTTCAAGTACGATCCATTTTCCGATAGGACTACATTTTTGTTTGAATAATCTTTTAGGTCCAAATCAGTTTCAATGTTATGTTCTTCCAGAGTTGGAGGAACCAACTCCTTATCATTCTCTACAAAATCTTTAAATAAATCTTTCTCATCACACGTTTTCTCTTTCTCGTCAACTATAATAAATTCATTATTGATTATTTCTTCTTCATAGTCGTCAAGCTCAACATTTTTAAGTCGTTTATGGCCCGGTACAATTTGAAAGTCAGCAGCTCTATTTTCATATAACGGACCAAAATATTCGGAATATTGCTCAACTGAGATATTATTAATTAATTCAACCTTGCCAAAAGTTTCGACATCTTTTAGGTCTACTTCTGTTATAGTGGCTATGACGGGTCCGGTATCAAAACCACTTAGAGTTAAAAGATTTTTAATATACTTGGGTATTGTAATTTTTAAGGCATATTCTGCCTGTTCAAATACATCCTGAGTTATATTCTCGGTTTTGTCCTCGGTTTTGTCGGACTCCATCTGAAAAGCCTAGAAAAAGAGAAATAGTGAATTCATTATCAAGCGCAATGTCTAAATCCTCTAACCAATTTATTAGTATTTCATTAGGAGTCCAGAAATAAGAAGATTTTCTATTTCTGGACGTGTAATGAATGATATTATTTTTATTAAACTTCTTTAAAAACAATAGCTTAAAAACCCCGATAAAAACAATAAAAAAAGTAAATAACTAAATTTAATTGACCGAAAATAAAGTAATCTTGACAATATTATGTATCAGTGGCGCCTCGTGAGCTGTCAAAGAGTCAGAGAAATTATCATAATGCAACACTGCTTAAAACTGGCTAAACCAGTTTAACTTTTTATAAAATACAATTGAAATCCAAAAGATTATATATTATTTGAAACAAATGTCACAATGGCAACGCCGCACCATCCCAAATGATTTTTTCGTAGTCGTTTCTATTTTTTTTACTTATCTTTGCATTTGGGTTCACACTAAACACTGGACATTTAGTGAAAGGATTTATGAGAATCCATGCTCCGTTCAATAGTACTGTATAGTTGATTTTACCAGAAAAAAAAACAACAAATAGCAAACAGGCAGCTGTAGTATGTAAATATGGCAATTTTACTTACCTTTTTCTCCTTCATCATTTGTACGCTACTTTTTTTTTAACACAGTCACTTTGCGTAGTATTATTATGTATTATAAAACTAATAAGCTATATTTTCACTATTTAACCGTTTTCAAAATAATGCTATGTATTTCTAACCAAACTTTTTATGTTCTTTAGCCACGTGTTTGACTATTATGTCTAATTAATAATTCGCGCCCAAATACATGTCCACCGTTGCCAAATGTGGCAGTTATGCCCTGGTTATCCCCGGTTATCCTTTGGTTATCCCCGATTTTCCCCGGTTTTCCCCGGTTATCCCCAATTATCCCCAGTTATCCTCAATTATCCCCAGATATCCTTAGTTATCCCCGGCCATGTACACCAAATATCCCCAGTGAAATCCCCCTCGATTATAACTATAGTGATAATAGGTTTCCACCAAGTAAAAGCCAAATCAATTTAATAATTTATTAACTGGGCTTGGCTGACTTTCTCGTCATTTTTGTTTTTTGTGTTATGGCTCCGGTTAATATCAAATGGCCAGAATCTCTATTTGTTATATTTTGTGTCCAATTGTATGAATGTTCTAAATTTAATCTTATACCACATCTATAAATTTATCCTATTTTTATTTACCATACCTTAGACCTATTCTGTATTACATTATGTATACAACTTACTATAATTTCTTATTTCTATTTTATTAAGGCGATTATTTCCGACTTGTTTCTTGTATTTTTTCTTTTTGTCTGTTTTTATTTTAAGTTTTTAACTTCTTCACTTCTTCTTTTACTTCATTATACTAATCTGAACTAATGATACGTGAATTTAATCATGTTATGTTCATTACCCATTTTAGTTCTCATTCCCTTCTTTCTTAAAATAAAATTTCAATTTTTTAATATACATATACGCACACTATAAGTTTATAAGGATTATGCCGTTGTTTATTACCAGAACCTACACAAACATTTAAAACACCTTGAGCTAATTATTGCAGAAATGGCAATTTTCTAAAAATAGCATGTTTGGTTCCAATTTCTGCAGTAGATTGCAGCTCAAAGCAAGCAAATAACCGAAATTAAGTTTCTAACACAATCTTTAAGCGAAAATGGCGCCGCAGTTTTTCTGTCAACACCAGAATAAGAACGCCTCATTGAATACCGGGTGACAAGTAGGAATGGCTTTTTATCGATATATTTATAACCAATAAAATTATGAACATATTATCAAAAAACAATAAATAATAGGAAATTTATTTTCTTTCCGGCAACACGTGGACAATGATATTGGGTATCCAAAATCAGATTTGTACCAGCCGGGTTTGGACAATACTTTGATGTAAGACACGGTCAATTTGTGAAGTGTACAATGAACTTAACGAAAGCTGAAGGTATTATAGTCAAGATAGAAATGACCAAAATACGTCAACGTTATAGAAGTAAACATAGAGCAGAGACGTACTTAGAATTATCGAAAATTTCTTCTGTAATATGAGTGAGCAGAAGAGGATTTTTTACTTACAAAACCAACAAGTAAATTAAACGACAAAGCTAAAAATATAACAATAGGTGTAAAAACTTAGTGAAGTAGTTCATCTCGTTGCGCTGCTCGGTATACTACGATAAATAAACAATATCACAGAAAGGGACTGAACAGAAACATACTGGGGTAGTGCACAAAATGATTTGTTTTTAGCAGGGAGCTGCCTGAAACTAGCAACGCCACTAATTTCTTCCGTAGGGATGCGAGACCTAGATTTAGACGGGATCCTACCGATTCGTCATGTACTCTCCCGCCTTTTAATAAAAGTCATCAACTACGTACCGATTTTCATTTTAACCTTCCGCATCCTCACGCGTTCATTAATATTTGGTGAAATGTTAAGCGTCTAGAGACCAGGGATGTTAATGTAGCAATAATTAAAGTAAATTATGTAGTAAATCATACATTTGCCATATTAATATCTCTGCTAGAAACACGCACTCTGCTCTAAAATAATACAATGAGTGCATTACTCGAGTCAAATAATTGGTTCTAACAACAACAAATTGAATGTAAATCTTTGAGTGCGATGGACTTCAGGAAAGAGGTTAGTATTGGAAGAATGTCGATTTAGTTCGAAGAATTTGCGAAATTTTCATCTTTTTTAAAGAAACTACCCGAGGACTTTACCGATTTTAAATTGATCAGCAATGGGTTTATAATTTTGAAACAAATGATCCTCAAATTTAAAGATACTTTTCAGTTTGATCTTATATAGTAATACAAACCGTGGAGTCCCAACTAATAATTAAACACAACCATACCCAAACTTGCCAAGAATTGGTAAATTTTTTAGAACATAATTGAAAATGTATCCATGGTCAAGAAGAAAGCAGCTTAAAATCTATAATTAATTTTGGCTAGAATTGTTTAAGGCTATACCGAGGGCTATGCCCAGTTTCTATTTATTTGCCAAAGACAATAAGGCCAAAGAATAGCGTCGATGTTCTTCAGTGTGTGTGTGGTTGTGTATCTGAGTTTTTTGGCACTGGTTTAAACCAACTGACCAGCTTTGTCTTGTTTAGTCTTTGTTAATACACTGTTACAAATATGTTAAAAGCAGTCACGTCAGAGAGTCAATGAAGTACTCTACGTAGGAATTAATTTCTTCTAAGGGTAATTTTAACTTATTCACCCATTTTTTACAACTCTGTCAGGCTATGTGTAACTTCGCTAAATGTAATTTTTATCTTATTATATATTTTATGAGCATTCTTTTTTGCTTCTTTTTTTTTTCTCTTTTTTTTGCTTTTTTATTCTTTTTTTTTCCTTTTTTTTTTTGATTAATAATTTTTTATTTTTTTTCCTAAACACCTAATTTCAATTTTTAACTATTATTATTTGTTCGACTTGGAAAGCAAGACTCATCAACAAAGAAGCTCGTGGCACCTAGAAACTTTTCGCCTAGAGCGGTTTGTCTCCGGTGGCCCTGCAGGGCTGCTTTCGTACCCAGCCTTCCGCTTTTTAATTAAAAAAATATGGCAGCCCAAGTTCATTGAAAGTGATTCACTACGATATGCGGAGTTGCTCACCCAACCAGCAGTTGTCATAGAAAAGAGAAACAAGTAGTTGTAAACAAGTCTGTCTTGGTGGTAATTTATGGCTGATAGTAAAATGATAGAATTTAGAAGTCTAGTTACTTCTTTATTCACTGGGAGGACATTTCATCTCCGATTTCCCGTTTTGGAAAGTAGTAGCTACCATTTTAAAGCACTACTTGGAGAATCACCGTCACTCTCTGCACACTCTAGCACAAAAATATTAAAAGACTGACACCGATCTATGGCGCGGCAATGAACGAACGACGAAATGAACCAATCGCGGAACTAGTTCAGGCAGCCTGCTAAAAACAAATCATTTTGTTCATCGAGTCACGGCGAGACGCAATGCGAAGTGCGAGGCTGGGTGCAATACTCCAGTATATTTTTGTTCAGTGGTTTCTGTGGTATTTTTTATTTATCGCAGTGCGGCGAGATGAACTACTTCACTATATTTTTACCCTAAGAGCAGCCAGCGTAAACTGATTACGATCCTGTCAAAAATCCTTCACATGCAACTGCACCTTGCGATTTTTAGCGAACGGCCAATAAGAGTTGAAAGCGTGGAGATGTCCCGCCTATTTCGTTAAGTGGCAATATTTACATCGTGTCTATTTTCAAAGTAAATAAATTTTAGTGCCACTTTTATTATAACTAGTGCATCTTAAAGTCTAAAACAAAAATGAAGCTGGTGGAAAAAAGTTCTTTAAATTCCACACTGTTTCATCTTTATCCGCCAGAAACCCAAATTATGTTGTAATGTTGTATGCAAAATTTGAAAATATTTGGGAAACAACGGCAGCAAATCTTTTATTAGAACTTTATACATTTAATTGTTCCAATAATGGTATTCCTTAAAGTTATCTTGTAGTTAGAGTTGTCAGGATATTGCTAATTTAAACGTTCAACAATTAAGCACAACCAACCTGACTTTTGTGAGTGTATAGGGTGGCCAACTAAGAATGTGAGGTACTGTATCTGGTAAACTATCCATCGTAGAGGCTTGCGACAAGAAAAATTATTACTAAAACGGCCAAGAGAAAAACCTGGAAAATATTTTCGAGTTTCTGAAATGGCCGCTAGGGGACGTAATTGCAATCTTGAATCTAAAAAAGTGATGTTTCTGTAAATTCCGCTATATTAACCTTATAAAAAAAATCCTGATCTTTAAGGTCGAGGATAATCTGAACCTTTTTAGTTTGCAAAATGCCCTCTAGCGGCGATATGTAAAACTTACAAAGCTTCAAATATAATGTTGTTTGTAGCCCAAGAATAGCTCCTTTTAACGAGCCTAAGTTTGTTTAAATCGGCTTAGCCGTTTCGAAGATACAGGATGTTATTTACGGAACCGTTTGAATACCCCCACCACTTTATTTTTAGAGATACTGCAAAAAGTGTCAAACACAAAATGTTCAAATTATCCTCGACTTTAAAGATCAGGATTTTTTTATTAGGTTAATATAGCGGAATTTACAGACACCACTTTTTTAGATTCAAGATTGCAGTTACGCCCCCTAGCGGCCATTTCAGAAGCTTGAAAATAATTTTCCAGGTTTTTCTCCTGGTCGTTTTAGTAATAATTTGTTTTGCCGCAAGCCTCTACGATGGATAGTTTCCCAGATACAGTACCTCGCATCCTTAGTTGGCCACCCTGTACGTACATGCTGATTTTTTATATTTGTGTACCAACCAAAGGGGTTTATTGAAGTAATAGAAAAAAGTTTTGAATACAAAAGTTGCATAATTTTTCCCGTGCAATATGAAAGATCTCTTTCCCCTGATTTCAAAAATATATAACATGTCAACATTTAGTTTAGCCGTTTTTGAAATATTTGAGTTTACAATTTTGATAAATTGAAGTGATGATAATCGAGTTATCGAGGCGTCCCGCGTAATTCAATGTAATATATCTGTCGTTATGCGTTAAATTGACACATCCAAAAAGGATTGGCCGGCTAATAGCCCTCACCTAAGTTGATTACATATTTTTCTGTAAGGATTTCTAAAAAATCGAATATATTATGGAAGACCTCAAAATATACAAGAAATTTTCATGCACAATACAGATCAAATATTGGAAAATGTGTGAGAAGTCGTGGCGTCATATCATAAATATTGATATATAAATTTCAATTTACAGTAAAGCGACAAACATGTGACGTTGAACGATGCGGAACAGCTCGATAACTCGACTATCATCAATTCAAATTATAAAAATTGTATACCTAAATATTTCAAGAACGGCTGAACTTAATGCTGACATGTTATATATTTTTGAAATCAGGGAAAAGATCTATCGTCCTGGTATATAATTGTTCCGTTTGTTTTTCTGAAGTTCAAAAGATAACATGGGAGAGATTATGCAAGTTTTGTACTAAAAGTTTTTTCTGTCACTTACATTAACTCCTGTAGGTGGGTACGTAAAAAGAAAAAAAAAACCTCAACATGTTGACATTAATAACTGAATAAATACATAAATAAATGTGTGGATGTCTAGCCTTAAGATTTTAACTTCAACTACTAATCTTCCATTGCATAGTAATAACCCCCATTGTCTGCCACCTTGCCAAGTTCAATATTCAATTTAATTTACCGAATTTTCAACACTTTTCTCCCTCGTTTTCTTCTGTTTCTTCTTATTGAACTTCTTTTGTACAATATTCGTAATGGTGTGCTGATATTTGATAATTTTGTTAGCGGATGTTATAAAAAGGAATCCAGTTGATTCATTGAACCGTTCCCGGAATGATAAAGGTTTCCTCTTTATGACTCTCAGCATAAGGTTAGTTTGGCTGTTATAACTGCCAATACCTCAACAATATTAAATTTCTTTAGTAAATCGTCCGCCGGAAACATTGGTAACTTATTTATAAAAAGTATTCAAAGCTTCATCCGACCATTGTATATAAATATTTTTACACACATTTTCTCGTAAATTCAACTCCAGCTTTTCATCGTTCTCTGTTTTTAAATCTTGTTTGGGCCCGAAGGCTTTTATCCAATTTCCTTTTCCATCAAAAGCGGATAAAAACTGACCAACGAAATCGATATGAAGTTGTTTAAAAACCTTTCAATTATATTTTGATATACCTCCGTAGGCCAACAAAAATATTTTTTTATACGGTTTCGTTGGAAAATCCGGAGGATGCAATGTTCGGGAAGTGGTAATTAAATAAAAATATATTTAATGGCGTTCCAGGCGTGTTTTGGTTAGTATTGGTGTATGTTTACCAAACTAAGCAACAAGTGGAATGAAAGAATTTTAATATAAGTTATTTTTGATAAATTTACCTCCATTCGGATTTTAAAATACAAGGCAAATCTGGACTATAAAACTTCTTATAAAATTAGGATGGGATATTCATAGATAATTAATAACTGTTTTACCCAAATGTGTAATGGGCGATATCCCGTTGGCAGTCTAGTTGTGATTTAAGATCCTATAAAATAAAACTAATACAATAACTGGGCAAACGAATGAATTGCTTTAACTTTATTTTTAGTTTCATATTAAGCTTTTTTTTAATTTTCATATCAGTTTTACTTAAAGTAACAGTAATCTGAAGAGAGATTGTTATTAATTTAATTTTATTATTAAGTATAACTCATATCATAACGTCCAGAAAGTATGCCGTGGAACTATTCATTTTTGTCTTGAATTACTACTTTAACCGATATATAATATATAACCTATAGCCGTCGTATTGCAGCATCCATCATCACTTTAAGTCTCATCAGTTTAATTCCGTCCATCTAATTACAATTAAAAATAATGGCCCTAAGTAAATCGATAATTTAGCCGTCGATCCGATCAAACAGCCCTAAGCCCGATATATAGTTTAATTTATGTGGTGATTAAAAGCGATAATTTGCTGCAACGGCTTCTGGCAAAGTAATTCTCAAGGAAAAGAAACGTTTCCCAGCGGACGATCTAATAGGTTTCCGAAAAATGAGAAAATCGAAAGAAATTATTAAATGCATTATGAAAAAAGTGTATTAATGGTGTTAAGTAATTTTTGTGAACTACACTGAATTCTTAAACCTACACAATTAACAAAAGGCTTTACTAGAACTTTTTAACATTAGTTAAAAACATCTAACAGGAAAAGCTTAATTTAAAAATATACTGTAGAAGCAGGTTTTGAATGTAAAAGAATGCAATGGTAGATGCGTCACTAATTGTAAATTATTAAATTAGCAAATAAAATTTTATTAATATTATAAACTGATTTTCAGCCCTTTGACCAAACACACAAGTTAACTTTTAACGTACCATAAAACGGGGTTACATTGAATTACAGGATGACATTGAACAATTTTACCACTAACTTTATTTTTATTTATAACTTTTTATCCTTTGTTTTTTAAAGTCATATAAATTTTGTACATGGAAGAAACACTATGGACTTCTACGCAATTGATGTTTAAACGGCTTTGGCAAAATAAAAAAAAAGTATATGTTTCGAAAGAAAATGTTAAAAAAAATCTACTAAAAACTTTTGTATGTATCAGATTTACTGTAAAGTATAAACTGAAATCTGTAAATATAGATTATAGTATGATTTTCTACCAACGTGTTAAAAATGGAACTTTTAACACTGTCTACTAGCCTTAAAAATGTTACTTTACGGCACTAGTGCCTTAAAATACCTACTTTAAGGCACTAGTGTTAAAAGTAAAATGTCAATTTTTTCAAAAAAACGTAAAAAAACATTTTTATTTTATTTATTTAATAGTACAATTTAAAGAATAATAAGAAATAATTAATAGTACAATTTGAAAAATTTCAAAAATGAATTCTTTCCTCAGTTCTGCTGTCCTTCGCGGTTGAGGAGGATTGAACAGTAACAGCAGCATGTCCAGTTGATGTTGAAGCATCATCGGCTAATGTCGTTTGTACTGTAAGCAATTTTCGAGCAATAGAATTTTTATTTTCCAAGGAATCCACGATGTACCCTTCCGCAACGGTTGAGGATTTCCATCCTCCATGCCGCTTAATTGTCGTCAAATTTGCTCCAGCATCCGCAAGTAAGCTCGCAGAGGAACGGCGAAAGCAGCTAGTATAGAGTGTTGAATTTGGAAGTTGCAGAAATCTTGCTATAGCAGCAGGACATTTTCTGGACGTATTAATTCCGACCGGATTCTGATACATTTACTTTTACATATTTTAAGAAGAGTCACCGATGTACGACATCTGCTGGGCGAAGATCAGTATATTTTCGATAAAAATCCAAATAAAATTTTTCAATGATAGTGAAATTTCGTGGTATCTTTGTTTTGGTATCTGATATTTTAATAACTAATGAAGTCTGCATATCTTCCACGTTGTCAAGAGTCAACTGATAAAGCTCCTCCCTGCGGCAGGCACCAAATACTCCTACAACCGTAGTTACTTTCATCACAAGGTACTCATCATCAGGTGGGCACTTCAGAAACTGTTCAATTTGGTCTCTAGTAAAATTTTTTTGATTTTTTGGGCTGGTAACCGTCTCCTCGACGCTTCAAGTAGGCAATCAATTTAAAACGTTTGCTGATATCTACGTCGGCGTCGTTATTTACACATAGCATAGCTTTGATTATTGAATAATGAGACCAAAGAGAAGATGACTTCCATACCTTTGCCTTTTCCCCAAAATAGGTCAGGAATATGTTTTCGGAATACTTTCCAGAAACGCCTTTGGTTTCACACCATTTTAAAAATTAATATGAACAATCTCATATTGAATTCTTGATTTTCGTGGCAGTAAATCCAAGGTAGCTCTGTTAGAAGCTACTTCTTTGTCTTTAAGTGGATCGATTTCTTGTATTTCTTACATTTTTGGCAAATCACAACAGCCAGCGCAAGCGTTTTAATAAAACTGACAGGACCTTTCAAATTTTCAATATTTCTGTAAACAAATCAGTCAACAATGATGGTTGCTAGGTTTTATTGACAAATGGAAACTAATTTATAGTTATTTATGTATCTAGGGAATTATAATGGTCTTAATTACCGAGGGCAAAGTTTACGACAGCAATTGCCCGAGGTAATTGAGACCCTTATAATTCCAGTGATACATAGATAATTTTATTTCTGACCGATTTTAGTAACGCTTTGTTTATTTTTAAAGTGGAATAAATGTTTCAATAGATGACAATCAAATTGACATTAGATGTCTATCGTTTGATTTTATGTCAAATTTTTCTTAATATCCCAAGGGAGTTATGAGCCTTATAATTCCCGCGTAACTAAGACGTTATAAGCTAATAATATACCGGTCAGAAATAAATATAATTATACGATGCTATTAGAAACTACCTGAATGTAAGAGATTCTAAACATTTAATTTTCAATTATTGTATGCTTTTTATTGCCGTTTGTAGAAAAAATATTGTATGATATTTGTGTTTAAAGTATATTTAAGGAACTCTTGTGGTTTGCCAAATATGGATCCCTTAAAAATGTACTTTTAACACTTTCATAAATAACTATTATTACTGAAAGGATTTAAAGTAAAAAAACGGTTATATTTTTAATTATAAAAATTATGTCATTTAAAGAAAAAAATTGTGCAGTTTCCATGATGCCACTGGGGCAACATTGAACAGCGAGAACCGACTTGTCTACAAGCATTTATTTTATGCATGTTTTGTATGCGGAAGTCATTTACTACTGTTTGCTTGTCTAGAAGGGACGTATTTTTGATAACTTTAAGGTTACTATTTAAAATAAAAACAAGAACTATACTCCCGAGACTTTAGAAAAAGCAGTTCGTGAAATTAAAGAAAAGAAGACATCCCTTGGCAAAGCTTTAAAGAAGCACAATATTCCAAAGGGGACATTAAGCTGCAAGATTATTAAAAAACCGCCCTAATCTGTTGGAAGGCCGCCTGTTTTAAGTCAAGAGGAAGAAATGTCACTGGTAAATGTTCTCTTAAAAACTGCTAAATGGGGCTTTCCTTTAAACTATGATGATTTGCGTCATTTAGTGAAGAGCGAGCCATTTAGATAGTATAGACAGAAAAGTGATACAATTTAATAATAACATACCTGGTATCGATTGGATTAAAAGTTTTTTAAAAAGAAATAGAGAAGTTAGTATAAGAAAAGCACAAAATATTAATCTAAACAGGGCAGCTGCTACGAAGGAAACTTTTATGACTTATTTTGACAATCTCGAAGAGTCTGTAGCAGGTCTGCCCCCAAATCTGGTATTTAATTTTAACGAGACCAATTTGTCGGAGGACCCGTCTGTTAAATGTTTTTTTTAAAGAGGAGTAAAATATCCCGAACGTTTGCTCTCTCATTCCAAATTTAACATTTCCATAATGTTTTGCGGCAGTGCTTCAGGAAACTTGCTTCCTTTGTATGTTGTCTATAAGGCAGAAAATTTATGGACGACATGGACTGAAGGAGGACCAGATAGAACAAGATATAATCGAACAAGCAATGGTTGGTTTGACTCTGTTACGTTTGTTTACAGATTGATTTAGATCTGTATTTCTCGTCTACACGAAATATTACGAAGAGCCTAAAGTGTTAATTGGTGACAACAATGTGCGTTTTATATGTTTACCTTCAATTACGACGCATATTGCACAACCACTCGATGTGTTTGTTTTCGTGCCGTTGAAGAAACAGTGGCGTGCAATACTTTCCGATTACAGATTAACAACGGGTTCAACAGGACTTCAAAAAGAAAACTTCCCGAAATTATTAGCGAAACTAATGATCAAATTTTTTAAAACAATTAATTAAAATATTGAAGAAATTGCCCAGAGAGACTTAAGAAACTCAAGAATTTGAATACGGGTTAAATGATAGTGTTGTGGAGTTTCTAAAAGGCATACGAAATAAAAACGAGGCAAATAGGGCTCCCAGAAAAAAGAAATTAAATGTAAAGCCGGATAAGAGCATTGGACCAGGAGACTTCGAATTAGGGGAAAATTCTGGGACAAAAAAAACAAAAAAGAAGCTCTCCTGATAGTTTGTCTGATAGCGATTCTGATTTAGCCATTGTGCTTTAAAACAAGTCCAACTTTGACCAAGAAACATTTTTCGCAGACCTGCGTGGAGAAGAGAACATGGCGGAAACAGAGATCGTAAGAAGAGCTGTAAATGTTAACGATTATACGCTTGTTAGATTCGCTACAAAGAAACTTTAAAGTTTTTTGTTGGCCTGATACGAGACGAAACAGTTGATAGAGACTACATTATAAAGTTTCTAAGGCGAGAAAGGAAATCAATTTTCCACTGGCCACATAAAGTTAAGCAATGTTTTATCTTTCAGCAAGAAGACATATTGCTTGTGAACTCAGAAGATTTGGAAAGAGTTCTGCCAGCCTTAACTGTGGACCGTCGCGGAAAATTGCAATTTCCAATTAAATTTAATTGATACACACTAGGCTAAGATGTAAAACTTTTATAGTTTTTTTATTTTTATATATATTACTACCTACTAAAAAAATACGCTCACCTATATACTCTTAACGCTTGTTTCAAATGGCGGGGCTGCATCGAACAAATTGGTACTGTGGATTTTACTATAAGACTATAATTGCTGTTCGATGTTGCCCTAACCAAGGGGTAATTTTGAACACTCACTTTCTTTTTAATATCAACTTGCTCTAATGCTTTATTCCCAATTTGGTATATTTACAAGTATCTTTATATGGTCACTTATCTAGGGTAATTTTTTAAGTTTAATTCGACAGAAAATACGACTTGAATTATCCAAAATAAATATAAAACGTTCAATGTAAGCCCTCTTTACGGTATCGTTTCCATCGAAAAAGTCTACTTGTTAATTTTTTTACTGCGGTTAAAAAATAGTTAATTTTGAAGTTAGCGTCTAAAGTTAACTTGTGTGTTTCATCACAGGGCTGATTGACAACTAGTTATATTGAGGGAACCATACGTAATAGACATTACCAAAAAAATATTCATACATATTATAAAGCTAAAAGAAAATAGACAAGTGTAATTTAATTGACACAATATATTTTAAATATTTAAGTGACAACTCATTTAATTAACCAAGTCATTAGCGAATTTGATCGAATCAAACGTAAGTTGAGAGAGAACAATATTATGTGATTGTTAGAAATAAATTTTAGTTTAGGAAATTAAATTATTATAAAAGGCATAAGAAGTTGATGGATTCCCCAATACAAGTTTCATTAAATTTCTCAATAAAACAATTAAATTCGGCCAATAAAATATTTTCTTGCACGTCTTCAATTAAATACTTATATTGAATTAATTCGTTTCAGGTTATCCCAATTATATATATATATATTATATTTTTCATAGCGTACAGAGTGTCCAGTTTTCGATGGTTTTACGGGGTATTTCCGTTATAAGTAAAGATAGAAGGAAACGGTTTTTTGCACTGTGCTACTTTTTGTGAATCAAAAGATGCCGCAATCAGAATTTTTCTAGTCCTCCTTGTTTTTGATACACGGGATGTTTTTTAAAATTTTACATTTTGGGACACCCCCCCCCCCATATTTAAGTTACCTTGTAGCTCAAACAATGTTCTTTTTTTGTAGTTTTTTACGTAGAATCAAGTGACGTACTTACATTTTTTCTACGTTCAATAGTCTCCGAGAAAAAACAAACTTGCTTTTTTTTAAATAGGTCACACGATATATTTTTTAATAATATGATTTAGTTTATAACAGACTTCTCAGAAACATATAATACGTTATTTTATTTTTAATATTAAGCACGAAATTTACGTGTTATTAAAAAATATACATTTTTTGTTGGTAGACCATGACGGGTATTTAAGAAAAGAAAAGGACACATTCATTTATGTCATAATAAAAATGTCTTTAGTTTCTGTCACAGTATTTAGGTTCTCTAAGTTGTTTTAAAATATCTAATTAATAGTAAAAAATCAGTTTGTCCTAATTATGGCAGAAAATGTAAACTTTGAAAATAATGAAAAATACGTCATGCTCACTTGCTATGTCTATTGTAATGAAAATGCAGATGAAGCATTAGAAATATATTTCAATAGGTAAATTTACACCTTTTTGTAGTATCTCTATGAAGATTTGTTAAATTTCCAAAATTACTTGTAGATATACCGAAAGACGACAGTCGTATAAAAGAATTTTTCTAAGGATGATATCAAATTTAATTGAACACGGTTCATTTTCTAAACCTCGGTCTAAAATCTACAACAAGCAAAACCGCGAGACTGATGAAATAAATGTCTTAGCTTCAATTGAAACAAATCCAACTAGTTCTTGCAGAACGGTTGAAGGTTCGGTCGCAGTATTTAAATCAAGAGTTCAAACAATCCTATAAAAACACAATTTTAAGTAATATACATTTTACCTAGTACAAAACTTACATCCTGGTGATACACAGCATCGTATAGAGTTCTGTAATTGGTATTTACAAAATATCAACAGGGTATGAGGCTCATTTTACCAGTGCTGGTATATTTAATCGGCACAATACGAGGTTTTGGGCTGAGGAAAAGCGGCATATACTCGTAATATTTCCACTCGATCGGCAAGGCAGGTTTGGCTTTAACGTTTTATGTCTCATAGTAGGAAGCAAAATAGTTTATAATATATTGGAAGGCAGCCTTAATACAAATAAATATTTGAAAATTCTGGAAAACGTTGTATCAGAAATAATAGAAGACGTGCCCTAAGCGGGTCTCAATAACTTGCATCTGCAACAAGATGGAGCACCCGCTCACAATGCTCTAATTGTGAGACAAACATTTTAACAGTAATTCCTAGGCATTGTTATTATTTTTACTGATAGTTAGATCAAGGACTCTAAAATATATTTCTTCTGCAGTAATTATCATGTCAGTAATAGTTTTTTTAAGCACCCGTCATCGCCTAATAAGAAATGTATAGTTTTTATTGAACCGTAAATTCCGTTCCCACTATTAAAAATAAAAATAAGGTATTATATATTTTTGAGAAGCTTGTTATAAACTAAATTATATTATTAAAAAATATATAGGGTGACCCATTTAAATAAAAGCAAGTTTGTTCTTTTGCTCGGAAACTATTTAACGTAGAAATAATCTGAGTACGTCACTAGATTCTATGTAAAAAACTACAAAAATAACATTTGTTTTGTCTTTGATAAGCTACAGGGTAACTTATAACCCCAAAATGTAAAATTTTCAAAAACATCCCGTATATCAAAAACAAGAAGGACTAGAAAAATTCTGATAGAGGCATCTTCTGTTTCACAAAAAAGTAGCTGCTGCGAGAACCGCATCCTTCTGTATTTACTAATAACGAAGATACCCCGTAAAACCATCGAAAACTGGACACCCTGTAGAGGGTTACTTCTTATATTTACGTACCTACCACAGGGGTCATTATACGTGACAGAAAACTAAATACAAAAGTTGCATAATTTTTCCCGTGTTACCTTTTGGGCTTGTCAAAAGAACATAGGCGCGTCGCAAAGTTAAAAAACAATTATTGCAAGTTTTCATTTTTACATTATTCACCAGGAAGAAAGGTCTATTTCCGCTGATTTCAAAAATATATAACATGTCAACATTTAGTTGGAATCACAATTTTGATAGATTTAAGTGATGATAATAGAGTTGTCGATGCACTGGTCGCTTTACGTTAAATACACACATTTAGTAAGGAATGGTGGGCTAATAGCCCTGACCTGAGTCGGTTAGATTTTTTTCGGAGGGAATTTCTGAAAAAATCGAATTTATTATGACAGACTTCAAAATATACAAGTGTTGAGACGAAGGATTGAACAAGAAATATTCATGCTCAATACGGATCAAATATTAGAAAATATGTCAGAAGTCGTGGCGGATATACACAAAACATATAGTCATTTATTTCACTTTATATCATGCATTTTAAAATATATATTTTAATTGAAAGCGAAGCGACAAATATGTCACGCTAAAGTATGCGGAACTCCTCGATAATCATCAATTCAAGATATCAAAATTGTAAAATCAAATATTTCAAAAACGGCTAAACTAAATGTTGACACTTAATATATTTTTAAAATCAATAACCTGGACATATTTTTGGATCGGCTCTTAGTTAACAGTAATGGATAATCCATTATTACTGACAGAATATCAGTTATCACCTGCTAAAACAATATTTTAGCTTCCCGACATATTTTACTTTCGCGAAATGAGCTTTATTACGTATTCTATCATCAGAAAGACATTAAAAATTATTTAATGCAATCTCATTTTAAATTCTCTGCAGACGTATCCTATATTATTTTAAAATCTATTATGAAACCATTAGTATCTGGCTGCTCTGGTTTGCAATTATTAAGGAAACCTGCGGCTCGTTTATCATTGGAAAAAACTTATTTCTTGTAACGAAAGAGAAACGTGACGAGAAAGAGAAATAATAATTTATTAGTAGATATTGGTCAGTTTTTACAATTCCTACATTTTCAACTCTGGAAAGTCAGTGAAAAATAAATCCATGGGAATGCTCGCCTTATTATGCATACTAACCAATATTTTCCGTTATGTACTTTTGAATAAAAATAGGTGTTTGAAAAAAATTAACCTATAGTTGCAATTAATTAAGGTCCTAACCAAGTTAGTGGCTTCTGTGAGTCGGACAGATGTGTCAATATTTTGTACAGTAACGAGACAATGTCCCCCCCCCCCCGTTTTCGAGGATGCTGAACACGATGGCGGTGGTTTAAACTTTTTTTCCAGGTGAGCGCACCTTCCAAACGGGCAAAAACAACCCTCGAAGAGGTGAAACGCGGATAGGCCCTCTCACACCAATTCAACCTATGTTTTCGAGAATGCTGAACACGATGGTGAAGTCTGGATCCTTCCTTGACCCCCGCCAACCCCCTGAGCGGTCAAAAATAACCCCCGAAAGGGTTGAAACTCGGATACGACGTCTCATACCGGCTAAAACGGCGTTAACACCCGTTTTCGAGGATGCTGAACACGATGGTGAAATATGGATCGTCACTTGACCCCCGCCAACCCCCCAAACGGCCAAAGCTATCATTTTGATACGCGGTTTCATGAAGTGCACCGTATGAGATAAAATGAATTATTTTTTTCACAGATCATTTAATACATACCAGATGATGATTCGAGGCTTCTTGACGGACTGTTCAATTGAAAAAACAGTCGCATACTTCGTGTCGAGTTTTTAGGTGGGAAAAGCATGTAATATGAAATCATTGGTACATTTTCTGCAGTTGTTAAATAGACACTTATTTATGCAGTAACACACAATTATCACAAGATGAGTCATTTAGCCATTAACAGTATCCGAGTTCTTATTTTTATGCTAATGGACGCAGTGAAGGGATCTTACACGTGGTCCAGAAAATGAAGACTCTCCGTAGCCCAGATACAGTAAAAGTGGAGACACTATAGAGGTAAATACCTCTATGAGAGACACAGAGATGCTGCGCAGTGATCCTGCGCGGGGTGCTGCGCTGGATGCCGTGTACTTTTCAGTACCTCGAGCCCGCGTACTTTTGAATGGAATTCTTTTATATATATCGTTTTCTCATCAAAAAAATGTTCACGAAGTATCTAGTTTAAAGGAAAAAGTCGTATCCGAGTTTCACCCCTTTCGGGGGTTGATTTCGGCCGCTTAGAGGTCTTCAATTCTAACTGGTGCCCCAAGGGCTTTGTATGTAGCCATTTATATAAATGAAATTTTAGTTTTCCACCAAAATAAATAAATTTGATTTAACCATAAATTCCTAAACTAAAAATAAGGCCATCTACGCAAACTTACCTATATAGAATGTTGCTTCGTTTAGCCGCTACATTAATATAGTTTTATTGGAATAATTTCTAAACGCCTTTATCGATATTCACTAATTTTAAGACTAAGAATTACTACTGATATTGGCGCGTTTTGACGCAAACGCGTTCTTTTCTAATGCCTGGAAATTTCAAAATGGCGCGTGATTCGTAAACAGAAGTTTGTGTTTTTGTTTCCTCCTGTTCAAATGACTTTAACTGTTACTCTACAGCACTAGCTAACTTCATTTTGAAATTTTTTTGTTTCTTGGAAAATATCCGCCAGATATACCGTTTCTCTCCCCAAAAAATATTAGCGATACCTTGTAATTCATAATTGTTGTTTATACGGAACGAAAAGTCTTAATTCTAATAACTATCAAATATATAATAGAGGACGTCCCCTTCCATGAAACACGAAATACAGTTCAATCAGATATACAGGTCAAACAAGCCAAAAAATCTCCAAAAAACTCAATAACCATAAACTTATCCCCATACAAGTCAATAAAAATAACCTAGGTAAATACATAGCTAATTCAAAAATCGAAAATAAAGACAAATTCCTTACAAAATGCAATCTATATAGGTCAAACAGGCGGAAACTTTAAAACTAGGCTTAAAAAACATAAAACACCCATTTAAAAAAAAAAAAAATAATAAAACAGGAATAGCGGACCACTGTATAATAAATAACCACTCAATGTCCAACAAAATAAAACCGATATATATTCAACACAAGGGTAGAAAACTCAACCTATTATAAACATTAGCAATCAAAAAAGCCTTAAAAAATCGATGTAATGTTGTTAACAATCTAATTGTAATACCTTCAGGTGCCAATCTAATACTTAATAGCCTAATAACTTAGGATAAATATTATGCAATAAACACTGTCAATAATTACCAACGAAAAAAGCCATAATTATTATACACAATATCATTTTCTTAATTTTATTACTTAGATGTACCTTTGGCCAATACCTGTAAATTAAGGACCAAAATAACCTATCATCTGTCAATTTTTATTTTAATGACATGTAGAATTTATTATTGTCTCATAATGCCTTTGATAATGACCCGCAAGGGTTGAAACACGTGTCAGGAAACTGAAATAAATTGTGAAATATAACAATCCTCAACTACCAACTAGTTTAATTCTTATAACAAATGCTTGAAATGTTCACCGTGTTCCTAAATACGTAAATAAATTATTTTCAAAAAATTAAACTGTACTTTGGGCATCCGGTCGGGCTTGTTTTTAAAATAATCTGCACCATTGATAATTATTTGCAATAACTTAGCTTCCGTAGCGATGAGGGAAGCATACACTTTTGATTTAAGAGCGTCCCACAGGAAAAAGTCTAGAGGCGTTATATCGGGAGATCTTGCTGGCCAATTAGTGGGTACATCGTTGTCTCTTCCGATCCATCTGTTAGAATATGTTCCATTTAAAAATCTCCGAACATTGATATTAAAGTGGCGTGGCGCCACGTCGTGCATAAACCACATTTCGCTACGAAGTTGTAATCAAAGATCATTCAATTGATCGGGTAAAGTGTTTTACAAGAAGAGTAGATAGTTATCCCTATTTAACCGATATGGCATTACAACTGGTCCAATAATAAAACTGTCAATCATGCTTGCCCAAACATTAATTCTAAATTCATGCTGGAAATATTTCTGCCTGATGGCATGATGATTTTTGTCCCTATACATATGTTTGTGATGTACATTTCTAATTCCTGATCTCGTGAATGCAGCTTCGTCCGTAAATAAAATTTTCTTATGAAAGGTTGCATTTGGTATTCCCATTGTTTCGATGAACCGGCAAAACGTCAGCCGACTTTAAGGGTCCATTGGCATAAGATTTTGCACCTGTTGCACATTATACGGATGGAGTAGCTGCCCTCGTAGAATGTTATTAATGATATTTTTGGACACCGCCAATTTGAACCCCAAGCGTCTACAGCTTAATTTGGGATCATCTTCAATTGTGTTTAAAACTATCTCTTTGAGCTCCGGACTCCTAATTGTACGTTGACGTCCTCGATTAACATTATTTCCAATAAAACTACCCGTTTCCCTTAGTTGCCTCTTAATAATCGCAAAAGTTTGATATATATAGTCTGACACTCATACGCCAATTTCTTTAATATAATCCATATACTAGAAGCATGTCAACCTTCTCAGCGATAAAATAGTGTTTTATTTTAAAGGACCAATAATTATTATTTAATTTACTATAAACTCGACTGAGCTCAACACCAATAACAAGTAAACACTATGGGTATGTCAGATTTATTTTACTGTTGCCAAACAAAAAACAATGTTTGTATGATTGTTCAGAATAGCAGCAGTGATGAAGTATCGTAAATAATTTTTTAGAAAAGAAACTGTATATTTGGCGAAAATTTTACAAGAGACAAAATAATTTCAAAAGGAAGTCAGCTAGTGTCAGAGAAACAATTGAAGTTATTTGTACAGGGGGTAACAAAAATACAAACGTTTATTTACGAATCACTCGCCATTTTCAAATTTCCAGGCATTAAAAAAGATCACGTTTGCGTCAAAACACGCCAATAATACTAGTCATTCTTAGTCCCAAAATTAGTGAATATCGATAGAGGCGATTAGGAATTTTCCAAAAAAACTATGTTAATTTGAAAAGTTTAGCACCCTGTAGGTAAGTTCGCCTAGATCGCCTTATTAAGGAATTTGCAGTTAAGCATTGTACAGTCATTTCAAGGACACCCTGTATATTATTAAACAGACTACTACTACTAAATTACTTACTAATACGCAAAGTAAAGAAGATTATAACTACCTTTCCTAAACGTGGTGTAATGATCGCGTTAGTAATGCATTGTCTGTCGTTACCGAATTGTTAAAAATGGCGCCTAAAAGTAATCTTCGTAATAACATATATTTGATACACTAAATCAGTTGAAATATTATTAGTCTCAGTGTGGTTTATTTGAAGGGCAAATTTCATTTAAAAATAACATTAAAGAAGAAGTACTATGTCTTACAAATCAGTTAGTTTCATCCAAATCATTGAAACTCTTGAAAGTATTAATTTTATTAACAATATTTGCCTTGATAAGTGTGAGATAAGTGACAGAGGCTCTGTTAATATTCTAATGGCAACTATAGAAGCTTTAGGATACAATACTGAAGACCTAGTTATAAATCGAACCTCAACATGTTGGTCCCGTCAAAAGCTTCGTGTCGGGCGGGCTTCAGATTTGAAAAATAATTTACTAACGTTACAGTTACAATTCGCTGTTCTCCACTGGGATGGAAGTACTGTACTTTCGGCAATAACTGGAAAGAAAAAGGTTGATACGGTTCCAGCAATTACAAATATTATGGACCAGATCTTCTATTGGGAGTTCCTTAATTGACTTCTGGTAAGAAAAATGACATGGCAGAAGCTATTTATAATGTGCTTGCTGAATATCAGCTATTAGATATAGTCAAAGCCTTATGCTGTGACACCACGCATCAAATAATTGACTTGACGTCGTTTGCATCAGGATTATTTAAACGTTTTTGACCAATACAGATGTTTCCAAATAATCTTGTGATATTGATGATCGATTTGGTGTAAACAGTATCGGTAAATACATAGAGATTACGCGTCATTTTGCCAAAGAACAAGTTGCTATTCAACATACAAGAGACGACTATATAGAGTTTCTGCATTAGGTTATTATATTTTAAGGCGGAGATGAAGCAAAAGTAATCAATAGGAAATAAAAAGTTTTTAAAAAGTTTTTAAAAAATGTCCTTAATTATCTTGTTGTGGGACTTTGTTCCCACAACTCACGAGTTTTACTCGAAAATTAGCTAATTAACAAAAAATTTATTTAATAATATATAAAAAAAAATATAATAAATGTTATTTCGTTAATTCCTAATCTAATTATTAATTAATGGATATCATCATTTAAATGAAAAAATTTTTCTTTTTTGTAAGTATAATCTTTATTCATAATATTCTTTTAACGTTGCACCTAATATAAATTTTATATTCAAAAAGTTTTCTCTCATATTATAGTTTTCCTCCTAATGTGACGTTTCAACACTATTTCCCTCCTTGATGTGAAAATTTCTTCGCTTCAAAACTTCAAGTAGTTATGCCCATTCATTTGGGATAACGAACTTCATTATATGAACTCGATATTGGTAAGTTAAGTCTACTTGAATATTGAATTTCTTTTACCTTTTACTTAATTGCTTCTAGTATCCCCTGATGATGGATGTTTAAACATCCGAAACATGTAGGGATAAACCTTTAAAACATTAAATCTATTTTGTGGAGGAAGACTTCAAGTTTTTTATTTCCTATCATATCAACTCCACTGTAAGTATGGACTACTTTTTCAATTTCAAAAGTAATCAAGTTTCGAATACCTTGTGCCAGATGGATGGCAAGAGCTTACTATTGGCTAAAAATATATATTTTTCGAAAATTATTTAACTCTGCACGAATTATGAGGATTAAGGAATATTTATTCATTTATTGTAAATACATAAAAGCTTAGTATAATGCCCGTTGTGCTTTCAAAGTACCATCCCTGGATTTAATGTTTCTAAATCACCTATGTTTTTGAAAAGGAAATTAACATATTTCACAAATAACAACAACAAAGAAATTTTGTGTCCATTTATGGTATCTTGCCGAGAAAACTGTAGCTTTGACTTTAATTGACGATACAGTCATCGAACAAAAATTAAAGACGGTCAAAGCATTTAAAGAGAATGGGTCAAATAATGATGGCACGAAACAACTCCGTTTTCTTTTAAACGGTTAAAAATGTCGCCAGAATTTATTACTCATGATCCTGCTACCTGGAGTTTTCTACCTGATTTTCAACATATTATCAGCATGGCCTTACAGACTAGCCAACAAGTTTATATTGTTTAGTGATACTGCAGAAAGAGGTGTGAAGCTAATTGAATAATACGAGAATCTTGTAACTGAAGGGAAGAACAAAAACAGTATTTATTGCAAATCGTTGCAAAGGCTATCGTAGTCATTATCTTGTTCGAGGCATGCATTGTCAAAAAAATATTATTACCTAATTATTATTTTAACTTCCTTAACTTAATATCTATTTGTTTTTATTATAGTTTACTAGGCCTCATTTAAGTGATTCTAGTTGCCAAGTTTTGTGTTTTAAATTTTTCTTATTCTCTTCTTGTTCTTTTAAATAGGACGATGTCCTGTTTTCTTCGACGCGATTCCTCAATCTTGAGAACCGAATGTCCAGCTGTCATACCAGCGTTTGGGTGGTCTCCCAGGTAGTCTTCCGGTATTGGGTTTTGCCATTCATTCCATATGGTCTCTCCACTCTCTGCGTCTGCCTCTGGTCCATCTCACGATATCCTGGATTCCACACTCGTTTCTTATCTCCTCACTTCGTCTTTGATCGAAGAGTGTATTTCCTGTAATTGATCTTAAAGTTTTCAT
This sequence comes from Polydrusus tereticollis, assembly GCA_963920685.1. Lineage (NCBI taxonomy): Eukaryota > Metazoa > Arthropoda > Insecta > Coleoptera > Curculionidae > Polydrusus > Polydrusus tereticollis. The sequence goes on from OY987329.1 coordinate 94,809,259, forward strand.
TTCTGTACTGCGAAGAAGGCGTTTCGTCTAGGTGGTATCTGTCCTTGTTTCGGCGGCATAGGTCATTATTGGTTTCACACAGGTCTTATATATTCGCACCTTGCTGCGGATGCTCATGTGCTTGTTTCCCCAAATAATGTCCCTCATGCAGCCGGATATCATAGCTGCTTTGGTGGTTTGTCCTTGAACTTCCTCTCTAAGGTTTCTGCCGCTAGTAACATTGATTCCCAGATACTTAAAGTTCATCACACTTGTTCAATGCTTTCGTTGTATACTGCAAGCTTGCATCTTATGGGGTCTTTAGCTATCACCATGGACTGTGTTTTTTGAGATGATATAGTCATGTTCCATTTCTTTGCTGATGGATCGAACCTGTACTCGCTACTTCCTCAGAAAGTACCTTGGTCAGTAATTTTAGCACCGCGCTCAGCAGACTGATTCCTCGGTAGTTCTTTGGATCGCTTGTTACGCCTTTTTTAAAAATTGGTATGGTAATGCTTTCCTTCCATTTGTCGGGTACCTTCTTGAGGGTTAGTATCATATTAAAGAGTACACGTAGTTCGTCTAACAGAGTATTTCCTCCATGTTTGATCATCTCATTTGTGATATTATCAGTTCGCGGCGACTTACGGTTTTTAAGTTTGGGGATGGTTTGTTTAATTTTTTCTTTTGTAGTAGGTTGTCCCTGGTCGAGGTTATGTTGTGGTATATCGGCCTGATTTTTTATAGCTTGGTCTTCTACATCGTCTTTGTTTGTGTAAAGCTTCTGAAAGTGTGTTTCCCATTCTTTTATTGTGATTGCCGAAGTTTGAATGTACTCGTTGATTGGGTTTTTACGATTTCTCAGCATATTCCATACTTTCTTCTGTCCCCCATATAAGTCTCATTCGACGTCGTCAGAGAATTTCTCTCAGTAGTCTCTCTTTATCCTGCTGATCTCTGCATTTACTCTATTCCTCTCTGCCTTGTACTGTTCGTAGGTGATTGTGTTACTTCGGTATTTTAAGTATGCGTTTTTCTTGTCTGCTGCTAGGGTTTTAACACCTGGCGTAAACCAGGGCTTTGCTTACTTCCTATTATTTATACTGACTTTTCGCTTTCCTAAAGCCTCTTCTGCAGTGTTAATGATATTTAAGGATATCTTCCTTCATGCAGTATCCACATTGTCGTTCTCCTTTATTTTGTTTTCTGTTATTTTTTGTTCCAATCTCCTTTGATATAAGTATTTAGTATTGTGGTCTGATAGGGACTCGATATTTATCTTCTCTACCTGTTCTGGTTTTCTTTTGTGCCTGTACTGCACGAAAAATCGTATTATTGTTAATACTAAGTTATGATCAGTTCCAGTGTTTGCTGATGCAAGGACTCTGACGTCTAGTATCTTCGCAGGGTGAATGTTCCTGTTTGCATTGCATAGTCAATAACAGATTTTTGGCCTCTCGTGTTCGTAAAGGTGTATTTGTGTTGTGGTTTATGAGAAAAGAATGTGGTATTTATACGAAGTTCGTTATGTTGTGTTTTAAATAAATAACTAACAAAATTAAAAAGTTTGATTGTGAGAATTTGGAAGTACTAATTTCTATAAAATGTTCATGCCTCTTGGGATAAGTGTTAGGATTAAGTAATGTAAAACAAAGGTAAATAGTTACCTACTAACCCAAAAGGAGAAAAAATAAATTCCTAAATTTAGTGTATTGAAACCCTAATGGCTACCGTATACCAGCCTTTACTACGGAAAACTCGCGAGTCTGATCTTCGGGAAAGGTATACTGTTCATAAAAATACTACTAGACATGGATCCAACCTGTAGATCTAAAGTTGAGTTTTAACCTCATCTCATTTTCTACCTTGCTATAAGTAGATTTTAATAATAAAGAAATACCATGTGGATACACGAAAATTTAGTATTATAATCCCTAAACACTGTTAGGCGGATATACAGTAGGTAAATTTAAGACGAATTTCCATATCATAACGATTTTATCAAAATATTAAAATAATTAATTTTCTCCCTTAAAATATTGACTGCTTTTGTTGTAGTATTATTACGCTCAAATAAATTATTCTTTCTTTTTTTGCCCTATTCTTCCTAGGAGATTTATGATAACTACTTTTTACAACACTGTTTTACATAAGAGCACTTAATTTCCTCCGCTACCAGATTTGCAAGTAAAATAAATATTTTATTCCGCGAACGCAAATTGCGGTACACAAAAAATTTAATTCTGGACCAAACAAACAGTCCAGTTCGACCTCCGCTAAAACTAAATTCATAAAACAACAACGTAACCTAAACGATTAAAATGACCAATGCGGAACAAGACTAAATTATTAGTGATCTATTATCGTACATGCTTTGTTCGTATTATTTTATCTACCTACAAGATTCTTTACCAAGATTAGTATCAAAAGAACTAAATATTCAAAATACAGCTTTACTGATGACAGCATGCGTGTTTCATGTTTTACTTTGAGACGCTCAAACATCGGCTGCTAATACACATTTTTATAGTACAAATTTCAAAAATACCTACCTGAGGGAAGTTTTGTCTTAAGGACCAATACTTACAAACAATTTAATGGTAATAAGCGCGAGCAACAATTTTTCTATTTTAGTTTATTTATTAATTTTAATTTCACAATAATATATTTTTATAATACAATCTGGCTCGTAAAAGTTTAGAAGCTTTTTAATATAATACAAGATACTCTAAAGACAATTAGGTGTGGAACACATGTATTGTAACGGTAGTTTGTAATTTGTTTCATTATTTTATCATTTTTTGTGTTGAGAACACGCTGAGTGTTAAAGCAAAGTACGCCACTGATGGCATTCTTGGAAGTCTAGTTGATGTATATAGTGTATATATAACGCTTATGTAGCTATCGCACGATGCAATAACGAACGCTGTGCTGTCTGCGTTTTTTATTAGTTCATCTCTTTTCCTCACGTATACGTAAATATCCAAGATTCATCATAAAACCCACATAGTAACAGCGCGGCATTGTTGTCATATGTAATCAGGCGCTTCACCAAAAATAATCACCTACCAAGCAGCGCGAGGAAGGGAGACAGACGCGAGAAGGGATGAGGCAACGCAGCCTCCAGACGGTCGCCAAGCAGAGTTTGGCTAAACGCATAAAATATAAGTTTATCAAGGGGACTGTTCCCCGAAAGTTCGGCGGTGCATGTCGCACGACTGCTTTTAAAAAGTAAAGCACGTCACCGAGTGGAAATTGTCCACATTTCTTGTACTATGTAGTTAAAGTTAACAAAAACAAAGTTCAACAAGTTATTACAATGTGAAAGTATTGAGTATTATGGAAACGTATGTGTGAATGCAATTTGAAGTGTAACTAGTAATTTGATGTAGTGTATTCTCAGAGAGTGGGAAGTTATTAAGTGAATATTGTAAATAAAAAGTTAGTGCTACCTTACGAATAAAATGCTGTTGGAATTAAATACAGTGTTTTATTAAATCGACAGATCTACACCAGAGCCAGCTACTCAGCCTACGGATTCACAGTAATAACAAAATAAGTATTAAAGGCTGAACCATAGTTGCTTTTAAAACAGTTTGGAATCTTATTTCCCTCGTATGTATTATTTTAACCTTTTACTTGACGTGAAGTCATTATTGACAGATTTATATTTTTGATCCCTTCGTATAACAAACAACTCGATTAGTTATGGACGACTATAAAAGCACGTGAAATTTACAGATTATTTTATTCGAGATTGAGCTTCGAAGAAAACAAGAACTTGGAAACCTGATAGGTGAGATCCTTAAGGTTAAGGGTGAAAAATATTTAAAACTTGTCCCCATTTCTGCTCTCGAGCCTATTCGCGGTAACCTGACACGAGAAACAGCGGAACCCTATTTTTATAAACCTAGCTATAGAAAGATTATACCCGGTGACCTGACACAAGTATTGTTCTCCTTGATAGTAGGATCATAGAGAATCTTAATTTTAAATCTTTTATTTGGTGGAGAATTTGGGGATCTTAAAGATGCTAATGGGATTGCTAATTTAATTTGGGGTTTAATACAGGACGGTTGTGAAGAGTCATCATCCGAATCTGTGATGTCACCGTAAAGCGTTTTTAATAATTTATGATGACTTGAACTGTTTCTAGGAAGGGAATAAGTAAAATTTAACGAGGGCCTTGAAGGTGAGGAAGAATCGTCGTCTGAATCAGAGATGTCGCCAAAAAGTTCGTTCCGCTGATTTGAATTTTTAACCGGGGATGCAATGGGCGAAATAAATTTTAAAGAAGGTCCAAATAAATCTAACGGGCAACCTCTGTTCAGCACTTGCCATGAAAGTATTTGTAAAATAGACTCAAGTCACCAACCTGCCATTGATGTTCAAGGCTTTCCAGGCTATTAGATCATGGTCACCGATCAAGCGAATGGCTTGTTTTTGAATAGAACGCAGCAAACTTAGGGTATGTTTAGAAGCAGAGCCCAAATATGCGAACAGTACTCTAGGGATGGTCTAATTTGGACTTTATAGAGCATCAAAAGTTGATGGGGTGTATAGAGGTCCTTAGTTCGGAAAAGTATTGTAAGCCTCTGCGAGGCTGTCTTAGCAATAGCCGCACCGTGACTATGCCAAGACATAGGACTATCCAAATTGACGTCCAATAAATTAATTGATGAAGCCAAGGAAATCAAGTTTCCCGCTGTGACTATATCCGGCTCTTCAACGTAAACTGTTTTAGAAAAAATTGCCGCTTGGGTTTTCTTAGCGTTAATTTCTACCTGATTACCGTTACCCACGACAGAATTTCTTCCAGGTCTTTATTAAAATGTGAGACTTCTTGCTTCTTGTAAAAGATGAAACAAGTATGCTGTCATGAGCTAAGCAATATGTAGGATTATTAATCTTTTCCAGAAGATGGTTAATGTATATAGTAAAAAGAGGGTGGGCGACAATATAGAACCTTCGGGAACTCTAGCATTTATATTAAATGTATCTGAAAGAATTCCGTCCATCGGCACTCACAGAGAACGGCCTTTCAGATAGCTTGACAGCCATGAACAAAATTGAGCCATACGCTATCACTTTAGATAAGAGCCCCTTTGCCATACTCGGTCAAATGCCTTGAAAATATTCAGTGCTAGCGCCCGAAACTCCCCATGATGTTCTATTGCGTTATTGTAAACCTGAGTAACATAAACGAGAAGGTCTTCTATTGATCTAGACTTACGGAATCCATATTGGCGGTCGCTAATAATGTTAAAGCCTTCCAGGTACTTTAATAATTTTTCATTAACAGCTTTCTCCATAACTTTTGATATAACCGAAAGTAATGCGACTGGACGATAGTTGTTCGGCAAGGTCTTCTGAGCCCTTACTATACTTCTCGTATCCGTTTAACAATCTACAAATTTAAAACTTTATCCTAAATTATACAAACGCTGTCTAGATAGTGAATAACAATGCGAATATTTCGAAAACTTTTTTATTATAACTGCATGCATCATTTATTACAGAAAGTGTCTCATTTACCCAACTTTATTATTAGAGAAAAGGTCGCTGATTTGGCAAAGGGTAAAAGGCTTTTTACTAAATTTTAAAAGTCGGTGGCTCTCGGCAACTTCGTTGACGAAGGTTCCTGCCGCTTTATTCTTTCAGTCATTTTAGGACTTGGTATAATAGCATTGTTTTCCGTAATTATATTTGTTAATTAATGTTGTATTTAATGAAACTTTCATAGTTTATTAGACAGTGAAATATTTATGTTAGTCCGGGTTTAATTTTTGATTTGATGTTAATTTAATAAGTGGCGTGATTTGTATTGCTGTTTGTAAAGCCATTATTTTGCATGGCCTAAATTGATATTGCATATTTAATATACATAATATACTTAAAATTTGATGACATTTAGCTAGGTAATTAATAAATAAATACAAATAGAGGGTGATTTATTTCGAGCGTGCATTATACAACTTTTGGGAGAACTACTGGAATTATTTTTTCGAAACTTTGTAGATTTAGGTTTGTCGCTATACTCTCTATATCAAAAATTTGTCATGTTTCTGTCACTTCTGGGTATACCGGAAGTAGTTGCAAACTTCGTTATTTTTTAAAATACAACATGGTATTTTTTATTATACAGTGTGTTCATAAAGAAAGGAACAAATTCATTATTTATTAATCTAAAAACCTTTCGTAAAAATCCTCGAACACGTATATAAAAATTTTTAATTGCACATATTTTGACTTATAAATTTATTATACAGGGTAACTCATGCAGTGGATATTATGACATTATCGACGATTTTTTAAATGGTAACCCCTATATTTTAGTTCAGATCTGTAATCTCCAAGAACAGCTGATTTCAAAAACATAACACACTTAGGGCCTAAAGTTGACAGTTTCGTAGCTACAGGGTAAAAAGAAATATTTTTTTAAAAGTATTTTTAATTTAAAAAAATGAAATAAGCTAATTAATTAAGTGTTGAAATTGTCCTCCTTCTTGTACCTGGCAGTACACCAAACGACCAATAAACTCTTTTTGGACTTTTATTATGGTTTCTTCTGAAATATTCCTGCATTCTGTTGTTATTTGATTTTTTAAATCCTCAATATTATCAGGTCTTATTTTATAAACAACATTTTTCCGGTGCCCCCACAAAAAGAAGTCCAGTGGTGTAAGGTCTGGAGACATAGGCGGCCATTCAATAGACCCACGTCTTCCAATCCACCTGTTCGGAAAAACTTAATTGACATAATGGCGCACTTCTGCTGCATAATGTGGAGGTGCGCCGTCTTGTTGGTACCACAAATTTTCATCTATAATTGCAAGATTATTTCTACTCGGATATAAGTTAACCAGCATGGGGATAAGAAAGTCTTGAAAAAACTGAAGATAATTTAGCCCGTTCATATTGTTGTCAAAAAAATATGGGCCAAATATTTTTGTTTTTCACTATACCCGCCCAAACATTAATTTTTTGAGGATATTGAGTATGATGCTTACGCATCCACCTGGGATTTTCTTGTACCCAATATCTACAGTTTTACTGGTTTATTTCACCATTTAATTTAAAACAAGATTCATCCGAAAATAGGATATTTTCAACAAACAAAGGATCTGCGTTACATCTTTCCATTAATATTTGAGAAAACTCCATCCTACGAACTGGATCATCTTCATTCAACTCATGAACCAGTCGGATTTTAAACGGGTGCCATTATTCTACCGTTAATAGGTTGTGAACGGTCATAGCTGCCGCCTCATGATCTATGCCAAACTGGCGGACGCTGTTATGGGGATCTTCCCCCATAGCCAATAAAATATTTAATTTTTTTATCATGCGGAATAGCTGGACGGCGTTTCCGTGGAAGATCTTCCACAGAACCCGTTTCTCGAAATTTTGTTTCAAGTTTACTCACAGTTGATCTAGTGATTGGTCTTTCTGGGTACTTAGCGTTGAACAAAATGCAAACTTCTTGTTGGGTATGAATCCTATCATCATATCCAACCATCATAAGAATTTCTATTCTTTTTCTGGGAGATAAACGCATAGTAAATAAATATTAAAATTAAGTTTATTACTTCTACTAAACTTACTAGAAAAATTCAATATAATGACAGCATAATATTATTATCTAAATACCATAGTTACATAACAGCAAATAAGCCTACTTTTAAAAAAAATGTATCTTAAATAAAATTATTTGTTCTACCCTGTAGCTACGAAACTATCAATTTTAGGCCCTAAGTGTGTTATGTTTTTAAAATCAGCTATTCTTAGAGATTACAGATCTGAACTATAATATAGGGGGTTCTATTTAAAAAAATCGTCGATAATATCATATCTACTACATGAGTTACCCTCAATAATATGTCAAAATATGCGCAATTAAATTAAAATTATTATATACGTGTCCGCGAATTTTTACGATATGTTTTTAGATTATTAAATAATGAATTTCTTCCTTACTTTATGTACACACTGTATTTTTGGATTTCCCATTAAGTTACAGAGCGTCAAAGTTTTAATTTTTTTTTCCGACTTTACCCAATAGTTGCTCAACGAAATAACATAGCGGCAAAAAATTAGGATTTTGGGATTCTTTGAGGCGAGTAATTCAAATTCGTCCATAGCTTTTATTCTAGTAGTAGAGAGCACACTCCTTTTAGATGGCATAACTTTTTTAAGCTTGGTATATCGATACTTCTCTTACGTTAATAAGGTATACCTAATTTAAGTAGCTGAGAGTAACAAATTTTGAGCTAAGCGTATTTTAAATTTCCTATATAATTTTGCCAGAAGTTTTAAAATAGTTGCGTATAGTAAAGTTTACATTATGCCGCTGATCTGTTGACTGCCATAAAACCCTAATTATCTCTCCAGCCACAAAATGCCCCGAATTTACATCTTCTCGCAAAGCCGGACTATAAATTACCTGCATACCTAATTGCTATTCCATTTAAGGTAGGTATAAATATCTAATAATATGTAAATAGCAAATTGATTTTTGATACAGAGAATGAAGCCAGATGGCTCCATCTCGTGGTGCTGATAAATAACACCAATTTCTAAGCATACCTGCGTGAAATTGGTGTTATTTATCAGCACCACGAGATGGAGCCATCTGGCTTCATTCTCTGTATCAAACCAATTTTTCTGTTTTAAAACAGACGCCGATGCTTTTTCCTTTTGTCAGAACCCATAGCCTCACTGATGAGCTGTTATACAGCAAAACGCGTCTGAGGATGGTTCTGGCAGAAGGAAAAAGCAAACCCTTTTCAAATTGATTTTTATTAATTTTAGTTGCAATTTGTTTTCCGACGCGTAAATTTTGTTATAATTGTATTTGGTTTACCGTTTGTAATATTTTCTGTTGTATTAGTGTTAGAGTGTTTGCGTTTCCATCCCCCGATGCTAAAGGAATAATTAGAAATGTGTATCAATTGGTGGAAAGAGATTTGAGTTCAAGTGATGCTTTAGCCTAGACATCTGCTTTAACAGCTGCTTCTTTATCTTCGGTAAAGGATGTAGTACCAAAACCTAGCATTTCCAGAAAAAAAGCCGAAGAGACTGTGGAATATTTAAAAGTATTGCCGAGAATGATTGAATTTATTAAATGTATAAAGACCAATCTGTACCTACCCTAGCTTCCCTAAAAATGAGGCCTACCAACGACGAAACAAATATTTCCTATAGCATTTCAAGCCTAAGAAAAATTTTGCTTAAAATGTTTTTTAAATATCATACAGTTCATAAAAGACAAACCATAATGGAATCTCGACGTTCACGGGAATAGCGTCATAAATATTTAACGGCTATTGAACAATATAGAGCAGAAAATGGACCAATAATTATCAACCTTGACGAAACATGGTTCGATACACATGAAACTGCAAGAAAAGGATGGAATAATTATTTAAAATAAAGCCAAACCAAGACTCCTTAAAATAAGGGCAAAAGAATAACAAATATACACACAGGTTCACAAAATGGATTTGTTCCGAACTGTCTGTCGCTTTCAGCTTAAAGCATAGCAAATTATTTGTGTATATTGCCACCAAGAGACTGGCGCACAACATCGACTTATAAATGTAACCAAAAATAACGGTATTATTATGGACAATGCTAGTTATCATAGTCAAGAAAAAATGTTTTCTGGTTCTAACAGGACAAAAGCAGAAATCCAAAATTGTACGATAAATACTAATATATATTTTGAAGAAACTTACAAAAAACAGGATATTTTAGAAATATTACAAGCTTATAAAATTAATTAAGAAGACGTGTGTGATAAATTGCAACAGAAAATGGACACAGTATTACGTCTTCCCCCATACTATTCTATATCTAATTCAATTCAACTAATATAACACCAAGCAAAACCAAAAATTAAAGGGAATAACACTAAATATAGATATAGATAAATATAGAATATATAGAATAAATAAATAACACACTAAGTAACACTTCTGCAGACAGTTGGGAATACAGCACGCAACATGTAATTAAGGTGGAAAATTGTATGAGTACTAATGTTCAAACCTAAATGATAAGTTTAAATGAAGATAGTGATAGTGACACAGAAATAAATTTAGAGTAAATTATAATCAAATTGTCAAAATTAATTATTGTAAAACTTTTCTGTGTGCAAACATTGTACTGTATTTAAATCTTAAACTTACTGTAAATTTTAATCATAGTAACTTGCAGAAATAATTTTCATATACCTAGTGCATTTTGTTGACGACTGTAAAAACTAAATTTTTATTGAAATTAATAAATCTAAATTTTGGTATTTCATTAATTTGTATTAATTTTACTCAGATGAAAATGTCTCTTTAATTCAAAATAGGAATAAATCAATTTGCAGACGGTAATATTTTCAAACCGACCCTGCATTTATTGCAGCCTAAATATTTTGGGTCCTACACAATGGGGCTTCATATGAAATTAGCAAAGCCGGATAACAATATATGTATGCATATCAAGAATTTCCAAAAAAGAACGATAAAGAAAAGGAGTAAAGAAAATTGTTCAACTTAAAGAGTAAATATGTCATCATCAATGGGGTTTCAACAGATAGTTGATTTATTGCAGTAAAGGTCAACAACTAAACTTTACTTTACTCGTATTATTATTTGTCACAGGCATTGCATTGGTTTAAAAACAATAATGACGTTTTCGAGACAGATACAGAATTCACGTGCCGTGTGTCAGAATTATTACGAATTTGTTGATATCACATTTTTGAGCACAATGCCTTGACATAACTTATTTTCGAATGTAGAAATGCTGCATAGTTTAGTTTCGCACAAGAAAATTATTACGGGCGGATTGCAGGACGCAGATACCGAGAAATATTCCCGAATAGAGGGCAGCCAATCCACAAAATACTTAAAAGTATTTATGGCCAATTAGGAGATACTAGTTCGTTTTACCCAAAAAATGATGTTTGAGCCATCCAAAAATTATGACACCACAACGAGAAGTAGATATTTTAGTTCGTGTGGCAAATAATTCCGCAATTTGTTTTAGTACCAGAATAATGAAATCAATCATCAGTCTTTAGAATGCTATTTTATGATAAAGGTCTCATTGTACACCCGTAGAGTGTTTAATTAATAGACGTATATATAGGAAAATAAAAACCTGCATTTAATTGTTGAACATCACTTTCAGAATGACTTCAAAATCAACATTTGTTGTGGGATTATCGGAAATTATCTAATAGGTTCTCATGAACTACCGCCGAATCTAAACGGATATGCTCTTCAAGCAAGACGGTGCGCCGGCATACTTCTCCATAAGAAGGCAAAACTCTCTTGATGAGCAGCTTTCGGAACAGTGTATAGGCCATGGTGGCCCCTTAACTTGTCCGTCGCGAAGTCCGGATTCTAATCCAATGGACTTCTGAACGGCATCCAAAGCCCTCCCCCCCATTCACACTGGTTAGAAGCCGGATAAAATCAGATATCTCGTGGGGGAGGGGAAAGTTACATACTTCCCAGTCGGTAGCTTATAGTTTACAACTTAAGGCCGCATGAAGCCAGGGGTTGCTAGCCCTTGGAGGGTGCAGGCAGGAATGGTTGTCGTGACTGAAGACCGTAGTTTGGGACCCACGTTAAGTAGTAGGTCCCCTCAAAAATAGCCCTGACAGCAAGCGAAGAGATGAAACCCCAGTTAAAAGAAAAAGAGTTAGGTCAAAAAATTATAAATTCTGTGGATCTGTTAAAAAATGATAGGGATCTTTGGTTTAAAATACGACAACCTTTTGTAAAGCGGATTGCGAAATTTATGGATGGTGGCCATATAGAGCAATTTTATTGTTATCAAGGCGTTATCATTTTTTCTCCCGATGATTTTGTTAGGACATTACTAACTTAAAGTATTTTTAAATTAATTATGAAATATAGAACTTTCATGGAAATAAAATTGATATTCCTGTATAAGAAAAAGCTTTTATTAAAAATATTTAGTATCTGAAGCATATCCTATAATGTTTACGTTTCAACTAAGTAAATTAAGCTAAAAGTCATCAAAAAATGTCTCATTACTTTCAGACCATGCGTGCTCAATTGCATTGCAGATTTCGAATGCGATTATCTCGAAAATGATTACAAATATACCGTGTTAACGTAGAAGAAGTAGGATGATTGGTTTTTAAATAGTTCGATCAATATACCAAGCTTAAAAAAAGTTATGTCACCTAATAGAAGTGCGGGAAGGTGGCGCCCTCTACTAGTAAAATAAAAACTATAAACAAATTTGAATTACTTACCTCAAAAATACCCCAAATCCCTAATTTTGTGCCGCTATGTCAGTTTGTTGAGAAGTTATTTGGTAAAGTCGAAAACAAATTTAAACTCTTGACACCCTGTATCTTGGTTATAATCAACTTTGGGAGTAGGCAAGTATGACTAAATTCCATTATTTCCTCTCTTAAGAAATCTGCTGTTGTGCTGTGTCCCATTACTTTTGGGACTTGTATTTCGATAGAGAAATTCATTAATTAAGAAATACACCACCAAAGATAAATAGAACGTAATTTTCAAAAATAAATTAGTCTGGTAGGTAATTTCGAGTTTTAATTGAGTGCTTTATTCCTGTTGTTGTGTATTGCAAAGTGAATCAAAACTCAAATTGTAGAGAAATAAATAAAAAATGTCTTATATTCATAACTTATCGACCACCTTCCATAATTTTCGTGAACCTCTTTTTTCCTATATTTCTGTGAAAACATGTTTTTTCAATATTCGGAAGGAAAAACATAATTTGTCATTTTTGATCGCCAGTCATTTAAGCCATTAACCTAAAATAAATTTCTTGAATTTCTTTTCAGTAACCTTTGACCCGGTATGATTACGATTCTTAATAAGATTGATTTGTAGTTATTTTTCTTTATAATATATTTTAACTTAAAAGCCGGTGCAGAGAAAAAAATGGAGCAGTATAAAGTTTTTAACTTCAGAATTTTAAAACGGATATAATGGGGTCAGTGGAAGGAGGTATTATGTCGAAAAATTGTTTTTTTTTGCGCTATTTAGGCAAGATTTAGATTTTTTAAATGTTCCTAATAGAACTAATGACATGACATATTCTTTTACTACTCAGTTTGGAGGGCATAAAAATAGATACATTTTGGCGCAAACCCTAATGTGATATCTTTATTCGTATTCGGGTTAATCACAAACAACCATTTTATTTTTACAAATAAATGTTTAAAGTCCGTCTATCTATCTTACAAGCTCATTATAAATGCTAATCCCTTACCGTCATAATAACCTATTGTGTGAGGTGTAAAATTCGGCCACCTGATCTGGGGACTACAGGTACGGATCTAGTTAAATACTATTATAGTATTATATTTTCTCAGTAATCCTCTTAGAATAATTAGGGTAAAATAAAATAGACTGAAGTCGTTTTCGATTGAAAGAGATAACCAACACTTTTAGGAAGACAAATGTCTCAAAGATTACCAAAAACAACCACATTCTCACGGACCCACAGGACATTTGTAAAACATGGGAGACATATATACAGAGTCTATTTGAAGACGTGCGTACTATAGCGCCGAGCAACGATACAAATAAAACATCTGGACCACCCATATTAGAATCGGAAGTCATATATTATGCACTTTCAACGCTAAGAAACAAAAAAGCACCCGGACAGGATAATATACATACGGAAGTATTGAGACTAGTAAACACCAAAAGATTGTGCAAACTTTTTAACGACATATATGACAGTGGCGAGATCCCAAGCGATTGGTCGACTTCTATCTTTGTCGCGATCCCTAAAAAACCAAACGCAAAAACATGTGAAGAACATCGACTCATCAGCCTTATGAGCCATGCACTAAAGGCATTCCTGAAAATAATTCATAAGAGAATATACCAAAAGTGCGAAGAAAAGTCTGGCGAAACTCAGTTTGGTTTTAAAAATGGCTTAGGCACCCGAGAAGCCTTATACTGCATGCAGCTGCTGGTACAGAAATGCTATGATCAACGAAAAGACGTTTTCATTTGCTTCATCGACTACCAAAAAGCTTTCGACAACGTACGACATGATCTGCTGCTACCTACCTTGCGAGAGACAGGTATCGATGAAAAGAATATACAAATAATTCACAAACTGTACTGGAACCAAACAGCAAAGCTCCGACTTCATGACTCACAACACACAAAGAACATAACTATAGCTAAAGGGGTCCGACAAGGCTGCATACTATCCCCACTGCTGTTCAATATCTACGTAGAAAAAATATTTCAAATGGCACTAGAAAATAACCCAAGAGGAATTAAGATAAATGGCATTCCCATCAACAATTTGCGTTACGCCGATGACACAGCTATATTGGCAGATAATATGGAAGACGTACAAGCGACCGTAGGTGCTATAAATGCGATGGGAAGGGATTTTGGTCTTAGTATCAACATAAGTAAAACCAAACTGATGATAGTGAGTCGACAATATCATGAGAACGCACATCTCTACATCGACAACATACAGATTGAGAGAGTGAACAAGTTTAAATATCTAGGCACCACGTTGAACGACAAGTGGGACAATGATGAAGAGATTAAAATACGTGTGGCTATTGCTCGAAGCACGTTTGTTAAGTTTAATACCTACCTCCTACGGTAAGAAGTACCCTTAAATCTCCGGCTGCGAGTTGTTAAATGCTACATATGGCCAATACTGCTATACGGAGCGGAAACCTGGTCACTAAAGGCCAAATCTCTTAACAGAATCGAGGCCTTCGAAATGTGGATCTTGAGAAGACTACTCAAAATTCCCTGGGTAGACCATATATCTAATGAGCAAGTCCTACAAAGAGCAAACACACATCGGCAGATATTAGATATTGTAAAACAAAGAAAAACATCCTACCTAGGACATATCATGCGAGGTCCTAGGTATAATTTACTTAAAACTATACTTATGGGAAAATCGAGGGAAAAAGGGGACCAGGCCGAAAACAACATTCATGGCTTCGCAATATCCGCAATTGGTGTAACATCGCAGATGCCGCCACGATATTCAGAAGAGCCGAAGAAGGCACACTTCACATTACCCAGTGAACAAGTGAACGCCAACGCGCTACAGCAGAAGAAGTCGTTTTATTTGAAAATAAAATAGGTTTATTTTAGTTATTAATATATGCTGATTTTTGGTTTTAAGATTCAGTTAGAGGTTTGTATTGGTTTAGACAAGAAGTTATTTGTTGCCAATTAAACGTGATATCTAAGATGTTTCGTCCTTGGGACGAAACCAGTACGCCAAGTGGATCTAAGGGTCGTGGTAAAAATCTTAATCTTCTTGGCAGGAAAAATGACACCACCAAATAATGCCAACCCACACATTTTCTGTAAACTCATACTGGAAATGACTATCGACAATCTCATGAGGATTCTTCTCTTCCCAAAAATAATTGGTATGAAAATTTCTTATGGCATTTTTCGAAAATCTTGCTTTATCACTAAATAAAATTTTATTTCCGAACAATGGATTTTGGGCCATAATTGAAATGAACCACTGCCAAAAATGTAATCGTGTTGGAAAATCGCGTTGGAGAAGAGCTTGGACTGTCTGGATATGCATAGATGAAATTGCCCAATTTTTCTTGTACTTGTATCTGGTTCGTTTTCTTCAGCATTCCTCAAATTCGACAGTACCTACTTACAGTGCGATGTGCCCCTGCCAAACGAGTAGATTTCATCAAAGTTCCATCTTCGCACAGTCGAATGTATACCTGTGCAAAAGTTCGTGAATCAGACTGTCCTTGGTTTGGCTAATGCTGCAGATGGAGTCATTTAGCTTCATAGGAACAGCCAAGGTTGGTAGTCTCAAAGCTACAACGACACGAAACTTATCGAAGCATGATTAGATAAATGGAAAATTTGCCTCAATGACGCCAAAACCCAAGCCATCTACTTTTAGGGGACCAGAAGCAAATTACCCCAAACCAGATTGCAAGTCAGAAACACCAGACTAGACTGGTATAATAATCTTAAATATCTGGGTGTGTCGTTTGACAAGCGACTGGCTTGGACAGATAACGTAGACCAACGCTTTAAAAAAAAACGAATGGTCAACTTGGTGTCATCTATTCACTTATCACCAGTAGAAGTAGACTAAATTTACGTACAAAGACTTTATTGTACAAGAGAATTATTCTGCCCGTACTTGCTTACGGTGTTGACACCGTAAATAAGTCAACGTTTAGAAAAATTCAGACATTTCAAAATAAGGTGCTCAGAATTATGACAAATGCTCCACGCTTCACGATGATTTATAATATCATAAATAAAATACATATCGGCATTTTCTTGGTTTGTGAACTCAACCATATTTAAATACCTCTAACTAACTTTGTAAATATCAGCTAAAGTCGGCTTCCACTTAACTCTGCGCATATGATCTCTGAACCAAATCAGTAGAATCAGAGGTTTCAAAAATTTTTCAAAATATAAAAACCAATATGGCGGTATATGGACAGCTGATTTTCCATAAAATTGAATGTTAATAGGTTAACAATTAATTTGAAACTATCAGTCATAATAGAAATGACGGGCGACGGGTCTCGTTCCAAAATTAATTTCTCGGAGGTGCGTTCCTATTGTTGCACACGGTCGACACAATAATTTTATTTTTAAAAAATTTATAAACTAAAATGATGGTAGAAAATTAGATAAACAATATACAGTAAAACCTCTGACTAGCGACCACCCTCGGGAATTAAATGTTGGTCAGTAAATAGGGGTGGTTGTTTAATAGAGAAAAATTAAAACATCAGAACTGGTCTGCATTTTACATTGTATTTAATTTTGAATGTTTTGTGTACATTTATCTCAACTAAACTAATGTATGTATTATTGCAAATACAAATAATTTATTGGTACATATACATACAACATATATATTAGACAAGTCACAAAAACAAGAAATATGTGAACTACTATATACACGACGCAGTAAGCTAGGTAGTAGTAAACAAATAAAAATTTATTTCAATTTTATCTGAAGAAAGATATTTCCATTTTTTCGCCAATTTCAAAAATTCACGTTAGTCCCAAAACACGTGAAAACTTTTCAGTTGCAATTATTTTTATGGCAAAATTCAAATTTCTCATAGATAATGATGAAATTAATGTCACAAAGGTACATTCGTATTGTTCCAAAAGGTTGCATGTAATATGAATTTTGAATATATCTTTTTAATAATTATAGTTATCTTAATCATTTGTAATTTAAAGAAACAAAGTAAATAGAATTTTTGACAAATTAAACAAATTTTAGTTTATTTCACCAGATAATATATTAAATATCAAAAAAATTCGAATTAAATTACACATTGGCTAAATTTTTGTTGTGTAATATTAGGATAAAAAAATGTTCCCAATTTAATGGGGTACTTCAAAAATTAACAAGAAAAAGCTACTAAAACCGGCGAGTTATCAAATCCCCAATCTATTACACAGAAAGTATTGGAAGTTCCTAAACTAATTTTAAGACCTACACAGAGGATTGTCCATGAAAGTAGTAGAAGCATACCAATGAAGAAAAGGCAAAATAAAATTCGAAGTCTGGCCCAAAATTAATTAAGGCAAAAGCCGATATCAAAATTTCTATAAACGACAATACCTAAACCGTACGCAATAAGTAACAGATGTCAAAGGATAAAATCTTGACGTAAAAATACCTTCAAGAACCCGAAGTCTGGTCAAGATGAAATATAAGAAGTACCTAAACTACTAAGGCCACTATGGACCGGTAATTTATGTAGGGCATTTTTCTAATTGAACTATTATTACAGTATTTAAAATAGAGGTTGAAAAATAAAAAAAAATACAAAATAAACACAGCTCTAAAACTCTCCAAATTATGATTCGTCAAATTCATCTTCAGTAGTACTTTCACTATCTTCTGCATTTAAAATAATAAGTGATTCCACTTGAACATCCAATACTTTTTCTCTGTTCCACCAGTCCAGGATAATTTTTTCTGTATGTTCTACAGCTTTCCTCCAGTAGTCCCCCGTAATGTGTGCTATGGAGTTTTTCCAAACTTCTTCTACCTTATCTGTACTTAGACCATTACCAACATTTTTTTCATAGAACGATATTGCGCCTGCCCAAGTTAGCTCTATGGCATTAAATTGGCAATGGTACGGTGGTAACCGCAAAACCTCATGACTGTGTTTTTGCAAAATTTCATCAACGACATATATTATTACCCGAGAATGATAAGATGCATTGTCTAGTACAACTAGAGATGGTTCATTCAAATTTGGTATCAGCTTTTCTTTAGCCCACTTTTCAAAAAGCTTACAATTCATATTATCATAGTAGTCGGCGCTCTTTGATTTAGAGGAACAAATTTAACTCGCTTCCTTTATAAAACCAGTAGATGAGCCAGTATTTAATATAATGTAACGTTTTTTGAGCCACAACCTCTTTTTCGTTTTACTGATTTCACTGAGTCATTTTGCCATGATTTAGAGCCACTCCCATTCCAAAATACCCAAGTTTCATCTAAAAAAACTACTTTTCTAAACTTTGATTGATAATTTTCAACATATTTTTTCAAAAATTTGACTCGTTCGCTTGCAGTTCTTGGTAGTTCGCACAAATATCTTTTGTTGCAGTCCTTTCTATAACGAAATCTCAAGTTTCTTTATTAGCGCTGACAATGACCTGAGACCTATTTCTAAAATACCTCGTTCCTTCAAAGCATCTTTCAAAACTGAAAGCGTTACAATCAACTTGTGATGCATATAAGTCGTATATAACATTCCTTACATCCATTTTTTTACCTTCCTGTAAAGTTTCACTCTTCGTTTTCCTTGATCGTCGTTGCGTTTTCTTCATTGTTATATTTCTACTATTTTCATGAATAATCCTCTGTATTAATCTTAAACTTAGTTTTAGTGCTTCTAAGACTTTCTCTTTAATAGATTTGGGATTTAGTAACTCGCCGGTTTCAGTAGCCTTCTCCTGTTCATTTTTAAAATAATCTATTAAATTGAGAACCATTTCTTTTGCCTGGGGATGCAAAAAACCTGCAAACCGATTAATATTCATATATAACCAATAAGTTTATCGCGTTTATATTACGTTATCTTTATAATGGCGTTTTAACCTTGGTTTGAGCAAGACAATACGTTTCTCGATGATAAATTCATAACGCGCCTAGTAAAGTGGAAGCCGACTTTAACAAAATTGTTTGACACAAAACGTCAAAAAGGTTTAAAAGCAGAAAATTAAATACGGGCTATACCAGCTAACCCATTTTTTTAAGTCTTGTTACTTGTATAATACCTTAGTTTGCATCGACGGATATTTTTCCCAATAACCAGAAAACGATGATAGACACCATAAAAATATAGGGAATCAAAAAGAATAAGAAAAGAACGGGTCAAAATATAATATTAGTATTTACACAGGGTATCCCAAAAGAAAGTTCAGAAGAGTGAAATTGTTCGTAGCGCAAAAAATGTAATATACTGCCTCTGACAATCTAGATATTCCATTGGAGAAATTCCAAAAAGTGTAGCAAATTTGCAATAATTATCTCGGAAAATATGGGAGAAAAACAAAAAAAACTAAAAAAAATATAGCTTTGACACCCTGAACCTCCTTTAATAACGAGCATTATCGCTCCCTTAAATATCTACGTGACAATCATTAACATCCTGTATATAAGAAAAGCAGTAGTTAAATTGCATACAATGTTACCCATGCAGACCTGAATAATTAATAATGGATGTGTTAGTCAGCCTGAGTTGTAGCTACTAAGACTAAACGCATTAACCAAAAACTCGATATTTAAAAAGTATCCAATAACAAAAGCCAACAAAGAGGGTGAAATGTTCATTGACATTCACGCCTATTGACACGACCTCTAATGGCCGGGCAAATAAATCAAAATTTTAATTACCGAGGCAGTTTTCGCGTTTTTTGACCCGACATATTAAAAAGGACGACGCTCTTGTGCCCTTTTCGAAGGGCCTGTTTATTTAGGGCCGCCATCAATCAAGACGACCGGGCGGTCAACAGGGACAAGTCGAAAAGCTACCCTAATGGGTATGACACTGACGATTTAAGCCGTTTGGTCCGATGTAGCTTTTTCGAAGCTGTCCGATTGCGATTTAATAGACGTTTCTTGGTGCAAATAAGGGGCGTTTCTTGATTTGTATAATTCTATTTTTCTAGCTAATGTTTGTACAATTAAATTTTGAAGGTAAAATTTGTGGGAAAAAAATCTGATATGTCCTCAATGCTCATCAATTATTATATAGGGTGTTTCAAAAGCATGGTACGTAACTTAAAAGGGGGATCCCTTATGGTATTCTAAGAGAAAAAGTTCATATGAATATGTGTCCTAAGTGTTTGATATACAGGGTTTTAAAATATTTCAAAAAAATCGTTTTTTTATCATTTTTTTAAATGGCCTTTTTCCGATATTATTGAAATTTGGTACCGCTATTCATAGCAATAAGGGGCTTAATTAGCCTTAACTAGATTAAATTTATTAGGTCCAGTGGCGTCCCTGGAAACACCTTAACAAATATTATTGAGAAAAAAATATACGCTACTAACTTTTTCAAATTTTGGTGTTTCTTTTCGGATTTACAAACTAAAAATACAACTTTAATGTTCCGTAAATTGTTTTCGTATATTGCTTCGTCTTCAGGAGAGAAAATAAAAACCGCTACATTGCATGTACAGGGTCTTTCAACGAGGACTGAACAGGGGCTCATTTTTAAGCTTCCTTGTATTTAAAGAAAAATCCAAAATAGCCAATCGATGTACTTTTTCCTGCAGAATTCAAAAATAAAACCAAAAATTTATTGGAACCAGAAACAAAAGAGTTACGCTATGGATAAGGTGTTTTTTAAATGGAACATAGCTTTTTTTATACGATTTTTGGAACGAGTGATTTTTTTCTTGCCCGTTCTGATTAAAATATTTAATATTGTGACAGCTATTTTTATTAAATTTTAATGTTTTATCCAGTATAATTTAACTTTAACCTGTTTGAAACATACACTAGGTAATAAAGGTATAATCACCTTTGAATCCTTCAAAGTCAAAAAATTTGACAAATTTACTATAATATTGCCGAAATGAAATATTCATTAGATGAGAGATTGCAGATTGTTATCTTGTTCTACAAATGCCAAGAAAATGCAAGATAAGCAAGGAGAAGATTTATTGCAAATTTTCACAGAATATATCCGTCAATACTATTCTAAGGATAAAGAACCTATTTGGGGAAAATAAAACATTACATGACAGAAAAAGAAATTCAGAAAGGAATAGAAATCGAGACCGTGCCATTGTGAATTATTTTCGACTGAATCCAACCAAGTCAATTTCGGACGCAGTTCGGGACGTTCAATACGGCGGCGGTGTAAGACGCAGAAGAGTTACCCAAGGAACTGTTCACATGACTTTAAGAAATCATAAATTTAAGTCTTATCATATCCTTCCACTTTAACATCTAACACCGGCACAAAAAGAACTACGCTTCCAATTTGTTTCCCAAATTGTGATTCAGAAAGAAAACGAAGACCCTAATTTATTCAGAAATATCATATAGACTGACGAAGCCACATTCACAACATCGGGGGTTTTCAATAGACATAATAATCATCACTGGGCCGTTGAAATCCAAGAAAATTTCAGACAATTAAATTTCAAGGAAGGACTTCAATCCATGTTTGGTGTGGCATAAAAAATAATAGAATTTTGGGACCAATATTTTTTAACGGGACTTTAAATGGACAGAGATACTACTAGTTCTTAGAAAACGAAATTGAGAACTTTTTGGAGGATTTACCATTGGAAGAATATCAGAATTTAATTTGGCAACATGATGGGGCCCCTCCGCATGCCGTGCGTGAGGTTACTCAATATTTAAACGGACGCCATGAAGAATGGATTGGTAGAAATGGAACCTATGCTTGGCCACCCAATAGTCCCGATTTGTCAATACTAGACACATTTCTTTGGGGCCATTTAAAGAACGTGGTATACAAGCAGCGAAACCACGATATTGAAGAGATCATGCAGAAAATTGTGAATGAAATAAATCGCCTTAACCAGGAAAATCACAGTATAACAGCAAGTTTGGAAAGGCTACAAAGAGGTTATCGCACATGTTTCGAGAACAACGGAGGTCACATTGAACAATTAAAATATTAATGTTTTTTTTTAAATTAGTATAGAGTTGGATTTCTTTTTCTGTCATGTAATGTTTTATTTTCCTCAAATAGGTTCTTTATCCTTAGAATAGTATTGACGGATATATTTCTGGGAAAATTTGCAATAAATCTTCTCCTTGCTTCTCTTGCATTTTCTTGGCATTTGTAGAACAAGATAACAATCTGCAATCTCTCATCTAATGAATATTTCATTTCGGCAATATTATAGTAAATTTGTCAAATTTTTTGACTTTGAAGGATTCAAAGGTTATACCTTTATTACCTAGTGTATGTTTCAAACAGGTTAAAGTTAAATTATACTGGATAAAACATTAAAATTTAATAAAAATAGCTGTCACAATATTAAATATTTTAATCAGAACGGACAAAAAAAAAATCACTCGTTCCAAAAATCGTATAAAAAAAGCTATGTTTCATTTGAAAAACACCTTATCCATAGCGTAACTCTTTTGTTTCTGGTTCAAATAAATTTTTGAATTCTGCAGGAAAAAGTACATCGATTGGCTATTTTGGATTTTTCTTTAAATACAAGGAAGCTCAAAAATGAGCCCCTGTTCAGTCCTCGTTGGAAGACCCTGTACAAAAAGTAGCAATGTATTTCAAAGTTAATTAAAACATTTAAATTAAAAATCAAATTACTTTTTTAAATATGACCATGAATAACGGTACCAAATTTCAAAAAAAATCGGAAAAAGGAAATTTAAAAAAATTATAAAAGAAACATTTTTTAAAAAAACTTTGACACCCTGTTTATCAAGAACGAGTCAACTCCGGACACATGTTATATAAACCTTTTATCTTAGAATATCATAAGGGATCAACTTCTTAAGTTACGTATCGTACTTCTGAAACACCCTGTAAAACTAAAAGCTTTTTTTGTTTTACGGATGATTTTTTACAATAATTCAATTCTGCCAGAAAAATAATATCAATAAACTAACTTTTAAAAAACAATATTCCGGTTCCTTAAACTGGGGGATTATTAAACTTTTTTGCATTTCATAAACTGCATAGTCATTGTGAAATCCAAATAGTCAGTCATTATCAAAATTTTCGTCACTGGCCTTACGTACATTGAAAAAAAAATATTGTACCTTACAAATCCGGAAAGTACAGAACTCTCAGGTTGCGTTGTCCTGTACTTTACTTTCCGACCTTGCTACATAATATACTGTTTGGGTTATGGTCGTAAAAAATATTACTTGCACACCCTGTACAATTGGGGGAATTTATCAAGGAGACAATGTTTTTCGGTCTGCTTGTGTTCCGTAACTAAGGCGCTCCCCGTTGTCAACACAGCGCCGCAGCGCCAAGGAATCGATGTTTTCGATCGGTTGTCAGTCAGGTCCAGGGAGGTCAAGGGGCAAGAACGTTTTCCGCGGCTCTTAAAAGCTTGTCAGCAAGGCACAGGGTTGCCGTTTTTTATTACGAGTATTGTTTGTCATAACCTTTTGTATTAGTGTTTACATGTGAAAATATTATTAATATTTATCCATAACCACGGGAGTTTTATTTTACAACAGAACCAGCATTTGAGGGGCCAATCGGCACATATTATTATACTATTGATTTGAGTTTGCATATTAAACGTATTTTCTAGTTTGTTGTATCTATAAGTTTCATGGTGTATATTACGTTTCAGTGTATTTTTATTATTTTAAAAACTACTGTTACATTTTTAAAATGAACATATCCTAACAATGGTTGCTATATATACCGGGTGATGCATGGCTTAGTTGAACATAGGAAATCCCATGTAAATTTTGAGGTGGCTAAATATTGGCTCCCCTGTACATTTTAGAGAAAAATTGTACAATAATTTTTTGTAGAGGCCAATATAGTAAACCCATGTGCCAAGTTTGAATAAATTTCAATAAGTCAATCCTAAGTTATTCAATTAAACGTGATGGCAAATTTACCAAATTTTCATAGTTTAGGTAACAAAGCAAACATCAGGAAATTATTATTTGGTATTGACAAAACGAAAAGTAGCGTCAGTGACAACATTTTTATTGCAGGCGCTTTAATTATAGCCGAATATGAGCTATTCCATTGGAGAAAAAGTTACAATGATTAAGTGGTATTATACAGGAAATAGTTTAAGGGCTGTATCTAAAATGTTTTCAGTTCAATTCCATGATAAGCCTATCCCTTCCATTGCATTAACTAAACTTATCATTGTAGTAAATTTGAGTTCAAAGGCACTGTAATAAATAACTGTAAATGCTCAACTCAGAATGTTAATAGAGCTGAAGAGAGGAATAATAGAGATCTTGATACTGTAATGCATTCGGAGGAAAATGAAATGATTAACATTCTAGGGAAAGCCCTAGGAAAACATTAAACCACAGTGTTGCGCACTTAAAAAAATATTTATAAATATTTTCTTTACAAGTATGAAAAACATCAAGAGCTACGGCAAGGTGATGAAGAACGGCATTCTGTTTTGAGGTAATGGAAAGAGATAATAATAATAGGGATTTTTTGAGAAATACTTGTTTTACCGATGAATGTGCATTCACCCTCAACAACGAACCAAATGTTCAAAATTGCCGGTATTGGGGCGAACAAAATGAATATCGTTTTGTTCATACTCGGACGCAATATCCACAAAAGATAAATATTTGGGCGGAAATTGTAGGACATCACATTATTGGACCAATGTTTATGGAAGGCAACCTTACAGTAGTAACTTGGACTTACTACAAAATCGAATTATACCCGCAGTAGAAGAAGTTTTACGCGCAAATCAGAAGATCTGGTATCAAGTGGATGGTTGTCCTGCCCATAATTCTCTCATGGTTAGGGAATACTTGGAAAATATTTTGAACGCAAATAATATTAACCCACCAAATCAAATCCTTTGGCCAGCCAGGTCTCCTGAAAGATTACCAAACCAACGGATCCCAAATGCTCGCACAATTATAAGAATCCATCAACGCTTAGTGGAAACGGGTTCATTTGCAATGGTAATGAGGCCACCACAGCGAGAACTTCTACTTTGGAAGAAGCAATATTGAATGAAATTCAACGTCGTCCAGGAACAAGCACCAGAAAAATTGCCAACCAGCTTGGTGTGAATCCTAAATAATATGCACAATTCTTAGAGAAATCCAGTTGTCTTTATATCATGTTCAGCGCGTGCAGGTATTATTACTTATAAGGCCGGTTCTAAAGCATCTGCTTCAAATAATCATATTTACCGATCCAGGGATGCTTTCAGTAAAACGGATCAGTGTGTGTGTGTGTGTGTATCTGAGTTTTTTGGCACTGGGTTAAACAAACTGGCCAGCTTTGATCGGATTAGTATATTCCTGCTTTTAATAAAAGTGAAATGTAGGTCTACTTTGTATTAATTTTTGCTGTTCAATATTAAAGAATGAAAGGAAACTGAACGTAAGAACGACATGTATGAACAAGCTTGTTCAATTTGCTTCTCAATACGACTGAATCAGCCAAAATGATTCAGTAGAAACTGAACGGTCAGAACGCGCATTTAGAGATTATCTCCCACGTATATTATTCTGCCGATGGATTTAACAAAAAAATTGTACAACACTCTAGATTCCTTGATAAAGTGCAATTTACAGGTGAGACTATCTTTTCTAGAAACAAAATTATCAACTTTCATAATAATCACCTTTGGAGCTACGAGAATCCTCATTTTAAACATCAACTTTCATTAAACGTATAGATGGGAATAATCTCTGATTTTCTTATTTTTCTCATTTTTCGAAAAATGAGACTTGATGGTGCTAACTATACATGATTTCTTAAAGAACATTTGCCCACTTTATTGAAAGACGTCTTTATGCTTAGAAACAGAATGTGATTTATACACGATGGTGCTCCGGCACATTTTAGCTTTCTTGATCGGGGATTTTTATACCAACAATTTGCCAACCGATCGATCGGCTGGGATGTTCACTACCAAGGCTGCCGTGGCCTGCAAGACCCTCTGATCTTATTTCATTAAATATTTTCTGTGGGATCGCTTAAAATCAATAATTTATACAAACCCAGTACACATTTTTGACGATATTAGAAACAGGAGAATTGAAGGATGTGAGGGAGTACGAAATACTCGAAACACTTTTGCATACGTGCGAAAAAATATGAAGAAGATGGCTGCGGTCGTATCATGGCTGAAGGCGCTTCTTTCCAGCAATTCATTTAAAACGAAGCATTTTAGATTACATGTTAATTTTTCATAAAGTTGGCACAAGAATATGCTCTTAGATTTCTTGAACTTACATAGACAACACCCTTTATAAGCCAGTTTAATACAGGAAACAGTACGACATTTAATTTTCTCGAATATCACGATCATTTATAAAATGTACAAAGTATCCGTAGTTTACGTCAGTTAGACTTCAGACGGATCTAATTTTTAGTTTCTCCACAAAAATTTAACTTGTAAAAGGTACGATTTTTGACTGAAATTTGTAGTTTTTGTGTATAAGGAGAGGTTAAACTTTTAAAAGACATTACTCTTACCTAAGGGTAAATAAGTAGATTAACAGCAAATAAATATTTTATTAAATATTTCTGTTGCTTATTGAAAGTGCCATTAGAGGAAGTTATTTAGGATTTTTTTTTCGTCATAATATAATTTAAAACAAAGTCGCTATAAATATCAGGCAGGTATTTTAGTTATATTTCTTAAATTTGCGAGAAAACTGAGGCATAGAAAAAGTCAATTCAAATAAGGCTGTGGTTGGAATTGATAAGTTCTTTTCTGCAAATAACATCTTGACTCAAAGCTGGATACGAGACTAGCGAAATAACACAGTGGGACGTTGTTACTTTCAAGTGTGTTCTTATCATTTTATTGTATCTGTCGAGCAACCGCAACTCCGTGGTCCTACGTCCTCATGCGGAACTGCTCTCCATTTTAGGCAGTGTTGGTCCTTATTCTGGTTATTCTGTGCTACATTTGCTGTGGGTTTTGATATTGACGAAAAACCGTCATCTTTTACTATTTTTGTCTGATATGGTAAATCAAGTGACTACAGTTATTTATGAGATATTGAATTAAGTGTTGTTAATTTGCAATTTAAAATCACGTTCTTTTTATGTCGACCTTTTCTAATTAAATAACTTTTAACTATTTCGGTGTTTGTTCTTGGACTGTGTCTGGGCTCTATTGTTCACTCATAGGGATTTGGTGTTGTTGTGACAGGTTCCAGCTAAAAGCAGCTATAAGTGGCGCTCAAAACTCAATCTATGTCTTAGTTCACACAGCAGCATTCCTTGAGGTTCATATATGTACACATTGCTGCTAACTGACGAGCTCGAGCTAGCTGGGGGAGGTGGTGAAGTTTAAGCTTAACTTATAATTACAAATATCATCAGTTTTATTTTGTTGCCACCCAAGAAGTTTATAATAGATTAGAGTCGATTCAATACCACTGAACTCCCACCAGTAGAAAAACAAGGCTAATTGCCGACCGATCTAAAAATATCTCCGGCATGCGTGATTTTTCTACGATTTTTTGATATTTAACGTTTATATTGTCCAGCGCCGGTTGTTACTTAATTCTTTATTTACACAGTATTTGGCGAATTTAATTGTGAGATTTCTTAGCGTTATTATGAGTTTGATTTTTAAATATTTATTGTACATTGTGGAACGTTCGTTAAAAACTTATTACTACTTATTAAACTTATTATTGTAGATTAGACTTTTATAAATAGTATAGGTTTATTTAGATTATAGTGCAGTACCTTTTAGTATAAGTTTGTGATGGAAAACAAATCTATTATGTTGCTTTGCAAGCCAGCGATCCAAATTCAGTTCTTCAGGTAAGTACCTAGGCTACTTAAATAATTTTAAAATTATATACCCGCATAGCATTTACCTTGGTTTCAGCACAATCATTTATTTATTCAGGTAAGTGTTTTTTTTTTTGGAATATTTAAGCTATTTGTAGGTATACCTACCATAACGTTTAAGTACTTTACAAAAATATATCCAATTTGAAACTGGACACACTTTAAACTAGGCAAATATGTTATTTGTGTCCAAGTTGTTTACTGATTTTTGGCAAAAAAGAAGCAAATCTGATACATTGCTTTTAGTGGTAAACTAACCTGGATTAACAGTTTAGATTATTTTGAAAGAGATTTGATTTACTCAGAGGATCAAAGGATCTAAAGTATTGCGTGGGATATCCTTTTATAGTAAAAAATTTCCTAAACATTGTTAGATCATTTTAATGTTTCGCCTAAAATGCAATGTAGAGACTTAAATAATATTTACCTATGTACCCATATAAAGACATGTTTGCAGATTGACTGCATGCATGATGCGTGGTTAAGAGCTCTAGGAGGAAACCCCAATATAGAACATCTTAGTGATGGGAATCGTGTTTGCCGATGGCATTTTGCCCAGGATGATTTTTTAATCAAAAATGAAAGGGCACACTTAAAACCAGGTTCCATTCCAACCAAGCAATTGGGTCGTCGTAAGCCTCTAGCTGCACTTCACAATACACCTTTAATGACACTTAGCAGGTAAGAAAAAACTCATTTAAGGCTTCTTGTAGTAAGCATCTGTCTTTAGGTGTAAAACATGTTGTTGTAGTTTTTTGTTCAAGAATTATACATTATTATAGCTTCGAAATATAATTCCAGAAATATTTTTGGTGTGAAAAGAAGTACTTACATCCTTACTAGTTATGTACTTCTTTTTTTTATGGTAGACTTCATCCATTTAAATGGGCAGTAATATGTGCATAAAACTGTGAACATAAAATATAATAACCTATCTAATAAATAAATGCTAACCTATGATCTGAAGGAAGTACAGTTTAATATTGTTTAAAAGTTATTTTATGTTTCCAACATTATAGTTTGTACTTTACACAAACTTAAAGCAAGGTATTAATTGGTAAGGGTATTCGGAAAATGAGTTATGAATTTTGGAGAGAC
This sequence comes from Polydrusus tereticollis, assembly GCA_963920685.1. Taxonomy (NCBI): domain Eukaryota; kingdom Metazoa; phylum Arthropoda; class Insecta; order Coleoptera; family Curculionidae; genus Polydrusus; species Polydrusus tereticollis. The sequence goes on from OY987329.1 coordinate 94,838,414, forward strand.
AATTTCACTTGATAAAGTAGAGGTATAAGAATATGCCACGTAACATGGAATTGTAAATATTTTTGAGTTACATCCTGTCAAAATTCCTTTTTCTTTCCTTTCTTTCAATACCTAAATATCGTGCTTATCTTATTACTTTTGAAATAAATACTTGGTGCAGAGGCTTTTGTTTTCAATTATTTACTTACAAAAAGTTTGTGGTGTCTGCATATAATTTCTCGCATATTTTTTAAAAAGGCCATTCCCCATCTAAATAATTATAATATAATAATGAATTTTTAAATCACTTACGTAAAAAATATTAAAATTTCAATTGTTGTTACATATAGCTACTACCACGTCGACTCATCGTTCTAAGTTTCCTAACAAATTTTCCGATTACCCTTTATAATTTGTAGAAGAAATGTTTAGATACATTTATGTTAAATGCTGGGTTTCCAGGATTATATTTCGGGAGTAAAGACAAAATTTATTTTCACACTAACCCTTAACTGTAGTTTTATAATATAAATAAATATATTAATTGCACAATTGTTTGTTTCACTGTTTTATAGTTTTTATAATGCGCTGCATTAAGGCTTTTCACAATTATATGATAACATTTATTTTCTCTCCTACAAAGTGTCAAGGCAAGACAAATGCACATGTTTATCAAGTATACTATAAACATTTAAAACCTCCGTTCTGAATTACTTTTAATCTTAAAAAAAAAAGTAATTTTCTTGCAACTTTCGTCGTATGTTGTATAAAAAATGATAGGAGACCAGGCGACAAAGGGCATCTGTTATGGTATTAAGAGCAACCAATATTACTTACGAAACTATGCAAGAAACTAAATTGTAATTTGAAATTTCAATTTCTGTATTTACGCCCCAAAATACGCAAGTCCTGAAATTTTCATAATTTTTTTCAGTGTATTGCTTCTTCGAAAAATTGATGCGTTACATCTTCTTATATTTCATATTATACCAAGATTTACTATAGTTGTTTTTTTTTATAAATCAATACTTATTCCAGCACATTAAGTTAAATGATTTTAAAGTCGGACCTGACGTACACGCCAACTGCGCAGGCCCAATAGTTCCGGAAAACGCCGCATGCTGGGGGATTTTTGTAACACGGTATTAGCAATATATTGGTTATACAGGGTCGTTGGTATGTATGGAAACGGTCGATTATTTCTTAAAGTAAAACAGATAGCAAAAAATATTTAAGAGAAAAGTTTTATGGTTCTGTGAAGCCTATAAGAATTAGAAAAAGACAAGTATACAGTGTCACCATTAAAGTCCGCACCATATGGAACTTTTTTTTATTAATAAGGTTAGTTAAAATTAAATTTGGGCAATCGTTTTTGCTTCAAATTAGACTAAAAATTATATAATCAAATGTCACCATCTGTCATTCGGTATCTGTCAAAAATTACATTTTAATCAAAAAATGTTGAAAAATGGCATTGTTTTACCGAATTTCAAAAAATTTTATTAGAAAAAGTTGTTTCTAGTACAATTCTTGGCCTAAATACAAAGTTTCAGTTTTCTAGCTCAAAGTTGATTTTTTTGCCATTTTTTGTAATTAACTTTTTTTTTATTTAATGTAAGTTCGCTTAATGGATATTAAACTATTTGCTTATACCATACTCAATATTTTATTTAGTTTGTATGAGCTTTTTTTTTACTAGAATGCCATTTTTTTTCGAAATTTAAAATTAGAGGCAAAAAAATTTGGCACGGGTGGTGCAAAGTTATCCTAATTTAAAAATTTTAACAGATATTCCATTTTTTTGATAGTACATACACCTAAGAAGTTTAAAAAACTTATAATAAAATTCCCAGATATCAGATTAGTTTAAAATTTAGACACATTTTCTTTTTATCCACAATAAAATATCAAGGCAATTTTGAATTTTATAAGTAGGCTATGGAAAAAAAACGAACTAGAGTGCCGAATAAATAAAAGAAATGTCATAAATTTGAATATTTTCGCAAGTTATAGTTTTCAGTGTTATCACCAATGTTGTCCATTCAAGAAAAAATAGAAATTGTCTTAATTTGTGGAGAGAATATGCCTCACCGGCAAGTATCTGCCATTTTTAATGAGAGGCATCCAGAAAAAAATTTGCAGCATAGCACTGTTCAAGAATAATGTCAAAATTTAGAGAAACTGGATCTGTTCAAAATAATTTTAAGAAACCTCACGCGGCAAGTAAATACGATGAAGCAGCACAACTTGATGTTTGTTTAACTGTTATTGACCACGGTCAAACTAGTGTAACCAAGATAAGTGATTCAGCAGGGTGCAAGAGGGAAAGCGTTAGAAAAATTCTTCAGAAAAATCGATTTCGGGCATATAAACCCAAGTTTATAAACACATTAAAAGAACGCGATTTTGATATCCGACTTGATTTTTCGTTTTGGTATCAGGGACAATATGAGGAGAATATTATTTTTCCATACAAGATATTATGGACAGATGAAGCCACTTTCTCTTCGAATGGTACCGTGAGCTCACAAAATTGCCGATGGTGGTCCCAAGAAAATCCTAACTTCACAATTGAATGTCGCGACCAGTATCATTTTAAAACCAATGTTTGGTGTGGAATTTTGAAAGATGAGCTTATTGGATCATACTTCTTTAGAGTAAACTTAACTGGTGAAAGGTACCTGAATGTTCTTAATAGCGAGATTACCGAAGTTTTGGATAACATGCCCTTACACCATAGACATAACTTATGGTATCAGCTTGATGGTGCACCCATACATCAAACTGTAGCAGTGAAAGAACGCATAAACCAATTATTTCAAAACAGAGTTATAGGGCGTGATAGAGAATGTCACTGGCCACCCAGGTCGCCTGACATAACCCCACTAGACTTTTTTCTGTGGGGTTATCTTAAGCAGAAATTTTTTAAGAATCGACCGTTTAGAAATATCGAGCATTTGGAAGAAACGATAAGACAGTGTTGTGCCGATATAAGACCAAGCTTTTTACAAAATGCTGTCAAAGACGTTTATAGACGGACGGGTGTTTGTATAGAGCGAGAAGGACGTCACACTGAAATGTGAAATTTATATTGCTTTTGTGTTACCTATTTAAAATGATTAAAGTTCCTTTTTGTTCCTTTTAATAATAATGATAGTTTTAAGTATAAAATAAAATTTTTATCAAATATTTAGATGTATTTGTCATTTGAAAAACGAAACATCTGACGTCTATCTGTTAAAATTTTTAAATTAGGATAACTTTGCACCACCTGTGTCAAATTTTTTTGCCTCTAATTTTAAATTTCGAAAAAAAATGGCATTCTAGTAAAAAAAAGCTCATACAAACTAAATAAAATATTGAGTATGGTATAAGCAAATAGTTTAATATCCATTAAGCGAACTTACATTAAATAAAAAAAAAGTTAATTAGAAAAAATGGCACAAAAATCAACTTTGAGCTAGAAAACTGAAACTTTGTATTTAGGCCAAGAATTGTACTAGAAACAACTTTTTCTAATAAAATTTTTTGAAATTCGGTAAAACAATGCCATTTTTCAGCATTTTTTGATTAAAATGTAATTTTTGACAGATACCGAATGACAGATGGTGACATTTGATTATATAATTTTTAGTCTAATTTGAAGCAAAAACAATTGCCGAAATTTAATTTTAACTAACCTCATTAATAAAAAAAAGTTCCATATGGTGGGGACTTTAATGGTGACACTGTATAGGATGAGTCAGAAAGCCGTAGAGGAATAAAGTTACCTTTTTTAATACAATACCCTATACCTTAGAATATTTTCGGATTCTGCATAAAATTACAATTATTTTTTATAAACCTAATAGCTTCCGAGATATCGACATTTGAAAAATGACATTTTTGAATTTTGACAGCTTCTAGCTTTCTAACGGTACGCTATAGAGCAAAACGGCTTACATGTCCCTATCTTACTTTTTTATTATCTTCCCGAAAATATCAACTTCCGGTTAAACCGGAAGTACCTACTATATTTCCAGTTTTTGAGCTACATCCGGTTTAACCGGGAGTTGACACTTTCAGAAAGAGAGTTAGAAACTAAGATAGGGACATGTAAGCCGTTTTACTCTAAGACATACCGTTAGAAAGCTAGAAGCTGTCAACGTTCAAAAATGTCAATTTTTAAAACTCAATTGCTCGGAAACTATTAGGTTTAGACTTATAATGCACTTAATAAAAAATAATTGAAATTTTATGCAAAATCCAAAAACATTCTAAGATATAGGGTATTCAATTGAAGAAAAAGTAAATTTATATCTCTACGGCTTTCTGACTCATCCTTTATACTTAACTTTTTAAAATTCTGATAGACTATAAAAAACCCTAAAACTTTTGTTTTAAATATTTTTTGCTAGCTGTTGTACTTTAAGAAATAATCGACCGTTTCCATACATACCAACGACCCTGTATATATGTGTTCAATACGCATATTTCATAAAATTGCCCTGCATGAAGAGCAATAATTCGAATGAATGCCATTCAATTTTTAAAAAGTTTAGGTTGGTTTGAAAATATTTCAGGATTCCCTTTTTGATTACTGCTGCTAGGATTAAGTCAATTATGTTGATAGTATTAACGGTGGTTCATGGGAAAAATTGACCAGGAGATTCAAGTCAACCCTAAGGCAAAATTGTAGATGAAGTTCTAATGTGTGCCACTTTGAATAATGTACAAAAAAAAAACATGCGACAAAGTGAGTAGCAGTTCTAGCCCCGTTTGTTCTTGCCTTTTTTGTATTTCTAACAAATTAGGGTGCACGCTTAGGCGCCACCTTTATATGTATGTATGTATGTACAAACAAAGGAAAAATAATATTTGCTTACCTGAGATCCCCTTTCTGTAAAGAAACTTCCTCGAAAACGACACGTATCCTTTCCTTATACCTGTAAACAAAGGAGAAGAATAAAAGATCTGGCTTAAATTAAATTGAAAGAAAAAAATTGAAATTTTCTAAAACAAAAGTTCCTTTTAAATTGAAATAAGTTTTTAAAAGAGTTTCAGCAGAAACATTTCTTTCCGCAAAATGCTTTAGAAGCTTGGAGAAAAACTAAATTTTACGCTGAAATTAGGACAGAAATTCCATTATAATATTTTAAAATAACTGCAAACTCAATGTCGTTAAAACAATACAATTTTTTATTTTAACAAAAGTTATTCTGTTTCTTTTTCACTCATTTGGTACTTTTTTATTGTGTATTTTAGAATGGTGGTTTTAATTATTAACTGGAAATTTGTATCATTTTTAGCCGCTCTGAATTCTAAACAGAAGTAACTATATTTTCTCTATAAAAAATTTTGTCTTTAGTAATTGTTAAATAAAATATCAAAAAACAGCTTATTCAAAAATAAAACAAAAAAACAAAATAACTTAAACAAAATATTAAATTATTTTCGAGTAATCGTGCAAACGTTGAAGATGGCCGAGGTTTAAGGTAACTACGTTCAGAGGTTAGAAAGGTTAAAATTTACTAAGTACTGTGTAAATCGACAAGAAAACACGAGGAAATTAAATTTGGGCAAAAAATATTGAAACTTTATGCGATATTGAACTCACTACAAACTTAAAGTATTCTTCTTTGAAACGAAGCCACTTATAGCAAATATTTTTTAATTTAGCTCGTAAAAATTTATATAATTTGAATTTTATTGGCCGACAGTTCGCTGGCCCAATATTACAAGGGTGTATGTTACAAATATAAAAATATTGGACTCAGTACTATTACAAAGTTTTATGTTGTTCAAGCTACACATAGAACCGGGTTTTGTATAAATATTACGAATACAATGCCAATAAATAAGAAATTACAAAGGTGTATGTTGTTTCAGACACGTTGTTCGACATTCCAAAGGTGTATGTTCGTACATTGGACCTTATTAAATGACTTTGTAGAGTTGACCGAAAAACAAAGTTGTATGTTGAAACATACACTTTTGTAATTCACTTTAATAAAAAATATTGAGATATCATGGTTGTATGTGTTTCATAGAACTTTATTATATTATTCAGTTCTTCCACATACGGGTATTACAAAGTTCTATGTAACAACATACACTTTTGTAATCGAATTCGGTGGCCTAAAAATTATAGGTTAGGTCATCTGTCATGTTACTCATGTTGGTTGTAGAGATATTTTGCAAATTAAATCTTGGTAGAAGTGTGTAGAAAAAGAAAACTTAGTGTTCTTTGATTAACAGTTTGTGTTAGAAAGACAGAAAATGGAACAGAGCGCCAACAGTATTGAATATTCGGATGAATACGACTCTGATAAAGACCCAGAGTATATTCCAGAAATATCCAAAAACAAACTTCAGTAAGTATAAATAATTAGAATGCAGAAGTTGTAGGACTTCTGTATAACTTATTAATCTTTTTTATAATATTATTCAAATGCAAAGAGCATTAGAAAATGCTAAATAAACAGGTATATAGGTACCTAATTATGTAGTTTTAGGATAAAAGTGCACGCTTCGTTTAAGTGATTGTTATTATATTATTTATTATAGAGTACCTACAGATAATAAAAAGTGATTTGAGAAATTTTATAATAGTAGGTAAGTATTACTCTATTATAAAAATTTCTTGTATTCATTATTTTTTGTCTAAAGTACCTACCTACTAACAAAATTTTCTTCTGGCAATTTCTTATTTTTTTATGGAATTATTACTTTAGCACTTTTACCCTTGAACCGAAGAATTTATTATCCTTTTACCTACTTTAATTTAGTGTTTTTTTTTTAGGATCAAAATTAGAGGAAAGCTTATCGATATACCTTCTTGCTCATCCGACCCATCTAGCAGTTTTGACTTTAATGCTAACAAGCCTTCGGAAAACTTCTCACAAAAACAAAGTGGATTTAAACAGTCCCCTGGGTTCAAAAATGAAAACATACGTATTGTTCAGAATATTATAATATCAAGTGGTGATTATAGAAGTAACCTAGATGATCAAACACAAAGCAAGCGTAGCAGCATTCATCAAGAAATTGAATTAAAAGACCAAAACAAAAATGAAAATAGATTAAAGGATAAAAGAGAAGACAAAATCAATTTACAGGACAATGCTAAAATAGAATTATTATTAGAGTATAACGAAGACAAAACCAGCGATGTTTTACAGGAGATCGAAACTGTATCAAATTCTAGTAAGCGAAATCGATTGGAAAAAGAAGCAGATGTGAACCAGTCACCTAAGAAATTGTCCCGAATAAGACAAAGAAATTCAAAAAAGTGGGCATGCAATGTTAGAAAAGAAAGTTTTGACAAAGGAGAGGAGTACATTTCAGTTCGGAAAAAGCTAGTGCCAGCTAGGGAAATAAAAACAAAAAAAGATTGTTTAGACAAATGCATATACAAGTGCGCTCGAAAGATAAGTGAGGAGCAGAGGAAAGATATTTTTTCTCATTACTATAAACTGAACGCAAGAGAAAAAACTATGTTTATTTTAAATTCAACTGCTATGATGAATCCAGAAAGACGAAGAAAGGGGAAAAATGGGGCTAATTCTAGAAAAAGCAATAGTTTTAAATATTTTTTCACTGTGCAAAATGATAAAATTCAAGTATGCAAGATGTTTTATTGTGGTACTTTATCGATAAGCCAAAAGCCAATTTACACCGCTCACAAGCAAAAAACAACTTCAAACACACCCGGGCCAAATAGTGTACAAGGTAAACACAGAAAAAAGTTTACATCTGAAGAGAATAAAATCCTTGTGAGGGAACATATTAATATGTTTCCCAGAGTTCAATCGCATTATTGCCGCGAGGACACTAAAAAAGAATATATGGAGGGGGATTTATCAATACGAAAAATGTACGATTTGTACATAACCTTTACCGAAGAGAAAGGTTATAATCCTGTAAAGTTTTGTATTTATCGAAATATATTTTGTACAGAATTTAACATAAGTTTTATGAAGCCGAAAAAAGATCGATGCGATTTATGTGCGGAGATTGATATAAAAGGTAAAGAAGGAAATATTTCTGACGAACTTGAAAATGAATATGAGAAGCATCTTGAAGAAAAGAAGGCCATGAGAGAAGAAAGAAAAAAAGACAGGGAAAATGAAACCCCTGTATTGTGCTTCGATCTTGAAAATGTTTTAAGTTGCCCCAAAGCTGAAATTAAAAACTTTTTTTACAAAAGTAAACTTAGTGTTTATAACATGACTGCCCATTTATCAGTTACCAAAGATGTATATTGTGCCGTTTGGTCAGAGGTGTTACATGGAAGAACTGGCAACGACATCGCCAGCGCCGTGTATAAAATTTTAAACAAAGTTTTTGAGGACCATCCCGAATTCGAAGAACTAATTCTCTGGAGTGACAGCTGTGTGCCCCAAAACAAAAATAGCCTAATGAGTTTTGCAATGGCCCATATTTTGCAAAAGTTCCCGAATATTAAGAAGATCACTATGAAGTTTTCTGTGCCGGGACACTCCTGCGTCCAGGAAGTGGATGCCGTTCATAGCGTAATTGAACGATCTTTAAGAAAGTCAGAATACTTTTCGCCAATTTCTTTATTAAGACTTTTGCTTAAAGTAAATAGACGCAAACCATACAAAATAATGCAAATGGTATCCCAAGACTTTTTTGATTTCCAATCATACTCGACAAAGATGAATTATAAAGATGTCCCGTTTTCCAAAATAGCATGTTTAGAGTTTTCAAAAGGCTTTTTTGAAATAAAATATAAAACTTCATTTCTTGATTCTGAACTTAAGTCAGGTAACTTAAGAGCTAGACGCAATATGAGAATCCATTCTCATGTCACTGCTGATGAAGAAGTTATTCCTATAGTTCTGAACAAGGATTGCAAGGAAATTTCTTTACCTCAAAACAAAGTTGAGGCCTTGCGCTCAATGTTTAAATGGATGCCGCAAATTGACATACAATATTATAATAATACACTTTTACAACCACCAAATTCAATCAAAAAGAGAAAAAATAAATAACGCCTCATAAGAAAAGCAAATTTAACCGATCTTGTTTTTAATTAAGATTGAAAACGAGGCTCTAATATTGTATAGTATTATTTTTTTAGTTTGTTAAAGTTAGCACAGGATCTTTTGTTGTATGAAAAAGTTGTATGAAACAGAATTATTTTTAAATAAACGTTTGTTTGAAGTAACAAAGTTGTATGTTGTTTTTTTTGGCAACAAAATAGAACAGCCGATTTGAAAAATAAATATTTTTTTATGTTGAACTTCCTGCTTGCACGTAATAGAATAAGGAATCACAAATATATTTAAAAAAAAAGTTAAAATAACTTTAGTATAGAAGTCAAATTTTTAAAATTCATTTTTCTCAAATTAAATGTTGTGTTACTTAGAACCTTGTAATATTGGGCCAGCGAGTTGGCAACAGAACTGTGAACGGTGCGGTGGCGCCAGCTCGTTTGCTGGCTTGGTTTGACGTTTCATGCAAAACTAACCTTAATTGTTTTGTGCTTCTGTGTTGCCGTGCGGTCGATTGCTCTATTTTTTAACAAAAACTCTAGATCTTTTCATAAATAGCATTAAAAATCTGTTCTTTTAAGAACAACAAAAGTGCAGATACATATCCCTGTCGATTACTGCGTTTACTATTTATGAAAAATGCCGAAGCATTTAAATAGCCGTTGCAAAGAGCTTAAAGCTTCTCTAATAAGCTATTTTCAGGAAAAACTTCTATATATTTTATATCCACTTTACTAATTTTGAGCGTGTAGCAGCTGCCCTAAATTTGAATATATCCACTGTAAGCGCAGTTTGAACAACAGTTAAACAAAATAAATTATTGGAGTCACCTAGAAGGAAACGTTCTTATTCAAAGAAAGTTACAAATTAATTGGATATAAGTTCTATCCGTGACACTATTTAGGTAATGTATGAAACAAGCAAGTTGTAATATTCAAAAACTAATATTTTCATTGGGTATGCTTAAGCTGTAACTTTTTTTAGAACATCATGTAACCTTGACAATTTTAAGTAAGAAATTAAAAGACAAACAATTGTTTGATGGCTGTCTTAACTCTTTAAGAAGGTTCTTAAAAGGAATAGACTTCGGATGGTAAAAAGAGGAACCGAGGTGAGGGCTTATGGAACTTTCTCATGTAGCTTTCAAACGATTGATATTTTTGAATGAACATACTAAAGAAAAGAAGCATCCTTGTACCAATTCGTTTCTCGGTTAGAACATGGATGTTTCAGAAGAGTACCATTATTTGTCGAACTTGGCAAGATGAAAATAAAAGAAGTGTTAGATCTACTAAAGTTAATGGTGAAAGGTATTATGCAATAAACAAAAATATAAATTATGGAAAGTTTACTTACGTAAAACATATTTTTCTAGGTACATAATACTTCATGCTGATAGTGAAGATGGTTTTGTTGAGGGTGCAGAGACAATTTTTTCTTCTAAAACTAAGCTGGACGAATCAATCAGCAAAATTTTTTACAATGAGTCGAAAACCAATTATTGAAAAATTCAGCAAAGCCATTTGTGATTGTAATAGACAACGCCCCATACCATAACATGTTGTTAACAAAAATACCTAACATATCATGAAATAAAGCTGCAATTCAAGAATAGGTAACTGCTAATAAAATTAAATTTGATTCAAAGAAATGTTCAAAGCCGAAATTGGTAAAAGACATTTTGAATCCCTTTCTTCAACATATTTTTAAATAATAAACTTAAATTCTTTTCAGACATAAGCCACCAAAGAAATATTTAGCTCATGACCTAGCTGAGCAATATGGACGTAAAGTTTTACCGCTTCCTCCATACCACCGTATGTTCAATCCGATTAAACATATTTGAGGATTACCAAAACTTATTATAATAGACATAGATATTGGTTAAGATGGCAGTACAGAAACTGACTGTATGAGTATGTGGAAAAAATCATTGTGTACTGCTACCCCGATGTTTGGAGAAATTCGATTCAGCACATAGAAAGCGAGATATTAAAATGGTATGAAAGAAAACATGTATTAGATAGACTGAACATTTAACCCATTATTATTGAAGTAAATAAAGCGAGTGATTCAAGTGATTTGGAGAACGATTGAAGATCCATCTTTGTATTATTATTTTATCAAGAAGCATATTCAAGAAAATAGGCTTCGGATGGTAACAAATGAACCGAAGTGAGGGCTTATAGAACTTTCCCATGTAGCTTTCAAACGACTGGTATTATTGAAAGAATATATTAAAGAAAAATAAGAATTCTTGTACCAATTCGTTTTCTTGGATGAAACATGAATTTTCCAGAATGGTACCATTAGTCGATCTTGGCAAGTTGAAAATAAAAATAAGTGTTAGATCTACTAAAGTTGATGGTAAAAGGTATTATGCAGTAAACAAATATATGAACTATGGGAAATTTTTGTATATTTATCTTGTTTTTATGAAAAAAAAACTGTGTAGTTCCCTCACTTGGATATTTAGGTTACAAGCTGGTAACACTGTCGATAACTAATGTTACTAGAAGGGTATGACGTGCATCGGCTTTTGTTTCGCATTAAGTATATGTATCTTCCCAAATTCAAAAAGTTATAACTCCGGTCGGCATGATACTTGTGTTAGATGTATCCTTATATTTTTAATCTCCGCTGTATAGTAGGTTTACATTATACCGTGATAAAATGCCTCAAACTTGCATCTTTTCAGTACTAATATATTTAACGTCTATAAAACAATATGGAGTAGAAAATCGACCGATTATCTACCTTGACGAAACATGGTTCGATTCACATGATTCTGCAAGAAAAGGATGGAATAATTTTTCAAAGAAATGTAAGACCCAGGCAGAAGAATAATAATAATGCACACATTTCGAAATGTCTGTTTTTTCAGCTAAAAAAATATGTACCCAATAAGCTGCGGGAACATAATTGGGGATAAAATCACAGCAAACTATCAATGATTTAAATACACCAGGACGTCTATTCTCGAACTAGGGGAATGATGATATGAAGAGAAGTGTTCTGGCCTTCTGTGAATTATTTCTCTTAAAAACTTTAAAACCGTATTCTTGAAAATGAAAATGACTATTCACATCCAATAAGAGTTAGGAAAACATGTTCTCCCGAAATTTTCTAAGGAAACGGGTTCATATCGTGAGAAGTGCTTTGACAAGCATCTACGTTTAGAAAAACATGTGATGTGAATGGTCACTCTCTCTCAAGAGAGCATTAAGTTGGAGACTTGACGTCCAGGAAAGATAAGAGAACTCGACGTGGTCAGTTATTCAATCATAGACAACGCACAATTTTTAACTAGCACTGGTTTGAATTACAAATTAGAGGCTGTGCCGACATGTATATTTCCATGTTTAGATTATACCCACACTGTATAAAACAGGATTTAAAAATATATCTGTCTACAATATTCCCAGAAGTGGCATATTATGAACTGGACGCCAAGTACTACTGAATACTAGTCAATTAAGGTTGAAGTATTTGAAAATCATGCATCTAATAACATTGATTCGACTATATGGTCACAGGATACAAACATTAACAAGTTTCATCTGAAAAGGAAAATTTTATGGGGGAAATAGGAACTTCCTTAAATGCGCCAAAGTATCTGCGAGTATTTCATATCAACAATTAAATGTTCAACAAATTAAACCGACGAATTAAGGCAATTTGCGACCAATCATAATTATGATGTAACTTGTGTTAGTGAACACTGGTGATGTGAAGAAATTTTAAAATATCTGTAGGTATATGGAAAACTATAAATTACCTTCCTATTATAACAGATCTGAACGTTTACATAGGGCTGTATGTTTATTTGTTACAAATACATAGATATTAAAAGCTACTAACTGTACGGAGCTAGATGGCAGAGTTTTCTGCCAAAGACACGAGTCATGATAGGATTTTAGTTTTAACTTAATATAGATCTTGTGTTGGCAGCGCTGACATCTTTCTGCGATCGCCGGATGAGTTCCTTCATAATTACGAGAAGAGATCTGAAAACATAATCATCCTTGATGATTTTAATAATAATTTCTTTGGAGCTAGCATCTAGACCTTTACTAGACTAACAGACAAAACTGCCAGTTGTATGGCTAACATAATACCCTAAACGAAAATAGTTATGTTTATGGTACTGACGATCAGGGTTGGGTGAGTAGAAAACTTTAGGCAGTCTACATATAGGTAAATTACGGAAAATCTTCTTAAAAAATATTATCCTACTTCCAGCAAAAAATCATACATAACCTCACATTTTGACAGTACCTACATACAAGTATTCTACCTTTTCTACGTTTCCAATTGAAGAGTCCGGTGCAAAAAGGGGTTAGCTCCATATTTATAAATTTTTCAGGAGAGAATAAAAACTGTTTAACTCAAGAATTTAGTGTTTTTCCGTTTTTCTAAAAACACTATGTCGTAGTTTAGTAAAGAATATACATAATATGGTTAAATTTCACACTTTTAATACATTTTATTAAACTCCAGCTAATAAAAAAAAAGTGTGGAGCTACCTTCTTTTTGCACCGGGAAAGTAATCTAAAATAATTTTTAGGCAACAAATTCACTATTAAATACGAAAACAATAATTTTTCAGCAGTTATATTTAGAAAAGAGTTACAAGATTAACTTTAAAGATCTGTGAAGCTGTCTTCAGGCTGATTAGGCTGTTCTTGGTAGCTAAGCCCTTCATAGAACCACATACAGTCTTCCGGTACAAATTTTTTTGCTAGTTCTATTACATGGGGATACTTGAGCGCGATTGAGCGGTAAAGACCCAGAGTAGAGATGCGAGTCAGGAGCAGGTAGAGTCAGATGTACTCCAGGCTTTCGAAGAGTAAATTCGTCCTTGAAACTGGCACTGGCGGATATGCTGCACGCAACACCTCTTCCTGTATATTCCATTACACAATAGGAAGCGAAGGCAAATTTATGTTTGCGATTGTTAAATACAGTATTTTTAAAAAGTTTACTCAAATGTCCACTAAAGTGTGATTTTTATTTTCAGAAGAACAGTTATCAGAATACAGAAATAACTTTGGTACAGTTGTTGACACATAGTGAATAATAAAATAATGTATATAGCTCACTACGTCATTTTTAAAGAAGGATGATTTTCCAGAGCTTGCTACAAAAATACAAAAATTATATTCCCACAGCTGACGCTTAGAAAATTCGTCCCCACTGGGTACATGCGAAAGGGGAATATTTTGTTGATAATCAAATGCTAATAACTCAGTTTGATTGTTAATGATCTTGACCTCTGCGATATCTTCTTTTAGTTTTGTGTAAAAATAGTTAGCTTTCATTCCATGTACTTCTTTCTCCGTTTTTAGATTATTTAATACCTCTGCATCTTTTTCTGCAGATATGAGATTGTTCAGTCCATTGCACGTTTGGCATGTATCAGAACGTGGTTTTCCGAATGAGTAGTTATATTTTGTTATAAAATATTGCCAATAATAGTCATAAGTAACTTAAGGTTTTCCTTGTTGATCATCCTGAATCGCGGCGTAAATATCTGGTTTGTATTTTTGAAGGTAAAGGTTGTGCGTTTTGTTCAGGTTTAAATAATACTTATTTTCATTTTTTGTGCGACTATAGTGAGACGCTCTTTTAGGAAAGGACTGAATATGAGAATCAATTTGATGTATCATGTGTTTAGGAATCATATTAGGGCGGTTGGCATGTTAACCACGCATATCTCTGGGAGCAGGACTATATTATTTTGCAAATGTTTTACAATAAGCTCTACTCTCTTCTTACTGATACCATATAGTGAACAAAATGCTCTTTTGTATACTGTTTCTGTTGTGCCAATTTTTATACTGTATACACAAGAACAGGAGCGTTTTGATCCCCTACCGGACTTAGACCTCTGTCTTTAAACTTTTTTTTTCACTTATTTGTCCCTCAATTAAAATGTCCTGTTTTTTTTTTCCATTTCCAATATTATTAAAAACTCTTAAAACTTCAAGCTTACCAGAGTCGTCATATTTTTTAAAACATTTAAATTTGCAGTTGCAGTCATTACCAGTTTTTCTTTCTTCTTTAACAAATTTGTTTTTACTTTTCAAACCAATGTACGACTTTCCTTCAGCTCTACGTTTCTTGTCCATGTACTCTCATCTTTAACTCGTTTCATGCAAACCTTCTTTCCTTATTTCTCAGTTTCTTGTGAAATAGTATTACTTTTAGAGTCACTTTCACAGTAACTTTTAGAGTCACTTTCGGTCAGTGATGAAACCTGAGCACTTGAATTAAACAGAGAAAAACGTCTAACACTAGGACCAGGGTCATCCGGACAAAAATCAGGGTCATTGTCAGAATCGTCAATTTGTTCATCTGGGCTATTGCTGCTTGACATATTTTACTAAGCCCAAACACCAAAAATAAATACCGCTAAAATAATAAACTTCGAGCAATTCGACAATTTACAGAACTTAAAGAATATTAGAATAAAACAACTGACAAGAAAATGCACGCATATCAAGTCGGCACGTTGTCTAAATGAATTTGCAGGTATTGCATTAAAGCGGCATAAACATGAACTAATTCGGTGCAAAAACGAGACAGCTCCGGAGCTACCTCCTTTTTGCACCGAATTGATAAAAGGTACACAAATCTATTCCGTAAAACATCTAAACAAATCAACGGAGCTGCATCGTTCTTGCACCAGTCGATAGAACATATTCTTGTTACTAGTTTACAATATAAAAGCGATATTTGTACAAAAGTGGAGCTGCCCCCTTTTTGCACCGGTGTCTTCAATTGTAGAAAATGTAAAACGTCGAAAAACGTTTTCTACATGCAATATAGAAATAATTTACTACAAGAAACATACTCCAGCTTGAACGAGTTTTTTGAGGACAACTTGTATAATTGCAATGATTTGGTACCTTCTGTCTTTCTGTCTGGCTGTGATATTGTTTTGAGTGCGTTTGCTGCTACAGTAAACTCTTATTTATCTCACAAAAAATTTTACCACTAACTTTAATTTTTATATTTTAAACCGTTTGTTTGGTTCAAAAAAAAAGCTAAGAATTAATATTAATTTTACTTACATAAGTAGTTTATAATGTTATAATGAGTTTAAGAAGTTTGTCCCTTTTCTTTACATCACACCCAATCCTTGGATGCGTTTCGCCGTATTACGGCTCGACAGCAAGGCTATAGAGTCTGACGAAAAGGAAAGGGACCTTACAGTGAACTTCGTCACATAATGTTAGATACTCATGCAAGATGGTGTACGTAGCGACATCTCGTATCAATCGAGCTATCCACCCAACCAGACTGAGAGTCTGCTATAGCCTTGTCGAATAGCCGTAATACGGCGAAACGCGTCCAAGAATTGGGTCTGACGGAAACAAAAGGGACAAAGTTCCTTTGTTTTATATCGCGTTTTTGGTTCGCAGAAACCGACAATTGGCTTTCAGCGCCACCTGACATCAGATACCTGCTTATGCAGGTTCCATTTCAGTGTATGGTCTTCTCTAAGGATCTCGCTGGTCTGGGGATGGATCGCTCGATTGCCACGTGCAATATTTCGCATATATAGCTGTTTGCCTATTCCTTCTTCAAGTTTGGCGAAAAAATCTATGATGGCGCACTGAGTTAATTCCCTAGTGGTTGCATTAATTTTTACTGCGTGGCCAATCGGGTTGCTTACCGGTTTGTTCATTTTCTGCTACCTTTGATTAAAACAATTCTTTAGTTAAACATTTGTGTTTTTATTCCTTAAAGCAGATCATGATAACATGTTACAAGGATTGACGCCAAATAAACTGGTCGATACTTACCGTTCACATTACTAACTGCTTTTTTACCTTGTTTCCCTAACTATCACTTAAAAGTACCTATATCACAAAAACGCCCCGGCATCTTAGGGAGTTCAATTTCAGAGAACGCGGAAAAAATCTTCGGGATGATTTTCGATAATTTCCCTATCCCTTAATATATTACTACAGATAATCTGTCATAATTATTTGCATTTTGTATTCCAATGTTTCAAATTTTACTATATTATATTTTATTGTTGATTAAAATTTCTAAAAGCTTTGTCGATAAAGATATTTCTTTCAGACAATAAACCACATTTTGACTTTGACTTTGACAGTACTCATATACGTATGTATGTATATGAATACTTTTATTGATTACACCCTAAGGTTCGATTTATCATAAATCTAGTCAAAGTTTTTTTTATAAAGTTTTAATGCTCGTTGACGTGAAAACTTAGGATTTTGTCTTTTTTGTGACTACGAAACTTGAATTTCTTTCCCTCATTATTGATTCCATGTTATCTTTAAGATTATTTATAAGATTTCACCGCTTTTACTTTTCCTTATTGGTATACTTTTTCTAAAGTCATTTCGATGACATAAAAAAGCTTCGACCGGGCTTCAAAGAGACAGACATCATAATCGGGGTTGTCAGATCTTTTGTTAAAAATTCTTTAAGTTTTATTATTAAAAGTGTTCTTTTATACCAGTATTTAATTGATAGTCAATAACTCTCTTTGAAAGCTTGCAAATGTACTTTTAAGCAAGAAATGTTTAATGTCAAAGACAGAGATGAAACAAGCCATTCATGAATATTAGATTACTTTTTTTAGTACTTCAGAAATATTATTTATAAAAAAATAATTTAAATCAAACTAAAAAGGAATGTCACTGTTGTTAAACAAAAAGATAAACACTTAATCAACCCTTGTATTCCTCCTACGCTTACCAAAACTTTGAAGAACTGGCAACACCACGGCGATAAAACCTCGAGGCTCATTGGCAATTTAAAGTACGAACTATTTTTTCAGAGTGGGAAAATTAATAGAGCAGCATATAAATAAAAACTTATATGCTTTATATTATAACTGGGTGGTATCAGACGAGTAAGTTGTTACTTGTTAATTCGATTTTGGCGACAATTTAAAACAGAACGTCAAGGTGAATTATCGCAGGAATATAATGAGTCGGTGCCAGAGTCGACCATCAAAAGCGAAAAAAGTCCGGAATTAAGAAAGAAAGATTTACATGTTCAATGTCAACGCATTATTTTAAATATGTATACGTGTTTAAAAAAGAAAAATCCGGGAAAAACTGAAAATGCGCCTTGTACAAGAATGTACTTGTAATGAATTAACACAATTTGGGGTTTATAAAAATTTATAACGTAATTAATTTGGGGACTGTAACTGGTCATTCCATAAAGCGCAAACCAATAAATCAAAAATTCAAAACGGCTGACAATAACTACAAGGGATTTTATTCTGCGAAATATTTACAACTTTTACTAGGATAATATAGTCTCAGCTTTAGAACGGGTTCGTGATAATTTTTATGGTTACCCTGATTATAAGTAACAATGTTTAAAAACATTGCCTGGTGTTTTGTTAAAATGTGGCTTTAAACATAAAAAGTTAGATAATCCAATTGTTATAATGGAATCCCAGCATATCATTTACGACAGGACTATTTGCGCAAAATAAAGTTGTACCTTGAATCCGATAAAAGTATAATTTATTTAGACGAAACTTGGTTTGACCCTCATGACGTTGTTAAGTATGGTTGAATAGACAGTATAAATTGTACTTTTGGTACACCATGTTCGAGAGGAAAACGCGTTATCATACCGGAAGTATAGATGGCTTTGTACCTAATATGTTGCTCTTGTCAGCAAAGAAAATCAATCTCTAGCTTTGAGCTTAGTTGTCCTTGATAATATTAAGCGGCAGGTAGTAGCGAAATGAGTAGCGATGTATGGAAAAATTGCGTAGCTCATGTTATAAAAACAGAAAATGGATATGCTGTTTTACCACCTATAGCGCCAGTAGTAATTCTACCTGGAAACGAATCTACTTTTGAAGGTTTTAACGATTCCAGTCATTAAATTGTTTATGAGATTTAAATTAATTATGTTTCTTTAATACGTATCTTAAAAACTTGTTATATTACAGAAAGTTTACTGTGATTCTGCTGATGCGATCAATTTGTTGTTAAAATATATATAGTGAATTCTAACTACTAACTGTATATTCCACCTAACATAGTACCTGCCCCTATTCTTTCTTGGCAAGGAAAACTCGAACCTTCTGGCGGTCCTGGCTGGACAAAGACAATTTTTTTTAATTGTTTTCGGTAAAATGTGCATTTTTTTTACCGAAAGACCATTTCAGGAATATTACATGCATGTGTTCTTTGCAGGCAAAGTCACGGGTACAAACCTCTTATCGATATTAACTATATTTTTAAATTGTATTTGGCAGAATTAGCATTTTTCTTGGCAGAAAGACTATTTTAAAATATATTCTCTGCAGGCCAAATCACGGATACTATTTCATCATATTAAAAATTTACAACAATCCGCATTTTAATTAGCTGGTAGAAGCGACGCCTATGGTCAGGAGTTTAAAGCTTTTTTGTGTCATCAAATTAAGCTTGGAGCAAGTATACATTTTATTGCTCCCTTTTTTTCTTTTCCTTTTTGCACTATATAGTCCTATTTTTTACATTTTAAACTTGATTACTTTTTTGATGAATAGGTATGTTAGATGTAGGAAATCTGTATAAATTACCACTTTGTTTTGTTAGCTTTTTAGATAATGATGAGATGTTTGACTTTGACTTTACGCGGCGAAAACAAAAATGTAGACTCTCTCTGCTGCCTATCCTGCCTATCACTATGGTAAATTCATTCAGTTAAATACTTTCTATCTATCTATCTCAGTGGATTGCGGTTCTTCCCCCACTGCACTGAAGCTCATGGCTTATTGTGCTCCTTTGATATCTACTCCACCAAACGACTGTCCTTAATGAATTTCAGGACAATGTTGATGGGGGCGTTGGCTATTTCCTCGGGTTCCGGATAGGCTTCCTTGAAGTGCCGTAATCTTTTCCCACTTACTGCCGGACAATGACATAGTATGTGGTGAGGGGGTTCCTCCTCTTTTTCGCAGGCTCCACAAAAAGGTTCTCCTTCTAGTCCCATATTGCTACGGTGTTTTTCATTTGACAGTGTCCCGTGAGGAGACCTGTTATTGTTTTTATATTTTTCCTTTTAAGCTGCAGTAGTAATTTGAGTTTGTTTTTGTTCGTCTCCCTGATGAACAATTTTGATTGTCTTAACCCTGGGAGTCCACCCAATATTATTGGTGTTAAGTGTAAGTCTTTCTCGTATATTTTTTCTTGCCGTCCGATATGAGAGTCTGCATGCAGGCTCCGGCCCGATTAGGTTCTCTCTCCCTTTTTTGGCGAGTTCATCTGCCGCTTCATTTCCCTCTATACCGTGATGTCCAGGTACCCATTCCAGGTTAATCCTGTTACGTTGTGCCAGGCCTTTTAGCGTTGTGAGGCACTCCTTAACTACTGAGAAGTTTATAGTTGGGTTTTCGAGCGCTTTGAGCGCTGCCTGGCTATCGGTTCAGATGTGGATCTGTTTGTCTTCGACTCCTTTCTTCATCATAATTTGTGCACAGGTCGTAATTGCTATTACCTCTGCTTGGAAGACGGTCGTGTGCACTCCCAGGTTTATGGATGTACCTTCCCTAGTAGTGGATTCATACACACCCGCTCTCGTGCTGTTTTCTGTCTTAGAGCCGTCTGTATACCAGACAAAACCCTTACGGTTTTTAAGTTCCTCCTTTCTCTCTTCACCTCCCCTACCTGGGAATTTTATTATAAAGGGATTGTCGATGTCGAAGGTGTTTTTTGTCCGATCCGAATAAATATTCGTTATATATTCCCTATCTCTTATCTGAAGATTTCGGTATGTGCTTTGATGTTGTTAAACTTCCCATTTATACTGTTTATTTTCATTCTGTACGCTGTCATAAGGGCCTCCGTTTCCACTACAAGATGCAGTGGTGGGAGCCCCAGAAGCATCTCCATGGCTGCAGTAGGCATTGTACGCATTGCCCCTCTTATACCTATACATGCCAGTCTTTGTATTTTACTTAGTTTATTTCTAGCTGTTATTGTTTTGGCTTTATGCCACCATAGCAAGGGTACATAAGTTACTGTGGATATCACAACGGTGGCGTATAGCCAGTGCATCATCCCAGTTTTAATCCACACGTCTTACCTATCATGCGCTTGCATGTCCAGAGAGCTCTTATTGCTTTGGTTTTTACCTTCTCGATGTGTTGTGCATACGTGAGTTTGTGGTCAATAATAACCCCCAAATATTTAACTTTTGTGCTTCTCTGTATTTCCTGTCCATACATTATAGGATTCCTCAGTTCCTGAAGATCCCTTTTACGTGTGAACGCTATTACGAATGTTTTTGATGGGTTTACCTTGAAGTCTTCCCTATTGCACCATTCTTCAACACTGTTTAGTGCAAGTTGCACTCTATCAGAGACAACACCCCTAAACTTACCGTTTATCAGAATGGTTATATCGTCTGCATAACCTTGTGCGTATATACCTTTTTGTGTCAGTTCTACCAACAGTGTGTCTACAACGAGGCCCCACAGAAGTGGTGAAAGGACTCCACCCTGAGGACAGCCCTTTGTAATCTTGATAGTCCTGGTTGTTTCTCCAAGCGAGGTTATTATATTCCTGTGTCTCAGTGCTGAGTTTATCCATATTGCGCGATGGATTGTTTCACTCCGTGCTGTTTCACTGCCCTGATCATTGAGTTAAAAGATGTGTTGTCAAAGGCACCTTCTATGTCTAGAAAGACACCTAGTGCTATCTCCTGGTTATATACTGCTTGCTCTGCTAGTAAGTTCGTGCAGTGCCAACTCGCAGGATTTCCCATTTTGGTATGCATATTGATTCTGGTGTAGTCTTCTAATTGTCAGTTTTTCATATTTGATGTACCTGTCGAACAGTTTCTCCATTGTTTTGAGGAGAAATGATGTGAGACTAACTAAATACTAACGAAAATATCCAATCCAATACAATCAAACTTAAACTCGAAGTGAAAAAATTTCTTGAAATGCGCTTCACATAGCTGTTGTATTATAATGGACATTATAATATGATATTTAAAACAAATCGGCTAAATCAAAACAAGTTTTTGTGGTTATTGTTATAATTTATTTTATACAATAAAATTTCTTGTAAGTGATAATATTATTAGTATCTACTTTATTCCGCACATAATGTTTAATGCGAGTATATTAGTATGCAAATAAAGCCTATTTCAATTGTTTTGTGGTTTTTTGTTTGGTCAATAAAAAGTGCACCGTTTCGCGATAAATCAAGTTAAGAGTCCATTAAGGGAGTTTGGGATCTCCATTATGCACCCCGGATAATGATAAATCAAAAGTTGTGGCTTAATATAGGATTAATAATTTTGCATGAGGTTGCTTTTACTTTGGAGCCAACTTTTACCTGCCGGAAGCTTTTGGGTCTAATAGTTTCATATTAGTTTTGAAAGTGCTTTAATTGGGACCTAATGCCGCTATCCCAGTATTATTTTGCATAATTAAATAATAATAAATGGCTCACATTTAACCTACTATTAATTGCTTCAGATAACTTATGCGCTCTTATAGCCCACATTGTTAGCTCCCAACGTGCCAGTTTAGCTCAGGTTAGTGAAAATAAATAACTTTAACATGTACAGTACACTAAGCTATCTAATTTTCTGGTGGTATGCAGAATCGCGAATTGATAGATTTCTCATATTTTAATGTGGTACGATCCTTATATTCTGATTTTGATTTATTTAGTGATGTGTTAACGGGGGTTTCTTTAACATCAATGGACTGTCGAAAACATGGCTTAATTTCAACATAATTCAATAATAATAGCTTTATTATGAAACAAGATTTTAATTAGGTAAGAGATGATCTGGTTGACCGTGGCGGCAGAGATGCATTTTATATAAAGGGTCAGCTTAGGGTATTCTATTCTGAATATCGGTAAATAAGTAAGAGTTGCTTTGTTTCTGAGATACAGGGCGTTGAAGTTTAAAAAAAAAACGGTCACAAATATCCTTAAACCGATTTGCTTGAAATTTGGTTCAGTTATTTGAAGTAATAAGGCGCTTATTTAGCCCTAACTAGATTGAAATTATTAGGTGCAGTGGCGCCTCAGTGGACACCACAGTCAATTATTATTGACAAGAGAAAGTACGCCACTGCCTTTTTTTTATAGTTTTTTTTTGTTCAGATTAAGCAACTACAAATACAACTTTTTGGTCTCTTGTGCTTTTTTTATATCTGGCTTCGCTTGCGATAAAAATAATAAAAATCACTTTAACTCATTCTAAAAGTTATCCATGGACAACATAAAATAACAACCAACAATAAAAAATAAACAATTTCGACCTTACAGTAAATGAGCAAAATGTCCACCTTCTGATAAAATGCACGACTGGTTTTAATAGGTTTACTTTTATTATCACATTTTTGGCTAACCACATCTGCTATTTATAACAAATTATTGGCAAGGCCAATTGAAGTACCTACCTACCTATTTTGAAGAGCAGCTGACAGTGATTCCATCATGAACAATTTTACTAACGCTGAAATGGCTGGCATGCACTTTATTTATGGATTAGTAAATGGACATGCGGAAGAAGTACGGAGAACGTACCAGGACAGATATCCTAACAGAGTAATCCCATGTGCTAAAACATTTAGAACTCTACATGCAAGATTATGTGAAACTGGGCATTTTAATAAAAATACAGGTGGTGGAAGACCAGAAACTGAACAACGCCTGAACTAGAAGAAGCTATTCTTGTTGCGATAGAAGAAGATCCTTCAAATAGTGCCAGGAAGATTGCACTGCAGCTTGAAGTCAGCCTAAAAACCGTTTGGAAAGTTCTAGAAAGAAACCTCCTGTACCCATATCACATACAGCGGGTCCAAGCTCTACTGCCTCGGGATTTTCACCCAAGATTAATGTTTTGCAGGTGGTTGATTCATAGGATGGCACACAATAATAATTTTTTTAACAAATATTTTAGTTGCGGACGAGGAAAATTTTTCACGAGATGCTATTATGAACTTTTACAATGACCATTTTGGGGCCGACGAAAATCCCCACGTTGTTAGAGAAAGTCATTTTCAGCAGCAATTTTCAGCTCAACGTTTGGATAGGAATTATTGGTGACTACCTAATTGGTCCATTTTTTTGTACCGCCAAGATTAACAGGTGAATCCTACATGGACTTTTTGCGACACCATTTACCCATTTAGTTAGAAGAAGTACCCCTACATGTAAGAGTCAACATGTGGTTTATGCACGACGGGGCTCCAGCTCATTTTAGTGTTCTTGCTCGTCAGCATCTCGACATCACCTACCCTAATCGCTGGATTGGACGTGCAGGACCTCAAAATTGGCCAGCTCGCAGTCCTGATATTAATACTCTGAATTTCTGTTTATGGGGTCATCTGAAGGCTCTGGTTTATAAAATTCCTGTACTAGATGTGAATGACTTGAAGAATCTGATAATTGACAATTGCAGTGTTATAAGGAATATTCCAGGTATTTTTGAACGTGTCGGACAATCATTGACAAGTCGATTGCAGTC
This sequence comes from Polydrusus tereticollis, assembly GCA_963920685.1. Taxonomy (NCBI): domain Eukaryota; kingdom Metazoa; phylum Arthropoda; class Insecta; order Coleoptera; family Curculionidae; genus Polydrusus; species Polydrusus tereticollis. The sequence continues at coordinate 94,862,890 of OY987329.1, forward strand.
GTGCATATTATCAGAAGGTAGACATTTTGCTCATTTACTGTAAGGTCGAAATTGTTTATTTTTTATTTTTGGTTGTTGTTTTATGTTGTCCATGTTGCTTTTTATTTTTTTTGTCGCAAACGAAGTCAGATATGAAAAAATCACAATCCGAACAAGAAAAAACTAAAAAGAAGGACAGTGGCGTACTTTCTCTTCTCAATAATAATTGGCTGTGGTGGCCACTGAGACGCCACTGGACCTAATAATTTCAATCTAGTTGGGGCTAAATTATTATTATTACTTCAAATAACTCAACCAAATTCCAACCAAATTGGTGTAAGGATATTTATGACCGTTTTTTTTTTAAACTTCAACGCCCTGTATCTCAGAAACGAAGCAACTCCGGACATATCTTCATAGGAACTTTTTTCTTAAAACGACCTAACGTATCACCCTCTGAAGTCTCGTGCCGTAGTTAGGAAACACCCTGTATATATTTCGATTGTCGCTCATCTCGTAATAAAAAGCGTTGCTATATTTAAAGCAAATCAGTTTAAATATGATTTTCATTGGAATACGTCTCGTAATTGATCATTTTGTATGTGGCGAATTTGTTGGGACTGATTGACGTTTTGTTGTTTAAAGGGTATTTTCTATCTTTAATAGTTAAACTTTTCTTAGTGAAGCCCTCTATCATAAATCGCTATACGAACACCGAGATGGCAGACATGCATTCCATTTTCTGACTGGCTGATGGCAATTCATTACAAGCTAGGCGGTTGTACAGGGTGGCCAACTAAGCGAGGTAAGTGGCTGTATATTGTTAAACCTTTCTTCATTTAAATACTAATAACTCAATTTTGGCTTGCCAAATTTAAACGGCTTGGTCTCGTTTAAGAGATCTTGTTCTGCTCTATTTGCCACAATTTAAATATTTTTTTCTGACTTTTATTTTAACCGCTAGATGGCGTTCTTTGGCAACTCACCAAAGATGACAGAAAGTCCTAAAGAGTGGTCAAAATCGCAACTCTCTATCTTTTTTTAAAACAGAAATATGAAAAATGGGAAAAATTAATTTGCTGATAACGCCCTAGCCCTAAAGAATGCGATATATCGGGTGGTGCATTGGGCTAAGCAACATAGGGATATTTATTTAATTACCTGTTATGGCAATGAACCTGTTTGCCACTTGCTACCTTAACTTTATGTCAAAAAAATCAACTTTCCAAAGTAAAAACTTTACTAAAAAAAAGTACATTTGTAATAATACATAACTAATAATACAAATATTTCTAATAATTTCTAATTAAAACTAACACAAGAAGACTGACAATTAAAATAACAGATTAGTGTCTTAAGTGTTCGAAGTTGTTCCAAACATTCAACAACATTCCAAACAAGCCTTTCTCGGTTTGAAAAACCGACAGCTTCTACTTCCGCTCTTGTGATGCTACGAATTGTCTCTTGAATTCTGATCTCCATATCTAGTCGATGCCGTCGAGCTGTATAGACATATTTTATCTGGTTGCAAGGGGCACATCTTCTAATAAAACCGGCAACTCATTCCTAGGGAAGTCCAAAAAGTGGTCACCATTTAGTGGTTGGTGAAAGAAGTAGAGTCCAATAACTGTACCCCCTATTACACCACAACACACATTAATACTCCATTATTATTAAAGTCACCAGGACATTTAAAAAATTGCACTAAAAAATAGAAAATAATTTGACAGGCCCTGTTTATTAAAAAAAATAGAATGAACAATAGTGTTCAAGTTTGAGACAAATCGATTTATAAATAAGAAAGTCTGCCATTTTGAATTTTTTTTCCTAAAAAAAAGTATTAGAATGTATGGTCACTAGAGCCCTATACACCTACCCAATTTTAAGTCTCTAGCTTATCAGGAAGTAGGGTAAAAAACAACTACGAGATTTGATAGACAAATACATACGGAGGTTATAAGTTGAATAAAATCGTGTAATAACTCTCATTAGTAATAAACAAAAAAAACAGACCGAAAGAACACTCTAAGGTTGTTTTAAATATATTTTAATATGTCTCAGTACTAACATAGGGACTAAACTCTATATAGACGAAAACATTTATAACATTTTCTTCAGTTCTACCATTGTCATTACGACGACGTCTTTGAAATAAAGGACGGCGGAAGCTTCCAGTGACACGTAAGCGTTGCACTAGCTTCGGAAAAACTCTTCTACCATAATGATGGCGATTTAGATATCGCACAGCATACTCTCTATCGCTGAATTTTGAAGGCATTCAAAGTAAACGGCAATCATATCACCAGCCTCATCGTTTGTTAAAGCTATTTTTAAAGTAAAATATAACCCTCAAACTCAATGCACAAAAACTCAAATTGAATGATTAAACGGTTCTTCCCAATAACATAACAATATTATAATAGATATATTTTTGTTTCCGAGGCCTACTTACCAGGTTATTATTACCTACCGGGATTCGTTAAGAGACCCTCTTTAGTGATATTTTTTTAAATTAATAATAATATTTCCGTTTTGGAAAAAGACAGGGAGTTGCGGTTTTCGCCACTTTTTAGGGTTTTCTGTCGTCTTTCTAGTTATGTTAAAAAATATATAACATTTAGTTTGAAATTTCCGAGAAAATCGGGAATATTTGGTATGTTGTCAAAGAACGCCTTCTAGCGGTTAGAATAAAAGTCACAAAAAAATTATTTAAATTGTAGCAAATACAGCACAAAAAGACCTCTTAAACGAGACCAAGCTGTTTAAAGTTGGTCAAGCCAAAATTGAGTTACTAGTATTTAAACGAAGAAACGAAAAAGTTTAACATTTCCTCACCACCTTATTTTTAGAGATTGAGGAAAAAGTGCAAAACATGAAAGAACCCAAATATTATAAGGAATGGGGAGGAGCATTTATCTTCATAGTATCATCGTTGGATGAATTTCGTAAAAAATCCTTTTCCTACGAGCGTGCGCAAAGTAGTACTTTGTACTCGTATAGTGATAAATGCTTATAATATTGCCAAGCAACAATAAATGTACATGTTGATTTTGGCACATGATGTCAGATTTTTCCTCCGTTTCTATGTCAACAAGAATCTACAAACACCGACACTTTTCTTTCCATCCAATCCTCAAAAAGTATAAACGCTGTTAAAATGAGCAGCTCTGACGAGGAGCTACCAGATTCCATTCTAGAGGCCGCAAACTCTGCAATTTAAATTTATTTCCCGCTAAATCCCAAAAAAAATACGAAAAGCAATATAAACAATTTGAATACTGGTGCCGCAACAAAGGGACAAATAGTTTTAAGGGGGAGGTCTTCTTAGCGTATTTTGCAGATTTACGAAAATCAGCTCAGCCAAATACTTTATGGAGTAAGTACTCTATGTTAAAAAGTGTCCTTAAAATCAAAATAAACTTGGATTTAAGTCAATATTTCAAGCTAACATTGTTTCTAAAAAGCAAAATGTGGGATATCGTCCGAAAAAGGCCAAAATTTTTGACAAAATTGAAGTTTCCAGATTTATGGAAGCACCTGATCAAATTTACCTTCTAATAAAAGTCGCCACCATTTTTGGGTTGGCCGGTGCTTGCAGGCGCGATGAGCTTTGCAAGATAATGGTTGATCACATAGAGGATAAAGGAAATTTGATAGTCGAGAAAATTCCAGACAGTAAAAACAATACTTTAAGAATCTTTGTAGTATCTAATGAAACAAATAAGGAATATTATTTACAACTTTATCATAAATATGCAAATTTGCGAAAACCATCCACTCCGCACAAGCGCTTTTTTTGTGCAGTATCGACAAGGAACATGCGGTACTTAATGTATTGGAATAAATTTATTCGGTAAGATGCCTTCGGAAATAGCTGCATATCTACAATTAAAAAATCCAAAGCATTATACAGGACATAGTTTCCGTCGTTCATCGGCTACCATGTTGGCCGATGCTGGAGCAGGAATCACTAATGTCAAGCGAGTCGGAGGCTGGAAATCGACGACTGTCGTCGAGAGCTACATTCGACATTTCAAAAAAAGGACATGTCGATTAAAATATTGGCCACGAACAACTGGCCTTCTTCATCAAGCTACATAAATCCTTCTGAGTTAACACCTTTATCGACCTATTTGAACAACTGTCCTTCCACGCCAAGTCAGTGCTCATGAAGCCATACCATAAACCACCCACTGAATGAACTTACTGCATCGGCTATCAATTTGCAATTGCTCTTTTGTTATAAATGTTATAAACAAACAATTTAGTTTCCTATTATTATTTTTTATTGTTATGTAATTTTTGAATTTTCTATTATTATTTTTTGTGTTATGTAATTTTTAGTTGTCCTATACCTAGCTCTTTTTTTAAAGTTAAATTAAAAATTATTGAATAAATTATCATATTTTTATTTTTGTTGTTATCTGATATGAAGCTCGTAGGAAAAATGTTGTTCCTAACACGTGCGCAAAGTGCTTTTCCGCACTTAAAAATTTATCCGAACTCCGCCACGCGTCGTTCGTCCAACTATACTTGCGTGCGGAAAAGTATCACTTTGCGCACTTGTTAGGAGAATAACTATTTCTTTACTTGACCATAGCTGTTTCGCCTTTTGGTGGCCATTTTCGAAAATCCTTAGTTACTATTTGCTGTACTTATAATATATACAACGCGTTTAGGCCTTTCTTCCTGCTGATTTTCCTCCACGGATTGCATTCTGTCAATGGCTTGTGCACGTATTGGTTCAAATCAACTACTGATGCTGATTGCTTTTACCGATTAATCAAATTTTTCAAGAAATAGTATAAGGAATTTTCACAACAACCATGTGTAGGCTGACGAAATTCTCTTTGAATGTTTGGGTTGGAATTGTGGATGGCTGGCTAATTGGACCGGTATTTTTACCACAAAGACTCACCAACCAGGCGCATCGCTTCATTATTGTATATGTAAATAAAAATTAATTATTTTACTTTTGGTTAAAGTTGCAGAATGCTAGATGTTTCCTTTGTTACCCACTATTTCTCTAACTGGATTATTTTGCTTAAAAGATACACTTTCCAACGAAAAAATATAATCAATAAAACTCGGCTTGAAAAGTAAATCCCTAGAATTTTAAGTGTCGCTTAAGAACAAAACTGTATATACTGATAACGGACATACAAAGTTATGAAAATAAAAACCAGCTAGAAAGTTTAACAGTAAACCTGGATATAATACTAGCTTTTTATACTAACCTTGCTCTGAATCTGTACGAACACCGAATGTTTTTGGGGTAGTTGGAGGGATATCTAGGCGTGTAAAACTTGCCGTAAGCAGGATTTTGCTCTGACCTTACGAACTGATAGTCGCACATCGTGTTGGCCAACTTTAGGCCGTCTGTTCGGAACAGTCCTGCAACAAAAACGTGGGATTAATTGGATTATTTAGAACTGGGGATTCTACAGTGGCGTCATTGCAAAATACAGTGTCAGGATATAACTTTTTAAGGTAGAATATGTGAAGTAAAGGGTAGAAAATTATATAGTCGATAAAAGAAAACAAAATAGGTCATCGTGTAACCTCATAAAAAATAGTTAAAAACCACAATACCTTGCTTTCTTTTTTCTACACAAAAGGCATAACTAGCGGAGGCAGAGTGACCCCCCCCCTCTAAAATGACCAAGCGCCCCCCCCCCCCCGCTCCAGGAGAAAGCCAACAATCGAGCACAAGGGTAGAAAGTAATTTTCAAGACACATATTTTAATGCATACATGCGAAAAGGGGATTACCTATCTACCCCTGGGGCCCCTCCCCAGAAAATCTCTCTAGTTACGCCCATGTCCTTATGCTTTATTTACTTGAAATTTAGGTTATACTAAATAAATTACCCCCAGTGCGACTGAAAGCTGCTTTAAGGACTATTGTTAGAGCCATGCTTTCAGGACGAACAGGAGAGAATTCTAAAAAATACCTGTTTCAAAAAGTTTTATATTTTTAAGATAATTTTAGTTCGCGTTTAATCTTTAAAACCACACTTTGGTGGCTATATAATAAAGTCCGTATTCCAACCCGAGACCTACAGCATTGTATAAAAAAATTGCAACACTTATATAAAGAACTAAGAGGTGTGTAAGGACGAACGCCGCAAAGGAAAAAGAAACGACGTTTGCCGATAAATTAAACGATTTTATTGATATCGCTCACGCAAACGCATTTAAAATGTTAAAAGTTAAAAAAGATTATAGTTTTTGGTTACTTAATGAAAAAAAGATCGTCCGGGAGTTATGTATGGTGTAGACGAGAAGCTGACTGTAGAACAGCAAACGTACGAATAGAGAGAACATAGAGCTCGTAAAAAAAATTGCCAAAAGTAATGTAAAACAATGTAATCCACAAATTTTTTAGAAGAGAATCCAGAAAACTGGGAAAGTAATGATGAGTACATAAATAATTGTAATGTAGTAAAAAAGCTTAAAGTAGTGAATGATACAGCAGGAAGGGTTATTAAACTCATAGACGAACATAATAAAATATTAGCAAAAGATGAAGAACAACGTCAATGTATTCTGTAAAATGTAAGCGAATATAGAAGAAAATTTAAAGATTTTAAAAGTGAATAAAACAATCTATTTGTGTAGATACATAATAGGGTTATTAATAGTATATACCTATTGTATCTATATAATATATCTATACTCTGTTTCTATGTAGTCAGTGGTAGTTATGATAATAACTTAAAATCTAAAAACCTTTGTATTTCATTCCATCGGCGGCAGCATTTTGGATTAATTAAATGACTTGAAGTTTTGCACACGTCCTTTATATTCAGACCTAGAAAGAAACTGTAGTATTTGTTCACTTGGTTTTGGTATTAAAAGATCAAAACAGGGAATAGTAATTTTTTTTAACCTTAGCTAGTGATTCAAAGTGAACAAATGGAAACCTGCTAGTAAAGGTACTGTTTTTTGAATAATATTACATACTTCGGCAACTTTTACAGTAAAATTGCCTGCTAATATGCCATAGGATAAATTTAATTCGATCTTCTTAGGATTAAAAAAATATTCGACTTAAAAGAAGTTCTGGATTTTTTTCTATCAGGAAAAAATGTTCTCTTTTGAATTTCTTTTGGAATATCTATATGGTTTCTATCATCAGAATCTGAATCTGCCAAGTTTAGTTCTAATAAAGTAAATGTTCTAGAGTCGTTTCTACTACAAACTGAATCGGTACTATTTACTTCCAACTTTCGGAACCGTTTCCTTAAAAGGACATTTTCTCTTTTTTCCTATTTTTGACAAGGGCAAGTCTTCAGTTGTATACTTGAACTTCATTGCCACACTTTAAACATATATATCACGAAACAAATTAGAGACTCAAATATTTAGACTTTGGTTAGATTTCTATCCCAATTTCCTGCTGGACGTCCTCAGTCTTAATCGAAATCTCTAAAGTTTCAGGAAGTAACAAGTTATTCATCAAGTTCTGTTATTTTTTTTGGAAAAACCGTGACGGTGGTTTCGACCTGTGGGTCGTAGCTCGAATTTTAGAACAATCGAGGAAAAAACCTTGATACTACTTTTGGCTGATATAATTTTCTATGTCTTTTATCTAAAATAGGTTATTAATATCATATATTTTGTAGTCTGCTTTCACATTGGCATACCTTTAAACTTACATTAAAATGATCCTCACAGCAGAAAAATGGGATTTGTCAGAAACAAAACCATCCCGACGCATAACGTTCTGTCAAACATTTCTAGTTGCAGAACCAAAAGGTACACTTATGAACAGTTTTTCTAAGGCATTTCAGGAACCAAACAATATTTATTAGAAGCTTTTTCTCACTCACTCTAATGATTTGAGATCTTGATATTTGCGATTTAAAAATACTTCCAGGCGAAATTAAGATTAGTGCTTTTGCAGGGTCGCAAAGAAAAATATGCAATTAATTTGACATGACATGAGAACCCAAAAACTGCATTTTTTGACATACACGGTTTTGCAATCATCATAAACTGGTGAAAAAAAATAATTACTAATAAACGCAGAGACACACAGTTCTACAAACTGTATTAAGGTATATATATATATATATGGCTAGCAACTTTTGGAACAAATGGCAAAAGCTGATATAGTAGAGTCTTTTTCTATTATATTTTTAATTAACTGTCAATAGAAATAAAAACAAAGTTTTTAATTTTTCTTATTGTTGGATTTTTATAATTTTCAACTTCTGCCACACGAACAAAATATTTATGAATTCCGACATATGCACACATTTGTCGGGATGATGAAATAGTAGCCACGCTACTCTGAAATTAGAAATAAACATACACATTAGTCTGGAGGATGTTCATATTTCCATGCCCATTAAGAGCATGACTCTATACACAAACACATATATAAGCTTCTGCAAAATACGTGATGATAAACCTAAAACTTACTTTTGTTGTTTGTTATATTATAAATGGTATCTGCTTCAAACAAGACTCTAAGAACTTATATTCCAAAAAAAGTTTCAGCGATATTAATTAACCAGGGTAAGAGCTGCTGCTCATTCTCAAACTTTTATTTTTAACTTATCTTTAGCTTTTTCCCTCAAACTCTAAATTTTTTGTTTGTCCTTGAACCAGCTACGGCCGACGGAATAATTACACTACCTTAAGATTTATTTCGGGTCTGGCACGTGGGATCCATAGAAATACAGGGATATGGTAGTAAGGAGGCTTTCTATTAGACGGTCAAGCAGTGGCGACTCGTAGACATTTTTAACGGTGAAACAAAACGAAAACAAGAGATGAGTGAGCTCTGCTGATTTTTTCTTGTGGTGCAACCACCATTGCCAAGATCACTGAAACCATCTTTATTCCGAATACCCGATATAGTACTAAGGACTAGACCTGGCGGACAAAGAAAATAGTTTGTTTAAAGGATTCTTTAAAGTTGCTAACCTACACTTTTTCCCTTACTGTTGTGATTTTATTCATGCTTAATGCGTGTCATGCTCATTCACAACTAAAAACTATTATTGTTCTTTTTTAGTCCATGTAGGATATCAAGTTTTTTACATAGCATAAAGAGACCAGTAGGGGCTCTTGATAAGAAATCCTTTGAAGTTAATAAGTAAAATTTCGTTTGAAGTCGTCAGCTTTGATCATATTTCTGGCGCATACGCACTGATATTGCAAACGAAACAGTGGAAGCTGGCTAGTCAGCTCCAGACTTAAACTTTTATTTACTTGTAGACTAAAGGTTTTAAGTAGGTAGCCACATACAGAAAAATATAATGGATTTACGTGAGGTGATCGAGGAGGACAAGCCACTGGTCCACCTCTTCCTATCTATCGATTTTCGAAGTTCCTGCTTAGGTGTTCTCTAACTTCTAGACTAAAATATGGCCCTATCACGCATGAACCATATATCACGTCGCATGGGCAGAGGTAGATCTTCTGAAAGTTCTGGCAAATTTTTTTCAAAAAATTCCAAATAAAGTTCTCCAGTTAACCTTCTTGGCAATATAAATGGTCCAATTAAATGGGGCCCGATGATTCCGGTCCACATGTTGATGGGTTTAAATTCATGCTGATGATGCGTTACAATAGATGCATGGGGATTTTTTTCTGCCCATAAATGCAAATTATTGGAGTTTAAATGCTGTTTTTAGAAAAATCCACTTCGTTCGTAAAGAGAAGTGAACCAATAAAATTCAGGAAAGTCTTCAGGAAGAAGCGCTTAGACTTCTTGAAGATGGCACGGATGCAATTGTTGTTCTCTAAGGATTCTGGAGATTTTCGATTTTGGGCAATCAAACTCGACAGCCAGCTTTTGGACACTTGTAGAAGGATCTGCTTCTACGGCATTTTGGGTTTTTAATCTTAAATTCTATTAATTTTATTTATTTAATTAATTAAATCTGTGTCATTCAATAAGTACAAGTAAATTTTACCTGTCTGCCTCAAACGACGACCCACCATTTCAATGGTTTTCCTATCAGGAATTCTTCCATTTGTAAATCGTTCGATGCAAGCCCATACATTCAATGCATGTCGGCATACTCAGCAAACGTAAATTCCATTACTAATTAACTAACCAAGAAGAAAAAAGATCGAAAATTTTAAAACACACTGGTACTGAAATAGATATCCTTATTTAAATCTGTGCATGTTAAAAAAACCATAGCAACCAATTAGGAATTTTATGAAGATAACAACCGATACCAAAAAACATATTGAACAAAAATATACTTTTTTTTCGTAAACAGTTCATTTTATCAATGTCAATCAAGAGTACCCTTTTTTTTAGCTTAAACTTTAAGCTGTCCAAAATATTATTGTCGTGACTTTATCGTACAGGGCGTAAAAAAAATAGTATTACTGTGTTAGAGGTAAGTCGGTCCCTGGCAAAGTAAATAAGACGAATGTGATTAAAAGTGCCCATTTTAAGGAGAGTTACCTAGTTGCTATCATATTAAAAAATTACTATATTACACCTAGTAGTTCAAAAGTTATTAAACACAAACGATTTCCAGAGGCGTCCTTTATGGGGCTGTATCTCCGTAGGGGGGGCCGTAGGAACCAAAATATCTAGGAACTAGTGAAATTTTTTGTATGTGTTCTACTTGAATCCAGGAGATTGCCCTCATAATCTGAAACCCCTGTATATTATTATCAGATTATATGAAGACATCTCGGCAGATAATGCAATTTTACTGGCAAATAAAACATACGAAATTTTAGTCTTATTTAGTGTCTGGAGTATTCAAATACATAGCCAAGGGAAATACATAATTACGAAAAAAAAAATACATCAGTTACACTTTTTTTTCGAGGGTCCGTCCAAGTGCCGGATGCATTGCGGCCAGGTTGTGCTCACCCTAGTTTGGTCTTACACCTCTTATTTATTCCAGTTTCTTGCACTAGTTTATGCAGGTGAACTGAGAAGAATGTCGGAATATCCTCTGGTTCTAGTCCTGCTTGCCCGAGTGTTTGTTGCCTTTTTCGATCCAATGACTCGAAGTGCCAGCTAGTATGTTGTATCGTTCTTAACAGCCATGTGTCCTGTGAGAATTCCTGCGGTAATATTCTGCTTATCAGAAGTAGCTGTTTCGTTAATTTCGGGTCCTCAATAATATATTCGCTATGGTATAATCCCTGTCTGTGGTTCTAGATGATTTTCTGTTGATTCCTTGTCCATCGTTTTATGATATCTCGTACTGTACACCTTAGGATGATTCCACCATCCAATTTTTCAGAACATTTTAAATGGCATAAAAATGGCTTCCAGAAAATCTTTAACTGAGTCCGAGCAGTCCGAGTTAGAAGACATTGTATACGTGCTTGCGTACGAGGTGAAACAGATTTGGATGATTTGGGGCCGAATATGTTATGAATGAAGAGCGAGGGCTCAGAAAGCGATGATCAGGAAGTCACAGAGCGACAGTTTCTCCGCCGACTCTAGTGAATATTTTTTTAAAGTTAAAGGGCGATTTATGTTTTCTCTGTGAGTTAAAAATAAGAATGCAATTTAGTGAAATCAATATAAAATATTCTTTTTTAGGTAGCGGATAACTGCTAATAATATGGTGGGTTGAACCGTAAGTTGACCTGTTTTGGAAGTGAATAAAAGAAGTAAGATATGTAAGCCATGTTGCTCCAAGACGTACCGTTAAAATGCTAGAAACTGTCAAAGTGAGAAATGTCATTTTTCAAAAATCAATATCTCGGAAACTGTTAAGTTTAGGCTTCTAATGCCCTCAGTAGAATCCAAAAATATTATTAGCTATAGAGAAACATAGAATATACATATTTAAAAATATTTATGTTTACGTTGGCCCGCTTTTGTGAAGCACCCTATATATTCGAAAATAATTTCTAAATATACAAGCCTATTATAGATATTACCCTGTAGGCAGATCGTAAACTGTACCTCTAATAGTATAAAGTTTAGAGACCTAGAGAGCTGAGTTTCAGGACTCTGTATACTAGCGAAATAGAAGGTTTGACTTTGAAGACAATCTAAGGCTCTTCACGTGAATCTCCAAGGAAAAATGTTGTTTTATGTTTCATCCTGATCTAAAGGCTGTATTGCAATTAAAATTATAATATCTTACTTTCTTAATTAAGATAAACAAAACAAGATACCGGCAATAAACAACTTCTCTTATAACACATGTATTTCTAAAAAACAATAAAACATTATGAAGTAAGTAGAGTGATTAAATTTCCAATAACACGGCAAAGTATCCAATGCAACAAAATTCAGAATTAACTCTCGAACTTTCCTGACGGATTTTAGAAAATAACATAACTTTTGAAAACTCACTTAATTAGAATGGGAAAAATATTTGTTTCCTACTCTTTCACACTGCTTGAGAGTTACAGAACAAAGATATTTGATTTAATGTTAGGAAAAGTTTAAATGTTTAATACTAAAACATGTGCAAATAGTTTTGCCAATTTATTAACTTTACTTATTTCATTTTTAATGGTATGGTGGAAAAAAAATAGTATGCTGGCTAGGGTAGTCGTTGCTGACTAGTTGAGAAATAGACTAGTGAATATTGGGGAGTGCAGCAAATGAAAGAGTACTCTTTAAAGTTATTCCAAGCTTTCGGAAATCGTATATTTCATTTCCATCCTCAGGGAGACTACAAATTTATATAAATTGAGAATAGGAGATTTGTTTAAAATTATTAATTAGATATTTTTATTTACAACTTTGTTGAGATTGTTCATAAATTTAATAAAAGACATGCGAGAAGAAAACGTGTTGCAAATACAACCACAGTTTGGAGATAATCTTTTATTAATTATATGAACATCTATATGAACAATCTCAACAAAGTTGTAAGTAAAAACATCTAATTATTAATTTTGAACGAATCTCCTAATCTCAATTTATCGCAGGCTCGCATATCTAAACAAAATACGACATACAAATCACCAAAAGACTGGCATCTTGGTCTAAATCCTTTATTAGAGAGGCACTAGATGATATACAATAGAAAAAGGCGTCAAATCTTGGCAGACAAGAAACTTTTAAATCAGAATGCGCGAACCAAAATTAATTGAGACATGAGCCGACATCAAAATCTCTACAAACGACAATAACTGAATAGTTCACAATCAATAATAGATGTTAAGGAATAAAATCCTGCCATAAAAATACATTAAAGAACCTGAGTATTGTAAAATCGGCAGTTTTCAAATGGTCGATAAACCAAAGATTAACCTCTGGTTTAAACCACCAATAATTTGAATAATTTAAAATTTCTTTATAGGGATATGAATTTATGTTAAGTTAGAAATGAAGTTCTGGTCCTACTGACCACATATCGACAGCCCCAAAATAGTTAATTGTTTTCGATTTTACAAACACGTAAATGCTTTCTCTACTGGAAAACCACGGGTTTCATTATCTTTTTCACTCGTAACTGGTAAACAATCTAAATGGCAGGCATTGCGTACGTTCGCTGTCTTTAAAGCGGTAATTAATGATTTGAGAGATTGATGTATCTGCTAGAAATTAAGCCCATTCATCAGTAGCTTTCACGATATTTATCGTGTATGTGTTGCAGATGGGGCGGAAAAAGAGATTTGTAGTAATTATGCTTTTGAAACCGAAAACGACATGCAATTTGTTTTCATCATGTTGATAAAGTTAATGGTACTGAATGCATACATAAAACAGTGAAAAAGTGGATTGATTAACCGCGAAATATGTCCGTTTCAATTAGTCCAGTTTATTTTTAGATTTTAACTTATGTTTAAATATCTGATACAGTAAAAAGTTATTGGTTTATATTTATATGCTTATTAATACTTAATAATTATTGAGAACCGTATTTTTTTGACATTTAGAGGGAAAAACTACGAAAGTTAAACGGCCACACGAAACAAAAAAATATCTTGTGCAATATTCCGAGTTTAAAGTAAAAATTCCATGTACAAAGTAAATAAAATACCGGGTTTAAACTTAAATTTCCGAGTGTAAAGACAGAATCTGATCGAAGTTCCGAGTTTAATCTCAGAATTCTGAGTTTTAAGTCGTAATTCCGAGCCCAACCCACCACTCGGGATTAAAACAACCCTTCCATAAGATTTTTATGTATCTTTGCAATTTATGTAGACATAATTATACAGGGTCGTTGGTATGTATGGAAACGGTCGATTATTTCTTAAAGTACAATAGCTAGCAAAAAATATTAAAGACAGAACTTTTAGGGTTTTTTATTGTCTATTAGAATTTTAAAAAGCTAAGTATACAGGATGAGTCAGAAAGCCGTAGAGAAATAAAGTTACTTTTTTTCAATAGAATACCCTATATCTTAGAATATTTTTGCATTTTGCATAGAATTACAATTGTTTTTCATTAAGTGCATTATAAGTCTAAACTTAATAGCTTCCGAGATATCGACTATTGAAAAATGACATTTTTGAACTTTGACTGCTTCTAGCTTTCTAACGGTACGTCTTAGAGTAAAACGGCTTACATGGCCTTATCTTAGTTTTTAGCTATCTTTCTAAAAGTGTCAACTTCCGTTTAAACCAGATGTAGCTCAAAAGCCGGAAATATAGTACTTCCGATTTAACCAAAAGTTGGCATTTTCAGGAAGTTGATAAAAAAGTAAGACTGGGACATGTAAGCCGTTTTGCTCTATAGTGTACCGTTAGAAGCTCTCAAAGTTTAAAAATGTCATTTTTCAAAAGTCGATAGCTCGGAAGCTATTAGGTTTAGACTTATAATGCACTTAACAACAAATAATTGTAATTTAATGTAAAATCCAAAAATATTCTAAGATACAGGGTGTTCTATTAAAAAAAAGGTAACTTTATTCCTCTACGGCTTTCTGACTCATCCTGTATACTTATCTTTTTCTAATTCTAATAGGTTTTACAAAACCATAAAACTTTTGTCTTAAATATTTTTTGCTAGCTGTTTCATTTTAAGAAATAATCGACCGTTTCCATACATACCAACGACCCTGTATATATCAGGGTACCCCTTGATGACGATATTTCCTATCCATACCACAACTTTATAAAAGTTTCGCTTGTTAACAAAATACAATTTGTATTTATTGTTTCGTTGGGTCTGCAAAACCCTTCGACTCAAGCAGGTATATTTTTGTGCGATTACCGGGGATATGAGGAAAGCGAAAAAATGTACACACTTATAACTCATCCAAAATAGCGTGATATACAAAAACATGAAATATGTGCCGTGCCGCCCATTCGACGCGCCGTGGCTACGGACAAGATTTGTCATATTTATCGAGATCACAGAGTAAAGAACGGTATAGTTGGACTTTACTATCCCAGAAGCACCAACATCAATCGGTAGCGCGATCATGCCTCTCATTTCCTCCGAATGCCTTCTTTTCTGGTTTGTACACAACAAGCAAAATTTTCATTTATCACGCTAGCTTGGACAAGTTATACGTAAAAATTCACGCAATTTTTAGAAAAGGAAAATTTTTAGAAAAAAAACACTTATTGGAAAAACTATTTGAACCCCGGGTGGTTAATTAGGCCTTTTCCGGTCAATGATATCCCAATTTACCCAATTTACTTAATCCCGCAATTTCTCGCAAGCGCAACACAAAAAGAGAGAATAGGGTGGGTTTTTAAAGTAAGGAAAAGCTTGAGAAGAGCAGAGATTCTACTTTCTCGACATGGTATTTCCAGCCTGAATTATAAAATGAAACAAGCAACAAACAAAATTCTGAGTTATGGCTCGGAATATTGCACCAACTGTTTTTTTTTCAGGTGGCCTTTTTGCGTCTTCGTAAAAAATAAATACTTGTGCTGTTAAGAAATCTGGGAAGATCATCTAACCTATTTCAAAAACATTCCCGGTGAAAATACAAGATGTATTACTTAGCTGACAGATCAGATGTATTATGTCGTTTAGCGGTGTGTTCTTATTTTGTTATTTTCCAATTTATTGCTCTGAAGAAATGAAGTGTTTCTGAACACCAGTCAGCTTTCCGTATTTTATTCCTGAGTTTAAAAGCATTTTGCATACTATGCGAAGTAACGTCAGTTCGCATTTATTTTGAATTTTTTCCAGCAGATATTTACTTAACTGATGGATGGTGCATTAAACTTTTATTCAGTATCCTGTTTATTTTAAATTAAGGGCTTAAATAAAACGTCAGCAATTAACTATAGGGTTACTAATTGGTGTGTAAATATCATACAGCGTTTCCTAAAAAAGAGCGTTATTAATATATCCGGTGTTGAACTGCCAGACTGGCTATGGGAAACTCCATGTAAATTTTACTACCTTTAAATACTGGCTTCTCTATTAATTTTCCACCAAAGTTGTATTGGTCTTTTTTAAAGGTTCTTATATAGTTTACTCCCGTATCAAAGTATATTATTTTCTAATAATTAAATTAAAAGTTATTCAGAAAAAAACTCCTCATATAATTCTTAAAAATTAAATACGGCTCTGATATATTTCTCAATGAAACCATCAGTAAAAGCCTGTTTACATTAGAAAATTGCACGTGCAATGCAATAAAAAATTGCCTGTAGGCATGCGCATTTGCGACTTTGCAATCAGCTGTTGCAATTTTCTTTGCATTGCATCAAATTAGAACACGCGCTATTTTTATGTCACATGGCATGCAATTTTTGTGTGAAATCACAGGTACCAACATAAAAAAATCAATTCATCCATTGATCCATGCGAAGCAAAGCCAAGCCAAGGTAAACATATATATTACGTTATTTCCAAACGTGCTCAGTAATTAGTACAACTGGTTATTAAAATGCTTGCATCCTTTACTTGCATGATGTGTAAACGGTTACGCAATGCAATTCTTTGCAGAAGCAATACTTTGCATGACATTTTTTGCACCTAATGTAAACAGCCTTTAATGAAAATTACGATAATGTCAAATTTTGCTATACTACATTCACCTGAAAGATAAGATATTGGAAACAAATGTCCGACGCATGATCACCCGCGCCACTATTGGGCAGGTGGATTAGTTTGACAAAGCATGGACGTCTACCTGCCAGGGACAGCTTCCTACTTTCTATACCAGTGCAATATTACATTGTTGTGCATCACATTCGAATTTTGTAATATTACTGTGTTACTGTGTTGTTCTTATCCATTGCTTTTCGTTTATATTTTTATCAAATTCTGTTTATCGCACTTTATTATTTTGTGTGTTTTAAACACTATTAAAGAACTATTCCAAGTCTCTCAAACCTACGCAGGTTTTAGATAGGCTTAATATTTTCGACACTTGAGCAAGTTCAGGTTCCTTTTCTTCTGTCTTAGGGTAAGGAATAGTTTCATTCGTTTCTTGGATCTCTTCAATACACTCGTTGACAGTCAATTCTGCACTTTCTGTTGGCAAATCGTTATCAATAGAGACAAATTGTTTCAAGTTTACAAATGTGTTTTTAATGTTAGGAAACAGTTGTGCGAGCGGAACATTATCTTCTTCTTCGAAGTCGTCAACATTTTGTGTATTACACGTAAATGCGGCTTTCATAAAGCTTTATTTTTATTGTCACTGGGGACAAGTTGCGCAGGCTACCGAAACCCATATCAAGGCCTTGGTTATGGTAATAATATTTTAGATTTCTTGAAGAGGGCAAACACTGTGTATACGGGGTGTCCCACTAAGAATGGCTGTCGGCCGTATCTCAGAAAGTGTTAGTCGTATGGCTTGCGAAAAAAAAATATATTAGGTAAAGTGGTCATGAGAAATTGCTGGAAATTATTTCCAAGTTTCTCAGACTGGCGCTAGAGGGCGCAACAGTAACGGTAAATATGAATCACGAAGTTTCCTCTAAAGTCGCCTAGTTAAGGTATCTCGAA
Organism: Polydrusus tereticollis; assembly: GCA_963920685.1. Taxonomy (NCBI): domain Eukaryota; kingdom Metazoa; phylum Arthropoda; class Insecta; order Coleoptera; family Curculionidae; genus Polydrusus; species Polydrusus tereticollis. The sequence goes on from OY987329.1 coordinate 94,880,698, forward strand.
AATAACATTTTTGTATATTTCGAAGAGTTGTTAATAAAATTCACCTATAGAACGTGTTCGTCACTTTTCAAATAAAGTGGTGGGGGAAGGTTGAACATTATTTGTAATAAATGCTGATAACTCCGGTCTGGCTTAACAACAACAACTTTAGTAAACTTAGTTTTGTTAAAAAGGGCCTTTCTCACTCTATATATCATCTTATGAACTACGGCAATATGTGTTTTACACCAGGCGCTAGGGGTCGCTGTCTTACAACTTCACAAACAATGCGCGTTTTTTCCATAATTGTAAATAAAATAGTTTATTCAATTTTACCTGATTACAAGGATGATTAAAAGTCTAAGAAGTCAGCGAAAACGGCAAGTTAATATCTATTTGGAATCCGGAGATATCCACAACAATAATCATAATTACGGAACATTATGATTTTATTTTCAAGTTGCCATTGTAAAGGTTTTTTAAGAGTCAAATAGGCCTTGGAAGAACAAAATATGAATTGAAACTGTGCATGCGTGTCACCTTTCATGATTATGTCAAAATTTTTGTCGTGTCAACAGTATTGTGTCGTATTTGATTTTCAAAATGCCTCTGTTATTTCAAGATGCGGTTGACATCATTGCGGTGTATTTTGAATGTTTGGGAAATGCAACAATTATTGCTGAACGGGTTTACGCAGTACGATACCCTTATAGGCGCCGATACGACAGTAGAATGTTTAATCGTTTAGCTAGCCGCTTTCGTAGAACTGGAAGTATTCGTCGCCCTGTATATCGCAGACGCCGCCGAGGTCGAACCGAGGAAAACATTATAAATGTTTTGGCATAAGTGGAATTTAGTCCACAAGTTAGTATTAGATTAATTGTTAGAGACTTGGGCGTTACTCGCTCTACTGTGCATATGATTTTATTAGAAGAAAGGTAAGTAATTATATCTGTATGTTATAACTCTTAAATAGTTTAGAATAATGCCAATATTTTTCTTAATAGTTTTCAGGTCAATGCAATAAGTATTTTCTCTTTCTTTAGGCTACATCCCTACCATATTGAGCTCCACCAGGCTTTGACCCCGCAAGATTATGATAGAAGATTGGATCATTGCTGTTGGTTGCTCAATATGATATTGGAGGATAGAAATCTCCTCTCCAGAATTTTGTGGACTGATGAAGCTACTTTCCAGAGTAATGGAGGAGTAAACCGCCATAATATGTATTATTGGTCGCGGGATAACCCTTATTGGATGCGGGAGGTGCAGCATCAAGGAAGATGGAGTGTCAATGTTTGGTGCGGAATTTTGGGTGGCAGAATAATTGGACCATTTGTATTTATTGAGTCGCTTACTGGGCCAAGATATTTACATTTTTTAAACTACGAACTCCCAATTCTTCTCGAAGATGTGCCCTTGGATATTCACAGAACTATGGTTTTACAACACGATGGATGTCCTGCACATTTTCCGGAAAACGTTCGTCAATTTCTTGACGACACATTTCCTGCAAGGAGGATAGGAAGAGGGAGTATATTTCCGTGGCCTGCCAGGTAATATTATAGGATATATTGTGATACTGTTAATGAAAGTTATAATTTCTATTTTAGATCACCTGACTTAACATTCCTAGATTTTTATCTATGGGGGAGATTGAAGGATCTTGTTTTCATTACCAGACCCACCACAAGGGAAAACATGATAGAAAGGATAATGGACAGCAGCCGCAGTATCTCTATGGCAGAGGTGGAAACCGCAGTATTATCAACCAGGGAGATATAGGAGTCGTGTATACAGAACGAAGGGCGACAATTTGAACATTTAGACACTGAGAATTATTGTCGTAACGATATATTTGTTTGAAACATACGTACCTTCATATTTTGTTTTTCCAAGGCCTATTTGACTCTTAAAAAAACCTTTACAATGGCAACTTAAAAATAAAATCATAATGTTCCGTAATTATGATTATTGTTGTTGATATCTCCGGATTGAAAATCGATATTAACTTGTGGTTTTGGCTGACTTCTTAGACTTTTAATCGTCCTTGTAATCAGGTGAAATTGAATATAGGTACTATTATATTTACAATTATGGAAAAAACGCGCAATGTTTGTGAAGTTGTAAGATAGCGCCCTCTAGCGCCTAATGTAAAACACATATTGCCGTAGTTCATAAGATGATATATAGAGTGAGGAAAGCCCTTTTTAACAAAACTAAGTTTACTAAATTATGTTTAGCCAGACCGGAGTTATCAGCATTTATTACAAATAATGTTCAACCTTCCCCCACCACTTTATTTGAAAAGTGACGAACACGGTCTATAGGTGAATTTTATTAACAAATCCTCGAGATATAGAAAAATGTTATTTTCGGGATACCTTAACTAGGCGACTTTTGAGGAAACTTCGTGATTCATATTTACCGTTACTGTTGCGCCCTCTAGCGCCAGTCTGAGAAACTTGAAAATAATTTCCAGCAATTTCTCATAACCACTTTACCTAATATATTTTTTTTCGGCAAGCCATACGACTAACCCTTTCTGAGATACGGCCGACAGCTATTCTTAGTGGGACACCCGGTAGATATTAAAAGTCTCTTAATAAGGTAGCTCGTGTAGAGCATTTTAAAATTCTTAATAATGCCTTGGTCCAAAGGTTGGCAATGTGAGGTAGTATTGTGGGAAAGAAAAATAAGCTTGACATTATTCAGTGTAATTTTGGGATGAGACTTTGCAATATTCGGAAACAATACCACTCTTCTATTCTGCTTCATCAAATCTGTGAAGCCACATTGTCATGACGCCTGCTGTCATCCACGCTTTTTTGTTTAAGACCCATCGATATTTGCGCCCTTAAAACATCGAGGATTTTTGCTTTGTGGTTTTAAGTGGTTCTTCCTTCTTACCTTCCATATTTGCACAGAACAGAATTGTAAATCGTTGTTTTCCTGTTTTTTTTTCCAGTACACTGGTCATCTTTTGATGTATATGTTTTTGTTGGCAATGCACCATAGTAGAGACCTGTCTCATCTGCATTAAATAGGTACATTAAGGCATAATCCTTTAAAGTGATCAATAGCGTTTATTTCCAAGCAATTCTTGAAGGTAGTATCGTGCCGACGACGGAATCTTTCTTACAATCCATTTGATGCCATGAAGTTATCTAGTCCTACACAATAAGCAGGTTCAAGGGCTTTGTTTGAATTATGGGCCTGGATATTGGTAAGTGTTAGTTTCGATATTTTTTTTTATACTAATTTAATAAAGGTACTCATAACGAAATAATGACAATTTTATTTCTTAGCGACCGCCCACAAAATGGCATCTGTCTGACATGATTTGTCGCCACAAAAGTCACTCTTCCAGTATTAGTTACCATTGATAAGCAATGAGACATATAACAGTACTAGAATATGATATTTCTGGCCTACGCTGGGAACAAAATATTCCCGTACGGAATTTCGTTTATTCACATCATCCGCACATACAATCTTGCAATATATTCTATTTGAAACCAAATATCTTCATTCTCAGTAGCAACTTCTCTTAATGCATGTGCAATTTCATTTTGTAAAAGTCCAGAAAAGTTTCTTTTTCTAAATTATGTTCCGAATCCGATGTCCAAATATGCCCGCCTGTACATTTACCTATAGAGGGGTACGAATCCTTGTTTGTACAAATCTGTGTTAATTTTCTATACTCCAATACCTATATTTTTAAACATTTGGCTCATTGTGTAATGTGAAGATGCATTCGTCGGCAAAACAAACACTGTGTGAGAATTCCCTATCTTCATTTACCCATTCCATAACTTCAAAACAAAAGTTTGCCTTTGTATATCATTACCTCAACAATTCCTGATGTTTTTGATATTTAAACGGATGATATTTATTCTTATGTAATTTGCGTATTACTGTGGATTGATGCTTTTCTACAGAATTGCTAAGAAGCCTAGTTATTATTGTCTTAAATATGGAATAGAAGATCTCAAGTTTCTATTTTCATTTTTTGCTTGTCCTCTACCATCGAGTGCATCATTATTTAACTGTAAGCAGTTACATTCATTAATTACAGTATCTTTACTCTCAAAATCAGGAACAATATTCTGAAGTGTTATGTTGATTGGAATGGGCCTGATAAAACTAATTGATCTTGTTCTATATCGTTTCAATTTCAAAATAAAAGGTCTGGAATTCTGACAACAAATTCTCAAATATATTATCTGTCTAACTGTCAAAATCATCAGGTAACAAAAACATATACAGTTCATTTGAAACTAAACTTTCTAAACTTAACATTCTCCCCGCTAGTAATTTTCTAACTTAACATTCTTCCAACTTAAGTCTACATATTTTCGACACGGGTCTTCGTTTTACTCCGGTACGGGTCTGTACATCTACTACTCTTATTCTTCCGTCTCTTCCAGAAATAGCTGCTTTTGCTTACCAAGTGATAATGCCTCTTTTTCAAAGGTAGGCGTTGCTCGTTCGAGTTATTGACCTTATTCACAGTGGTGCTGACACTCTGCTTCTTCTTCTCCACGTGATCGGTCGTGCGTCTCTTCTTAGTAACCTTCTTCAGGGTCTTGAGAATCTGTTCCGGGACGTTCTCTTTCGGCTGCTTAGTGGCGATCGCACAAAACTTAACGAAATCCACGATCAGTTTCTCAATTTCTTGGTTGATTTTCGGGTTGGAAGAAACGCTCTGTTTCAGAAGTTTAAACTTCCTTTTTTTTGTGCTTGTGCTTATGTTTTGAGTGGAAGATCTTGAGCACTTTGAGCGTGACACTCTTGGCTTTCAGGTGGGTTTGTTTCGTTGTTAACACCACCGATTTGCTTCTTGCTTTACCTTTTAAACTTTGTCCACTCTGGTCGTGTACACTTTTCACTTCCACAGGCTCATTCCTGTGTTTAGGGGGCCGTCCGGGTCTCCTACTAACAGGAGGCCGTCCTACTTTACGTCTAGGTGGGTACAGCACCCTGTCCGCGTTTGCATACAGCACCCTATAGAGTTGATTCGATGTCACGGGAACTTTTGTGGCGGGCACTTTTTCCTGTGACGAATTTCTACTGCACTGCTTTTCCTGCAATGATTTTCTACTGGACTGCTTTTCTGGAGAACAATTTCTGTTGTGATGCTTCTCTTGTGATGCTATTCTACGAGATCGTTTGTCTTGTGACGACGTTCCACTGTCTTGTGACGGATTTCTACTACTAGATTTCTTCTCCCGTGACAAGTTTCTACTCGACAGCCGTTCTTGTGACACATTCCTACTGGGCTGTTTCTCTTTTGACGCAGTTCTACTTGAATGCCTCTCCCGCGACGTATTTCTGCTATATAGCTGCGACGATAAGTCACTTTTTGCAGTTCTTTCTAAGATTTCTAGAGCTGTTGTATCCGATTTACTCGATATCTTTGAAGTACATACTCCGAATGACTCTATAGTAAATGGATTTTGAACTAGGTCATGAAGCTTGTCATAACTCTCTTGATGGCATATATGGAAGGTAAACTCATTTCTGTGGCATAAGGTACTTTTAGCTCGTCCATGAACAATCCATCCTAAAGTGGTTTTCGTCGCTATCGGTGAATCTAAAGGACCTTCGCAGACTTTGCGAGCTACAGTTAAATGAATATTATCTTGTCCAATTAATATCATCGGTCTTTGTTTAATTTCAGTAAAGGGAATATCGGTCAAATATGAATAACTTCTCATTTTGTCCGCATATATGTGCTGTTCGGGTAATGCCAGATTATTTATAGATCGCACACCAGTCATTTTAGTGATACGAGCATTTCTGTGAATTCCAGATATATTTATGTCGAAACATCTCGAATTTGTATGCGTCGATTTCATGTCATTTGTCCATTGGACACAAAGTGGTACATTTTCACCTCTGACACCTAAGCGATCAGCTAAAGAACTGTCCATCAGAGTGACTGTTGCAGCTTCGTCGCATAAAGCAACAGTTTCTATTGTTTCACTGGGTCCATGAAGCAACACGCTCACCATCCTCAACAGTACATTTTTGGAGCCTTGACCCATTGCTAAAAGCGTCTCACGAACATTACTTACATTTTGCTTAATTTCTTCAGGTTTGTCTTTATGTAGAAGTTTATTATGTCCTTGTTTGCATCCGTTAATATTGCAAATTTTCCTTTGTTGGCATTTGCTTGTTTGGTGTCTACTTTTAAAACAAGAAAAACAAAGTTTTCGGTCAGTAATAAATTTCCAGCGTGAGTCTATATCTTCTTTTTCAAATTTTCGACACTTTTCAATTTTATGGCCATTTTCTTGACAAAATGTACATTTTTCTTCTTTTTCTCGTGTCGTATATGCAAATTCCTTTGGCTTTAACCTATATCTGTTTTTCGGTGGGATAACAAAGCTTGCTGCATTTGAAAGTTCCAGCAACCAATCTGCAAATACTGCTAAGTCTGCATTTCTGTTTTTCATTATAAATTCTCCCCAGCGAAATTTTAGTGATTCAGGCAATTTTTGTACTAAGTCTTTTAAAAGTTGTGGGTTTTGAAGATGACTTATACAATTTAGGGATTTGATTGTCGAAACTAAGCAAGAAATTTGGTTTGAAAATTTAATCATACCTTCATAATCATTTTCTCTTACAGGATGTGTCATTGTTACTTTATACATAATTGTTTCTATAATTTGATCTGGTCTTCCAAAGCGCATTTCCAAAGTTTTAATCACTGTATCTAAACTATGTGGTGAAATTAACATTCCAATTACTGCACTTCTAGCTTCACCGCGTAGGCATTTCTGAAGCTTAATCATTTTCTCTTCATTTGTATATTTGCATGCTGTAGAAATTCTAGTAAAATGTGAAATAAACAATGGCCAATCAGCAGAATTTCCGTCGAAAATGGGAAAATCTCGTTCTAGATATCGTCTGGAATCTGGTTCTTCATTTTTCTTAATGTTTACAACATTGGCTAAGGTTTCACATAGTATTTCAATGTCTGTTTTGTCTTTTTGTCGTACATTTATTTCTTTTGATTCAAATTGGTTTGGTTCACAATTTTCATTACTAAATTTATCTGGTAAATCATTAACCCAATTTTGAATTTTATCGGTGTATGTTGTATATGTCGAAACACTATCAAAATTTTTGTCCGACTTTTTACTCTGTGTATAATTTGATTCGCTTACTACTTCAGCTTCACGTAGTTGCTTTTCCATTTCTAAAACGTGTAGTTTTTGTTTTAGAACTTCTTCCATTACACCTTGTTTTTGTTTAAGAACTTCTTCCATTACACTTTGTTTTTGTTTAAGAACTTCTTCCATTACAATTTGTTTCTTCTGTTCAATTTCTAATGCGATTTTCTTTCTCTCAATGTCAGCTATGCTTTTGGATGACTTAGAAATTCTCGTATATTCCGAACGTAAATCTTTACTCACAGTTTTCTCTCCTTTAGACTCTCCAGCAGGTGTTGTCGAAGGTACAGCTGTCAAAGGTCTGGTCAAATTGTCATTATTATTACTTTTTCTAGCTGCATTACTTCTAGTCTCACTTCTGGATACTCTATAGTCGTCATCTACACTTACTTTTGGTATGTCTGTATTTACCTTACGCTTAGAGGTAATTTCTGGCCAAACAAAATTAGGATCTAGGTGTCTTACACCTGTCTGTCGTCTACCTGAACTTTCCATTAAAGCTGACTTTTTTTCTCTCAGATTGTTTTCTTAGTGGACTGTAGTCTTTTCCAACGGGCTTTTTCTTAGTCTTTCGAAGGACCAATGATAAAACTAATTGGTCTTGTTCTATATCGTTTCAATTTCAAAATAAAAGGTCTGGAATTCTGACAACAAATTCTCAAATATATTATCTGTCTAACTGTCAAAATCATCAGGTAACAAAAACATATACAGTTCATTTGAAACTAAACTTTCTAAACTTAACAGGGCCTATCAAGAAACATAGGAGAGAGCATTTCGGATACTCTCCCAGAACTATTTTCCATGTAGTGCCCTCTAATCATTGGTATTTTTTCTTGAAAACTATAGAACACGTTGAATCTAGTAACATCTTGTAACATTTATTTGGATATTATCATGATTATTACTGGTGACTAAATTTAGGTATGTATTAGAGCCTTATTCAATTTTTAAGAATTTTTTTTTAGACAACTTTTAATTGGCTTATTAGCAAATAATAAAATTTGGTGTGCGAGTCCATCATACAACGACCTTCAAAAAAGTTTTATGCAATTTTGATGTAAAATTAATAGGGGAGTCAGTATTTGAGGGTAGCAAACTTTACATGGTATTTTGTATCGCCAATCAGTCTGGCGGTGCTCCACCCACTATACCTGAATGATAATATATTTTGGCATAATATCACAGATATAGGTTATCTGTGATAATATTATCTATAAAATAATTTTACGATTTTATAGTTCATTCATTTGGACAGAAAATAAAAATAATTTTTTAAAGAGGATTTTTATATATATAATGCTCGCGATTCCTCCTTATGGGAATGCCTCCGCAAATATTTGAAATGGCAAATGGACTTAAATTCCCCCACAATAATCAATCATAATAATTCGCACTTTATCGGCCAATCTGTATCTCCGTCAAACAAAGCCAATCACCGTTATAAATCATTTTTAGCGATCCCAAAATACCCGTTTCATCCGATGGCCCAATTCAGATACTGTCCAAATAAAATAATAAAATCGAATGAATCTCTGTTTGTTTTGGTCGCAAAATGAAAAAAAAGAAAATCGTTTTAAATTTCTCGGTTGTTTTTATTATTATTATGCTTTAGTATACCTACCCACTAAATTATCTGCTTATCCATTTTGCACATAATTTATTATTCTATTAAGTCAAAAAAGTTTGTATGGGTTTATGTAGATTACAACAACTAATATACATTTATAATATGTAAAGTCAATTAAAGCGCATAAGAACATGCGGCCCCCTTTAATTTAAAAAACTAATAATATGCGATAGGTATGTTGATAATTTGCTATTATGTTGTCGTGTATTACTATTAAATTTGGATTACCTATAATGAGATCAAAAAAGCAAAAAAGTGTACAATATACATTATTACATTACATATATAATTTACCTCCTATTACCTACGCTAATTCGAAGTGAAACTGAACAAGGTTGTCGATTCGATATATTTTTTATGATCAGGCACAGGACTGTAGGAAAAATCTTGTATGGGGCTCTGCAAACAGGGCGTGTGAGCAGGAAGAGATTCACGTTGGTCTTGAAACCTTGGAGATTATACTCAGAAACACGGCCTCAGGGAGGGCGTCCCAGAGAATTGACCTTCTACAAATAAAAGAATTGTTGGTCTGGCTCGAGAGACACTAAGCTTAGCCACCTACGGTTGGCCTACAGCAGTAGTTCGTCGTGTATTTCTAACATACATCGCTTTGGGTGGAATCATCAAGCAGGCAACATCAGTTGAACACTTGCAATGAAAATATTTGTAAAACAAAGTCTAGCCACGAAACTGCAATCGATGCTCTATGTTTTAAGGCTCTTAATTCGGTCATGGTCGCCGATGAAGCGAATAGCTTTTCCTTGAATGGTATCTGGCAGTCTTGGGGTATATTTAGGAGCAGAGCTCTAAATGTGTGAGCAGTATTCCAACGATGGTCGTAGTTGGGCTTTATAGAGCGCCAGAAACAGTTGGAGTGTATGAGGCCCTTAGTTCAAGAAATTATCCCAAACTTCTGAGAAGCTGCCTTAGCTATGGTCGCCACGTGACTATGCCAGGACATAATATGGCTATCCAAATTGACGCCCAATAATAATTAATGAAGCCGAGGAATTCGAGTGTCCCGCCATGACCATATCTGGTTCTTTTCCATTTAAAAAAAAAATTACTGCCTGGGTTTTCTGGCGTTAAACTCGACGTTATTAAGACGTGGGTACGCAGCAAGAAGTTTAGGACTCAATAAGGACTGTAAGCTTAAAAATACCTGTAGAACGAGTGATTTGCCGAATAAAGGAATTTATTTTGTTATTCTTCAACCACATGCTCCGATTCATTTAAGTTTGGCTAAATATTTAGATTCAATAGTGCAAATAGTTTGTGAAGTAATTAATATGTAGTGAAATAAACAAAAATAATAATTTACAATATTGTATTTGAAAAAATGTTCACACAAAACTCATTGCTTCTCATTGTAGTTGTTTTATTACAGATTTTTTTTTATCAAAAATGCAATATTTTATTGCAAGTTTTTCTGATTTTTTAGAATCCGTATGTGACATGACAAAAATTCGACGCATTGTTTTACTGAGACATTTGTATTTTAATTTGATATTAGCATTTTTTAATATTTCCATCTGAATCTATGTGATTTAAACATGATTTTTCGGTTGCTCAACTGCATATTCTCTAAGTAATAATCATAACAATCACGTGCATTTGAAACAAAGACCTCCTTCAGATGAATTATAATGGATTACTCACTAATGTGTTGCAATTAGCAAACTCAAACTCGTTGGCGTTTAGCGACTCGTGTTCCATGGTGTTTGTGCAGAATGACGTCACGAGTCGGCAAACTGCTTTTAATTGAAACCCAATCTTTAAAATTGAATATCTAATTGGATGCACTAGAGGGCTGAAATTTTAACAACTTATCTAGATTATTGATTTCTATTGAATACCATAAAAAAATTTACCAAACAAAACTATCGGTGACAAGCCTATTATATGGCAATGAAAGAGAAAGCGATAGAGTACTTTACCGGCCCCTATTTTTTTGACATTTTCCGGTAAAATTATCTAGAAAGTGCTTGCTTCTGGTCGATTGAAAAAAAATAATTATTTGTAGGTTCATTTATTATACAATATCTCTGATAAATGGTAAATATTATTTTGATTATCATTATTATCCCTAACCTACAAATTTACGTATAATTATAGGACATGTTGATGTCCACTGCGGGTACCGCTACTGCTTTAGTTCCCAATGCAACTTACAGCTTTACTTATGTGTTTTATTTATTCATAAATAAATAAAGCAAACACATCAAACTGTCTTCTACTCACTATACCAAAAAGTAATTTCTCCCGAGCACTTAAACATATTTTCCAGACATGCTGCTAGAAATGCTGTGCAGCCTGCGGTATAAATTCTTGTCTGGAGACGATCCGACCTGCATCGGCGGGAAAATTTATCCGAAAGCTGCGAACCCGGAAATGCAACCTTTTTTCCGCCAGAGTGGAAACATTGTACTTTAAAAGAACCGGAAACTGGAAGAAGCTTGCCGACTGTTAAAGAGACTGCTGAATATGTATTGTGTCTTTTATAATGGAAAAGTAATATTTTAGTGCTACTTTTTAATAAGAGGTTTGTTGTTAATTAATTATGATTATAATTGTATAACACTTTCTAGTATTTTTGCATGAAATTAAAATATTATTTCTATAGTAGATTTTAGCTGTTTCATGAATTGTTTTTTTATTATGGTTTTAAGAAGTCATTAGGAATTGTCAATTTACTTTCAAGATAGGCAAGACCATAAAGTTTCGACGTTATCTGCGTAAATATCGAACAGAATCGCACTCAAAATTATAGAATAGTAGATTCTGTAACGAGGTTGGAATGAAAATTCGATCCGAGTGTAAGATTCCAAATGCGAGCGTAGCGAGCGTGAGGAACCACGAGTATCGAATTTTCGGGGGTAAGTGCACAAGTGCATCAAAATTACCGATCATTTTTGAATGAAATGTGTTTTTTTATAATTGCAAGAGTTTGTTTTCAAATTTTCGCGAAAAAGCCCGACTCCGTAGGAGGAGGGCATTTTCGTGAAATATGAAAACAAACGATTGCAATTTGTAAAAAAAGCACATTGAATAAAAAAATTATCTGGTTATTTTTATGCACGAGTGAAATTTATTTGAATATTTCCCAAATTAATTAAGAACTCGAATCAAGTAAATTTAAATATTTTATTTAACAGAAAATACTAACAATAAAATTAAAATGCTTAAAAATTACAAGAATTGCAATGAAAAGTACAATTATTGTAATTAACAATATTTTGCTTTGAATTCGTAGACATGGTGGTTGATGCAGTCAACGAGCGAGAGCTTATTTCGGCGGGGGACTCTCTTGAGCTTGACGGTTGGTCATTGTCCCGCATTTTTTCAATCAAAAGCATATGGTGGTTCTCATCCATCTGAATGTAAGGCGTCAGTGACTTGGTATTTGAGTGTCCACTTAGTTTAATTAACTGTTGTTCTCCAACACCTTTTTTGGCAAGTTTTGATACGGGCGGCGGTTGCTCGTAAGCTATGATTCGTCAGTTATCCCAATGCAAAGAGATAGTTATTAACAATTCTTGACAAAATGAAAGGAAAACATTCGTTGACATTGACTTTTTTGTCTGCTGTCACTCAATAAGATGACGTTAATTGTCAGAATATTACATTTTTTGACGTTTGTTAACAATAAAATCCCGCTTTGACGTTTCGTCAACAATATAAACTTGCGATGCAATTTTCGATTTCTGGCAGTTCTGTTTTCGCTGTAATTTTGCGAAAATTGCATTTCTCTTATGGGAACTTTAACATATGAGGGAAATATTCATTCTAACCGAGTAGCAGACCATATTTTCTCCACGACCAAAAAGTACGAATAAAAACAAATAAAATCTGTACAAAGCAATTAAGTTATTTATACGCAATATTCGTAATTTCAGGTGGAGTATTATCCAGTTCCATATCTGATTCATCCGAATTTTCACTCATTTTTTGACTTGCACTAAAATTTGTCTGAAAATAATTATTACAACGCGGCCATTTTTATCTGACACTGACAGTTTCGAAATTCATGGCAACCTATGTCGTTTAGATCAATTACAGAATATTCATTCCGTATCTTGTTATGGAATGAAAATACACGAAAAACGCATAAGAAGCAAGTGTTTCAGAATAAATATTCCAACTCAAGAGCGAGAATTTTTACATTCTATTATCAAAAATGATTTTGGAATTATTGCATTCAGTAATGGTCGTGGAGAAACTTTATTTCTGCTATAATTATCAGAAATCCTAGCTTAGCACTTTTCGATTGTTATTAGTGAACGGCCAATAGGAATACGGTGAGTGGCGTATAAAAAAATCCAAGAATTTATAAAAGATATTCTAGTCCCGATATTATCTTCTCTGCTTTTAAAGCAATTATGCTCAAGTAGATTTTTTACTTTGGCAAAACTGGAAGTCACAGGAACGTCTAAATATTTTAATTGGAAAGATAAGCAGCACTAAAAGTACAGAAATATCTTAAGGAGATCTTCTTACAGTCAACTTTCCATGAATAATTAATCCAGTGTAATGTAATGTATGTAATGCACAAACAATTATTGTTGAAGTATATTACCCCTACTTCCTTATTATAACCAATTAAATTGCAATAATTATTATTGGCGACGAAGTTGAGTGTTACATAAACGTTGTTGGTGGAGTCCAGGATTAGTCTATTTGTGTAGTCTTTCTAGTAGGTAACTGTAAACAAGTTTACTAAAATTGAACTAAAAACAAAAAGCTTTTTCTCTAACTTTTTTTTATAAATTGCCAGATTAGTTCAGGTTAAGGGGTGATTCCTTATGATATTCTTAGAGAAAAAGTTCATATGAACATGTGTCTGAAGTTGCCCCTTTTTTTATATAAAGGGTTGTTAAATTAAAAAAAAAATAGATTTTTCATAATTTTAACGAGGTCGAATCCAGGATATTTTTTTGCGTTCAACGTTGTCTGAATTACTTCTCGGGCTTGTCGGTGGGATACGGTTGAAAAACTTTAGAAAACTATACAGTAAAGGATTCAGCTTTGTCTTTATGACTTTTGGGCTAGTACCCATATAAGTATTAATAAGAACATGATAGTAAAATGACCAATGAAGAAAACATATTCGCAACCGACTGCACCAAGAAATTTTAAGTAATTTTAGAACGAATTAACAAATGATGCATTATTTTTAAAATTCTATAGAAACCACGGTTATATCTTGCGAAAAAAGTGTCACAACTTATTACTTTCTAATTTAAAGGCGGTTTACTTAAACCAAAACTATATTTTACAACCAATCCATATTGAGGACCACTTAGCTGCTTCAGTGAATTAAAGAGCGAACAGTGATTTTTATTTAAAGTTTAATTCCCTTTGACCGAGATCGAACTTGCCATTTTGCTTGTTTTGGCTTCGAAAAGTCCTTTGAAACTAGTTAATAAGAGATTTCTCTTTTTGTTTTCTTTTAGTCAATTGAGCAAGTTAAACCCCTTAGAAAAGTTCTAAAAATTACGCTTTTTGTAAGGCTTTATATGTGTCTCCGTAAATTGTGATATTTAAGGCGAATGCCTAGTTTTCATAGTATATGTTGATATAGATAAAGTTTATAGTAGGCATCAACTTAAAAAAATGTGGTATTTAGCTAAATAATGTCATCAATATGAAGAAAATATTACCATAATATCATACCATAAGTATTCTAGTTCTTTATCATCAACTTTTTGAGAAGCAAACACCCACCTAGATTTTTCAGAATTAAAGTAACCCGAAGACAGCATCGCCTTCAGTAATATATACACTATCGGCAAAGTAAAACTTTGCAGGCCAATTTTAATGCAATAGAATACTATGGTTGTAAAATGCCTAAGATTAAAAAGAGAACGACAGCGATTTCCCCTGTTCCCCTTCCAATACGACGAGAACAAACGAGAGTATTCCTTTCGCGCGGCCTCGGAACTGCTGGATTTTGCGACGTTGTCACGTAGACTTTTCGAACCTAAGTTTTTAATATTTTATTGGGGAAGACAACATAAATAATTTCATTTTTACTGGTTGATCGAAACCCTGCCCTTTGCTTTCGCGGGTGGGGGTACTATGCAAGACTTGTAAGGACTGGTGAGGGCGGCTACGGCAAGGCTCATATTCACAGAGTCTTTTGCATAGAAAGGAGTAAATTAATATTAAAAAAAAATGTATTCGCGTGAACAGAAAATTAATATAGTTTTATGGTATTCCAAAGCTGAAAGTGCCGAAGGTGTTGTTGGACAATTTGCATTTGCGTACCCTGATCAACAGGTTCCTTCCCGCCAAACGATTATTAATATTTATAATCGTTTTAAAAAATCAGGGTGCATTAACCAATGTGGTAAATGCTATCACGAGGATCAACAAGCCCGTCCTATTCCTGAAGAAAGAGTCGAGAGGGACGAAAATGTATGCGCTTTTGTGGAAGCAAGTGAACCATGTTCCAGCACCCATATTTCTCAAGAAATTGGCATTCCAGACCGCACAGTTAGACATGTTTTAAAAAAGCATGGGTATAAATCCTATAAAATTAAAACTACCCAAGAAATTTTTCCAGATGATTTTATGAGGCGAATGGAGTTTTGTGAGACCATGTTGTTGTTTACGGATGAATCATCATTTTCTCTTCATGGTTATCATAATCCTGCAGTCGCCAGATATTGGTCACGGGAAAATAAACATTTAAGTGCGCCTTTGCGGAGACAATATCCCCAAAAATTAAACTGTTGGGCGGGTATTTTGGGCGACAATATTGTAGGACCTTTTGTCATTGACGGCAACTTAAATGGGGAAAAATATTTGCAGTTGCTGCAAGAGGAAATAATACCAGCTGTGCGTGCCTTGAATGTTAATTTCGAAGAAATTTGGTCTCAGCAGGATGGTTGCCCTGCTCACAATGCAAGGCGAGTTCAGGAGTTTTTGAGTATGACATTTCCTGAACGGCTTATTTGTGGCAGAGGTACCATACCATGGCCGGCAAGGTCACCGGATTTGACTCCCCTCGACTTTTTTTGTGGGGCCACTTAATTCAACTAATTTACAGGTATCCACATGAGGGGCCTGTAAATTTAGTTGACTTAAGAGCAAAAATATTCGACATTACTAATTCCATAACACCGGAGGTATTGTCGAATGTTAGGACGGAGTTTTATGATCGGCTCGGGTATTGCGAAGCCCAGCAAGGCAATGTCTTCGAGCATTTATTAAAATGACTTTTTTAGTTTTATACCATTTTAAGAATACTTATTGTTTAAAGTTATTTTTTAATTAGAATTACCATTAATTTTATTTCTTTTTAAGAATTAATGTTCATCAGTTTATTTTTTTTTAGAATAACAGGTTTTATTTTACTTTTATGCTTAAGGCCGATAAAAATTTAAACACCTTAAAATTACTGTTAGTTGTATGTATTAATAGAACTACCAGTGATAAACATGACCGCAAAAAAACGACGTCGTAAAACATCGCACAAAATGCGATTGACAATCACTACTGCTCCAATATCTGGCTGATACGATACTGCCGTCGCCCGCAGTGTTGCCAGATGCAAATAATAAATAATGGTATCGGGCACCTCCAAATAATGGTATTTTTTTGGAAAAAAATGGTATCCCGAAACAACTTGATTTTTGACAAGTGCATTTTTTACCACGAGTATGAATAGGTCCCGGAATCAGGGCTAATAAAAATTACGGACCATTTTTGCGCTTAAGCAAAGAGTAAATTAGTTATTGGGTTACTCTTTGACAATAACCGTAACCCTTCGTTGTCAATCAATCTCAGTTCTGATTAAAAATGCGCTGCCGGGACGCTGGGTACTGGGACTACTGGGTACGGAAGTGTAGTATGTTCTCGTAGAGATGTATTATAAAATCTTACAACTAGAGATGTGTTATTATTAATTATGATTAAAGCCTGGGTATGTGCGAGAAAATAGATTAAAACAATTGAAAGATTAGAAAAATGGTAAAAAATGGTATCTACGGTAAAAAAATGGTAGGAAAATGGAATATGGTATACTAAAAAAATAGCGGGTATCGCAGATGAGAAAATGGTATAGATACCATTAAAATGGTATGTCTGGCAACCCTGGTCGCCCGTCGCCCACCTACCGTGCCCGCTAGTATTCCCCTCTACCATAAAAGCGTATTGGTCGGTGGAAGGGGAATCGGCTAGAGCATGATTTTGTATGTCTTTATTTCTCTCGAGCCTTTGCCTATACCGTTTTATCACACTGAAAACCTCCGCATGTAAGATAAATGCTTGCCAATAGTGTATACAGCGTGTCAATTTGAAAACTTTCAATGCAAGTACCTCGAATACTACACAAGTTAGAACAACGCGATTTGGTATAAATATTATTTGGGTAGGGGGAACTAAATGGTCTTTGAATTAGGACGGGTCGAAGTTGGCGCCCTGTGGCGGCCATGTTGTTTTGACGGCATCTGTTTAACCTGTTGTTTATTATTCTGTCACTGATGCCAAATCACCATGACAAGTTACACGATTGAGCAATACGTCAAAATGATAAAATGTTATTATTAAAATTAGTGTTCGCTAGTTCTAAAGTTGCATGCGCTGCGCCCATTTTACGGCAAACGCGGTGGCCCTTCAAAGTCGACTCTTCAACGATTGGTGTTCAAATTCGAGACGACCGGTTCCGTAAGCAATCAGCCAACACCTGTACGTCAAGAAAACGCCAGATAGGCCGAGAATATCGCTTCTGTCCGTGAAAGTGTGCAGGATAACCCGAGGCAGTCAATTCCTCGCCGTGCAGAAGGACCTCCCGCTCATCCAATTGACCCAGGAGTTTAAAGTTAATGACCATAGACAACGCCGTTTGTTTGCTGACTAAGCTTGGGAGCGTTTGGAAGAGGATCCTAATTTTGGCAGAAAAATCATCTTTAGCGACAAGTCGCATTTTTGGATGAATGGCTTTGTGAACAAGCAAAATTGCCGCATATGGAGTGACGTCAACCCACAATGACAATGCATCCACAAAATGTTACCGTCTGGTGCGAATTTTGTGCCGGAGGCATCATTGGTGAAGTTGGTGAAACCATCACCGTCAACAGCGACCGCTACAGAACGATGATTACCGATTTCTTTTGGCTCAGACTAAACAATATGAACGTGAACGACATGTGGTTCCAGTAGGATGGCGCTACGTGCCACACAGCGGACGCCACGATGAACATTCTGAGCGAACGATTTGAAGGTATGGTTATCTTTCGCAGAGGTGACGCGAATTGGCCACCACGATCATGCTATTTGACCCCGCTGGACTATCTCGTGAGGCGTTTTCTGAGGTCTCAGGTCTATGCCAATAAGCCGCCATTGACCGATGCCTTTGAAGTGAATATAACGCAGGCTATCTCTCAAATTCAGCCGGATCTATGCGGCAGAGTCATTGAAAATTGGACCACTCGGATCCGTGTCACCGTGAGAAGCGCTTGTTTTATTCCATTTTAACAACGATCCGTCCTTATTAAAAAACCCACCATACTTTAGTCAAGGGGTCAGTCACCCCCTAGGTGTCTCACACCACCACTTTAAAATTTCAAATGGCACCACCCCCTTTGTTATACCTCAAGTGGAAAGTCTTACTGAGTAGTATTTAGCTGCAGAAAAAAAATCAATAAAAAAGAAAATTTGTAATTCGAATAAAATTGTGTGAAATATTATTTTATTTGATTAGCTGATCAAAATGCATTTGATTTTGTTGTAAACAATAGTACAACCTATTTTCAAATCAAAATTAGCTAGATATTGCCGGAAATATAGGAACTTAAATTGAAAATTTGCTACATTTTCAACAAGATTCAATATTTCAATATTTTTATAAATTACAAAGTTTTATTTTATTCAAATTACAAATTTTCATTTATATCGTTTTTTTTGTGCAGCTGAATACAACTCAGTGAGACCTTTCATTTGAGATATAGCAAAGCGGGTGATGCCATTGGAAATTTTAAAGTGGTGATGTGGGGCGCCTAGGGGGTGACTGACCCCTTGACTAAAGTATGGTGGTTCTAGTTCCCCTACCCAAATAACACTTATACCAAAAGGCGTTGTTCTAACTTATGCAGTTTTCGAGATTTGCATTGAAAGTTTTCAACTTGACACACTGTATATATTTGTTATATGCGTTTTAGACACGTGCCTGACTTTGACCCGAAAATGTACCCATTCAGGGTGTAAGCGACCAAAAACTTTCCATTAAGTAAGACCGTGCTATCGTCAACAAAGCTATACAGAGTGTTAACTAAGCATGCGGCCAAATTTCAGGGTGTTATTCCTTACTAAATTTTAAAGGTGTTACAATTTTTAAGCGGAAAAAGAAATATGTACGCTACTGCTTTTTTCCTTTCTAATAGCACATTTATATAGATAGTTCAAGGTTTAACGCAAAGTCACTTTCAAACATTTTTTGTTTCCTACTTCGTTTAGGAGATAAATGTAAATGTATAAATAAATATAATAAAAATGGGTGCATGTTGAAATAACATTAATTAATAAATGTCATTTATTTTCTTTATAAAAAACCGTTTGTCCTACAGAAAAACTGTCAATGAACGATTTGTACTTAGTGATACAACATGATGAAAATATCATTTAATAAAAAGAAAACAGTGGCGAATGATTTTTCTCGCTAAGAACATCAAAAAAATTAGTTCAAATATCACTGGTAGAAGTAGCTCTTATTTTCATTATGAAAAAAAACTAGACATAATCCTTAAGAAAAACACCGAAAAAAATTGGAATTTTGCCATGCTTTTATTTAACTTGACACAACCCTCTTTAACTTGACGTTTAACAACTTTTCCAGTTAAGTTTATGTCAATTTTTACTGGAACTTGTCTAAAATCAAACATATGAACTAAATACAAAAGTAAGTAAGTGAAATATTAACACAAAAATTGCCCACAAATCCAAAACCTTTAGGACGCTTGTAAGTTCCTAAAGTAGGTAGCAAGCCCATTGATTCTCCTTTAAAGTTTAAATCCCTTGGTCGACATAAGATGTGGCAGTTTCTACTTTAGAAAGTTTTTTAAAACCAGTTAATAAAGGGATTTGTCGTTTTACTACTTTCTGCTCTATTAAGCTTTAACAAGTTTGAAATTTTTAAAGTTTTAACTTTCATGTTGTACAAGGTACGAGAGTATTTTATTTCTCAGGAAAATATAACTAAGAGAGGTAATAGTAAAAACAGAATAAAATATAATTGAAAAAATTAAGTACATACAATTCTAAAAGTCTAGTTGAAATTTCCACTTAAGTTAAAACTTTTATTTGCCAAGATATGTTCCTTTGTAGATTGATTTATTTTATGTCACCAAAGTTTAATTTTTGATGCACAATTTTTATAACTTTGCAAATTTATTTACCTTTTAAATATTTTACTCGATTAAAAAATAATGTACAATTTAAACAAAAATTAATTTCAGACTGTACAATGTATTCTTTCTTTGGATTTTTTCTGTTAAAAAAGTGTGGATGTAGGTAAAAAAAACTTACAACTGAAAACTAAAATCGTTTGAAGCCAGTTGATGAAGTCGATAACAGTAAAATATAAAATATATGCTATTATAGTCTATTTGTAAATGATGTGAAGTGATAAATCAAACAAAAACCGTCTCCGCCATGGCCGTGCAAGATTTTTCGGCATGCATAAATTTAAATAGGCCTGCATTTCTAAATTTGTGCAGAATTAGTACAAATATCGATAATCAATTAAAGTTTTGTCTTCAAGTATATATTTTTATATTAAATTTTCTAAGCTTAAAATTACGTACATCCATATCATTTACCTGGAATTTTAGAAAGCAACTAGTTAGAGTCTAGGTACTTATTCCGTTTCGGCTCTAATAATTTAATTCCTTTTTCTTGTACCAAATCCTGGTTACCTGTTTGCTAATTATGTTGTCATTATGCCTTTATAGGTGCCTCTATTGGAATTATACACCTATTTATATCTATACATACCTACCTTGGGTATTTGTTACTCATTGAAACTAATCGAAGTGTAAAGTGTCAGTGTTGTTTTAATTAAATATCGAGAATTTTCAACAATTGCCCAAATATCCTAGAGTCGGTCCATATACAGTAAATGAAAAAGAAAAAATAATTCCTAACTGTTACGATTCTATTAAAAGTAAGAATGTGGATTTGAGTGTTGACAATCCAGTGCAATTTACAGCAGACATGCTTAACGTTGAGAAAACAATAATATATAAACTTTTAAAAGAAGAAAAAGTGTTGTCGTCAAACCCTCAAAAACTTCGCCAGGACGACCAAAACTTGAGCTGGATGACGTTTTAATAACGCAACGAACAATGACGAATAAGGCGAAAAGTTCATAGTTTCTTTTTTAAAATGAAATTCCCACGCTGCACATTATGTTGTCCTCAACCGAGAAGACCAGGACTACCCATTTATGTGTAGAAATACGCGTTGGAAATTAATAAAAAAAATTGTTTTTCGGTAGAAAAAAACATAATAGGCAATCGATTTTAAAAGGCAGAAGCAATATCGTCTGTTGGAGAAGAAATTACTTAAGAAGCATCCGAAAAGCCACAGAAGGAAACAAAATTTACAAAAATATGATATACAGGGTGTTGAATTAAAAAAAATGAAATCAGTCTTGTTTTTAAAGTCCGGACCTGAATTTCAAAAAAATTTCATACGTCATTTTGAAGCGATAGCTACTCAAAATATTTCCACCGAATATGAACATTTTATACCGGGTGCTAGAAGAATTATGGCAAAAACAAAAATGAGCCAAACCTTATGAAACACTCTGTATCTAAGTAACGAGAAAAGATGGACCCAATAAAGACAGATTATTTAGAACCCCCAAGATGTCCACTATCTTCTGGTGTTGTATGTACATTTAGATCCGAGTCACCCTGTATACCCTGTGATTGCTAGATTCCATTCAAAGAAGAGCTATTTGCTTGATCGGTGACCATGATCTGACAATCAATTTGGAAAGCCTTGAACATCGAAGGCAGGTTGACGATTTGAGTCTAGTTAATAAATATTTCCATTGAAAGTGCTCAACTGAGGTTGCCCGCTTGATTTCACCCAGAGCGGTGCATGGTAGAAATACACGTCGAGCCACTGCAGCCAACCCGTACATGGTTCAGCTTAGTATCCTCGAATGACTCTCTTTCAAAATTATTTTATCTGGAAAACGTCATCACTCTGGAACGACCTCCCTGAGGCCGTGTTCCCCAACCAGTATAATCTCCAAAGATTCA
Organism: Polydrusus tereticollis; assembly: GCA_963920685.1. Lineage (NCBI taxonomy): Eukaryota > Metazoa > Arthropoda > Insecta > Coleoptera > Curculionidae > Polydrusus > Polydrusus tereticollis. The sequence goes on from OY987329.1 coordinate 94,902,759, forward strand.
AGACCAGCGTGAATCATTTCCTGTGTGCAATACTGCGACATGCTGATAAATAAATGCAACTGCGATAGTACCCACATGACAAAACCATAAAAATAGTAGAAATTTCTTTATGTGCTTTTAATGAAATCGAAATGGAGATGACCATTGAAATGAAAAACCAAATCAGCCATAGGGATGCAATGTGATGTAAACGTTATTAAATTTAAATGATTTGTGAGTGTCTAGGTTATCATCGGAACTATACTTCTTTGCAACAAAACGATTGTCTTAAAACTGCGAATATTTTATAGCTAGACGCCTCAATTACAGACTACACATTACACGAGTATACATAAACCATTACTTCAAGACCATAATAGTATTAAACCAACATACAACAGTAAATTAGAATTATTTCCAAAGCATATTTAAATTAGTCTGCTGCAAGCAAGTTCCTAAACAAAGACTATACTAAAAACTTTTCATTACTGCTCTTGGCAAAATTTTCTATTAACTTTGCGTACTTGGATGTTAAGTTCTTAATAATGCACTTTCTTTTCATTGTACTGTATTTCCTTATAATAGTTGTTTGGAAGCATTAATTATTACTGCTATTGTGCTGTAATAGATGTAAAGACTGGATTTGTTATATTAAAGGCATTATCTAAAATTTGAACAAAAATATTTTTTAGTCCAAAGGCAATTCATTAAAATATTCTATGCTAAACATTAGATATTCTTATAATTTAATTAGCTCCTTGGGTATCAATCCTAATTATTATTTGCCGCGTAAATTAAAACCTGAAACCAAAACAAATGAACTATGTACAGCAATCTTACGCATCTTTGAATGCATTTTCCAAAAAAAAAATGTTTACGCCGAAAGGATAAAAATAGGGTATACGGTAGACTCAAATCTTCTAAAAGTCATACTTTGTTAAGCGAGGATAGGACTCTGAGGGCAAGGTCCAAGCAGTCCATCAGTTACGATTATAGTAATTTTATATCTTCTTCCAAGAATAATATTCTAAAGAATGTAAAGTCGTTTTAGACTTGCTGAGTCCATATCATCTAATCCCAATGAAATAGCTAATATGTTTGCAGATTTTTTCAGTCTGTTTATGTACCGGGCGATGGGTCGGCGTTGTGTGACATTAAACTTCTTCCTAAAACTAATATCAATCTATGTATGATCAATATTGATAGTGATCTAGTTTTTGACAAGTTGGTTGATTTTGACATTATTAAGGGAGCCGGCTTCGATAAAATTCCACCCTCTTTTTTTAAAAATTGCAGTCCGACTTTATCTCTACCACTTAGTTTTGTCTATTAAACTTCTCTAAATGTCGGTATATTTCACACAATATGAAAATTTTCCGTCGTTACTCCTTCGTTCAAAGGTGGAGAGCGTTCAGACGTAAATAATTATCGACCTATTTGCGGACTATCGTGCATGGCTAAGATCGTGGAATCCATAGTGACAGACAGAATCTTCGCTTCAGTTAAAGGTGTCATCTCGGAAAATCAATATGGTTTCTTTTCCGGTAGATCTTATCAAACTAATTTATGAACTTACAGTGACTTCATTTCTACTGCTCTTGATGACGCTTTACAGGTTGACAGTGTTTATTTTGATTTTAGAAAGGCCTTCGACCGAGCTGATCATAATATTTTGCTGCAAAAATTGAGTTGAGTTGAGTCCTTAACTTTCCTGGCTTAATAACTATCTCCACAATCAATATGTTAAATTTAACCAGACTTTGTCCAGAGAGATCATTGCACATTCCGGTGTCCCTCAGGGATCTCACCTCGGTCCTGTACTATTTTTGATTTTCATTAATGACCTATCCTTTGTTTTCGAACAGTGCCATCATTTGTTTTTTGCTAATGATTTGAAAATATTTCGTCATATTGCGAATGAAAACGACTGTGCCCTTTTGCAGAGTGCAGTCTCACAACTGTATATTTGGTGTCTCAATAATAGCATGACCCTAAATAGCGAAATGTGCATAGTAATATCGTTTTCAAGAAAGAGGCAACCTCTGAATGTTGTTTATCGGATCAATGGAGCACCACCAATTCATAGAGTTGAACTGATTAATGACTTGGGTATTGAATTTGATAGCAGTCTACGATCTAACAGCCACATTGATAACATAATTGCAAAGGCCTTCAAGATGGCTGGTTTTATCATGAGACAATGCTGGCAGTTTAAAAATGTCGAGACATTGAAGAAAATGTACTATGCATTGGTGCGAAGTCATCTAGAATATTGTTGTGTGGTCTGGGCTCCTCTATATCAGGTCCACATTAAACGGATTGAGCGGCTGCAATCGAGGTTCATGAACTTTCTGTTGCATAGACTGGGGATTGATCGTTCTACGCTTTCTAAATAGGGATCGCTTGAGCCTTGGAGGGTTGGATAGCCTGGAGATACGCTAAATAAGGCTCACCCTTGCATTCGGCCATAAAATCTTGAACAACTTGATGGACTGCTCGGACCTTTTGCTTTTGCTTAACTTTAGAGTACCATGTCGTTTGACGAGACAGGCCAATTTATTTTCTGTGAATCAGAGCCGTACTGACATCGAAAGGAATAGCTCTGCAAATCGTATAATGAATAATTTTGACCTGTTTGTGCCACAGGATTTTGATATCAATTGTTCCACGCTTTTTTTTAAAAACCAAATAAGACATTCTATTGACAAAAGGGCTGTTTGAGAGATTTAGAATACTTAGTGGGGGTTTTAATTACTGCTAGGCCCATGAGGCAAAAAAGGGGAAGACTGTGTATATTTATGACTCACTGAATTATTGTTAATTGTGTAAATTATTTTTTTTAACTGATTTTCTAAGTAATGTTAGTTCTTGTTTACTGTTTTTTTTTAGAATATACCATTTGGAACTGTGTTCTGTAGTGTATTGTAGTGTTAAATAAATAAATAAATAATTAGGGGGGGGGGGGGGAGTGTGGCTGTGTACACTTTGGAAATTTTAGAAATGAAATGTTTTGTATTAAGTGTATAATCTTAACTTCAATGCAGAGCGCTTTCGGCCTTAAGCCATCATCAGTGCTTCTTTGTCAGGAACCAGGAAGGAAATACTGCCGAACAAACTTTAGTGGACATTTTTCTTTAAAACTATTACAAAGAACACTACATAAAACACATTAAAATACTTGTATATGGGACGAAACTTTGGGGATGAACCACTAAGAGGTCATTTTAATTTTTATTGTAACATTTTAGCCGAAGTATTTTGGCGGTATGGTTTCTGATTTCTATTGTAACGAGTGACAGCACTGACTTTGACATTGTTGAGAGTGTCGAAATCGAAAGAGCGGGTTATTTAAATTTGAATTAAGGTTGAAAGTATTTTCGGTTTATAAATTTTGATTAAGGTTGGGTGAAAATTGATTTCAAATTTGAGTTTAATTTAATTTTATTAGATTTAGTTTTTTAGTTGAGGAGGCGGCTATGTAATGGGACGTAACTTCTATTCAGGCTTACTTGTGTGTTCAGACAAGAGCAGTTGCCCTGTAATTCTTTGTTAATTTCTATATCTTCCAGGAAATCAAGTCTATTGAAATTTTTGGAAGAGATGCTGTGGATAATTTTAGAGTTCGAAGTTGGGCTAAAGTTGTGATTCGATGCTTTAAGGTGTTCACCAAACGCAGATGAGGATCTAGAAAGATGTTCTTTTGTTCGTGTTTTTAGGGGTCTACATGTGCGACCTATATAAGTGCTGTTACATGAGTTGCAATTGAGTTTATAAATACCACTCTTTGAAAGATGACTGATTCTGTCTTTAGAATTGGTGATGTGAGATGATAGACTATTCTTAGTTTTAAAAAAAATACCCAGGTTATTGACAGATTGGCGTAGTACTTGTGTAACGCTGGAGTTGGTGTCTTGATCAAGAAATGGTATGGCAATGTATCTATTATTGTTGGGTTGAATAAGAGGGTAAATTTCTTTTTTGATTCTCCTGTATTTTGTTCTTGAGATCATGGTGTCAATCATGTTGGGGTCATAGTCGTTGTTGTAAGCTATTTGTTTTAGTATGTTGACTTCGTCATGATAGTTCTTTTTTGATAGAGGGATATTAAGCAATCTGTTTATGTAACAATGAAAAGAAGCTAGTTTTTGTTGTTGAGGGTGATTTGAATTATATGGGATGACATGGTCAGTTTGGGTTGGTTTCCTGTATATTTGAAATTGTAAATTGTTAGTTATTTTTGATATGGAAATGTCTAAGAAGTTGATTTTATTATTGGTTTCTATTTCTAGGGTGAAAGATATGTTTGGGTGTATGGTATTAAGTTCATTAAGTAATTCGTTGGCTCCATGAGTATCACAATTTAAAAAACACAAGCAATCGTCTACGTACCTGTACCATTTGATGATCTCTGGGTTATTTGCTGAGATAATATGATTATTTTCCAAAACATCCATGAACACGTCAGCCAAAAATGGAGATAGGCAACTTCCCATGGCGAGTCCGTCTGGTTGTTGGTAGTATTTATCGTTGAAGCAAAAGTAGTTTTGGGATAGGCAAAAATTAAGTAATGATAGAACATCGACAACCAAGCTCTCATCTGGGTTTTTTGATCTAAGAAGGCTTCCAATTATATCAACTGTTTCAGACTTAGGGACAGTGGTAAATAGGTTTGTCACGTCGAAGGAGACCAGTAAAGAGTTTTGTGGTAAGTTTATATTTTTTAAATTGTTGACTAGATCTGATGTATTAAGAATTGTGTGTTTGGGTTTAAAGTTTGTAATGGATTTGATTAGATTAAGTGTGAAAACAGAGAGTATGGAGATTGGGGTATTAGTAAAACTTACCACAGGTCGTATAGGAGTGTCAGGTTTGTGGATCTTTGGTAATCCGTATAGGCGTGGCATGGTAGGATTGCTGGAAATGGTCTGTCTAGGTGCATCGTTCTCTTCCAAAAATGTACTAGAATGTTTTAAGAATCTATTTGTTTTCCTAATGAATCTATCGTGAGGATTGTCCCTCAGAATTTTAAAATTATTCTCCTGCAAAAAACTTTCTACTTTAGATATGTAATCTTGTTTAGTTAATATAACAACACAACTGCCCTTGTCTGCCTTGCTGACGATTAGATTTTGGTTTTTTATTTTGGATTTGAGACTTTTGAGAGTTTTGTTTCTGAAAGAAGATACTGAAAAATTGGCCTTTGGGAGATTTTTCTTTGTATTATATAAAATGTTGTGGATGTCATTCCTTATAGATTTTTTGAGATTAGGATCATTTGTGATTTGTTCTATAATGACATCCATCTCTACAGCATATTGTAGGATGTCATCATCTGACAACGGTGTTTTAAGACAATATTTTAAGCCCATATTTAGTAGTTCTATTTCGCCTTCCTCAAAAACTGTATCAGAAAGGTTTTTAATTCTGTTGTCAGAAACCATACATATTTTGTTATTGCAGGTACAGGCAGGTGTTGTGACTTTGAAGTAAAAAAAAGAAGTCAGGTTTTTTTTGATAATGTGTCAATAAGTTTAGTTTTTCAGAATAGTAGAAAAGTCATCACCGAATGTGTGCCGGGGAATAAACGTATAGTCAGTATTCCCAGTGTTTATTTTCGTCTGTGCCGGGAAAGCGGGTAGCTTTCCAACGGTGGGACAACATTTGGCGACCGTGACAGGACACTTTACGGCAGTTCGGGGTTTTTTACTAGTTCTCGCGAGGAAAATCAAAACGACGCGTGTCGATTTTATTGTTGTTAAGTGTGACTCTCAAATCTTTTCCGCGTTCTTTCTGTATAAGAGATATTTCGAGCGTAGGACGTTTTGAACAAGGTTTGTGCAATGACGGACAACATTGAAACGAAGAAAAAACAGAGAAAAGTACTAAGATGTAGTTTTACAAAGTACAGTAATAAACTAGACGGACTTTTGACAGCTGAAAACCAGGTCCGTAGTGAAATCGAGATTTTATGGGAATGTTTAAGGCTGAAATTCGAGGAGCTGCGTATCTGTGAAAATGATGTATATGAAGGGCTGTTGGAATCTTCTACAGAGGAAAAACTCATCGCGGATATGGCGTCCCATGATTCATACACAAGAAGATTTACACAGCTACGTCTAAGATGTGAAAAAATAATTGATCCAAAGCCTGCTGATGATGTTCGATCAGTGACACCAGGTATCTACGAGACTTTGGAGGTACAAAATAATATTTCAGCAGGTAAGCGAAAGTTTAAATTACCTCAGATAATATTTAAAAATTATGATGGCAGCATAAGGGGCTGGTTAGGATTTTGGTCACAGTTTAAAAAGATTCATGAAGATGTAGATATAGATGACTGTGACAAAATTGAATATTTGGTTCAGGCTACAGTTCCAGGAAGTAGGGCACGTCAACTTGTAGAGAGCTTTCCTGTTAGGGCCGAAAATTATGAGAAGATTGTCGACTGTATGCAAGCTAGATTTGGTAGGGAAGATGTACAGATTGAAGTGTATGTTAGAGAATTGTTGAAGTTAGTATTAAGCAACGCTATTTCTCAGGAGAAGCTAGATATATGCACACTGTATGATCGAATAGAAACACAATTAAGGGCGCTTGAAACTTTAGGGATAACACCAGACAAGTATGCAGCCATGTTGTTTCCACTAATTGAGTCTAGCTTACTGCAAGAGTTGCTAAGAACTTGGCAGAGGTCAACCTTTTGTTCCTTAACTAATGTTGGTTCGAGTCAGACTATGAACGGATATGCTACGCTTGAGACTCGGCTTAAAAACCTGATGAATTTTTTACAGGCGGAAGTAGATAATGAGCAGCGAATTGATTTAGCCAGCGAGGGGTTCGGACTAGCAGAAAATATTGGTGAGCATAAAGTTAAATCTGTAAACGGACAAATCAAGGGAAATTTGAAAAGATACTCAAATATTCCGTTCACAGCTACCAACCTCGTAAATACCAAAGTTGCTAGTTGTATTTTTTGTGAGGGCATGCATGGTAGTGATATTTGTATAAATGCCAAAAGAATGACGTTGATTGAGAGGGAAAATATTGTTAAGCAAAAGAAAGCCTGTTTTCGTTGTTTGAAGGTAGGACATCAGTCCAGAAAATGTCGAAATCGTGTGAGGTGTGTTGTGTGCGAAAGATCACACCTACCGCTGATGTGTCCTGAATTACCTAACAAAAACAAAAGCCAACAACCTAAAGATTCAGATCAAGGTATGCAAAAAGTAGATAACCGAGTAAATATCGTAACAAGAGATCAAACACTGTCAAATCAAACGAATACACATGTCTTTTTGCAGACTTTGCGAGTCAGTTTACAAGGTAATCATGGTGTTCGAATGGTTAGAGCGTTAATAGATACAGGATCACAACGATCATATATTTTGAAGTCAACTGTAATGGCGCTTGAATTGAAACCTAAAAGAGCGGAAAAAATTGTACATTGTCTTTTTGGTGGTACCGAGCATGTCAATAACCACTATTGTTATGATATAACAGTCTTCAACGGAAATTATAGCAATTCTATTGAAGTTTTGGACCAACCACGTATATGCAATGATGTTTTACCTGTTTTTTATGGTCCCTGGATGCATGAACTAAAAAGTTTGAAAATTGATATTTCGGATTCTAACGATGCTGGTCCCATTGAGCTTTTATTAGGTGCTGATGTTGCTGAGATGTTATATACAGGGCGGCGCCATAAACTACAGTGTGGATTGATAGCAATTGAAAGTTACTTGGGTTGGACTATAATGGGAAAAATGCAAAAATCTGAGTCAAGTTCCTCGACGACTGTCATGTCTTTATTTGCAAACCCATCACTTACTGACCTATGGGAATTAGATGTGCTTGGTATAAAGGAACCAACTGAGAAGAAACCGAGAGATGAAATAGCTTTAGCAGCTAAACAATTGTTTGATGAGACGGTCACTGTAGACGATGAGGGGCGATATGATATAAGATTACCCTGGTTAGAGGGACATCCCCCCTTACCTACTAATTACAGTGTGTCCAAGAAGAGACTGCAGACCACGCTGTTGAAATTAGAAAAGGAAAATCTTTTTGAGCGGTATGATGAAGTTTTTAAAGAATGGCTATCACTTAATGTTATTGAACAAGTTAAAGAAAAAAGTGTTGACGGTCATTTTTTACCACATCGACCTGTAATAAAAGAAGGATCTACAACAGCAGTGAGGCCTGTTTTCGACGCATCTGCGCGTGAAAAAGATAAACCATCCTTGAATCAATGCTTAGAGAAAGGATTAAATTTAATCGAAATGATACCTACATTACTCCTGAAGTTCCGAGAATTTAAAATTGGTGTAGTCTCGGATATTAAGAAAGCTTTTCTACAAGTTAGCGTTAACCCGAGAGATCGTGATTTTTTAAAATTTCTTTGGGTTGATAAAGAGCGAAAAGAAGTGATTTTCCAGCATAGACGTGTTGTGTTCGGAGTGAACTGTAGTCCATTTTTGCTTGGGGCAACAATCGAACATCATCTAGGGAAATGCATGGAAAAATGTGCCGTGACAGGTTCTGCATATTGTCAAGAAACAATTGATAAATTGTCTAAAAGCTTTTATGTTGACAATTGTGTGACAAGTTTACCAGACCAAGAAAGTTTAAATAAATTTATTCGAGAATCTACTTTAGCAATGGCTGAAGGTCAGTTCGACCTAAGAGGGTGGGAGTTTTCTGAGAGGATAGATAGCGATGATTTTAATGTTTCAGTACTTGGTCTAAAATGGTTTCCAAAGGAAGATGTGTTGACGATAAATGACAATCTTTTTAAAACCGATTCACAGGATCTAATAGTAACAAAGAGACGTCTATTGTCCATGGCGCAAAAGGTATTCGATCCAATTGGTTTTACTGCTCCCGCTACTCTGTTGCCAAAATTACTATTACAGCGTTTATGGGAAAAACAGATTTCCTGGGATACACCTGTTGACGAAGAAATCGCTGTGCCATTTAGGAATTGGGTTGCGGATTTGACATGTCTTTCAAATATCAAAATTCCACGATGGACATCCATGGGAAATGATGGCATACGAGATATAAGTCTTCACACGTTTTGTGATGCGAGTCAGAATGCATATGCTACCGTGATTTTTTGCAGAATAACAACGATAGAGAATAAAGTATCGGTACACTTGTTGGCTGCCAAGTCCAGAGTTGCGCCTTTGAGAAAATTAACAATTCCACGCTTGGAACTTATGGGAGCGACAATTGCAGCCAGGCTTTACACCCAGGTAAATGATAGTCTTACTGGTAAATTTGATAGTTACTTCTGGTGTGATTCCTCTACAGTAATATCATGGATACAACGCAGTGAAGAATGGGGCACGTTTGTATGGAATCGGGTCAATGAAATTCGTCGTTTAACCACAGCAGATCAATGGCAACATGTACCCGGAATTAGTAATCCTGCGGACCTTCCATCTCGGGGTTGCACACCCAAACAGCTTTTGGAGTCGAGATGGTGGGAGGGGCCGTGCTGGCTGTATGAAGACAGGAGAAATTGGCCAACTAAAGAAGCAAACGTTGATGAAGAAGAAGTATACAAAGAACGTAAGAAAAAGCTGGTAGCAGCACTTGCCAATCTCGATTCAACTGATGATTGGCATTTGTCATATTTTAGCAAGTTTACTAAATCAGTAAGGATGATGGCTTGGGTGTTTAGGTTCAGACATAATATAAAAAATCCTCTTAACAAAAATCAAGGCGACTTAACAGTGGAGGAGTTAAAGGAAGCAGAAAAGTTTATTCTTAAAGTGATTCAAAGACAAAGCTTTACTACACATAAAAGATTGTGCCATGTGGGAACACAGGGACTATTAAGCCAATTACGTGAAAACTATTGGATACTAGGAGGCAGACGTCACATTAGATCTGTTTTGTCAAAATGTATGACTTGTAAGAGACTTGATTCGAGACCATTCACAGTAGAGTCCCCTCCGTTACCTACCGACAGAGTGCGTGATGCCGTGGCTTTTGAAATAACCGGAGTAGACTTTGCCGGGCCTCTTTTTCTAAAAAATGGCGAAAAACGTGGATTTGCTTATTTACGTGCGCCGTGTATCGCGCAGTACATATGGAACTAACTTTGTCGTTATCGACTTTAAGTTTTCTGCAAGTATTACGTCGGTTTGTAGCACGACGCGGTAGGCCAAGAGTATTTTATTCAGACAATGGTACCAATTTTAGAGGGGCTGACAACGCGTTTGCAAATTTAAATTGGGAAGAAATTACAAGAGAAACGTCAATGCAGCGCATAGTTTGGCGTTTTAATCCACCCAGCGCATCGTGGTGGGGCGGATTTTTTGAAAGACTAATTGGTGTCGTAAAGCAGTTATTGCGTCGAGTACTGGGACATGCCTGTCTCTATTATGAAGATCTTCTTACTTTATTATGTGATTGTGAGGCAGTAGTAAACTCTCGACCTCTAACTTATATTTCCAATGATCCGAACGATCTAGTAGCGCTTACTCCGACTATGTTTTTACGCGATCAGGTTGATGACAGTCTTCCTGACTGTGATGAAGTCGAAAAAACTGAACTGTCACGTACTATACGTAATAAACAAAAACTACGGCATGACCTACGCGGTCGTTTTCGCTTAGAATATCTCGGACAATTAAAACTTTTGTGTGAAAAGAGATCTACCAGGGTAGTAAAATTGGGCGATGTTGTACTCGTCGGCAATGACAATACAAAGCGTTTAGAGTGGCCCATTGCACGTGTAACGGAAGTAATGCCGGGAAAAGATGGGCGAATTAGACTAGTTCGGCTTAAAACTGCGCGGGGCGAGTTGTTAAGACCAGTTCAGCGATTGTTTCCACTCGAATGTGATGGTGATGATGAAGGATTGAGGTCCAGTTCAGCAGCCATGCAGCCAGTAACAGCAGCCATGCAGCCAGTAACAGCAGCCATGCAGCCAGTAACAGCAGCCATGCAGCCAGTAACAGCAGCCATGCAGCCAGTGCAAGCAGCCATGCAGCCAGAAGCGATGTATGCAGACATCGAAACTGTAGACAGTAGTTCGGGAAAAAGTGCGGGAGTGTTAAAAGGCAATTTACCCGTTGAAAAAGCGCGCACTACGCGAAGTGGTAGATTAGTAAAAATGCCCAAAAGGTTTTCTTAAATTGTTGTTTGAAACAAGTTACATATTATTGGTATTTGACCATGTATATTTATGTAAGCTGGTTATTTGTTTGCTATCTTTATTGTATTAATTTTAGTGAGAAACTTTTAATGTTAAAAATCGTTTCTCAGGTGGGAGTATGTCAGAAACCATACCTATTTTGTTATTGCAGGTACAGGCAGGTGTTGTGACTTTGAAGTAAAAAAAAGAAGTCAGGTTTTTTTTGATAATGTGTCAATAAGTTTAGTTTTTCAGAATAGTAGAAAAGTCATCACCGAATGTGTGCCGGGGAATAAACGTATAGTCAGTATTCCCAGTGTTTATTTTCGTCTGTGCCGGGAAAGCGGGTAGCTTTCCAACGGTGGGACAACATCTGTCGTGAAATTTAAAGTTTGAGAATTTATTACTCTTTTTGAGTCTGTCATTGTTAAAAGAACTTTTTTGTTTAATGAGTGATGTTAATTTAGAGTTAAGTTTATCGAATTTGGTTTTTTTAATGTTAGTGATTTCGTCAGTTATTTCATTAAAGAAGTTTTGAAATTGTTCATACCCAAGGTTAGTCGTTAATTGATTGAAAATTAATTTTAGTTGACAATTCAGAAAATCTAACTTAGCGTAATGTTTACAGATATGTGACCTGATGATTTTATGTTCAAAATCTAATTTTTGATGATAAGAGACGTTTTTTGAAATTTTAACCCTTGCGAAAACTGGGGTGACGCCTTCTTTTATGCAGTTATTCAGGAACCAAATGTCTACGTGTAAAGTTGCTCTCCTCAATGAGATCCTCCTGTATTTTTCAGCCAAGTCTGCCATACTGCAGTAGAAATAAAAAGGGGGGGAGTGTGGCTGTGTACACTTTGGAAATTTTAGAAATGAAATGTTTTGTATTAAGTGTATAATCTTAACTTCAATGCAGAGCGCTTTCGGCCTTAAGCCATCATCAGTGCTTCTTTGTCAGGAACCAGGAAGGAAATACTGCCGAACAAACTTTAGTGGACATTTTTCTTTAAAACTATTACAAAGAACACTACATAAAACACATTAAAATACTTGTATATGGGACGAAACTTTGGGGATGAACCACTAAGAGGTCATTTTAATTTTTATTGTAACATTTTAGCCGAAGTATTTTGGCCGTTGTTTGTTTATAATACACTCTTGAGGTGTGATATTTGGTGTGTTAATCTCAACTCATCCTGTATATTCTTAAACAAATATTTTACGTATCAGAAGTTTTTACGTTTTCAGTTAATTTATTCTCCGAAATACTTCGGCTAAAATGTTACAATAAAAATTAAAATGACCTCTTAGTGGTTCATCCCCAAAGTTTCGTCCCATATACAAGTATTTTAATGTGTTTTATGTAGTGTTCTTTGTAATAGTTTTAAAGAAAAATGTCCACTAAAGTTTGTTCGGCAGTATATCCTTCCTGGTTCCTGACAAAGAAGCACTGATGATGGCTTAAGACCGAAAGCGCTCTGCATTGAAGTTAAGATTATACACTTAATACAAAACATTTCATTTCTAAAATAAATAATTGCACCAAAAGGCTAAACATTTTAATAATTATTGCTGATATTAAATTTATGAAAAATTATGACAACAACAATTATAACATTTAACGGTAAACATTAAAATTTTGAATAAAATAGTAATTTGTAAATGACTTGAAAACAAATAAAGATATCGAATCATACATTTCGCCAAAATGTAGCTCTTTTATGAGCTAAGTGATGATAAAATATTATTAGGAAAATTTGAAAAGTCTAAACAGCGCCACCAAAAAGATGCGGTATGCATTAGCAACCAGGACTAAAATCGGCTCTTGATAAGTGTAAATGTGTCAATTGAACGAGCCTAACCTAACTAAATTTGGATAAAGCATATGGAAGATACAGTAATATAAAAAGTTTTTTGTCCCGGGCTTCCCCCACCTATATTTTCAAAGTTACAAGAAATCTTAGAAATAAATTTCAGCAAAATTAACAAACTTTTCATTTCCATCATTTAAATAGTACCTTAACATACCGATTATCTGATAAAATTAGACTTTTTAGGTATATTTTAGTAACTGTGACCCCTGACGGTCATTTTGGAAACTTGAAAATATTTTCCAGAAATTTCTTTTGGTCAATTTGGTCAATAAAAAAAAATTTCCCGGAACCGTAAGGTTTATTGCTTCCATAATATCGTACCTGGCCGACCGTAGTGGGACACCCTGTATAATCAGTGTCCATCAAACAAGCAACTACCTTAACATGTATATAAATTGAACTAATGGTATAAGTACAGCTGCACCATTAGCATCCGAAAATGTTGTTAACATAATCATCATTTATTGCTTTATTTATTTATTCTCATTTTATTTAATACATACCTTCAAGCTAATGGTTAAATTATCGAACTGTCAACACAAGAAACTAATTATAATGGAGACGATGCCTAAATCAAAGTTATATTTGAGCAATCAAGCGCTTCATAATTCTGATATGTATTTAGTTGAGAAACATTAATAACTTAATTATACAACTCCAAGCCTATTTAAATTAGTTTTGGACATACCTAAGTTGCAGGCCAAACTCCTAATTTCAAAACTATGCAGCGGAAGTTTGGCGCTGTTTATGAAATCCCACAGCTAGTTGTACAAGTCCGGAAGTGTTAAAATAACTTTCAACTATTCCACGTATTTTTGTTACCTTATTAACTTGATAGTTGGTATTGATAGTTTTTATTTTTTTTTTCTACATTTGAGGAATATGCCATAATCAAGCAATTTTAAAACTTTGCTTATATGCTACTAGTCATTAATGTATTTATTTTTAATTAACAGTTATTCATGATCGGTGGTATGCACAGGGTGATCCAGAATATGTTGGCAATCTCCCGGATTCAGATAGAACACACCCATATGGAGATATGGGCCCATAATAGTATATTAAAGTACACATTTTATAAAGCATTATATTATAGCACGGGTCCATGTTAAAAAACGAGCCGCTTGCGGCGAGTTTTTTAAGGGGACAAGTGCTATAATGGCTTTATAAAACATGTGCTTTATACTAGTTTTTCTATTTTGTCGTTTTTTTTTAATAAATAAACACATATTTAAAAAGAAAACAAACCCTTCAAAATTTATAAATTTATATGTCCAAAATTTATGTTGGTAACACTATTACAATTTTTTTATCAAGCTTGCTATGAAAATAAATAAATTTTAAATTGTGTCAGCCATTTTGCCACAAAATTTGTGTTTTAAAATTTTATTTATATTAACAAAATATTATGGAGCAAGATAATTTAAGTTTAACTCCCCCTGACTTAAGGGATATTGCACATAAATGTATAAATCAACTTTTGCCAGAAAAATCCCGAAAATTATATGAAAAGGACTATGAGACCTTCACAAGTTGGTGCAATACAAAGGGCGTGTGTAAGATTTCAGAAAATGTTTTACTAGCCTATTTTGAGGAAGAAAGTAAAACCAAAATGTCATCCACCCTGTGGTCCTTATACTCAAAATTAAGAGCTTGCATTAATATTGACAAGAACATAGATATAAAGGATTATGCTAGACTGCAAGCATTGTTAAAAAGAAAATCTGTGGGCTACAAACCCAAAAAGTCTCCTGTTTTAGACTTAGACGATATTAATAAGTTTATAAATGGGGCTGATAATAGCAGTTATTTAGGATTAAAAGTAAGTAGTATTTACATATCTATATGCATTTTGTTTTGTACAATTTCACAGGTTTTATAAAAAAATTTTTTTTACAATAAAGTTGGAGAACGAACATTTTTAAATTACACCAATTTCTATTCTATCGTATGAACAGTAGGTAGACAGCTATCGAGATACAATAGTTGTAACTATGTAAATTCTAGGTTGCTTTAATTATGGGGTACAATGGAGCATGCCGGAGAGAAGAACTGACCAATATGGATGTAAAATTCACTTTAAGGTTGCTTCCATTACAGTACACATTCCCAAAACTAAAACACATGTAACAAGAACGTTTCTTATAATTGATCAATCATGGATTAATTTGATTAGACAATATTTTGATTTACGTCCTAAGAATGTTACAACATCAAGATTTTTTCTTACGTATAGGAATGGGCATTGCATAAACTCACCTGTAGGTCTAAATACAATGGGAAAAGCTCCTAGCCTTATTGCAAAATACCTGTGCAAACCAAATCCAGAATGTTTTACTGGCCACTGCTTTAGACGGTCTAGTGTCACCGAGCTGGCCAACAAGGGAAGCGATTTGGTTACCATTAAAATGCACGGGGGATGGAAGTCTTCAGCCGTGGCTGAAGACTATATTGAAGATTCTCTAAAAGCGAAAATGGATGTAGCGCAGAGCCTCTCTTCTAGTTTAACACCTTCATTAATAGATAATATTGATAATACTGCTACACCCTTACCTGGATCATCAAGATCGACAATAATTGAAGGAGTAGAAACTGCTTTTCAACCAAGTCTAATTAAAAATGGATTGGATTCTGGGGTCAGTTATCACAAAGTTTCGCATACTATGAATACTCAAACTATGCCTGAATTTAAGGTTAAAGGTGGATTCATAGTTGCCGTAACGTAAGCCGTAAGACGTAAGCCGTAGTCGATAAGACGTAAGAGAAAACATACCCATTCAGAGTTCAAGTTAAGACGTAAGAAATTGCTAAATTGTAGGTTATGATATTTGTCAAATAATTCCATTGTTTTGATTTTGAACCGAATTTATTTTGTCGCTTTTTATTACAGATTTGTTGTATGTATATAGTATTATTATTAATAAAAAGGAATATTGAAATACGAACGGACGCTACAAAATTTTGTGAAAATGAAATCAACAAAACAATCTCCCGCCTGCGGTCGACTGTCAAATTTTGAAATATCACGCCGGTTATGCACGAGTACGGCCGATCCCGACCGAATACGTAAGACGTAAGAGTTAAGAAATGAAAATAAACCATTTCTTGTTACGGCTTACGGCTTACGTCTTACGTTACGGCGACTATGAATGCATGCATTTATAATCACATGTTTATTTTTCTTACGTCTTAACGTTACGTCTTACGGCTTACGTTACGGAAACTATGAATCCACCTTAACGCGTCCGACACGAGTACAGTGACATTAAATGTTTATAATAACTGCACTATAAACAATGCCTAATTAGCATTATAATATAGTTGGAATTTGTATTTTTAAGATTTAATTGATATTTTTTGCAAAATAGTTCTCCTGTTAATAAAGTTAATATTTAATATGTTTTTTAATATTTTATGAACCAAAACAACACGTCAATCACGTCATACAGATTTGTAGATCTAGGCAACCAAACATACATACGTGGTTTTGTGTAGTATTTCGCACATTTGGACTAAAAAATATTAGTTATCTAGAATGCTATGCCGAACGGTGAAAAAAAAACATGTCAGTAGGGCCAACCTTTAAATAATAAAATTCGGAGTTCGAAATGGATATATTTCGAACTCGCTAGCGCGTTCGAAATATCTATTTTTCGAGACAAAATTAGAAAAAGACATTTTTTGAAATAGTAGGTGTAATTTAATAATTTTTTAATATGATGTTTACTAGGTAAGTCTCCTTAAAATGAGCTGTTTTAATCATACTCGGCTTATTTAGTTTGCCAAGGACTGACTAGCTCTAACACAGTAATGCTACTTCTTTTTACACCCTGTACGATAAAGGCACAATAATAAAATTTTCGGATAGTTTAAACCTTAAACTAATAAAAGGTACACGTACTTTGAGAGGGAGAACCAGTAGGTTTTGTGTATTAGGTGTATAGTCTTCTAAAATTTTTTAATGCAGAGTGCTAACGGCCTTAGGCCATCATTAGTGCCCGAGAGGAGCAAAGAATGAGAAGCGACAAAATTCCGAGTTTAGCATTGATTAAATGGGGACCAAGTTATATGTCCTTCGCCTTAAAATTTCGACAGTTGGCCGGGTTATTACACTAAAAGAAGCACTAAAATGATGAAGAAAATGCTTTACACTGAAATAAAAAATGTGGGTACCTATCTAGTAAGAAGTACTTTTTTTTATGCATATCTTCTGTGTTTAATGTAATTGGCTTTCCAGCAAATTTCGTAAAATAAAAAAAAATTAAATGAAATAAAAATATTTTTGAAATGTTTTATTGATTGTGCGTTACTTACTGATAGTACATTTTAGAAAGTAAATGAAATAATATATTACATACCAAGAGTGGTAAGAAGCCTATTACACAAGATTTCGACAAATACAGTACGAGCGTTAGCGAACATTGCCCTTGTTAATACAGGCATTATAATATTCCATAACTGCTCTTACGCACAGCTTGGCTTCTAACAATATGGTGTGTGTAATTAGGGTTTTACTAATATAGAAGTAGAGAACAGTTTTAGGTACATGGACAATCATTATAGGTACTTAGAATATAAACGGTAGGTAGATAATATGATATTTTATATTGTTTAAACAAAATAAGTTGGAAATTTCGGAAAACTTTATGATTTTTTGATAATATGTATCTATTACTACTTACTCTTTGCTTATTTTACTTTATCTACGCGTAGAGATATGATATTATTCAATAAAAACTACTAAATGAGAATAAGCACTTGTGCTTTCAGGAATATTTTCCAAGAAAACACAAGATCTGTTAGGAAAATAAAAACATGTTCTTTTAGATTAGTTTGATATTTTTTTCTTCCCGTCGCCTTACCTTAAAAAGGTACTTTGTTTTTATACATTTAATATCAACTTCACTTGAATAACATAATAAATAATGGTAGGTCTTTTCCATATACCTTTCACGTAATAAAATGCAGCAGATAAATACAACAAAATAAATATAAACAAAAAATGTATTATAGCGGTGCAAATGTACTTACTGCTCAGGATCCGTTGGAAATGAAAATATGCTTATTTCTTGACCTCTTTTCAGGAACACCCTCAAAACGCACAGGTATTACCAGGTATAGTTTTATAATAGCAGGGCACTCACAAAAATGAACAGTTAAACAATACACTTCTTTCAACAAAAAATACAACTAAACTTGATAACAATAACTCATCGACTACCGGACTAATGGCTGAAATACGGCCGGCTTAAATCTATGACAGTTGGCCGAATTACCTCCCATTACATTGATTTCACCAAACGTCATATTGTCGCTTCTTGTTTTGCGCTTCTCGGTCAGTTCTTCCTAAAAAGCGAGGAAAAATCCAATTTGTAGAAGTATTTACTTTGAGAATTTTGGTTTTTAGAAAATGTATTTTTGAGAAGATGAATAAATCAAAAATCTGTTGTGTAAAAATTAATCAAATGTTACCTTTTGTTGAAAGTGTTGTGCCGGATATTTTCATGGGTTTTTTATCTAATAATATAATCCCATAATTTCGGAAATCAACCCTGAGATCCTACAATGGTGCAGGTATGTATATGATTGCTTGTGTTTTTTGAATTGTAACAACAAGGAAGCTCTAGAATTACGCAATAAACTTAATAACAGACACCCCAATATATCATTCACACTTGCAATAGAGAACAATCAAAATTAATCAATATTAACAAATAATTTACAATTTCAAATCTACAGAAAACCGGACGCAGGGACAGAGTGGGTCAAAATGTCACGATGGTAGAATACAATTTTGAGAGGGTAGCAACTTTTAAATATTTGGGAGCCACAATTGCTCAGGATAACAATATAACGGAGGAAATTAAAGTCCGAATTCAAAGCGGAAACAAATGTCTCTATGCACTAAAGTCAGTGTTAGCATCGAAGAGCATCTCGAGAAGAACAAAAATCACAATTTATAAAACTGTTATACGACCGACTGTTATGTATGCTAGTGAAACCTGGACATTGACCAAAGACAACGAACGGAAACTGAGAGTTTTTGAGAGAAAAGTTCTGCGCAAGATATTTGGACCCATGCGAACCGCTGGAACACAACAGTACCGAGTGAGAACCAATCAAGAAATATCAGAACTATACAAGGATCCAGATATTGTGAAGGAGATAAAGACAAGAAGGCTGCAATGGGCGGGTCATGTGCAGAGACAGACGGATACACGGATGATAAAACTGGCGTGGGAGGGAGCACCAATAGGAAGAAGACCATTGGGGCGTCCTCGAATGAGGTGGCGTGACAACATCAAAGCGGACCTAAGGACCATTGGAGTAGAATACGACCCAACACTGATGGAAGATCGGCAACAATGGAGACGAATAGTACAGTCGGCCAAAACCCACCCCGGGTTGTAGAGCCATGGAGTAAGTAAGTAAGTAATATACTTATAATCTTTCTATGTTTATTGCCTAATAACTATTTAAACAATATACCAAAATATTATTATTATAAAAGGTACCTACGTTGCACTGTTCTAGTGTTATCTACCGTCAAGTCTTCTGGTTGCCCTCAAGTTCCTGACTAAAAACCTTCCTCAAAGTACTTTATGCAAAGGCTGATACATTTTCACAATACTTAATCGTCTCTTGGGGTCCTTTTTTTATCAATAAATAGCATTTCATCAGTGAAAAACATTATAGTTAAGTATACACCCGGGAACACATCATGAATTAGGCATTTTTCGCTATTTCACAGCAACTTAATCAAATAATTTAGAGTTTTTCATATAAAGGTAAAAACTACGATAAATTAATGTTTATGGATTTTCTAAAATAATCACATTAAACTGCTAAAAACTTAAAGGAAACACCAAAACGGTCTACCAAGACAATGCAAACCTGTCAAAACGTGGATCGACTAGAAACAGCTGATTCTAGAATGTGGGCGGGAACATTACGGCCTGTTCTTCGAGACGGCAGTGCCTCGCCCCACTATAGTTGATGAAAAATACATGGCCATACCTTACCTGGATCAAAACAAATCCACGACACTTTATCACGCGACTGTTCTCCACACGACATCTCATTATCCTATCACTACGACACTTCATCACATTCCATTTCATCGCTACACCAATTCATCACACACAATTTCATTACATCAATTCGAAAAGTAGTATAGAATTACCTAAATCATAGAATTCCCTAGTATTGATTTATTTATTATTTATTAAATAAAACCACCAAACAGAATTTTACAAAAATATATTAAAAGTATAGAAAATAGTAGGGACAGATATATTACATTATATAATATACAGAGTATTATTTCCGTGACAAAAATTGCAATTACAAACAAAATAAAGGAAATGTTATACATAAATCAAAACAAATATGACACTGTTCTGAGAAACATGAGGCGATTTTGTGTTTCATAATTGGCAAAGATATTCTGTAGCCTAAGTTTTAACGATTTGTATCTCGGCTTCATTGGTATGCGTTGTCCAGATATGTGTTGTAAATATTGCGCGTGTGATAATTCAGTTAGTCAGATAAAGTCCCATCGGCTAACCAGCAGGTATTTCTTTCTAAAAATTTCAGCAAATCGTTTTTCCCCAATATAATTATTCTATCATTGTATTCCCTGACAGAATCAAAAAGAACGTATGGTGAATACATTTGTGGTATATCAAATTTCATATCTCTGGGAACTGGAGTGGAGTTCTCACCTTTTCTACTTCTTTGCAAAGTGCGAGCTAAAGTAGTTTTCTTTGGTAGACAAACCTTAGCACTATCTGATAGGTTCTCGACAATTTCAGCCATAGCTCGCTTGGGTGTCATACCAGGACAGGTCATCAGTTCTTTCATTTCTGCAATGGCTTTGCTAGCCAGTGGTTGAAAAGGCGTAACACCATGCGTGTGATGTATAGGATGTTTAACAATTATATTCCCTCTTGTATGAACAATTGACTTGCATTTTGCTGTTTGATGCTTCCTGCATCGCCAGTGGGTAGTATTTTCAGATGTCACTCGATGTTTAATATATTCATGGGACTGGAAAATCAATGTCGAAACTCCCCGAGAAGTTGATCCAAAAGAAAACATTCCCTCTACCATCTTCTCAAATTACAGTAAATGGAGGTAAGTTTAATACTGAAGAAATTATCGATTTCGAGTTATATTTATATGAAACACACGACACATAAATCCACTAAATAATCCCTCATTAAGAAAATATTCAAAGAAATTATGAAAATCCCCATTTTACGTGCTGGCCTAACAATACCTGGACACAGATTATTTACTAATCACTTGGATAAATCCATCATTAATATTTTCACTAAAATTGAGGTCTTAAAATCCTAATTACTTTTGGTGGTTTTATTTAATAATGTTTCTCAGAACATTGTCATATTTGTTTTGATTTATGTATAACATTTCCTCTATTTTGTTTGTAATTGCAATTTTTGTCACGGAAATAATAGTTTAATAAATAAGAAATAAATAAATACTAGGTAATTCAATACTACCTTTCGAATGGATGTGATAAAATTGTGTGTGGTGAATTGGCGTAGTGATGAAATGGGATGTGATGAGGTGTCGTTGTGATACGATGTCGCCGTGATGAAGTGTCCGTGATGAGACGTCGTGTGATGAACTGTCGAGTGATGGAGTTTCGGGGAACGGATCAAAACACCAATTCTAATATTAAACACATTTTTACACAATCAATTCCTAATCTTAGTGTGTCCTATAAAACCAGAAATAGTCTAGTAACACATATTATAGTAAATTCAAAAGATAGGATTGACCATGTTTCAAGCAGTGATATTTATAAATTAAATTGTAATTCTTGCAACAGCACCTATATCGGTCGTACTTGTGGACCCCTAAATATATGCATAAAAGAACACCTATCTAGATCCTCTACTGCTTTTGGTCAACATCTCAGAACTTTTAATTATGTTTTTAGCCCTTCCTCTAATTTAAAGATCATCCACGACATGTCTTCCAAAAACTTCAATAGACTCGATTTCATGGAAGACATAGAAATCAATAAGGAATTACTAGACAATTGCTTTTGTTTAAATATACTAGTAAACTTAAACGGGAGTAACATTCCTCTACATGGACGCCTGCTAAAATAAAATTTAAAATTTAAATATCTTCCAACCTTAACAAAATTTTTAAAAAACCCGCTCTTTTATTCTCAACAACGTCAACAATGTCAATTTAATATCAATACAGATATAATCTCTACAGTTTAAAGAACGTCAAATTTCGATTTGTAAGCACGTTTCCACATGTAACAAAAATGAAAAGAAAGAAGAAAAATGATAATTATTAGATACATTTTAGTCCTATATATTTGTCGGCTACAGTTTCACAAACTAAATGTTTTATGTAACCAGTTTTTACAGTGTTGTGTTCATGTCCCACTTGGAGAAAAACAAAATTATCAATGAAGTTTTTCCTCACAAAGTGAGTATAAACCAAATACTTCTATATAATTTCTAAGAGCAACTTTCAACACAAGGTAACATTTGAATTTTCACATACAGATTGGTGATTTATTCATCTTGTCACAAATATATTTTCAAGATTCTCAAATTAAATACTTCTACAGATAGGGTTCTTCCTCGCTTTTTAGAAAGCACTAATAATGGCCGAAAGCGCTCTGCATTAAAATTTTTTTAAAGATTATACACTTAATACACAAAATCTACTGGTTCTCCCTCTTAATTTAAAAACTGTTCACAGCCCTACCTTATCAAAAATAACTTTGGTTAATATGTTTTTTTTGCAATGGTAGTCATCTTCATAAAACTCCATTTGTATTGCTATGGTTTTTTTGACATGTACCGATTTAAATATGGATATTTATTCCAGTGTGGTTTAAAAAAGAATGTTTTGAAACTTTTCATCTTTTCTCTTCTTCTTAATCTTGGTTAATTAATTAGTAATATAAATTATGTTTGCTGAATATGCCGACATGCATTTAATGTATGGGCTTGCATCATGTAATGTCTTAGAAGCTGGAAGGCTTTCTGAGGAACGGTTCCTGAGAGGAAAACCTTTGAAAAAGTGGATCGTCGTTTGAGAAAGACAGGTAAAAAATAAAACATCGTAGTCACTTGTACTTATCGATTGATAGAGATTAATGTTAAGTGTACGTAAATAATTTTAGGAAAGTTCAACCAGCAATTATTGTGGAAATTAAATTTATCGCGGTGAGGGCGTCGAAGAAAACATCCGAAATGCCGTAAGAGCAGATCCTTCTACAGAAATTGGCTGTCGAGTTTGATTGCCCAAAATCGACGGTGTCTAGAATCCCTAGAGAGCAACAGCTGCATCCGTATTATCTTCAAAAAGTCCATGCGCTTCTTCTTCCTAAAGACTTTGCACGGAGGATGGAGTTTTCTAACTGGGTTTCAGATCGGCACAGAAGCGATGCAAATTTAATTGGTTCAGTTCTCTTTACGCACGAAGCTGGATTTTCTACTAACGGAAATATAAACTCCCATAATTTGCATTTATGGGCAAAGGAATATCCCCATGCCTCTATTGTAACGCATCATCAGCATTTATTTAAGCCCATCAACGTCTGGGCCGAAACCATCGGAAAAGATTTAACTGGAATATTTGTATTGCCGAAAAAATTAACGGGAGAACTTTGTTTGGAATTCCTTCAAAATAATTTGCCAGAACTTTTAGAAGATCTACCTCTCCTAATACGATGTGATATGTGGTTCATGAATGATGAGGCCCCGCCACATTATAGTCTAGTAGTTCGAAAACACGTAAACAGGAACTACCAAAATCGATGGATTGGAAGAGGAGGACTAGTGACTTGGCCTGCTTGATCACCTGACCTAAATCCACTAGATTTTTGTTTGTGGGGCTATTTAGTAACTTTGGTCTATGCCAATCCAATAGACAATCAAGAGAAATTATTAGAAATGAATCATTTTCATTGTTGCGGAATAAGGACTAATGTTGAGGCATTGTGGAGGGTAAAACAATCTTCAATATTTAAAGATAGGGAATGCATAAGAGCAGAAGGAGCTCGTGTTAAACTGACCTACAAAATTATTCAATTAAAGCCATATTAAACAAAAACATTTTTTTTCCTCGTAATTAGTTTATCGATGTCGATCAAGAGTACTTTTTATTAGTTTAAGGTTTAATATGTAGAAAAACATTATTATTGTGCCTTTATCGTAGAGGGAAAAAAGAATAGCATTACTGTGTTAGAGCTAGTCCGTCCCTAGCTAACTATATAAGCCAAATGTGATTAGAAGGGCTCATTTTAAGGAGACTTTACAATTACATTAAGCAATTATTAAATTATAGCAAGTTCTCCAAAAGTTATGTAAAAACAAACGATGTCCATGTTTCTGTATGGTGTAACTATTCTGGCAGAGATTGCACAGATAATGCACTGCACTGAAAGAAAGTGATTTAGAACAAACTAAAGAAGACTATTAGATTTAGCTTTTCTCTTATGTAAGATGTAAGATTGATGGAATATATATAGGTATTTGCATTATAATATTTTAAAAAATATAGTTTTCAACACTGTATAAGTTAAAATGCTTTCTGTTTTTCGGCCACTACTTAATTGTTAAGTTTTATTTTTTAAAACCAATATCACAAACTTTTTCAGCATAAAATTTTCCATAATTTCATACTACAAACAATTTGCAATAATTCTAGTTGCCATGGAATATGTCACTTGCTATTTACATCTGATATTTTCTAGTAGAAGAGGTACATCTCAAGGTAGACCTCTAGATTTAAGAACACCTGAGATTGAGGGGTGCTGCACGAAGTCAAAGAACTAACCTGAAATAAGTACTAGGAAGATTGCTAGAAACTTATGAGTCCGTAGGAGAGGCCGTAGGAAAAAGAATGTATCGGAACTTGTCCAATTATTATTTTTATGTGTTCTATCTGAATTGGGAATATTGCCCACATATTCCGGGACATCCTGTATGTATATACAACTTTGTTTATGGCTATATTTTTAAACAGATTTTCTTTAAACAAACCACGCTTTGAAATACTATAAACCAATAGATAATACTATAAAATGTGAGTGCTAGAAGCACGTTCTGTGTTCGTTTTCTCAAGCTTTCCTGAATTATTACTGTCGTTTTGTTAGTCACGCTGCGGTGAAAGATAAATTTAAAAGCATTGGATTGGTGAAAATCGCTGAGAGAGTTTTATATGTAATGAGGCTACTTTTTTTGTATTTTTAAAACCAATTATATTGATAAGTACCGTTCCTCATTTTTTGGTTTTTTAATATGAAAAAAATAGTGCTTACCTGAACTTGATCATTTTGTTTTGTTTTGCTTGATTTCTCCAAAGCGTTTGATACAATAATTCATAAGCTTTTATGCTCCAAGTTACACTATTATGGTTTTAATACAGAATCTGTCAACTTAATAGCTTCTTTCTTGAATAGTCGTTCGCAAAGGGTCTTAGTAGGGTCAACGTACTGTAGATAATACATATTCAAATACTATAAAAATTCTTTCTGGCGTTCCTCAAGGCTCTATACTGTCACCATTATTATTTCATGTTTACGCAGCACAGATCATAACATCCACAAAATATTGTCAGGCAACTGCGTATGCAAACGATACTTAACTATATTTCAGCTTCAATACCTCTAACTACTTAGAAGCAGTTGAATATATAAATACCGATCTTGAGACTATAAGATCTCTGTCCGACATTCATAACTTCAAATTAAACTACGAAGAATCCAAGCTATTGTGTTTAGCAAATAAAGCTAATAGGAATATAATCAAAAGTAATGTAAACATTAAAACAGGTAACGTTCCTCTTCCTTTTGTCCAATCGGCAAAGAATCTAGGTATTTTTTATCAACGAAGAGTTGCGTTTTAAAGAGCATGTGAAAAATCTCAATAAAAAGGCATTTTATTCTTTAAAGCTGATTTACAGTAGTAAAGATCTTCTAGACCTCAAACCTAAAAGAATGGTATGTCATAGCCTTGTGCTATCGCATTACTCCTATTGCGATTTTGTTCATATGCCTTGTACTTCACGAAATTGAAAAAAACAGAATCCAAAAAATGCAAAACTCATGCTGTAGGTTCTTTACGGAGTAAGAAAGCGGGATCATATTTCACATAAAATAAAAGAATGTAACTGGCTCAATATGAAAACAGATCTGTACCCCAGAGCCAGAGTGTGTTAAGTCCAAAAACTTAGTTTTTCAGGAGAGCAGTTTTAATAATATTCATTTTAGACTTTTCCAAATTATAAAACACTGTTTTTACTAAATCTAGTCACAATTTCATAATTAAATTAGTTATAGGAATACGAATAAAGAGCATAATGCCAAAGTTTTTAATTTAGTTTTTGTTTTTGATTTTAGTGACTTAACATAGTTAGTTTGGCATATGCAAAAAAACTCATTTTTGGATTTATTATATATGTTAAGTCCAAAGTGAATGCACTTGACATATTTGCAGTGGACTTAACATTTTTAACATTTAGGTAAATCGGAGGGGGGATAATACTAATTACGTATTCATTACATAATTTACTGCTTAATTATTAAAAAATATAACACAATTTGGTCTCTTATAATAAACAAATATATTTTAAGTCGTCATCTTCGTTTTTTTCCGTATTCCAAATTCTTGTAATAGTCATGGAATCTTTTTGGTTCCCATTTAAGAAGTTTTTGTAAATGGCTATACTTTTTAGCTGAAATTGGTTTAGGCCCATCCCTAATCGGTGGAATCGGTAAAGGAAAGTAGTCATTTGGCTTATATCTTCTGTGAAAGTCGACATCTAAAAAATCTGTACTAAAATCGGTTTTATAATAGAGAATTCCAGGGTTACTTCTTCTAACTTGCAAGTGGACTGCTAGGGATATCAGAAAATCGTTGCCTGCGCTATTTTTTTTCTTTTTGATATATGGTGTTGTTGATCCTTCAAAAAGATGTTTAAATTCTTTAAAATCGGAATATTCCATGTTGACTACAGTGAAGTGTTTTTTTGTTCCACACAATCTGATCATCTGCTGCCAATCCAAGGGGTAACTATTTGAATATTTGAAACTGGGGAATCTTCTTTCTTTTACGCTCTATCGTCGAGTGAACGGCATCCGCCTCCAAGTGTGTATGTCTTTATTAACTAGCTCAAACTTGTTAAAACGTAATAGTTGATTATTAAATAAACATGAAAAGTTAACTTACTTGATTTTTTTCTGGTCCTAGCTTCTGCGGCCTGAACATTTTGAATATTTTCGGCCTTTTCCAAGCTTTTTATTATTTTACTAGTTCTAGAAGACCACGGAACACGTCTCGTAATAGGCATTGTAAATAATAGAAATTGCACAGCACAAAAAACTCGCAAGGTATGTTGACTGGTTGTGGAGTTAACATTTTAAACTGAACGCAAATCCAAAGGCAAATAAGGTTAGCGCTACTTAACATTGTTTTCCTCAAGGAGAGCTGTGGACTTAACGTAGTTTAAAATGAGCTATTTTCGTTATTTTAAAGGATACGCCAAAATGGAAAATATCAAACGATGCGCCGCAAAATTTTAAGTCACTTAACATATTTAGCTAAAATTTGGCCAATTTGGACTTAACATAGTCTGGCTCTGGGGTACAGAGATGTAATCACCATTTAGGCAATTTTCTTCATAAACTTCTTAACGTAAATAACACTTCAATTAATCTAAAAAATAAATAAGTCTCTAGATGTAATGTTCATGAAAAAAATATAAGGTTTAAATACAAATTTACTATGCCGGAACATAAAACATCCCTTTTTCAGAGCAGTTTCACATATAACGCTATAAAGTTGTACAATTCAATTCCTGATGAATTTGGGTTATTTAATATTAATAAATTTAAGTACAAGCTTCGTGCCTGTCTTTTTAGTGAGCTATAGTGCAAGTTTTTGTTAGCTGTTTTTTGATGTCGGAACCGCGCGGGCGACTCACGATTTTTTTTATTTATCTTTAATATTGATTGCGATAAACATTAAATAACCACTAAAATACTAGTAAATAATTGTTACATTTTTTTTTAAAGGCATCTAATCAACTATAATAATATGTTTTCTCTTTAGACTGGCTCATGACCCAGCGCCTATTAATTTTGTAAAAAATAAAATTTTTAATATTTATTTATACAACATTATTATTATATATATATATTATTATTATATTTATTATACATATATTTATCTATACAACATGCTTGTTCTCTGCATTTTCATAGACATCGTCTGTCTTTTTTTCATTTTTAATTTTTATTTAATATTTTGAGGCGAACCGTGCTCGGTAAGTGGTTAAGTAGGAGTAGCCTCCTCTGGCTAGACTTCGCCAACCCGAGTAGGGTTCGATTTCGTTAATAATTTTGTTTTATCTTAATGTACATTTTCTTAAATTGTATTTTGTGTATATTATATTCAATAAAAAGTCTTTATTATTATTATTATTATTATTAAACAGAGGTAACCTTAAATACTGACTTGTAGCTTTGGTCGCGTTCATCAAAACTTAGCTGTCGAGTAGAGCTACATCAAATCAGGTAGTTCTCACTTCCACTTACAGCGATTGTTTAGCGAGTGGGGATGAGCACCACCCAAGATCAATGCCGCGGTACGATTTCATTTAATGCGACAAGATCAAACATAATTTGCTCGTGAATGGTGGTAATCTGACCTGAAGTCGATTGGCACGCAAACAGGTAACATAGTACAACAATCTTGGTAGGGTCATTGTGCACTTGTGCAGTATGGGTCAGTTCAATTTTAACAATTTTTTAAATTTTAATCGAGAGCTGAGAGTGTATAGAATAGATTAAATGGAAAATCGTTGGACGGAGCACTCTTTCGAGAAAAATTAAAAGACATGTTTCAGAAATACCTAACAGTAGTTTTTAAACTATTTCAACGCGAAAAGTATTTCTAAACGTTTATAAAAGGAAATATTACTAACGGTGTTATCAAACGTGACTGAATTTCTTATGATTATATTATCTCAATTCCCAATTTGCTACTGCATTTCTACACTAGACTTTTCAAGGGTTAAAAGGGCGCTAACCGGTTTTTAATTCATCTCTTTATTTCAGATTCGTGATGTAAAACATGTTGTTGTCTAGCAAAGACCACGTGAAGGTGGGACATTCTCTGCCAGGATGGGAAATGGGAATGGTTCTAGAAGATGATCAAAGAAGCGGGTTGAGTTATTATATTTTCTTTTAAAACTTGGAAAAGGAAAAAAGCAATCATTCTGCTACAGGTAAACATGGCAACAGCGCAAGAATCAGGCATGAACGATCGTCTATTCGGCCGTCGTCAACAAATTTAAATATTTCTGTTCTCTTACAAGTTCTCATGTTTTTCAGAAATTTTCCCTGTTTCTTTTGTGATACTCTTCGTGCCCTTTCTTTTAACAAACAGTAAAATTTAAAGGATACATGCCAAATATCCTACCTGTAAGGGAAAAATTGTCAATATTATTTTTCTTAAGAACTACTGAATTCCTGGGATAAAAACTCCGGAATGATGATCAGCTACCCCAAATTGGACTATACATAAAAAATTAAGCGAAAAATTCGCTGTAGGTACGCAACCCAAAAATAATTGAGTACTTAACTTAAATAGTGCTTCATCTGACGATTTATTGGCTATGGCACAAGAACCTTGGTCGTTTATTTCACTCTGTGCTGACTGTGATTTTCTGTCGCGAGATTTGGATTGTTTTTTTTTTTTTTTTTTTAATTATGTTTTATGGCTCTGGTTTACACCAAATGGCCAGCATCTAATTGGATTGTAAAACTTCTAATAAATGAGTGTGACTATATGCATTTTAAGTAACCAACCTTTACACTAATTGTTACGTTTTTGTTTCTTTACTTTCTGTAATATACAGCTGCTAAATTTATATTTTTATCTTACATATATACAAACTTGTATACTGCGGCGCAGTAAAGGTCACCTGGACAAACTGGCAACTTATTACTACCGAGGGACTAAACGTATCGACCAACGTACTAATAACTAGATCACACATTCCCACACCTTACGAAAGAACCTATAAATATCCAAAACACTGGTTGCTTGTGTTATATTGTAGCATAAGAAAAACTAAAAATTTGCCATCGCAAACAAAAAATCAATAGCAACAAAGAACAAAGGAAAGTCCAATAAGAAACATCAACTCTTATACAGGGTTTTCGGCAAAATTTGAAAAATCTCTCGGATTCAGAACATGAAAAAATAAGATGAGATAAGCTCCTATAAAGTATTTTCTTACAGGCCTTACGGAGTTATGTGCCCCTGAAGAACGCCGCTGGAAATCTGTTTTTCTTGATTAACTTTCAACGTACTCGATAAAATTTAATAAAAATTTGATGTGATGGACACCAGTAAAGACCTCTTAAAATAATGTCCTTGAAACATACTTAGCTTTTTTAGTAGACCAGGGGCAGAATTAGTTTTACAAATTAATGCTTACATTTTTAACACCCTTTATGATAATAAATCTGGGTAGCTTGCACCTTATACTAAAAAAAAAGGTACTCTTTTTTATTGTCCTGCATTTTAGAACTTGTCATCTTTTACGTCGCTGACACATTGGTCCTTTACCTTCATATTAAATTTGCTGATTTTTGGATTTCGTGGTTAATTTAATTGTAAATTAATTCGAACTATGGAATACACGTTTATTGAGTATGCAGATATGCATCTGATGCATGGTCTTGCATCTTTTAATGCATTAGAAGCCAGAAGGTTATATCATGAAAGATTTCCTAATCGTACTACGCCAAACCAGAAGACATTTCAACGAGTTGACCAACGTCTAAGGGAGAACGGTGAACGATTCCAGTTAATAACGTAATACATATTATTGACTTTCCTCATAATTTTAGAAAAGTTTGGAAAAAATGGTACTGACGATGATCTGAGAAGAACCGTACGTACGCCGCAACCAGAGGAAAATATTTTAATGCAGTAGATGACACTACATCAACGAGCACTCGAAAATTATTAGCATAGTTTAATACATCGAAATAGTATATTAAAGTACATGTTTTATAAAGCATCATCTTATAGCACGCGTCCATGTTAAAAAACGAGCCGCTTGCGGCGAGTTTTTTAACGGGACAAGTGCTCTAACTGCTTTATAAAACACGTACTTTATACTATTTTTTCTATTTTGTATTTTTTTCAATAAGAAAATACATATTTAAAAAGAAAATCAACCCTTCAAATTTTGTAAATTTGTGTGTCTAAATTCTATGTTGGTAATACTCTAAATTTCTTTTTATCATAGTAGCCTTGACAATAAATAATATTTTCTTTGTGTCATTGTCACGAAATTTGTGATTTAATATTTCATAGAGTTGTTCATAATTATAATTAAAAAAATATGGAGCATGATAATCTAAGTTTAACTCCCCCTGAGTTAAGGGATATTGCTAATAAAACGATAAATCAACTTTTACCAGAGAAATCCCGAAAACTTTCTTTTCTCATGGATAACAATAACAGGAAACGTCAGACGTCAACAGAATAAAACATTTAAATATAACCAATGCCAACTTTTAAAAAATAAAATTCGGAGTTCGAAATGGATATATTTCGAACTCGCTAGCGCGTTCGAAATATCTATTTTTCGAGACAAAATTAGAAAAATAATAGTACATAAATTTCTTGAAGATAATATCTTAAAAATAACAGCTGTTATATCCCTATCATTTGCAAAGAGTACATGAACTGATTTCTGAAGATATTCCTCGTAAAATGCAGTTTGCAAACTGTCATGTCAACATCAGTTCCAATTCCAATTTTTTGGTTGGACCATTCATATTGCCGGAATGCTTGAATCGACAACCTTATTTGGAGTTCCTCCACAACGCTTTTCAGGATTTAATAGAAGCACTACTTAAAACCCTGCGAGACATGTACTTCATGCACGATGTGGCACCACCTCATTTCAGCGTACGTTGGTGTGCGGGAGCACCTAAATAGCGTATATCCAAGCCGTTGGATAGTTGAAGGAGGTCCTATTCCCCAGCCTCCTCGATCTCCCGACGACCTAACGTCGTTGGATTATTATCATTAGTATTCCACTCCGGTCGGGGATAGGGAGGAACTTCTACAGAGAATCACGTTTCATTGTGATGTGATAAAGGCTAGTGATGCGGTACTCTAGTCCAAGAATCGAGTACGTACTCGATTCTTAATAGTACTCGCTGTACTCGAGTACGGCATACGGCATTCGAGTACGAGTACCTACACAAATGCAAAGACAAAAGACGGGATCTCCAAAAGATGATTTTACGAACAGTGCGTGTGCGAACTACGACTACTACGCGTTCCGAGTACGAGATCGACGAGTTTAGTCAGTTTATCGGCCCGGCCCAAACTGTTTTTGCTATTTGAGCTTGCGGGACCTGCGTTTGCAAGGACACGCCACTAGGGTTATGTTTTGTTAACAGCTGAGAGAACAGGGATGGATTGAGGATTCGTTTTATTAGTAATATTTTATTTTTAACTTTTTAATAATATAAATAAATAAAAATAAAAAAATAAATATTGATATAAATAAAAACGAAAAAATAAACTTTTAATTTACCAAATCAACAAATTCAATAGGATGAATACGTTTAAAGTGCTTTTTCATGTTTGTAGTATTTCCAAAGTATTTAAATTCTCTTTTACACAAAGCACATAATACTTTATTATTATTTTCTTTCCTTTTAAAATAGTCCCATTCAACAGATTTTTTACCTCCCGGTTTCATATTTCAATACTTTAGATATTTTTAATTTTAAATCGAAATTAACAATTAACTTAATCCACTATAAGAATCTTAAAGCCGCCTCTGCGTTTACGCTATTACCATTTACCACACCACCGAAAATAATTCGGCGCATTCGGCGCCAATACCTAAATAAATTATAAAACCTTTATTTGCAATTGTATCATCACCGATTCTCCTCACCACATGCAACTTGTCGCATGATGCGGGATGCCGACGGTAATTGGTTAGCGTCATATTACAGCAAAGTATCGGTGAGAATCGATTCCATCGAACGAGCAGCACGCCACATGACATTTTAGATTTTAGTATTTTAGCTGCCGCTGCGCCGCTGCCCGTACTCGGACTCGGTGCTATGTTGCCAAAATATAATTAATCCTATTGAAAAAGAAATTTATGGGAATCGGTCACTTTTGTACTCGGTACTCGGTACTCGGATAAGTACTCGATTCTTTAAAGTTCTCGAGTACTTCGGAATCGATTCCGAAAATAAAGATTTTTGCCCAACACTAAATAAAGGCCAAGGCTGGGTTATTGTGGTGGGTACAGTACTCAATTCGTCGTGCCCGCAAGTGTATCAGACTTCACGGAGCCCAGCCCATGTTGAATGCAATTTTTCAATAATCTCGTTAAGGTGCCTACTATTACATCACTACGTTTTTTAAAATATTTGTATTTTTCGGATTAAGCAACTTAAAATGAAAACTTTTCTGTTGTTCGAATGACTTTCGTATGAGACTCTGTTGTAGATAAACAAAATAGAATTCATAGTCCTTATTATTAAAAATTCATCATCATAAATTCGTTCATTATTTTTTTTTCTCGGAAGCGGTTAATTTTATCGACAATAAACAAGAGTATCTTCTTTTCCTCTAAGGTACAAGCTACCCAGATTTTTTTTAAGTCTTTATCGTGCAGAATGTTAAAAATTTAAGAATTAAGTGGTAAAGCTTAGTTCGCCCCTGGTGCTAAAAATGCTAAATAAGTTTCAAAGACACTATTTTAAGAGGTCCATACTAGTGTCCATCACATTAACTTTTTATTAAATTATATAAAGTACAAACAGGAATCCAAATAAACAAAAAGGGTGCAACCGTCTTCTAAAAAACGACTATGATCCCTGTACCACGAATAAAAGCACAGCACAAGTCTATATTTGGTTCATCCTACGAGATTATACAATATAATACAATACGTATTGTAGAAATTTATTTCGATAAACAACCAAAAGGAAAGTTTTTAGTTATTAATTGTTTGATTCGTCATTCTATTAACAAACATACCCGTCATCCCAGGTTGAAGGTCGTTTGTTAGTAGTACAAAGCTGTGATATGACCCCCTTTGAAGTTATTTTCCTGAATCCGGCCATGGTTAACACAGTTAACAGAAAATTTATTCATCTCACGTACGAAATATTTATACCCTGGTAGAAACGAGCTACTAACATTTCCGGACTTTCCGGAATTTTTCAGGAGGTTCCTCAAAATTTCCTTGAAATAATCGAAATAGCTTTTATAATAAAAACCGAAAATTAAAATTGGAATAAGCCAATAAATTTTTATTAGTAAGAAGTTGATGACAGCAAATGAATAAAGTGCCTTGTTTAAATGATAAATCGTTTTTTCAATTGCTTTATGATAAAGAATGAACGTCAGAGTAGTAAATGGAATTAGCGATAACTGTACAGGGACATTTTTTTTAAGTGTCTCACTGGATTGGCGATTTTCCTGTGACTATAATAAAAAAAAAATTATATATTTTTCAATGATTTCCGACAACGAAGCCGAATTTAATGTTAAAAAATATATAGGTTTCACAAATTTGACAGGTACGACGCTATTTTGAATTTTTAATAATGGTAACTCTCATAAATAACCACACGAGTGAATTGCATTTGGCTATCCGATTCCGAAAACCTATAGTTGTTGATATTTATTTTCAGCCGTTTTGGAAATACGCAAAAATGCCAAATATCTGTTACTATTTAAACTTTGATTTAAAAAAAAGGACCAACTATTTAATTATGTCACAAAACCAGCCACACGTTAATCGAAAAATTGTACAGTGATCGATATCTTTTTAAATAATTTACGATTTCAGAAGCCCGATAATGAAAATTTTCCGTTTTTGCAAAATGTCGATTCATCGCTAAATAAAATATTTATTATAATTTCTGGATCAATTTCTATACTTTCTACTACGGCATTAATTAATAAAATAAATAAATTAATAAAATTGGGGTTTTCAGCTTAAAAGGTCTATTTATTATAGGGGTGAGACACTTAAAAGACAAAATCGATGAAGGCAATTTATGAACCCCCGTATTTCCGCTGACTGACAATAAATATTACCAACTATAGGTTTTTGAAATCGGATCGCCAAATGCAATTAACTCGTGTGGTTATTTATGAGGGTTGCTATTTAAAGAAATTCAAAATGGCGTCGCATCTGTCAAATTTGTATCGGGTAAGACACTTAAAAAAATGTCTCTATACATAATCTACCTAAGGGTCATTTTTATTATTTCTTTTTATAAAATTTATCTCTAAAACAGTCAAACTTATAAAATTAAAGCTGCAGCAATAAAATTGAAGAAAGTAAAAAATGTAAAGTCACAAAAAAATGCTGATTTAGTCTGACTTAAAGGTCAATTTCTCCTGCCGCATATTTAATATTCCTTTTCTGTTTATTTAAAAAAAAATTGCAAGTAAAAAATATTTATGAAGAATGTGTCTATACATTTTTAATTCTTCATGGATGGCCCTAGCTTGATTCTCTTGGAACGCTGTGTTAGGCATTACCATTAAATATCATTTAGTAATTATTGTAATATGTATGAATTTAATTTTGATATAACAACTAAATAATTGTTACTCTACAATACTAAATCATTTTGGTCACTTTATATTTTAGACGTAGTAATTTGGATTAATAATTCGTTTTGCAACTTTTATTCTAATAATCAAAATTAAAATGAGTCAATTAAAATAATATTATAATTTAAACAAACTTATTTATTTGCTACAGAACAGCATTTGAACCGAAATAATTTGTCTGTGTCAGATAAATCTGTGAAACATATTTGTTACGTGTAACGAAGGCACTTAAAATAGTTTTTGATGTTCCTTGATAAGGGTTAGCTGCTCGCAAGTTATAATGGTGACAAATTAATAACACTATGCGTTTTCTAGTTACAAGACACCCATTAGCTAATGGTTTGCGTTCGTTTTCTTTGTTAGGTTCTGTTTATCGCACCTCAATTTTTTTTAAAATTTAAAATTATTATAATGTTATTGACAATACACTATATAAATAAAAAATTTCTATGATTTTAGAAGCAAGTAGCCGTTTTGGCAACTAACAAAAATTGATTTTGCTAAACAACTGAAGTTGTTTTTCGAGAAACGCTCACTTAGAGAAGTTCTTTATTAAGGTATAATAGTAATAATAATGGCATTTCATATGTCCAATTAAAGTAAGTACGTGGTCTAGAAGCAACGGAAAATCGAGCAATGGTGAATTTCTGACTTTAAATTATTGTAAATCAGTTATATTTGCTAAGTGTCAAAGTTAATGTAGATACTTAAGGTTGACTAGTTTTTTCTAATAAACACGCTTTTTCATATACAGAATTACTATTTTTATTCTAATCAAAAATTTTACTTAATACTTAGTTTAATAACATTTAAAAGTAACAAAATAGTTAGAGATAAAAATGGTAACGCCGTGATAGAAATTGTTCAAAATGGCCACCATTGACCTCAATACATTTCGCTATACGTTTTACAAAAGAGTGGCTGACTTTAAACAAGAGATCTTCATCATTTCTGAGCAGATTAACAGAATTAATAATTTTTTGATTTAACTAATTACGATTGCTTATTGAACTGTTATAAACAATGGTTTTTAAATAATCCCAAATGCAGAAGTCCATTGGAGTAAAATCCGGACTTCGCGCCTACCAAGTCAAGGGGCCACCATGGCCTATCCAACGTTCGGGGAACTGTTCATTTAAATAATTTCGCACTTGTCTGGAGAAGTGTGCCGGCGCCCCGTCTTGCATGAAATACATATTTCGCCGGATGTTTAGTGGTACATCTTCTAAAAGCCCTTTAAGTTTCTCCAGTTTTGTAAAAAATTCAAATATTAATCTTCGTTTAGAGTTGGCGCTAATTCAAAGGGGCCTTTAAGATGATTTTCGATAATTCCACTCCAAATGTTGACCTTAAGCTCGTGTTGGAAGTGACGTTCAACAACTAAATACGGGTTTTCATTTTCCCACGCATGTTTGTTTCGGTAATTGAATACACCCCGTCGAGTAAATGTCGCCTCGTCCGTGAACAACACACGATTTAAGAACATTGGATCTGTATTTTGCAGATTTTGGAAGAAATGAGAAAACTGAAGTCTGGCTGGAAGGTCACGCGGCAGTAAACACTGTACCGGTATAAAGTGGTATGGGTACAGGTCTTCATCGTGAAATATTCTAACAATTAAAGACTTACTTACACCAGTAGCTGCCTTCAACTCACTGTAGGATTTCTGCTACACGAACTAAAATCTCTTCTTCCTGTTCTAATGTTATATTTTTTGGACGGCCCGAAACCTCTTTTTTTTTGTCGAAACGAACCAGTCGCCACTAGTCGGTCACAAATATTTTGAAATAATTAACGGTTTGGTTGCCTTCTATTCGGGAACATTTCTTGTAACCTGCGCTCTGCACTCCGACCGTAAAATTTTCTTGTGCGTAAATACAAGACATATCACGCATTTCCGCATTGGAAAATAAATTATGTCGAGGCATTACTTAAAAATTAATTAATATCTGCGTATTGTACTTACAAAATTAATAACTTTGACAGATGATACTTTGTGCAACATGTTGTTGCCTTATAAAAGTCGTTATTTTTAATCACGGCCATCTGTGATAAATAACACTAATACGAATACACAATTATTTTAAATATTTTAGCATTCTTGCATTAAAAATATGAAATGGCATTATCTCGAAATTGGTTGCTCCTAGCGACTTCAATAAGTTATACGTTTTTAATGTAAAAGAAGTAAAGTAACTTATTTTGTTTATTAGTCGGATCAATACAAGAAGCCTAAACAAAGTTATGCCTGCTATAACGAGTGAGGCATGCCGTAAATAGCGCCCTCTACTGGTTACACAAAAACTATGGATAATTCTGAATTCCTCACCTCAAGGAACCCCAAAACCCTTAATTTTGTGTTGCTATGTCGTCTCGTTAAGGAATAATCGCAAAAAATCGAAAACAAAATAATAATTTTGACACCCTGTATCTTGGTTGTTATCAATTTTATTATAAGGCAAGTTTGAATGAATCGCATTATTTCGTCTTAAGGAGTCTGCTGTTGCTCTGTGTCCCATTACTTTTGAGACACCCTGTATACTGTATAGGTCTTCCGCAACAATTCGTTTATTATTATTTTTCTCGAAAACAGTTAATTTTATCAACAATATTAAATTTTTTTTTAGTCTAAGGTACAAGCTACCCAGATTTTTTTTAAGTCTTTATCATGCAGGGTGTTCAAATTTAAGCATAAATTTGTAAAGCTTAGTTTGCCCCTGGTTAGTTATTCAAGAGAAACCGATTTTCAGCAGCGTCATTCAGGGGCACATATCTCCTTAGGGAGCAAGAAAAAAATTCATAGGAACTTGTCATCTTAGTTTTTCATATTCTATCTGAATCCGGGAGATTTCCCACATTTTTCCGAACACCCTGTATATGGATCAACTCTAATATCTATATTTAATAAGTTACATAACTACTTGGTACCTAGGTATGCAAACGTATATCTTGCTGTCATATATCTAAAACTGAGAACTCTAACTCTGATGCTACTTACTGCTCTAGTAGCCATATTGGGGTATGTGATTATAATAGCGCAAAGTTGTTTTTGTTTCTATACATAGAAACCAATAGATCTTTTACGAATAACTGCACAACAGACTTTGGTCCTATATGCAGAACCCCAGATAACAATACAGTATTGTAGACTACTTTGCACTATCGCATAATAAATAGCAAATTTAATGAATGAAAGTAAAGGTCTGTTTGAATTTGGCTTCTGTGATTTATACTACGTCGGATTATAGTATCAAAATGTTGTCACGTAAAATACGAATCAACTGAGAAAAAGCCACCGCGTCATCGAGCGACCCAAGACAGGAATATTTTAAAGTCTAATTTTAGTGTTTCGCGCGAATGACGCGGTGACCTTTCCTTAGTTGGTTGTTATGATAAAAGTATGCAATCAAAAATGTGTATTTTAAACACACTAATGTTTAAGGTATTCTAAGAAAAGTTTAAAAATATTATACAAAATTAAAATTGTTGAAAAGTATAAATAATAACATTGTGGCGTTTAATTTGAAAATAATTTTCATTTTTATAAAACCACACAAACAAAAGAAAAGTAAAATTTTACCTTTAACTAGATATATCAAAAATGTTAAAATTTTTAAATGAAATATTCAAATATCTCTTAAATGAATTCCAAGTCCCCAATATCTGGCGATTTTATTCTAGAAATGTATTATTCAGCTAAGCGCTTTAAAATAAGAATATTAAACTTATGAATTTAGGGATCAGACTAAGCATATTAATAAGTATACAGGGTACTGCACCAAACATTACAATAAAAACAAATATTTTAAAAATATTTTCTATTTAGGTTACTTAAATAATGTACTTCTTATAGATTAGGTATATTAACCGTAACCGTATTATAATTTCCCATAAATATAATCATAATTTTAAGTTCAAAAAATTAAGTGTGCTTTGGAAATTTTCAAAAAACTTTTTTTTCCTACCAGTAAAGTGTTTGATTTCTAGGAGATACGAAAATATTGCACGCACCTTCCTCCCTATTGAAGATATTAAAAACCTTCGTTAAGAAAAGTTGTTCAAAATAATAAATTAAACACGATCGGTTTATTTTATTCCCTTTTATAGACATTTAGATAATTAAAGAAATGCGAAACTAAAAATAACAAGCAATTCACTTCCTTCAAAATATGAATAAATTTGTTTCAATGCTATTCAGAAAAAAATAGTATGCCATGGAAGGAAAAAGAATAACATAATATTTTGACAGTTTTGTTGTTGTCAAAAATAGTTTGGTATTTTTAATATTGTTGTAGTGTTCTGTGCTCTAAAACTGATCCGAACTTTCGAAAGCATTACTGTGAAATATCAATTATGCTCACTATACCAGAACGGATCTACATAATTCAATGTTATGGTATAGGTGAATTATCTATTCCAGAGGTTATCAGGCGATTTAATATGAAATTTCCGAACACAGTTTTAGTCAAATCTACAGTATCCTGTATACGTATGTATACTGTACATAATATACTAAAAAAGAAGAACTTTGATGAAGATGATGTGGGTACTGTGTTAGCAATGGATTCATTACGCGAAAATCCAAGGCTGTCACTAAGAAAGTGGTACGAGGAGACTCGTGTTAGCAAATCACATTTGCAACGCATTTATGAAGCAAATAAGGTAAAGCATTATACGTCATACGTTAGAAGAAGGGGATGAATCCCGAAGGTTGGAGTTTTGCCTAACTTTAGGTGAGAAGATTCTAGAAGATCGAAATTTCCATAAAAATATTATTTTCCCAGACGAATCGACTTTTACCACTAACGGTGTACCTTCATCACAGAATTGCCGATATTGGTTTAAAGATAATCCAAATTATGTAATAAATTCTAGGCGGTAGTATTTTAAAAAGTTTAATGTTTGGTGTGTCATTTCCTATCATTGTGGTGTAATTGGGCCATATTTTATTGAGGGAAGACTTAATCAACATACTTATTTAAATATCCTAATTCAGTTTCTTGACGAACTACCAAACGAACCAAGATATTTTTCATATTTTCAACAGGACGGTTGCCCTGCTCACTCGACATTTCGGGTTATAAGCATTTTCAAGAAAGATGGATAGCCAATTCTGGTCCCATTTTGTGGCTGCCTAGATCTCCGGATCTAACAATAATGGATTTTTATTTTTGGGGTCGAATAAAACAAATTGTATAGTTGAATAGGCTTCCAAATGACGTAGAAGTTTTAAAAAATCGCATTACAGATGCAATAAACTCTATTCCCCTGGAGGAGATAAGAGCAGCTTTCACTGCATTTCGGGAAAACATTGAGGAATGTGCGAATAAAGGCGGCGAACTTATTGAATAAATAAATCTTTCAGTTGATGTTAGTATTGAAATAATTTAATTTTATTTCTGACCGGTATATTATTAGCTTATAACGTCTTAGTTACGCGGGAATTATAAGGGTCATAACTCCCTTGGGATATTAAGAAAAATTTGACATAAAATCAAACGATTGACATCTAATGTCAATTTGATTGTCATCTATTGAAACATTTAAGGTGGATTTATAAACTCGAAAAGTTGGCGAGGTTGAGGTTCAGTTGGTGTTGGAAATAGGAGTTCAATTTAAACTAAAGGGAACACTCAGTTCTATTTATACACTCGTTCATGTTGTTCATGTAAAGCTCATGTAAGGTTCGAAAACTTCCCGGGTAGTTCGAGATAATCAATTTTTATGCTCGGAATTCGGAATATCTAACCTCACAACTTGACCATAACTTCAACCTCACCAACTTTTCGAGTTTATAAATCCAGCTTTATTTCACTTTAAAAATGAACAAACTGTTACTAAAATCGGTCAGAAATAAAATTATCTATGTATCACTGGAATTATAAGGATCTCAATTACCTCGGGCAATTGCTGTCCCTCGGGCCGAAGGCCCTCGGGACGTAAACTTTGCCCTCGGTAATTAAGACCATTATAATTCTCTAGATACATAAATAACTATTTTGATGTATTGTATAAACCGTTGTTAATATTACTATTGAAATAAATTAATTTTTTGATGTATCTTATAAACCGATCGTGTTTAATTTATTATTTTGAACAACTTTTCTTAACGTAATTTTTTAATATCTTCAATAGGGAGGTGCGTGCAATAAAAATAATGCAAAACATTAAAGTAGGCATAGGATTTTTAAATTTTGTATTCTTACTCATTTATTATTTCCGAACATCTTTTCTTAATAAAATTTTTTCGTATCTCCTATAAATCAAACACTTTACTGGTGGAAAAAAAGCTTTTTGAAAATTTCCAAAGCACACTTGATTTTTTGAAATTAAAATTATGCCACAAATTAGTTTCTATCCAAGCAGGGCTAAACCCCAGAAGATAAAGTTTCAACTCAAAAAATTTCAGCCTTTTTCACCTATCGTTGCGTCGATCCGGGGACACACTGTATATGCATTTTTTGCATATTTTGTCAATTTTATAATAAAATGCATATTTTTCCCAAATTATTATTTAAAGAGCATATTTTTATGTTTTCGGCATTATCAATAAATTCAAAACGCCCGTTCATGAAAACTCGTAGACTTACAGGTTTAATGTCCAGTCCGGCACTTGTTTCAGGGATTTTCCAATCTCAAGATAATTATATAATAATTAATATTTACATTTTGGTTATACACAAGGTATTTATTGGGGGTTTTCTGGGTTTGCAGGTATATTGTTAGGGGTTATTTATTGTTATTTAATATTGCCTTATTATTACCTGCTTAACAATTTGTATTTATATCGGGTTGTAATACGTACTTCTGTTTTAGTTTGTCGAAAGATTTCAGTATTTTCAGTGTGAAACTAGTGATTTCAAATTTGTGTTTAAAATGTCTACTAAAGTGGCGAACCCGTCTTGGTGGATTGAAAATTTCCCCGAGTTAGTTTAGTGGAGAGAAAATCTTCTGTAAAGCTTGTGCAAAAATTATTGTTTGTGAAAAGAAGTTCCAAATCGATCAACATTTGAAAACACTAAGCAGCTAAACAAAACTAATAATTTCACCGTAACCCGATTTATTTAGCAGTCCCTATCGAGCTTTCTCTGACCAAAATGTAAAAAAAGTGTTTCTAAAAGCACCTCTATGAGTGCAGATGTATAAGGAGAGATTATCAGGAGTTAGTTTACCTCCAGAACCTGTAATTACCCGGTGGGGAACATGATAAGGCCACAATATTCTACGCAAAATATATCGAAGCCGTTAAAGAACTAATTTTGGATTTAGATGACGATTCGCAGTGTGTTGTGCAAAGTAAATGGTTGTTAAAAGTGCAAATATAATTAAAGATCTTGTAACAACATTTCCGGTAAGGTAGGAGGTCAAGTAAGGAACAAATTGGATGTAACTGCAACAAAGAATGAAGGAATTAAATACTTAACTGCAGTAGAAAGCATTTATGAAGGTAAACCATCCAACGAAGTTGTATCTTGGCCGTATAGTTTACTGCCTAAGTTGCAGTATTGTATAAATGCCTTTTATGCAATTTCAGGTTAAAAAATTGTTTACTTTCAATTTTCTGTTCTTTCTGCAATTTTTTTAAGTAAACATCTTTTTTAGAACCCAGTGTGTTTCTTTGCCCTATTTTACTATAATAAATGCATATTTGGTCCAAAAATATGCATATAACTGCATATTTTAAAGGCAAATTAGAACGATTATGCGCATAATCTGGCTGAATTTAAGTGCATATATTCCGCCCTTTAGCTACTTATCATAGAAACCTTAAAGGTATTAAGAATAGTTTGGTATTAATAATAAATTTTTACTGTTATAGAAATGGATCAAATACCAATAACAAAAAGCTAGATTACATACAAATAAATTTTTATTTATTTAAAATGCGGTGAAACTAATGCATAATTATTGTTTTTTAGATTTCTATTACACTCTTATGAGTTTTAAGTGTGCCTGGAAGAAAATTAATCATACAATTTCTGAGTAAATAACTTAAGCTTAAATTTAGTATCTTATTGACCATATTAAAAGGTTGACCCCAAGTTACGTTAATGTTTTAATTTATGGTATTGCATCATTTTTATATGCAACCTAATTGTCTACAGATATGAAATATAAGAAATTAAAATATAATGACGGTCTTTCGTCAAATTCGTTTTTTTAGAATAAAATGTCGGAATTCCAATAAGAAAGCTTTTATTCAATTTTGCCTTCAGAAATGGGAATATTAAACTTATCGACATTCGGATTAAAATATGTTCCAAGAAATCATGTTACTATGGAAAATAAAAGAAAAATTTTCCTGCGTTCCAGTAGACTGATATTATTATTAACTATCATTATTTGTAAACTAATTACAATTTTCGATTCATACTTCAAAGAATATCAACATAATGCGATTAAACCGACTTTTGATCAATTTTAATAGAATATTTGTGGGATTGTAGATTGCGTTGTCAGAATTTGTAGAAGTGAATTAATCTGATTGAAGCTAAAACAACCTATTAGGACTCATAACCATTTTTTTGCATTTTTTTAAATGGGACACCC
The DNA here is from genome assembly GCA_963920685.1 of Polydrusus tereticollis. Classification (NCBI taxonomy): domain Eukaryota; kingdom Metazoa; phylum Arthropoda; class Insecta; order Coleoptera; family Curculionidae; genus Polydrusus; species Polydrusus tereticollis. The sequence goes on from OY987329.1 coordinate 94,947,005, forward strand.
TATATATTTTTAGCTATTATGATTCAGTTTATCCTAAGCTTTTCAAAAATATATAATACTTTATAGTTGTTTTTAATGTGAAGTTCAAAATTTACATTTTTCAACAAATTTAATTTTTTTTTAGTTGGCCATGACGGGTATTTAGGAAAACAAAAGATGACAGGCTAGTTATCTGAAAAAGTTTTTTTTCGGCAACCGTCCGGGAAGTACCCACTTCCCGGACGGGTTTTCTTTGAGAAAGTAGCATTTCTCCGGCCTAGTCCGGAAAGTACGTACTTCCCGGACTAGTCCAGGAAGAATCACATCGTTGTTGTCATTGTGAATATGAAAATCTTGGTAGGTATGATTTTGATAAATGCAGTTGAACATTACCATAGCAACGAAATAACGACTGACAGCAATCTGAAATGAAATTAGTTGACATTTTAATTTTCGAAAGTTTGCATGGTTTTTGGTCGCAATTGTCGCAATAAACTATGGAAAGCAACAGCGATAGTGAGTTTGAAAATATGCCTTACGAAATTTCCAATGCAGCAGCTACTGCTACAGCACAATTATTGCCTGAAAAATCAAAGTCCAGGTACGAAAACGTTTATGATTTGTTTACGAGATGGATGGATATGAAGAAATGCAAAACTATTACAGAGGATGTAATTTTAGCTTACTTGCCGCAAAAATCTGAAACTGTCAAATCCTCTACCCTGTGGAGCATGTACCCTATGTTGAAAAGTACCATTTTAGTGAAGAAAAATGTAAACATATCCACTTTCCCAAAGGTAATCGCATTTCTTAAAAGGAAGAATGTTGGTTATAAAGCAAAGAAATCAGAAGTCCTCAGCAGCGAGCAAATCAACAAATTCATTAGAGAAGCAGATAATGAAACATATGTAATGCTAAAGGTAATTTTAACAAAATATTACGATTGTAGGATATAAAAGTATCAACTTAATTTGCTTCATTTTCAGGTAGCAACAATTATTGGGTTAGCCGGTGCGTGTAGACGGGAAGAACTAACAAAAATGTCAATTGATCTAATAAACGACAAAGAAGACATGTTGCTTGTGAAAATACCAGATTCTAAAACACATATTGAGAGAAATTTTGTTGTAATTGGGCAAGAAAACCTGCTGTTGTATAGGCAATATTTATCTTTACGGCCATCACATACTCAACATAACAGATTATTCGTGAATTACAAAAAAGGAAAATGTTCGATTCAGCCCGTTGGTATCCACAGTTTTGGGAATCTCGGATTAAAAATTGCAGAATTTTTAAATTTACCCAATCCTAAAAATTACACAGGCCATAGCATGCGTCGAACTTCAGCGACGATATTTGCTGATAGTGGTGGAAACATCACAAATTTGAAGAGACACGGTGGCTGGAAGTCTACCAATGTCGCTGAAGGATATATAGACAATTCACTAACAAACAAAATTAAAATTGCCAAGACCATTCAAAAATTATTAGATGAAACAATCAATATGAAACGGAAACTTTACCTTCTTGTTCTGACTACAAAAGGCATTTAAATTTACCAAGCATTTCAAACAAATGAAATCCTTTCAATATTAGCAATTGCTCAAATTTTAATATAAATAAGAATTAGAATGTTTCTGTTAGTACCTATCTTCTGTTCGAATTTCAATATTTAATACAAATAAAAATGAAAATGTTCGAAATTTTGTTCTACAAAGAAATATAATAAAGAAATGTGCCTCTTTGATTTGTTATTCTACATGGTTGCCGAAAAAATAGTGTACGCAACACGTCCGGAAAATACTGTTTTTTTGGACGAGTTGACAAAATTCTAGGACGAGCCGTAGGCGAGTCCTGGAAGTCTGCGAGTTACGTAAATTACTATATTTACTGTCAGAATACGTTATCCATTTTCTGTTCTTTATTTCTATTCAGTTTCGATAAATAGCAGTTTTTTCTTAATTATGGCTGCGAATGCAAAATTCGAGAATTATGAAAAGTACGATGTGTTCGTTTGTTATATTCAGTGTAACGAAAATTCGGATGAAGCATTAGAAGTTTATTTTAACAGGTATAGGCATCTTTTTATATTTTTCATCATATTTTAAAATTAATAAAAACGTAATATTCGCAGATTCCCAGAAAGAAGACAGCCGGATAAAAGAATATTTTTAAAAATAACATCAACCTTAATTGAAGTCGGTTCATTTTCCAAACCCCGACCTAGTATTTACAATAAGAAAAACCAGGGCATTGATGAAGTAAACGTTTTGGCTTCAATTGAAATAAATGAAAGTAGTTCTTGTAGAACAGTGGAAGGTTCTGACGGTGTTACAAAATCAAGGGTTCAAACTATTCTAAAAAAAACACAAGTTTAAGCCATACGAATTTCATGTCGTACAAAACTTACATCTCGGCGACGCAGAGCGCCGCGTAGAGTTTTGTACCTAATTGGTATTTACAAAATGTAAATAGAGAAAATCGTTTTGAAAGAACGATTATATGGTCTGATGAGAGTCATTTTACCAGTGCCGGTATATTTAATCGGCAAAATACTAGGATTTGGTGCCAGGAAAATCAACATGTTATATTTCCACGGGAACGGCAAGGCAGATTTGGGTTTAGCGTTTCATGCTTCATACTGGGAAGTAAAATTTTATATAATATATTTGAAGGCGGTCTTACTGCAAATAAATATTTAGAAATCTTGGAAAACATTGTGCCCGAAATAGTAGAGAATGTGCCCCTAGCTCATTTTAATAGCTTATATTTGCAACAGGACGGAGCTCCCGCTCACAATGCTTAAATTGTAAGAGCATATCTTAACAATAATTTTCCTGGCCGCTGGATTGGAACACATGGACCTGTAGAATGGCCACCCAGGTCACCCGATTTAACGGTTTTGGATTTTTTTTTTGTGGGGCTACCTAAAAAGTAAAATTTATACCCAGTACCAAACGATGACAGATGTAAGAGAAGCCACTGAAAGAGCCTTTAGGATCAGAACAATGTGTGAAACATGTCTTAGGCATAATGGAGAACCGTTTGAGGAATATTTATGAGACAGTTTCCTAAATCATCAAATAATTGTAGCTTTTAATTTTTGAACGTATAACACAACTGAGTTCATTATTATTTATATTTATAAAAGTTATTGTTACAGGTATATATTTTTAAAAGTAGTGTTTTATATTTGTGAGAAGCTTGTGACAATTGTTTAATCTTAAAATGTATACGGTGTGCAGTTTAAAAAAATGTAAATTTGTTGAAAAATGTAAATATTGAGCTTCACATTGAAAGCAGCTATAAAGTATTATATATTTTTGAAAAGGCTTGTGATAAACTGAATCATAATAGCTAAAAATATATAGGGTGTCCCATTTAAAAAAATGCAAGATTGCTCTTTTTATCGAAAACAATTAAACATAAAAAAAATCTGACCAAGCCGCTGGATTCTACGTGAAAAAAACTAATAATTTCATTTTGTACCTTTTCGATAAGTTGCAGCGTAACCGAGATACGGTGTCCAAAAATGCAAAATTTTCAAAATCACCCCGTATCTAAAAAACTAAGGGGCTATGAAAATTCTGTTAATGGCATCGTTTGTTTCCCAAAAAAGTAACACGGTGCCGCGAAAACCGCAACCTTCTATCTTTAAGTTTAAAGTTTAATTACTGATAATATAAAGCGACAAAAGAGTGAATATAATTTTAAATATCGAAAAGACGTTGGAACGATGTTTTTCAGACCTGTCTTGGAATGTGATGTAAATGACGTCATAAAATCATTAAAAAAATCTAACTCGGTTGGCATTGATGATATTTCGGTGAATGTATTGAAATCCATTGGTTGCTATATATTGAGTCCATTGACCTATCTAATAAATATGTCATTGGAGAATGCAATTTTTTCTGATATCTTTAAAACTGCTCGAGTTATTCCGCTTTATAAAAAAGGAAAAAAAGACAGATTAGATAATTATCGTCCAATTTCTCTACTGAGCTCAGTATCAAAAATTCTGGAGCGAATTGTTTTTAACCAAATTTCAATGTTCCTATCTACTTTTAATATTATTACAGAATGTCAACACGGTTTCCGCAAAGGAAAGAGTGTATCTTCGGCGATCTTGAACTTTGTTGGTGAGCTTTATAGTGCACTTGATATTAATAAGAAATGCTTGGGCCTTTTTATGGACCTCAGTAAGGCCTTTGACCTTGTTGATCACGTCTTGCTCGCGGCGAAGTTACATGAATACGGCATAAGAGGTATGGTTGGTGAATGGCTGCAGTCGTATTTGACTGGTCGAGATCAGGTTGTGGATCTTGAGGGTATCAGATCTGATAAAAGAAATATATGCATTGGTGTTCCGCAGGGATCCATCCTGGGCCCTCTATTATTCCTAATTTTTGCGAATGATCTCCCAGACTTGACTCATAATAAAAGAGAACTTGTCATGTTCGCTGATGATAATTCTTATTTGAGTTGTGGCAGTACCTCCGAGAGTTCGATTACATTATTACGTGATATGCTTGCAAGATTCAACACATGGTTTGCTGGCAATGGGTTATGTTTGAATACAACCAAAACAGTGTTCATCAGCTTTACTCCAGGCCGTTCAACCTTTAATGAGAGTCTTCTTGTCAGGGCCAACGGTGGGTCGATTGCACAGGTTGTTCAAACAAAAGTACTGGGTATACATATTGACAATGCCTTATCGTGGAGCTTTCACTGCACTGAACTAAATTCTAAAATTTCTCCAGTATGTTATGCTCTCTACCGCATTCGTGGTGTGGTCGGCAGGAATATTCTCTTGTCTTATTACTAGGGGTGGGCGATTATCAAAAGTTATAATCGATTATCGATTATGAAAAATAATCGATAATTTCGATTTAATCGATTAATCGGAAAATCGATTATTTCGATTAATCGATTATTTCGATTAATCGATTATTTCGATTTAATCGATTAATCGGAAAATCGATTATTTCGATTAATCGATTATTTCGATTAATCGATTATTTCGATTAATCGATGTTTCGATTAATCGATTATTTCGATTTAATCGATTAATCGGAAAATCGATTATTTCGATTAATCGATTATTTCGATTAATCGATTATTTCGATTAATCGATTATTTCGATTAATCGATTATTTCGATTAATCGATTATTTCGATTAATCGATTATTTCGATTAATCGGTATTTCGATTAATCGATGTTTCGATTAATCGATGTTTCGATTAATCGATTATTTCGATTAATCGATTTTTTCCATTAATCGATCTTATTATATTTATCATTTTGGATAAATTCGATGTAATCGGTATATCGATTATTTAGATTAATCGATAAATCGGACAGGCAATAAATTTATTGTCCAATAATTTATTTGGTCCTTGTCGATTAGGCAATTTTTATTTAATTAAAACAATCTCCTTTTATGGGAAAAATTATAATATAACAATATTATGTTTAAGCAACGTTTCACTTTTTTTCAACTTTAGAATAAGAGTAAAAAGCTGTTTTTATTTGTATATATTTTAAGTAATAATTATTTTCATTTTTATTGCGCTATTTCGCCTACTTTTAATTTCCATCGATGGCTATTTTTGCAAATAAATCGAAAACGGTCACAGATACGAGAATAGTACAAGAGACAAGAACGCTAAACAAGGGAACAGAGAGTTCAAATTTCATACCGGAATTCATACAGGGAGCCCCAAAAAAAGTTCTGAAAGATAAAATTGTAGCGGATTCAAGAAAATGTAACACCCTGTATACTGCGACCAACAATTTTGATACTTTATTGTAGAGATTCTAAAAAATGGTTGTTGTTCCAAATTTGAAACAATTATCAGAGAATATAAGAGAGAAAACGCAAGATACGAGAAAAAAAATTAAAACTTTGCCACCCTGTATAACGAAAATAACGCGTTTTAGACCATGCATATATTTACATTTTTTTCTTATTTTGACGAGTACTAACTATCACCCCCTGAAATATCTGCATACCATTAATTAACACCCTGTATACTAGTAGAAATACGGGCGCAGTACACGTAACTGTTATTGTATAGAGTAATAATTAATTGTGCAGTATATTAATTAATATTTCACCAGCAACTTCAAAATCATTCAATAACATAATAATTTATATTTTCGATTATCGGGTAAAAATTTATTTACACTCGATTTTACAATCGACTAATCAGAAAATCGGAAAATCGATTAATCGAAAAATCGATTAATTGGAAAATCGATTAATCGAAAAATCGATTAATTGAAAAATCGATTAATCGGAAAATCGATTAATCGAAAAATCGATTAATTGAAAAATCGATTAATCGGAAAATCGATTAATCGGAAAATCGATTAATCGGAAAATCGATTAATCGGAAAATCGATTAATCGAAAAATCGATTAATTGAAAAATCGATTAATCGGAAAATCGATTAATCGGAAAATCGATTAATCGGAAAATCGATTAATCGGAAAATCGATTAATCGAAAAATCGATTAATTGAAAAATCGATTAATCGGAAAATCGATTAATCGGAAAATCGATTAATCGAACAATCGATTAATCGATTAAAATTTTTCTTAAATCGAAAAATCGATTAATCGATTAATCGATTATATATCGATTAATCGATTATTTTGCCCACCCCTACTTATTACCATGCCCAAATTGTTTCCCGAGTCAAAAGTGGAATTTTATTTTGGGGTTCGTCTCCATCGAATTTAAATAGAGTGTTTTTAATCCAAAAGAAAGCTATAAGAAGTATGATGGGAGTGTCTTGTCGTCATTCATGCCGGAGGCTATTTAAAACACTTAAACTGCTCACTTTGCCGAGTTTATATATTTTTGAAGTTCTTATGTACGTAAAAAATAATTTAAATCGTTTTTTATCCATGGAAAACATTCATAATTATGAGACGCGTAACAATATGAACTTTGTTGTACGGGCGCACAACATGGCTTTATTTGAGAGGAGCCCATTCTACATGGGAACAAAACTCTACAATAAGTTGCCTAGGGAAACCAAAAACATAGCGAGCAAAGTACTTTTTAAGAGAAGTGTATGTAATTTATTGATTTCTCGTGTTTTCTACAATGTTAGTGAGTATATGGATTGTGATTTGTTATCCTAACTGTAATCTAGTATATATATTTTGTATTTATAAATTTGAATAGTCATTGTTCCACAGATGTCTGTGGTTGAAATTGACCTTTTCTATACCAATGCAAACGTTGGTCTCTTGAAATAAAAATTTATTTATTTATTTATTTATTTATTTATTTATTTACTAATAATGCAGATAACCCGTAAAACATACGAAAACTGGACACCCTGTACACATACGTAGTTTCTTACGTAGATTCGAAATTAATAAACAAAAGTACATAATCCCATTCAAAATTTCAAAGTTACCCCCGTCCCCTCAAAATGGGGACAGGGGATATATTATAAAAAAATATGTTTAAATATGTCCCCCAATCTTACTATTGCCTCGTTAAAATCTCAAGAAAACATTTTAAACCGTTTGCGAGATATTGCCTTGTAACACTTATAAAATCTCACCCTGTATATCGGGAATAAGTTATTAGTTAATTAGAAATCGAGACTCTCCAAATGATAACATACAGTAAAATTGGATTCGATTGGCATGCACACTTTGCACATCTTATCAGCCCTATAGATCTATATGCAACATTGAAAACGGATTAACCGATTTTAATGTTTATTACCTATGCAGGGTAATAACCATAAAATAATGAGATAATTTTGTACCCCATAAAGTAATAAAATTATTTTGTAGGTTTGCGGAATATAGTATAAATATGTTTCGTACAGATCCGGAAGCGGTCGTTAAAATTTTATGGTAAAACATTGTAATGGACACATTTCGTGAGCGGCGAATGTATGAAAAATTTTGACATAAATAAAATTTTATTTAAATTACGCTTGTATTAGGTGAGGGAATGCACATGAACCTGCAAAGTGCCCTAAAGCTTTCTAATCTTACAGTGTCTTATCAGAAGTCCAGCTGGAGGATTCAGGAGACGTCTTCTTCCCTTAAGAATCCACTCAAACCTAACCTTAATGGTAACATCTTGCCACCAACAGGATGGCATACACCTTTGCTGAGAAGATCCTCGTGAACCTTCCCAATAGATAGCTTCGCGTATGAATATTTTCCCAGTATACTCCTTACACTGGTGATACGATTCCGACCATGCGTGACCCATGTGGTACATCACAGCATCTTTAGGGAACACAACCTGGTTGTGCTTCCACTGTTTCTTGTTAGGGATTGTAAGAGTTAACTTCCTGTTCGACTGACACAGCCCTGAAGCTAAAGAAGAGTATCGAGATTTCCCTTTCCACCCTTGGGATAATCCTTGTGTCATCTAATTCACCTACTCCTTTCCAACATCCGGTGGCTCAGTAGCCCTAGCAGGACATCTAATACGACGGTGTAAAATTAAATTTGTGAATCAGAAGGAGCATCCTGTAAGAAATTAATGGCTAAAAAGTACCACATATAAAGAGATTAATTATAAAATATCACCCCACATTTTATTGTATTTTTGACTTCTCTGGAAAATCCGAAAGCAATCATACAACATGAATAAAAATTACAAGAAAGAGCACAGCGCTATGCAAAGTCTTCTCTTTCATACTATAAAAATCCACTCGTCTTTCTATCTAGATCAGTTTGGAACCAATGCAAATATTATAAGGACACAAATTGCGGTAGACTTCTACAAACTTAAAGCAACAGCAAAAGTTTCTTTTAAGTTAGTGATTGGATAGTAAGCATACAGAGACTTTGTTGTGTATGAAAGGAGGGTCAACAGCCATAGAAACTATAGTAGGTGGTGTACAAACAAGAATCACCAAATAGCAACACGGCTACATCTAGTGGGCAATTTGGTCAACATTTCTGGCCTGCATTGCATATTTGTGCCAATAATTAACAAAAAATAAATAGAAACTATTTGAGGTTTCAAACGATTTAGATATACAGGGTGATCAGTTAAGGGTACGGAGCGGCTATATCTCGAAAACTATTCATGTTACGATTTAAAGGTAAAAAAATTATTAACAAATATTGCCAAAAGAATTTAAATAAGAATACTTTCAAGTTCCTAATTTTACCGGTAGGGGTCGTATTTACTATGGTGTCACAAAAAGTCGTTAAAATCTCCTAACATTTCATATTTAATGTAGGTAAAAAATTTACTTTTTACATTCCTTGTTCAAATATCTACAAATTTTTTAATTACAATTTACCATTACAACCGATAATAATTTAGATACTTTAAACTAATGTAACTTAGGTTTGCGGTAACCGAATATAACAATCTAGGACTATTTTTAGGGTCTTTTAGAGCTGATTAAACATGGCTTTTAAATAAAATTCTATTTATTTTAATGCTAAGAGGTAGGTGGCGCTGTTGAAAAAAAATGCTAGACTAGTTCCGATTACTTCATAAATGCAAATGGTACCCTACAGATTTTTTTACTTTGTTTGGTAGGTTATTAGTTAGGAAAACGAAATCTGAAAACCGGGGATCGATATCTCTTGTCGTCTTAAAATTATTGCGAAGATACTAGATGAGTGTCGAGACCTCTTTTATTTAATTATTGAAAAAATAAATAAAGTGCTCTAGCTAACTATTGTATGTTAAAAATTTGATTGAGCCTAGAGGTCTCCATGGAAATTACTATTTTGTAGTCACTTTATTTTTTATTTATAACGAACACGTTTTATATATTTTTTTTAATTAAAAAAATGCATCTTTTAAGGGTAAATGCTGTATTTATTGCGAGGCAGGCCATGATTTAATAAAATAAGACAAAAGTATAAAAATTCACTTAGGCTGAATGATACAATGACAGTTTCTTTGTCGCTGCCATTGCTAGTAATATCTGCTTGATAAAAGTATTTCTAAGAAATGCCTTTTACAAATTAAGAAGCTTATGATAATATGTTAACTATTTTTTTTTCAATGTTGTGAAAATGCAGTTATAGCTTCGAAAGAATATGCTTTTCGTTATCCATTAAGAACACACCACTCAAGAGAGGTATTTCAGCGTTTAGCCCGACGCTTAAAACAAACAGGATGAGTGCAACCATTTTCTTCTGTGAGAAGATATCGTCGTTCAAGGACCGAAGAAAATATAATTAATGTTCTGTGATGTACATGCAGATCCTCATATAAGTATTAGACAAATAGTCATAGATTTGCAAATTTCTTTTGGCACAGTACAGACAATTCTTGCTGATCATAAAATGCATCTATATCACGTAGTATTACACCAGGGTCTCAAAAAGACCGATTTTGATCAACGATTGAATTATTGTCATTGGCTTAAAAATATGTCTCACGAAAACCCCCATATCCCGTCTCCAATACTGTGGACAGATGAAGTTTGGTTTGGCAGTAATGGACGGGTTAACTTTCATAATATGGACTATTGGTCCGATACCTATACACACTGGATGCGTGAAGTTGATAACCAGCACCGCTCGAGTGTTAATGTCTGGTGTGGTATTGTCTATGGTATGATTATTGCGCCGCATGTTTTTCCAGGTAATTTAACATGTCTAATGTATTTGAACTTGTTAACATTTCAATTACCGGATTTACTGGAAAACGTACCGTTGAATACAAGAAGAGATATGTGGTTACAGCACGATGAGTGTCCAGCCCATTTTTCTCGTATCGTACAACACTTCCTAAATAAACAATATCCCAACCGGTAGATAGGTAGAGGCAGTTTTTATCCCTAGCCACCCAGGTCCGCCGATTTGACGTGTTTAGATTTTTATTTATGGGGCAGAATAAAAGATTTAGTGTATAAAACTAGACCAACCACCCAAGAAGATATAATAGGTCAAATTCAAAACGCAATAAATAGTATATCTAAGGCAGAAATAGAAGCGGCAGTAATGTCAAGTCGGAAACGGCTAAATCGCTGCATCGAAAATGATGAAAGGCAATTTGAACACCTTAAATAAGTTTTAATTTTGTTGTATTATTTAATTTATTTGTTGTTGTGTTTTGGTTGAAGTGAATTTTTATTCTTTTGTCTTATTTTATTGAATCATGGCCTGCCTCGCTATAAATACAGCATTTAAGGGTAATACATATTATTATGCATTTTTTAAATTAAAAAAAATATGTAAAACGTGTTCGCTATAAACAAAAAATAAGGTGACCACAAAATAGTCATTTCTATGGAGACCTCTAGCCTCTATCAAATTTTTAAGAGACATTAGTTAGCTAGAGCACTTTATTTATTTTTTCAATAATTTAATGAAAGCTGTCCCGACATTCGTCTACTATCTTCGCAATAATTTTAAAACGACAAGAGATATCGATCCCAGGTTTTCAGATTGCGATTTTTTAACTAATAACCTACCAAACGTAGTAAAAAAATCTGTAGGGTAACATTTGCATTCATGAAGTAATCGGAACTAGTATAGCATTTTTTTCAACAGCTCCACCTACCGCTTGCATTAAAATAAATAGAATTTTTTTAAAAGCCATGTTTAATCAACTTTAGAAGACCTTTAAAATAAGTCCTAGTTTGTTATATTCGGTTACCGCAAACATAAGTTATATCAGTTTAAAGTATCTAAATTATTATCGGTCACCCTGCCGTTGCCATGGTAATAAGAGAAAAATGGTCATTATAACATTTGTAGATATTTGAACAAGGAATGTAAAAAGTAAATTTCTTACCTACATTAAATATGAAATGTTAGGAGATTTTAACGACTTTTTGTGACACTATAGCAATACGACCCCTAGCGGTAAAATTACGAACTTAAAAGTATTTTTATTCGAATTCTTTTGGCAATATTTGTTAACAATTTTTTTTACTTTTAAATCGTAACATGAATAGTTTTCGCGATACAGCCGCTCCGTACCCTTAACTGATCACCCTGTAGATATATTATAATGTGCGAGAAAAAATTATTTTTTATTCAAGAGGGCTGGGACTAAAAAACGTAGGACTTGGTTTAGATCACAATAAAAGATATATCTAAGCAGATCCAGATTAAAATTGTGCCAAATTCATATTGTGACATGATATGCCAAGATGATTAATATTAAAATAAGTTAACAAATACAGGTTTATTTTTGTTGTTTACAAAATTAACAAAGCAAGAATATAGAGAAAGGAGAATAAAAACTATAGAAATTTTTTAAAATGACCACCGCCATGCTCCGAGCATAAATTTGACCAGCACCTCTGAAGAAATGTCACCGCATTCTTGGATAATCCTTTCTTGCAACTGTTCTAATTTTTCTACTGGTGTTTTAAAAATATTGTTTTACAAATGAAGTGATCCATAACCGTCAAACAAGGTGACGTGGGAATTCAATCTGTCAGCATTGCCGAAGAGCTGTAAAGGCTTCCACACACCGACGCGGCCACGGCCACGGTAGCGGTGGCAGCTACGGTGGCCGCCAATCTAAACACATAGAAATAAATGAATGAAATCATACCAGCGCGGGCAGCTCTAGATCAAGCGGTCTAGGGCAGCGTTCTGATATGCGGTGATGGTCAAATACAACGTGTCAACTTTGACTGACGGGAAGTGACAGTAGTAATTGGAAATAATATAATAGAATTAATTAATAGAAAATGTTAATTTATATACCATACTTTCTGATTTAAGCCATCTAAATTATAAAAACATAAGGGCTAAAAACAAAGTGTGGGACAAAGAGCTAATAGTAACAAAGTCTCTTCTTCCACATCGTCTATCATAATAACCATAGACAGGGGAGATGCGCTTTTATAATAACAAATAATAGAAATAAAATGAAACCTGAACGTTTAAAAATATATTTTCGTATACATAAAATCTGTAAACGGCAACTACCTTACAGCTCCACTCACCGCTTTGGTGTGAATACGCCCGACCGCTAATATGATCGCCACCGCGGCCGTGACCGCGTCGGTGTGTGTAAGCCCTTATACTGCGAAACGCGTCTAAGGATTGGGTCTAATGGAAAGAAAAGAGGCAAACTTCTTTCTTTTATATTGCGGAAACTGACAATTGAAGTTCAGGCGCCACCTGACATTAGATACCGGCTTATGCGGGTTCCCTTCCACCGTACGGTTTTCTCTATGCCCTCGATGGTTTAGCTGGGTGGATGGCTCGATTGCCACGAGATGTAGCCACGTGCAACATCTCGCATATGCATTCTTTTTTATGTTGTATAGAAGCTGTTTCCCTAAACAGAGCCACGATTCTTTGCAGGCAATGATAAAAATCCCCAGGAGTAAAAGCGACGTTAGAAAAATTTTCGCGAAAATCGTCTAGGCACAAATGCTGATTGTATTGTCACTCACCATATACTCTAACCCTGTTTTGATAATACACTTTAACCATTAATTTTTTAAGAAAGAATTTTTTTAATTTTTTTACTTAGTGCAAGTTTATTGAATAAGATCATATCCGTAGAGCGCTTTCGGCAATTACGCCATCATCACTACTACTTTGCCATAAAATATAACCAACCACAAAATACAACATACAGGTATATGTATAACACTTAAAACATTAAAATTTGGGGCCTAAAGGCGATGTAAATTAGATGATGATATTAAAAAACTTTAAAAGCGTCCATTTTACTAGAGGGAACTGGTTCAGTTCGGATATAATTTTAGTCAATAAACTTGCACTAAGTACAAAAATTAAAAAAATTCTTTCTTAGTCTTTGATGGTGCACTCAGCCCCTTTCCTAATTTGTATTAATTTTTTGTGCTATTTCGTAAAACCCATTGCGTAAATTATTCAAGAGATTGGATAAATTAGCGGTGAATCTAATTACTCGTAACGACTGTCAGGGATGACGAAATAACTGATTGATTGATAATGATTATATTTACTGACACCCAACAGGTATATAGCTCTATTGCTAATCAGTACGGCCTTAGATACAAAGCACACCTTGATGATAATAATTTTTTCTTGCACGATATATGATAATAGGTATGTGTGCTAAAAAAATGCATTGCTGTTTTTGTATTTATTTATGTTGGGGTAGGGACCAGATACTTATTTGGACATGGGACACGGATTAGAAATGAAACAAACTATATTTTTGCTTTTCTGTTATTCTTAGGGCAAATAAAATGGGTTCTCCACTACTAACCTATAATATCGCCATTATTGACCGATTGTTAACGTTAGAAATCGTTTTTGTCTACCTTATAAGTTATTATTGACCATGGTCAATAATAAGGCATTGAAATCCATTATTGCCCGATCTTCAGGAATCTATTTGAACGCAGCTAACTTGATTTTTTGATTCTACAACTTGTGGTTAGGCAACCAGATAATTATCAATACATATTAGATTATTAGAGATGCTTGATATTGTAAAATATCGATACAAACAACATTTTTCCTGCTTCCATCCTTAATTCTGGAGGTGTACAGGGTTATCCAACCAAGACTAGACAAGGCGATTTTTTGACTTTTCCTGTACTTTTATAAAAAAACTGAAATAGCCATCTTAAGTCATTTTCTCCCGCGAATTCGAATATCTTCAGCAAAAAACAATTGAACATCAAACAAAAGTACTAGGGGTCACTTTGATATTTTTTTAAATGGGATGCCGTATTATTAATGAGCTTATCCGATTTCTCATATAAATTTTGATCTAAAATGTTGGATTTTTAATTTTTTTTTTTTTTTTTTTTTTATTTTTAACATTTTCCGAATTTAAAACTGAAGAAAAAAGGCGTTTTTGAATTAAAAATCCAACATTTTAGATCAAAATTTATATGAGAAATCGGATAAGCTCATTAAAAATACGGCATCCCATTCAAAAAAATATCAAAGTGACCCCTAGTACTTTTGTTTGATGTTCAATTGTTTTTTGCTGAAGATATTCGAATTCGCGGGAGAAAATGACTTAAGATGGCTATTTCAGTTTTTTTATAAAAGTACAGGAAAAGTCAAAAAATCGCCTTGTCTAGTCTTGGTTGGATAACCCTGTACACATAAAAATATCACTAACATTTTCTTCACTCATTTTTTAAAAAACGGAAAACTCGTGAAATCTGAAAACACCTGACAAAACAACAAAATATTTTACCAATTTCAAAACGCAGGTAACTTGATTAAAAAATAGACTTATACCTACCTATAATTTTTTATAATTATTAATACTATAAAGATAAATGTCCTTGTAGTAGTGGAAAAAATATTATACTAACCACGGTTTAGACAGCTTTATAGCCCTTGCGTCTTAAATCCTTGCCGCTCGGGCAATAATGATGGCTGTCTAAACCTTGGTTAATAATATACTATTTAGTAGATCAATGATAAGAGCCCGCATACACTCTTTCCGATCAAAACAAGAATTCAAGATACCAAATCTCTATTCAAAGGTAAATTTAAATCCAATTTAAATTCGAAATGCAGAACACTGCTTGACTTAACTAATTCTTTAATGATACCTTGAACCTACTAGAAAAAGTGCTAATATTAAATTTGTTCTCATTTTATCTTTTAACATCCTTTGAATAGACAAGCCTGATACAGTAGTTTTAGGAACCTAGAAGGAAATAAAAGTTAACATCGAATTAATCATTATTGGGAAGTTACCACAAAGATTCCATATTACGGGAGACTTTCGTCTCGGAGTACAGAAACCAATGGGGATATATTATATTGTGTGATGGTTCTTTAACATAATTGTTGTAAAATTATAAAATTAAATAGATAACTAGAAGTAAAGCTGTTGTCTTAGATAATATGACGTGTGACCTTTAATTTCAGTTAAACAAGAAGTTTTTAAAGCCACTAAATATTAAAATTACATTCGTCCAACAACGGGGTTAGTAATTTTCGATTTGTTTACAGCAATTATGTTAAAAAAAAAAGAGAAATTCAAATTAGATACATTTTACTGGTTCTTCAAAAATATACAGGGTGCCCGAAATTAGCTGAAAATATTTTAAGGGGATTAAGTACATCCAAAAATAAGACTAAAACCCTGTATTAATATACCTTCATAAACGCTTCGCTATGGAGCTAGAGCCCCCCGAATGGAAACTATGACAAGCGGTTTCTTCACAATATCTCAGAAACCGATTAGGGTATCAAAACAAAATTTGATACATGTTTTACCCATGACAAGACGCAATAAGCGGTTTATTTAGCTTAACTGTATTTCTTCCAGTGACGTCCCACTGGGTAGGTAGTGAGTAGAATATTGCCCTAAGTTTTTTAAATTGTAGGATTCTTTAACTTCAGGTGCAATTTGTAGAAGCCTTGAAGTCTTTTGTTGAAAAAAGGTACTGCTGTTTCATTTCGGTAGGATTCACCATTCTCCAATAAAATCGATTTTAAAATTTTCTGTTTTTTGAAAGCGTTGAAAAGGCCAAGGTGTTTTTTTTGCATATCTCAGCAAACACTTGATATTAAAACATGAAATTTATTAGAAGTTCTGCTAGCCACAAGGCATATTTATTAAAGGATGTTACTTTAAAATATCTTTCCAGTGGCGTCGCACGGGGTGGAGCCTAAAGTAAATATTACTATTATTTTTTTTTAATTTGCGGGGCTTTCATACTTTTAATGTAATTCTTTAAAAATTTTAAATTTTTTGTTAACAAAACCTTCTACTATTGTAATTTGAGAGAATGTAACGTTTTCAAGTTAAACAGATTTTTAGATTACCTTGTTTTTTAAATATTTATTTTCATAGAGATTTTAAGTAACTTTTAAAATAAAACAAAAAAGCAAAACAAATTGCAAATCAAATTTGATTGTAAAACCACACGGGAAACTAATTCTTAAGCAAATGTTCGAAATGATTTCCATTTTGTTGGATGCACAATCTAGACCTGCGTGTTATGTTTTGTGAGGCACGGAGAATTTGAAAAACACCTTAGCCTTTTCAACGGCTTTCAAAAAACCGAAAATTTTATAATCGATTTTATTGGAAAATGGTGAATCCTACCGAAATAAAACAAGAGTACCTTTTTTCAACAAAAGACTTTAAGGATTCTATAAATTGCACCGGAAGTTAAGAAATCCTACAAATGAAAAGCTTAGGGGCAATATTCTCCTCACTACCTACCCAGTGGGACACCACAGGAAGAAATACAGTTAAGCTAAATAAACCGTTTATTGCGCCTTGTCATGTGTAAACCATGTATCAAATTTTGCTTTGATACCCTAATCGGTTTCTGAGATGTTGTGAAAAAACCGCTTGTCATAGCTCCCATTCGGGGGGCTCTAGCTCCATAGCGAAGCGTTCTTAAAGGAATATTAATAGAGGGTTTTAGCCTTATTTTTGGATGTACTTTATCCCCTTAAAATATTTTCAGCTAATTTCGGGACTCCCTGTATAAAAACACCTTTTCTACATAACTTTAGATTTTATGATAAACATTTTTAATTTCGAAAACTACAAACATATTATTACGAGATTTAAAACGACTGATGACAAACGAGTGCTAAAAAAATGGTTTGGAAGATTTTAAAGAAAAGTATTCTAAAGAATTCCAAAAATATTGAAAAATTTTCAGGTTATTGTGTAGACCAAGGATAAAAAGGTTTTGAGAAAAAGCCTTTAAAACTTATAAATCATATTTAATCATCTAAGAAACCTCCTCTGACGGTACTATCCTTAAGGCACCCATAATAAATATTTATATACAAATATTATACTCATTTTGTTATATTATTTAAAGTAAAACACTTTTTTACTTCAATTTCCACTTTAGTGTTTTACTTTAAATAATATAACAAAATTATTATGGATTTCCACCAAGTATCGACCAATAATATTAAAGTATTATACTCATGATATAGCTGCTCCTATATTTTCAGCGAGCGAGTGTTTGTTCAATATTCTGCAAGTGTAGTAATAATGAAAAAAATCGATTTTTTTAAAAATGCTGAAGATATTTTATGAAAATCATTAAATTTTTAAATGAGTGGGAATCCCCTAGACTAATAAATAGAATTGATAATATTTATTGCATACACTGCAGTAATAACCCTGAAATAAGGAGATGAGGATTACGCCCTGGAAAGTAATAAAATTAGTTTGCACGTTTGCGAAAGATAGCAAATACGTTTCAGAAATATCCCCAAGGTATCGTTAAAATTTTAATAGTGTGACATTCTTACCCACACAATGCATTCGTTTCATGAAAGAGCCGAAGGAAGAAAATGATGAATGTACCCCAAGATAACGTTTTTATTAAAAAGGTGTTTACTCTTTTAGAATGCTGACATAAGCCCTAAAATAAATGTGTACGTTTTACTACAAATATCATATTATTATTTTAAAACTTAAACAAAAAACACTTTATTAATATATTTTTTACTAACAGTTAGACAAGCAAATAAATTTACAATTTTTATTAACATTGGGCGAGACTAGTAAACCATAATTAATATCCAAAACGCCCACAAGGTGGTAAAAATTTATAACGATTTACATTGGATATCAAACCCTTTCTTTCCTTATTGGCCTACATCACCCTGTAAAAGGTCCAAGTAAAATAGAAAGTGGGTTTTGATCAGCCAGTCATAAGCGCGCCTTCGGGGGCCAGACTTCTAGGTAGGTACATTTCTCTAAAACCTGCATTAAAGGTAAAACATAACTTGAGATTGTCGGCACAATATTTTTGTTTATTAACTCACATTTTTCTATCATTTCTGTTATTCTATTCGCTATTAATTCTATAGGGTATAGTTCGCAACAAAGAGGTCAAAGTACTATAATATTCCATATAGTAAGGTATAAAATATCTATTTTGGTCATTTCGTCAACAGTATATTTCTGTGCCGTCCATGAAACCTCCTCGGAACCACGGTATCATATACAATACTTTCAATTGAAAATTTTTTTTATATCTATAAGTAGGTTTCGCAGTTTCTACAGACTCAGGTATCTTATTTGATATGGTTGTGTCAACACGCGGCAACCATTTCGCGGCTAATATTTTGAGGTTAATAATACTTGTTAGTTCAGGCGATAAGCAGGACAGGTGGTTCGTGACATAATAATGTTTAGGAACAAAAATATACGTAAATATTCTAAAAACATATGTTTCTTCTGTATCATATGTTTAGTTTAGCCAAATGTAATACATTTATTTTCATATCATACCGTTTCATCTAAAGGTAAATTGATTCCTTTCGTCGGGTTCATCCCCAGACGCGTTGCGTTGTATAACAGCTCATCAGTAAGGCTATGGAATCCGACGAAAGGAAGCAACACCGTAGAGTCTACATGACCCTGAAAAATGGATAAATAACGGTTTTCGAGCGACATCTCGTGGCAATGAAATGGATCACCTGGCCCGTTTGATGCAGGAGTTTGCTTTTGCATTTCTGACTGATTTTTGTTAGACGGGCCAGATGATGCATTTGATTGCCACGAGATGTCGCTTGAAAGCTACATCTGCCGCTATTCATCCATCTTTCAGGGTCAAGTAGACTCGACGGTGTTGCTTCCTTTCGTCGGATTCCATAGCCTTACTGATGGGCTGTTATACAGCGGGACGCGCCTGGGGATGAATCCTGCGAAAGAAAGCAACTAACCTTTAGATTTCTAATTGTTGATACTCGGTCCGTATACCGAATTAGGTTTTAATGCTGCGCTCCTGGCGGCGACTCCTGTAAGGATGACCGGCTCGTCTGGTCTTAGCAGGAGTTTGCTTCTCTGTTTCTGACTGATTTTTGTTAGATGGGCCAGGTGATGCATTTGATTGCCACGAGAAAGCTACATCTGCCGTTATTCATACCGCTTCATGTCGGTATCATCCATGATACACTGGGTCCCTAGCAATACAATTTATGCATATTTGTAATATTATATTTTCTTTTCCACTGTTTTCCCTTTTGTGTAAATATTCAACGCTTAAGGTGGACTTGTTTAAGAAGAATGTTTATTTTAAGATTATATTTGATACAAAATATATGAATGAGTTTTTTCAGGTCCGCTAAAACCACATGAATTAGAGAAGTCAGATAGACCTAGATTAGTCAGATATAGCGTAGTAATGACTTCGCGCAGCCTGATGATGAAGATCTCGTTCTATCTAATCAGGATTATGGTCCTGATGAACAAACAGGATTTGTAATCGTTCCTATACTTTTGAGCTCGTGACTGTCCAGTTTGAAAATCAAGATGAAGAAAATGATGTCCAAGCAGCCTATTCAGTATTTTCGAAAATATATTCCCGAAAATATTTTTGATGACATGGCTCTCGCATATGTATCTAAATTAGGTAGTCAATTTCCTATAAATTACAATTTCCTCTGCTGCTGTTGATATAATTAGGTACCTACCTATTTTTACCGAAAATTGTATGTACTACAAAGAATTCTACCAAAACCTATATTTTACCTGTTGAACTCTAAAAATAATTGTAAAGTATCTCATAAAAGTTTCATTAATACAGGGTCGGCAAGAAGATATTTGAGATATTAATAAAAAAACGATTTTTTTTTAAACTTTGACACTGCATTTTGAAAACCAGACTTTGTAGGACACATATTTATATGAACTTTTCTACTTGAATTTGGTTCAAGAATGTCCCCTTGGAATTACGGCCTATCATTAGGTAACACCCTGTATCTACCTGTGTTTTTTTTCTCTTCTTAATCGAAATAATATACAAAATAATTAACAAATCAAGATCTTTAATGTTTGTTTACAAATTCTTGTCCTGTTGTCAAGCGTGAAGCTAAATGTGACTGAAAAGTAGCATAACCTCATTTTTTTCGGTAAAGACAAACGTCAGACAAGAAACCTCGGCTTCACTACATTTACATTGGCTAAATAGGCCAGACGCCATATAGTACTAGTACATACACTATCGGACAAAAGTAGAGCAACATTTTCGAAAAATGAAAGAAATCTCGATTGTATAATATTAAATGCATGATATCGTATTTAAATACATTGTGTCTTAAATATCGAAGTAGGCTGCTGTTATCAGCGGCAACAGCTTTTTCCAACAATCAAAACAAATGAACTGATATTGACGTAAACTTTCAAATACAGTATTGTAATGCGTCAAAAGTAAAGCAACATTTTAATATTTTTCTAAAAAAGAAAGGTTTTAGTGAAAGTAAAGGTTAACTTATTTTTGCGTTTTAGTAGTTTATTTTATGTTTAATTAATATTTCTGTGCTGTATTAATCATGCCAAGAGGTATTCCAATTTCGAAAGAATTGAAGCAGAGGGTAGTGAATGAACAATTGAAAGGTACAATACAAGTCACAATTTCAAGACGGTTTGTTTTACCAAGATACAGCGTATCCAAAATAATTTCAAGTAACATTCAAAGGGGACATTTAGAGACTCTACCGAAATCGGGAAGGCCGAGAAAAGCAACAATTTGGACAGACAGACGCATTAAAAAATTTCTCTAAACGATCCTTGGATGTCTGCACCTAGAATTATTGCTGAAATTCCCGAAATTATGGTTAGTTCACGGACAGTTCAAAGAAGGTTGGTAGACGCAAAGTTATTCAGTAGACGCCCAGCTAAAAAGCCCCTTATTTCGGCAAGAAATAGAGTGGCTAGGCTTAAATTTGTACGTCGACATTTAAATTTGACAGTAGACGAGTGGAAAAAAGTTTTATTTAGCGATGAAACGCGTTTTAAAATTTTTAATTCTGATGGAATGAAGCGTGTAAGACGGCCAATCAATACAAGGTTTAATCCTAAATACGTTACACCCACAGTTAAGCATGGCAAAGGCAGTGTTTTTCTATGGGGTTCTTTCTCATGGAATGGGGTGGGTAACTTCATTAATGACACCATGGATCGATTTGTCTATAGAGATATAATGAAAAAATGCAATGTTGCCTTATTCAGAGTGGGAAATGCCGTTGAGTTTTATTTTTCAACAGGATAACGATCCAAAACACTCTTCACGAATTGTTCAAGAGTGGTTTCAAGAAAATAACGTTCGGGTTTTGCAGTGGCCGGCACAATCCCTAGACCTTAACCCCCATTAAAAATCTATGGGAAGAAGTTGAACGTGGAATTCATCCACAATTATTTTCAAATAAACAATCATTGGTAAATAAAATCAATAAAGTTTGGACAAACCTTTCCGAAAATACTGTTCAAAAACTGATTACCTCAATGCCGCGACGTTGTCGGCAAGTAATAAAAAATAATGGATATTCTATTAACTATTAACATAATACTTTTAGCTATTGTAATTATTAAATGTGTTTAATGTTTTCTATCGTAATATGTAAAATAAAATACTGTTGACATAATTTGTTGCTTTACTTTTGTCGCACTTCATTTTGTCGATTTTTATAATTATAAACATTTCTCTACCATCATTTTGTTTAAAGTATACCAAAATATTGTGAAATATTACTAATATTGCGGGGATATTATTTCATTAAAATTAGCTGGGGATCACAATCATATAATTAATTTTTTAAATTCAAAGAAATAAAATACTTTGTTGCTCTACTTTTGTCCAATAGTGTATATGGCCTAAACTATGGTCGAAAGATACAACATTATAGCCTGCCATAAAAATAAACACACTGTATATGTATTGGAAAATTGCATTTTGCATAAATTCATTGCCTTTATTGTATTACTTACTTTATGACTAAAGGTTAGATCATCATGTCACATAACTATAAAGTAAGGACAAACAATTCTCTACAATGTTGCCTCTAAATTTATAATAAAATGCGTTTATAAACGCTGAGCCGCCATCGATTAAAGGTGCTGTTTTGCTTTGACTCTTGACAATTACGAATATTTTCTTACTAATGTTGTTTCTGACCAACTCAAGAGAAGAATCATAAAGAGTTGTTGTAACAAGTAGAAAAGGTTTGTTACCAAACAGCAGTTTTGTTATTTACGACACGAGTTTGTGAAAAACCGGCTTATTTTGCGTGTTTACTAACTTAAACAACTCAACAGCGTACAAAGTAAAAACATTCGTTTAATTCAGTCTAAAGTTTTTGTTTACTTTGATTTATTTTTAAATAGAAACATTAAATTGATGTTTGTGTAGCTACATTCTTGATGAAACTGATGTATATTCATGTTTTTGCAGTGAATGAAAAATACTTGTTAAGTGTTTCGACCTTTTGATACATAAAGAATCTGGTGTTTAACTTTACCAAGTCACTAAAACAAAGCTAAAACTGAAAAAAAATGTTGCCTTCTTGGTAGAAACACAGTTTTGGAATTATATTAGTTTTCTTTTTGCAAAGAATTGAAATGAAGCAGATTCCATTATTTTGTTTGGAGAAAAACCGGCTTAAGATAGTCGAAGAAGATCTGTTGTCTAATTAATAGTTTGAAGCCAGAGCAGATAGATAAGGAAATGAACAACGTGCCAAACAAACTCCTACATTTGGCTAAACTCTGGTAGTTGGAAAGAAAAATGAGCGAATAAATTTAAAAAGTTGGAAGTAAATTTCTAGGTTGTAACCCATTGAATTTCAAATTTTCCGTAACTTTGCCGCGTAAATATGCGGTTCTATAATTTATTTAGTTAAATGACCAATACTTTATCTTTTAAATCTCTTGCGGTTAGTAGGAGAAGTGGTTGGGTTTAGGAAGATTTGAATTGATAGTATTTTTCAAAAATAAAGAGTGCTTTTATTATCTAGAAGTATTATTCTTATATAGCTTTAAAATGGACGGACGTAAAGTGGGAGCAAAAATAATCCCTTTTCCTGTATATCTAAGAGGGCAACATCACTACTTATACAGGGTCATTGGTATATTTGGAAAATATCAATTATTCCTTAAAGTAAAATAGCTATAGTCTGTTTCTTAATGCGAGAGGATAACAAATCATTAATAAACCATAAAAGTCAGGTAGTTTACCTGTGCCTTACTGTTTCAAAAATTTGAAATGTTTAGTTACTTTCGGGCAGTTGTTGGAAAACTACGTTCTTGAAAATGGCTAGTGTTTCTGAATTTGTTGCTGAGAAACGGATTAGTAAAACTGCGCTTTCTAAAAATCAGAAAATTATTAATCTCAATGTGTTCAACGCCCCTCGCCACCAAAATTCAACATTGGGACCTGCCAAAATAGTTGAAATGTGTTCAAATATGACTGAACACTCAACAATATACCGAATTGTGAGCGAGGATGAACGCGACCCCATCAGGTTACGGAAGAGAAGTACAGGAAGAAAAGAAACTGTAATAAATGGAGATGAAAAGACTGCCATCAGAAGAATCATATACTCGTTTTACTTAAAAAAGTAAATACCTACGATGGACAAAATAATGTCTGAAATGAAAAAGGACGATTTCATTCTACCCATGGGTAAGAAGACACTATGGAAAACTTTGAAGGAAATGAATTTTTGGTATGAAGAAATTCAAAACAGAAAATCACTATTATTAGGGAGAGACGAAATCATCTGCTGGCGACGACGATATTTCAGTGCATCATATATATCTACAAAAACTTGGTTACATGAAGGATATACCGTTGGTAAAAAATAGCAGGATAAACATATTAAAAGCGCGACGCAAGCTTTCATTGAAGGATGGTCTAATGGAATAAAAGCACTCTCGGGAAAAAGTAAAAGATTAACAATTACTCACATTGGTAGCACAAATGGATTTGTCGATGGCGGCTTACTAGCATCTAAATCAAACTGGAGACTATCATGAAGACATGAACGCTGATGTCCTTGAAGAATACTTTCAGCAAATGCTAGATCTTATTCCTCCTGGGTCTGTTACAGTCATGGATACCAACGTCTTCTTGGAAAAAAAATGACATCATTAATTGGCGTACTGCCATTTCATGACGATAAGAAGCTACTAGAGATTGTAAAGTCGAATAAACCTCTTTGTACGAAATTTGTTGTTGACGCAATCGCTTCAAAACCAAATATAACAGTACTTAGCCTTCCACCATATCACTGTGAATTAAACCCCATAGAAACGCCGCTGTCACCTTACTTTCATTCGCCAAACTCGTCTTTCTATTCTATGCAAATTGGGGTAACAACAGACACAGTTCTGTTATTTTGCCTTTACTTAGTTTTATTGTTTGAATTAATATCATTACTTTGTATTCTCTATATTATTGTGCTCTTTCTATTGATACCTGTTATTGATCATGTGATACGTTTTTATCATATTTGTATCATACAGTTAGTTCTAATTCTGGGCACAGGCCTGTTGTATCTCCAGTTATTGAATAAAGTAATACCTAAATCTATAAAATATTTATATATCTCGACGCGTTCAAGCCAGAACGACATAACAATTAAAATACACGAAAACAAGTTATAAGTACAGGGCGATAGAAAATTAAATTTTGCGTTGAACTGACGACATGTTCGGCAAAATAATCATTTCGCTGTGAAATCGACTTAAAATCTACACAAGCGCCAAGGGCCCTACTGCAAACAACCATGATTGACACTAGCGCTAGTCGCCCATAAGCCGACAGTGTTTTAATGTTGGAGGTTCTCATGTAATCAATTGAAACGCTTGTTATAGTCCGTCTATCTATCTTACAAACTCATTATAAATGCTAATGCCCTTACCGTCATAATAACCTATTGTGTGAGGTGTAAAATTCGGCCGCTTGATCTGGGGACTTCAGGTACGGATCTATTTAAATACTATTATATGATTATATTTTCTCAGTTATCCTCTTAAAATAATTAGAATAAAATAAAATAGCTTTATTTTAGTTATCAAAATATGCTGATTTTTGGTTTTAAAATTCAGTAAGGTGTTTGTATTGGTTTAGACAAGAAGTTATTTGTTGCCAATTAAACGTGATATCTAAGAATGTTTCGTCCATGGGAAGAAACCAGTACACCAAGTGGATCTACGGGTCGTAATAATAACCAATTAAAGCGTGATTTTTATCAGTTGACACAAAAAAAAGTAATCTTCGACGTTTCCACCACCCTTCTTGAACGTGGTTTTTAAAAATTTGGTGCAGCAAAGAAAGCAGCAGCTTTGACATGCAGGCCAGTGAGCACAGCGTGCTTTGTAGTAAATAAACCTGTAGTGGGGAAAAGAAAGAGGAAGACTCTTTTACTTTC
Organism: Polydrusus tereticollis; assembly: GCA_963920685.1. NCBI lineage: Eukaryota > Metazoa > Arthropoda > Insecta > Coleoptera > Curculionidae > Polydrusus > Polydrusus tereticollis. Next base: position 94,973,079 of record OY987329.1, read on the forward strand.
AAGAAACTGGACGGGGCGGATGTCGATATACATAGTTCGTAGAAAAGTATATGCCACTCACAGGGAACAAATAATCCCCACTTTAAAAACCCTATTGCATAGATTAAAAAAAGATGATACAGGAATAAGGTGTTGTCGTGAGACTCTAAAGAAATGTATTTTAAGAAAATGTTTTAAAATTGAAAAAAATCAACAAGCGACAAGTAATTATAGAATAGGCCTGGTTAAAAAGATTGAGGATGGAGTACCTAATTGCAGTCCATGGATATACACAGGATGGAAGAGATATTATTTATTTGGACGAGACGTGGTATGACACACATGAAGTTCCAGATAAAGGTTGTGTAGATTCATCGGGTCAATGCAGTTTAGACTTCCTCCTTATCATTGCATGTTTCACCCAATTGAACATATATAGCATCAGCTGAAAGCATTAGAAAGGAGGAATAATATTTTACCAACCTTAAATTCTTCCCTGACAGCTTTAGTACAGTCAAAGATGCAGATTATTCCAAACAAGAGATGGGAAAATTGTGTAGCTTATGTTCAAAAAGTAGAAAAATCATGCGTAAATATAGATCTGTTTCCCAGAGAAAGAATTATTGTGAACTTGGATGATGACAGTGACAGTGAAACTGACTTGGGTTAAAATGTAATATTCATTTACCTGACACGGTACTTCTTATAGGTATATATATATATTTTGTTTTAATTAATAACCGGGCGGTTATTAATTAAAACATGTTATAATTTGAATTGTATTGTAAGTTATATACTGTTACATTATTATTTTATTATTATTACTTATTATTAAAGGTATATAAAAAAATATTTTTTCCACGCTTTTATATATATTATTATCTCAAAGCAGTGCAACCTTTTATTTTATCAGCAACAATTGCGTCCCTGCCTTCATTTGATCACCCGCTGGGACTTATCGGCATTAGGAATTAGCATTTATAATAAGTTTGTAAGATAGATAGACGGTGTGCGAACTCTGGTTTGTAACAATGAGGTACACAAAACTTTAACCTGTATCTCCACAAGTCGGCTGGTTCAAATTTGTTAAATAATTGGAAAATAAAATCCTTTGTGAATTTTACTGCATTATTTCTTTATTAAACGACTAATAATATTCCTCCTCTCTTCACCCTACCATGGGCTACAACATTACTAACAAGACATGTTAGTTAAAACACTTTTGAAAACAATTAACAACTTTGTAACATGATGGCTTTTTTCCTTTACGGAACGACAAATTATCTCTATAGATTTCCACAAAACACTGTTACTAACAAGAGTCAAGTCAAACCACTTTTGTAAACACTGAACAACTTTTTAACGTGATGGCTTTCTTCCGTCACGGTGCGACACTTTATCTCTTTAGATTTCCGCCTGACACTTTAACACTTTTAACTACTTTTTAACGTGAAGGCTTTCTTCCCTCACGGAGCGGCGACTTAACTCTTTAGATTTCCGCCTGACACTGATTTGTTTACACGTCAAGTATCATAACAAACCCTATTCAAACACCTTGACCAACCAAATGTTAATAGGTCGAACCCAAGCGGCCACGTCTATACATCAGGCCACTATCGATCGGCCAATCAAAATCCTATGCTCGTTGCTAAGCACGTGGAAGCTAATATTATTTGATAGTTTTAGAGAATATTATAAAATAGCAGACAGTTTTTTAAATAATAAGATTTAACTCGAACGTATATTTTAGAGATTTGTACAACGATGCCACCACTTTGATATGCGGTGTTGCCATTTATATTACATTTGAAATTAATGTTTTTTTCTTTTTGTTAGCATTTAGTTGTTGAAGAAAAACATAGTACTTTAGCACGAATGCGACGTTGCCGCTTGGATTAGTATTACATTACATTACATTTTATCACCTAAGAGTGATTCCAACATTTTTACTTTACTTTCCTACTGGGTCACGACAGAAATATGAAGCGGTCCCAAACAGACGGACTCTACAATAAATATTTACTTTTACTCCTAAACCTACTGTAACTTTTTTCATCTATTTACAAAAATATAATATCATAGTATTATTTATTTGTTCTGTTTTCCATAGCGATCCACGGCAAGTGCGCTGAAACGTCAACTTTTCTCTAAACTAGTTCGGCGCAATTATTTCTAAAGCGGGTGGTCTAAACATAGACGCATTATAATATATTTTTGAAATGTGCAAATTAAACTGCAGTGGGAGCACGAAACTTGATCACTCGATTTTATAATGGTTTCTGCTCTAATAGGCAACTTCTTTTACTTTCCTCATATTTGCCTGTTTTGTTTAATTATAGTTACTTAGTGCCTATGAGTGTATATTTTTTAAACCAATAAAACGTATTAGAAACTATGGCGTATATGACAATTCACGATCCAGTTTTCATGTTCGGCCAACACACCACGCCATAATGCTAATCAAATAAAAGGATTTTATGGAATTTTAAGGTGTTAAATTTTATTATGTTAAATAAATTTATCAGTAGGGTATTAAACTGAAATGTTTTATTATTTTATATAAACTTAAAACATTTTTCTTCTGCGTAAATAATAAATACTGCACGTTTTATAGAAATGGCGCCTTTTATATTCACTTTTTATTGGCTTATCGTATTAAATTTAATGCGGTGTTTTTAGTATTTTTGCAGAAAATACTGAAAATGAAAAAAACATGAGCAAGGGTGGCTGTAATTAGCCGTGAATTAATTCTGAAAAACAAACAAGTAATTAGTAACCCCTCTGATCACCGAACCAAGATTTATAAAAAAAAACTGTGATAAAAATAAAATGGGCTTACTGAGCATTCATAAAGATATTATTATTATTTTGAGACACACTAGGAACCTTAATTTCAAAATTGAGAAGGTCTCAAGAATCAGTGGCTGTTGTTGAGCCTACACTGAGAAAAAGATTTAATTGTGATAACCTTAAACGAATTAATGCAATCAAAATATTTAGCTGAAAACAAACAACAAACAAAGACATTGTTTCACTAATTCAAAGGGTTTTACCCTCTTTAGTCTTCCTTTTAAGCCCTTGATATCGAGGATCAGGATAGCCCCGACATTAACGTAATAGAAGAGTCGTTTCTCGTTAGTACTCTTACCAAACACTGTATTATGTTCTATAGTACTTTATCTGAATTATTCCAATGTCTACGAGCACACTCTTGCAGCTAATCATAATGTAAACACCTTTCTCCAGTCTTGTAATAAGTCACTTAAACACACAATGCAGAAAACAAAACTAATACATAGTTCCTGGCAATGAAGGGCGCACCATTGCCAGGAACCAAACTAGTAAAGTCCGCCTATCTATCTTACAAACTCATTATAAACGCTAATCCCTAATGCCGATAAGACCCAGCGGGTAATCGAATGAAAACAGGGACGCACTCGTTGCTGATGAAATAAAAGGGTCTCTGTTCTTTGTCCCAGCATAAATTATTGTTTTACGCTTACCTTTATTTGGCAACAAATAACTTCTTGTCTAAAAAAATACAAACATCTAACTGAATTTTAGAACCAAGAATCAGCATATTTAAATAACTAAAATAAACCCATTATATTTTACCCTAATTATTTTAAAAGGATTACTGAAAAAATATAATAATAATATAATAGTCTTTAAATAGATCCGTACCTGAAGTCCCCTGATCAGGTGGCCGAATTTTACACCTCATATAATAAACTCTTTTAACGGTAAGGGATTGGCATTTATAATAAGTTTGTAAGATAGATAGACGGAGTATACAACACATAAACAACATCTCGCCGACTTATTACTGAATTCAAGCGAGGAAAAAATGGTCACGTGACCACTGCATCATAAAATATTTATTCGGGCAACTAAATTTCTAACGGAAATTAACGCAACAATATGAAATTATCCAAAAAATTAACTTATCTTTATCTTATGCCACTTCTGAGGTTTATCGAGTATTTGAATAGTAGGCTATGAATATTTTGTTTCGTTGTTAATGAGAGCAATCAAAACAATTCGTTTAGATTTACAGTTTTAAAGAATTTTTTAGAAGATAAACAATTTTGTGCAATACTTGCGATAGATTCTCTTGAAAACTGAGTTTATAATTTGTTACTGTTTTTAAAGTAATACGTTTTTATGGTAGCCTGTTTTATTTGTAACTCCGAAAAATTGGAAAAATGAAACGAACAAGGAATTTAACTGACTGAACACGAGGTAGTGCGAGCGTCAGTTTTATTGGACGAGGTATATTGTCAGAGTTATGTTGCCAATTTGTTAGGCAAACATCGTTTCACAATAAGTCGTATGGTAAGCCGTTTAGCTGAAGTTGCAACTTGTTCTAGAAGGCCAGGACGAGGGCAAAAACGTTGCATGAACAACCGAGATGAACGTTTCCTTAGACAATACGCTTTAGGAAATAGGACTGCCACTAGTTCTATAATGAGAAACGAATTGGAAGCTGTCCGCAATGTCGCAGCTTTTTCTAGAACAGTTAGAAGACGGTTAAATGAAGCTGGATTAGACAATAGGAGACCAGCCATTGCGCCCTTGCTTACTAGAGAGAACAGAGTTACCAGGTTACATTTTGCTCGAAATCATCAAAATTGGTCTGTGGATGATTGAAAACAAGTTTTCTTCACAGATGAAACTAGAGTTAGCCTAAAACATCCAGATGGCCGTAAGCGAGGATGGCGAAGACCACGATCACTATCTTTAGAATATTGTAGTAGAACATGTGATGCCTTTCGGTCATTTGGCGAACCCAATTTCTTGTTTATGCAAGACAATGCTCGACCTCACGTGGCTAGGGAGGTACTCGATTATTCCAATCAGGTTGGTGTACCAATTATGCAATGGCGACCGAGATGCCCGGATCTGAATCCGATTGAACATTTATGGGATTGCCTCAGAAGAAATGTGAAACGTCATATACCAGCACCTAGAAACCTGACGGAACTTGTAAATGCAGTTATCACAGCACGGGAACACATTGCCCAAGATTTTATTCAAAACTTAATTATAAGCATGCCTAGGTGCATAAATGCTGTAAGTTAAATCAATAATTTCTTTCTTTCTTCATTTCATAATTTTAACGATTTTGTTATTAGATCATAAGAATATTTTAAATTTAAATCTTATACAGACATATTGCAGCTAATTCACTTTTAAAGTATCCGATAATATTTTTTCTAACTTTAAATGTAACTATTGTCCATAAAAATTTATTGAAATTAATTCATTATGGCGATTTGGCCGATTTTATATATTGATGTGTTAACTTTGTCCAGGAGTTTATGTGAATTAAATTATAATTTTGTCAACTGTAAATCGAGGAACTACACGGGGAATCAAAGTTTAATAATATTATTTTTGCATCTAAAGTTTGAAAGAATTAATATTTTATTCTAATAATAAAGTCGTAATAAAAGAAATTTGTGAGAAAGCAAAATTAGCAAAACTTAATTGAGCCAATTAAATTTCGTTTAAGATAAGAAAATATTCGGCAATTAGCTAATTTTCTTAAATCAACTCAATTCTTTCCGGTTAATATCTTCCCTGCTTTCACTTGATCAAATATAGTCTGTATGTTACCACAATTAACACAAAATTAATTAAGCCTTTTATTCGCATAAGAAAAATTTTTCTTCAGTGTATACACAGAGAGAAAGTTTTAATTCCCAATACATGAATATAATACGGTCAATGAAATAATTTAATAGATAACGGGCAACTAAGGAATTATGTAATTTAATTAAAATTTCCAATAAAACGTCATTGCCCTAATACAATAGTTCAAATAGCCAATGAAAATTTAATTGTACAAATTAAAATATGTTTGATTTACTGTACTGTATATTTAGCAATAGGGCATTGTTTATTTACCACTATACTCGTAATTAATAATGGGTTATTATTCTCGGGACTAGTGTATTATTGTAAACATAAATTTAAAGCGGTTTAAAGAAGTTTGCCCCTTCCATTCCATCAGACCCAATCCTTGGACGCATCTTGCCATATTACGGCTCTTAGGCAAGGCTATAGAGTCTGACGAAATGGAATGGGACCTCACAGTGCATTTCAATACAAAATGTAACGGGACGTGTGCGAGATGTTGAACGTGACGACATCTGGCGGCAATCGAGCAAAATATATTTATTTTATTGTCACAATTATGGCCTTATTGCAAAAATCAAGAGATATTTTTTACAAATAATGTATTATTCCATCTATTAAATCATTTTATTGTAACAATTATAGCTTTTTTGTAGGCATACATGTATATTAATAAAACATAATTGATTTTCTTATATTAACTACAGTCTGTTTATAAGCCACTAAAATGATTTTATAAAGAATAAATGTATTATTCCCTAAAGAAAGTGATTTAGTTACGGGAATTACAGATTAGCTAATAAAAACATTTATACAGGGTAACCCATACATCACAAATGGACCTAATTTTTTATTTGTTGCAAAAAGTTATTCTTTGTAAGAAATTTTGTTTGTGATTTTTAAAAAAACGGGAGGTAAAAATCTTAAATAATATTAATCATTCTACCTACCTAAACGTAAAATTTATTTATTTGTCGTTTTTAAGGAACATGACCCGAGAAAAGCAAACAACGAGAAGCGACAATATGACATTTGGCGAAATCTTAGAGTGGGAGGTAACCCGGCCAACGGTCATAAGTTTCAGCCGGCCGTGTTTCAGCTGTTAGTCCGGCAGTTTTATCGTTATCGAGTTAAGTTGTCATTTTTGTTGAAAGAAGTGTATTGTTTAACTGTTTGTTTTTGTCAGTGCTGTGCTTTTATAAAGCTAGGCCTGGTAATACCTATGCGTTTCGAGGGTGTTACTCAAAAAAAGGTCAAGGAATAAGCATGTTTGCATTTCCAAAGGATCCTGAACTCAGAACTGTAAGTACATTTGCACCGCTTTAGGATTGTTGATTAAAAATATAAGGAAAAGTAACAAAACTGCTGTTCAATATTTAAATAGAAATAAAGACATAAGAAAATACTGTTTTTCTACTTCTATATAAGTAAGAACCTACTTACGCACTATCTATTTTATCCGTAAAACTCTAATTACACAAGCTATATTGTTAGAAGCCAAGCTGTGCGTAAGAGCAGTTATGGAATATTGTAATGCCTGTATTGACAAGGGCAATTTTCGCTAACGCTCGTAATTTTCGAAATCGTCTGCAATAGGCTTCTTACCACTCTTGGTATGTAATATACTATTTCATTTCCTTTCTAAAATGTACTATCACTAAGTAACGCACAATCAATAAAACATTTCAAAAATATTTTTAAGTTATTTAATTTTTTTATGATTTTACGAAATTTGCTGGAAAGCCAATTACATGAAACACAGAAGATATTTATAAAAAAGGTACTTCTTACTAAGAACCCATATTTTTTTTCAATGTAAAGCATTTTCTTTATCGCTTTAGTGCTCCTTTTAGTGTAATAACCCGGCCAACTGTCAAAATCAATGCTAAACTCGAGATTTTGTCGCTTCTCGTTGTTTGCTTTTCTCGAATATGACCTTAGAAAAATTGGGGCATGGGAAAAAATTCATTTAAACAATACTTTCTTTCTGTCTAAGTTTCGTATTACTGTTCCGTACTACTTTTGCTGTTACGTCATTCTGTTATTTTAGTTCACTCCCAATTAAAGCTTTTAAAAGTAAATTAAACAAACTTTTACTTCAATTGACTTAATCGCTAATATTATTAACAGAAATTCTTCTTTAACATAAATCCAGTGATTTTCAAGATAAGCACCGTATTAACCATAGGGCAATGGGAATTCAAAGTATTAGGCATAAACGCCTAGGTATATTTGGCATAAACACCATGCCCATTAAATGAATTAGCAGAGGCAACACAATCATAAGTTTTTATTTATATTTTGATGTTGTTCATTTTTTATCTATAATATATATTTTTGGCTTAAATATTTTATAGACTATACATTTTGTTTGGTAGTAAGCATCATTGACGGCCTCAAGAATAAGATGGGTAAAAACTTTTTGGCCTTAATACCAAATTACTCAAACCTATAAAGAATTTGATTCTGTTCACCTTTACCAAACTCGTCAACCTGTGTTTCCGGGGGGGCATACTTGCATCCATTCTAAAACGTGCCGTAGTCACCCCCATTTTCAAAAAAGGCGACCCGCAATTGCTTGAAAATTAGATACCAATATCACTGCTGCCTGTGCTTTCCAAGGTAGTGGAGGGGTGTATGGCTATGCAGATACAGGATTATTTTGAACAGAACCAACTCTTCACAGGGCTCCAGTTTGGTTTCAGAAGGAATTATGTTACTGACCTGGTGTCTTATATTCAGGACTCTTTTGAGAACAAAGAGTATACAGCTTCAGTCTCCTGTGGCCTAAGTAAGGCGTTCGACTGTGTCTCGCATGACATCCTCCTGAAGAAGCTGCAGGCGTACTCACTTGATCCAATTAGCGTAAATATTTTGAAATCCTATTTGTCGGGTAGGACGCAGAAAATCAGGGCTGGAAGGGTGGAATCGGCAAAGAGCGACATAATTATTGGTGTCCCACAAGGATCAGTTCTGGGACCAATTCTCTTCTTAATTTACATCAATGATCTCCCAATTAACACTACGAATAAGAGGTTTACATTTTTTGCTGATGACACTACAATATCCCTTCGTGCGCCAACGCTGGAGGTTGCTCTCTCTCCCTGCTAGATTAAAGGAGGAGGCCGAAGCATGGTTTTCCTCAAACATGTTGCTATTGAATAAGGAGAAGACCAACAGAATGGTGTTTTCACTAAGGGACGTGGGCGAGCTTGAGCAGGTTAAGTTTTTAAGAGTCCGGCTTGATTCTGTATTACTCGCATATATCGACTCGGTGGCAGTAAGACTCAGAAGTGCGATATTCCTGTAGCGCAGAATCCGGAGTTCTGTTTTGGGGTGCACTCTGCTTTCAGCTTACTTTAGCATTTTTCACTCAGTTATGTCCTACGCTATTCTGACCTGGGGACATGCGCCGCAGTCACGGAGGTTCTTTGCATTGCAGACGAGAGCTGTCCGGCTGGTATTTGGGCTAGGCTACAGGGATGACTATAGGACTGCCTTTCAGAGACTCCGAATTTTTACCCTGCCTTTAGTATACATCCTGAAAGGCCTATTATATATCAGGAAGAATGCCGAGCTTTATGCAACAAATGGAAACATCCATTCATACGACACTGGGGAAGGGGCGAATTTATTGCGGGATATTGCCGCCTAAAGAGGTGTCAGGATGGTCTGAGATACTGGGCTATAAAATTTCTCAATAAGGTACCTAACAACATCAGAAAACTACCTTAAAAAAATTCAGGACCAAAATAAAAAAATATTAATTACAAATGCATTTTTCAGTGTTGATGAATTTTTAAACTGTACTCTGTCTTGATGTAAATGTAAACTGTGATTTGTTTCTCTTGTTGTGTTCTTTTAGTCAACATTATTTTTACCCTAGAATAAGTTTTAACCTTTTACACATTTTATTTTATATATATTTATAGACATTGATATTTGAAATTTTTGTATAGCTGACCTGTGCAAACAAAATTTATTGTGTTGGCATGAAATGAATGTTTTTTTAATTTTTTGATTTTTTTTTTGATAATGTTTGGGAAAATTCAAAAATACCATATCTGTTCGGTTTTTTCTTATTCCTGTAAAAATAACCAAATAGCGCTTGAGGCGTTCTGGCTTGAACACGTCAATTTCATATAACTATACTGTTTTTCATTAGTTTTTGATGGTGGCCCAAATAAATCAAGCGTGGGAATTATAGGTCAAATCAAGTCTAACACATTTTTGATAAAGGCATTTTCAGTGGCCACTGATTTGGCTGGCTGATGATAATGTATAATAATCACATAACATAGTACCCTGTTGAGTGTTAAGCCATATTAAATATGTTTTATTGCCATAGTGCTAGATACTAATTTTCCTTATAACATAATATGTAAAAAGTACCTACTTACTTTGGCTTTGTCTAAATATCTTCGTATTTATTGATGTTCCAATATTTATTATCCATTTTGCTTTTAGCTTATCCTAAGAGGCTGAATTATGCAAACAATTCTCATTATTAAAGTCCTTCTTAAAAATTAATATCACTCTATCTCGTCAATTTACCGACATTTTAACATACCAATTTATATTATAATTACGTAAACTAGTAAACAAATCTTAAGATAAGCAAAAACGCAAACAGAACCTTAACTTCATGTAATAATCAATTACAAATCTTTAAATGTTGTCTATGAAATGAACAAACTAAAAGTTTAGGATTTCAAAGTTCTCTCTGAATGTTGATGTAAGATTTTCCATTACAGGAGTTTTTCCAGTTAGTTTTGCTTTCAGTCTAAAGTTTTTATCTTACTTGTGCAAAAAGTCGCGTAAATGTCTTAAACGTTAACAACCTAGAGTCTAAGTACAGTTGGTCATGTACCTAATCTTTTGTATCATCATAGATTTAGCAACTTTTACAGAGTGTTCACCTAATTATGATATTTTTTTTTTAAATTTACTAATACAGTTTTGAAATATACAGGCTAGTGGAAAATGCCCTACAGATTTTAAAAAATGGCTTATGCGGGTAAAATTAAACAAAAAAAAATTATGCACCGTAAGATTTGCTTGCTAAATACTTTCAATGCATATCTGAAGGTAGTACACTATAACACGATAATTACTTTCTGTGATATAACAAGTTTTTAAGATACGTGTTAACGAACATAATTAATTTAAAATTAATAAACAATTTAATGACTGGAATCGTCAGAACTTTTAGAAGGATAATTTCCAGGTTAGATTAAGTACTACTGACGCTAGTGGTGGTAAAACAGAATATCTATTTTTTATTTTTATAACATGAGCTACGCAATTCTTCCATACATCGCTATAGATTTCGTTATTACCTGCCGAATATTATGAAGAACAACTGCGCATAAAGTTGGAGATTGATTGTTGAGTGATATTCTTTGCTGACAAGATCAACACATTAGGTACAAAGCCATCTCTACTTCCGGCAACATAACGCGTTTTCCTCTGGAGCACGGTGTATCAAAAGTACAATTTGTACTGCCGACCCAACCATACTTAACAACATCATAGTTATCAAACCAAGTTTCACTTAAATAAATTATACCTTTATCGAATTCATAGTACTCCTTTATTTTGCGCAAATAGTCCTCTCGTAGTTTAATGATACGCGTGGATTCCATTATAACTATTAGATTATCTAATTTTTTATGTTTAATGCCACATTTTAACAAAACATCCCGCAATGTTGTTGTAACCTCGCAATTTATCACGAACCAGTTTTAAAGTTGGCACTATATTATCCTCGTAAAAGTTGTAAATAGTTCGCAGAATAAATTCCCTTGTAGTATTGTCAGCCGTTTCGAATTTTTGATTTACTGGTGTGTGGATTTATTCGCGTTTCGTCGATTGACCGTTTCGTCGACTGGACAATTTTACCTGTTTTGTTACCGTTTCGTCGATTGAGGAATTGAGGAAGGAATAATTACTAGGTACCTATTAGATATAAATGACACCCATTTATACCTGTAAAGGCCAGTCGACGAAACGGGAAAATTTCTTAAAGTCGACGAAACGGGAATCGACGAAACGGGAATATACCGGTGTGCGAATGACCGGTTACAGTCCACAAATTAATTACGTTAGAAATTCTTATAAAACCCAAGTTGTGTTAATTCATTACAAGTATATTCTTGTACAACGCGTATTTTCAGTATTTCCCGGATTTTCTTTTTTAAACACGCGTACATATTTAAAATAATGCGTTGACATTAAAAATGTAAATCTTTGTTTCTTAGTTCCGGGCTTATTTCGCTTTCGATGGCCGACTCTGACACCGATCGTGTTCCTGCGATAATTCACCTTTACCTTCTGTTTCAAATTGAGGCAAAAAGCCATACTGATATAATAAAATACAGGTAACAAGTAAAAATTTACTTGTCTAAAGCCACACAGTTATAACAGAAAATATGTAAATTTCAGTCAATCATTTTAGCCAGCAACGCCGCTGTCCGATTTCCAATATCGCAGACCTGAAACATCAACTGATTTTAAAGCTGATAAGGGATCACCCAATTGGCGAACCTTTTACTATTTGCTGTTTTTGTCAACAGCATGTAAATGTGTATTTTTCTAATTTTGTCTCGAAAAATAGATATTTCGAACGCGCTAGCGAGTTCGAAATATATCCATTTCGAACTCCGAATTTTATTATTTAAAGGTTGGCCCTACTGACATGTTTTTTTTTCACCGTTCGGCATAGCATTCTAGATAACTAATATTTTTTAGTCCAAATGTGCGAAACACTACACAAAACCACGTATGTATGTTTGGTTGCCTAGATCTACAAATCTGTATGACGTGATTGACGTGTTGTTTTGGTTCATAAACTATTAAAAAACATATTAAATATTAACTTTATTAACAGGACAACTATTTTGCAAAAAATATCAATTAAATCTTAAAAATACAAATTCCAACTATATTATAATGCTAATTAGGCATTGTTTATAGTGCAGTTATTATAAACATTTAATGTCACTGTACTCGTGTCGGACGCGTTAACCTTAAATTCAGGCATAGTTTGAGTATTCATAGTATGCGAAACTTTGTGATAACTGACCCCAGAATCCAATCCATTTTTAATTAGACTTGGTTGAAAAGCAGTTTCTACTCCTTCAATTATTGTCGATCTTGATGATCCAGGTGAGGGTGTAGCAGTATTATCAATATTATCTATTAATGAAGGTGTTAAACTAGAAGAGAGGCTCTGCGCTACATCCATTTTCGCTTTTAGAGAATCTTCAATATAGCCTTCAGCCACGGCTGAAGACTTCCATCCCCCGTGCCTTTTAATGGTAACCAAATCGCTTCCCTTGTTGGCCAGCTCGGTGACACTAGACCGTCTAAAGCAGTGGCCAGTAAAACATTCTGGATTTGGTTTGCACAGGTATTTTGCAATAAGGCTAGGAGCTTTTCCCATTGTATTTAGACCTACAGGTGAGTTTATGCAATGCCCATTCCTATACGTAAGAAAAAATCTTGATGTTGTAACATTCTTAGGACGTAAATCAAAATATTGTCTAATCAAATTAATCCATGATTGATCAATTATAAGAAACGTTCTTGTTACATGTGTTTTAGTTTTGGGAATGTGTACTGTAATGGAAGCAACCTTAAAGTGAATGTCTTTTACATCCATATTGGTCAGTTCTTCTCTCCGGCATGCTCCATTGTACCCCATAATTAAAGCAACCTAGAATTTACATAGTTACTACTATTGTATCTCGATAGCTGTCTACCTACTGTTCATACGATAGAATAGAAATTGGTGTAATTTAAAAATGTTCGTTCTCCAACTTTATTGTAAACAAATTTTTTTTATAAAACCTGTGAAATTGTACAAAACAAAATGCATATAGATATGTAAATACTACTTACTTTTAATCCTAAATAACTGCTATTATCAGCCCCATTTATAAACTTATTAATATCGTCTAAGTCTAAAACAAGAGACTTTTTGGGTTTGTAGCCCACAGATTTTCTTTTTAACAATGCTTGCAGTCTAGCATAATCCTTTATATCTATGTTCTTGTCAATATTAATGCAAGCTCTTAATTTTGAGTATAAGGACCACAGGGTGGATGACATTTGGGTTTTACTTTCTTCCTCAAAATAGGCTAGTAAAACATTTTCTGAAATCTTACACACGCCCTTTGTATTGCACCAACTTGTGAAGGTCTCATAGTCCTTTTCATATAATTTTCGGGATTTTTCTGGCAAAAGTTGATTTATACATTTATGTGCAATATCCCTTAACTCAGGGGGAGTTAAACTTAAATTATCTTGCTCCATAATATTTTGTTAATATAAATAAAATTTTAAAACACAAATTTTGTGGCAAAATGGCTGACACAATTTAAAATTTATTTATTTTCATGGCAAGCTTGATAAAAAAATTGTAATAGTGTTACCAACATAAATTTTGGACATAATAATTTATAAATTTTGAAGGGTTTGTTTTCTTTTTAAATATGTGTTTATTTATTAAAAAAAAACGACAAAATAGAAAAACTAGTATAAAGCACATGTTTTATAAAGCCATTATAGCACTTGTCCCCTTAAAAAACTCGCCGCAAGCGGCTCGTTTTTTAACATGGACCCGTGCTATAATATAATGCTTTATAAAACGTGTACTTTAATATACTATTATATGCTGCTGTATTAATTTTCCCACCGGAAAAAATAGTTCGCTCTTTAAATGTGCTTTAAATTGCGTGTGGGCGTCGACGCTCTATCGCCAGGGTATTGCCAGTTCTACAAAATTTCCGTAAGTGTAGGAGGAACATAAGGGTTTGTTAATTGTTTTTTTTTTAACAACAGTGAAATTCTTTTTAGTTTGATTTAAATTATTTTTGTATAAATACTATTTCCGAAGTACTTAAATAATGGCTTGTTCTTTCTTTCCTTGACATTGGAAATTTCTTGGTTCAAAGTAGATTTGAAAAGTAGCTTACAAGAAAATTATTTACTATCAATTAAATACTGATATAAAAGAACACTTTTAATAATAAAAACTTAAAGAATTAAAAAAAAAAGATCTGACAACCCCGATTATGATGCCGGTCCATTTGCAGCCCGGTCGAAGCTTTTTTATCGAGTTTTTTATTCATCAAACTAACTTTGGACAAAGTATAGCAGCAGTGTCATATCCTATCATTGGAAATAAAGATTCGTTCCTTTTTTTCTTTTCCGGTAGTTTCTGCAATCTGAGTTTTTATTTTAGTACTAACATTGTTAGTCAATATACGCCAAATTTTCCTATTTAATTCAGCGCTCGTTGGGGCATGTAGCTCAGGGCATAGCTGTTGTAGTATTCTTTTGCTATTTATTCTATAATAATTGCTTGTACAACGTAATCTTTTGATAACTATTTATTTATTTATTTATTTAAGTTATATTTACTGGTTGTGGGAGCAACTTCGTGTATTTGGAGAAGTTTATTAACTATGTGAGGGTTAACACTGCTAAAATGGCAAAGTGATTTAAGTTACTTAAGGGCAGATTAACGACATCCACCAACACAATTTTGACAATCAGATCCTTTTTAATATAACATGTAGTACCTACGCCACAGCTTCTAGTTACCTGGACTTACTAGAAAAGCATACCGACATGTTAGGTGACAGTAATAATTGCAATTTTATACTAAGTGGTTTTTAACACAATCTGCAGCTTGTAAAGCAACTTGCGCCTGAATCTATACTTTTTTATGAATACTGCATCTTAAACCATCATCGCACGTATGTGCAATAGCTGGCTTCACACTAATCATCATTATTATCCATACACTATAACATATGTAAGCCTCACAGGAATAAAACTTTAAACCTTTTTTCTTTTTTAATTACCATTTTGCTTCCTCCCAAAATATATCAGCACTTCAAGCCCAGTATACATAATTTAATACCAATATTTTCTATCAAACTTCCTATACCATCAACTGTCTATAAAGTTTATAGGATTGAAAAGTTTGTTTCGGTGGAAATGCTGATACAAACACATTTTTGATGTATTCGATTTAGATTTATCTCAAATGCGAAAGTTTTTTAAGAATTTTATATATCCTAGTTTTGTTTTCAAAAGTTAAACTGGCTATAAATTGGTAGACTTATAAGTTACGCTATTAACCCCTATATGTTATATTTTATAGGTCTTCATGGTCACAATATAATTATCTGAAATCTAACAACTCTTTCTTATACATTATGTTAATATGAGGTCATAATAAAATTATTGATAAAATAATTATTTAAAACGTCCATCATGTCCCGTTCTCTTAGAAGTGCATTACTTAGGTTAAACAACCTTTCTATCTTACTGTAAAAATAAAAGGTACATTTTTATCATTCTAACTATCATTCAATACTTAAATCCAATAAACTTAAAGTAACTGTGTTCAAGAACTTGCTACAATTCGCAAGACACTTTTTTGTTATAGCCATGGAGAATTGATCATAAAAGAGCAAACAAAATACCAGAGTTGATTGAAAAATAATGTCTTCCATGCTTACTTCAGAACTGATCTGAGCAAACACTTCTGACTGGCGCGTCCGGTTTTAACTAAACACCATAGATAAGGTATATGCGCTTATGGTAGGAATAGATAGGCAACTTTACATACTAAATTGGTTCCCTAATAGCGCCATTCGTGTCTGGTTAAAGAACTAAATGTAGCAATGGGGGTGAGAGGCGGGAGGTCGGAGCCACGCGTGAAAATTTAAATTTTACAACTTTGAATTCAAGTTTTCGTGCTTCTAACTCTGAAGGAAAAGTTAGAAGCGCGAACCTTTTGAGTTAAAGTCAATATATTCTGGGAGAGTAAAAGGAAGGTATATAACAAGGCAAGTTTTATACCTAGGATTCTGCTGTAAAGATTTAACATAGGAACAGCGTTCAGCTTTTAAACACGATCCTCTTCTGCCATGCTTAATTTTCTGGTCATATCCAAAATGTGTGTGACAAACTCTATAAGTTCTTTGAATGCCACTGTTGTCTTTGACACAAAGTAATGGATTTTGAATAGCATTTACCCAAAGTTTATGCGTCTAAAAATACACGGACAATATACTAAGATCGTAAACTGTCATATCTCTAAGAGAATCAGTATATAAGTAATATTTATGATTATTCAGGATCAAAAGGTGTCCTGCATACATTTTTTTGAGATAGAAACAATATTTTGTATACAAAACAAGTGCAAGGTGCCTTTTTGGCTCTTTACGATACACCCTTTTTATTACTTCGCTAAAACAACAAAAAGCTTACCTGGTCGCTTTTTGGAAACCTGTGCATTTTCACACGTTTCCCACTTTGTGCTTTACATCCGGGAACGCAACAATAAATCACCATTTTAGCAGAATAAACAATAAATTTATACGTCGCGCCGCTTCTTTAAAAATTTAATTTTAAAATGCCAATGTCAGTTGGGTCCGACTCCGGAAGACATTTTTATTATGGATCAGCGCATAAGTCATATTTTTATCTTTATCGGACCACAGCTGGTACAGTTGAATGCAGAGAGAGAAAGATACAGAACGTTCACCACGCTCATTCTAAATACATATTTTGTCGCTATCAACGTTAGGGTATGAACAACCATATAGAACAATATTCCCACAATAGCGCCATCAGCGTCTCGTTGAAGAACTAAACGAAGGAGGAACGATCTTTACCATTTAAGTTATCCTAGCCTGCTAAACACACTGACCAATCAACCTTCGTACCATTTCTGAGGCAATCTTGAATCATAAAAGGTTTTTGTTCTGTCATATTTAATTTTCTTAAATCTGAAAACTTCAGAATTTGACAATCATTTTTCATTCATCTTAACCTTTTACCTAGGTTACCTTTCAAGAGTGATGATTCAAGGCATGCTTGATCTATTTCTCGGCATATTTTCAGTAAGTTTTTTTTTATCTTACGATATATCACATTGTCTTGATCAATTTTAAAACTTACGCTTAAGACAAGCTCAGGACTAACAAAATATTTTAGCCAATACTTTTTTAATCGTCAAAAAGTTGTTCCTCGTTAAATTCTAACCTATTGTGTTGCACCAGACGACGTAAAGTTTTCCGACAAAAACCTCTCCCCAAACTTTGGAAATATCAAGGTGGTGTCTTGAACAAGTGTGGCAGTTAACAACACCTCCGGGGTGCACTTGCACTGAAAACTTCTACTATGCTCACTTACTTGCTTATCTTGAAACGTTCAACGAGTTTGGATATAAAGAACGAACAGAAAACAACCAATATAAAATTATGTAGGGAGCACGTCTGTTTTTGGATTCAAGGTATGATAGAAAATAACCCGCACTTGGTAGGCGTGTTTTCTTTACCGACGAAGCAACTTTTTCTAGTAACGGTACAGTAAGTTCACAAAATTGCCGCTGGTGGTCAAACGAGAACCCCCACTTTGTTATCGAATATCTTAATCAATTTTCGTTCAAAATGAATGTTTGGTGCGGGATAATAGACAATCGTATATTAGGAACATTTTCTTTGTGGAAATCTAAGTGCTGCAATGTACTTGGACTTTTTGCAAACCGTTGTAAGTGATTTCATTGAGAATATGCCACTAAATGTCCGTCGGGAATTCTATTTTCAACAAGATAACGCGTCAATCCATAGTACTATTGTAGTAAGGTAATGGATAGATAACAACTTCCCTAATCGGTGGATTGGGCGCTTTTCTGAAAACCCTTGTCCCGCAAGATCGCCTGATATCACAGCAATAGCCTTCCTCTTTGGGGGTTCCTTAAAAATAAAGTTTTTAAGCATCGACCATTTCGAAATCAAGATCACTTAGAAGTCATCAGGCAATGCGTTAGACAAATCAATCCTATCATTCTACGAAATGTTACAAGGGAGCTTATGCATAGAACCATAAAGTGTATCGAAAACGGCGGAGGGCATGTAGAATGTTAAATTACTGTGTTCTTTTATGTTATTTTTACTTGATCACCGTTTTTCTGACTTATTGTACATTACCATAAGACTGACACTTGAAGTTTTATTTCCTTTACTTTCCTAACAGTTTGCCATGCCGAAATTTTCATTTCGACCTTATGTTTTAAATTTAAGTAACTTATGTGTCTAATTGCCCACAAGCTGGTAATAAACTGAATTTATAGGTTGCATAGCTTCTATCGATTCGTAATAGTAAAAACATTTTTTTTGTGCTACTAAGCTGAAATTTGGTATCTATAGATAACTTTTAAATGCAAACAACATTTCCTAATAAAAATTTTTTCTACGGTGAAAAATAAGGGCACTTTATTCTTCAGTGAATTTATCGTTTTACCTCTCCCTCGTATACGACGCAATATTTACTAGTTTTGTTTATGCTCTTTTTGGTTTAAGAACATGCAGAACATTCTGTCATTCATCTACAATATTATAATAATACAATATTTAACTTAACCTACTCTATATTCAGCTCTATTTCACTATCACTATATTAGTTTAGGCATAGATGATATTATAATATTGTAGATTATTATTTTTGTATAAATATTAATACCTATTTAATTACATGATTAAAATAAAGATACTTACCTATTATTTTATATTTGTTGTTTTGTTGAAAATAGCTAACCTAAACCATTGAAATTAGTAGGTAATCAGGATCTGTACCCTTTCAAAAGGCATTTATTTATGGCTGGGTTTAAATTTTATTGCGGTCGGGAAATCAACGAATTATTGTGGAATGGAGCATAACCAATAAAATAAAATAATACATTTTAATGAAGTAATATTTTACATCCCCTTATTTATTTAAATTTCATTATTTTCGCATTCGACCAGAACTAACCAGGATTTAGTATATAATTATACAAAAAAAGTTAAAATATCGTCAATCCATCAATCTTACATTATTTGAAAGATGTGAACTAAACTAACCTCATATATACGGTTGATAGATACACACAGTTGTTTTTTCATAGTATAATCACAAGGCATCACTTGGAATGAAACATAGGCAAAATAGATACTTTCCGTATTCGCCAAAGAAATAAAGACTTTATGGGGAAATGAAGTGCGATATATCGGTCACTTTGCGGCTCCGTCTAAGGCGAAACTGTCCGCTTAACTTCAATCGAACAGTCTTATCCATTTTGTAAGTTACGAGTATAGAAAAATCGGTAACTTTTATCAAGGCAAAAGGATTTGAAATTTTCCCGGAGCTTTTAATTCTAATTGTGAAACTAAATTAAATTTTTTGCATAACTACTGTATCTAATTAATATGTCCACAACACCCGACGTGACGGTGGAAATTGCGACGAGCCACTCGAGTCCAGCAGCCATACTATAAGCCTGAAAACGTATTCTTCTACGTGTTTCATATTCTTTTTTACTCTGATTCAATTTTCTATACAAAAAGCAGTTAGATTTTTAACCCTCTGACGTTGTATGATATAAATATGAAAATAAAATGAATAATTATTTATTTGTATTTATAAGAAATATTCATCAGTTCCTTGGCCGAAATAAGGAAGTATTCAATCACAAAGGTAACAGGTTCTTAATGAAAATCAAAGTCTAAATAAGAGTTTTTGTTTAAATTTGATAATCAATTTTTACAATTTTAAATTTTAAATAATGGGTTTTACTATAACCTCAACAGAAACAGTAAATGTAAGTTTGAAATAATCTAAAAACTTCTAGAAGGAATAAGGAATATTTGTTAATTATACTTTTTTATTAAATATTCAGTTGCCTGACATGTGTTTCGACCCATTCAGGTCATTATCAAGAGCTTACAAAAGACTTTTGTAAGCTGGCAGAAAAAGAAAGACTATTAAAGTGTGATCTTTTCATTAACGGATAGCGCTACTCGTCAAATAATATCTATGGAAACAATTGTTGACACAATGAGAGAATTTTATGATTTCACTGGAGAAAACCACATTTTTCTATTGCAAGATATCTTTTCCGTCAAAACGGCAGAAGCACCGTACTTTACTCCTCGAGAGGCGATGAGAGAATCCAGGTAGTGGCCCACCTACCTTTTATCGGCGTTGTCTGTGGTAAACTAATTCGGAGAACGTAAATTGGGTCCCATTTCCATATTCCTACGTAAATTTAGTCCCACTGATAAAATCATACTACGTAAATTAACACGTTAACCGCCACCTGAACAGCCGGCTGTCAATTGGCATGGTTCTTGGAGCGCCGAACGAAATATACGGCGTATTACGAAAATGTCCTAATAGTTTTTTTGAGTATACACCAATCTAGTGTCATCACACTAACAAATACATAACATATTTTTGATTGGTACATCCATTTAGGCAATATTTTGTATTGTTAGCCGGCTGTACAGGTGGCGTATAAGCAAAGTTAGCATTTACAATTTACCATTTGTACAGCCGGCGAACATGCATTATCCCCCCTTCAATGCGTAAACCGCGTGAGATTTAAAGGCGCGAAAGCGAGATTACCGTTTGTTTAGTTTGTTTGGGGTCGAGTTTGCATGCGGTTTAGCAGTTTCACAACTTATAAGCGTGTTTAGTTTATTTTAGTGTAGTTTTTGTTACTACAAAGTAGTATTCTTAGTAATTTTTCTGCCATATGACCACATTCTTCGGGTAAGTAAGCGATTTTATCACTCGGTAAAACGGCTTTTTTTAGTAATATCAATAAACATGAAATCGAAAAAGAGGCCGTTGAGTGACAAGCAACAGAAGAAGCTGAAAATATTTTTCTCGAGTCAGAAAGCAGCGAAGTCGAGAAGGATTTTGACAGTGATGATGGCGTCAGAGATCCGTACTTTCAGGACCGTTCTTCGAGCTCTTCAGAAGACACTCAATCCGAAGAAGAGTCGAGTGATGATGTTCCTAATGATAATCCTGAAAATACTTCGACAGTACTATCTAAATGGAAAGAAGTAACTGGAAATAATAAGGAAGCTTTTGCATTTATGGGAAATAAAGGTATAAACCCAAACTTAGCTATAACAAGTAGTTTCACAGAATTAAATGCTTATTCCCTCTTCGTAACGGAAGAGTTGTTAGAAACAATGGTTATAGAAACAAATCGAAATGCACAACAGGTACTAGCAAAATTAGGTGGACCAAAGTCCAAAAGCCGACTTTCACTTTGGAAACCAGTAACTGTACCGGAAATGAGGAAATTTGTCGGTATTGTGCTTTATATGGGTTTGGTGCGTTACCCGAATATTGAGGCTTACTGGAGTAAACATCCCATATATAAGAATAACCTCATTCCAAAAATTATGCCAAGAAACAGATTTCAATCTCAGTTGAAACCCTAAGAAAAAATAGAAAAGGTCTACCTAAAGAAGTTGTGTCAGCAAAACTAAAAAAATATTGAATTTTCCAAGGGAAAATGAGAGAAAATAAAACACAATAGCTCTCCTGAGTAACAGCAAAAAGACTAACTTTATTTTAGGCTGCAAAAAGATTGACATGTTGGGAATAGTCCTCTGAAGTATCAATAGATGGCGCAGCATGTATTGATTCCTAATATTTTTAGATACATAACTTTAACACTCCCACTTATCTAAACAATATTTTTCTTAAGCCTAATTCATCACTAAATTTTAAGTGTTTTGGCAAGCAAAGAGCTTTGGTCAACACATCCGCTGGCATTTCATTTGTGGGTAAATATTTAAGATTAACAAATTCATTTAAAATCGCTTCCCGAATGAAATGGTAACGTACGACGTACATCTATGTGTTTGGACCATTTATTACTTACGGGGTTCATAGCCAATTTTTGTGCACTTTGGTTGTCGTTATAGATCGGTATACACTTAAAAGTACCTAATAAATCTGACAAAAGATTTCTAAAATAAATAGCTTCTTTTGAAGCCTCGGTGACAGCCATGTACTCAGCTTCAGTACTACTTAAAGCCACAGTGGTCTGTTTCTTACACTCCCAGGAAACAGCACCACCTGCTAATTTAAAAGCAAAGCCGGTATATGACCTTCTGTCACAAGTATTACTTGCAAAATCTGAGTCAACAAAACCTGTTAAATCTGAATCATCATTCTTATATTGCAAGCTTAGAGATATTGTACCTTTTAAATACCTTAGAATCCTCTTAGCACTCTTCCAGTGTGATTCTGTGTAGCAGTTGTTAAACTGGCTAAGAAAATTCACAGCAAAGGTAATATCTGGTCTTGTTAATACAGACAAATACATTAAACTACCTAACAGCTGTTGGTAAGGCAAATCCTTTCTAGACACATTGGTATCCGTTTCATCAAAACATACATTTTTGTCCATGGGCGTCCCTACAGGCTTACACTCGCTCATGTTAAACCTCTCTAATACATTATTTATATACTGTTCTTGATCTAACTGAATTATATTTTTGCTTTTGTCTATTCTAACTCTCATGCCCAAACATTGTTTAAGTTGGCCCAAATCTTTAATTTTAAACCTTGCAGCTAGCTGCTGCTTTAAAAAATCTGATTCTTGTAAAGAGTTAGAAAAGATAAAAAAATCATCAACATATAAGGCAATTATAGTTACAAAACTTTCCTCACGCTTTATAAAAATACAAGGCTCATGATCGCTCTTTTTATAGTTTAAGCTAATCAACACATTTTCAACTTCCTTATACCAGACACGAGAAGACTGTTTTAAACCATAGACAGCTCTATTTAGTCTTAAAACTTTGTTTTGGTTTCTAGAGGCTCCAGTGTTAAAACTGTTAAACCCATCTGGTATTTCCATGAACACAGTTTCCTCCAGTTTCCCATTCAAAAAAGCTGTGACAACATCTAAATGGTAAACATTTAAATTAAGTTGGACTGACAATGCCAAGAGTAATCTTAAGGTTGAATGCTTAACTACTGGGGAAAATGTTTCATCAAAATCTACACCTGGTCTCTGACTAAAACCTTTAGCAACCAATCTAGCCCGATAAGTTATGCTGCCATCACTACTACTCTTTTGCTTGAAAACCCACTTGCACTTCACTGGGGACTGACCCTCCGGAAGGTCCACTAAGTCCCATGCACCATTTTCATTAAATTTTTTATTTCGTCAGTCATGGCACTTATCCACTTATCGCGGTTTGGTCCTGCAATAGCTTCTGCCACCGAATTTGGATCTCCCACTAAAACTGGATTCTCCTTAGGACTTGCTTGCTCTACTGGGGCAAAATAGGTTACGAAGTCTTCAAAGTTTTTAGGTTTTCTTTCTCTTTGAGATTTTCTTATATTTTCAGGAAGGCTTACACTTTCTGCTTCTTCAGGGATTCATTACTGAAATTATCTTCAGAAAAAGACTAGCTCATCTGAGCTCTGCTCTGGGCAAGTTTCTGTACTTAAATCCTCACTTTCTGAGTAAGGCGCATGGTTTTCTTCATGATCATGTATATTTTCTTCCGCATAGAAATGTACACTGTTGCTGGTTCTTTCCTTTTCTATAATGTGTACATCTCTACTTGTACATATTTGGCCTGTGTTCGTGTTGTAAAGCCTGTATCCCTTTGTCGTCTCACCAAATCCCACTAAAATTAATTTTTCGGATTTTTTGTCCCACTTTTTGCGTTTTTCTTTTGGGATGTGAGTCATTGCCGTACTACCAAATATTCGTACATGGCTCAAGTTCGGTTTACGGTTAAAAAACAATTCATAAGGCGTTTTTGGACAGTTCGACACTGCAGATCTGTTCCTTAGATAGCAAGCTGTGTTTATAGCTTCAGCCCAGAAGCGCTTTTCTAAGCCTGCTTCATACAATAAACACCGAGCTTTCTCGACTAAAGATCTGTTTAACCTCTCTGAACGTCCATTTTGTTCAGGAGTGTACGGGTTGGTTTTTTGGTGAATTATTCCTTGCTTTCTTAGATAACTTTCAAATTCAGTACTAATGTATTCACCACCATTATCTGAGCGGAGCACTTTAATTTTTCTCCCAACCTGTTTCTCCACTAAACCTTGAAAATCTTTGAATTTTTCAAAAGTTTCTGCTTTTGTTTTGGTAAAATACACAAAAGACATACGACTAAAATCATCTTGGAACTCTACATAGTATTTTGAGCCTCCAATGGAAGTCGTCTCCATGGGTCCTGCCAGATCCGTATGAACTACATCTAGCAAACCAGTGGCTCTCGTACTTGAATGTCCAAAAGGTTGCCGAGCTTGTTTCCCTTCACAGCAAACTTCACAATTTTGTACACTTATCTTTAATTGTCCATTGTAACTAATTCCATCCACTAGACCATCTCGCATCTTATTTAGATAACAAGAGTTTATATGACCTAGCCTTCTGTGCCATGTTTCACCCGTGGTTACAACTTGTCCAGCCAATAAGCACCTTTTGGTAGTGTCTAACCTATACACACCATCACTCAGAAAAGCATTCGCCACTAGAACTTTGTCCGTGTTAAAAATCTTGCAACTTTCATTGTTAAACTCAACAGAATTGCCATTTTTTAAAAGCTCACTAACTGACAACAAATTTGTGGCTAGTTCAGGAACATACTGAGCATTTTGAATTTTTACTTCAAAGTTTTCTTCACCGACTTTTGTAAAAATATCGACTTCACCACTAGACTGCACAGAGATTTTGCTGTTGTTTGCAACCATTATGTCTTTTATAATGGGTTCCCTTTTGTTTATTAACCAATCCTGCCTGCAAGTCAAGTGGACACTCGCCCCTGAATCTAAATACCAATCTTCATTGTTAAAATCGGCGCTGAGGAAAACAGCATTAAAAGCACTATTAATTTGTTTGCCGCTACCTTTGTTTTGGTTGGATTGGGGACATTTTGACATAAAATGACCTGGCTGCTTGCATTTAAAACAAATTATATCACTTTTGTTTTTGTTGCGACTGTCATTTTTGTTTTTGCTGCCTTGATTTTGACTTTGACGTTTCTGATGGACAAATTTGCCGGCGAACGCACCACCCGTCGAATTACTGCCGCCATCTACTTGCATATCAAGCAACTTCGATTTGATTGAGTCTGTGGTAATATCGATTCCACTATGCTCCAGCGCCATTACCATCGGGGCAAATCGATCCGGTAATCCCGCCAAAAGTAAGCTTCCTACCAATGACTTGTCAAGTTTGAGTCCTGTCCTACTAAGTTTCTGGGAGGTCTCAATAACTTCATTGACATATTCTGTCATTGTCGAGCAATTCTCTAACCTTAATGAAATTAAGTGACGGAGAAGAGAAATTTTTCTTGTAAACCCTTTGTTTTCGTACAGGTCCTTGAGCGTGTCCCAAACTTCCTGAGCTGTTGTAGCCTCCTTCACGTGCACATACAAAGAGGGGTCAATAGACAACACAATCTTGGCTTTGGCTTTTGCTACTTGTACGCTATCGGTTTCCGTTCCATCTATGCACTTACTTAAGCCTTCTAATACGAGGAAATTTTCCATAGCAAACGACCATCCTTCATAATTTTCACGGCCTTGCAACTTTGGAACACTGGCAAGATAGTTAGACGCCATTTTGGCACTGCTAAACACACGACGCCGAACACGAAATAAACTTTTGCAATTTGTGGGGTAACAATGAGTCTTTTCTTTACGATAACAACGGAACTATAACGCGTGAACACTTTATTTTCGCTTACAAACGCCCTGGGCCCATAACCTATTGAATTTTCCAAGGGAAAATGAGAGAAAATAAAACACAATAGCTCTCCTGAGTAACAGCAAAAAGACTAACTTTATTTTAGGCTGCAAAAAGATTGACATGTTGGGAATAGTCCTCTGAAGTATCAATAGATGGCGCAGCATGTATTGATTCCTAATATTTTTAGAAACATAACTTTAACAAAAAAGGGGAAATAATAGGTAGAGAAAATGAAGACGGAATCGTGGTCTCTAAATGGAAAGATAAGAGAGATGTTTTAATGCTCTCTACTTATCACACTTTGGATGTGGTAAACACAGGAAACTAAACAGAAAGCGTGAAGAGGTACAAAAACCTCAATGCATTATTGATTATAATGCCGGAAAACCGGGAATTGATTTGTCCGATCAACTGGCCGCATATTCTTCTCTTGTTCGAAAATCAGTACGATGGTACCACAAAGTTGCCATCGAATTATTGATGAGGACATCTGTAGTTAATGCCTTAGTTGTATACAAAGCGGGGCATCAAACATAAAAAATTTCTGTTACAAAATTTCGGGAAGCTTTGGTGGAGTCACTCTTGGAAATTTCCCGTGAAGGCGAAGTTCCACAACAGGATGAGAAGCGAAAAAAAAATACAACATGAAATGAAAGAGACTAAACAGAAGTGCAAAAGGAATCGAAAAGTTAGAAAAGATGTACATACTGTTACAAGAAACTAGCGGCACAGCAAAATTGGAAAGTAGCAGCAAATTCAGCGAAGAGAGTATCTACTTATTGCGACACCTGTCTTGAAAAACCTTTTATTTGTATTCAGTGCTTTCCTGATCATTTTTGAGTAAATTTCAGTAATACATTTTATGTCGTGTACCAAATAATGAATAAAAAATGTTGTTTCATTTATGATTAATTTTTTTTTCACCTTCGCATGATCTGATTGCCGAACCAATGGTGCACATGATTACTTGTACGCCGAACAATACTTCTCTATGGGGAATTAGACGTAACCTGAAACGCTGGCGTACAATTTATGTTAAAACACCACTCTCCTCTTGTACGCCGGCGATTCAGGTGGCATGAAAATAATAAAGCCAGTTGGCCGCCGGCTGTACAATATGTCAACTTTACAATTCCTAAAAATTCCATGCGGCGGTTAACGTGTTAAGTCCCGGGTTTCAATATAAGCTACGTAAATTGAGTCCCAGAATATTCTTAGAAATGAGAGAGTATAAGATTAGCGTGATTACAATATTTGCATTATATATCAACAAAATTTAATAGACACTTTTTTTACAAATTCAAATATGGAAATGCGTTCATTACACAAATCATTCATTGCTTCTCTTAAAAAGTTTTCTTTCTCAATTATAATGGGAGATTTTTTTGTTCATTAACTACTTCTAAGCTGAATATATGTTTTACATTGAATCCCCTTTAAAACCCCAATAAATATGAAAATATTAGGATATTAACTATTATAATTTATTTAATCGAGCATGAAAAAGATTCACATGAATTTGTAGTCCTGTTACAGGACTAAAAACTCGTCCCATGTTTGCGGAAGAAACGTTGCCTCTTCGGATATATAATTTTCTAACACGTAGTCACAAAACTCAGTAACTTTTTGGTTATCAGAAAGTGCTGCCATTATATAATCGGTAAAAAAATCTGCTATGTCTTCAGGCTTTAAAAATGGCAGTCCAAAGAAAGATTTTAAAAATGTCACTGTTTCTGATTTTGATTTATATTCCTGGGATAAACCAAGGGACTGAATCTTGCGATACCAACTTTGGCCAAGGTGAAAACGGCATCCTTTAATTTTCGCTTTTAGTGATATTGATTGTACAGCTATATGTATGGCCTTTTCAAAATCAATAAAAATATGTATTTGTGAAAACGTTAATCCCACATTTATGCAGCTATTAACAACATGTTGAAAACAGTTCTTATAACATGCGACAGTTTTTGTCAGGAGGAGAAAGAATGCAAGAGGCACATACGAGTCGTTATTTAAGACATGAAAGGTGAACAATTGATAAAAATATTTAGGACAACTCTTAGTGTACATCTACACGAGCGAGGAAATCGCGACGATAGACTCGCGACGATTTACACGCTTAAATCTAAAGCATTCATTCTAGTAAGCGAGCCTATACGGGCGTGGAACTCGTCCCGATAGCGCCAGCCATCGTCGGCGTGAGCGAGTCACTCGCAATTGCCGACGTTGGCAGGCGATTCTCGCGACGATTGCCTCGCCGTAGGTAAATGCAATTCATTAGTTCATATGGTGCCTTCTAGACGAGCGGAGAAGAAACGCCGTACTGTACAGTCATGTTCGATACAGAAAAGTTTATAAGTGCTGTGGAAAATCGACCAACTTTGTACAGTACAAAGTTGAAAGAATATAGCAATTGAGACATTAAACTAAAATTATGGGAAGGAATAGCCATGATATTGTATGATAATTGGGGTGAATAAGATTATTGCAATACTTTTTTATGCTGTACGATCGGCGGTATAGCGGTTATTGGCTAGGCATTTATATGCAAGTTACAAAACTTTAATTGTATCCCCTGATGATTTAAATTAAACAAAAGTAAGATTGAGACCACTTTATTATCGAATTTATCAATTAAAAGCCAAAATAAGATTTGTTAGCCTCTCCTTCTGGACATAAATGTTTGATCACATTATATATTATGTCAAATGGTATGGCATGTTTATATTTTTTAATATTGCCAAGGCACTGAACCCTAAAGTAAGATTTTGCCTAATAAATTTTCCGCCAAACCCAATGCCTCATCACCCACTATTACAAGCGGGAGAATAGGATTGTCAGTGCCTGCAATTGCCCGACTCTCGTGTATGTTCAGTTGTTTCATTGATAACTGTTTCCCTAGAACACTCTTATTTAAAATGTTACTATCACCTTCTCTTTCATAGGACCCAACATCGATTGCCGTAAAAGAATATTCCGCATCCATTAGTGCCAATAAACATGAACGGCATGAAAGCGATCATCGTAATTTTCTTAAATAAAGACTATTGGAATATAATACTGTGCATTACTTCGTTGAACTTAATAAATTTTGGTTGTTCCTTACCTTAAACTTATAACCAACCTTTTCATAGGTGAAATACGCAGACGCATATTCATATCTTGGAAATCTTTTCAGAAACAAGACACAACGCTCATCAAAACTTTGTATGGACATACGGTAGTATGAAAAAAATTTGTTAGGGTGCTCTCTGTGCTCATGATATTTTAAATGAAACTGTCCAGTAGTTAATCTGCTTTGCAGCATTGGGTGTACCCAAAAACGACGATTACTTCTGCGGTTTCTGCACCGGTAAATGCATATTGCAGCAACTGAACCAATTTGAACGACATTCATTTTTACTAAAAGCAAAATCATTGTTCCGAATGTACCTACTTGGACCGTTGCGATTCTCTCGCGCTCGTTTCATGCTTTTGCTGGGCGTTCAAATCGTCGTAAGTTTATCGTCGCGAGTCTGTCGTCGCGATTTCCTCGCTCGTGTAGATGTACACTTAAACGTACCATCTACATAAACATCCCGCGAACGACATAGCACTTCTAAGCTCTTTTTCGCAGAGAATCCTAGTATCTTGCATTGAGAATCATTGACCATTACAAAGTCTTCGTTGGCGTTCATTTTGACTTCAATATTTGCCAATATACTAAGAGTCTCTTGAATGGATTTTGGTTCCGGGTGTTTTGATTGTCGTGAGTTTTGCATGTTTCTTTTAATTAACGCTAAATACGTACGTGTAAGTGAATGGATATCACCATCTTGTACAGCCAAGTGTATAAGTTTAGCAGGTCTTGCACAAATATCATCAGCGGCTTTTCGCTTTAAAGAATTGCTTAAATTTTGCCGTTGTAACGTATTCTCATGCTCTCATGGGAGTGCGGTGACGGGCCCTCTAAAATATCTTGATTTTTTTCCAGTTTCAGAAAAGATTTGCACATACTTTTAGAACACGTCCAACGTTCACTATCGTTGGCTAATGTTTTATGGAAACGAAATTTAAAGCCGCAAAGAATAATAGCATGCACATAGGAAACAGAGAGGGTGCAATAAATAATCATTATTGGCTATTGTGCAAACACCTGCGTACAGAAGGGTGGTTGGCGTTGGTAGCAGGTACTACATGATAATTATCTAACCTGACAATCAGGTACATATCTGGGACTCAGTTTATGTACACCTTAAAAACACCCGGGAAGAATTTACCTACATCGAAAGGAAATTAACAGATGTCGCACCCAATTTACGCCGACCCCTATTGTCAAGGCAACGAATTAATAGAATGGACCCTAATTAGTGGGGTCGATAATAATAGTGGTCCTTATTTTTACGTATCAATCGGAAATTATTAGAAATATTAGATATACTAGAGTTTGTACTACTGCGGTTCGGCTTTTCTTCAAACAAACTGAAGTTTTATACACTGTAACAGACAACAACGACTATTAAGCTATAAGTAGACATGTTTTCGAATCCTGTACACGTTTTGTCGTAATTCGAAAGATCTTTAAAACAGAAACTATATTAAGTGGTTTCCTTTGTCAGCTATGCCGTTATTAACTGTGTGTTGAGACTTTTAGACCATTTTCCGGCTTTTTGGGAAAAGAATATTCTTAAATTAGGAATTAAAAGAGGTGAGTTGTTAGTTTTGCCGATTTTGAACTGCGTATAGAAACTAGTTAAAGTTTTATTCAAATTAGCATGTTCCCCATCGTAGAAAAAATTGATTTTATATATGGATCTAATTTATATTAGAGCATGTTTTTTAAACACCTGTCCAATTAAATATAAAGTTTAATATCCAAAGTTTTTTATCATTTATCTTTATTTTCTTTAACAATCATTCGTATTTAGGCTTTGCTTTTAATTTAGAATTACTTTAGTAAACACATTTTTTCAAGGAATTTAGCAATAAGCTAACTTTATTTTTGATTAATATCAGGTTTTTAGATGTTTTAAATGCCCAGTACATTTTATCGTGGCCAATTATCTTTGCCGAGGATTTATAAAAAATACCAGAATGCTGCGGGGTAACAACGTGACTTTGTTTTATATAAAATTCTGTTTTCTACTACGAAAAACCCTAATTTAATATTTAATATCAACTATATTAACCTAGTTCTCCATAAAACATAATATACTCCGCCTTTATGTCTAATAAAGTTTATTAAAATATATCCCAAAAACAATAAAATTCGAGACCATAATAAACCTTTTTTTATGACACTAATATGAGCCTGTTGAATATTCGATAGCCGATTAACCTTAAAACTTAGTTGGTCGTTCTTAACTGATATTCCTTTCAAATGTTTAAATTAGGTAAGATACGGTAAGACAAGTCCAAAACCTTTGTTTCTTCAAAATGTAATTATACAGTGTGTATTAGCCAAATGGAATAAATTCGATAAGAAATACATGGGGGCGTGTCCGAAAAGGCGCTCGGACGTTGATTGGCGTGGATCCATGGAATAGCCAGCACGATCCCCTGATCTGACGCCATTGGACTTCTTCTTATGGGGTTATGTCAAAAATATTATATACAAAACTAAACCCCTGGACTTAGCTGACTTAAGAAGACGAATAACTCTTGCGATTAGATCGGTCACGCCTGAGATGTTCAGTAACGTTAGAAGAAATTTCTCTTAAAGATTAGGATGTTGCCAAGACGTTTGCGGCGAGCATTTTCAACATCTCCTACATTAATTTTTGTTTTTTATATTATCAAGAAATAAACAGTATTACTTATTAGTTTATTAGTGTGTTGTTGATTTTTGCAATAAATCTGAAAACACTTAATATTTCCGAAACAGTTGAAGATAGGTATAGGATATTGTACATAAAATATGTCTAAAATCTTTTGAGGAATTCAAAAATTGAGTAATATATAGGGTGTTGCATTTAAAATAAGAAGGTTAGTATTGGCCACTGTTACATGACACACCCTGTATAAAAAGTTTTTATTGAAAAAGTGCGCAACTAGAAATACCAATCGACGTGTCCGAGCGTTTTTTTGGACACGCCCCCATGTATTTAGTATCGAATTTATTCCATTTAGCTGATACATACTGTATATTAAAGTAAAAATTAAAAAAAAAATCAGTTCGGTTTTACTTACTTCTGGGACTAACTGTATGTTTTTAAGGACTGTCCTGACTTTATTGTTATTTAATCAAAGTTTGCAACGAATCACAAGATGACAGGCAAAACGAAAACTCATCAGATAAGCTTTATAATCAGATAACACGAAATGGGATACTTCTGTATTATTTCCCATCAAAACATGTAAATCAAGCTAATATACTTTATAAAACGTGACAAAGTATTGTTGTTTTCAGATTGCCTTGCTCAGCCAAAACTCTCAATTTGAAGCTGTATATGTGATACATTTGTAAAGGGTTCCGGATGTCATGGAAACCTATTTGAAGTCCCGCTTCATGCACTTAAAGAAATTGGTGTTGATATTTGTCGTCAGGCGATGAAAAATCACGCCAAAACTATACTCCATTCAGGTTAAGGTTACAGTGGTAGGTAATGGTTTCCTTGTTTGTCATGAGGTAGAGCGTGAGGCGTCCATTTGATGTATTATTTTAAATTTTTTTATTTTATAGAAAATAAGGAATGACACTTTTGGGTAGGGAATAAATATTTATTATAAGAAAATGATAAATATATATAGGGTTGTTCAAATGTCCTGCATAAAATTAATACTTTTTCTATAAGTTATTTTTAAGAAAAACGCTGAAACACGGAAACTGATTTAAATTGTTGTTCATCTTTCTGTAATATTTTCAGCCCCCTTTCTTTAACTCCTTAACCTTTAGCTACCGCACTTTTTTTTTAATGCAACCTAGGTCACATGGGGCTCTATAAAGAAGTCTGAATCCCATGGTAAAGTAGGAGTTTGCTCTTTTTGTTACGGTACAGCTAACAGAAGACAAGTTTTTCCAAATAATCTGTTATTATTAGCAAAAGCCTGCATTATTTACATTTGATCAATTAATTTTAAAAAAGGCTACATTATTTAAATTGTAGAGCATGTCTTTTCTGCGCCGTATTGTTCCTAATCACATTTGATTGTAAACAAATGTTAGTGTTTGGGTAGCTTAGTTCCCTATCGTTCTGTGTTTTTGAGTTATGGTACTCTCAGAAAAGCAGCATATAGAAATTTAGATGTTGTTGAATTGTGGATACTAGGTTTGGACGGAATGAAGCTTGTATGCTATTTAATGAAAAGTATCTGTTAGGAAAAAGTTCAGTTATCTGGTTGTATAATTTAATAACAAAACAGGTATCAATATAGAAAGAACGGCAACGTTGTTGTCTGCAATCTTTCCGATAATGTAGGCCGTCTACAATGCCAAGACTAAGTTCCTAGAATATCCGCCGAAGTAAAGTAAGCATACATGACCAAAAGTAGAGTGCGAAACAGATATATATGTGTCTTGGTTGAGTAGTGAAACCGCGGTCAGAACAGGAGTTTGTTGGTAGACAACTAGATATACGTACGTGTTAATTGAAACAGCGTACCCTTCCGACGTTCTCAAAAGCTCTAGACCGGAAATCGGATAGGAGTTCGAGATTATTGAATTCGATTTCATAGCTACAGCAGAACTGCACCGCATGGCCGACATACCGAACATACTAGACTATATAAGAGACATATCAACCGACTTCTATACAACCAAGATAAACAACTCACCATTGACAACAAACCTAACTAACAATAGACATGACATAAACAATCCAATAAAACACAAACCAGTATACGCAAAACTACCCTTGTGTGGGCATCGACTAATAAACACGAACACAATTCAATAAATTACACAGAATTAAATTCCAAAAACATTACTACGCAAACACGTTAAAGAATAAATACATTTGTTACACATCAACACCCGCACGGTCGATACACTTGCCGTTAGCCAGTGGGGGGGGGGGGGGGACTGGCGACGCCTCCGACAAAGACTCACCCACAAAACAAAAAATCTACTTTCTTATTGTAATATCCTCCTTCCGCCGGCACTCCGTGCTGGTTGATTGAAGATATCGCCCACTGCATTGAAGTTGTCTGCTATGGCGGGCATAATGTTTGACTGAAAAAAGTAAATGGGGTTTTTTGGAAGATTTTTCCCCAAATGCCAAGCCGTATTCCATTTGATTTTCGATATTCCCTCAGCAATAAACCCGGTTCTTCATGGAAAAGGTTTCAGCACCTCCAGCAACTTGGGAGGAAGATTTAGAAATGTATGGTGATAGGCAGAACCCAATAATGTATCAGACAAGAACGATTCTCATTATCACGAGAGTAAAGGAAAAGCACCCCATTTAATCGACCAAGCTAAAATAAATGATCTAGTTCCGGACCTCCACTTGTCCAAAGAGCACGCTGAAGTATTATTTACAATATTTAGAAACCGTAGCCAAGAGCTATCCTCGTTTCTTACTATGCATGATAAAATGTTTGCTTGTGTTAATCCAAAATAGTGTTATGGAAAACTTAGGATTTGAACATAACCCGAATGAATGGCGCTTGTTTATAGATTTTTCTAGAATAAGTTTAAAAGCAGTTCTACTCCATAATGGTAACAAAAGACCCTCTATTCCTCTTGCACATGCAGTTGACATGAAGGAAACATACGAAAGTATGTCACTTATTCTAAATGCAACAAGCTATGATATCTAAAAGTGGCAAATATGACCTGGTGACCTAAAAGCCATGGGACTATTACTAGAGGTTCAGGGTGGATTGACGAAGTATTGCTCTTTTCTTTTTCTTTAGGATAATAGAGCAACACAGAGCCATTATCAAGTAAAAGAATGGCTTCCCAGAGACTAATATATTCCAGGGCAAGCTAACGTAAAAAAATATACCTCTTGTTGACCCCAAAAAAGGTCTGTTTTTAAATTAATTAAAGCGTTGGATAAAGAAGGAGATGCGTTTAAATACCTTAAACAAATTCTTCCTAAAGTAAGTGATACTAAGCTTAAGGAAGGAATATTTGTTGGACCCTAAATTAGCAAAATACTAAGGGATAAGCAGTTTGATTAAAAATTAAGTGATGTGCAATTAGCTACGTGGAATTCTGTTAAAATAATTGTTTCGGAGTTTTTAGGAAACGAAAAAGTGGAAAACTACGAAAAACTTGTAGAAGAACTCTTTAAAAGCCATGCAATCTCATGTTTCTTCAAATACGCTTCTTGTATTCCCATTACATTTTTTACCAGAAAGTTCGGGTGTGGTTAGTGATGAGCAAGGAGAAAGGTTCCACCAGGACATACTAACAATGGAGTAAGGCTACCAAGGCAGATGGAATCCAGCAATGCTGGGAGATTATTGTTGGCTTCCTATGAGAGAAAGCGTTCAGGAATATAAACGAAAGTCAATATTTGTAAAAGAGTTATGTACAAAAGACTTACTATAAATTTATTTTCATGTGTATTTTTGTAAATAAATCCTGTTATCCTTAAAATGTCTTGCTCTTTTTTCTTCGCTTTAACTTATGTATTAATAGTATATACAAATGTTTGTCTAAAATAAAAATATCTGATATATTCTATAACTCAAAATCCATACGTGGTGGAAAATTTCGGTTGTTGAATTTGCAATCAGAATGCTTTAGGCTCCACTGTACAGCCATTATAACATCAGTGGCATTTTTTTTTTGTATTTATTGACTAGTGAAGTTATTCATGAACTTATCGCCTGATGATAGCTATTTTATTTAGGATGAGACGCACTTGTCTGATCGCTAAGCAAAAACTCATCCAGATCTTTATTATATAGTTTCAATAAATTAAAGCAAATGAAAAAATGTTATTTAATTAATACGGTTTTCTTCCAAATATTTTATATGAACGATATTTTTGAAAGAATATTTTTCCGCAAAACTAAATTTTAACGCAATCACAAATCTTTCTGAAGTTTACAAAGTTGTTAGCGTATACAAGCATTCTTAAAAATTGTAAGATAGCTTTGTAAATCAACGGCGGAGCTTATTCCATCAAGTAGAGCTGTTTTAAAACCCAATATATTTTCGTGAGTAGAAGGTTTCCGAGTTGCAGCGCGGAAGTATTATAGCAGATAAATTTGCTTCTGCAGTATATAGAAAATATTTCTTGTTTAACTAGAAGCTCCAACTAAAGTCTTGGTATAAGCGTATACGAGTAGTATATTACACACAACCAATTAAGTTTATGTCACAATTTATAGTACGGTGAAATTCTAGTAAACGATTCTACCAAAATTGTATTGTGTCAACGCAAAGGGCCCGCTTCTTAAAATGGAATCCCTAAACTTTTACCTTTGCCGTTTAGGAAAAAAATGTTTAACAACAAAAGTCGGTTTTCCGGAAATAGACATCAACTTTGGGTTTTTTAATAGAACACCACATATATTTTGACAGGTCGACAAAGTCATTTTTTCTGATTTCAAAAATGGGTCCTCGCAATCCAATCCACTTCTTGTAATTTTCGTTTAGATAATTTGTAATTACGATTCCATTGTGGGGCGGAGTACCATCTTGCTGCTATATTAATT
Organism: Polydrusus tereticollis; assembly: GCA_963920685.1. Taxonomy (NCBI): domain Eukaryota; kingdom Metazoa; phylum Arthropoda; class Insecta; order Coleoptera; family Curculionidae; genus Polydrusus; species Polydrusus tereticollis. Next base: position 95,009,881 of record OY987329.1, read on the forward strand.
GGTTTTCCCGATTTAAAGGGATTGCTTAATCAAGCAAGATTTCAATATCACCTTGCATCATATTTAAATATTTTTGTCAATGAAGATGGGACCAATGATTTGATTGTGATAAATCCCCCAACAGCCCGTCTATGTCTATTTTTTCGATTAAATATACCTGATGTTAAAAAGAAACCTTCATCTGTAAATGTTGGGGATATGTTGATACTAATTATGGCTTTCAATAAGTTCTTGACAAAATTATAAGCGGTTTGCACGGTCTTAGAGAAACAAATTATGCACTGGTAAAACTTTAAATGGCGTTTGTTCAAAACCCGTCACTTATAGTGGAATATCAAGGAAAGTGGCCGCCATTTTAGTTGAACGATTTGTGTCTTTAATAAAATAAGGTAGTATATTTTCCTCTATTTTTCCTGTAAGTATTCTTTTTTGAAGTCTTGTTTTCACATTATCTTTCCAAATCTTTTCTGTTCTGCCTAAACCTTACAAAGAGTCTTTTAAATGTATTCCGCGAGGAAAGCGGATGCTCAGCAAACCAAAAGGCATATTCTCTGTGGACGGCTTTCGTATTTTTTTCTTCTTCTAAAATGTCAGATTTTTTATGTAACTGTAATCTATTTCGTTAAAGGTTAAGAATAAATGAATTCAAAGATTTTGACTTTAAATTTACAATTTCTTGACAGTCATTTTCATGACATCTTTAGAATATAATAAAATTTTGTTATTTCAAAGTCTGCTAACATAAACTAACCTTTTGTGATGTTATAGGTAAAGGGAAAATTCATAACGTGGCATTTCACTCAAGTAAGATCATCAATATCTCGGTCATTTTTGACCTGACTACATATGTCACTTGGTTACATTTTTAAAATCAGACAAAACGGCGATATACTTGTGGTGTTATCAAAGCCGGACTCGAAGCTTTTGGCATGCGGGATGCGCGGAATAATAAAACACCAGGAAATCTACGTCGTCTTACAGTGTGCGTATGAAAACAATAGAAGGACTTATCCTAATAAGGGGAACCACATATTCTCCGACAGCTAAGCAGTCCTTAGAGCGCTAACATGTAGTAAGGTAGCATCATAACTAGTATGGGAATGTTAAGAGAAACTAGGAACCCTGGCAAAAGCTAACGGGAAATGAAAAAGCTGACGAATTTGCAAGAAAAGGTTTGTAGAAAATATCCAGAACCGGCATTCGGAGTCCCAGTACGATATGTCATAAAACGACGGATAAGGAATCGACAAAAATCTACTGGAACAACAGACAGGGATTAAATCATTGGACACCGAGGCCCAAAATAACCAGACAGCTACTTCTGATAGGCAAAAATCAGTTGAGAATTACCACAAGAATTCTCACAGGATACATGGCCATTAAGAAATACCTGCCTGCATCGTATGCAATGGTACAACGGACCTAAGCTGCAGGTTATGCGGACGAGAAAGTGACACGGTACAGCATATTATTTGCCACTGCGAGTCCTTGGATCGGAAAAGGAAACAGATACTCGAGTAACCAAGACTAGAACCAGAGGATATTTCAACATTCTCACCAGTTGACCTACCCAAACTAGGGCAAGAAGCTGGGATAAATAAGTTGATGTAAAACCAAATTAGGGTGAGCACAGTGAACCGTAGCGGCGGTAGCACTGGACATTTCTAAGGCCTTTGACCGAGTATGGCATAAGGCGCTCCAAACTAAAGTGAAAGCATACAGAATGCCGGTTCAATTATGTTCATGGCTGTCGAGCTTTCTTAAAGGCGGTTCTCTGCGAGTGGCGATGGACGGATTTCTTTCAGACACATTTAACTTAACATCAACGCCGGAGTCCCTTAAGGTTCTATATTGTCGCCCACCCTCTTTTTACTATACATTAATGATCTATTGGAAAAAAACTAAAAATCCTATATATAGCTTCGCTGATGACAGCACACTTGTTTCATCTTTTACATTGGACGCTCGCACATCGGCTGCCAATGGACATCTTCTATAGGCAGCAAGAGCTCTCACATCTCAACAAGCACCTGGAAGAAATTTTGTCTTGGGGTGATAGTAACCAAGTAAAATGTAACGCTAAAAAACCCAGGCGGCAGTTTTTTCTAAAAAAATTAATGTCGAAGAACCGGATATTGTCATGGCGGGACACTCGATTCCCTTGGCTTCATTAATTCATTTATTGGGCGTCAATTTGGATAGTCATATGTCTTGGCATAGTCATGTTGCGGCCATTGCTAAGGCAGCCTCGCAGAAGCTTGGAATAATTTTTCAAATTCAGAACCTCCATACACCCCAACAACTTTTAATGCTTTATAAAGCCCAAATTCGACCATCGCTGGAGTACTGGTCGCATATTTGGGGCTCTGCTCCTAAACATACCCTAAGATTGCTAGATTCCATTCAAAGGATAGCGATTTGCTTAATCGGTGACTATGATCTAACAAACAACCTGGGAAGCCTTGACCATCGAAGGCAGGTTGGCGACTTGAGTCGATTTTACAAATATTTTCATGGCAAGTGCTCAACTGAGGTTGCCCGCTTGATTCCACCTAGAGCGGTGCATGGTAGAAATACACGACGAGCCACTGCAGCCCACCCGTACGTGGTTTAGCTTAGTGTCCCTCAAAGGGCACTGTTTAAAAACATCATTTTCCTTTCATCTGGAGAACGTCATCACTCTGGAACGACCTCCCTAAGGCCGTGTTCCCCAACGAGTATAATGTCCAAAGATTAAGGACCAACGTGAATTGTTTCCTATGCACACGCACAGCTCGCAGAGTGCCATAAAGGCGTAATCCTGCAGTGCTCTGCCTTATTATAAAAAAAAAGAACCAAACCTGTCCAGCGAACACACATCGTAGTTTATCATCAGAAAAACTAGTCCTACATAGATCTCTGGTAGAATTGCTAGAGCAGAGAGGATCATAAGGTGGTGGGTACCACGAGTATTATCTTTAATAGCATCAGGCGAAAAATGACGCACAGTGCAGATGATGTTAAAAAGAGCTTGATCTAATAAAAAATAGTGGCAACATCGGCTATTTATGGGGATATCCAGATATTTATGAATACCATACATCAAGGAAATTTAACAACTGATGCTTGTTCTGCCGATAGTAAGTGGTATCCCACAGTCATGTAGCATGCACTACACAATGAACTAATTGGATAATGCATATGAACTACTATCAATTATTGAATGAAACGAAATTTTAATATTTATTACTATATCCTCCTATTGGTCTTGATTTTATTTTATTAATTTGGTCTTTATACGATCGCTGTCCAGTTAAACTGAATAAATTCAATTAATTTTTTACATTCGAGATTTATGAAGATTATTTTTGAATATATTTAACAAAAATACAATACAGTTTTGAATGTATTATCTGAATTAGAGTGGCAATTGAGGAATCATTATCCAGTTTTAAGTCAATATAGCGAATGTTTCAAAACGATTTAAAAGGAATAGGCTGATAAATCGAAATTGTTCTGTCTTCCGAACATCGATTAAAATAATTTGAAAATTGCTGTTATGGGTTTCGGAATTAAAATGTATCAAAATTAAAATCCTTCTTGAAGTTTTGCTAACGCTTACACGATGGCATGCAGATCTTTGCCAAATTAGAATATCAAGCGAATGCGTGCATAATGCTGTATACCAGGTGATGCATGTCTTAGTTAAACATAAGAAATCCCATGTATATTTTCAGGTGTCTAAATGTTGGTTCCCCTGTATAATTTAGAGAAAAATTGTTTTATTATTTTTTAAAGAATCCGATATAATAAACCCATGTGCCAAGTTTGAATACATTTTAATTAGCCAATCCTAACTTACTCAATTAAATTAAAATTAGGAAATGTTCATAGTTTAGGTAACAAAGCAACTAATTTCTCTGACGCTATTGTCAAAAATTGAGGTAAAGCTGGACAACAAATAAAAATTGTCTTATAACGTGTGATTTTTAATTATTTTGCTCAAGGGAGGCCATGCATTTTAAAAGCATCATGGCCGTACTGCGTAGATAAGATGACATGATTGTTTTATGACATTTACGTCTTATTTGAATTTGTGTATTTGTAAAGTTTAAAAATTGGAGAAATTTTGTAATTTTTGCAGTTACTTGAAGGTAGGTTACTATTGCTTTAACTAATATTTCTCCGGGGAGTCGTCTTTTGATTATTATAAAGTGCTATTTGCAGGATATGATTTAATTTTTTATTATTTTTTTTATTTTTCAGCGTATCAAGTTTTGGTGAAGCTTTGTTGCCGGATTGAAAGTTCTACAGTAAAAATGTTTAGTGAAGCACAAAAAATTTTTATTGTTGAAAGTTTTTTTAGAAATGGAAACAAAATAGACGGTGTATGGAATTACTCTATGCATGACTGCTTTGATGAATTTCGAACCGAGTTTCCTGATGTTGCGGTGACCTTTCATAATTTTCGTACTGGGTCACAATACCTAATTGATAAATTTCGTCAGACTGGTTCTGTTCAACATAAAAAAGGGGCTGGAAGACCAACGAAACGATCGAATGAGGTTATTGAAGAAGCGCGACAAATTATGGAAAATAATCCTTCAACTTCTATTAGGCATTTATCTCAACAAATTCAGCAAACGGATTTATGCTACAGTACATGTCAAACACTTATGAAAAAGGATCTGCATCTATACCCTTATCGTGTTACGGCTATTCATGAACTCCTTCCCAATGACGTTCCCCAAAGACTTAATTTTTGTGAATGGTTTTTAAACAATTTTCAAGAAGAAAATAGTGGTGCTTTTGAAAAAACATTTTTTACCGATCAGGCTTATTTTTATTTATCAGGCTGTTAATTCACAAAATATGCGCATGTGGAATACGCAAAATCCGCATGTTTTTGTAGAAAGACCTCTTCATCCTCAAAAAGTTGGTGTGTGGGCAGCAATTAGTTCTAGAAGAATAGTAGGCCCAATTTACTTAAATGGCACAATTACAGCTGAGAGATATCGGATTGAAATTCTGACAACATTTATTAATGAGCTTCACGATGATGAATTGCGGGAAGGTTACTTCCAACAAGATGGCGCTACACCTCATGTAACCAGAGAAAATTTAAATTTTTTAAGTGAATTTTTTGAAAACAGAGTTATAAGCCGAAATACGCAACAAATATGGCCACCTCGTTCCTGCGATTTAACACCCTGCGATTTCTTCTTGTGGCCTTTTATAAAAAACTCCATTTATCGAACACCAATTGAGGATATAAATGATCTTAAAGGAAGGATTTCAGAAAAAATTGCCGAAATTAATAATTCTCCAAACGTATTGGTTAATGTGTCTCTGAGGGTAAGAAGAAACATCAGAAGGTGTCTAGAAGTAGGAGGCGGCCATATAAAGTAGGCTTTCAAAGTAAGATGCTCAGGATTTTATATTACATACCGTCAAAAAACATTATTTTAGGTTTTCAACGTGACAACGCTGCTTTCTTGCAAATTGGCCCTATGATTTAATCTACGCGCTACTGCTACACTATGTATACTGGGTCACAGCCGCCCTTGAGCAAAATAATTAATAATCACTCGTTATTAAAAACACATCTTCGTTACAGCAATCCGGCAATCACACATCCAAAATAAAGGACACCATAATGTTTTTCTTACTGGGCCTTTAACTTAACATAACACAGCTAATCTACCGATTATAAATTTTATTTCTAACATTACTGAGTTGATATTAAGAAATTCTGTCACATAACGAAATACAGTCTTTTAGCTGATCTAGATTTTCAAATTTTGCTTCCTAATAAATAAATTTTTTTTAGTGAACCCACAGAAAGAAGTCGTTCGGCGAAAGGTCAGGAGACCTGGCTAGCTAAAGAATTAGATGCCGTAGGCCAATAATATTTCCGATAAAAATATTTCGCAAGTATTCCCTAACGATGAAAGAATTATGGGCAGGACAACCATCCATTGGATAGCAGATCTCCTGATTCTCGCGTACAACTTCTTCCGGTGTGGGTTCAATTCGATTTTGTAGTAAGTCCAAATAGGTTACTGCTGCCTTCCAAAAAAATTGCCCAATAATATAACGTCCTACAATTCCCGCCCAAACACTTATTATTGGCTCCAATACCGGTAATTTGAAACACTTGGTTCGTTGTTGAGGGTGAATGTACCGGGTGTCCCACTAAGAATAGCTGTCGGCCGTATCTCAGAAAGTGTTAGTCGTATGGCTTGCGGAAAAAAAATATATTAGGTAAAGTGGTCATGAGAAATTGCTGGAAATTATTACTGGCGCTAGAGGGCGTAACAGTAACGGTAAATATGAATCACGAAGTTTCCTCTAAAGTCGCCTAGTTAAGGTATCTCGAAAATAACATTTTTGTATATTTCGAAGATTTATTAATAAAATTCACCTATAGAACGTGTTCGTCACTTTTCAAATAAAGTGGTGGGGGAAGGTTGAGCATTACTTGTAATAAATGCTGATAACTCAGGTCTGGCTTAACATAATTTAGTAAACTTAGTTTTGTTGAAAAGGGCTTTTCTCATTCTATATATCATCTTATGAACTACGGCAACATGTGTTTTACACACACCAGGCGCTAGGGGGCGCTGTCTTACAACTTCACAAACATTGCGCGTTTTTTCCATAATTGTAAAAAAAATAGTATATTCAATGTTACCCGATTACAAGGATGATTAAAAGTCTAAGAATTCAGTAAAAAACCGCAAGTTAATATCTATTTTCAATCCGGAGATATCAACAACAATAATCATAATTACGGAACATTATGATTTTATTTTCAAGTTGCCATTATAAAGGTTTTTTTAAGAGTCAAATAGGCCTTGGAAAAACAAAATATGAATTGAAACTGTGCACACGTGTCACCTTTCATTATTACGTCAAAATTTTTGTCGTGCCAACAGTGTGGTGTGGTATTTGATTTTCAAAATGCCTCTGTTACTTGAAGAAGCGGTTGACATCATTGCGGTGTATTTTGAATGTTTGGGAAATGCAACAATTGCTGAACGGGTTTACGCAGTACGATACCCTCTAGGGTGCCGATACGACAGTAGAATGTTTAATCGTTTAGCTAGTCGTTTTCGTACTACTGAAAGTATTTATCGCCATGTATATCGCAGACGCCGCCAAGGTCGAACCGATGAAAACATTGTAAATGTTTTGGCATATGTGGAATTTAATCCACAAATTAGTATTAGATTAATTGTTAGAGACTTGGGCGTTACTCGCTCTACTGTGCATAGGAATTTATTAGAAGAAAGGTAAGTGATTATATCTATATGTTATAACTTTTAATAGTTTAGAATAATGCCAATATTTCTCTTAATAGTTTTCAAGTCAATGTAATAAGTATTTTGTTTTTATTTAGGCTACATCCCTACCATATTGTGCTCCACCAGGCTTTGACCCCGCAAGATTATGATTGAAGATTGGATCATTGCTATTGGTTGCTCAATATGATATTGGAAGATAGAAATCTCCTCTCCAGAACTTTGTGGACTGATAAAGCTACTTTCCATAGTATTGGAGGAGTAAACCGCCATAATATGCATTATTGGTCGCGGGATAATCCCCATTGGATGCGGGAGGTGCAGCATCAAGGAATATGGAGTGTCAATGTCCGGTGTGGCATTTTGAGTGGCAGAATAATTGGACCGTTTGTATTTAATGAGTCGCTTACTGGGCAAAAATATTTACATTTTTTAAATTACGATCTCCCAATTGTTCTCGAAGATGTGCCCTTGGATTTTCGCAGATTTTGCGGCAAACGTTCGTCAATTTCTTGACGACACATTTCCTGCAAGGTGGATAGGAAGAGGGAGTATATTTTCGTGGCCGTCCAGGTAATACTATAGGATATATTGTGATACTGTTAATGAAAGTGGCAGTTTCTATTTTAGATCACTTGACTTAACATGCCTAGATTTTTATTTATGGGGGAGATTGAAGGATCTTGTTTTCGTTACCAGACCCACCACAAGGGAAAACATGATAGAAAGGATAATGGACAGTAGCCGCCGTATCGTTACGGTTTTATTTTGCCAATTTTAAAATAAGTAAATAAATAGATTTACACTTACCAATCTTGCTTCTAAATCTTTGCATGGTAAATAAAACTAGATTTTGTGTACTATAGCGTTCTTTATTTTAAGCTTGACAACTATCTATCTATTTCATATTTTGTACCTCCTGTACTCTGCGATGTTCAGGACCTGTAGATTTCCCTGGTTCACCTAAAAATATAGGACAGGTATTAGTTAAGCTTAGTGTCGAGGCAGTTTTAAGGTCGTTCTTAAGGAAATATTAAACCATATTATTAGTGATATCTTGTGGCTTACCTGCTGGCTTTTCAAGCACAATCATGGATAATTTGTTGTAGACCAAAAACCTCTGGTTAGCTTTGTCTAGGTGATCCCCTCAGGAGCCATCACTGCAGGATTTCTCGGTCATTGTGCCATACATTGAGCTCTAGGACGAAGTAGCAGCAAATCTACAATAAAAGCTTATGGTTAATTGGAACCAGGACTTTTATTATCAATAATTCTTTCATAAATGAGGTAGTTTAGTACAGACATTGTGAGAAGAGCCCTGCTAAGCCTGACTTCGTGGGTATCATAAATCTTTGTTTATTTTGGTTTCGGGTTAGAAAATTGTCACATGTCATTCTTGACAAAATGGAAATAAAATTCCCTAAACCACTGACGCCGAGATTTGCCGCCTTTTTGACGACGAAATTCAGTTGGAAAAAAGCCTTGTGCAGTGCTGCAACTAAAAGGCATGTTGAAGCAGTCTTGCTGATTTTTTTCCTTCAATTCTGAGCCCTATAATTAAACAGTTAGTGGCAAATAGTTTTGCACTAATGGTCTACCGAGGCTGATATATGTTTAATTGGAAATAGGATAATCAGAATATGCTGATATAAGTTTCCTCTAGAAGGCCACACAACATCTCCGGTGAGTCTTTTATATTATTTCCTGGGTTTCTCTATCAGTTTCTTAGTTACTAAATACCTACATAAATAGCTACATACCTTACTAAGACTAGGTTTTCTTGCAGGCCTACTAATCATCACCATCATCCTCGTTATCTTCATCGTTAATTATTATTCTTCTTGCTTTTACCTGCTTCTTCTATCTTACTGCTCCCTGGTTCTCTCTGCTGTTCACCTTGATCTGGAGGCCCAGCCTAAGCTTGTGCACGATTGTACAGCTACTTAACTCAATAGCCTACCATCCTAGGCCAAACAAGCAACTCTAAACCACCCGTACACCGGAGCCCTAGAGGCAAATGTGTCCAGTAGCCACAATAGAAGCCTTCAACCAGGTTTGGTATGTCAGTGACGTCCCTGTGTTAGTAATTTAAAGTAAAAGCCAGTCCAAGGCTACAGATTTTTGGAACGTAGACTACCCTCTTTTGATCGGTACTATAGACATTAAAATATTGTTTTCCTATTACCACCTTATTTAAGTAATAAGTGATAACTAAGTATGCACACTCACGCACTATAACGGGTTCATTGTAGATAGTTAAATTTTATTCACTGTAAGCAGTAGTAACTGTAAGCTGAAGGTACAGCAGGCCTGTTTGCGTTCGGTGAACTGCATATTTCATTGTTAAGTCACTTAATAGACAACACTCCACGATGTGTAGCACGAACAACACTTTATAGGTAATATAAGTTAAGTTAAAACACGGAAAATATAAGAATAAAGTTCTAAAATGCAGACACATTCTAGAAAACGTAATTAACCTAACTTTTCCCTCTTATTTGAATTTTGAACTTTCAAAAACAACGTTCGACGCATAGGGATGTGCTACTTATGAAAAGTCGCCCCAAATTTAGTTTGGCTCAACTACCAATAAGTATAGAATATTATCATAATATAATATTATATTTGCCTTCGGTTCCTTTTTTTTGTTATAATCAATAGTGTGCATTTAAGTTATTTATTTGATTTAAGTGTTTTATTTGGATAAGCCCCAATATTGAAGTTATTTAATTATTAAATACGCCGTCATATTCGGAAGTAAACTTTATTGGTTGGTGTCTTTTTTTCGCCTATTTAGCGTACCTAATGTTTCCTGTTTTATAGTGTCATCAAGCACTGTCTTAACACATAGGGCCCCAAAACAGGTGGCGCTTTTAGAATTACCCACACCACTCACCGACTGCAGTGAGCTAGTCGTCGGTTTTTGCCCTATAAGACAGTGGCTTTTCTTTTTGGATTAAGGCTACCACTTTTGTTGTGCAACTTCCCCCCCCCTTGTTTAAATAGAAAAACGTAGCACGCTATGGTAGAGGTGGAAACTGCAGTATTATCAACCAGGGAGAGATTGGAGGCGTGTATACAGAACGATGGGCGATAATTTAGGGCGCCACTGAGAATTACTATCGTAACGATATTATTGCTTGAAACATACGTACCTTCATATTTTGTTTTTCCAAGGTCTATTTGACTCTTAAAAAAACCTTAACAATGTCAACTTCAAAATAAAATCATAATGTTCCGTAATTATGATTATTGTTGTTGATATTGTTGATATCTCCGGATTGAAAATAGATATTAACTTGCGGTTTTCGCTGACTTCCTAGACTTTTAATCATCTCTGTAATTAGGTAAAATTGAATATACTATTATATTTACAATTATGGAAAAAACGCGCAATGTTCGTGCAGTTGTAAGACAGCGCCCCCTAGCGCATAGTGTAAAACACATATTGCCGTAGTTCATAAGACGATATATAGAGTGAGAACAGTCCTTTTTAACAAAACTAAGTTTACTAAATTATGTTAAGCCAGACCGGAGTTATCAGCATTTATTAAAAATAATGTTCAATTTTCCCCCACCACTTTAGGGTAAGTCCGGGAGAGTTGGCTCACCTTTTTTAAAAATGGAATAAAATTGAAATCCAGAAGGATAAACGAACGCAAAATATTTATTTAACATAAGAAATAGTATAGTATTAGGTTATAAATATTATATAAGAAAAAACTCAAACAACTAGCTTAAAAAACATTTTTTTTCAAAATAGCTATCTGGGCCAACTCTCCCACATACTGTGGGTTAGTTGGCCCAGGCATGTAGGGTGAGATGACCCATGGTAAATTTTATCATTCAACACCTTTTTTATATAATGTTTTACCACACAGGTCGCCAAGGTTTAAATACTTTGAACAGCTTTCGTGGAACCACCTCTGGCAGTGTATGCATTGAATCCAATCATCGTTTTTCGTGGTAGCATTATATTTTTCACCACACCCAAGGCATTCGGTCGCGTCTTCTTCATCTGGGCTATCGTCAGAGTGAGTCTCTAACTCATCTGACACATCTTCATCCGTAGATGATTCTATTTTATTCATTTTTTGTATTTTTCCTTTATTCTTTTTTATTATTAAGGTCTTTCGCTTTAATATTCTTTTCTGTTCTTGTTCTTTTTTGCGTTCAATCGCAGATTTTCTTTTTTCAGTATGGTCCGAAGACGTCAAAACAGCAGCTACTTGTTTTGCACTTTTTTTACTTTCTGGATGTTCGCTGATGATGTGTTGGTGCACACCCGTGTTTTTGTAGTTTTTGTATATGAAATTTTAGTTTTGATTCATTCTGGCTGCCAAAAACAGAGGGTGGCCCGAGAGTTCTCTTCTTTAAATCATTATTTTTATATCGTCTTCGAAAGGTTGGAGGAGGGATGTTGTTAAAAGTGCGACACGCTTCTATAACGCCCATTACACCATTCCTGACTACTTCTGCAGCTTTAACCACATCTTCCTCAGTTCACTTTCCTCTTTGCACCGTACCTTTTCTATTATATTTTATTGGCATGATTCTAAAATTAAAAATATACAGTAATCACAAGAATTTCAGTTTAGCTATTACAGTCCGGGATAGATGGCCCGTGAGCCAACTAACCCGAATAGACGTTGGGCCGTCTCTCCCAAAAGTCGGGGAGAGATGGTTCTATGTAATTTTAAAACTTTCGAGTTATTAACATAACCTCAAAGAACTATATAATAAAGATTAGCAACAATTACGAGCAAAAAATACAATGGTGAAACAAAAAAGTAATTTTATTATAGACCTTAAATATTTTCCTTGCCTACAAAATAATAGTTTCAACATAACTTACCCAAAATTGCAAAAAAAATCAACCAAAAATGGTGTACGATATACACTTCACGTTTGAAACAGGTGGCTAAAGTTACACTAACGTGGATCTAAAATTTCGGTAAATATTGAACTGGGCCATCTCAACCGTTGGGTCATCTCTCCCGGAATTACCCTATTTGAAAAGTGACGAATACGTTTTATAGGTGAATTTTATTAATAAATCTTCGAAATATACAAAAATGTTATTTTAGGGATACCTTAACTAGGCGACTAGAGTAGAGTCTGCTACTTTTAAATTACGTGTTATCTGCAATAAATAGCTGGACACTTTGACGCAAATTAGTAGAGACGGACGTCATGTGCTCTTAAAAGAATACACTAAAGACCCCAGCAAAAAGAAAATAATCATGAATTCAGACAATTTGCAACAAGGTATCTTAAAGTTTTGCCACTTTTGTCTTTATCTAAGGTGTTAAACGTGGCTCATTAGCACAATGCTTTGTTTTCTGACAGAAACAATTTATTTGACCAAACATACCTAGGCTGTTGCTTACCGTTGTAAAACATCGACTAAAATTGCTGTTGCATGTAAATTGTGGATTTCCTTTGTGCACCTGTACATTGTTTACTGTTATGAATAATCCTGAACGTAAAGACAGAAGGGTCATTACACAATGCCGAGCACGTATGCTTTGCTAAACGACTCTAATTAATTTCTATTTCACTTTGAGAGCCAAAGTTAAACAATGCTCGTAGCCGGCATTAAAAGAATAATCAGGGAACAATTTCCTACTTGTAATAGGAGCGAATATTTAATTCACAACGAGATCCTCCATTACATTATGGTATGTAAATTACAGTAAAATGATACCTAGCAAGCTCGCAAGGTGATTAATATTTTAAGCTAAATATTATTATCTGTCTGCATTCAAGAGTCTCTAAAACTGATCTGATGGTAAAAATTTGGCTTCCCACTGATTAAGATTGTAAAGTAGTTGAAATAAGTTTACATGGAGAAGGTAGCACAAGGAGATTTGCTGATTTTTAGGAAATAGGTGTGTACAATTTTTATATAGGGTGATTTACTTATATGGCTTATTGGACGGATGCTTAATTTAATGTCAGAAATATTGACGTTTACAAAATTGACAGATGCGACGCCATTTTGATTTTTTTTTAAATAACATCATTAATCCGTAACCACATTGGTGAATTGCATTTTTGGATCCTATTATCAAATTTCTCACTGCCTTAATCATGGATCCTTTTTTTGTGGTAACCTGCATATTTCAAAATATATTCAAATTTTCCTTATAAAGATTCTGCATTTCCATCAACCTTTTTTTCTAGTTTCCAGTCACCTTATATGAATGGAGACTCCACGTCAAGAAATGTTTAAATGCCTCTTTCACAATATTCACCTAGGAAACCAAAAGAACAATGGCAACACATCAGAAAAAATTTAATAAATTATTCCCTGTTCCAGCATTTTTCAACTTAGTTATTTGGAAGATGTATCCAAACTTATTCAATTTTTTTAGATGGCTGTAAGCATCTACAAATATATAAACGCAGTGATTTGGTTGCTAGTCATTTTTCCTTATGATTGATCTGTCAATTAATTTTCCGGGACGGTTGAAAATAAATATCAACAGCTAGGTATATGATTGTGAAATCGGATCGCAAAACAGAGTACACTTGTGTGTACACTTATTGGGGTTTCAAGTTTAAAGGGGTGAAACACAGGCTCTTGTAAATAACCGAAATTTATTAGCTTTAGTCTATCTTTAAATGATGTAAAGTATAAATTAAGCAAAACCGTCCCCTCCACGGGCGTGCAAGGTGCTTCGGCGTGTATAGATTTAAATAGGCCTGAATTTTTAAATTTGCGCAGAACTAGTACAAGTGTCGATATTAAATTCAAGTTTTGTGTTCAAATATATATCTTAATATTAAATTTTTTAAGCTTAAAATTATATACAGCTATGTCATTTACCTGAAATTTTAGAAAGCAATTTGATCAAACCTAATTAGAGTCTAAGTACTTATTCCATTTCTGCTCTAATCATTTTTTTTTTCTTTTTTGTACCTAACCCTGCTTACCTGTTTGCTGATTATGTGGTTATTATGCCTTTATGGGTGCCTCTATTGGAATAATACACCTATTTATATCGATACATTACCTACCTTGGGCTTCTAAGTGAAACCAGTCAAAGTGTGAAGAAGTGTCAGTGTTTTTTAATTAAATATGGAGAATTTTCAACAATTGACTAAACGCCCTAAAGTCGGCCCATGTACAGTAAATCAAGAAAAATTAATTTTTAACTGTTACGATTCTATTGAAAGTAGGAACTCGGATTTGAGTGTTGACAATCCAGTGCAATTTACAGCAGATGTCCTTAACGTTGGGAAAACAACAATATATAAACTTTTAAAAGACGAAAGAAGTGTTGGCGTCAAACCTCCAAAAACTTCTCCAGGACGACCAAAACTTGAGCTGGATGACGTTTTAATACAGAGAATAAGGCAAAAAGTCCTCAGTTTCTTTTCAGAAAAAGAAATTTCCACGCTGGACAATATTTTGTCCTTAATCCGAGAAGACCAGGACTACCCATTTATGTGTAGAAAAACGCTTTGGAAATTATTAAAAAAAATGGGTTTTCGGTGGAAAATACATAATGGATAATCGATATTAATAGAAAAAAGCGATATCGTCTGTTGAAGAAGAAACTACTTAAGAAGCATCCGAAAAGCCAGAGAAGAAAACAAAATAATATTTTACCTAGACGAAACATGGTTTAATGAAGGCCACACTTGGTCTAAATTTTGGCAGGATGAAAATATTGAAAGTTCAAGGAAAGCTTTTTTGGAAGGATTATCCACAGGATTAAAATCTCCATCTGGAAAAGGGCATCAACTTATCATAACCCACATTGGAAGTTCTGAAGGCTTCGTTAAAGGGGGTCTACTGATGTTCCAATCTAAAAATACAGGAGAGTATCACGAAAATATGAATGCCGATGTCTTTGAAGAATGGTTCGAGCAAATGTTGGATCTTATACCAAAAGATGCAATAATTGTATTGGATAATGCAAGTTGTCACTCATTGACATATATTTAAAATTTCGTGTTTAATTCATAAGAACAAAAATATGCTAAGGACAGCATCAGACGTACATCTGTATGATACGCGAAGCAGACTTTTGTATCTAATAATAATAATAATATATTTATTTCCACAAAAAAAAAAAAAAAAAAAAAAAAAAAAAAAAAATGATTACAAAGAAAATAAATCGTTTTCCTATATAAGTAGATGGAAATAAATAAAGAAAACCACTAAACTAGTTTAAACTTAACATATTATGTACATGTGAATATCTGTTTTGTGAGAGGAAAAAAAAAAAAACTACCTAGAATATATAAATATGCATATACTAATTTCGACATTATCCAGAGCGACAACCAAGAAAAAATGCCTATCAAAGAATAATAATATAATAATTTGCGGATTCAATTGAACTAAAATAATGTACCATAATTATAGACTAGGATAGATAAGATTAGTGTAATGTGATGTGTATGATGTTAATTATTTTAATAATTCAATATTTAATCCTTGGGGCAAAAAATTAAACAGACGTAGAAAGAACCATGCGATAAGAAAGTGGATATATGCCCAAATTTATAGCTGCAATCAGACAAAATAACAACAATGCTTTAAGATCCCTTGTATTATCCCAAATTCATAAACTTAAGACACAAATTTCTTGGTTTAGATAGAATCCATTTTTTTAATATATTTTTAAACTTGTTCTGATTTACTTCATTTCGAATTTCTTGAGGAGTTAAATTATACATATATGGCGCCAAAAAATTAAAGGACCTTTGACCGATAGATTTTTTTGTTTTAATAGTTTTAATTTTTTGTGATTGTTTATACCTGGTATTATGTGTATGGCTTAATGGCTCAAGTAGATATCTTTTTTTATGTTGTAAGCTTAACATTTTAAGGCAATATATTTGATATATATCCAAAAATGCTGCTTCTTTAAACAATTTATCACTAGGATAAATATAATTTTTATTGAAAATAATTTTGATAAACCTTTTTTGGATTACTTCTAGTTTTTTTAGGTGGCTTTTATATGCCCCTCCCCATCCCAATATACCGTATTGTATTAAGGAGTATACCAAAGAGTAATAAATTGTTTTCAAAGTGGCTGTATTTAGAATTGTTTTTAATTGTTTAAATTTATAGAGGATTGGCCTTAATTTATTAATTAATAATCTAATTTGGACATCCCACTTTAGAAATTTATCAATCTCGACCCCTAAGTATCTTGTATGGCTGACTTCTTGTATGACAATTTCTTGATTGTTCTGAATTATCTTAAGTTCGTTAAAATTTGGGCGATTTATTTTTTTACAACTGAATGCAATATATGTAGTTTTTTCGAAATTAATAGTGAGAGACATTTCATCAAACCAGGATTTTATTTTGATTAGATCTTTTTCTGCTGTTTCCTTTACGTTTTTCCACGAGTCTCCAGTATACAGAATTACAGTATCATCTGCAAAAGAAGATATAATTCCCGGGCTGGATAATTTAAGCAATCCATTTATATATATGGAAAATAGAATGGGGCCCAACACTGTTCCTTGAGGAACGCCGTAATAAATTTTTTTTGGGTTACTTATTTGATCGTTAATTTTAACGAATTGTGACCGATTACTCAGATATGAACTTAATAGACTTAAACTGGGTCCTCTAAAGCCAAGGTCCTCTAACACATCAATTAATCTTTGATGTTCAACAGTATCGAAGGCCTTGGCTAAATCGAGGAATACGCATAAAGAAGCTTTATTATTATCTAAGTTGTGGTATAAATTATTTGTTAGATAGATTATTGCGTCTTCTGTCGATATGCCCTTCTTAAAACCAAATTGTCGATCCGATAATAGTTTAAACTTGTCTAGGTAACCTATGATTCTTTTTTTGATTATTTTTTCTATTACTTTTGATAAGTTTGATAATAGTGATATGGGGCGATAATTTGATACTAGTGTTTGGTCGCCTTTTTTGTAGATGGGTTTGATAATACTAACTTTTAGAATGGACGGAAAATGTCCCTCGTTAAACATTTTATTTATGAGAAAAGCAATAGGTTTTTTTATAAAGCTTGATATAATTTTTAAATGTTTTCCACTAATTTGATCAGGATCGGGTGCTTTATTTGAGTTTAGCTCCTTTATTGTTGTCTCTATTTCATTCTCGTTAGTTGGAATAAAAAAAGCAGAGTGGCCTATATTTTCCTTTTTAACGCATGATACATTTGGTTTACTAAGTTTATTTGCTAGTGATTTACCTACATTTGCAAAATAATCGTTAAATGTATCTGCCATATCTATTTTGTTTCTTATTGTCTGATTTTGAATTTTAATTTCTTTTATTTCACTGTTTTCTTTTAAATTACCTGTAAATTTATTTATTGTTTTCCATAGTGCCTTGCTGTTATTTTGGTTTTCGGTTAGTTCGGTACTGAAATAATCTGTCTTCGTTTTAAAAATTAATTTACTTAGATGTGATTTGTAGTTTTTATAGGTTTTCATTTTTTGCTCATTGTGAATATCAGCCTGGTAGTCCCTAAACAGCTTTTGTTTTGTGTCTACTGACTTCATTAGACCTAATGTGATCCATGGATGTCTTTTTTTATACCTTGTCTTAATGGAAATCTCTGTTTTTGCAAAGGAAACACCATTTTTTAATTTAGTGATTAAAATGTTTGACATATTGTCAATATTTTCGGTTTGATAAAATGTACTCCAGTTTATATTGTTGAAATAATCAACCAATTTCTGTTCATTCAGTTTATATATTTTTATTATGTTTTTTGGCTGATTGTAACTAATTGCGTTTTCGATTTTAAAAAGTGCAGTCACTGGATAGTGATCAGTTATGTCCGATTTTATGACAAATGATTTAAGGTCAGCATTTTTTATGCTTTTGCAAAATATATGGTCTATACATGACTGTGATCCTCGTTGTATTCTAGTATAAGGATTAATTAACGATGTATATCCTGACTCACTCATCAAGTTTAGATAGTCGTGAACATAGTCTTTGTTAGATTTTATATCGATGTTTATATCTCCTACCAAAAAATGAAAGTTAATTAAATTATCCCTACAGTTTTCCAGATAACTTCTTAAATTTGTTACAAAGTCAATGGGACATGTTGCATGGGGCCTATAGATGGCGCTCACAAGAACCCTCTGTCCACACGATTTAATTAAAATATTTAACATTTTTATATTTCCTAGGTTTATTTTTTCGTGTGAAAAAGAGCTCTCGTAGGTTTTGTCTATATACACCATAACACCATCGTTCTTGTTAATATCACCCTTGTTATATAATGAAAAATAACCATCTATATTAAAGAAATTTACATCTGGTATATTCCACGTTTCGGTTAAAACCAGAATGTCAAAAAAATGATTAAATTCTTCTAACAGGAGCAAGAATTCATTAAAATTTTTGTTAATGCTTCTGATATTTACGTGAACTATTGAAAAAAATTTGGTATTTCCTATTTGTATCCTTTCAAAAAAATGCTTACCGTTGTCTATGTATTCAGATACAATTTCTGTGAAATTAGATTCTATTATATAGGGGTTCATTTTTAATTCTTTATAAATAAATTAACTCGAAAAAAAGAAATAAGTCCTTAATATTATTTGAATAACGATAATTACAATTCGCTAGATAAGGTGAGAGATTAATATATTTAAATCTTATCTTTATCGGGCACTTTTGCTTGACTTCTAGTAGTAACGCTATTTCCACCATAGGCTGACGTCAGCCTATTTTTCGGACTATATTGTATTTTCCTCCTTTTACGTTTGTTACTTGTTTCGTCACTAATTTTGTCTTTTATTAATAAGTCGGTTTTATCCGTGTCTTTTGGTTGCTTTTGTTCTTCTGTTTCAGTGTCCTCCGATTCGGAATCAGCCTTTTCAGAGTTTACCTGTTCTTCAAGTTCTAATAATCTTTGAATGGTATAGATTTCTTCGTTTATTTCTAAATTTTTTCCTTTTATTTTTGCTTGTAGTCCCTGTGATCTTGCCAGCTTTTGGTGTTGGAGTAAGATCTTTTGGTCTCGTCTATCCTCTAAAGCCACATTTTAATTACGAGATAAGTCGAAGGGGCCCTCTGTATGCGGGAGTGAGAATCTTTAACCTACCGGGTTACGTAACGGAAAACCTCCAATTCTGCAGCTTTCGCAGATCACTTAAGAATCTGCTGATGACACACGTTTTCTATACTCTACAGGAATTTTATGAATATAACTTTCTGCTGTAGTTTGCTCCTAATTTCTGCGGTGTTTTGTATATATATTTTTTTTCTTTGTGATTATGTCGCTTGGCAATAGTTCATATTATGTAATGTATAATGTAATATAGACACATTCCATCCTTTAAATTATAATAGCTTATTTAAGATAAATTATTGTTCTACTCTAAACCTTTTTAATATTATTTGCAATATTGTAATATTTAAATACTTGCTCATGTAAAATGTAGTACTTTTAATGATGAGGTACTATAATTTTCTTCTTTTCTCCACGGCCTATCTAGGCTTTTCACATTGTATTTACTTGTGAGTTGAGAAATAAATGTTTGAGTTTGAGTTTTTTTTAGGCTCACGGAAAAATTACCGGCAAGTGCGTGGTCTAAAAGTAAAATAACAGAATGGCTAAGTTTAAGGTAAATAGAATTTCCATTAGCAGTGGCGTAACTAAAGGCATGTGCCCCCCCCCCCCACCGCAAAATTTTAAAAGCGCCCTGGTATTTTGCACCTGTCTGAATCCTTCACACTTACACTATAGTAAAAAATATTGTCATTTGTAAGCGTTGTTTAATATAGAAGGATATAAAGTATTGTAGATAACAAAGAACAATTTTTTGTTGTAAAAATAATGAAATTTTAAAATAATGTACTGCAATTAAAAAAAACAATGTGATAATTAAAACAGACATAAAAGTTGTGTACTCACTTAGATAAGAAAACAAAGTCTTAAAATATGTATGAAAGAGGAATTAGAATTAGTTGAAAGTTGGAATGTATTAAACATACATTTATTTATGAATGATTATAATATTTTTACTATACAAATACAACTATGTAAATGAAACAATGCAGTCTTCCTCCACAGTTTAATTTTAAAGGAAATTTTAAGTTTCCAACATGTTTCAAATGCTTAAGCATTCATCATCAGGGGATACTAACATCCAGTTTAAAAGCGATGTATGTTGTCTCAAACTAATGAGTACAACTTATAATGTGATACAGTAATATGTGAAAGTTGAAGACTTGGAATGAACTAGCTAGTTGTGTTGAAATTAATGTAAAGATAAAAATTTGAGTGAAATGTGAGATTTTAATAGAAAAAGAAACATTTTAATGAGATAGTAAATTAATTTAAAGCATATGAAGGAAAAAGTTTTATTTTGTATTGTATGATATTAAATTTGTTAAACTTAGGTGTTTACACGTTCCGTGCCTCTTTTTGACTTAAGGAATTCGCTGAGAACCAACACCGTATTTTTGGGGAACAATTATTAAATGTTGTAGAAAATTAAGAATATCAACTTCAATTAACTTTTTTTTTTGTTTTTTTGGAGATTTTGACTGAACGCGTAAACGCGTCAGTGGCATTGGGCAACAGATTTTTTAGCCAATGCCACCACCGCGTTTACGCGTTTCTTCGTAAATTGTAAAGTATAGTAAGGAAATATTGAATAGGCTATTTATATATTTTTATTATCTTTTTTTGATCTTTTATCTTTAATATTTGTATTTTTTTATTATAGAACGTTTCAAAATTAAATAAAAAATATGTTATATTTGCTTATAGTTTATTACTAAAACAAGAAAACAAACAAACAAAAACTAGTCTTTACTTTGTTACACAGAAAAAAAGCCTACTAAACAAGTACCTAGTAAAAAAGTTTCAAATCCAAACTAACCTAAACTAACAAAAACACTTAGTCAAAAAAAAAAAACAAAGTATAGAAATTCGTTAGAAAACAAATGCAAAAATACTCGGCCATTAGTACTTCTTATTCATGAATTATTTTGCAGCAATCTAGACAATATTCTGGATTATCCGGACATGCGGGACAATTATAAGTGGTCTCTCGTCTTTTCCCCTTCTCATTACAAGTTTTACATCTTCGTCTAAGAGTGGATCCAGCCTGGGATTTCTCGCATTTTCGTAAAACATGTTGGTCTTTTTCTGTCGGTCTTGGAACAGTTCTGCGTGGCCCTAAAAGTTCCTTTATAATACTTAGACTAAAATCATAAAAGGTCATTTTATTACTAGAATAAGTATTATAAAGAGAAAATGCATTTAGGAGGCACATTTGCAAAATATGGATAAAAAGTTTTGATGGCCATCTAACAGTTTTTCTATCACAGGGATAGTACGATAGCATCTGATCTTGTCGATCTACTCCTGACATAAATTTGTTGTAGTTTACAATTGGTTCTGGTTTATCTTTTACTTCACCGCGTTTGTTCCGTGTCTCGACCATATTATTGCAAAACTCAGTAGAAATATAATGACCATCTCTTTTGTCTTTCCACTTGCCAACTAAAACTCCGTTACAATACTTGGCCAAAGTTTCACCTTTCTTCAATTTTGTAATTTTTACTTCTTTTGGATTATCTTTCCTGTCAATCCTTAGTGTTCCCGTACAATTCGTTCTCCTTTCCAGTAGTTGCTTTGCAAGGTCATAACTATTGTAGAAATTGTCCATGTAAAGTGAGTGGCCATTTTGTAACAAATCACTCATAAGGTATAACACAACATTTCCAGCATGTCCTTTGCCTCCCATATCATCTAACACCCCCGTATAAACAGCAAATTTTATTATTATCGCATTAGTCGTTGTCACCATGTACAATTTAATGCCATATTTGTGCGCTTTGTTTTTATATATTGACGGAAAAGCAACCGTCTACGCCACAAAACCATCGATTCATCAAGGCTTAGCTCCCGACCAGGATAAAAAATTAAATTCATTTTATTATTAAAAAAGTCAATTACCGGCCTTATTTTATAAAGACGATCTTGAGGTTGTGGTTCTCCTGCTTTAGAATTTTTTGCAAAATGAAGACATCTCATAATTAGGAGAAATCTATTACGGCTCATGTGCTCAGAAAAACATGGAATATTAAATAAATAATCTTTCTTTCAGTAATCCTGAAGTCTACTTACTGAAATAGTTCCAGTATGTAGAAGAAGCCCCAAAAAAAATTTAAGTTCCGGTACTGTAAGGTCGCGCCATTTTGTAATCCTAGATTGTTCTGTTTTACCTTCCAAGCATACCACCTCTGTTGCATATTGATTTGTTTGTTCTA
The DNA here is from genome assembly GCA_963920685.1 of Polydrusus tereticollis. NCBI lineage: Eukaryota > Metazoa > Arthropoda > Insecta > Coleoptera > Curculionidae > Polydrusus > Polydrusus tereticollis. Next base: position 95,032,423 of record OY987329.1, read on the forward strand.
CTATTAGATTTAAAAAGTTTTCATCGACAATCAAATTGAAATAATCAAAAGGATTATTTCCTTGGGGCTGTTCTAACAATTGCTGTACTTTAGTAAAAGGTAGCTTTTTTATACAAGTTGAATCATCACTCCAATTTAAAACCACTTTTGTAGAATCTTGAACATTAATCAAATTTGCCAAAGGCTCGTCATCGGAGTCCGCATCAGAAGAATCCCCGGAGACGCCGTAGGTCATTTCAAGGTCGCCCTGATCATCCATATCAATGCCATAAATTTCTTCATTGTCTGAACGGTATAGGAGTTCTTCTAATTCCGCATCTGACAGTTTTTTTTTGGTTTGTAAACTGTATTTTACCTTTTTTGGATTGCTAGGACCAGCTTCTTGATCGTCTATTTTAATCACACTCCGCGAACACCAAAAAACTTTGAATTTTAAAACCAACTGCACTATCGATCTTTTTTCACTATACTTCAATGCCTTCTAACGTGCAACCACCCGCAGACGACGCCAAACTGAACTCCTGGCTGTTAAGACTGAATAAGAAGCGAACGCGTAAACGCGGTGGGGGCATAAGGTACAATCAAGGTCGAACGCGTAAACGCGTGAGTGGCACGGAACGTGTTAACCAAATTTAGAAATTAAAATTGAAGAATTAAAAAGGAAATTTAAATTAAATTTAATTCTTCAATTTTAATTTCTAAATTTGGTTAAACACCTAAGTTTAACAAATTTAATATCATACAATACAAAATAAAACTTTTTCCTTCATATGCTTTGAATTAATTTACTATCTCATTAAAATGTTTCTTTTTTTATTAAAATCTCACATTTCACTCAAATTTTTATCTTTACATTAATCTCAACACAACTAGCTAGTTCATACCAAGTCTTCAACTTTCATATATTACTGTATCACATTATAAGTTGAACTCATTAGTTTGAGACAACATACATCGCTTTTAAACTGGATGTTAGTATCCCCTGATGATGCTTAAGCATTTGAAACATGTTGGGAACTTAAAATTTACTTTAAAATTAAACTGCGGAGGAAGACTGCATTGTTTCATTTACATTACATTGACTCCACTGTAAGTATGGACTACTTTTTCAACTTCAAATACAACTATCTTACAAACTAAGCAGATTTATTATTTTTATCAAGGGAATTGAGGGCGCTCCTGACTTTGCTGGGCCCCCCCCCCCCCCCGCAATGCGGGGTTTGCATGGGCGGTTTTTACACCACTCTCCATTAGATTCCTTAAAAAAGAACTATTGATACTAGTCAATTTCCATAAAAATGCAGTCAAAATGAGTTGATATACGAGAGTTGACTGCAGTGAAGTGCAAGTGAATAGGAATTTTCTTACATTTGGAGGTGATCTACTTAGATAAGGGTGTTCTAATAAAACACCATTGGCAAATGTAGTCAGCAAAGCCTCAATTTTAATTTTTTACAAGGTTCGATTTACCAGCCCAGTTATTATTAAGAATATCATTATCGCTTTTGATTATACCAATAAAATTAATTTTAGTTAACATTTTCTTGATTTCTTAAAGGAAGCTACTGGCGATAATAGAAATCAATAATACATCTGGTATAAAATTTTAAAATATAGCAATATTAAAATATCCTTCAAAAAATAGTTCCTTGTATAATATGAAAGGCAAGAAATCCTTTCGAACTAAATTTTCCTGCACAATATGGGTGAAAGTGGGGCTTTTTTAAAGTACAAGTAAAATATTGGATTCGTTTTTATAAGAATTTAAAATTGATTTGAATACACTTTCCGTTTTGAATGTTGCATGAGTCCCGGACTCCAAAACCGATGCGGCATTTGGGATCGCATAGAAATCAAATAATATACGCAGATAAAAAGAATTTTTTAAATCAAAAAAGGGAAACGAATACCAAAATATTTTATTTAAAAATGTTCTTGTTTGTAATTTCAATCTAAAGGTACTAAACTTAAGAAAAATACATTGCACGGGGTGAATCAATAAGATGCTAGACTAGCACCAAATTTAAAAGGGATATAAAAATAAGGTTTTAACAAAACTTGTAGGGTTCATCGACAGTCAAATTAATTTAATTAATAACCGGTTAAACAATATTATAACTAGGCATCATCAGACCGAAAATAAATGAAATATGAAACCTTTTAGAAAATTGTTACAGGAATAATTTTTAAAATACCTAACCCACCTTAAGAATATAAGATGTTCTTATTTTAAGCATGTAACTGATGAATAATTAAAGTTATTTCACGAGATATAGTGTCTCCCATTTTTCTTTTATAAGATTCAATTACTTAATTATAGTTACACATATCTTCTCTACTGAACTAAATGACGAAACAATATACAGGGTGTTTCAGAAGTACGGTACGTAACTTAAGGGGATGATTCCTTATGATTAAAGAAAAGACAGTTTATGAACAAATATTAAATTTTATTGAAGAAAACAGCATTTTAGAAAATAATCAAGTAGGTTTTAGAAAAATATATTAAACAGAAACAGCAGCACAATATATTATTGAAAATTGGAAGAGAAGTGTTGACAAAAATGAAATCATTCTGGCAGTATTTTTGGATTTTAAACGTGCTTTTGAGACTATTGATAGAAATAAATTATTAAATAAATTATATCAGTATCGTTTAAGGGATACTGTATATAAACGGTTTAAAAATTATTTAAATTTTCGACAACAAATAACTAAAATAAATGAAACATTTTCAAAAAGGGAATTTAATAATATCGGTATACCACAAGGAAGTATGTTAGTATTTTATGCCAAATATTTTGTCAAATACTAATATTCAAATGTTTGCTGATGATACTTTAATATACGTAAAAGGTAAAAATATTTTAAGTTGCATAGATAGTCTAAATTCTGAAATAAAATTGATATCAAACTGGCTAAAAGTAAATAAATTAAAATTAAATATTGTTAAAACGTAATTTAGAAATAGTTCAATCTTTTAAATATTTAGGGATAATAATGGATTCTAAATTAAAATTTGATGCTCATTTTGAAAACACTATATCTAAAATTGGAAAAAAAATTAATTATTCCAAAAGAGTAAGTAAAAATTTAAGTTTATTTTCAAGAAAAACAATATGTAACACAATAATTTTACCCCATTATTTGTATTGCTCTACAATTTTATATAGGTACTGCAAATGAAGGAATTTTTAGTAGACTTTACTTTTACAAAATAAGGCGATGAGAATAATATTAAATGTTGATAAATACACAAAGATAAATTATATGTTAAATAAACTTAAATGGTTGAATATAAGAAATTTAATATTTTTCTTAGTTTGTATTTTTATTTATAAAATTCAAAATAATTTATTACCATCTCATTTAATAGTATATTATTAACCAAGGTTTAGACAGCCATCATTATTGCTCGAGCGGCAAGTTTAAATCACGAGGAGCGGAGTGACGAGGGATCTAAGACGCGAGGGCTATAAGCTGTCTAAACCGTGGTTAATATAATATTTTTTCCACTGCTACAAACTTTTATAAGACATTTATCTTTATAGTATTATTAATTATAAAAAATGATAGGTAGGTATAAGTATATTTTTTAATCAAGTTACCTGCGCTTTGGAATTGGCAAAATATTTTGTTGTTTTGTCAGGTGGCTTCGTTAATGTCAATTTTTGTTCATTTATGTCATCAGATTTCACGAGTTTTCCGTTTTTTTAAAAAATGAGCGAAGAAAATGTTAGTGATATTATGTGTACACCTCCAGAATTAAGGATGGAAGCAGAAAAAATGTTGATTGTATCGATATTTTACATATCAAGAATCTCTAATAATCTAATAGGTATATACAGATAATTATCTGGTTGCCTAACTGTTTAAAATGTTTATGAATTAATGTTGTCAAATCAAAAAATCAAGTTACCTGCGTTCAAATAGATTCTTGAAGATCGGTCAATAATGGATTTCAATGCCTTATTATTGACCATGGTCAATAATAACTTATAAGGTAAAGAAAAACAATTTCTAACGTTAATAATCGGTCAATAATGGCGATGCTATAGGTTAGTAGTGGAAAAAAGACTTTATAACGTAAAACTTTTAAAATCATAACTATCAAACCAGAAACAATCAAATATTTTGTTTAGGGAAAATGACAAAAAATTTGACGTATAAATAAATATTTTTTAAAGGACTTCACGAATATAATAACTTAGATTCTTTAATTAAGCAACAAAATTCCTTAAATAAATTTAAAAAATCCCTAAAAATATCATGACTTGGAAAACAAAATATCTGATAAAATTTATTTCAAAATATTTTTGGTGCATAAAATTGTAATTTTAAACGTTTTAATTATTGCTAAAAAAACTAGAATATATAATATTGTAGCAGTATTGCTAAAATAAATCTTGTTACTACTACTACTACTACTACTAAAGGCGGAAAATATGCACTTAAATTGAGCCAAAATAAGCGCATATATATGCCTTGCTTGCCATTAAAATATGCAGTTATATGCATTTTTTTGGCCAAATATGCATACTGGTATGCAATATTTCTTAATTCATTATAGTAAAATAGGGTAAAGAAACACACTGGGTTCTAAAAAAGATGTTTATTTAAACAAAATTTAAAAAAGAAGCGAAGAAATATAAAAGTAAACAATTTTTTCACCTGAAATTGTGTAAAAGGCATTTATTACTAAATATTTTTCGAAATTTTCAACTAAAAAGGACTGTCTTCTAACAGTAAGAATATGTTTATACAAAGAGAAGCTTCTATCAACATCTACTGATGTAATCGGACAATACTGCAACTAAGGTAGTAAAGTATAAGGCCAAGATAAAACTTCGTTGGATGGTTTATCTTCATAAATGCTTTTTTACTGTAGATACGCATTTAAATCCTTCATTCTTTTTTACACTTACATCCAATTTGTTCCTTACTTGACCTCCTACTTTACCAGGAATGTTGTTACATTTAGCGGAAAAGTTTCAACGATACTAATTGAGTATCTCAAACTTAAGTTTCTACTTTCTAACGAGAATATTATGTATGGTATAAAACTGAAATTAACTTTAATAAAAACAAAGCTTTTTTAACTACACTTGCACTCTTTAATAACTCTTTACTTTGCGAATCGTCATCTAAATCCAAAATAAAAATTCTTTAATGGCTTCGAATTGTTATGCCTAGAATATTGCGGTCTTAATCCATGTTTCCCACCGGGTAATTACAGGTTCTGGAGGAAAGCTAACTTCTGGTAATCTCTTCTCATACATGTGCACTCTTAGAGGTGCTTTTAGGAACACTTCTTTTACATTTGAATTTTATTTATTTACTAAAGGATGTTCAGTTCTGACGGTTTCTGCGACTCAGTTTATTCCACGTAAAAACAAGTCACATGTACCATATTGGGGTAAAAGATTCTTAAGTTTTTACCTACTTTTACCATATACGGTGTTGTATTAGACAAAATCACTAAAAACTTCTCATCTGAGACTGGATTTGGAAAGAAAAACCTCGATAGTGACTACTGAATAAATCGGGTTACGGTCACATTATTAGTTTTGTCTAGCTGCTTAGAGGCTATTAAATATGGGTTTGTTGCTTTATCTTCTTTAAGTGCTCCAATCACAAGATGTGCGATATGCATGCGACAAGCATCTGTGCTTTCATCAACAATCAAGTAAAATTTTTTATCAACCAGTGAAGCTCTAATTTCTTCTAAAACGGTTTCGTATACTGAATGGACATTCTTATTCTTTCTAAGCGTGGATTCGTCAGGATTGATTTGTCGACAATATTTTTGCAAAATCCTCTAAATTGCGGATTTTGCAATTTTTTTGGTGTGTTTGTTGCGGCCAAAGCCTTGCATAAGTCTTCTTGAAAAATTTCCTTTTCAGATTTCGATCTTCCTTCAACATTTTGAAATGCGTTTTTTTCACTCAGCTGAACTGGCTCAGATTTCATTTTTTGTTGTAAATTTGATTTATGCAGTGGCGTTTTTAAATGTTTATCGATTTGGAACTTGTTTTTACAAACAATAATTTTTGCACAAGCTTTACAGAAGACTTTTTCTCCACTAAACTCTAACTATGGGAAATTTTTAATCCACGAAGACATTTTTGACACTTTAGACATTTTGAACACAAATTTGAAAGCACTAGTTTCACACGGAAAATACTGAAATGTTTCAACAAACTAAAACAGAAATATGTATTACAACCCGATATAAATAGAGTTTTTTAAGCGGGTAATAATAAGGCATTATTAAATGACAATAAATAACCCCAAACAATACACCTGCAAACCCCGGAAACCCCCAATAAATACCTTGTGTATAGCCAAAATGTAAATAATTATAAATATACAGGGTGTTATGGAAATGACTTATTATATTTTAAGGGGCCACTCCTGAGGTGGTCTAGAGTTACACTTGATAGTTTTTTTTTCTAAAATCGGAAGTATTTTGAATTTTGTAAAATACCTTAAAACCGGACTATGTGCGCCTTTCATGATAGTTCAATGCCCCTGAACACATGTGTTTTTGACAAGACAAACTGCTGGAATGGTAATTGTTTAGTTTAGTGCAATTAATGTTGAATTTTGTGCTAAAATTTCGTATATAGACTAATTGAGGGTAGCTGATCACAATTTTCCTTTTGCGTTTTTACTGCAAATGCACTGGTTTTGAGAAAAAAATGTTAAAGTTTTTCACTTACAGGTTAGGGTATTCTTTCCTTTCAATTTCCTAGATTTTATGGTTTTCCCTTCAAAATATGTGATAAAACTTTCACCAAACTATCTGTTCATAAAATAAGAGCAACATTTTAGCAAAAAAACAATGGAAAAGGCACAAATTTAATTAAATTCGTTGTTAATACGCCGACAAAGTAGAACCGTCTCTTTTCAGATTCATTGCACTCACGTTGCCAGATTGTTCTTCTTTTTCTTGTAATTATTAATGGCTTCCATCCAGGAGAATGATATGCTAGCTCGAGCCAATAGGATTCATTCAATTAATAAAAATGAATTGACAAGTATAGGCAATTTATAATACACTAACAATCTGACAACATGGGTGCAGTTTGCTTCTGCTTTTTTGGCCAGCTGTCAGTGAGCCCCCGTCTTTTTCCAGATAACGTAGAGTTTTCTGTTCGCTTACAAGTTATCCCGTTTTTCAGAGTTTCCTTGTGGCATATTTCGTTTATTTCAACTCAGAAGTGTATACTATGACTCCGACAAGTAATATTTTATTGGAAATAAGCAACATTTTAGGATTACATGCAAAATAACATACCGGTGAGTTAGAAAAACTTTAACATTTTTTTTCTCAAAACCAGTGCATTTGCCGCCTAAACGCAAAAGGAAAATTGTGATCAGCTACCCTTAATTAGCCTATATACGAAATTTTAGCGAAAAATTCAACATTTCCACTAAAGTAAACAATAACCCAAATCAGCTGTTTGGGTCATTGGCGTGTAGGTGTTTTGGACCTAAATTTTTGAAGGCATTTTTCTCGAATTTCTAGCTTCGAGCGCCATTTATAGCAATTTTTCCCCAATTCGTCTCGACCTATATATTTACGGGTTAAAAAATAATAAGTCATTTCCATAACACCCTGTATAATTATCTTCAGATTGGAAAATCCCTAAAACAAGTGACAGACAGAACAATAAACCTATGAGTCAACGAGTCTTCATGACCGGGCGTTTTAAATTTTTTGATAATGCCGAAAACATAAAAATATGCTACTAAAATAATAATTTGGGAAAATATACATTTTATTATAAAATTGACAAAAAATGCATATATATGCACATTGCATATATTCAGCTCTTTACTTATAATAATTCTATTAAATTTTAAAATTCTAATAAAGAGGAAAAGTTCATAATATGAACATGTGTCCGGAGTTCCCCATTTTTGATATACAGGGTGTCAAAGTTTCCGATTTTATTGAAACTTGGTACCGTTATTTATAATGATAACCGGCTTAATTAGCTTTAACTAAATCAAATTTATTAAGTCCAGTGACGTCCCGGGGAGCACCTTAACGAGTATTATTGACAAAAAAATATACGCTACTGACTTTTTTCTGATTTCGATTTTTTTTAGGATTTACCAACTAATAGTACAGTTGTATTCATTAAAAAAGCGTTCAAGAATTAGAATGAGAGGTAAGTTTTGTCATATTTGCGTAAAACCGGCTTGACTAAATGATTGTTTATTGGAGGTTATCACACGTCATAGATTATCAAAAATGCAAAGCAGTAGCGTCGGTGTAATTAATTTTGAAACTGCATGGTGGTAACGTTTGATCAACTTTGACAAAAGAACATAAAAATGCCTCGTCAGTTGTCTGAAGTTGAAAAGGCTCAAATTGTATCAAGAATCGAAGAAGGATGGTCAATCCGTGCTGTAGCGCAGTTGTATAATAGAAATAAAAAAACTATATTGAAAATTAAGCAACGCTGGGAACAAGAAGAATCCCTAAAGAGGAAAATTGGTTCAGGTCGTCCCAAACGTTCCGACCCTGAACAGGATGCTGCTTTTTTGGGATATTTAAGAAATAATCCATTTGCAACTGCAAGGGATGCTGTTTTTGATACATCATTTCCTGCCTTCCAACCTACCGCTAGCAGGAGAGTCAAGGAATCTGAACTAAAATGTCGCCCAGCTGCGAAAAAAATGTTTCTTACTGAAGAACAGCGACAATCCAGAATAATTTTTGCTTTAAATTATGTATACACCGCAATCCTCAATTTTGGAACAGGGTCATTTTTACTGATGAAAAGATGTTCCAGTCGACTTATAATGGACAAATTCGTGTGTACCGTCCAAACAATACCAGATTTGAAGAGCGATATACTAACCCCCTCACTTCTAGACATGGGCGTTTCTCTGTAAATGTATGGGGCTGGATAAGTGTTCATGGACCTGGTGTTTGCTGGCGAATATAGAGGAAAGATTTAATGCCGGAAATTACATTAACATTTTAGAAAACATATTTTTACCATCTGCTGAGCAAATATATCCCAATAATACTTTCATATTTCAACAAGATAATTGTCGAGTCCATACTGCCAATGCTGTAACCCACTAGTTTCAAACCCATAATGTGGAAGTGCTGCCTTGGGTCGCTTATAGTCCCGATATTAATCCAATCGAAAATATTTGGGGTATAACCGTAAAAAATATATATAATCGAAATTTTAGGCCACACAATTCAGAAAATTTATGGGAAATAATACATGCGTGCTGGGAAGAGCTTAATCGAAATATTGTATCAAATATAATTCAGTCAAGTCATAGAAAAACAGGGAGATATGATCAAATATTAGATTTAATTCATTATTGTTAAACGTTTTTTCTTTCTATTGTAATTTTTATAAAGATGTTAAAATATATTATAAAATAAAAAAATGAATTTTTGTTGTTTTATTGAACTAACGCCCATCGCCAATGCTTTGCATTTTTAATAACCTTTAACCTGCGATAAGTCGGTTTTACGCAAATATGGTTAAGGTTTCCTCTCATTCTATTTCGTTTACGCTTTTTTAATGAATACAACTGTACAACTTTTTTATTCCATGAATTCGTTTGGTATCTTACTTCGTTTTCGAGAGAAAAAGTAAAAACCACTCTATTGCATGTACAAAAAAATACCTCTGTATTTCAAAGTTAATTAAAACATTTAAAATCGAAATAAAATTAATTGTTTAAATAGTGATACAAGAAAATATACAACAGCTAATCAAAGCAAATGATGAAAATTGCCACCTTCTGATAAAACGCACGATTGCAACCGTTTTGTTTTTCAAAAACTTTAACACCCTGTATATCAAAAACGGGGCAACTCCGGACACATGTTCATATGAACTTTTTCTCTTTAAATATCATGGGGAGTCACCCACTTAAGTTACGTACCGTACTTCTGAAACATCCTATATATTAGACGACCCGATACAGGGTGTTTAATTAATGTTCTAAAAAATTGGGGATGAATTTTTTTGTTTAAAAATATGAAAAAAAAGTTCCTATAAACCTATATCCGGAAATGCTACGTGTCGGATTGCAATTTTTAAGCGAAGCAAAAAACATGTTCACTACTGTCGTTTCTTCTTTTGACAACACTATTATGTAGACAGTTTACTGGCTAATGCGAAATATTTTTTGAAAATTTTTTGATTTTAGCTTTGTTTAGGATATAAATGCAATTTGATCAAACTCTCATATGCAAATAAATGTCATTTTATTTTTTAATATTCGCTTTCTCGAGAACCGTTGCTCGTAGCAACCTCCACCAAGTATGCCTTTTGCACGTAAGGATTATAGAGAAATATATCTTTTGTCTAAAAATGTAATGAATAAAAAATTATGACTTCTCAAAAGATTCAAATGACATGTGTCTGGTCCCTCTAACATCAATTTCAAATTTTGCAATTTAAGAAACCCTCAGATACCCATTTTGGTTCAAATATCCACATTATTATAAAAAAAATTTCAAAAAAACAAAAATAAAAATAAAACTTTTACACCCTGTATCTCCGAAACGAAGCATTTCCGGACATAGGTGTATAGGAAGTTATTTTCATATTTTTAAGCAGGGAAACTAATCCTAAAAATTATCTCGCAATATTAATGAAACACCCTGTATAGTAGAAATGTTAAACTTTTACTTTGTTTTTTAGACAGTGAAATTCAAAATAATGAAACTCGGGCCAAAGTAAAGTAAAAAAGTATAATTTTGTATATAGTAGTTATCAATCAATCAATCAATCAATATATGCTTTATTGTTAAAGAAAAACTAAATTCCTATAATCAAAGCGAGTATGAAAAGTCCTTAAAATATAAGTTAAAATAAAATAAAAACAATAACATATCATAAAAATATATAACATACACATACATACATGTATGCACATACACCCATACAAACATAAAATGCATTGTCAACAACAATAAAATTAACACAAACCAACTATAAAACGTCACTGTAATATTCATCCAGACTGTAGTAAGCCTTCTGCAATAAGATGTCTTTGACATTTTTCCGAAACTGGCCGAAGTTTAAAATTGATTTCAGCTCATTACTTAAATGATTAAAAATCTTTTTACTCTCATAGAAGACCGACTGTTTAACAAGAGTGGTCTTAGGAATGGGTAGTCGAAAATTTCGTATGCTGGTTCTAGTACTGTACTTAAATTCCTCAATATCTGATCTAGAACATCTTTTATGCAAAAGGCAAACAGTTTCCAAAATGAATAAAGACGGCACAGTTAAAATTCTTTCTGCTCTAAATAAAGGCTGACAGTGTTCACGGTTATTTGCTCTGCACAAATGTCGAATTGCTCTTTTCTGCAACACAAATATGGAGTTTAGCAACTGCCTGTTTGCAAATCCCCAAAAAACAATACCATAACGCAAGTGCGATTCAAACAAGGAATGATATACCATTTTAGCGGTTGAGTTACTAAGTTCATGACAGACTATCCTTATTGCATAACAGCCAGCTGCCAATTTTTTGCTTAATACATTTATGTGCTCCTCAAATTTCAGTTTATTATCTAACGTTAGCCCCAAAAACTTAGTAAGTGCTTTATTTTGAATTTGTTGATCATCAAGATTTATCTCATTAAAACTAAAACCAAAAGTCATTATATTTGTTTTGTTAATATTAAAACATAATAAGTTTGTATCGCACCATTTTTTAACCTCACGTACAAAATATAGCTGCAACCGCATCACCACTATTTATGTTAAGGTAAATATCGTGGAGCAAGGAAAATATAGCGTCATCTGTACTTTTACCCGATGCAAAGCCAAATTGAACAGGACTCAGAATGCCTTGATCCTCCAAAAATCTCATTACTCTTTTTTTGACTAGTTTTTCAATTACTTTTGAGAGTGTTGACAAGAGAGAAATCGGTCGGAAACAGGAAGGATCAGCAGAATCACCTCCCTTAAACAATGAAATAACAACCGCTCGTTTAAGACATGATGGAAACTCGGCCGTCCTGAATGATTCATTAATGGAGTGTGCAAGCGCATGCAAGGCCGTCTCAGGCAAATTCTCCATTATTTTTACAGAAATTCCATCATATCCTGCAGAACACTTATTTTTTAATTCCTTAAAAACTTGCTTTACCTCATTTGCATCAGTAACATCAATTAAGAATCCATTACTAATATGAACACCTCTTAGATACTCAAGAGGCTCGTTTTTAGGTCTTAAGTGTGAAGTTAATTTTTCCCTAATTGTACAGTAAAAATCATTTAAAATATTAGGATCTATCTCTACATTTTTTCGTAATATGTTCTTTTTGTCCCTTAAATTATTAATGATTTCCCAGGTTTTTCTAGTTTTGTTCTTTGTATTTTCAAAGTTTGTTTTATAATAGAGATCCTTAGATTTTTTTTAGTTTTCTATAAATTTGCTTATACTTATTAAAATATTTTATAAAAAAGTCATGTTCACTATAAAACTTTCGTATGGTATGTAGCGATCTTAGATTCCTTGCCGACGTTTTATTGCCAGAAGTAAGCCAGGGCTTTTTTTTCCTTACTTTTATGTTTTGAAGTGGGAAAGCCTTATTGAAAACATTTATTAAAATATTATGATAACACTCAAATGGCTTTTCCGATCTCAAAACATTGTTCCATAATTCAATATTATTACATGATTCCTTAAATCTATTATAATTTCCCTTACTAAAGATTCTACCATGTCGGTTTCTTTTGCAACTCACACCTGAATTTGCAGAATAGGAAAATATCACAGCCTCGTGATCCGATAATGCTGAAGCGACAGTATTGCACTTAATATTATTACTATCATCGAAATTTGTACAAAGATAATCTATGGTTGTAGCAGAGAATTTTGTTATCCGAGTTGGTTCACAAATATGCATTTTAAAGTTTAATGAAACAAAAATGTTAAGAAGTGACTGTGTTGTTAATGATTCCGTTTCAGCAAAATTGATATTAAAATCACCCGCAATTATCACTTTTGAGTGAACTGGAAGTTTGGTCAAGAGTAATTCAAGTCGTTCCAAAAAAACACCAACATTACGGCTTGGAGGGCTGTAAATAAAAACATTATACAAATTATATGCTTTTACGTATATCATTGAAAATTCAAACTCATTTTCTGCCAAAAAATTATTATATTTATCTACGTTTTCAATTAAAAAATCTTTGCATATTCTTGTATGAACCAGTATTAACGTTCCCCCATGCGACGAGCCCCTTCTACAGTAAATTGATGCTACATTATAGTTTGGAATATAACAAGGTTCGTTCACTTTTAACCAATGCTCTGTTAGCAGAACAAAACACGGTTTATTATTTAATTCTAATGTCACGTAAAGTTCATCTATTTTATTTCTAACCGATTGTATATTTAAGAGAAACACAGTCAATATATCAGGTTTTAAATTTTTGCTGGAGGTCGGTCGTCTTGTAGATCGTTGTGTAAAAAAGTATTTGTGGGGCTCACAGCGTTGTCAGAAATAGCAACAGGCTGATAGCCATTCAATTGACAACTGTCTGGCTCGCCGATTAAGTGTTTTACATGAATTAAGTTGCCTTTTTTGATACCTTTACTAAATAAATCGACCCTTCTGGAAATAACAGCAGCTAATTTTCGCAACCAAGGGTATTTAAAAACGGTTTGTCGTGAATATAACATAAATAATTAAATGTGGTAGAGAAGTCAATAATATCAATATTATCTGCAAATAGCTGCAGTTTACCTACATAATAAAGCAAAAAATCTTTAATATTTTGCATATTATATTTTTTCAGATATTTTGTTAACAATTTTTTAACTGTTTCCATTTGTTCAATCTAAAATTGTCCATAACCATAAGATGTTTCTCTAAATAACTTTTTCTTATACATAAAGTGTTTTTAGATTTTTGAATATAAGGGAACAATTAGCCCAACAAAATTAAAATCTGTAGTGTTGACCTAGGAAACATAAAAATTTTATTTGTCAAATCCTTTAGTCCGTATAACAATAATCAACTTCCTTATATCTATTGTCTGTAGTAGTAGTAGTATTTGAGATCGTTATTTTGAGTTTGATATACACTACAAAACAATACATACAAATTGTTGGTTCTATTTCTAATTTTAATTGGTATTCTATCCTGTTTTAGTAATATCTCGTTACTATAAATTTGTGATTGGGTTTTATCCCCTAAACCAATACACATAATAATTCCAACCGTTCTGTTTTTTTTTAATGGTCTTGATCAAGCTGTAAATTTCAAAGTTGTGGCCGCATACAACAGCTCGACAAAACAAGCTAAACAAAAGTTGTGAACCTTGGTGTGTAGTATTAATTTTGTACGTTGACAATATAATGTGAACGGGTGTAGTCCGCAGCGTATAAAACAAAAACAGGAATAAATCTGTACTTGATATATTGCGGGAATTTTCCGTCCACATTTTTTAAATGAAATTGGAAATCTTTTCACGTATCGTGCCTTGAACTAATAAATTTTCCGTTTGTACTTTTTGCACCCCAATGAAAATATTTTGCGGGATATTTGAAGCAACCGGGCAATTGTTTTCGTAAGTGTGCTTTAACTTTGTGTAAAATTGCTACCAGTCGCTTCCAGTCGACCACGGCATTTTTATATGTTTCCTAAGATATAAAATATTTACTAGTAGTTTGGATTTTATGGCTTTATCTACTTTTAAAATTGTCACGACGCGCGACGTGTTACTATGACTATTTATTATAAAATGTGTTTCAATCAAACGAATAATAGTGTAAAGTTTAGATTGTCAAGCTGAGGTAACTCTCAATTATTCTAAAGTAACACTATAAGTGGGAAAATTAATACTAGTAAATTAACTATTTTATGACTTAATTTTACGTTCTGAATTCACTTCTATAATTTCGTTTATCCCCCTTTAGGCTAAATCAACCTGATGGTAATAGAACCCTGCACAATTCTTCCACCCAAAACATCTCTTGAAAAACTCTGAGCAAGGTTTGCATTGACTTTGGAGTGCTACACACATAGAAGTTCACCTTAGAGTGTGTCAACTAAATAGGGTATTCTGCACCTTCTCAAATTTGTATATATGAGAATTGAAATTTTAAACATAACGTTCATTAAGTCATAAGGCTCAGCTTAGTATCGATGTAAAATCAAATTGAAAGTTATTTTTGGAAAACCGATTATTTTAAATAAAACCAAAAGATAAGCAAAAAGTCCCCAATTATAATCAGTTCCGTTCTTGGTTTAAATAAACTTTTTACCTTTAGCACTAGCCCTGCCGTCTCATTCATACAGTCCCACAGAGCCCTTCCTGTGTAGCCCTTGGACTAACTTAAAGTGTATCATCGTGTACTGTATACTCTTTGTTATTTAATAAGTGTCCTATATTATTTTACAGGACGATTCCTCAGTTATTTATAAGGTGAAAAGTTTATATAAGCATGCCCTTCATTTTTGAGATACAGAGTGTTAACAATTTATATTTATTTTAATTTTTGAAATAATGTCTATATTTAGACGAAAATTGGTATCTAGGGTTTCTTTGAAGTGCGAAATACGAATTTGCTGCTAGTGTGGCTCCAACTTGTAGAGGGCGCCACATACGTGTATTTTTACTCTTTGGAGGAGTCATAACTTTTTTATACGTGCTTGAATACGTTTTTAAGCAAAAAATGGCTTTCTTCATCACTTCTACACGGAAAGGCATACTTGGTAGAAGTCGCTACGAGCAATCATTCTCAAGAAAAAGAATAATAAAGAAACAAATGGCTTTTATTTGCATATCGCTATGCCCATATCAGAGTTTGATAAAATAGCATTTACCTCCTAAACAAAGCCGAAATCGAAAAATTATGAAAATGTACCTTGCCTTAGCCAATAAAGTGCCTATATGTGCCTATATAATGGTGTTATCAAAAGAGGAAACGGCAGTGACGTACATATTTTTTGTTCCTGTTAAAAATTGTAACATTATATATCTCAAAAATTAGGGGCTGGCGGACCCATACTTGCATGAATTTTTCACCTCATAAGTAACTGAGGGATCGTCCTGTAAAATATCGGACACTTATAAAATAGCACCCTGTATATATAGATTGTTTTGCTATACATTGTTTGAAAGTTTTTTCTTGAAAAAAGCATATAGCTATACCATTAGAGCACATAAACCAAGCAGTATAAAATCAGCATTACTGGCATGATCGCGACCTACTTTTCTTACATCTGTAACGCTAACGCTAAATTTTATTTTAGACAACTATATTATTTGAATGGTGACAGAACCAACTTTTAGATACCTAATAACAAGCGATGAGGAACAATTAGGGTTTAGGGTGCCCTGTGCTCTTTCAGATAGTGGTGTTTTTCTAACTGGATACATATGAACTATGATAATATCGTTCTTGTAGAAAGTCATAATATTTACGAACCATAAACTAACTTCTTGTTTTAAATAAATATTGGATCCATTGCGAGGAAAAGTCAGCCTTCCCTCTAAGTAAATATTGACTCTAGAGCTTAAGTTTTATAGAATTGTGGTCAAAACTCAATAAAGCTTATTACGCTATCTTTTAGAACTAACTTAAAGAACACATTAAACACAACATCAATATTGAATGCGTATTATGCCATGGGTTACCAAGTAGTTTCAGATTAGGTGGTGATCTGGGGCTAATATATCCAATGGCGTCGGTTCTAGATAGCGAATTTTCAGATTAATTTTCGATCTCTTAAAATGTTGTTGTTAATAAGACCGTGGCGCAATATTGATGAGCCTGTCGTAACCAATATTAGAGCATTAAAGCATGTTAAAAATGACAATGTCTCTTTTAAAATTAGGCATACTGATGACTATGACGCAATAGAACTCAGTAACCTTTAAAAAAATAAACCAGTAACTCAAAACAACAAGAGTTTAACAAATCTTTACAGTAAACCTCTTTTAATTAAAATGGAAACGTGTAAACATTTTTTATGACAATTTGGCTTGATAGAGAAAAGTTTTTTTAGAAATCATTCTTTAGTTTTTTTTTTCTTTTCCTTGGAAAATTTTTATGTATTTAATTCTTAATAATAACGTTTATACCTACCTTATATTAAATTATTTGTCATACTTCTACTTCTCACTTACTACTGAGAGAAATTGTCGTAAATTCACTATTTTAGCCTAGAATATTTACCTTATTTTGACTAGAATAAACTATAGATTAACAAGAAAATTTAAGACGTTTTATTGATACTAATAAAGAGGTTGAAGAACAAGATTTCTCAAGAAACTAAACTTAAAACAACAACTTAACTAATTATATTTTTAAACTGCAGGATACACAACAAACAGCACGATGAACAATGGCAGATGTAGCGTTAGGGTGACATCTTTTAGGGATCAAATGCATCACCTGCCCATTTTTAACAAGAATCAAACAGAATCGGAGCAGGAAACTCCTGCAATGACCAGGTGAGCCGGTCAAAATTACAGGAGTCGCCGCAAGGAGCGAAGCACTAAAAGCTAATTAGGTTTAGGAACCGAGCACCCACAATTAGAAATCCACAGGTTACTTACTTAATTTTGCCGGATTCATGCACAGACGCATTTCGCCATATGACGGCTCGTCAGTCAGGCTATAGGATCCGATAAAAAGAAGCAACACCAGAGAGTCTGTTTGATACTGAAAAGTCGATGAACAATGGCAGATGTAGCTTTAGAGCGACATTTTTTGGCGATCTAACAAGAATCGGTCAGAAACGGAAAAGGAGACGGTTTACGGACCGAGGACCTACATTAGGGTCATATAGCATTTTTTTAACACGCTTTCTGAAAGATTTTGAAATTTTAGTGTGAACAACTGCAAGAAATTTTACTTTTCTGACGCCTCTAAAGCCTCAGAGAGGTGGCTATTTACATCACCCTTCCTCCATTGCTGGGCAACGGAATTGACATCGACAGGAGAGAAAAAAATTATTTTTTGCGTATGCACAGAAAGACCGCTGCACAAGGTCAAAGCGAACGAACTGTATGAAGTAATAACGGCACCGCCTCGCGAGCGTTTTATTTTCAGGGCTGACCATACCTTTAAAATGCTTTATAAAAATTAGGTAAGTCTAACGTGAGGTTTGGCCGACATTAGAAACCTAAAGGTTAGTTGCTTCCTTTACCCGCGTTCATCCCTAGACGCACTCTGCCATAAACGGCTCGTCAGAGAGGCTATAGAAAAGTTTGAAAAAAGGACTTACGACATTTGCGAATTAGGGTATCGATTTGTAATATTTATTACTTTTGTGACCTGTCTACGTACCGGGGATCTGTTATATTTTACCAGACTTGGTATTCTACTTAGATTCTCGTCATACAAATTAAAATACTCTTGGCGCGCCTTCTATTTATTTTTATTATTTCTTAAGTAAATCTCAAAGATTTTAAACTTTTCTTCTTCCGAATACCCCATTTTTGTAAAGAAATGTAAATGATCTGTCAGATGCGAAAAATATAAACAATTGCAGCATATTATTTTGTCTAGGCCTACTTATGTTATTTATTATAATTGTAATTATTAACACAACCTTTTCAAATAGACCATACAAACCATATATTATTATATTTGAAACCAGCATAAAATTTTCCACCAGAGAAGCGTATATTATACAGCGTGTTAAATTTAACAAAACATTAAATTGTAAAATATTTGCCATTTTTGATATTCATTTGTTTCGTCTTATATCATTTCCTAAAAATTCATGACAGATCCTACAACTTTTTGATATCTCTTCAAATGAGTGAGTTAGGTGAGTGGTCAAAATAAAACAGATCACCCGGTACCTATGTAAATTGTAACAATGATCAATAAATTTTATTTACTTATAAATTACTGGTACAATTTGCCTTAAAAAAAAGGCGTTTTAAAGATAATAAATTATTCCACTCATGATACTTTTATCTCGAACCTACATAAAATATATTTTTGTTATCGTAAATTGTCATGCAGTATTAATTTCCCCCGTTGACAATATAAGGGAAGCGAGAATTGCCCGAAAAACAAAAAACAGTCCTTTTATAAATCTAAACTAGACGTATGGCGTAACATTCTCGTCCACATTTTCACAAATCTCTTCACGTATCTTGCCTCGAAATAACAAATCTCTCTCCACACTCATGGCACGATAATAAAAATATTCTCGAAGGATATTTACAGCAAAAGTGATTATTACTTTTTTAATAGTTCGTTTGCTGAATAGCGATTTTGTGTATATTAATAAATCCGGCAAAGTTAATAATAATTAATTATTGAGTCGTGAAGATATTCTACTTTTTATTTGTTTCTAACCTGTTTAGGCTTGTTATTAGTATGTTTAAACAAAAAAAATTCAATTTATTTCTTATTGATTCACAATGGTAAGGGATATTATCAACAAAAGATTAAGTAACTAATAATTACTAAAAAATATTACTATAATTATAAATAAATATTATTTCACACTTAAATAATTTGACAAAACGTCCAAGAAGTTGCAACGGTTACATACTGGTACTAACCTTGATTTTCTCGATATATTTTTGTTTAATATTGACTAAATTCACTGAGTTGAATCATCAAAAATAAAATAAAGAAAAACCCTTGATAGACTTGTATGGGGCGGGGGCCTGGTCCGGACAAAATACACACCGGAGTACCCTATGCATGGTCTTCGAAGCTGTGGTAGCGGTGCTCTAAGAGAAATCATGTTCAAATAATTGAAAATAAGTATAGTAACAAAACGTGTTACGTTTTCTAAATCACCATACAATTCTCGGGTGCCAGTAATCAGTATTCACCTTAGGGTAACCTAGAATATACTACAACAAGGCAACCTATATACCCTTGCTCTGACAACCCTACGCCCTGGAGGATGTACTTCAGACAACAGTCTCTAAAGATGACCTATGTTGTGCTGCCTGAAAACTCACCCCTTAGCTAGCTCAAGTCAGGGTAGGTTCGCCATTTTGATTCTAGTTTGAGAGGTTTGGCACTCTTATATTAGTAAGTTAAAGTCAAATTCTGAAGGCGACACCTTAGTTTTATTTTACTTAAAAGTCCTTAAATGTTCTAGTGTTTGGCCTCAAAAAAAAATAAAGTAGGAAAAAAACAAACATGTCACAATCACAACAGCTTCTTATACTCTTATTCGCTCAAGTTCCTCAAAGTCACTCTGTTTAAAATAAACGCCAAATTTTAGCAGAGGCCAATACAAATATTTATATCTTATGTCGTGTTAGGCCCTTGGCTACTTGGATTTATAAATGCAAGTTCCTCCTACTTTGGTGGACAATAGGTACTTAAAGTTAAAGGTAGATAAGTCAAATGTAATAACAAAGTGGTAGTATTAGGTTTGACATAAAAGTTCTGAAGGTTTAAATTACAAAGTTATCATCAATATTATTAATTAATATGTGAAATTTCTTTATGCTGCCCCGACAATTATTATAAGAAATAATCCGGCTACTTCTAGCAACTCTCCAAGACTAGCAAAACCACAGACACTTTCATAAGGAAACATTAAATTTTCGGTACCTCTAACATACAACTTACGTCTCTCAATAAACTTGAAGTATCCGGAGAATCCGCTGGAGTTTGTCCTTCTCGGTCCAGAATGAAATTCCAAAACTAGTCCTGGTCCGGACGAATATATTACCGTTGGAATATCGACCATCCTACCGCAGTATAAGCTTTCCCAGGGGGTGTATTCGTTTATATCGGCGGACTCAAGATGAATAAAGAGTTTCAGGTAGTCACCTCGAATACAACTGAAACAAAAATTTGAAATAATAATAATAATAATAATAATGATAATAATAATAATAATAATAAATACTTTTGTCCACGACTACTATATAACATGATCATTATACATGTGTTTCCTTAATAATAATAATATCCAATATACACCAGTGTATAATATTTATTATACACGGTGTATAATAAAACCATATGATTTCAATAGGATTTTGTACGTACAATAAAAAACAGAGCATGCCATGAATGTCAAGTCGCAGCGCTTGTTGCTATGGCAACACCATGGCACCTTGTTCTTATTTTGACAATTGCGCTTCGGTTTCTAATTTTAATTTGAAACGTCAAAAGGTTAATTGTTTCAAAATATCAATGTAAATTTAAGTTCGATTACACTGTGTAAATAAAAACATTAATATTAAGTTAACAAATAATTTTTCTTGCTAGTTAGGGAGAAGTTCAATATATTGTTTCAATGTTATTAATTCAATGTTAGTTATTTAAAAATAAAGATATGTATCGTATGTAAATATATGAATAACAGTCATCATTATAATATGCTTGTTAAATAATGCACTATTTATTTACCACAACAGTTAACAATGTGATACGACAGAAATACGGTAAATAAAGGTATGCTAATAGGTAATAAGGAACCTATTGTTCCTTAACAACTAATAAAATGTACTATCAACAAAAAATTTGAAGTGCGGACAAATCTCCGGGAGCTATTTGGTCGGTGGTATCCGAGTTGACTAAAGAAAGTAATCATCGATCGGGATTACATATAAAGATAAGGGATCCAACCAGCGAGATTGTACGGGATTCTGGCTTGGTTGCCAGCCAGTTCCACCAGTTTTTTGTTGATGCCCCAGTTTCTATCTTAAAAACCTGAAACCAACAAAAAAATCATTGTCAGATTTGTTTCGGATGAATAAGGGTGATTTTCCGGCCATGGAAGCTACTTTGTTTACTGAGGCGGAAAAGTCTAACCTCATTTCCAAAAAAATTAACAGCAAACGATCAGCTGGACCTGATGAGATTCCAGCAAGCATTTTTCAGAGAGCCGTACTTGAGTCATGCTTGAAACCTAAAACGCATGTTGTTAATGCTTCTTTGAAGTGCGAAATATTTCCAGATATGTTAAAGTGTTCTAAAATTAACTATCCCTATTCTAAAGAAAGGAGATCCAACAATGACTGAAAACTACCATCCTATCGCTTTGACTTCAGGTTTTTCAAAAGTATTTGAGTATGCCATGCTATTTAGACTTTTAAAATATCTAGATGAATATCTTCAAGCCAGCTCGGGTTTAGAGCTGGAAAATCTATATTCACAGCTATATTAGCATTTTTGGAAGAGGTAGTGGAAAGGTCTTGAGGCAGGCGAGCACACTGTGGGGATATTTTGTGATATCAGCAGGGCGTTTAACTGTGTCGATCATGAGATGGTCCTTGAAAGGCTGAAATACTATGGCATTAGGGAGAGACACCTAAGTTGGTATTCTTCATTTTTGAGATTTCGTAGGCAGTTTATTCAGGTTGTGTACCAGACAGGTAGGGCGCAAAATTCCGATAATATGGGGGTTGACGTTGGTGTACCTCAGAGTTCGGTTTTGGGGCCTGTGCTATTCTTGTTGTTGTAAACCCTCTACCAAAAGATCTATTATATACTACTGTTGTAGCCTTTGATGATGATGATGATATTTGGTGTCGGCGGATGCAGCCCTTGAAGAGATAAGCAATTGGTCTGTGGATAACAATCTTCTTCTGAATCTAACAAAAACTCATTTTATGATTTTTCACACCAATCAGACTAGATTGAATTTGGACTTATGCTGCCATAATACACAAATAAAACGTGATACTTCGGTTAAGTTTCTCGGTCTTACCCTCGATGACACGTTATCATGGGAAGTGCACTGCAGAGATTTGTCCGCTAGGTTGCATAGTCTTTGTTTTGCGGTTCATTTAAAATCAGTTTTGGATCAACAGCAGCTTTTAGGTGTCTACTACGCTACCGCTTACTCGCGCATTTTATATGGCATTTCATAATTATAATATGCTCTTTCATAATCAGTTTCAAATACCAAAGAATAGGTTAAGTAAATACAAGATGTTTGTTATGAACATAGGTCCAAAAGTTTTTAATAAATTACCACTAGAAATACAAAACAACCAAACTGTGATTGGTTTTAAAAAAATTTAAAACTATTTTTAGTAGAAAAATGTTACTACAGCTTAAATACGTTTATTGGCCATAATTAAATCAGTTTTCAATTTTCAATTTCAATTTAAAAAATTCTTTATTGTCAAGAAAAACAAAGTTTTATGTGACAAAGCATTGTTAATAAATAAGACTTAAAATATTAAAAAAATATACAATTGAATCAAAAACGTACAAATAACATTAAAATCTAAAGTAGGTAAAAGAAACTAAACAAAAAAGCAAAGTAAATAAACAATAAAAAACATAAAAGGGAACCGAGAAACTTAATGACAAAACATAGAAATCTATTAGAAATTAAATTTCAAGTCAAAAATGTGTATAATGTGCATAATCATTAAGCGTACCTAATCATAAGCGAGAGGTAAGGATGCAACACATAAAGGTAGCCGAAAAACTATACTCCAGACACCCGGAGGCGCACTGTCTAGTCGTCACTCGTCGAACCTGTTTTGTTTAGGACTAGAGTTGTTAATATTGAGCGTATTTTTACTCTAGATTTGTTTATTTATTTATTTGTTTCTGTGATTTTGACGATGTCCATATACTATTATATCTTTAGAAATATAAAGTTTGTATCTTGTAACAGCCAGGAACTTCTTAATACTTAATACCAATTAATACTAGAATATAAATCATATGGGTTCTAAAGAGAAGAGAAGGAATAAGGAATAAAGAAAAAGAAAAAACAACAAACTGAAATTTAAAAAAATAATCAAAAAATGTATAGCTTGACTAAGTGTACGCAAATTTAAAAAGCACACACATGTAATATATTATATAGCTATACAAAAAAAGTATAACAAAATGTATATCAGTCCTAATTAAGAAATCTAAATATATGAAATCTCGCACAGCAGCAGGTACATGAGGCACCCATAATGCAATAATTAATAAATCCTAATCAATTTTGCCCAATGCCAAACGTTCTGCCTACTGAACAATATTTTCCTATAATTTCTTTTAAAGAAGCTGCTACAAACTTTGGACCATATACTATATCATTAATGTTGCATCTATGCATTGTATGAAAAGGATCGTTTAAATACTTGTTTCATTTGCTTAGGTACAGTAAGAATATTCTTGTGTCTCAAATTCAATTCAAATTATGGATATCAATCAATCGAATTTTGATTTATTTATTAACAAGAAAATAAACCTGGGTGGAAAGTTTTCGGTGCGCCACCCTGTATAAATATATACCTAAATAAATCTGCTTTTATAATAACACTAAGTATGGGTAGTTTAAAATGCTGTTGTTTCTTTCTAAAGTATATTCGTATGCTTGGTCTACATGCAAGATAAAGTCGAAGCAAAAATTGTTTCAACTTTATATTGATTTGCTGAGTTCATGTAGGTGCGATATAGGCATTTGAAGAAGGTAGGCTAAAGCTGCATGTGTATTTGATTAGCTTAGCTCTAGTTTTTCCAGATCTTTATATGATCCAGAAATACCTGCTGAACGTGAAGATGCACAACTTACTTACTGCATTTTAATTTATAACATTTTATTTATTTCGCTAATATATGAGTTAGTTTTACACATTTTAATATTAAGTTTGATTACTTAAATTCTTTAATTTGTAGTATTAATTTAAACTTTAGGGTTTTATTTATGCTTGGTTCAGCGTGTACGTTAATAGCTTGAAAATGGTGTAATACTTATAATTTATTGATACAAATATATTTTATTATCAGAGATGTCGCACCATTCCAATTCCTCCAAAACACAATTTTATTTTGAAATAAGTTTGTTAATTTTAAATGTGAATACCACATTCAATAAAACACCTAATTCATTTACAAAGTTTTGCATTATCCATGTGTACTCTAATTACTAAAAAACGGGCCCAACCAGTCATGAAAGCAATATTAATATTTCATAGAATAGGAAAAGAGAAATCGATTATCCGCAAAATATAGCTGATTTCAGTGCGTTCCGCAGACCAAATCCATGCCGAGAATTATTATTAGAGGTAAAATAATAAAAAATATAATATTTGGTAAAATAGAATTAAGATTACTTTGGCAGTTAGCTTGTTGGCAAACCGTTGGTGTGTATGAGGTGAGTTATTCGACTGAGGGTTGTTCTACCTCCTATGTTGGGCAAACAGGGAGAAAAATTCGAAATCCACAGCAATGAACATTGTAATAAAGATATAAAGAGCGTCTAACCTTAACTTGTCCCCTTCTAAAATCAAGTCCAATTTTTCTAGACATGTGTCTACAAATAAACATAATTTTAACCTAGATGCAAACACCAAATTCTTATATTTTTACAACAGAATCAATAAAATAGACCTTAAAATAATGGAAATAAATAAAATGATTAAAAATCCAAATATAGATTGTGTTAACGACCAAATCACCCATAGGAGCACAAATTTTTTCAACGCTTTGAATCGGGGTAAATTATAATAATTATAAGCTAGTCTCTTTTGCACAATATTTACCTCTTCCTATCTCTACTCAATAAATTTCTAGCTCCCTTAGACATTCCTATTGTATCCGACCACTGTCCGAAGTTTGAAAATGATTTCTGAAAATCTAGTAGTGTAGCGCCGACCTAACCAACCTCATCAAGTATGTTTGCAATGTGATGTGTTAAGTTAGTGCAAGTTGTTGTGTAAGGTCTGCCAGCTCTAACTAGCACAGGTGAATTTTAGTAAGAACTTCAACTAGTCCAATACAGGCGATAAATACCCTAGGTTGGGGTTCTCTACTGTCAGGCAAAAAGTATTATATTAAGATTGATATGCATAAAGCTACAATGGTACACAATCATATTTAAATATAAATAATACTCTTGATCCACCATAGTATCATGCTTAGCTACAGGCCCGTAAAGATGGTGTCATCAAAGCATTTTTTTCAAATTTATTAGGATCTAGTTATAATACAGAAAGTTACTTTTGGGTATAAGTTAGTGTAATTGGAGGTCAATTTTATAAAATATCAGATGACACGTACTACAACCAATGTCATAGCAACAAAAGGGTGGTGGGTTATTACGGGTCATACTTTTTTGTCTAGTGTATTTTCGCCATTTGTTAAATAAATTCTGGTTCCTAGAATATTTTTACAAATGGTTTCCGAGACAAAATAAAATTAACATATTGACTTTTTTTTTGATAAGGCACAGCACTGCAGGACCCATTCTTTATGCGCAGAAATCGATTAATGTTCGCCTTGAATCTTTGGAGATTATACTCGTTGGGGAACACGGCCTCATGAAGGTCGTTCCAGAGTGATGACATTCTCCAGATGAAAGAATTTTTATTAGTATCGTTCGAGGGACACTAAGCTGAACCACGTATGGGTAGGCTGCAGTAGCTCATCGTGTATATCTACCATGCACCGCTCTGGGTGTAATCAAGCGGACAACCTCAGTTGAGCACTTGCTGTGAAAATATTTGTTAAATAGACTCAAGTCGCCAACCTGCTTTCGATGTTCAAGGCTTTTCAGGTTGTTTGTCAGATCATGGTCACCCATCAAGTGAATGGCTATTCTTTGAATAGTTCCTAGCAATCTGAGGGTATGTTTAGTGGCAGAGCCCTAAATATGCGAACAGTACTCTAGCGATGATCTAATTTGGGTTTTATATAGAATTAAAAGTCGTTGAAGTGTATAGAGGTTCTTAGTTCGGAAAAGTATTTCAAGCTTCTGCGAGGCTGCCTTAGCAATGGCTGCAACGTGACTATACCAAGACATTTGACTATTCAAATTGACGCCCAATAAATTAATTGATGAAGCCTAGGGAATCGAGTGTCCCGCCATGATTACATCCGGTTCTTTAACATTAACTTTTTAGAAAAAACTGCCGCCTGGGTTCTTTTACCTTTAAATTCTACTTGATTCCTGTCACCCCAAGACAGAATTTCTTCCAGGTCTTTATTGAGTAATCAGACCTCTTGCTACGTATAGAGATGTACATTGGCAGTCGATGTTCGAGCAACCAAAGTAAAGGATGAAACAAGTTTGCTGCCATCACCGAAGCTCTATATGGGATTTATAGTTTCTTCGAAGAGATCGTTAATGTATAGTAAAAAGAGGGTGGGCGACAATATAGAACCTTGAGGGACTCCAGCGTTGATGATAAATGTGTCTGAAAGAAATTCGTCCATCGCCACTCGCAGAGAACGGTCTTTAAGGAAGCTTCACAGCCATGAACGAAATTGAGCCTACCATATTTGGTCAACGGTCTTGGAAAATTCCAATGCTATCGCCCGAAACTCCCCATGATGTCCTATTGCGTTATACCAAACGTGAGTAACATAAGCGAGAAGGTCTCCGGTACCATTGAAACCATATGAGTTACCGGTAATACATAAACGTAGATTTCTTATAAACAGTTTGGACAATTTTGTATGCATAGGGAATTCTATACTGAACAAAACATATTCTCGAGCGTAGTTGAGGGTAGGTTTGTTAGTGCATCTGTTTGAAGGTGCTAGTTGCTATGTCGTTAAGTTAGTAGAGAGTATAGTCCGAGCATAGCAAGTATGAAGTTTAAGTTTTGAAACTTTGTAACACAAATGGATACCCATGCGAGACTAAAACTTACAACGAAAAAACTGTAGGACGTAGCAGTAATACTGTTCTTTTAAGCTTAATGAAGGATTACCTCGATAAGGGCCGTACTCTGGTTGCAGGCAACTACTTCAATAATCTTGAATTGGCAAATATACTTCAGCAGAGAACAACTCACTTAAATGGTCAGTTAGGTTCATAAGTGCGAGACATACACTAAACATCATTGATGGAAGGAAAAAAAATCGAAAAGGTGAAACGATTTATAAGCCGTAATAATTCAAGAATTGCAGGGAAAAAAACAAGTTGGTTTCCACTTTTTATCGTAAGCGTCTTAATAATCATCAACTAAAACAAAAATATGTTGTATCAAATCCATAGTTTCTTTGTAATGTTTTCATATTTTAATTATCAACACACATAACTTGATTCAGGAGAATAACTGGTGATCCCTATTCAAAATACATTATAGGTACTTAGTTTATTAATATATCACCGCTAAATGTAAATTGCCCTTCTTTTAAGTAGTAGTAACATAATCTCGGCATTTATGATGATACTGTAAAATATTGTCATGAATATGCTATTTAATATTAATGGGTCTACTAAATATTTCTCGCCCTGTATGATGGTTGATGGTACAGTTAGCATTTGCTGACTAATCATAAATGATATACGGTGAGAGTTTGGTTTTGCTACGATCGGGGAGTCAAGTCCGGGCCGTGACGGTGTGTGTGTGATACTGAGTGGTCGCCCAAAAGAGCTGAGCCCCACGTAGATCTTATAATGTAAGTATCACTTAATTCTTTTAACTGTAAGTAAGGTCTTCTAGCAATTCATTTAACTTCTTCAATTCATGTTCAACTTGTTTAACTATTAATAAATATGTATTTGTTTTGTACTTGTGCCTATTATTTAAACTCATCTGTTCTACCCCTCAAATAACGGCAGTACAACTTAACTAACTCTTATTAGTAACAAATGCTAAGTCGAAACATGGTGGAGGCGACAAACGCTAAGCCGTGACAATATCACGGGTGATACATTATAGTATTGGTAGTCAACGTGTTAATGCTAAGAAACTTTTTTTTTTAATAGTTGTATAAGTAAATAACAACACTTCAATAAAAAGATAATAAATCCATATCCAATCCCTAGATTTGTAGATTCTTTTGTTAATATCAATGCATCTCCTAAATCGTTTTCTCATGGAACCTTTAACTTTTCTAAAAATGCCACGTATATTTCTTATACGTAATTCTTCAACGCTGTAAACTGGTACTTCGTATACTAAGGATTTTAGGAAGCCCTATGAAAACTAATCCAATAGATTTGAATTAGGAGAACAAGGTGGCTAACCTACAGAGGAATGCCCTTACTGCACTTTAAGATACTTAAAAAAATGTATTAAGTAATTCTATTGTATGTAGGTATGTTTTGTATGTTATTTTTATGATATTTTAACATTGAATTATTGTTTGCATTGCTTAATTTTAAAAATTGTTATTGGTGTGCCTTCGTTTTGGTTGTTAACACGAGTATATAAATAAAAACAATAAATAGAATCTAGTAATCAAATCTTTTTAGGGTATATACTTTTTGATATTATTGTCCTGCCCCAATTTTATTCTTTTAAGAATTCTATTGATAACAGTTTAAATTTTACTTTATTTCTAATAAAAAAAAAACGCATGTAAAACCAATTGAACGGGTTTTTAAAATAAACAATACAAACTGTATACAATGGTTGTTATCAAAATTTACACAGATGCACACAAATAAATGGATTTGTTTGCGTTTTTGCTGAACAATAATTGATAAAAGCCGAGGGCAGTCAGTCGTCAAATTAGCCTTATCTCATGGAATAATAAAATTGGAAACGACTATTACTACAAACAAGAGTAATGCGATTTGTTGAACTATTTATATAGCTAATATTCAGTAGTATTGTAACAATAGGCCAATGTAAAGTCCATCCAGCCTTTTGCAAAGGGGTTGAATTATGGGATATTTTTCTGTTACTGTTATTTAAATCGAATTCAGTCCTCGTGAAAACGTAGTAAGTTCACGCTGCTGATGTTATTGTATTTGTAGCTTTCTTTGTCAGGTTGACATATTTTGGTCGTATCTGTCTTAAAAGTAAATCGACTATAGGTATGTTATTGTTAAATAACACATTATCCCAATTTAAAGAATCTTTTAAAGGATATAATCAAACCAATTAATAACTAAGTTAAAACTGTTGATTAAAAATTAACAATGATAGATTTTTTTAAATTTTTGCACATAAATAATTTCTGTAGCAGTTTTTTTAGCAATATAATTCAATAGAAGAGGAGCATATTGGGTTGATTTATTTTATGAAGAATGTAAAATCCTCCTGTGCCCTTTAATGTTAGGACTTGAGACTTGATTTAAGTTACGGCTGAAAACACTCACTATTGCATTGATATATTTAATTTTAACCCGTATTCCAACGTGCTTGTATGGACTTAGTGTAAGATGCGACTCGAGTAAAATTAATTAAGCCCCTTCTACACAACTAACGTTAGGATCTGGTTCAATGTATACAACTTCATTGTGTGATGCAGAATTCGGTAAAGCAACGCCCTGAATACAGGATAAGGGCCGTCCTCAAATTACATTGACTGAATGAGGATTGCACCTGGAAACTTCGTAATGAATAATAGTTATTGGATTTTATTTGTTTATGCTATAAGATTGATTTGACGATCAAAATTTTAACTTAGTTGGATATTGAAATAACACAAAAAAAAATCGAATAACTGCTCTGATTTTAGTATGTATAATTATTTTTGTCCACGACTACTATAATAACATGATCATTATATATGGGTTTCCCTAATTATTCGATTCCTACGTTTAACCTAACACACTGAATAAATATAAACATTAATATTAATGTTAACAAATAATTTTTCTTGCTAGTGTTTCAATGTTATTAATTCAATGTTAGTTATTTAAAAATAAAGATATGTCGTACTTAATTATAGCTAAAATTATTTGGTAGTCATGGACAAAGCATAGTATTCTACTTGCATATAATGGCTGTTATTCACTTGGATGATTTACGAGACTCGCCAACGGCTCGTGTCATAAACATCATCCGCGTG
Organism: Polydrusus tereticollis; assembly: GCA_963920685.1. NCBI lineage: Eukaryota > Metazoa > Arthropoda > Insecta > Coleoptera > Curculionidae > Polydrusus > Polydrusus tereticollis. Next base: position 95,063,098 of record OY987329.1, read on the forward strand.
AATAACAGTCATCATTATATGGTTGTTGAATAATGTACTATTAAAATTTATTATTTAGAGCCTCATATCCGCGGACGAGTACTAAGATATCAAAAATAGTCTTGGCTAAGTGGTAATGAAATGGAACGCGGATGTATTAGCCTTGTAAAATAATTCTATCAAGTTTAGGTGGTTTTCTGAACCATTCTTTGATTGTCAAAATTTGACATGCGGTTCTGATGATGTTTTCTTGCTATTTCACAACTGAACACAAGATTTATATGATTAACACAAATGAAACAATGTAGTCGTCCTCCACATTGTGAAACAAATAAATAGTTATCTACATGTTTCGAGCACTTAAGCGATCATCGTCAAGAAATACAAAAAGGGATAGTACAAGGTTAGGAACGACCAATAAATATAAAATAAAAGTTTAAGTGGGACTTACCTAACATCGAGTTGAGCGAGACTGTTAATACAAGTTGTCTCAAATTAATGAGTACAACAGGATGAGGAATGTAAAATTGAAGACCTAGTGTACTAACTAGTCATATTAACATATTACGATTCGAACATAGGTGAAGTTTTAATTATAAATGTGAAACTTTAATTATAGTCTGTTGCCTTATGCGGAGAGTAATAAATCAGTATTGAACTATAAACCCCAATGGCCTTCGCCGTATTCCATATAGGTGTAGTGCAATTATTATTATTTAATTATGTTTATTGTCAGGGGAAAGTAAGCTACCTGTGCCTCACTGTTTCAAAAATTTGAAATGTTTAGTTACTTTCTGGCAGTTGTTAAAAAATTTCGTTCTTGAAAATGGCTAGCGTTTCTGAATTTTGCTGAGAAAGAGATTGGTAAAACTGCGCGTTCTAAAAATGAGAAAATTATTATTTTCAATGTGTTCAACGCTCTTCGCCACCAAAATTTAACATTTTGAGTTGCAAAAATAGTATAAATGTGTTCGAGTATTACTGGAGTCGGACAGTCAACAATACACCGACTTGTGCATTAGAAGAAACGCGACCCCATCAAGTCACCAAGGAGAAGTACAGGAAGAAAAGAAACTGTAATAAATAGGGATGAAAAGACTGCCAGATCATAAAAATCATACAGTCGTTTTACTTAAAAAAAATAAATACCAACCTTAGATACAATAATGTCTGAAATGAAAAAGGACGATGGGTAGGGAGAAACTATGAAAAACTTTGAAAGAAATGAATTTTTGTTATAAAAAAATTTAAAACAGAGAATCACTTGTAATAGGGAACGACGAAATCATCTGCTGGCGACGACGATATTTGAGGACAGTTAGACAGTTTTGAAGGGAAGACAGAAATATCAATTATATGGACGAAACTTGGTTAAATGAAGGATAAACCGTGGGTAAAATATGGCAGGATAAACATATAAAAAGCGCGAGGCAAGCTTTAATGGAAGGATGGTTCACTGGAATATAAGCAGCCTCGGGAAAAGGTAAAAGATTAATTATAATTACTTACATTGATAGTAAAAATGATTTGCCGATCGCGACTTACTAGCATTTAAATCAAAACGGACTGGAGACTACCGTGAAAATATGAACGCTAATGTCTCTGAAGATTACTTGCAGCAAATGCTAGATCTTATTCCTCCTGGGTCTGTTATAATCAACTACCATTCAAGAAAATCCGAAAAAATACCAACGTCTTCTTGGAAAAACAAAATTACATTATTCATCGGCTTAGTGTAAATAAGAAGTCATTCCATGAAGATTTGCTGAAGAAGAGCTACTGGCGATTGTAAAGTTGAATAAATCTCTTTGTACGAAATTTGTTGTCGACGAAATCGCTTAAAAATGAAATATAACGGCTATGCCCCATATTTTTAAAAAATAATAAAGATTTTTCCTTTATAGGAAATTAAAAAAAAAATTGTAGGTGGTTATAAAAAAATTGAACATAGCCTGTGCTTACCACAACCGTGTTAATTACTGCAACGTGATTGTTGAAATAAGGCTACTTAAAAGAGAATAATGACATTAAAGACGCATAACCAAATATTAATATTGAAAATTAAAACTATTGTTCAGATCAAATGGGAAGACTTAAGGAACTTGTAATTAGGTTTATAAAACCCGTACAGAATCAATTGATCTTCACTTGTCGTCACTGGACATTTAAAGTACTTGAGGACCGATAGAACACAGATATCTGTTAACGAATGACCAAATAACATGGTTTTGTTAAAAGGGGGGTTATAAATGTCTATCTGAGTTTGATCTGATATCTGTGTTTGATGCATGTCGACAATTTTGTGACCAATTAATTAACTAAATACCGTCTTATTTAAATAAATTATATGTACTTATGCAATTTGTAATTTTTATTTTGCAGTAAATATATTTTTCACTTTGCGCTGTTAATACACAAATAGCTTTTTCGCCCTATTGTTCTAGTAAGTCAACAGAATTTATGTTTATACGATTTTCGACGGTATTTTCATGATTTAGGACTGTTTTTAAACGGTCTATATCTGTTTCTTGTAAATCGCGCTAGTTGGCTCGGCTATGTGATCCATAGCAAAGATGCTGGTAGGTTAACCGTTCGTATAAAAGCAGTTGTCAATGTAGTTCGTAAACGTATAGAACAGGATACTAAAAAACGTTTGACACGCAAGGTTCTAGAAATTTGACTTTTTTATGAAACAGGTCAAACGATTATAAAGAATAACTTGGACAGCTTGAACATGCACCCCTATAAGATTCAATCGTGTTAAGTCGTTTTGCCGCGAAACAACCCCAGATTTATTTCATGTTGTCATTAGTTTGTCAGTTATTTAATAAATAACGACATGTTACACACATAATTTTTTCTGACGTATCGTGGTTTCATCTTTCCGCATATTTTGGTTTAATCTTCACCACATGCTCAAAAACTTGGTGTTAAAAGTACGGAAACTACATTTTGTGTAAATTTGTTTAACAACTATATGATGATTAACTTAAATGAATAAATGGTGTTGCTGTTTATTAACATATTTTAATAGTCTCAGTCACGTAATTTACAAATTGAGAAATAAAGACGGTTTACTCTTGGCGGGATTTATTATTTTCCTATTGTTTGAGAACCCTGTATAAAAAAGTCAGAAACTTTCTCGTAGACCGTATTTTTTTAAAAAACAGGAGTTTACTAAGTTTAATTGTTTTTCGAACAATGAAGTTTTTGGTTCACTTACCCTCGTGTGACGTTTATCCATGGACATACTGTATATCCGCGTTACTAATGATACCAATATGGCATTCAAGCTAACCTGAATTGACTGAGTTATTTCAGGATAGTCGTTTTCCCTTTCATCACCAGTTTTGACCAAGATACTTTTGGATATCTCAGTATAACTTTCTAAGGTTACTGTCGGGAAGTAGAGCAAATTATTGATAAGTACAAGTAGTATTTATTACCCTTCATGCCGTCAAGTAGCTGTGCTGGATACCTTACAGCCAGCTCGTACTAGATTCTAGTCTGAAGTGATTTGGTGCCAAGCTTATGTTGCGTCAGCCGGGGGAAAGTGTTGCCCAAATCGGGTTTTTATTAATACTCATAATTCAAGAGCTTTATTAATTAAAAGCCGAACAGGACTCGTATTACAACGTCGACTGAGGGTCACAAAAGCACAGAAATTTACGAATGGAAAGGGTCGAAAGATATTTTGCTGGTTAATATTAAATATATAAATTTTGTACTATAGGCGGCAATTCTGCTGCTAAAAAGTATTTTATTTTAAAATAAAATCATTCTGCATACATCAGTTATTGTGTTTTTTGTAAATGGTTTAAAAGTTCAGCTAAAAAACAAACTCATCTTGGTTTTGTATTATTTTGAAATGCCAAAACCACAGTATTACCAAAAGATTTTTTTAAATTGCATTTTCCGTGAAAGCGATATGCATTTACAGGTTGAAGCTAAAAAGCGGCTCGTTGGATAAACTTGCTAAATAAATTTGCCTAAAACTGCAGCGTAGACCTGCAAGCAAAAATTATCACAACTTGCTGCCTAGGAGAGAATAAATAATTAATTAATTAAAACAGCAATATTGTTAGATAATTTCATTTATTTCCAAATAAATGCTGTTGAATGGAAACTACGAACATATAATTGATTGTTAGCTTAATATTCCCTATTCCGCTGCGGTTTAATAAAATTACGGCAAAACTATGAAGCGATAGAATTTATTGGAAAATATAACATTGTTTCCCATGAAATGGAGAACAACTGTATTATTGAAACCAAAGCGGTTTAATAGTATAAGTAGGAAATTAATGGTATTTCGCTTACACCAACTGAGCTACAATTTATATAGACGCATTGTATGTGCTGTTCTATTACTTGATAGGCTTTAAACAGTATTGTTTATTTAGTTAAAAATAATGTTACAGAGAAATCTGGGCCCATTGATAAAAAGGAGGGCAAAGAAGTAACAAATGCTACTTAAATATTTTGATAATAGTACATGTTGGTATAGTGATAGCTATGATCACAACGGTATCCATGCTATTAGTTTACTAAAGCTATAAGGGGCAAAGAAAGAACATTTCTCTCTCTCTCTCTCTCTCTGACTAAGGAAAGTAACTGAAATCGAGTAGTTTTTGTTTTAAGGAAATTATTTACATAATTTACTCTGTTACGGTGAAGATGCCCTTATCAATAAACTTTTTTAAATTACATTAACATTATATTTATAAAAGAAATCCCTATATTACACTCGGGAACAGCAAAAAATGTTTCCGGGACCAAAATAGCAAAATCTTACTTATTTTATTATACTAACTAACAATCTGTCTTGAAAAAGTCTCAGTTGGCTCCGGTTTTATAGGTCTATGCTAATTATGATAATTACCTACCTGCTCGTAATGTATGGGAAAATTCGACTAATAAATGAGAAGTACCTGGATATATTATACCAGGTGTACTTTATAAGGGGTTTAAACACATATAACATAAATCCTAAATTGTTAGTTAGTTGTATTCCAACCACCAGTTGATTGAGAGCTGTTCCTATTTGAAAAATAAGAGAGTTTTGAGCAACATGTCGCGCGTTTGTTTAAATAAGCCGGATCACTTTTGTTATATTATGTGGTGAAGTGACTTTTATGAAACAAAAACGTACACTTAGCCCTTCAATACAAAATGCTTATCACTAGTATTTTGGGTGTAAAATTGGAGACCAGCATAAAAATTTGGCTCCCCATATCTGCTGCTACAAATGTGCGTCCAACATTCGCGGCTGGCTAAGTAGAAAAAAGCGTAAAATGCCCTTTGCTACTCCTATGAACTGGCGAGAACCGAAAGACTACGTTACTGACTACTACTTTGGTTTGACACCTTCCATCAAAAAAGGCTTTTCGGAGAAAAAATGGTCTGCGATACAGCATCCAAATTTACAATCCGCCATACGCCCGGTGCCTCATAGTGACGAGTTGCCTGTACGTTATCCACCTCAGGAATATAGGCTTGATTCAGATGATGATCCAATGGATTCAAACGGTAGTGGACTGGAAAATGTCGCCGGCCCATCAACCTCGCAAGACTCTGATTTTGTCTGTGAACTTCCCAGTAAAAAGCCTCACAAAATAAGTCAAAGTGAATTAAGTGACCTTATAAGGGATTTGGAATTGCCTAAGAAAAATCCGAACTATTGGCCTTTCGATTGCGACAATGAAACTTACTTCAAAATAAAGTAAAAGTTTCTGTGTACCGAAGCCGTCAGAAAAACCTAACACAATTTTTTAATATGGAAAACAATTCGGTATCCTATAGGGACCTTAAGGGATTAATGGCAGCTTTAAATCTCGACTATGATCCAAAAGACTGGAGACTTTTCATTAATTCCTCAAAAGTAAGTTTTAAAACTGTGTTACTCCATAATGGAAACAGGTTGCCTACAGTCCCAATTGGTCATGCAGTCCACATGAAACAAAACGTATAGCAATTTGAAATTGTTACTGGAGACCACACAATATGAAAGATATAATTGGCAAATTTGTGGGGATTTAAAAGTTGTGGCGATTTTGCTTAGAATGCAGCTAGGTTATACAAAATACTGCTACTTCCTCTGCGAATGGGACAGTCGAGCACGATCGGATCACTACATAAAGAAAACTTGGCCACCGAGAGGGTCTTTTGAGCTAGGAAAGAAAAATGTAGCCAGCGCGCCATTAGCTCCCCCAGAAAAGATCTTACTACCGCCACTTCATATAAAATTGGGACTTATGACAAATTTTGTGAAGGCCATGGACAAAGAATGCCGTGCTTTTAGTTATTTAGAAGAAAAGTTTCCTAGAATCAGTTACACTAAAATTAAAGAGGGAATATGTGTGGGTTTCGTGATTAGGAAACTTTTCAGGGATGCGCAATTCGATTCCATACTTGAAGGCAAGGAAAAGACGCTTGGAATGCCTTTAAAATGGTTACAACAAATTCTTTGGGAAACATAAAAGCAGAAAACTATAAAGAACTGGCTGTCCAACTTCTTTTATATTACCAAAACCTGGGTTGTAATATGTCGTTGAAAATCCATTTTCTGGATTCTCATCTGGATTACTTTCCGGAAAATTGTGGTGCCGTAAGTAACGAGCACGCTGAGAGGTTCCACCAGGACATTTCAAACATGGAAAGAAGGTATAAGGAAAAATGGAACCGTGAGATGTTAGCCGACTACTATTGGACTATTACGAGAGATGCCCCTGAGGCTGCTTTCAAAAGACAGGCTAAAAAGCGTAAAATGAGTGTCTAAACTTTAGACTTACTGATAAAAATCTACTATTTAATTGCTATTGTTGAACCAACAACATATTGTTTGTATGTTCATTGTAAATGCCTATAAATTAAGATGTTCATCGTAAATAAATTCCCAAAAAATAAAATTTTGTAACAAATAATTAAGATTTCTTTTGCGAGCTAACTATTATATATAACTAACTATATAGGTATTTTTTTAGTTACTTGGGTGTAGTTTAATAAAAAAAAAAGGTTTTGTTCAGGAAACAAAAAAAAAGTTTAAATTTGTTCCCCAGTGTTATTTTAGTCATTTGCTTCTATTGTTTTCTCCATGCGTATTATAAAGGGTTACTACCTGGAAAACAAATATGTGTATGTAGGTATCTGCTCTCTTTTCATGCACTTCAGCACCCAATCAGTATTTAAAATGTGAACTAGATCAGTTCAACTGAGACATATTCTAGGTTAGGTTGCTAGAAAGTAATCGATTTTATTGCCCGTTTTATTCCCCAGTGTGTACTACTACTAACTATGATATACACCCAATGCTGATGATTGCAATACAGGGTAGGTTATAATCATAACTATAACAATACAGGCAACAGCTTAAAAATTACAAGTGACGTCATTGAAAGAGAAGGCTACCATACAGTAATGACAGACCTAATCAGCAATGAAACACAAGCTAAAGAGAATATAGTAAGCTGATACCTCAGTGATGTATAACAAAAGACCTAGAGCCTTAAGTAACGAGTAGCTGTCATCGTGGCCTAAAATTACCTTAAATTTGTTCAAAAAGGTTATGTCGTAGATGGACAAACAATGGCTATATGTAAAATGACATGATAATAATAGGCAAGACCTCAAATTAAATATAATCAATTCATAAGATAACACATAAACTGAAATTTAAGCAAGCAAGTAGGAAATCTTATCAGAAAATATAAATGAAGCAACGTGGTCACAGCAAAAAGTGGAACATCACTTAATGACTGTGAATACAAAATAGAAAAAAAAACGGTAAGAAGTTTTCTATTAAGTGCCGTTTCGTCTTGGTGTTTAGAGAGACGCAGAGACTGCAGACTATGGCAGGTTCGATACATTGGTGTAATTCATGATAGATGTGGCAAAATTGATCTCGACTAACATAATATTATAAGGCCAGTTGTTTCGTAAAGGTAACAAATGAAGATAAGGTAACATAATGTATTAAAATTTAGCAAATAAGGTTTTGCAGAGATATAGGCTATAACTATAGGTAGACTATAACTTAGGTACTCCTCAAAGAAACATAGGTACATCAAAGAAAAGCATGATTTATGGGTTAATTTATGGATTTTTAAAAAATATATAGGAAAAACTGAAATAATGAAATGCGAATTGAATTGCTGGGTGCTCCAGACACCACCTTCGAAAAAAGTTATAGGGACAAAAGAAAAAACTATAGTATGTGGTGTTTAGAAGTTATTTTTAAACGGCAAAAAATGGATCGACGAAAATCCCATCGATGTGGTTTTCATGAGTCACTCATTACGCAAAGTATCGAAAACAAATAATCCACGGCAAACCTCACGTATGGGTAATATGGAAAATTACCTTTCTATCCCAAATCTCACAAGGATGACTGTACAAGTAATTTGGAGAAAGGCCCTGGTTTCTTGGTTCGCCGGTGATGGTAAAGTGTGTCCAAATCAAGAAGTGTCACAATACTCAACAGTCAATTGTCAAGAATAACCGAAACACAAAACTCAGGAAAGGGAGACACTGAATGTATGCTGGGTTACATACTAGTAGTACCATCTCCTTGATGAAAATAGAACAGATAGGTTCCTGTATGTTTAGTTGTAGGTATTTAAAATAAGCGAAACAAATTAAAGGTGCATATATTTACTTATTATTTAAGTCGAGCTCACCGAGTCTTGGGCAGTTTCATAAAGTAACAAAAGCGTAGTACAGTTTAAAAATTAACTAATATGTAATAAACTTTAATATTATTATAACCAAATTTAGTGATCGTATAGTGACAGATTTAAAATGTAACGTAGTTTTATTTTCAAATCCGTTACTGTTACAGAGAGGCTTGAATAAAGTACAAAGTATAAATATTCCCAATTCTTCTAAATGAATTTCGGAATATTCAACTACTTTTGATATCTTTCCATCAATCAAAACATCTATTTTTGGCAAGCAGGTATATAGCATCACTTATTAAAAAAGCGCAGGCAAGCCTTGCTCAACACAATTTTCTTCTCGTATTGTCTTACACTCAAGTTTCGTTTGAGCACCCTGTATATCGGGCAGACATTCCGTCTAACATTAAGAATGGCAGAAATACTCTACTATAAATAATGTTCATTACAATGCAGAATACCTAACACAACGCGAGAACTGCTGGTACTCGGTCGATGTTATTTTGCACTTAAATCCAATAAATGGCAATTAAGAATTTATTGCTAATGTCGGAATCCCATTTTCAGATAATATTTCTATTGAGGCGTCATTTAAAAGCAGAATGGCTTTGAAATGGGTAATAATAGCTTAATAGTCGGAGGCACGTATAAAAAGGTTCATTGCGGCATGATGATAACATTAAAATTTAATATGAAAAAGGTCAGATGGACGAATTTGCTTTTATGATAGCGATTGTGAAGTTGGGGATAAAATGCTTTAATTAAAATAAGTTTTAAGCTAAATATTTCAAAGCAAATACTCAACAGATAATAATAGCATCTGAACATAATATCGACCCAAAGGTTTCAAATTACAGGTAATAATATAATAACTACAGGCTATCCGGTAACTATATGGCATATTCTCGGTAGCATATTGGGGAGTCGATATAAACCTAGTTTTTAATAGAATCCTTTTTTGCTTTTACCTTTTTAACTTTTGAACCGACATATATGAATTAATAAAACTTTAATATTTTATTTAGGCCATAATGACTCATAAAACCATACTACAGTAGATGTTGCAATCATCGGGGAAGCCAGGAACGGACTTGAACTGTGAACGGTACGGTGGCGCTAGCTCGTTCGTTGGCGTGTTTTGATGTTTCGTACAAAACTAACCTCAATTGGTCTGTGGTTCGGTGTCTTTGTGCGTCTATTTTTAACAAAAAAATACAGATCTTTTTATAGATAGCATTAAAGAATTAAGAACAACAAAAGTGCACATACATATCTCTGTCGATTACGTTCTTTAGTGTTTGTCAAAAATGCCGAAGCATTTAAATAGCTGGTGCAAAGCGCTAATAGCTTCTCTAATAAGCTATTTTTAGGAAGAACGTAACAACTGTGGCCCATTGTTACCCTTGACAGCAGTTGGAGGAATAAATTTAAAGAGTATGCTAAGGTCTCTATTTTTTATTTCTACTTTACTAACTTTTAGCGTGTAGCAGCTGCCCTAAATTTGAATATCTCCACTGTAACCGCAGTTTTAACAACAGTAAAGGAAAATAAATTATTAGAGTCACCTTAAAACAAACGTTCTAATTCAAAGAGAGTTGTAAATGTGTGAATATTGGATATAAGTTCTATCCGTGACACTATTTATGGAATGTACAAAACAAGTAAGTTGTGTTATTCCAAAACTAATATTTTACATTGGTTATGCTTAAGCTGTAACTCTTTTTAGAACATGATGTAACAATAACGTTAAGTAAGAAATTAAAAGACGGACAACTGTTTGCTGGTTGTCCTAACTCTTTAAGAAACCTCTTACAGAAAATAGGCTTCGGATGGAAAAAAGATGAACCGAGGCGAGGGCTTATGGAACTTCCCCATGTAGCTTTCAAACGACTGGTATTTTAAAAATAATATATGAGAGAAATAGAAGCACCCTCGTACCAATCTGTTTCCTTGAATGAAACATGGATTTCTTAAAATGGCACTATTGGTCGATCTTGGCAAGATGACAATAAAATAAGTGTTAAATCTACTAAAGTTGATGGTAAAAGGTATTATGCAGTAAACAAATATATAAGCTATGGGAAATTTAAGTAAAACATATTTTTCTATGTACAGGGGCATTCCTTATATATTGACCCATATGCTAGCGGTATTATTGATAGAGATATCAAAAAACTAAGATGAATATAGTTGTTGAATTTTATCTGAACTTTTTAAAAAAATTATTAGAAAAAACAAAAGACTGTTGGAACTTTAAAATTTTTGCACGAGTTGTGTTATTTTAAATGGAACACCGTGTATATTAATAGATATTGGGGAAGAGCATTTTTTACTGATTTCAAAAATATATAGTTTGATACCTTTCTGATAAGCCATTTAGAAAATATATTAATATAAAGATTTCTTTAAAAATTAATATTAAAGTCGGGGTAGCCATGGATTAATTAAACTATTTATTAATTTAAATACTGGGAGTTACATCTACAAGATCAAATAATTACAGTTGCTCGATGTGACCGCCATTTCTATCTATACAATCTATATAATCAACTTCTAATTTGTTAATAGCATTTGAAATGTATTCTGGATAGCCGTTGTTGAAACTATCGATTTCTTGGTTAATTTTTTGTCTCAAATGCTGCAAGTTTGTGTTTCTATCGGCATATACCCTGTTTTTTTAGATAACCGCATAGGAAAGTATCTAATGGGGTAAGATCTGGGGTGTTGAGTGGCTATTGAATAGTGCCGTATTTTCCTAACCAATCGTCATAGCGGTTGTTAAATACTCTGTCACAGGAACTATGTTATGTGGCGGAGCTCCATCTTGATGCCAGACCATCCGACAGCACTCATTGATTGACAAACCCTCTAAATGACCTTCTATTTCGTTGTTAAGAAATTTCAGATATCTTTATCCATTAAGGGATCCTTCATATAATACAGGGCCTATGACTTTATTTTCAACTATACCGCACCAAACATGTAAATATTTCCTACCTTGGAATTTTATTTCTGCAATATTATGGGGATTAGTTGTAACCCATACGCGCATGTTTCTCCTATTGAAAGTATAAGAAAACAGTAAAAACGTTACTAGCCATATCTACCTTCAAAAAACAACAGAATATCTAACTTTTTATCCAAATCTTTTTGAACTACTTTTGGTTTTCTCTTTATAGATTTTCGCAGTCGAAATCCTCTCTCGATATTTTTAAATGTATTTTTGGATGGAAGCGGCAAATTAGGATATAGTTGCCGATATCCTTGCCTCGCCCTGTATGCATTTGAATTATTTATATAGAATATACGTAAAAATTCACACTTCTCTTCCTCGATATACTTTATTTTTGGATGATGACAATAAACTAAATAACAATATTGCGTGTCAAAAGCAAACAACTCATTCGTCCATGGCTACCCCGATTTTAATATTAACTTTTAAGAAAATTTTAATTTAAAATATTTTTTGTACAACTGCCATTAAAAGTGGCACTTTTAATGACAGTTAACAGTGTTAAAAGTGATTGTTTACGTGGAAGCGTGTTAATAGTTATTTATGTATCTGGGGAATTATAATGGTCTTAATTACCGAGGGCAAAGTTTACGTCCCGAGTGCCTTTGGCCCGAGGGACAGCAATTGACCCTTATAATACCAGTGATACATAGATAATTTTATTTCTGACCGATTTTAGTAACATTTTGTTCATTTTTAAAGTGGAATAAATGTTTCAATAGATGACAATCAAATTGACATTAGATGTCAATCGTTTGATTTTATGTCAAATTTTTCTTAATATCCCAAAGGAGTTATGACCCTTATAATTCCCGCGTAACTAAGACGTTATAAGCTAATAATATACCGGTCGGAAACAAAAATATTTTTAACACTACATTTTCTTATGATGAAATCAAATAAAATTATAATAATAATTTTAGGAGTTCCAAAGTTGCTCTTCTTGCAGACTCTTCAATATCCATAGGAACAACAAAATCAACACTTTTATTAATTATTCCACTATCGACAAACATATTAAGCAGTCAAGAACCACAGACAAAAATTGGACAAGAACGCAATTATTTAAATGACAGCATCTTTTTAACACGCATTTGTTAGTAACCATAGCGTTGGCAAGGTTTGTCATTCACAACAACCTTTTGATTGTTTGAATAATAAAATGCATTTTGAAGTTTAATGTCATTCCAAATTCCCCTATTTTATTATCGAAATAGGGCAGTTACACAAAAAACATTGTATGATATTTGTGTTAAAAGTAATTTTATTTTGTTCAGGTTAGTTTCTTTTTTTTTCACTTACAAAATAAAGCATCACTTTTAACACTCACATCATAAATAACTATTCTAAATGGCTCGTCAGAATGTTATCAAACTATATATTTTTAAAATCAGTAAAAAATGCTCTACCCAAATATCTGTTAATATACAGGGTGTTCCATTTAACATAACACAACTCGAGCAAAAAAGTTCCAACAGTCCTTTGTTTTTTCTGATAGTTTTTTTAAATAGTTCAGATAAAATTCTACAACTTTATTCACCTTAGTTTTTTAATATCTCTATCAATAATGCCGCTAGGATATACAGGGTGTTATGGAAATGACTTATTATATTTTAAGGGGCCACTCCTGAGGTGGTCTAGAGTTACACTTGATAGTTTTTTTTTCTAAAATCGGAAGTATTTTGAATTTTGTAAAATACCTTAAAACCGGACTATGTGCGCCTTCCATGATACTTCAATGCCCCTGAACACATGTGTTTTTGACAAGACAAACTGCTGGAATGGTAATTGTTTAGTTTAGTGCAATTAATGTTGAATTTTGTGCTAAAATTTCGTATATAGACTAATTGAGGGTAGCTGATCACAATTTTCCTTTTGCGTTTTTACGGCAAATGCACTGGTTTTGAGAAAAAAAAATGTTAAAGTTTTTCACTTACAGGTTAGGGTATTCTTTTGTAAGGATGTCTTTAAGAAATAATAAATTTGTAACGATTAAAACAAATTTATTAATTAGGTAATTTAAGGAAAACATAAAGCGATAAAATTAAATCAAAGGTGTACCGATAACCGACCATATGAACTCTAAAGTTCTTAGTCAACTACTTTTCTTTTCAACTTGCTTTCTTCAGCACCTCGACCAAATCTAACAAAAACAAACCGTCAGCGTATTTTGTCTGGAGCCGATCCGAGGTTTGTTTATTTCGATATCTTTGGGTGTCGCGTTTCACTTTCCTTTCAATTTCCTAGATTTTATGGTTTTCCCTTCAAAATATGTGATAAAACTTTCACCAAACTATCTGTTCATAAAATAAGAACAACATTTTAGCAAAAAAACAATGGAAAAGGCACAAATTTAATTAAATTCGTTGTTAATACGCCGACAAAGTAGAAGCGTCTCTTTTCAGATTCATTGCACTCACGTTGCCAGATTGTTCTTCTTTTTCTTGTAATTATTAATGGCTTCCATCCAGGAGAATGATATGCTAGCTCGAGCCAATAGGATTCATTCAATTAATAAAAATGAATTGAAAAGTATAGGCAATTTATAATACACTAACAATCTGACAACATGGGTGCAGTGAACCTGCAAACAGGCTCCTTGTACCGTGCAGTTTGCTTCTGCTTTTTTGGCCAGCTGTCAGTGAGCTGTCTCCCGTCTTTTTCCAGATAACGTAGAGTTTTCTGTTCGCTTACAAGTTATCCCGTTTTTCAGAGTTTTCTTGTGGCATATTTCGTTTATTTCAACTCAGAAGTGTATACTATCACTCCGACAAGTAATATTTTATTGGAAATAGCAACATTTTAGGATTACATGCAAAATAACATACCGGTGAGTTAGAAAAACTTTAACATTTTTTTTCTCAAAACCAGTGCATTTGCCGCCTAAACGCAAAAGGAAAATTGTGATCAGCCACCCTTAATTAGCCTATATACGAAATTTTAGCGAAAAATTCAACATTTGCACTAAAGTAAACAATTACCCAAATCAGCTGTTTTTAGTTTTTAGTTTATTTTAGCACTTGGCTACTGCAGACATTTACATTTCAACAAAAACAAATATTCACAATATACATTATTTGTACTTAGGTACCACTTTTTATCTGTATCTTATCATACTTTGAAAAACCAATTTAACGCCTTTATGTATCCTTCAAATAGTGTAGTTTAATTTTCTTAAGAAATACTTTTAAGTTTTTTATTGACTTCAGCTCAGTGGGTAGAGCATTAAAAAGTCGCAGGCCGTTTCCAAATACATGTTTTTGCATATAAGAATTTCGCTCAAACGGAATACTAAAATTATCCTTAGAGCGGATATCGTAATAATGTTTTTCAGATCTTGGGATTAAGTAATTTTTTAGATACGGTGGCATTAAATTATTTTTTATTTTAAATATTATCATTATATTTGACACTTCAATACTCTGCTCTATATTAAGCCAATTTAAAGTATTTAACATTAGTTTAATGGGGGTATACTTGTTACATCCTAAGATAATTCGCATTGCCTTATTTTGCAATAGCTGTAAACGATTTATTTCTTCTTTATTACAGGCCATTAATAAAGAATTACAATAAGTAAAGTGCGGATAAATAATTGTATTATAAATTAACAATTTAGACCAATGACTTAAATTTTCTGATATCCTATGAAAAAATCCTATTTTTTTACCAATTTTTTTACATATAAACTCGATATGAGCTGAAAAGACCAACTGAGGATCAAGAATTACCCCTAAGTATTTTATTTGATTTACCATGTCAAGTGTATCATTATTAATGAGAATATTATAATTTTTATCTATAAAAGACTTACAATGAAGCTTGCTACCCAGAACCATATATTTCGTTTTTTCCGAATTTAACTTTAATTTGTTTACGCACAGCCAGTTATATAACAAGGATAGTTCTGAGTTGATATCATTTACAATTTGGTCATAGTCCTTTCCTGTAGTTGAGAGAAGCGTGTCGTCCGCAAATAAGTTTAAATAAGATTTTTTTAAAATTTTGTGAAGGTCATTAATATAAATGATAAATAGAAGTGGGCCTAACACGCTTCCCTGGGGGACACCGATATCATTCCTAGCCGGACCCGAGATTTTATCGTTGACTTTTGTCTTATGGTATCTCTCGCTAAGATAGTCTTTAAGCCACTGAATTGCGTATGACGTCACTCCGTAGCTCAAGAGCTTTTTAATTAGATCATCTCGGTTGATCGTTTCGAACGCACGTTTGAGGTCTATGAAAACACTTACTGTAACATTCCCGTCACTAATGTCTTTACGCCATTTGGTGCAAACATACTGCAGTGAAGACTCACACGAGTGTTTCTCCCGAAATCCGGACTGGCCCGAGAAGATGAAGCTCTGTCCTTCAAAGTATGTACGCAACTGTCTACACACAACTATTTCCAGAATTTTATCGACAACTGGCAGCAGATTAATTGGCCGAAATTCTTCAGGTTTTATTGGGTCTTGCGTTTTAGGTATTGGTACTATTACACTTACTTTAGCATCTCTTGGGACTCGTCCAGATGACAGTGAGGTGTTTATCAAGTGCAGCAATGGATACCCCACCTGATCGAAGACATTTTTTAGAAGCTTAATATTGCATACATCATCAGCTGTCGATTTGTTTTTTAATTGCATAACAATTTTTCTCAGCTGAGATAAATTTATGGAATCAAACCTGTCAAGGTTTACCCCAAGGGGGAGATAATTTTCGGTGTCAAATTTTGGTGGTTGAACCGGGATACTTTGTGCTATTTCTATAATACTGTTTGCATAGAAGTTGTTAAAGTTATCTTCTAACTTGCCCATATTCTGTGGAAACTTAACGTTTTCGAAAACACTCCCCTGGTTTTTATTGCTGCCCACCAAGTCCTTTAAAGTTCGCCACATTTTTTTACTGTTTCCTTTACACCTATCTATATTTTCTTCGTAAAATGCATTTTTTTCACTTCTAATGACTCCAACCACATTGTTACGTTTACTTTTGTAGTCCCTCCAATCACTTTCAGGTTTTGTTAATTTAAATTTTTTATATGCATTATCTCTTTCATTTTGTGCAATTTTAATTTTGTTAGTCATCCAAGGGGTTGTGCACATGTTTATGTTTTTTATCGGTGCTACACTATCAACTGTTTCAACAATGTTATTTAAAAAATCTGCATACAATTTATCTACATTTGTGCTGGTATAGTTCCAATTTTTTTCTATTAGTTTAATTTTAATTTGGCTCATGTTTTGCTCGTTAAGATTCCGAATCCTTTTATTTTCAAGTTTTTTTGAACAGTTTTCTTGTTTAAGGAAAGATCCAATAGTCCTGTGATCTGAAATTTGTGGAAAAACTCCTGATGCCTCTTTTAAATTGTAATCATTAGTAAATATGAGATCTATTAGTGAAGTACTATCCATGGTCACACGTGTATCACTCTGAACTATCTGTCTAAAACCAGCATCGTTACTTATAGCTTCTTCTATTGCTTAAGCCCGCTATATTTAAACATAACAACAGTGATTTGTCTCCTGCGATTTTTAGTTGCTAATCGTATCTAATTTTTTGTTTGGCTTTGTCTACCTCTCGTTGATAACATCTACATTTACGGTCAAATACAGTGTGGTGATAATCGATGTCCAGAATTTTTAAAACATCTTTGGCATATTTACAATTCGTGCAGGTTTTTGCTAGGGTCGTGCAGTTTTTGAAATCATGCTCGCCGCTGCAATTAGGGCAAACATAGCTTGCATTAACACAGTTGCTAGCGGTATGCCCATACTTACAGCATTTAAAGCATCTAAGCACGCTTACAAATTCGTAGACCGGAAAGCTCTCCCATCCAAAAGAAATTCTTTTTTGATCCATTAAAAACTTATAGGCCTGTGTGCATGTCTCCAGTATAACGTTGTACAATATTTTTCCCTTTGGTAAATATTTTTTAATAAAAACTATTTCTATTCCATCAATTGATTGCAGTTTGTCCTTTACTTTAGTTATGAATGACTCTGTATTCACCAAATATATTTGAGGCACTCCAATGATAACAACTTTGGGTTTTCTAATTTCTGGTATTTTTATTTCGTATTTATCATCTAAAGTAGCCGTGACAGCCTGCTGAAGTTTTTGTAGCGATTCCTGGGTATCGCATTCAATTCGAATACTGCCCTGAGCGGCCTGTGCGATTTTGTTTATATTAACGCCTATCTTTGTTGGATCGATATTTTTTGTAATACAGTTTTTTGTTGTTTCACTACTTTGCGAGCTATCTTTTGGTTTAATAATTAATGGCGGGTTTTTATTTTTCACCACGTCACTCCAACTTTTATTGTTAAGAACACCATTAGATTGTACCATTTTTAAACACTCCGTGGTTTTTTTCAAAATCTCATCGCTTTTTTGTTCAATTGTGGTAAATCTTGAACTCATTTTTATGCACTCCATTACTACTGGTAAACAGTTATCACACAAAAACCACAAATTCTTGCAATCAGCCACGGACTTGCTAATGTTGTCTTTCATCTTAACGCACATCGTATGATAAGCTTTTTCACAATAATTGCACTTTATTTGTCTACTATTTACGACGAAATTATCAGAGCAAGTCGGACACGTGTGGTCGCCAGCCATACTGCACTACTACACACTGTTTGGGTCATTGGCGCGTAGGTGTTTTGGACCTAAATTTTTGAAGGCATTTTTCTCGAATTTCTAGCTTCGAGCGCCATTTATAGCAATTTTTCCCCAATTCGTCTCGACCTATATATTTACGGGTTAAAAAATAATAAGTCATTTCCATAACACCCTGTATATAATAGATACGGAATGACCCTGTACATAATACTTCATGCTGGTAGTGAAGATGGTTTTGTTGAGGGCGCAGTTAGCAAGATTTTATACAATGGTTCGAAAATCAATTATTGAAAAATTTAGCAAGCTATCTGTGAATCTAATAGACAACGCCCCATACCATAACATGTTGTTAACAAAAATACCTAACACATCATGGAATGAAGCTGCAATTCAAGGATGGTTAACTACTAATAAAATATAATTTGATTATACCATGTTCAAAGCCGAACTTTTACAAATCGTTAACAGGTTGGTACAAGACATTTCGTATGCCCTTTTTTTTAACATATTTTTAAATATTAAACTTATATTATTTTCAGACATAAGCCACCAAAAAAATATTTAGTTGATGACCTGGCTGAGCAACGTGGACATAAAGTTTAACGGCTTCCTCCATACCACTACTCTATGTTCAATCCGATTGAACACATATTTAGGGGATTATAAAAATTATTATAATAAACATATTGGTCGAGATGGCAGTACAGAAACTGACTGTATGAATATGTGGAAAGAATCACTGCATACTGCTACTCCGGATGTTTGTAAAAATACAATTCGGCACACAGAAAGGGAGATAATAAAATGGTATAAAAGAGAACATGTCGTATTAGATAGACTGAACATTCAACCCATTATTATTGAATTAAATAAAACAAGTGATTCAACTGATTTACATAATGATTCAAGATCCATCTTTGTACTATTATTTTTGTAAATTAAAAAGTTCTTTGACGCTTTTGACATAATGCCGTGCTCCGCATTATGTCCGCTTGTTAATAATAAATTATTATATTTATCTTAAATATTAAAATTCATAATTATAATTCCTGTAAAACGTTGAGATGCATCAAACCAAATCTGCGTGTAGATTTAGTTTCTAGTTGTAAACCCAACTTAATTGTAGATCTTTTAGGGCTCTTAAATACACAAGGGATTTTTTTAGTTTAAAGGAACCACAAATTGCATGCGAACTTCATTATCTGGAATAAAATCACATTATTTAGAGGTCTGCCATAATTTATGACTAGATTTTCAGGATTAAAATCAGAGATCTTCTCTTACGAAATTAATAGAACCGCCTTCATCCTGTATTCAGGTCGTTACTGTCCGGTATTCTCTAGCAGACAATAGCAATGTGTATATTAAACGAGATCCTAGTCGATTGTGTAGAAGGCAGCTAATTAATTTTAACCGGAATTCTATTTTGTACTAAGTTGACAAAATTACCTAGATATACTGCTTAACAAACATTGCTAATTGAATGCATATACTTTTGTTTCAGGTGTTATGGCAAAAAATGGGAAAGAAACAAACATAATAATATGCAGCAATTAATAAAAATATTAGAAAGAGAGATTCGTAAACATAGAAGACAACATAGAACTGAAACAATATAAAAAATAATTAAGAACAACAAGAAAGAAGAAGATACTAAAAGGGAAAACAAAAAATAGGACAAATGAAAAGCAGAAACAAATTCCTTAAAAAGTAAAGAATTTTTACCTCAAATAGAATGCAAGCCACATTTCTAAACCATACCAGCAGATCAACGATAATGAACGAAGGCTTTGAGGAAATACCAGAAATCTTCTTTTAAGAATTTCGTTTAGCGCTAAAGCAGAGGAAGTATGGAAAATATCCACCGAGGTTCGTAAAATGGGGAGCGACTCTCTGAAAAAATCTTTGCGAGTTCTTTTTAGTAAGTGTCTAGAGGAGGGGCATATACCCAAAAATTGTCAGAACGTAGAGGTCATATTGTTGTTTAAAAAGGCGGTAGCAGCAATATCCAAAACTATCGCCCAATAAATATTTTATCACACATTATGTTCAAATGGCCAATACGTATAACAACTAACCGTCTAACCAACAAACTAGACTCATACCAGCCAGTAGAACAGGCCGATCTTCGAGCGGGTTTCCTTACAATAGATCATCTCCAGGATGCTTATCAAGACGCAAATAAATACAACATTCCACTGTATCTGGCGTTGGTTGACTTCCGAAAAGCTCTCGACACATTACATGGGTATTCTCCAGGAACCAAGATGATACTAGAATCGACTCGAAATACTCTAGTTTAATCAAAATTATATTATAAAGGAATGTATCATTATATTTTAAATTGGACGAGGACTTAAGAACAGACAAATTAGCAATTAACAAAGGAGGACGCCAAAGCGATCCAATATCTCAGAAACTTTTTACTGTAGCTGATTATGTCACGTGTTTCAAAATCCTTCTATACCCGTTTGCCTCAAATGGAAAGAGTACGACAACATTTGCTCTGTAGCTCTGCATGAATTAGAAACATTTATGTTAGCAGAAAAAAGCGCAGATAGAACAAGAAAAGTATAGCAAATTTGTCGTGGCAATGGGTGGGACATGGTGCAAGGCAAGGTAGATTGGTAGACAGTGAAAATTACAAACTGGAGACTAAGAGAGCCAAAGAAAGGAATTGGTGATCGCAATAACTCTAGCTAAATGACATTAAAAACATACTGGGCGATAATGGTTATAACTTGCCCAAAACAGTGGTTTTTCTTATATATTCATACATATTCGTTATTCTATTTTATTTATTCAAGTTTTTGCTAAGCAAGATGTAGGCATTTATTAAATATTTAACATTATAGCAACGATACAATACCAATTAAATTTAATCAATTACGAGCTTTCCAGGACCGATAACAGGACACGTATTCGGGTAATTTAGTTGTGGAACAACCCTAATCCTGTAGTTCAAACATTTCGGTGCAACATTGTTCATCATATAATGGAATTGTGTACTTTCAACAAGATCTTACTGCCTATCGTTTGTATAATAAAATGTATATTATTAATTAAATTAATTTGCTGAATCCTAACGATGTTAATGATCACTTTCTCTTAGCCTTCTCCAACGTTACAGCAAATAAAGAATTAACTGATCACTTTCAGACAACTGTGCATGGTGATTTACGATTTGATTTTCTTTTGCCCTCAGCGGAAAGCATAAGCGACATAATTCGTAGAATTACTTCAAATGCCTCTGGCATGGATGGTATCTCACTCACTATGATAAAGTTAAGCTTGCCCATCGTCTTGAGTCATATAACTCATATCAATAATGTATGTTTAGAGGCAGGTTACTTTCCACACTTGTGGAGGACCGCAGTTATCTGTCCTATCCCCAAGGTTAACTCCCCAGCTACTTTAAATGATCTACGACCGATAAGTCTCTTGCCGGTCTTGAGTAAAGTGTTGGAGAAGGTCGTATATAAACAGTTGTTTTTCTATGTAAACAACCTTGGATTGTTGCCTGACAATCAATCTGGTTTTCGCCCGGGATATGGTACGGCTACGATCCTTTCACATATTAATGATCTCCTTGTAAAGGGCTTAGATAATAGGCTTGCCTCCGTTTTGGTGCTTCTGGATTTTTCGAGGGCGTTCGACTGCGTTGACCATGTGCTTTTGTGTGCTAAGTTACATTATTTTGGTCTAACAAATCGGGCGCTCTCCTTTTTCCGGAGTTATCTTGGGGACAGAAGGCAATTTGTTAGAACGCATTTTGGGGTGTCAGATGTGGGCAATGTTTCCTCTGGGGTGCCACAGGGCTCAATCCTGGGGCCCCTACTGTTCTTGTTATACACCTTTGATATTGCTAACGTAACTAAGTTCTCACGCACGTATTGTTATGCTGATGATACACAGATCCTGTATACTTTTGATCCCAAATATTTTAATGAAATTGAGGCTGACATTAACTCCGACTTACAGAGTATCTTGACATACAGCAGTAACCACAATCTTAAATTAAATGCTAAGAAAACGCAGGTGATTCTGTATGCACCCTCAGCTTGTCGTGACTTTCTGTTGGGTTACCTTCATTTTCAGTTAGAGGATCAACGCCTTGCCTTTACGGACACGGCCAGAAACTTGGGAGTGATCTTTGATTCACGATTGAGATATAACCAGCATATCTCCAATTTGAGTAAAAAATCTTATATGACCTTGAAGGTTTTATATGCAAACAAACATATCCTGAATTTTAAAGTCCGTAAAAAATTATGTGAAGCTTATATCATGTCAACGCTATCGTATTGCATTACGCTTTATTACCCGTGTCTTACATTTGAAGATAAACAACGACTACAAATAATTCAGAATGGTTGTTGCCGTTTCATCTTTGGCCTAAGGAAGTATGATCGTGTATCTGAGAAATTAAACGAATTGAAGTGGCTTAGAGTAAAATTTTTATTTCAATATATTTTGCTTGTTAGTGTTTATAGATTACTAAAAACGTCAGCTCCCACCTACCTAAGATCTAAACTAGTATTTAGTAATGATAACCACATTGTTCCCCTTAGAAAAAATATACTTGTTATGCCCCAACATTCCACAACGCTTTTTCAACGATGTTTTACGTATAATGTCGTAAAATACTATAATGAATTCCTAAATATCTACGACAACAATTCAATTCAGGTATTTAGAAAAAATATTAAGGCCACTCTGCTGTACAAACAATTTGATGTTAGTACGGTCTGACGTGTATTTATTTCTGCTCTTTCTTTTTATATTCTATAATAATTTTGCTTGCAGATGATTGTATGTTATTGTCATGTACTGACTATTTGGTCTAATTTAGTGTGTTATTATTAAGCCTAGAAGTAAGTGCTAAGTTATTGTAAAAGTGCTGTTGATGTGTCTAAAAACTATAGATATCCGCTACTGGTTCGTGTCATGCGTTTTGTTGATTCACAGTGACGTTGGTAAATCTACGGTAAAAAGGGTTAATGTTGAGTAGCTGCTTATCAGCTAGAATTCACCCTTTAAGAATTTGTAGAGAGGGTTTAATTTGATTTAATTTAGTTTAATTTGATTATTATTTGATTACTTATGTGACTGTTTTGGGTTTACTCTTTATAAATTCTTAATAAAACTATTTATTATTATTATTATTATTATTAGTCAAGAATTAATTGTACTTTATACCATACCATGGCCATATACGATGCATCAGTAATATGGGTATATCTATGAATTGTGACACTGTTAGAGCTAATTAGAAAATTATTATTGTATAAAGAGAGTGTAATAGATATACAGTTGGACTGTTTCTTTAGTGGGAGGAGTCATTGGAATGAATGATAATTGACAAACACTTTTCTCTTAGGCTTTCTTAAGATATCAATAATGCGCTAAATACAGGGTGGCCATTTGAAAACGAGACAAAGCCAATTTTGGGCACCCCAGGTTATTAAAAAAAAAAACCTTCGGACCGGTTGATTTTAGGGGAAAACATTTTTTTGGCATTTTTGCCCCCTGAAAGTCAAACCCCTAGCGGGGGCGACAACTACCCACAAAATTTTAAATGGAATCAACGGTATTTTTATGTAGAGTATAACCCCAAAGTTTAAAATCGCTACTCGCAGGATTTCTTAAATTTCGTTAGCTTGTGCTTAACTATTGATATAAGTGGTTTGCACTTCAGGTTGGGTATGAATAAAAAGAAGAGTTACGTTGATATTTGTTCTCGTTGCTCCCTATATACATTATGAACTAATATTATATATATATATATAAATACAAGGAAATGTCATAATTCTTTGGCTATTGAAAATCAGTCAGCTATCGGTTTTTGGGCTACAACCATTCTGTTGGACTGAACTGTCTTAATGTTCTTCTTCTCTGACTTAATGTCCCCATAATATGATGTTATAATTTATATGGCAATATACTAGTGAATAGTAAACATTTATTAGAGCGTACTACTCGATTATATTTCTTAACTGTACGATAGCAAAGTGTGCTGAATTAATTTGTTTACAAATGTAGGTTGTGTGATGTTTCTAGGTCAAGAAATGGTCCACATATAATCCTAGAAATTTACATGCTTCGAAAGTTTGAATAAGAGGAATGTTTATGCTGGGGGAGTTATTCCTACATCTAAAATTAATACACACTGTTTTTTGGTACTGAGAAATACTAAAAAATAATACCTAATGTAAGTCGTGATGCACCTCGTACTGATATTTGCGCAGCCCTTGGCTTACTCTGTGCTAAAACTAAGGTCCTCACTACATTTATAAATTATTATTGTATAAACTATTTTAAAATATTTACTTTGGGTGCATTTTTATTTATAATCATTTATTTATTTCGCTAATAAATTAGTTAGGTACATAGATTTTGACAGTGTTTCAATATTAAATTTCTTTAGTTTCTATAGTATTTCAGATTTTTTTACCCTCTTTAGGACGCACTTTAATTCATTTTTCTTGATACAATCAGCAAAAATGCAATTAAATGCCTTGTTCCTGGTAAGAACAACTATTGGTACAAAAAATTAAGGAATTTCAAATTTCCCACTGCGTATTTACCCTCCTCCCCACTTCTGCCAACAAAGAATTAGTGCAGCAGCCGCCAGCAATTGCAGCGTTGGCATCGAGGTAGGTGGTTTGAAATGTCTTTATGTTTTATCTCTCTTTAGATGGGAAACCCTGTTAAGCAAGCCAAGTGTTGTTATTTAACTTGCGTCAACAGTTCATGAGGCTTTTATGTTCCTCGATTGTAGGTTAATTTCACTGATTCTTTTATTTACTGAGTGAAGGAATTAAACGAGCTTTTCACTGTGATAATTTGGCGTTTATTTTTCCAAATCACAAAAAACTTCTTTAGTACATGATTTTACAATAATATACTATAACATAAATATTCACTACTGATTTCAGAATCACATAACTAGTCACTGCATTTGTTTAGTTCATTTGCTGGGTGCCTTCTTTTGGGCAATGCTATTTGTTTCGATCCGACGGAAAGAAACCACGTTGCTTTATCGAAGCCAAAAGTGTAGTGGTATAAAAAATGGAAAACTATATTATCTGACAGCAAGGTTACGCCCCTGTTATCAAGACCATTAACTAACAATGCATTCTGATAGGCTACACAGCCGCCATGTTTTCTTTTAACCAATTGAACGGTAATCAACAAATGTACCATGCTGTCTTACCTTTCTCGAGCGCCAAAACACCGTCAAAGGATTTTCGGATGTACAAGATTCTAAAAAATATACTCTTAACATCTAAATGCAGAACATTGCTTTTTGCTGAAATAAAGGTCGACTAGCCGATAATTATTTAGGAAATATTTTGATACATTTTGCTCCTTTAGTGAAATAATATTGAAATCAGATATTTAGCAGTAGTATTGATTCTATAAACATTTGTTGCATTTAATTATATTATTTTTAATGCATTTGGATGATCATTTCCCCAACAAACCCTTTTCTCTAATTTTCAAGTTCTGTGTGCGAAAGATTCTTCAGCACTATGGTATTCATATAATACAGCAGATGGATGCTTTTCACACATTCTAATTTGTCGGTTTTTTAGTTTGAGGTTCGGTGTTGGGCCAAATCGCCTTTTTATCATATATATAAATGTCCTTACAAAATTATATATACCTATTCGTGATCAGTTTACACTTTTTGCAGATGATACCCCTCTCTATTAAGGGTATGAATGCTGTTAGAGGCAAAGTTCTATTCTAAATCGGTTTTAAGAAAAGACTAAGCCTACCAGAGATCTAAAGAAAACTTTTCTTAATGCAAATCGGTATTAACGCGAATGTGCCCCAGGATGTTCTAGTAATAATATTCATAAACTTTATTTATATTAATATATACAGAGTGGCAAAAAAGTCGCGCATAATGTCTGTAACTTATGAATTACCTCGTATACGAAAACGTCACCTTTATGAAAGTTGTTCAGTAAATTATTCCCCACATTTCTATCGGCATGATTTTTGTCTGTCATTTTTGGTTTCGTTGCCATTAAGACCAACTTACTTTTTTTAAATGGAACACCCTGCATATGATTGCATATTTGGATTCACCTGGGAAAACTCTGAATTTTTTGTATTTCAAATTCTTATTTGTTTAAAATTGTAACATACTTTATAATAACACAACAAATAGCCTAGAAAATTGAACATAAAATAACAAAGTAAAACCTTTTCAGTGGATCAAGTGTTCAAAATGACCACCATTTTCTGTTAAGCAGAGCGCCAGTCGATCCCTGAACCCGTCTACAACATTTAAAAGGAAGTCCTCTGGATTGGCCCGAATTTCAGCACTAATTCTGGCTTTTTAATATTCAGTCATTTGGACGGTTAACGTAGACCTTGTTCTTTAAGTGTCTCCACAAAAAGAAGTCGAGCGGGGTTAAGTCCGGGGATCGCGCTGGCCAGTCAATACCACCTCTTCTGCCTATCCAACGTCCTGGAAATTGTTCGCTTGTGTATTGTCTAACATTTGCCGTATAATGCGCAGGTGCTTCATTTTGCTGAAACCATACCTGTTCGTTTATGCCATTATTTATACTCGGTAAAACCATTCTGCAAGAAGGAATTATGTGATTCCTGAAGAAGTCCAAATATTTTTCGTCATTAAAATTACCATCTATCAGAAAAGGTCCCACAATATGTCTACCAACAATGCCCGCCCAAATATTAACTTTTCGGATCTCTGAGTATGACCTTCCTTGAACCAGTGAGAATTCTCAGCACACCAATAACGATAATTGTGTAACGATAAGTGCGTCTATTAAGAATGCAATTTAAATGGAAAGTAGCTTCATCCGAGAAAATGATATTTGTTGCCAAGTTATTATCGTTAGTGGATCTTTCCATCATCAGCTCACAGAATTCAGCTCTTCGATCAAAATCGTCCTCGTTTAACTCGTGCACCTACTTTATCTTGTAGGGATGCAACTTTTCCTGCTTAAACAAATTTTTTACTGGCTGATGAGACACATTAAAATCCATTGCCATTGGCCTGGATGATTGTATTGGATTTTCATGTATTGAGAGCATGATATCCAAAGCTTTGTCTCCCCCGGTTGCTGTCTTAGGTCGACCTGATCTAGCGGCTTCCCTAACACTGCCTCTTTCTCGAAATTCCTTTACCACTCGACACACCGTTTACTGATTTATTGGAGGCCTATCTTGCAATCTCTTCATATTTCCGTAACCGCTCATTATTAAAATTTCAACTCGTTGTTTCTTATTCAAATGAATTCAGGTGTAAACAAATTAGAAATCAGACAACAGAAAATTAAACAGAAACTCAAAATTGACACCTCTTATGTCGCTGTTATGAAAACACCTTAACTCAACTGGTGGGTATTAGGTAGAAATAATTATAATTAGAAAGTTTTTCATTTTTGAACTGTCATTATCTCGGAAACGCTTGCAGATAGGTGAAAATTTGAAATACAAAAAATTTTCAGTTTTTCCAGTGGGATCCATATATGCAATCATGTTCAGGGTATTCCGTTTAAAAAGAGTAAATTGGTCTCAATGGCAACCAAACCAGAAATGACAGAAAAAATTCATGCAGGTAGAAATGTGGGGAATAATTTACTGAACCACTTTCATAAAGGTCACTTTTCGTATACGACGTATTTCAAAAGTTACAGGCATTATGCGCGACTTTTTTGCCGCTCTGTATATCTAAAAGATAGAAGATAAAAAAAACAGAACGAGGCTTTTAAAGAAAATCAATTAAATACACAAACATTTTTCACCTTTTCAATCACAATATGTACTGGCAAATAGTTTACATAAATCCAAACTGATAGTGGTCCTAACACTTCCGATACTTCCACGAACCAACACATTTTAACACAGATTTTCCTCTCATTCCATTAAATGAAATAATAAGGTACACAATTTACTACACAAGAAGTCTATAGTGTCAAAACCAGCTGAAAAATCAGGGAATATACCTGTAGTTTTATTTAGGTTATGTACTGAGAGCAAACATAATTTGCGATATAATCCTTTGTTTATAAACTGTACGATAACTACTATAATTCATGTTAGTTTTTTTTTTATTAAGGAAGACCAAAGTTGTAACAAGTGCGACCCGAATATGCTCAAGTTTTACCTGGGCTTCTTTTCCTTTAAATCAAGTAAGTTGTGAGCTAAAATATTGAGCCTTTGTTCTCTCCTAGTTTATAGCCATAAATAAATTAAAAATTTAAAGCCACCATTTCAGCGGTTAAGACTTTTAATGCCTTTTCTAATTATTTCTTTAATATAAACTGTTATTACCGCATAACTTTACCCTTTAAACATAATGAACCGAATTTTATTTATTAATCAATCAGCCAAAACAGTGAATTTATGGGCGATATAATTACATTTTTATTACTTTTTAAGGGGGATTTAACTAAACGTTTTATAGGCCCTTGTATTTGGATGTAACACAAAACTCATTATAAACTGAGTTCGAAGTTGTACATATATTTTGTATTTCGTATAAAAAAGTATAAAGTTAGCTGATTTACTTTTAGATCCAAATCAATAATATAGCAGCATACAAAACTAGAAGCACAATATTAAATACACTAACCTGCAAATTAAATACATATCTTTGCACAGGGTGTTTTCAAATATGTGCAAAAATCTTAGGTAATTATTCAGCTAATTCTAAGCAAAAATGTTTACATAAAGATTTGTAGAGTAATACTCAGTTTGGAAGTTATATTATATTTTATCGATTGGATCCAACCCTAAAATTCGATAAGCATATAGACCATATCGCAGATCGCCTTTCTAAAAGCATATTTCTCCTGAAAAATCTCAAAAGGGTGCTACCTGAACTCAGCCTGTTACAGGCATTTCATGGTGTATTTCAGTCTGTGGCTTGTTATGGCATCCTAGCTTGGGGACTTTTCGGATTGCAGAGAAGAGCGGTCAGGGTCATTGCCGGATTGCAATATAGAGCCGATACTAAAGACTCCTTCAGAGATTTAAATATAATGACTATACCTTGCCGCTATGTTTATGAATGTGTTATCTATTGTCACAAAAATACCTTTGCCTATAATACTAACAATTTTTACCATGACTATTTTATTAGGCAGGGGAACCTCTTAAGAGTGGATCATCATAGGCTCGAGAGGTCTAGAATATCAATAAATTACTACAGCCCAAAGCTTTACAATAAACTTCCTATGCATTTGAAAAGTCTACCTATGTATAGTTTTATTAGAAACATAAAAAAGTTCCTTGCACAAGGTGCTTTCTTTAGCATACAAGAATTCCTTGAATTGCAATAGAATAATGCCTGTGCCACTAAGGGACTAAGCGTAACTTACTCTCTGTTAGGTGTAATTTTTACTGTATTTGTAGATAGTTCCATTGTCATCTTGTTATGCTGTGGTACATTAAATTAAATAAAAATACATGTCGTTTGTTTAGTCTTTAATTGATGTCATTTTTACATTGTTCTAAATTAGCTTTATTGAATGTCATTGTTAACAGTGTTTTAATTTATTGACGTCGGAAAGATATTTTTTTGTATTATATATGCGTAATATATTTGAATTTAAATTTGAATTTGAATTTGATTTATTTCTAATAATAGGCTAATATTTTATTTACACTCCATGACTTATTAAAGTGTATAGACTTGTCGAGAATTAACACTAAGCAAGCATAAAACAATATCTACAAAGTTTTGACATCTGTTGCCTTAAGATGCTAGTATAATGAAAATGTGTTTGATTTCATATGAGTTATGAGAAAAGTCGTTAAATAATAATTAGTAATTAATAATATCTAATAATAATTAATTTAACAAATAATAATCAGTATTAAGGCAATTTTCTGATTATTTTTATTTTACAATTAGAATTGCCATAGAAAACATAATTATACATATTAAAGTTTAAACTGGCAACATTCAGGCATTAAGTTATTTGTATGCCGTGTCGAATTATCATTTTAAAACAAAAAATTTCCAGAACATAGTTAATCGATTTTGTTTACGCGATTGGAGAGGCTGCTAAAAATATACAAACTATTCTGTAGGGCGGAGCAATAAAAAACTTTTTTGAAACTTTGCATCCCTGGGTATGGATTAGTTGTCTTTTTAAGTTATATTTAACTTAAAAAAAAATCGGCATTGTGCGATGACATCTTGAGGTTCCTTTATGAATGTGAAATTTAAAAATTTTAATAAAGAACCCTAATTCTGAAACTTTTCTAAATTAAAGTTTCTTTCGATTTTTTAGATCACTAGATACGCAATAGGTACAGGGTCATTTCGTATGTATTGACCCATACTCTAGCAGCTTTATTGATAGAGATATCAAAAAACTAGGGTGAATAAAGTTGTAGAATTTTTTCTGAACTTTTTAAAAAAATTATCAGAAAAAACAAAAACTGTTGGAACTTTAAAATTTTGCAACGAGTTGTGTTATTTTAAATAAAACACCCTGTATATTAATAGATATTTGGGAACAACATTTTTTACTGATTTCAAAAATATATAGTTTGATACCTTTCTGACAAGCCGTTTAGAAAATATTTTAAATTAAAATTTTCTTTAAAAATTAATATTAAAATCGGGGTAGCCATGGACGAATGAATTGTTTGCTTTTGACACGCAATATTGTTATTTAGTTTATTGTCATCATCCAAAAATGAAGTATACCAAGGAAGAAAAGTGTGAACTTTTACGCATATTCTATAAAAATAATTCAAATGCGTACAGGGCGAGGCAAGAATATCGGCAACTATATCCTAATTTGCCGCTTCCATCCAAAAATCCATTTAAAAATATCGAGAGAGGATTTCGACTGCGAAAATCTATAAAGAGAAAATCAAAAGTAGTTAAAAAAGATTTGAATAAAAAGTTAGATATTCTGTTGTTTTTTTAAGGTAGATATGGCTAGTAAGG
Source organism: Polydrusus tereticollis (assembly GCA_963920685.1). NCBI lineage: Eukaryota > Metazoa > Arthropoda > Insecta > Coleoptera > Curculionidae > Polydrusus > Polydrusus tereticollis. The sequence continues at coordinate 95,094,344 of OY987329.1, forward strand.
TTTTTACTGTTTTCTTATACTATTTTTTTTTCCAAAGAAATTCCAACCCGTTCTATTGAAGATGCTCAAAATCATTTAGGCATATCATGGAACAAAATACAGAAAACGCTTCGATCACATGCTTATCATCCTTACAAAATCTTATCTGTGCAAAAATTAGATGATGAGCATAGGCGTAAGCGTTTGTTAAACTGCCAAGAAATGCTTAGGAGGAAAAATGGAACTCATAATTTGTTTAAAAAAATATTATGGAGTGATTAAGCGACATTTACCACAGCAGGAGTTTTCAATAGGAGAAACATGCACGTATGAGCTACAACTAATCCCCATAATATTGCAGAAATAAAATATATAAGGTAGGAAATGTTTACATGTTTGGTCGGTATAGGTAAAAATAAAGTCGTAGGCCCTGTATTTTATGAAGGCTCCCTAAATGGACAAAGATATCTGGAATTTCTTACCAACGAAATAGAAGCTCGTTCAGAGAATTTGTCAATCAATGAGTACAGTCAGATTGTCTGGCATCAAGATGGAGCTCCGCCACCTAACATAGTCCCTGTGACAGAGTAATTAAACAACCGCTATGACGATTGGTTAAGAAGACACGGCGCCATTCAATGGCCACCCAACAGCCGATATCTTACCCCTTTAGATGCTTTCCTACGGGGTTATCTAAAAAACAGGGCATATTATGCGGATAGAAACACAAACTTGCAGCATTTGAGGCAAATAACTAACCAAGAAGCCGAAAGCTTAAACAACGACTACTCAGAATACATTTCAAATGCTATTAACAAATTAGAAGTTGATTATATAGATTGCATAGATTTTAATATTACTTTTTAAAGAAAATTTTAATTTAAAATATTTTCTAAATGGCTCGTCAGAAAGGTATCAAACTATATATTTTTAAAATCAGTAAAAAATGCTCTTTTCAAATATCAATTAATTTACAGATGTTCCATTTGAAATAACACAACTCGTGCAAAAATTTTAAAGTTACAACAGTCTTTTGTTTTTTCTGATAATTTTTTATAAAAGTTGAGATAAAATTCTACAACTTTATTCACCTTAGTTTCTATAAATGGGTCAATATATACGAAATGACCCTGTACATTAAAATTAAAATTCACACCTAAAAAAATCATTACTGCGTGAAGATAACTTCAGGTTCCTTTCTTGAGGTAACGTTTTAATGAACAACTCCAATTTTAAATTTTGTTTTAACCCTAAAACCAAACGTAGATTAAATAACTAAATTGATAGCGTAGGACTGTGTACACTTCTTGAATTAAGGTGCATATTCAGTGAACCGCGTGGTCCGACTTGGGAATTTGCCGCGAAGGAGGATAAGTCAGTGTTATTGAACAATCAGGCAACATGGCTCTTCCTAGATTCGTCGCCGCGCCGCGAGACATAATATAATTTACGGCTCCGAGCGGCGAGTGGAGGTCAGGACTGGCTAGATAAATCGCAGTGTTGCCAAATCGCTTTAGATAGTTCCGGTTTTAGGTATTTTTTCTCAAAAACTCGGTTTGACGTTTTTTCACATTAAAAAAAAGGTATAAAATTAATTGAAATTGTAGATAGTTGAGGAAATACTTTCAAAAAAGACTGTATGGGAACATTTTCTCAGCTTCACCTATATTTATCGTTTTAAAAAAAAATATTTTTTATTTTTTAAATTCAAGACCATATAGTCATACAGCACCAAATTGCGAATCTAAATTCAAAATTTTAGCAAATTCTATTCAATAGTTTTCTTGTAGTTTGTCAAACCTTTTCACCTTAATGGAGGTCACTGATAAGAGCTCTTAAAAGAGATAATCAGTATTTTTTCTGTACTAAGTGTAAAATCTTCTAAATTTAATGCAGAGCGCTTTCGGTATTAGACCATCATTAGTGCTTCTAAAAAAGCAAAGAATAATCCAATTTGTAGAGGTGTTGAATTTAGATTTTTTTTATTTATAAAAGATGTAATTGTAAAGGGATAAATAAATCAAAGATCTATTCTGTAAAAATAATTGAAATAGTATCTTTTGTTGAAAGTTTTTCTTAAAAAGTTTTGAAAATATTTTGGTTTTTACTCACTTTGTCAGAAAACAAACAAATTATTGATTATCATTTCAAGTGGGACATGAACACGACAATGTAAAAAACTTATCACCTAAAACATTCAGTTTGTATAAAATTGTAAAAGACGAACATAAGGGACGAACCAGTTTTCAAGGACTTTATCTACTAATTATCATTTTTCTTCCTTCTTTTCATTTTTGTGCTTCAAGTGAAAACGTGCTTGCAAATCGAAATTTGGCGTTTTTTTAAAATTGTAGGGATTAAATGTGTATTGACATTGCATCGACACTGTTGACGTTATTGCGAATAAAAGAGCGGGTTATTCAAAAATTTAGTTAAGGTTGGAAGATATTTAAATTTTAATTCAGAAGGGGTCTATATAAAGGAATATAACTCCTGGTTAAGTTTGCTTGTGTATTTAAAATTATAAAGAAAAATTCTAAACACATCCACAAATTTGGTTTTTCCTCGGCTTTTAGAGAGCATTGATGATGGCCTAAGGCCGAAAGCGCTTTACATTAAATTTAAAAGAATATACACTTAATACACAAAATGTAGTTGTTCTCTCTCTTATTTCAAAATAGTTATTTTTGTATTAAGTGCGTGAAGTGAGTGTTTTTTTAATGGCATATGAGAGTGTCAATTTTTTGCCGAGACCGCAGGTCGAGGCGAAAAATTCTCTCGAATGTGCCATTAAAACACGAGTTTCACAAACGAAATACAAACAACATTTTTTGTACAACTGAAAGTTTGAATTAATCGGTAAAATTGTATATTATAACAAAAATTTTACCATATAATTTCACATAATCAAGTTAACAGCCCTGTCGTTACTATAGAAATGGTTTGTTGGCACGTTGCTTGTTTTGTTGTCATACGTTGATAGCTGTTCATATTTATTGCAATTTTTTAAATAAATAGTATAAGTACTTAAAATGGATGTAGATTACGATAGTGATAGCGAGATTCCTTCAGATATAGCCGATATAGCAAATTCGGCTATAGCTAACATGTTACCGGCGAAATCAAAATTTATATACGAGAAAAATTATAACCAATTCCGTGAATGGTGCGGCAAGAAAAATATACAAAAAGTGTCTGAAAAGGTACTTATATGCTATTTTGAGGAGAAATCAAAAACTGTAAAACCTTCTACTTTATGGAGTGTCTACTCAATGTTGAAGAGTACACATTGAATGTTAAAGAAAATATTGATATAAAGAAGTTTTCAAAATTGGTGCCTTTTATTAAGAACAAAAACGTCGGATACCGAGGGAAGAAATCTAAAGTTTTATCGAGAGACGATATTAATAAATTCATTCAAGAAGCTGATGATGAAACAAATTTACTTTATAAGGTACAGATGATCAAAATTTTGTATTATTTCAGTAATTTCAATATTTTTTTAATTGTAGGTTGCGTTAATTTTGGGAATCAGCGGTGCTTGTCGCCGTGAAGAATTATTGAAGGTAACTATTGATGACATTGAAGATACCGGGTCTATATTGATTGTTAAAATACCGGATACAAAGACCTATTGCCCAAGAATGTTTACCGTTTCAAATTCTGATTATATTGAGATATATCGCAAGTATAGAGTACTAAGGCCGTCCCATACACACAAAAAGAGATTATTTTTAAAATATTCAAGAGGAAAATGTGTTGACCAACATGTGGGAATAAATAAAATAGGGGAAATTCCTAGCTTGATTGCAAAATGGCTGGGAAAAGAATTGCATAAGAGCTACACAAGTCACTGTTTTAGGAGGAGTTCTGCAACTCTCTTAGCCAATGCAGGGGGTAACATGACATCTATAAAACGCCACGGTGGTTGGAAATCTGCCGCCATAGCAGAAGGATATATAGAAGATAGTTTGAGTAATAAAATTGATATTTCTAATAAATTAAATTGTTCCTCTACTTCCAAACAAATCAATATAACTGATACAATTGTGGACTCAACTTTTCAAGGAATATCTAGCGTTTCTGATCAGCAGCAAGGTGGACTAGCTTCGGGAATTAATATTGGAAGCAATTGTTCGAACTTCACCATCAATTATTATTGTAACAAATGAGATTTTTTGGTAGTTGGTAATTAATTAGTAAATTTGTACAAAAAAATTCAATACATTTTTTAAAAAGTAATGTTTTATCGTTTTTTTTGTAAATCATTTTTCCAGTTAAAAAAAGTCTTTTTTTCACCGTGAAAAAAAGTCTTTTTTTCACTGTTAAAAAAACAAAAGGTTTACGCATCGATAGCGATGAAAAAATGTCAACTTTTTTTGACAGTTGTACAAAAACAAGTTTATTATTATGATGAATATTTTTATTTACTGTTAGCCAGTACATTAATCAGTTAATAAATTAATTCTTGTTAGCTTGTCTAAATTTTTTGGTATTAAGTAAATTTTTAGTATTGCTTACAATTAAATTTTGACAGTTTAAAATGCCACTTGTTTTTTATTGCTGTTTTGATTTTAGGAGAAAAAAATCGGAAAGGAGCATGGAAAGACAATTAATATAAATAGAAAAACTAAAATATTTTATAAACCATCAAGTATAGATATGGGGTATACTTGTGTCGCTTATTTGTGAAAGGATATAAGTTATCATTTTGGCAAAAATGAGATTATGATGAAATATAATCTCTAAACCGTATACGTTTCGTTATGAAAAGGTACAAGTCGCGGCTGTCGTTAGCTATCGGTGGCCATGAAAAGTATTGCGATTATTTTTGAAAGTTAAACCCTTTAATAAAAATACTGAAGAATCCTAAACTGTCAAAAAAAAATAAAATAAACATAAATAGTATATAATGCCAGGGCTTATAAGTAATAACTATCCATGAAACAGACTTTAAAATTTGGAGTTTGAGCTAGAAACCCATTTTGTTCGTTTTCTGAGGACATCATTCGTATGACTTATACCGTCCTACAAATAAGCGATTAACTTAACAAAGTTTATTGATGATCTATAGACTACAGAAAAATATATACGGTGTTTCATTTGAAAAAATAATTGTTTTTAATTTAAACTTTTTCAGGTCACAATATTTATCATACCTTAGCCTTTGCTAAAACCAAGAATACATGTTGTTTTTGCAACCTAAGGGCGTAGCTTAGTAAACAGTTGATGCTTGAACTTGAGTTTTTCGTTAAAACCCTAAGCAAGGTATAGATATATTATACCTATAGTCAAAGTCAAAGTCAAAATATGCTTTACTGTAAGAAGAACTAAGATCTTGTTTACAAAGCGGATACTTAATAAAGAAGAGAATAAAACTAACAATAAAACAAATATAAAAATAAAAATACATATCAAAAAATAAAATGTGAGACTAGCACAAAGTGTAATAAAGAATAACTGAAACATACAAAACTATATATTATAATCAAAATATTTCTTCCAACTGTAACCAGACCTTGCAGCTAAAATTTTCTTTACCCTTCTCTGAAACTGCGAGTATGGCAACCATCTTTATTTCGTGCTCAAAAGGTTATAGATCTTGAGGCTTTCATATAAAAGAGATTTTTTAGTAAGGGTTAGTCTGAGTATAGGTAGGCGCAGATTCTGTTCCACATTTAATCAGCATTATGTAATCGATTAGGGATATGAATATAATATTTTTTGTGTATAAGAGAAACTGTTTCTAGGATCAATAATGATACTACTGTCAATATTCCTTGTGCAATAAACAGCGGTCTGCAGTGCTCCCTGACTCCTACCCGGCGCATAAACCGTTGGTCGTCTTTTGCAAAATAAAAATTGAATTCAATCAATGCTGGTTGCAAGAACCACAAAAAGCTTAACCGCACCTAAGGTGTGATTTAAACAGTGAGAAATACACCATCATTGCTGTCGCCGTTCCTAAGTCATTCGACACAACCCTAATGGCAAAGCAACCAGAGGCCGGCTAAGAACTCTAATGAAACTAGTAATGAAATGTGTTCTTCAATTTTAAGTTTGTTGTCTATCAAAAGGCCCAAGAACTTAGTAAATGATTTATTTTCGACATGTTTATTGTTTATATACAAGTCATTCAAATTATTCAAACTAAAACCAAAAGGAAGTATATTGGTTTTAGTGATGTTTAAGCTCAGGGAATTAGCATCCCACCAACCCTCAATCCTTATCAAATCTGAGGTTATCATCTCCTTAAGAACCTCATGTGCTTCCGCGCGCCACAAGGGAGTGGTATCGTCAGCAAAGAAAGTGAACTTAGCTCGAATATATAGCATTGTAAGGGTATTAATATATAGTAAAAAAAGTATTGGTCCTAGCACAGATCCCTGCGGTACATCATAGTCACGTACCGAGGATTTCGAACTCTCTCCGCCAACTCTCACCACCTGCATCCTCTCCGGAAGCATCCATTAGCCGTTTCTCGTACACCATAGTGGTGAAGTTTCCGCAGCAATACCCCCCGATCAACGCAATCGAAAGCCTTGGAAAAATTGCAAAACACCGCTGCAGCCACATCCCCACTAGACCAGTGTAGAGAGTCTCTAGGAGCGAAAAAGTTGCATCACTAGTGTTTTTAAATTGCTGAAAACCAAATTGAGAGGTGGATATAATGAGCCCCGATTTTATCAATTTCTAAACCACCTTCGACAGGGTGACAAGGAGCGATATAGGTCGGAATTAGAAGGATCCTCGCAACTACCCCCCTTATACAAAGGGATCACAATTGCTCGTTTCAAGCAGGAAGAAACTTCTCCGGTCTCAAATGAGACGTTAATTGTATTTGCGAGTGAAAGCCAAGCAGATTCCGAAAGATTTTCAAATACCTTAATAGATGTTTCATCGTACCCAGAAGAATACTTATTCTTAATCCTCGAAGACACATCCATCAATTCTACTACACATCGACGGGGTAGAAGTAGAAACTATGAGGAACTTTGTCTCACCAAGATAATCCAAAGGATCCTCACCAGATTTCATGTCAGATATCGCTATCTCCGTCACAGAATAATAAAAAGTGTTCAGAGTATCCGGCCTCATGTTGACCTGGCCAGAACATGTCTGTTTGCCTCTTAGTTCATTAGTGATAGACCAGTTTTCTCTTAATTTCTTTCTGGACTTTAAGAGACGATGTTTATAATATAACTCCTTGGCATTCTTAATGGTTTTCCTGTAAACCCGTCTATACAGATTGAAATAAGACACGAAGAAGTTGTTATCAATTTGATATTTACGATTATACTAAAGACATCGTATATTTCTAGAGAATAGTTTTATTCCAGATGTTAACCACGGTTTACTCTTTTTAGGTTTTATTTTTTTAACCAAGAAGTTTTTGTTAAAAAGGTTAGTTAGCTCTAGGTGAAATGAACCTAGTGGATCGGGAGGCCCTGCAATGCGATCCCACTGTACTCTTGTACATTGTACGAAAAACATTGTATAAAAATGTAGAATCTAAGACCAACATAACATAGAGGATCCTTCATTTCGAAAAATACTACATTGCTCCGACACACTTTTTTGGTTCAGTCTGTATAGAAGTAAGATTTTTTAAACGTGCACATTTACCAACCATATAGTAGACGTAAACAGTATTTTTATAAAATATATCTAAAGGCGCATATAAAACCACTTTATTAGGTCGTTGACTGAAGCTGTTCATTGCAGATTGGAAAGGTGTTAAAGCAGAGCAGATTATGGCAACTTGAAAATAAAATCATAATGTTCCGTAATTATGATTATTGTTGTTGATATCTCCGGATTAAAAATAGATATTAACTTGCGGTTTTCGCTGACTTCTTAGACTTTTAATCATCCTTGTAATCAGGTAAAATTGAATATACTATTACATTTACAATTATTATGGAAAAAACGCGCAATGTTTGTGAAGTTGTAAGATAGCGCCCCCTAGCGCCTAGTGTAAAACACATATTGCCATAGTTGATAAGATGATATATAGAGTAAGAAAAGCCCTTTTTAACAAAACTAGGTTTACTAAATTATGTTAAGTCAAACCGGAGTTATCAGCATTTATTACAAATAATGTTTAACCTTCCCCCACTACTTTATTTAAAAAGTGACGAACATGTTCTATAGGTGAATTTTATTAATAAATCTTCAAGATATATAAAAATGTTATTTTCGGGATACCTTAACTAGGCGACTTTTAAGGAAACTTCGTGATTCATATTTACCGTTACTGTTGCGCCCTCTAGCGCCAGTCTGAGAAACTTGAAAATAATTTTCAGTAATTTCTCATGACCACTTTACCTAATATATTTTTTTCCGCAAGCCATACGGCTAACCCTTTCTGAGATACGGCCGACAGCCATTCTTAGTGGGACACCCGGTACAATTAATATTTTGAAAACATGCGGCCTCTTATCCTAGCACCGTTTTTAACATTCCAAAAAGTCGGAGAAACTGACTTAAGTCTTACTTGTTAATAATTCCTAATAACTCCATTGTAGCCTATGTATTGCTATGGAATTCTACGACTACAAAGGATATTGTTGTTTAATAAATATTCCGACAACTTAAAAGCGTCTAATGCCAAAGTCTAAATTGCCAGCGAATTTCATTAAAACGAAACATCAAAGAATCGAGTTAAATATTTCTTTGTACTGTTTAACTCGTCCCACGTAATGATGGTACAAAGGCCTCTGAACGTTGTTAAGGCAAATCGATAAAGAGGTGAAGGACACGTGGTGGGAAACAAACTAATTTTTAATTAAGAATGAAAATAATGCAAGAAAAAATGTTATTAATTATAAATGGATCTGTACAAAATTAAAAAATAATCAAAACGCACACACAACAAATAAAAATATCAGTGTGGAAATTTTATAACTACGGGTATAAAGTTTATTAATAATTTCGATACATACAAAAGTTGTAATTACAGACCATATGTATATAATTAGTTTAGTTAGATGGGCTTTGTGGTTTACGGTAAGCAATAATTGGAACATATCCTAGTCGATTTTTAAATCCCTATCATAAAAACGAGTATTTTGTCCATTCATTTTCCTAATGAAATTTCTTCAATTATTCGTATTGAAAGACATTCTAGTGATATCGTAATATAGGTATATTGTCTAATCCCAAAAACTCATATATTCAGTACGTATAATCATATTTATTTTTAGGCAAGTTAAACTGTGACCGGATTTTATATATATACGGGTTCTTGAATGTATTTTTACGTCAGGATTTTATCCTTTGACATCTGTTATTCATTGTGTATTGTTTGGGTATTATCGTTTACAGAAATTTTGATATCGGCTCTTGCCTTAAATAATTTTGGTTCGTACGTTTTCTTTTAAAAGTTTTTGTCTGCAAAGTTTTGGCGCCTTTTTCTATTATATTTCATATAGTGCCTCTCTACTATATGGACTTGGATTGGGACCAACAGGGAGCCAGTCTTTTGGTAGTTTGTATGTCGTGTCTCGTAGATCTCGTATGTGAGTCTGTGATTAGTGGGTTTGTCGATACGTCTGTGCGTCGATAATAGTCTTTAATAATTTTCAAGAAAATCTCGTTTATCGTCTGCATTTGAAAGTCACGGTGAAGCACTCTGTTGGATGTATATCTAGGTACGTGTGCGATAGTTTTTAACGCTCTGTTCTGAATTACCTGGAACTTATTAAGCTCCGTTCTGCTTATGTTGCACCACGAAGGTGCACCATAAGTGAGAACCGGCCTGACCAATACCTTATAGAGGTTGACCTTAGTCCTATTTGAAAGTCTTCTCCGCCTGTGAAGCAGGGGGTAGATAGAGCCTAATTGACGCAATGCAAGCTTTACTCTATTAATTGAATTGAGCCTCCAGTTAAGCCTTCGGTCAAATATAAGTCCCAGGTATTTCACCTCCTGGCACCAGTTCACTTGAACTCCATTAACCCGAAGCCTTGTTTCAGGCCTGCGCACGGTGCTTTTTGAAAAAAAGATTATTTTCGTCTTGGCGGGATTCAGGCGAATCTTTCAAGCCCAAAGCTATTTTTCCAGCTCGATTACATGACGCTGCATCCGACTGACGACAATGCGCGGTGATTTAAAAGTCGAAGTAATTGCTGTATCGTCAGCGAAAAGATAGAGCTGCGTAAATCTATCTCGCATAATATCATGAGTATAAATATTATACAACATCGGAGAGAGAGGTGAGCCTTGCGGCATTCCCGCCCTGATTCGTTTATTCGAAGACAGTGCGTTCTCTGACGAGACCGCAAAACTTCTATTCTCCAAAGAAGAAGCTACCACCTTGATTAAGTAGTTCGGAGTTCCGAGCCTTATCAACTTTAACAAGAGACCATTATGCCAGACCTTGTCGAATGCTTTGCTTACGTCAAAGAAAACCGCTCCCGTATGCGCCCTTTTATTGAAACCTTTGACTATATTCGATGTCAGTCGCGTCGTCTGCCTGACTGTGCAATGTTCAGGCTGGAACCCAAACTGTTCGGCAGTCAGAACGTTTCGTGTAAGCACAAAGTCATTGATTCTTCTCAAGATTAGCTTTTCAGTGATTTTCCCTAGGCTCGACAGCAGACTAGTCGGCCTATGGATTTTATATAATATATATAATTATTTAAGGGCGGTTTTATTTTATTAAAATTGAATGAATTGATTCGGCTGCTACTTGGTGGTAATTTATTATCACTTTATAATAAATGGTAAAAAAAGGATTTTATACTTTCCACAAATATACAAGTTTTAGTATTTAACTCGACATGTTTCGCAACACTGTTGCTTCTTCAAAGGAGAACAAAATATATTATTATATTGTTATGTATGTTATTTATGAATTCTAAGAAAGAAAGACGACTAGATCAGTTAAATCAGATAAATAACATACATAACAATATATAATTTACAATACAAAAATAAATTAACAACTCAATTAACTTTCTAGACTTAACTATTAAAAAATCTGATAATAACATATCTCTATTTACCATAAACTTACTCATAATGATACTACTATACACAATACCTACGTCTTGCCATCCAATACAACATAAATTAGCTTCTTTCTTTAGCATGATACGGCGATTAGTAACATTACCTTTAAACAAATATAACTTTCAAAAAGAATTAAACATCATTAAACAAATTGCAGTAAATAATGGGTATTCCAGGAACACAATAGATAAAAAACTAAATAAAAAATTATATAAAAATGCTATTAATCCAGTTTTTCCAACACTAAGAGAGAATAAAAATAATTATAAAGTTATATCGTAGATTGGCCACATAAGTACTAAAATAAAAAACTTTTTTAAAAGCCTTTAAAACAAATAATACTTTAGGGAAACACATTAAAAATAATAAACTATACTAAACAAAGGAAAGAAATCTGATGTTTATAAATTAAAATGTAACGATTGCCCCAATGTTTACATAGGGAAACTGGAAGAAATTTTGAAAAACGTGTCAAGGAACATTACTCTAGTTTCATAAAAAACAAAACGGATTTAAATTATTCTAACCATTTGAAAGAAGAAAACCATACACTAACATTAACTACGATATTTTACATACTGAAAACATAAGTTTAAAATTAAGTCTGCTTGAATCCTTGGAAATAAACAAACTTAAAAATCACAATACTCTACTTAATGATCAATTTGACTTAAACTCATCACCTCTTTTGAATCCATTTAATTAGTTTGTAAATATAGGTTTTTCCCTCAGTTAAACTTGTATACCTGCTTACTTTAAAATTTATACCCTATCTAGTTTTTAAAAATATTACTCTTTTGTACTCCTTTGAAGAAGAGTTAAGTAATAAAATTTGTATATTTGTGGAAAGTATAAAATCGTTTTTTTTTATCATTTTTTAAAAATTTTGGATAAAGTCTGTGCGTTTTAAGAAGTCCGCTAAACCATAAAACCTCTTGAGCATTATGTCGGTGGCTCTCAAACAATAAATTATATTGAAGGTAATTTTAGATGTTGATGAATTACATTTTCTAAATAAAATAATTTAAAGTATATAAAAAGTTAGTTTAGGTAAAGAGAAATTATAATTTTTTAGCTTTTGTAGTATTCAGACAAATTAGTTTTACGAATTCTTTTTTATAAAGTTTTGGTTCTAAAAAGAACCGATTTTGTAGTCTTGCGACAGAACGTACCTAGTTGTAGATAGGTACTACTAAAAGTAGTCTTCCTCTGCATTTGAAATTTCACCCATGCTTTCAGACTCATCAGAATCAACATCATCGTCATCATCATCATCATTCGTAATAATTAACGGTCTTACTTCGTCTATAACCTGTTCTGTCTCATAATATTCAAAAATAATTTTTTCTGTGTGTTCAATGCATTTCCGCCATTCTTCTTTGCCCGCTTGGCTAAGCGCCTCCTCCCATAACTTTATAACGCTAGGCTTACCGATATTTTTACAGGCATGTTTGTCATAATAGTTCTTGCTAATACCCCATACCAATTCAATTGCGTTGTAATGACAATGGTAGGGCGGCAATCTCAAAACTTGATGTCCATATTTGAGGGCTAATTCGTCAACAACATACTTTTTTTTAAATGACTGCTCTTTACACTTGCTTAAAAGTTCACTTTTTAAATATAAATTTTCATGGTTTATGTTTTTCTTTGACAACCACTCTTTTATTTCTTCCTTTTTCCAGCTGCTTGTAGGGAATTTCTCTTCGAGTCTCGTATGGTAAGAGGCATTGTCTAAAACAATTAAGGAAGGTTTTTCTAAACTTTCTAAAAGTTTTTCCTCGAACCAATGCTCAAAAATTTCAGCATCCATATTGCCGTGACAATCATCAGTTTTTTTTGTTGATGAAAATATCAAACTGGCATTTAAAACAAAACCTTCTTCATTACCAGCATGTAATATAATATACCTTTTTCCATTACTTGCACGGGTACTTGAATAACAATGCTTTGAGTCATCCTGCCAAGACGTTTTTGTTGAAGTTCCGTTTGCAAATACCCATGTTTCGTCAAGAAAAACAACTTGTCTTGACAATTCCGATTTTTTGTTGTTTAAATAATCCCGAAACAACATTGAACAGCTCGCAAAGCAGTTTTCTGTTGTTCGTTTTTTTATATTTGAAACCCATATGTTTTAAGATGATGGACAAACTGTTAGTTCCAATATCGCCAAGTTTTTTCTGCTTTATCTTTTCAAGAAAAGCTTTGAGGGTAACATATTCCTTGGCTTTATACATATCATAAACAATATTCCTAATAGAGAGTTTTATCCCTTGGGATAAATCCAAGGTTTTTGAATGGAGTCGAACCCTATTATATGGTCTGTCCAAATCCTCTTTACTCTTTTTTCGAAGTCTTCTTAAGGTCTTCTCTGAAATGCCGCAAGCATCAGACGTTCGTTTTTGCACTGCCAAAACAGACTCTAACGGGCCCGAGTTATCTTTTTCTAAAGTAAAATAACGTTCCACTTGTAATACCAAACGGCGTTCACCTGGAGATAAATGCCTTCTAGGCGATGTGCCACCTTGCTGAACATTTTCCATAACTTTGCTTAATAACTGATTTTAATTCACACACAATGAGAAACAAACTAAAAGTGAAAAGCACAACTACTTATTTAAAATAAAGTAGAACATACCATCCCGCACTTCAGCAAATTTTAATTATTTCTTGGAAAATAGTAATTATTATAAAGATTTAATTATAATAATCCCAAAATAATGTCATTATCGGAAAAGTATATACCTGACAAAATCTTTAACATATTTAACCATCCCGCACTTGAGCAAATTTTAATTGGTTCTTGGAAAATAGCGATTATTATATAGATTTAACTATAATAATAGCAAAATAATTTAATTATCTATTTAATTATTATTTATGCTCAACGCGTAATCCTAAGATAATTTTGTTTTGAAACCTCTGATTTCGCCCAGTAATAGAATACAGTAAACCATGGGATGTTCGGTGTGATCAAGTATAGCGAAGGTGCGAAGATATTGTAACTTAACCGACTTACTGTTTTAAAAGCGATAAGATCCCTTGGTGATTTAATCCGATATCGGACTTCTTAAAACGCACAGACTTTAGTCACAATAAAAGTAACAAAATTGAAGCAATTCGCGTTACCATTAAGAAATACTAAAATATATATTTCCCCTTTTAAAATTTTGAAATTTGTTGTTATTCATGTCTGGTCGTTAAAAATATGCTAATACAAAAGACAACATAGTTAATAAATATATTGAGCAACCAAGTTTAAATTGCCAATTTCAACGAATTAACATTAAAACGAAACATCAAAGAGTCGAGTTGGATATTTCTTTGTATAGTTTAATTCGTACTTTAGAGAATTCCGCGTGACGATGAAATGAAGGATTTTGAATACTGGAAGAAAAAGTCGATAAAAAATTTAGGAAAAGGCGGTCGAAAACAAATCTGTTTCCAATTAAAAATGAAAATTCTCGAAGCAAAGAATTAAAGGCATATTTCACACTTTTAACTAAATCAAATTATATTCCTTTCCAGGGTCGTTTTATTATCATTAAAGTTTCTATCAAAAAATATTCGTTTAGCATAAATGTTGTTGGAACATCTCAAACAAAAAAGTACATGAACCTTTTAGTTGGTAGATGTTTTAGACAGAGGTTCGTCCTGGCCTCACATAGACACTCTATCACCCACAGTATAAAGTTGGTTCGTTTCATTTTTGCTAGACCAATTAAACACAACTTATTTTGCTATGTCATTTTATTCTTCCACTATTGACCATCCTTACAGTATTAAACTATTTACATTATCTTAACAACCATAAAGCACTGCACCGAAGTACCGTTAGCATTTCATTGCTTTTTGCCAATGAGAATGAATCAGAACTTGAATTAATTACAGCCTCATTGCCGTCAGAATATCACAAGGGTTATTTGACAGACACGTTCTGTATAGAACTGACGTCTTAACCAAGCACAAAGAATGTAGTCTATTTAACTGTGAAATTCACGGTACTTTTAGTGTACGTTTAAAAGAACAGTAACCTGTGTTACCGGGCACGCGTCTCCAAAGTATCACTTACTTTGACATTGGAAAATCACTTTGTTTGATACACATATCAGATCAAAACACGTGCTTTTATTGTTTTAGCCATGTGGAGCATCTGCTTACGTTGAAGTCTAACAGGACACTGATTTGTATTGATCAACCAACGGATGTCGCGTCCACCTAGGTTAGCAGCCACACTTGTTTACTGCCAGTAAGAAAATTGAAGAACCCGTTGGAGCATTAAACGATATTGCCCTTTGTCGGTTAAAACATTGCAGAACCTAATTTACATATTTTTGAAGCCGCAAAAATATTGCAAAGCTACCGATTAACGGTTTTCATAGACGTGAATTTATTATTATCTAGTTTAGAATATAGCACGTTTTTATAAGATAAAAATATGTTGTGGCTACTAGAGATGGGTAGTTCGCGAACGAACTACTAAAACGAACTATTCTTTATGGTGAACTATACGAACTAGTTCTCAATAGAGGTGTGTCGTTCACGAACGATTCGTTCAAAACGAACGAATCACTTCACTGACTCGAAAGAATTAATTTATCGTTCCTAAAAGATTCGATTCTTTTTTGATTCACCAAGTCAGGAATAATTTAAAGAATTGATGAATCAAAGTCGCATTTCGTTCACTTTACCCGAAACTCGTCGCAAGTCCGCAGTTCGAACGATCGAGCTCGAGTGTTGGCCTGACGGCCGTCGCTCGGCGATGCGGGATGCCGTCTTCCATTTTCATGATGTAGAGAAAGACAGCAGTTTAATTAGATACGCAAAGTACAGTAGAAGGAAAAGAGATAAATGTATGGGATGAAATATTTGATTTGTTTGGTATTTATTAGATTATTTTTTTATAGTGTAACTGTACAAATGGTTGAACAAATTTTAATAAACAAGAGAAGAATATTATTTTTGGATAGGAATCTATTTATTATTCATTGAAGACATTTCAAGAACGTAAACATTGGGCTCAACATTTGGGTATTTTGTTACCACTTATGGCGACAATCTTCATAAACGACTGGCTGTTATTTAAACAAACATCGATTTAGCATTTTCGCGTTTAAAACGTAAAATTATTTAAAAGTAGGTAAGTGAATCATTTAAGAACGAATCTTTCTGAACGAATCTTTTTAACTGAATGAATTAAATGAATTGAGTCACCAAAAAGAATCGAACTTCCCACCTCTAGTTCTCAACCTTAGAACGAACTAGTTCACTGCGAACTATTAAGGGATCCGAGATCCGACCAGCGCCCGGCGTCGATCGGCTGATGCGAGGATCAGTCGCGAGGATAGTGGGGAGTGGGAAGCTTGGAAGAAGTGCGAACTGCGATTCTATGAGTATGAGTGCGAACGATTGAGCCCGGCGACATCGACATGTTCCGCATGGCAATCTGATGGAGTTTTTGCAGACTACATTAGGAAATTAAATAAATGGAAATGGGTAATGGGTTAGTTTAGGTTAGTTCAAGTTGCTTTAATTAATAGTAAGTAGTTGAATATGCTTTAGACTAGGAATAGACTAGACAATATAAACGTATGGTATTTACCAAAACAAATAAGAAAAATAAGGTATTTTAAAAGGGTACAAAGCAAGAATAACAGATATCATTATGACATACGCATAGTACCTACTAAAAAACAATTCTAACCAAAAAACAAGGAATTTCTTTGGTAAAAAGTAATATCTCAAAAAATAAAAACAAAACTTTTTAACTCTTTGGCAAAAATTGAGCATAATTCATATATCACTACGACAACAAAGATTCATTTTGATTTTCTATAATAAAAAGTAACAAACAAATAAATTTAAAAACTCCCGGAGCTATAATAAAGTAACTGCTGCGACTTGTGACTATACTGTGAATCCCCTGCATTATGTGCGCTGCCAAGTATATTGTAACATTCTACGTTCGGCTGACACTGCCGCCGACCTGATTAAAACACACGGCTTGCTTTTTCAAATTCCGCTAGAGTAGTTCGTTCGCGAACTAGTTCGTCGAACTAGTTCGCTATTGCAAACTAGTTCGCGCGAACTAGTTCAGTAAAAAGAACGAATAAGCCCATCGCTAGTGGCTACGCTAGAAGACTTAAGGACTCTTGAACGCGGGCAGCGTGTTTCCTTTATTGCAGCGTTGCCGATGCGCAGACGTCGTTGCGACGTTGATAGAGTAATTTATGGCTATTACTTTAATTATTAGAAAACATGTTTCCCGAACAGTAGATATACGGGAATGTAAGACAAAATAACATAGCAGGCAAAACGATATATCAGCTTTTCCTTGGTTAAAATCGGCGTCATTTCGGTTTCTGCATAATTACTGTTAGCAACTTGGTGTAGAGTGTAGATACAAGTCCTATTACTGTAAAAAAAAATATTAAAAGGGAAGGTTGATATCATGAGGCAATTTTAAATTATCTATGCAATAATAGATTGAGGTAAGTGATAAATAACTTTTATTAAAATAGTTAAACAAATAGGCCTTCTAACAATATTTTTTTTGTGATCATTTTTTATCCAGTTAATTATTGCGGTACAAAGGGGCAGAATGACACAAAAACTATGTTATTTGCTTGTCGGATAGGTTTTCATTATTAATTTTATGGAAGAAGTCCATCTCTCAGTGGAGCGATATTTTAACGTAAAGTAAAACACACAATCTGCTCCACTAGTTTAATGTAAAATTTTTATGCCATACATGTTTCGGAGGCATACGTTTTTCATTATTTGTGAATTTCTTTTCTATGGTGCTAAACTGTTTTCCTCCACTGCCGTTTCTAGTGCGCAGTAAGGCAAAAAATATGTTCTTGCTTACCCCTAGCTATTCGTCAAAGAAAATGGAGGTCTGATATAAGAATAAAATAAGGCATAGTGTTTGACCATATAATAAAACCGGAATTATTGTTTAACCAATCCCAATTCAATCAACCAAAAAGTCGGCAAAAATGTAATCAATAAAAATTGTAAACAATCAAAAGGCACTGAAATAGTGAGATGATGAGATTATTGTAATTGTAAACACTTTATTGTTCTTCTTGTTTCAATGTTTCTTTACATAGCTATTTATTTTAGACAGGGGTTTGCCCTGGCCTCAGATAGACACTGTATTACCCACAGTATAAGGTTGGTTTTTTTTTTTTTTGCTAGACCGATTAAGCACAACTTATTTTGCTAAAGCCTGTGCGTTTTAAGAAGTCCGATATCGGATTAAATCACCAAGGGATGTTATCGCTTTTAAAATAGTAAGTCGGTTAAGTTACAATATCTTCGCACCTTCGCTATACTTGATCACACCAAACATCCCACTGGTTTACTGAATTTTATTACTGGGCGAAATCAGAGGTTTCAAAACAAAATTATCTTAGAATTACGCGTTGAGCATAAATAATAATTAAATAGATAATTAAATTATTTTGCTATTATTATAGTTAAATCTATATAATAATCGCTATTTTCCAAGAACCAATTAAAATTTGTTCAAGTGCGGGATGGTTAAATATGTTAAAGATTTTGCCAGGTATATACTTTTCCGATAATGACATTATTTTGGGATTATTATAATTAAATCTTCATAATAATTACTATTTTCCAAGAAATAATTAAAGTTTGCTGAAGTGCGGGATGGTATGTTCTACTTTATTTTAAATAAGTAGTTGTGCTTTTCACTTTTAGTTTGTTTCTCATTGTGTGTGAATTAAAATCAGTTATTAAGCAAAGTTATGGAAAATGTTCAGCAAGGTGGCACATCGCCTAGAAGGCATTTATCTCCAGGTGAACGCCGTTTGGTATTACAAGTGGAACGTTATTTTACTTTAGAAAAAGATAACTCGGGCCCGTTAGAGTCTGTTTTGGCAGTGCAAAAACGAACGTCTGATGCTTGCGGCATTTCAGAGAAGACCTTAAGAAGACTTCGAAAAAAGAGTGAAGAGGATTTGGACAGACCATATAAAAGGGCTCGACTCTATTCAAAAACCTTGGATTTATCCCAAGGGATAAAACTCTCTATTAGGAATATTGTTTATGATATGTATAAAGCCAAGGAATATGTTACCCTCAAAGCTATTCTTGTAAAGATAAAGCAGAAAAAACTTTGCGATATTGGAACTAACAGTTTGTCCATCATCTTAAAACATATGGGTTTCAAATATAAAAAAACGAACAACAGAAAACTGCTTTGCGAGCTGTCCAATGTTGTTTCAAAAAGATGGCAATTTTTAAGGGATTATTTAAACAACAAAAAATCGGAATTGTCAAGGCAAGTTGTTTTTCTTGACGAAACATGGGTATTTGCAAACGGAACTTCAACAAAAACGTCTTGGCAGGATGACTCAAAGCATTGTTATTCAAGTACCCGTGCAAGTAATGGAAAAAGGTATATTATATTACATGCTGGTAATGAAGAAGGTTTTGTTTTAAATGCCAGTATGATATTTTCATCAACAAAAAAAACTGATGATTATCACGGCAATATGGATGCTGAAATTTTTGAGCATTGGTTCGAGGAAAAACTTTCAAAAAGTTTAGAAAAACCTTCCTTAATTGTTTTAGACAGTGCCTCTTACCATACGAGACTCGAAGAGAAATTCCCTACAAGCAGCTGGAAAAAGGAAGAAATAAAAGAGTGGTTGTCAAAGAAAAACATAAACCATGAAAATTTATATTTAAAAAGTGAACTTTTAAGCAAGTGTAAAGAGTAGTCATTTAAAAAAAAAGTATGTTGTTGACGAATTAGCCCTCAAATATGGACATCAAGTTTTGAGATTGCCGCCCTACCATTGTCATTACAACGCAATTGAATTGGTATGGGGTATTAGCAAGAACTATTATGACAAACATGCCTGTAAAAATATCGGTAAGCCTAGCGTTATAAAGTTATGAGAGGAGGCGCTTAGCCAAGCGGGCAAAGAAGAATGGCGGAAATGCATTGAACACACAGAAAAAAATATTTTTGAATCTTATGAGACAGAACAGGTTATAGACGAAGTAAGACCGTTAATTATTACGAATGATGATGATGATGACGATGATGTTGATTCTGATGAGTCTGAAAGCATGGGTGAAATTTCAAATGCAGAGGAAGACTACTTTTTTTTTAGTAGTACCTATCTACAAGTAGGTACGTTCTGTCGCAAGACTACAAAATCGGTTCTTTTTAGAACCAAAACTTTATAAAAAAGAATTCGTAAAACTAATTTGTCTGAATACTACAAAAGTTAAAAAATTATTATTTTTTTTTACCTAAACTAATTTTTTATTTACTTCAAATTATTTTATTTAGAAAATGTAATTCATCAACATCTAAAATTACCTTTAATATAATTTATTATTTGAGAGCCACCGACATAATGCTCAAGAGGTTTTATGGCTTAGCGGACTTCTTAAAACGCACAGACTTTATATCTATTTATTCTACCACTGTTACCCACCCTTACAACATTGCACTATTTACATTGTTAAACACGAATACATCATCTTAACAACCCTAAACATTATACCGAGATACCGCTAGGATTTCATTGGTTCTTGCCGTAGAGAATATATCGGAAATTGAATTGGTTACAGCCTCGTTGCCATCTGAATATCACCAGGGGTTATTTGAAAGACATATATTCTGTATAGAACGGAATATTTCACGTATTTACGCGAACTGCAAAACACTGAGATGCAACTTCGTGCATGTCTTAACCAAACACAAAGAATGTAGTCTATTTAACTGCGAAATTCACGCTACTCTTACTGTACGTATTAAAGAATAGTAACCTCTGGTACCGGGCACGCGTCTCCAAAATATCACTTACCTTAACATTA
Source organism: Polydrusus tereticollis (assembly GCA_963920685.1). Classification (NCBI taxonomy): domain Eukaryota; kingdom Metazoa; phylum Arthropoda; class Insecta; order Coleoptera; family Curculionidae; genus Polydrusus; species Polydrusus tereticollis. The sequence goes on from OY987329.1 coordinate 95,115,200, forward strand.
GAAAATCACTTTGCCTGACACACGTGCCAGATCGAAATACGTGCTATTATTGTTGTTAGCCACGTGGAGCATCTGCTTACGTTGAAGTCTAACAGGACACTTGTTTGTTTATGGCGCAACAGTGCTCTAGTCTGGGAGCTCCACCACTTACATGTGGTCACGTGGACACTCTTGACCAACCAACGGAGGTCGCGTTCGCCCAGGTTATTGGCCATACTTGTTTACTGCCAGTAAGAAAATTGAAGAACACGTTGAGCATTAAATGATATTACCCTTTGTCGGTTAAAACATCTAGAGGAAACTGATATACATATTCTCGAAGCCGCAAGCCTATTGCAAAGCTACCGATTAACGGTTTTCGTAGACGTAAATTTAATATTATTTAGTTTATAATATAGCACGTTTTATGTTTACAATAGACTTGATGTTTTCTAAGAATTAGAATACTGTGGGATAAAACACTAGTTTATTGCTTTGTTTATTAAATACGTGTTTCCCAAACACTATTTACAAGCAACCTTTCTGGTCAACATGTCTTACTTATTGTTGGTTAATGTTATTCAAAAAAGGTGACAATACCGACATCGCAAACTACCGACCAATAAGCCTCCTTTCACATCTTTACAAGCTCCTAACGAAAATACTCACAAACCGCCTAACAATTAAGCTAGACTTCTACCAGCCAGTTAAGCAGGCAGGTTTCAGAAGAAATTTTAGTACCATGGATCATCTTCAAACAAACCGTAGCCTAATAGAAAAATGCACCGAATATAACGTACCTCTACATCAGGCATTCGTCGATTACCTAACCTGGGCTATTTTAAATGCTATTGGATGATGCAAGAATAGACACGAGATACTCTAACCTCATAAAACAAATCTATGAGAACGCTACACTAAAAGTTTCCATTGACGAAGATACAACAACAGATAAGATCAAAATAGAGAAAGGAGTTAGACAGGGTGATACCATACCTCCTAAGCTGTTTACATTGGCAATGGAAAAAGCTTTTAAGAACCTACCCTAGGAAAACAAAGGTATCAACATAGACGAAACTCGTTTGAACCATCTCCGTTTTGCGGATAATGTTGTTGTTATTAGTAGTGACATAGACGAACTAAATACTATGCTGAAAGAACTGAAAGAGATATCAATGCAAATTGGACTTAAGATGAATGAAAACAAGACCAAAGTAATGACCGGGGAAGATACGGACATAATTGTGGATGGTCAGAAAATCGAACACGTGGAGGAATAGATCTATCTACCTAGGCCACACCATCAAACTGGGAAAACAAAGCCAAGATTCAGAAATAACTCGAATCACAAGACTAACTTGGGCAGCATTCGGTAGACTTGGCTACATTCTTAAATCTCAAAACATTCCAATCAATCTCAAAAGGAAAGTGTATGAGGCCTGTATTCTGCCGGTCGCAACATATGGACTGGAAACTATATCTGTAACAAAACGCAATGCAGAAAAGCTCAGAACAACTCAGAGAGCAACGGAGCGTGCTATGCTGGGAATCAGTCTGAGAGGTCGAATAAGGAATGACGAGGTTCGAAGAAGAACAGAGGTTACGGACATCTTGAAAAGAGCGGCGGAACTTAAATGGCGATGGGCGGGCCATGTCGCCAGGCAGGACTCGTCCAGATAGACAAACAAAATAGTGCAGTGGCAACCGAGAACCACAAGAGAAATGCAGGAAGATCACCAAAGCGATAGCGAGATGACATTCAAAGAATACCAGGAAGAAATTGAATACAAACAGCCCTGGACAGGAATACATGGAAGATATTGGAAGAGGCCTACATTCAGGAGTGGATGGATATAGGCTAAGGAAGAAGAAGAAGAAGACTGTTATGTTAACTATATTGTGGTGAGATCTCTATGCCATTTTGACTGACACCGGTAGGGCAAAATTACTTTGTAATGTCTTAATACGAAGTACTAATGAGGCTTAAATTATTATGACATAAATAGATCGATATTTTACCTTTGTGAAAATAAAGAATTATGAAACAGGATTATGTTGTTAACAGTTATTAGTAAATTCACGGATTGTATGTCGATATCCCGTACGTTCCCCTACATCCGTATACTATTATTATTGATTTAATTATTGTGCATTTTTAAGTAAGTAGGTATTATTTTTATTAATGGTTTTACGGAACAGAAACCGCTTCAGGGAAAAGCCTCTATTTAACAATAATTATTGTAATAACACCTACTGTAAAAGACAAAGTATTACTTAATGTCATATATTTATTTTAATGAACATAAATATAATTATAAGTCCGCAACCGCTTTGTTTTGAGAGAGGGTGATAGAAAGGTAACAATAGGGCACATATTGTTTTTATCTATTCCTCTTATTTTAGTTATGTTTTGTTTAATTTTATAATATTATTGTTATAGTTAATAATAGTTCAACATTGACATCAATAAACAAGGACGGTCGAGGGTATAATACATTGCCTGGCAGTGATTTATATTACCTATAATAATAACAATACAAAATAAAATGAAACATATCTAAAATGTGAGGGATAGGTAAAAATTTATAAGTTTGAGAGCGCTTAGGATAATATTTTGAATTTTAATGTTACAAACTGGACACAAAAACATATTCTTTCTATAGAAAATATTTGATCTACTTCCACCAGTGGCATTCGCGCTAACATAAATTTTGATATAATGATATTGATATAAATACTTCACCGAGTTTTTCAAAATAAATATTACTTTCATATTTACGTCTTATCACTGACTAAAAATTTCTTCTAGGTTTTTTTCGTGTGACGAACGGTTTTTGAAAAATAGTACCTTTTGATTACATGAAAATAACGAAATATTGATACTTTTAGTAATAACTACAATACCACTTTTTTAGTTTTTATTATAAATTCTCCACTCAGTTTTCAAAGATGGTGGCAGGGCGCTATTTTAAATCCATTTTTTTAATGGCAGGTGGGGTCAAGTTATCGCTAGGTAGTTTCAATCTACAAAGGATCTAAGAGTTTAAAAAGATTTTATCGACTTATTTCAAAATGGCGACCACTTTCGTTAATGTGGGTTAATATAATATTTATTGAATAAAACTGGGAGTGGTTGGGATATTGCCGCCTTTTGATAAATATTTGCTGCAGCTCTGAAAATTAATTCTTCCCTTCCTGATTTTTGAGGGCGGAGGAAATGAAGAAACAAACATTTAAAACTTTTTTATCCCCGAAACCACCCATTTTCGCAATGTTTTGGTAATGTGTGTTTGAAGGGGAACGATTGAGATTTTCATGAAAAATCAAAGATAAGGCAATGTCTATGATAGGGCAAGAGATTTAACAACCCTAACGCGTTGAACAACCTTCCCAAGGGTCAAGAAAACTAACCTTCCATAACCCTTTCCATGTCTCTAAACCCTCATTAAAATCCCAATCATAGCCCTCTAAACACGCATAACCACCAGAAAGAAGGGGAAAATAGTAGTTTTTGTCCAGTTTACGGGTGTTGTGGGAAGAAAAAACTACCAAAGTTCTTGGTGTGTTTCCTACTCTCGAAAACAGGGGAAGAAGTTGGTTTCGTAGCTGCCAATTCATTACATTAGATCACATTGTTTCTTATTTTACTAAACCATATCATATTCGCTGGAAGTTGTGGGTTTGCTGGATCAGGATATAAGTTTGTCAAAGACATTATTTTGGGGCAGTGCTAAATAAGTATCGCCATTTAAATTGCCATTAATGAAACAGGGACCTATGATATAATCTTCCACAATTCCTGCCCGAACAGTAACCTTTTCAGGATATTGCGTATGTTCTTCTCTCATCCAGTGAGGATTTTCCCTAGACCAATAGCGGCAATTCTGACGATTAGCATGACCGTGAAGGGTAAAGGTGACTCATCAGAAAACAAAACATGTTCTAATTGGATCACATGTTATCTAACATTGCCATCATTTGTTCACAAAAATACGTTCTCCTATCAAAATCGTCTTCCTTGAGTTCATGAGTAAGCAGTATTACTAATTAGTTTTTTAGGATGTTGTTGATTTTTGCAATAAATCCGAAAACACTTAATATTTCCGAAACAGTTAAAGATAGGTATATGATATTGTACATAAAATATGTCTAAAATTTCCTGAAGAATCCAAAAATTAAATAAAATACGGGGTGTTGTGTTTAAAATAAAAAGTTAGTATTGGCCACTGTTACATGACACACCCTGTATAAAAGTTTTTATTAAAAAAAATGCGCAACTAGAAATACCAATCGACGTGTCCGAGAGTATTTTCGGACACGCCCCCATGTATTATTATTGAATTTGTTCCATTTGGCTGATACCCACTGTATATACAGGGTCGTTGGAATGTATGGAAACGGTGGAATATTTCTTAAAGTATAACAGTGAGCAAAAAATATTTTAGATAAAAGTTTTAGGGGTTTTTAAGGTGTATTAGAACTTTAAAAAAATAATTATACAGGATGAGTCAGAAAACCGTAGGGAAGCAAAGTTACCTTTTTTTAAATAGAACACCCTATATCTTCGAATATTTTTGGATTTAGCATGAAATAGCAATTATTTTTTAATAAGTGCGTTAGAGGTCTAATCCTAATAGTTTCCGAGATATCAACTTTTGAAAAATGACATTTTTCAACTTTGACCGCTTCTAGCTTTCTAACAGTACGCTTTAGAGTAAAACGACTTACATGTCCCTATCTTACTTTTTTATCATCTTTCCAAAAACATCAACTTCCGGTTAAACCGGAAGTACTGTATTTCCGGCTTTTGTGTTACATCCGGTTTAACCGGAGGTTAATGTTTTTGGGAAGATAATAAAAAAGTAAGATAGGGACATGTAAGCCGTTTTATTCTAATAGGTACCGTTAGAAAGCTAAAAGCTGTCAAAGTTCAAAAATGTCATATTTCAAAAGTCGATATCTCGGAAACTATTAAGTTTAGACTTATAATGCACTTATTAAAAAATGATTGTTATTTTATGTAAAATTCAAAAATATTCGAAGATATAGGGTATCCTATTTAAAAAAAAGTAACTTTGTGTCTCTACGGCTTTCTGACTCAACCTGTATACTTATCTTTTTTTAATTCTAATACACCTTAAAAAACCCTAAAACTTTTATTTAAAATATTTTTTGCTGACTGTTTTACTTTAAGAAATAATCGACCGTTTCCATACATACCAACGACCCTGTATACTTGTATACTTTCGTATGTACGACTTTTATTATCCACCATATTTTACGATGCCGTTTTTTCTTCTATGGCCGTACTAGTGTTTAGTTCAGGTTAGTGGGTCATTAAAAACAGGCAATAGAAAATAACAAATCGTTTGTAAACACGATATCGGTTATTCGTGTAGCGTATTTTAAATAAAATTTATGACCTGTGTATTACGAGTATGTGTACATAACTAACTGTTTATGCATGCTGCAGTAGGGCACTTATATGGGTCGTAATAAGGTGGGCCAGGGACATACATAAACATAAAATTGTCAATAAAAAATGAATTTTAAAATTTCTAGTCTTGCTTGATATTACAATTTTCTACCATTCTTAATACAAATTTATTATTAAGTACTGACCTATAACCCTTTATGGACCTTGGGCTTGAAAGAAATAATGTCGTATTCATGTGTCAAAATTACAAATGGGTTTTCAAAGATAATCTTGTAATCGAAACCTGAACTAACCTATCCTAAACTTTGATTACCGAGGAATTTTGTTTAATTATTTTGAGCAATTTCAGATAGAATCTGCAGTTTTGCAGGATTCGCAATTTCCTCAAATTATTTATAAATTGTTCAAATTTTAAATTCGAGATGAGGGAACTTATAGCCGTTCTCACTACCTAGCTTAAGCTTAGCTATACTCTGTTGCTTAACGCGAGAGAGTAATAAAATGTATATTTGCAATGACAGGACCCATTAAGCAGGGTGCATATTTCAGATGAATTGTGTTCTGGAACTCAATTTTCCTATAAATAGCCGACTTTCGTGCTGTTAATTCAGTCATTCACGGGGGTTCAACCAGATAAGATCAAATTAGCTGCAGTCATCATATTACGTCATATCTCGAGTTGATGAGATATTTTTACAGTAAATAAAAAGTATTCTTTGTACTTGCATAAAAGTTCCCTAAAGCATAATCTGGGACTTTTAGGTTGCACATAAAGTGTTGTCAATTGGATGAATAAAACTCTTTTTAAAAGTTAATAAAGTCGTTTATTTTGTGTTTTTAAGTTAGAAAAAATACTTAGACATAATTTTAAGAAATAAAATATCAAATAAAGTTAGAATAGAACTTTGATATTTTAACTACATTTTAAGTAAGCTGTTGGAAGTCAGACACATGGCTTCAGATTTCGCAACAGTAATAGACAGGATGCAAGAAGTGCTGCTACCGTCTTCGCCGAGCGGCTTTCTGGAGGCCTGGATCATCGATGCCATGGGTTCTCCGTCTACCCAAGGACAATCAGAACTCCAGAGAGTTAGCTATGACTCATCCGTCGACGCTGCGGAGGTGGCAAAGGGCCCAGACCGAGATGCCAACTGCCTGCTTGGTTTCCAGGACCTGTTAGGGCCTTCTAAGCCTCCGTCCTGCTGGCGGCCTGGTGGCGTAGAAGTGGCTAGCGACCCAAACCCCGTGGGTGGCTCAAAAAGGCCAATAACAACAGTGCCTGAAGAAGAGGATCTCTGGTCGTGGAGTAGAGATGTGCAGCCGTGGGGAATGCTGGGTGAAAGTGAAGAAAAAGACGTTTACGTCGAACTAGCTGAACGTCAGCGTACTAGAATTTGTGGTGAACGTGCGTTGGAGATACCTGGGATCGTAGAACGCACCTTACACTACAATTGCAATGATAGTTTTTGAAAATTCCACTTATTTGCCAAAGCTAATCGATGCAAACCACTGCTGGATAAGGTTAACCTTGGATTAAGTATAACCTAAATTAGGTTGTTCAAATGGCCCTTAATGTATAATTTGCATTTATCAAGTTTGTTGCTGCAGCATTGTTTAGCAGAGTAGCTAATAAAGCAAGATTGCGCCAGGATAATATATCACATATTATCTCAGAGCTGCCATTGTATTATAATAGTCGTATTATTGTACTTTGTATTTTTTTGGTAATAGAAAGACATTATGAGAATCGAAATGCACAACAAGTGGGACATTTTTGTACTAGTTGCACGACTGACATACGAGCCAAAAGTTGGCGCAATATAGCTATAATATCAGGGGCGCTTAGAATGGCTTTGTGTCAAGCCTCGTACAAAAAAAGCCAGAAAATATAAAAAATTCACATATTATGATTATATTTAAAGTCATAGCCTTATATTAAAACAAAATAAATTCAAATAATTCCCACATAGGTATAATGATTTTGTTTTTGTTATATTCAACAATAATACCTTTCAAATTAACTGTAATCAAATTACTTCTGCATAACTTTTATCGAGTTGTAGAAAATGTATATAATTGTATCTACTTATATAATATTTTTTTTTGTTTGTTTTATGGCTCTGGTTAAACCAACTGGCCAACATTTTCCTTTGTATACAACTATAGAAACAGGATATATAAAATATATTTTTTTTTATGCAGGGTATCCGGAAGATGTGACAAATTTCTCGGATTCGGATAGAATATGAAAAAATAAGATGACAACAACTTTCTATAAAGTTTTTTCTTATAGGGGATATGTGCCCCTTAAGGGCGCCTATGAAAATCAGTTTATCTTGAATAACTTTTAAAGTACTTATTATAATCTTATAAAAATTTAATGTATTGGATTGATGTATAGATTTTTTGAAATAAGAGCACTAACTTTGATTTGAAGACATTCTAGTGTACCTAATAATAATATGGTGAGCCTGCATCAACTTCTAGCGGTATTTGTATTTAAGTTTAAAGCTAATAAGAAATGTCTCATTAGATGCACACTTAAAGAAACACACTGTACATTTATTTATATTTACTTTTAATATTCATTTTATTTTGAATAATGTTTGCAGCCGATTCTAACAGATCTAGAAGTACCAAATTTGATTGAATTGTTTTTCATATGTTCTCAATAATAATTCGAGCAAATGCACAGATAAGAAGCAATCAACTTTGTTGGAAGAGTCAGTTAAATACAGGCATAGTAATTAATACTTAATAAAATAGACATTTACATAATTTATTGTGCTTACAGACTCTTCTTGTATAGGCTATGAAGTAAATAGTCTACTAGCTTAAGTACCTAATTTAAAAATATGAAAGGGAGATTTTAAAAAATATTGCTTTAAGAACAAAGCAACCACTTTGGGGCCTTTGTGAGAAACAAAGTTGAAGAATGCTTGCGGCTTTTGTGAACTATAATTTAATTAAGTTTAGAAATATTGAGGATAATATTTTTAATTCCTTTATAAAACTAATACAATTTACTGAGAAAAATGTAAAACCATTATTTTAAAATACTATTTCTAGAAAGTCATTTTATGAAGTCAAGTATCTGCTTTTAAGACAGGTTAAAAGTTAAAATTCCGTTTGATTCTTAACATTATTACATTCATATAATTTATTTTAATTAACATAAACATGTAGATATTGACCGCGAATTTGAACTTTCTTTGCTCTCTGAGGCAGATATCTTAAACATTTTATGCAGTATTAAAAGTGCTGTAAAATGTATATGCTACCGCATATTGCATCACGGCACTTACTCATGTTATTAACGCTTTATGAAAATGTAATTAATTAGGATAAATAGTTAAAATAAGGGCCTTCACTCCCTTGACTGCCTCCTTTTCAACCAATAACACACAATTGTATTACTATTAAACTTACAGCAAAACTCTCTATGCTCACTCTGATATCTTTTGTGATACATCATCAAGATAAAATATTTACCTGCACTACGTTATTTTGCAACCATGTAAATATGTATATCATTCCGTCCCCTTTTATTAGAATGCATAATTTTTTAAATTTGGTCGCCGGATAGCGTGATCTTTCAATTTCTGTTTTTAGGTTATAATTATTAGGGAAAACTGAATTAGAAAAGTTGTTTATTTTGTAGATTACTACTACGTTGAAATTAATCCATTAAGCACGAAACCACCATTTCAAACCAGTCGTTTTTACCACCATTTTTAATATTATTAAATACTTAGAATTGGGCAAGGGCCTAGCGACACCTAAAGCACCGGTTCCCGTCAGTAGGCTATGACAGTTACAGACCCGTTGCTTTAACAAATACTTTATCCAAACTAACAGAACGACTAATATTACGTAACATTAATAAACTCAACTTAACTAATAACATACCTGACATACAATTCGGCTTTCGACCAGGCCATGGTACCACCATGCTTGTGGCAAAAGTTGCGCAAGATGCCATGACGAAATTTAATCAAGGAATGAACACTGTTCTCCTGTCATTGGACATTAAACGTGCTTTTGACACAGTATGGCACCATGGCTTACTGTACAAACTTTTCTATACTCATAATTTTCCACTTCATTTCGTAACGTTAATTCATTCCTACCTGACAGACAGACGTTTCTTCGTGAGAGTTGAAAACGCGTTGTCAGCACCTAGGACAGTTGGGGCGGGGGTGCCGCAAGGCACCGTCTTATCGCCTATATTATATAACTTATACACAGCGGATATGCCGCAGTATCCTCTGACCCAACTGGCTTTGTATGCTGATGACGCGTTAATATACGCGCAATCGTTTTATGCAGAGGCAGCTAAACGTAAAATCCAGACGCATGTCGATAAGTTGATACCCTACTTTTCCAAATGGAAAATTAGGGTAAACTCTGCAAAAACGGTCTGTGCTATTCTCACGAAGAAGTTCACTAATAATAAAATTTTTGTGCCTATCAAAATCAATGACGAATACATACAACCGACTAAACAACTAGTATACCTAGGACTAACAATAGACGAAAGACTTTCGTTCCAATACCACATTTCCGCCACCCTTAAAAAGGCTTTTGCAGCAATGCATAGCCTTTATTCCTTACTTTCACCCAAATCTCCCTTGTCACCAACTAACAAAAGACTAATCTACATACAGATCATTAGACCAATTCTTACGTATGCAGCACCCATATGGTGTTCTGCATCCAATACGCAATTAGCAAGGCTGTTGAGATTCGAGAATAAGGTATTGCGATGCGTGACCTCCTCCGGGAGGTATGAGCGCGTAGCAAACCTTCACCATATGGCTGCTGTACAAGACATACGAGATTACATAACAGACATTTCGACAAAATTCTACACCTTAAACATACATAACTCACCAATTACAACAAATATTACAGAACAAAGACATGACGACAACAATACAATAACACACAAACCACTCTACAACAGACTGCCCCTCTGGCACCTTCCACTGCAATAACACGCACACAAAATTAAAAGTTACATAACAAATTAACACGATAAAATTCAAATAACACACACATATTAGACAGACATACATTACACTAGAGTTTCAGGATCGTTGGTACCCGTCCACCTTCAGGGGGAGGAGACTGCTAACGGACCTGAAACTCAGCACTACACAAAAATAATTTCATACCACGCACACAAACATGAAATTACGCCCACAATGCAGTGGAAGGAGCTTGTTAAGGGAGCTGGACTAGAATGACTACCGACAACAACGAACAAATCAAATCAATGGCCTCTTTCCATTACAACAAACAACACCTCGATTCTCGAACGCATGCAAATTTTCAAAAATTAAAAATAATTTAAACTTGTTCGCTTTTTGGAACAAGGTAGGTTACCCTATGTATGCTTTAACCGCCCCATGGGCGCAAGCTACATCGTACCTGATAATTTTAATGGGGTTTTTTGGCAGATTTTTCCCCAAATGCCATGATAATTTCAGTTCATGATTTTCCCAAAACAGTTTGATTTCCTCGTTTTACGCCGCAAGGCAATTAAATCACTGATAATACCAGTAGAGGCACCAGCCGGAACGCGAGTTACGTGATAAAAGTGCAAATAGTGTCACTTCTCCTAGGGGTCTTGCCAACGACCCGCCGGGGCTGCGCCCCCGGTTTTAGGGCACCACTGAGTTATTCCAACCCTGTCTGGCTTGTCAGACAGTGGCGGAGAGTAGCTCCAGGGGCTCTAGGCCAAAACTGAGAGGTGATATTATAAATAGAACTATAGAGAAATAATAAAGAGCCTTTAAAATTGAATTGAATTGGTTCCCGTCAGATCACCGAAGTTAAGCGGTGTCGAGCGCGGCTAGTACTTGGATGGGTGACCGCTTGGGAAACACCGCGTGCTGTTGTCTTAGGGAAGAGTGTAAAATGAATCGACATCAAAACCATCCTATTCACGCCGGACAGGCCGGATGAGATCGGATATCTCGTAGGATGAAGGTGCCGTTTCACACTCCCCAGTCGGTAGACCGCACGATTAAAAACCGTACGGTCGATGACCGGTTCTAGATGGCCTCAGATACGCCGACGAACCGTAAAAAAGTAAAATAAAAAAAAAAAAAAAAAAATACTTAGAAACATATACATTAAAACGACTTAGTAAATAACATGATAACCGGAATACGTAATATATTAACACACCGCAATTATTTTGCCTTGTATTTTTAGCTTTTTCGGCGCTTAACGTTACCGTAAAGTAGACTTGTCGTACGGCGCCGGCGGCAAAAATCTAACCAATCAAGATATCTTTTAAACAGACATCGGACATCGGAAAATTGAAAGCACGATTGCTTACGACCTAGTACGATCCTATATGTAATATAGGCAACCGCATATACGTGACCTTGCCTCTATTCCATCATTCCAAAATCCCCCCCCCCCCCCCAATTTACTAAGCTGAGGTCCTCAAGTATGTAGAAGTAGACAAGGCGTAAGCCTTTGTCGATACATACGAGGTGAACAGCAGGCTAAATGATACTGATGACATCGACCCTGATCACGAACGACTAATCAGACGCTTTCTCGAAACTGAGGAAATTCTCATACCAGTCTCCCCCCGCTAAGTCGCAGACATCAATCGCTCGCGCAAATCTAAGAAAAACCCCGGCCCTCACAATATCTCATACAAAATTCTAAAATTTCTCCCAGGTAAAGGCCTGGCAACAATGGCAGCCATCGCCATGCAATACTCCGCCTCACCTACTGCCCCAAAAAGTGGACAGAAGCCAGTGTAATCATGATATCCAAGCCCGGAAAAGACCACACTTTTCCCCAAAACTATGGCCCCATCTCTCTCCTTAACACCATGGCAGAAATCATGGAAATTATCATTACTGAACGTTTAAAGGAAAAAAGTATCGAACTGGAAGTTCTTCCAGACGAACAGTTCAGCTTTCGCGAAAATATAAACACCGAAAGCAAGGCCCTTAGGCTCACAGAGTACATAACCCAGGGCTTTAACTGGAATCAGTACGTCAGTATGATCCTTTTCGACATTGAAATAGCCTTTAACACTATCTGGCATGGGGGACAGATTCACAAAATGATTGCCCTGGGTTATTCCTCCAATCTCGTGCGTCTAATCCAATCCTACTTAGCCCGACGCAAAATCCGCGTCCGCATAGGCCACTCACTTTCTACCCCCAGCACCCTAGAAGCAGGCGTCCCTCAAGGCGCTGTTCTCTCCCCACATCTCTTCAATATCTACCTTCGCCTTCATCGTAAGGTCACTGCGTCACACGCAGGCTGCAAAAAGCAGCCAAAGAATTCTTAAGTTACTGCGTAAACTGGAAATCCCAAAAGAACCCAAACCACCCATAGAATCGTAGAAGGCAACCTCTTTTTGAAGTGATTAACCTGGATTGTCGCGACGTTCTCTGAGGTGTTCTCTGTGAAAAACCTCGATATCATCTTCGACAAAACCCTCTATTGGCGCCCCTATATCCAAAACGTCAACTATACCCACTGCTCAATCGACGCAGCACCCTCAGCCGCAAACACAAACTCCTTATCAACTCAGTCATCCATCTTATCCTCACATATAAATCGGCAGCCTGAGGTTACGCAGCCCCATCCATCCTTAACCTTCTCCAATTCCTCGAAAATCGTTACATCCGAACAGCCATGGATATCCCATGGTTTATTCGTAACGTAGATCTACACCGAGATATCAAACACACACCCCCTAGCCAAATACCTACACGAAAGGCAAGTCTAGGGGGAGTAGAGCGGAGATAAGAGCTCGAGACAGCTCTGGCCATCGATAACTCCTTCAAGGTGAGCTCACCATCTCCTTAGGGATCCCATCATTCCTTACCACAAACCACAACCATAAGGGTGTACAGTACGTAGCTAACAGCATAACGTAGTGGTTAAATACTTCAACTGCAAACGTTAAGCACTAAACATTTTGGCGCCTTAAACACTCTCTATTGTGCCACCCTATAGAGTAATATTTACATTATTTTTAAATTTTTAAATTTGTAAGCAAAAAGTATTGTTTCTTCCCGCAACTTGTAAATAAAACATTTTTTTCAAAATTAACAAATAAAGAAGGTTCAACAAGAATCGTATAAAAACCCCGCCTAAACAACTTCTTTAACTTATATTCCTTGGCAATTGCATATTATTCATTCAAATTGACCAAATTTCAGGGACTCGGTGTGACATTAATATGAATTATATTTTGCCCTCTGTGATTAGGACAAACCTTCCTAAAACTTTTGTTAGGTTGCTTGCAATTTTAATTTGGGTTAGTAATTATGGAAATTTAAATTATTAACGGTATTTTGTCCCTAGACGTAAAATTGGGTCGAATGTACGAAAATCACTCAAGTTTAAGATTAGCAGGTCCCCTGTTCTAGCACTAATAGTTTTACCACGAAGGCAAAGTAATAATTTAACATTTAATATTACAAGCCATGCAAATATTAAGAACTTGCAAATACGTAAAATTGTCAATAATTATTTTGACAGTTTCGTTGCTGGTAATAAAGTTTAATACCCCTGGAATATAACTGTTCATCTTTATCTACTTCTGCGACTACTTATGCTTCTCTTACTATGCGCTTAATATATATAATTATATTTCTCTTCTTTCGGAAATCTCAAAATGTGAAAATAGTCGTGCTTTGAGTTTTTTGCCATCTTTAGTATTTCTTACAATAGATTGGTACTGCAATTTCATCCGTATGTATTCTCCTGTTTCTTATTTCTTCTTAAACTTATCTTAAGCAGGGGCTAGAGATTAGCAACTTGAGCTTAGGTCTGGCCGTGTTGCACAATTTTCTTTTGAATGACTAGCTGATTAGGTTATCTGCGACCAAAAATCTAATTAGGGCATTTTGTCCAAAGTGGGCCCATTGAACGAAATGTAGTGCAGATAATGATCAATCTGATGCTGATTCGGATGGAGGGTGAGAATTCCGAAAATCTTGAAACCGACAAATTAGTAGCAAAGAAATTAGATTTCTGCAAAGAGATAAATCTCTAATGTTAGCCTGGTTGAAATCGAGAGGTGGCCTCGTGGCACTTAGTTTCAGTGAAAATGACAACCGTGAGTTATACTGATCCTAATGTTAGTCTTGCTGACATCTAGATATAAAACAAACTAGGTTGTCAGCCTAATTGCGGGATGTCAAGCCATCTCAGCACGACTGGTACTAGCACAAGCAGAAATGATATGACTTTAAACAGTTTCATAAGCTCGTTTAATGGAAACTTTGTTGGGTTTGTTAGGTTAGGCTTTACACTTTTACTTTTTTCCTTTTCAGTGTTTGCTTGACTCAGCTGTCTTCGTTTGGAGGATTTATTAGTTGAATTTTGCCCTGTTGGTAATATTAAAGAGCCCAAACTAATCAAGTTTGGATCCTTTAACATTCTGTCATTGTTGTACTTCTTGCTTTTTATTGTGCCATTCGGTACTTTATTTGTATTTAGTCCCTCTTTACTACACATAACGTCAAAAGTCTTGGACACCCCGTAGATAATCGAGTTAGTGACTTTTTATTTTATTTTCGTTGCTAGGCAAAAAAAGTATTTCTCGAGTAAAGAAGAGCATAAGTTGTGACAAATAAAATGTTGTTGATAAATTAAGAATGTTTTTCTTAAATTCCTTAGTTTTATTCAGTTTATTTGCTTAGTTAAGTACGCAAATCTTAATTTTGCCGTTAGTAAAAATGCCGGGACGTGAAATTTCTGTGTTTAACAGGGCAATAATTATTGCTCTTTGGGAAGCTAATTTTTCAAAACCCCATATATCGGCTACTTTGAGGATTACAAGATCAACTGTTGGTCGCATTATCCAAAGATACGAAGAAACTGGAACTGTGGAACGAATGCCTCGTAGTGGACGTCCGCGCGTTAGCGAAATCGAAATGCCACGGCCCCAGCCATCAGAGCTCATTATCAAGGTACGTTTCGCCGCGTAATTTCTACCAATACAATTCGCAGACGGCGTGCCAATTTACGAGCCAGGAGATTTTTAAGAGTCCCTCTTCTATTGCTTCGACACCGTGCTGCCGGCCACCAGTGGGCTAGAGATCATAGGCAATGGCTTTTAGGTCAATGGAGATGGGTCCTTCTTTCTGATGAAACCAGATTTGGGCTAGTCAGTGATGACAATCGTCAAAGAGTATGGAGGGAGCCAGGGCGTCAGCAGCGGTTAAATTTTCCCCGCGAAGTCGTTCCTTATCAAGGGGGAACTGTATTGTTTTGGGGGGTATAATGTACAACAACCACGCCCCATTAATTCGCGTACAACAAAATATGACGAGTGAAATTTACATTCAAAACGTTATTAGGCCCATTGTCTATCCTCTACGCAATGAAATAGGAGTGAACTTCATCTTTATAGATGACAATACCAGGCCACAACGAGGCAGAATAGTTCAGGAGGCACTTGATGCTAAAAAAATCACCGGGTTAGAGTGGCCAGCCAACTCACCGAATATGAATGCCATAGAGAACTTGTGGGATTTTGTTTGCAGAGCCATCCACAATCGCCACGACCCACCCAGAACTGCTGATGAATTAGCTGCAGCTGCGATAGAAGAATAGAACCGCATACCTCAACGCGTCATTAATAACTTGATAATTTCTATGCAAGACGTATTGCTCCACTATTAAGAAGTAGGGGAAGAAATACAGACTATTAATTAGCATATTTTTTTATAAGATCAATGTTTTTATAATGAAGGTAATTTTTGAATTAAACCGTATTTAACGTTATGTCTTATTTGATCATTTGAACTGCCCCTGTACATTCAAAATCTTTACGTAAATCAAATTTAATTCTCCACAACCAACACTTTCAATGGTTCCTTTTATTTTTATGAAACAAAATATATTTATAAAAATAACGGGGGGGGGGGGGGGAGGGGGGGTCCAAGGTTTTTGACGTTGTCTGTATTTTCTAGTATCACTTGCTACTGTTGCAGCTGAGGAAGCAGCCAGTCTCTTGGTAGTCGGTATATCGCGCTAAGTGGTGCTTGTAGATGTGTCTGAGTTAGTTCAATTGAAAATACGTCTGTCGTTAATAATAATAATTCTGTCCTAAAATTCTGTTATAGCCTGAGTCTGTAGATCGCTGTGTATGAGATGACGCATTAAGTATTATTTTAAATACCTTATTTTGAAGTACCTGGAACCAGGTTGGTGCACCATAAGTTAACGCAGGTCTGACAATATGTTATAGGTTGACTTTTGTTCTAAAGTTGATTCTCCTCTTTTATTTTTGATAAGTTGATAAATTCACTCCTACAATAAAATTTCCATTTAACATTTGCATTTTTATCACTTTGACATCGATAAAAAGGTGCATCCTTTTTTATCGCGATAAAACCCTCTCCAGCTAAAAATCGAGTAGCTTTTCTTTTTCATTGCTCGGCAACCTGACATATTGTTACAAATTAATTTGATGCTTTCAAACATTTTTTTAGTAAAGTATTATTTTTTTTTAATATCTATTCATGCAAAAATTCGTGAATTTCTCTAGCTAAAAATCACTCGATCTTTTTTTTAAGATCGGATAAACTTTTTCTTTTTAAACTCAAACTAGATCACTTTTTAGCAATTTAAACTCGACCAAACGTAATAGATAGAAAGGCTCCAGCTTCGATGTCGCGTGTTTATTATTTCGTTTGTTCTCGTTAAATTTCTTAGCAATCTAGTTTTCGTAAAAAATAAAAGTTTACCCGATAAAAAAAAAGCTCTTGTAGTTTCACGTATGATAAATAAAATTTAGTTGTTTCGAGGCTAGTCTAATTCTATTCGCAGAGTTTTTCCTCCAGTTTAATTCTGAGTTAAAAATAAGTCCCAGGTACTTCACCTTCTGATACCAATTCACCTCGGTGTTATTGGCTTTAATTTTTTATTTAGGTTTTTTGACCTAAATTTTTATGTACATAGAGTGGCAAAAAGTCGCGAATAATGCCTAAAACTTCTTAATTACCTCGTATACGAAAAAGTGACCTTTACGAAAACTGTTCAGTAAATTATTCCTAACATTTCTACCTGCATGAATTGTGTCTGTCATTTCCGGTTTGGTTGCCCTAGAAACCAACTTACTTTTTTTAAATAGAATACCCTGCATATGATTGCAAAATTGATTGGAAAGACTCTGAATTATTTGTATTTTAAACTTTCACTTATCTGCAAGCGTTTCCGAGACAATGACAGCTCAAAAATGAAAAACTTCCTAATTATAATTATTATTCCTACCTAATACCCACCAGTTCCGTCAAGGTAAATGAGGTTTTTTGGCAGCTTTTTCCCCAAATGCCAGCCGTATTCCAGTTTATGAATAAAATTATCTTCGTCAACCTACTTTTGAATCCCTCTGGGATAACGAATTCAGTCATAGCACGCTTAAAGGCCCTGCCGGTAAGAGTGAGTAGTGCGGTAAAATAAAAAAGGGTGTAGCCTTAACGAAAGGGTCAACGTCATCGGCCCCGGTGAAGCTCTAGCTTGGCGGTTCTTGGCTTAGACCTGGACTAATTAGGCTAAAGGTAGAGTACCCATGTCGGGTCAATAGTTAAGGTGCCATTATAATATCAACAATGGAATAATAAAGAAGTTTTAAAATGAAATGAAATGAGTTCAGTCAAGGTGTTTTCATGGCAGCGACCTAAGAGGTGTCAATTTTGAGTTCCTGTTTAATTTTCTGTTTTCTGATTTCTACTTTGTTTACCCTATGGTTCATCTGAGTAAGAAATAGCGAGGTGAAATTTTAATAATGAGCGGGATCGCATAGTCAGGTTTGTCAACTTTTCAATCAATTATATCCAAATAGGCCTCCAATAAATCAGTCAACGGTGTGTCGAGTAGTAAAGAAATTTCTAGAAACAGGCAGTGTTAGGGAAGCCGCTAGATCAGGTCGACCTTAAATAGCAACAGGGGGAGACAAAGCTTTGGATATCATGCTCTTAATATATGAAATCCAACAGAATCATCCAGGCCAATGGCAATGGATTTTAATATGTCTCATCAGTCAGTGAAAAATTTGTTTAAGCAGGAGAAGTTGCGTCCCTACAAGATTAAGTTGGTGCACGAGTTAAACGAGGACGATTTTAATAGAAGAGCTGACTTTTGTGAGCTGATGATGGAAAGATGCAATACCGATAATAACTTCGCAACAAATATAATTTTCTCGGATGAAGCCACTTTCCATTTAAATGGTATTGTTAATAGACATAATCATCGTTATTGATCTGCTAAGAATACTCACTGGTTCCAGAAAGGTCATACTCAGAGTGAATGTTTGTTCGAGCATAGTAGGTAGACATATTGTGGGATTCTTCTTCATAGATGGTAATTTGAATGGCGAAAAATATCTGAACCTCCACAGGAATTACATAATTCCTTCTTGCAGAATAGTTTTACTGGGTGTAAATAATGACATAAATGAACAGGTATGGTTCCGGCAAAATGGAGCACTTGCGCATTATGCGACAAAGGTTAGACAATACATAAGCGAACCATTTCCAGGACGTTTGATAGGCAGAAAAGGTGCTATTGACTGGCCAGCGGGAGCCCTGTACTTAACCCCGCTCGAATGTTTTTGCGGGGACACTTGGCAGTCTAAAACATTCTGTTTGGTCCTCTAAATGTATCCATTCTACTTTTGACACATGAACACATTCCACTTTATATTTTATCGAATTTTTTTTCACTGCTTTCAGTTTCTCAGTACTTAAATAAAAAATTATGTTTTGTTCAGTCTGTTAGTCATTTTGGTACAAATCATTAACATTTTTTTCTGTTGCATGGACACCTTATCAAGCTCAAATACTGTGATAATTTAACTCTGGCTGCAACATTTGACCTACACCTGGCTAAGACATCATGCATCTGGCTACGAGATTTTACACCTGACCAAGACATTTTTCACCTGGATGGACACTTTCAAGTAGGTACCTGGACCGTTATGTGTTTTTTATGTCAATTTTTTTAAATCTATTTTCTGTAATAAAGAGTTATTTACTGGAAGAAGGAAAATATATTTAGTGCCAGTACTTTTGGCACTGGTTAACTCATGTCACAATAATTTTTCATTCGTTTTTATTATTTTCCTTCTACCAGGGGCTATAACTGTTTACATCTTTACCACTTGACTGAGCTAAGTTCAAGAGAAAAGCAAGGGAGGAAGCAAGATTGTTATGTAAATGGGTCAAAACTGAAGTAACTTACTGAATTTACTTGAACTACACGGAACAAAGTCTACGTTAACCGTCCAAATGGCTTAGAATTTTTAAAAGTCAGAACTAGTGCTGAAATACAGGCCATTCTAGAAATCTAGAATTCTTTTAAATGTTGTAAACAGGTTTAAGAATCGACTGGCGCTCGGCTTAGCAGAAAACAGTGGTGATTTTGAACACCTGATCCACTGAAAAGGTTTCACTTGTTTATTATTCCGATGTTAAGTTGTTCAATTTTCTTATTATAAAGTTTGTTACAATTTGAAATAAATAAAAATTTGAAATACAAAAAATTTAGAGTTTTCACAGTAGAATCCAAATATGCAATCATAAGCATGGTTCCGTAAAAATAAAGTCGGTCTCTATGGCAACCACACCAGAAATGACAGAAAAAATTTGTGCAGGTTGAAATGTGGGAAATAATTTAATGAATAACTTTCATAAAGGTCAGTTTTTCGTATACGAATTAATTCAAAAGTTACAGGCTTTATGCGCGACCTTTTTGTCACTCTGTATACAGGGTGTTTCGGGAGGAAAGGGAAATATTTTAATGAGTTATTCTAGAGGTCAATATAAGGAAAAAAGGTCATATAAATGTGGGTCTGGAAATGCTTTCTTTTCGAGATACAGTGTGCCAAAAAAAAAGTAATATACATTTTTCCTTCAATACCTCGAAAACGATTTAAGGTATTACACTGATCATGGGTGTGCGCTATACTGGCATGAAAATACGTTTTCTCGATTTAAAAAGTTTTTACCATTTTACCAGTGGCGTACCCGACAGCAAAAAATAAAATTGTTTTGGCGAAAAAAATTGTACGCCTCTGGTATTTTTCAAATCAGGAATCTATTTCTTAATCTACAGTCATTTCTTAAAAGAAAAAGTATTTTAAGTTTTTTTGGTAGAACAAACCATTTTCAAGTAATAGTTAGAATGCTGTTTTACAACCGTTTCCAAAAATTACTAGTTGAAATTAATTCTTTTACAAGTTGGCTTTGATAAATTAATGTCACAATAATGTTTGGCACATTATTTGACATAAAGTACTAACAGTGTTATTTTTAATATTTTTATAAATTATTAGTACCTACTAAACCGTAAGTAAGCAGTGAAATATTTATTGTACAATGCCTAAGACGTATAGCCATAGGGAATATGCCGACATGATATTTATCTACGGTTTCTGCAATGGTAGCGCAATCCAGGCAGTGAATGAATATCAACGTCGATTTCCAAATCGAGTCCTACCTAACAGAAAAGTGTTTCAAAAAGTATTTTTAAAAGCACAAGAAACTGGCATGTTTCGAAGTGCGAAAATTGTTTCCGAAAGACCGCAGGGCCTCGACGTAGATGTTGAAGAGAATATTCTTCATATTGCTACAGAAAATCCAAGTGAAAGTACGAGAAGGATTGCAAATGAACTTCATATACCTTCATACAAACCCGTTTGGGAGACATTGAAAAGAAATGGTTTAAATCCGTTTCACATACAACCAGTTCAACATCTTCACGATGGTGATTATGCTCTAAGAACAGAGTTTTGTGAATGGATACGTCAAAATCGAGAACAGCATAGGTACATTTTATTTAGTGATGAAGCTCAATTTACCCGTGACGGAATTAATAACTGTCATAATGAACATAGGTGGTCAGAAGAAAATCCTCACGCTACATTCGAACGAAACTTTCAACATCGATTTAGTATTAACGTATGGTGTGGTATGCTTGGGGATCAATTGTTTGGTACTTTTGTACTGGATGGACATCTTAATGGACTGGGCTATTTGCGCTTCTTACAAGAAAACTTATTTAATATTTTTGATGAAGTTCCTTTAGATGTAAGGGCACGACTGTATTTCCAACATGATGGTGCCCCACCACACTTTAGTCTCCAAGTGCGAAATTTTTTAAATACTTGTTTACCTGATCGTTGGATTGGCAGAGGTGGTCCTTACAATTGGCCACCAAGGTCACCTGACCTTAATCCCTTGGATTATTGCTTGTGGGGGTGGATGAAACCATTGGTTTATGCAACAAGAGTAGAAACAAGGGAAGCGTTGCTTGATCGCATTAACAATGCTGCAGCTATTATCCGTAATAACCGTCTCTCAATTCGCCGTGCTACCAGAGCAATTAATAAACGAGCGAATAAATGTATCGAAGTAGGCGGTGGTATTTTTGAAAACATTCGTCAAGATTTTTTTTATGGTTTAGTATTTAGATTTAGTTATTTGTTGTTAAAATAAACTTTATTGTAAATTTCAGAACCGATTATTTTACAAAATAAATGTCGTGAAGTCGAAATATCAGTAACGTAATAAAACAGCATTCTAACTATTACTTGAAAATGGTTTGTTCTACCAAAAAAACTCAAAATACTTTTTCTTTTAAGAAATGACCGTAGATTAAGAAATGGACCCCTGATTTGAAAAATACCGGAGGCGTACAATTTTTTTCGCCAAAACAATTTTATTTTTTGCTGTCGCGTACGCCACTGGTAAAATGGTAAAAACTTTTTAAATCGAGAAAACGTATTTTCATGCCAGTATAGCGCACACCCATGATCAGTGTAATACCTTAAATCGTTTTCGAGGTATTGAAGGAAAAATGTATATTACTTTTTTTTTGGCAAACTGTATCTCGAAAAGAAAGCATTTCCAGACCCACATTTATATGGCCTTTTTTTCTTATATTTACCTCTAGAATACCTCATTAAAATATTTCTCTTTCCTCCCGAAACACCCTGTATATTTAAGGGAGCTGCATCGAATTGTTAAAACCGCATAACTGTAGGTTTCTGTGCCTTATTTTTTATAATTTAGTTAAATAAGCTAATAAAAAACTACTTATATGTTCAAAGCCGCATTCGGTAGGTTGGAAGTGTGTTCAATTTTTTGGTATTATGGTTAATTTGATTGCAATATTAATTTATTACCTGATGAGAAATGAACGAAATATTTCAGGAGTAATGACGGTCTTGTATATCCAGAAAAATTATCGCTATTACATTTTAATTCTTAAAAGTCATTAATTCCACCCTTAATTGTCTACTAAACTGTTTACCTCACATCCTGGCATCAGATACCGTCTAATTTGAACTTCTGTAAAGCCACCCCGTTTCAGTTTACTAGCGCGTTAAGATGTTCCCCTCGAAATGTGCGAAAAGACGTTGTTCGGGCTTTAGGTCGGACATAAAGCAAATTGAAACCACTGGTATTAGAGCGATTTAATTATTTCTAGTTAAGTCAACTCTTCGATGTAAACCCATTAATTGAATTGGATGTCTTGCCAAAACTTTTCATTAAAACGTTTTATTTAAATCGTTAGGTTGCAAAGTGAAAAACTTAATTTAATTTTAAATAGAAAAAACAAGAAAAAAACATCATTTCCACCAAAACACATTAATTTATTACACTGAGAAAATATTTAATTGGATAACCTTAAACCAATTCATTCAATATAAATATTTCATTAAAAACGACCGAGAAAATATTGTATTCGCCGAATTAAATCATTTTATTGAGAGATTTAAATAAAGTTTAATTGCCTTAATTAGAATTTATTTCGGACAAACACGTAATATTACTTTATCACAACTTACGTTTAATTCGATAAAAATCGCTAATGATTCCGTAAATTAACTATGTTTTCGAATAAATATTTAAATATAATTGTGTCAATTAAGTTACGCTTGCGTTTATTCTGTTTTAGCATTATAATATGTTTAGAAATTTTCACTTGTAAGACCCCTAGGGGTTAAAATATTTCCGAACATTTTTCCAAGGGAATGAATATTTTGAAAATTATCCCGGGGGCCATAAATTCCTTAAAAAACCTAATTCCTATAATTCAAGCAAAAGCCCTCGAATTTGCTCAATGGCTAGGACTAGATAACTTCAAGGCATCAAATGGATGGTTAGAAAAATTTCATCGTCAGCACGATATTACCTACAAGAGAATATGTGGCGAATCAGCCGATATCAATATCGATGACGTAACGAAAGAAAGACTATTGAACCTTTTAAAGGATTATGCCCCATGGGACGTAATTAGTGCAGATGCGACAGGTCTCTACTATCGTGTATTGCCAGCAAAAACATGCATTGAGAGATGACAAGTGTACTGCAAACAAAACATGAAAATAACGATCTACAATTCTGTTTTGTGCAAATATAGATGGTGAGAAGAAAGAACCACTTATAATAGGTAAAAGCAAAAATCTTCGATATTATAAGGGCGCACATATCGATACGTTACCTCTCCAATTGGTCTTGAATACAAAACGTTGATGACAGCAGACATCACGGCAACAAGGCTTCACAGATTTGATACCAAGATGAAGAAGCAGAATAGAAGAGTTCTACTGTTTCTGGATAACGCACCGTCTCATCCCAAAATAACACTGCATAATGTCAAACTTATTTTTCCTCCACTCAATACTGCCTCATATTGTCAACCTTTGAGCCAAGACATTATTCAGAATTTTGAAATGCCCTAGAGTAGCTACCTTATTAAGAGGCTTTTAACATGTATAGATAGTGGTTGTCCTCTTCAAGAAATCGATTCTAATATTACCATAACTAACGCCTTGATATGGGTTTCAGTGGCCTGCGCAATTTGTCCCCAGTAACAATAAAAAGTGCGTTATGAAAGCCGGATTTATGTGAAATACAGATAATGTTAACGACTTCGTTGAAGGGGAAAATATGCCGCTCACAAAACTGTTTCCTAACATTAAGGACACATTTGTGAACTTGAAACAATTTGCCTCTATTGGTAACGATTTGCCAACGGAAAGTGCAAAATTGATCATCATCGAGTGTATTGAAGAGATTCAAGAAACGGATGAAACTACTTTCAACTCTGAGACAAAGGAACCCAAGCTTGCTCGTGTGTCAAAAATATCAAGCCCATCTGAAGCCTGCACAAATTTGAGAGACTCAGAAAACTTTCTTTTATAATGCCAACAATTTTGGCAAGTTTACAAATATTTCTCAATTGCTTTTTAAATGTGAATCCACATTTTATAAAAATAAAATAAAAAATATGAAGCAATCATTAATTTCTGTTTATTTTAAAAAATTGGTATTTTAGCTTCACCTCACTTAATTTTAGTTCTGATAAATTTAAACAATAGTATATTATTCAACGAGCAATAATGACAGTTATTATTCACGAGGATGATATTTGCGACACGAGCCGTAGGCGAGTGCCGTAAATCATCCGAGTAGACAATAGTCATTAGCGCGAGTAGAATACTATGCTTTTTCTACGACTGTTAATCTAAAATCCATCCATTTGAAAATCATATGTATTTCATAGATTGATGAAAACATCGAAACAATCAAGTATGCTACTGTAATGCCAAAATTTCATGGCCTATATTAATATTTTTAACGTTGGCCATGGATGGGATTTCATTGACGTAAAGTACAAAGTTTTCTTTGATTTTCGGCAAATCAAATTGGAATTGCGTTGTTGGGAATAATTGTAAAAGCTGCGGCAATGTGTTGCTTCCTTAATTCATCATTAAAAAATCGTGTTTTCTGACAAAAAAACACTAAAAAAAGGAAACAAAAAAGTATTTACCGGTTAAATTAAGAACTTGAATGATTTTGACATATTATGGTCTTGTCAATTGTATTTATAGCTATCTTGAACAGATTTTGTAAATAGCACTTGATTGGTTCGTAAAGTGTTGAATAATGAAAATGCTATTCTGTGATTGGTTACAAGGTGTTGAATAATGGTTATTATTTAACACCTGTAAATAATGATAATCATTATTTATCTAAAATTGCCCAATAATGAATGTTTTATTTAACAGTCGTAGAAAATAGTTATTTATGCAACCAGTGCAAAAAGTAGCTGTTTATTGCACAAAGGCATACATTTATTCACCGAGACGTAGTCGAGGTGAATAAGTGTGCCGTGTGCAATAAACAGCCTTTTTGCACATGTTGCATACAATATTTTTTCTATGATCGAACCTATTTTATATAAATTATTTATCATCAATGCCCGGTCCATCTCCAATTAATATTAGCAATTGCACTTATTGTCACATAACCATAAACACACATTCCAATAAATAACCACTTTCTAATGTTGTACAAGTGTAATTTTTGTATACTTCGTCTTTTCATTTTGTAACTTAATAATATTAACTAAACCAAGTTTTGCCGAATTTAGGGTTTGTTTATATTTTCAAGCAAAATAAAATTTACAATAATAAAAGAAATAAGTTTGGTTAGGTTTCTTGGAGCTTTATTCAGCATAATGTTCCATTGTCAGGGTTTAAAAGTACTATTAAATGTTTTTGATTAAACGGTCTTTTGTTACGGTCTTCGTTTGTTGTTGGATATTATGTTGCTAAATGTCTCTTAAAATTTTTCTTTTAGTAAATGTATAATAAATAAGCAATAAATAAGGGTAAACGTTTTGAGGAACTTATTCTAATTGACTGAGGAATAGGCAACCAACGGCCCCAACGCCAAGTTAAGTAGGCTGTGGTTAAGTTTCGTTTCGGTGGGTTGTGGTGAATATAGGCAACCAAGAAAACACTTTATTGCATGCGTGCAATAAAAGCTAACTTTTGCCATAAGACGGTGACTACAAAAGTTGTCCTTTTTTGCATGATCGTAGAAAAAAATATTTAAAATTAGCTAGCCGACCAACATTTGATTTCCCGAGGGTGGTCGCTATTGAGAGATTTTACTGTATTTTAAAATGTGCAGTTAATTTTGCCATAAAACCGCTAACGTATCTTATGCATATGTCTATTGAATCTGCGACATTTCCGGATATATTTAAAATTGTTAGGGTAATACCTTTATACCAAAAGGGTCATAATATGCTACTAGAATATTATCGTACAATGTCCTTATTGAGGTCCATTTGAAAAATCCTAGAGAACAGATATTATGCGGTTCTTTGTCAGCACTTCAAATATTTACACGCTGTCAGCATTGCTTTAGGAAGGATAAAAGTACAGCATCGACCATTTTGCAGTTTTTTGAGAACCTTTATAAGTACTTAGAGATAAACAAGAAACATTTTGATCTCCTTATCGACTTAAACAAGGCTTTTGATCTGATTGTATACACCTTATTAATATCAAAACTAAATCATTACGGCTTAGAGGAAAAGTTAGTAATTGTGACACACTTGATGCCCCTATAGGTGTGCCGCAAGGGTCCATTATTGGACCCTTATTATTCTTAACGTTTGTTTAATGTTTGTTGTGCCATATTGGGGGAGGGGGGCTATTGCAAGACTGCAAGGCATGCTAAGTATGTTGGAACAGTGGCTTTTAACGAATAAGCTATATCTTGACCCTAGAAAAACCGACTTTATTAATTTTAGGCCAAGAACATCGTCAGTTAGTAAAAGCTATTTGTGGACTCTCAATTGAACAGGTATCTAAAACAAGACTTTTAGGTGTTCCTATCGATTATTCTTTAAACTGGTTTTGTCATACCACTAAACTGTGCAAAATATTGTACAAAATATGTTTCGCTATCTTTCGCCTTAGGAAGGTTGTTAACCCATTTAACACTAAAACTATTTATTTTTAAAAATCATTAATTTTTTTGTAGAAGTTAGTCTATTAGACGAAGTTAATGATAAAAAAAAATATTTAAAAAAAAAACACAAAATATTGCGAATGGTCAAAACGTGCTGTCCTTTTAAAAGGCCGGTTGGGCTATATATATCTACTACTAAAAAATAGGTGGAGATTAAATATTTCATTTTGCCTTTATTTAAGTAATACATTAATTTGTGTGATAGTTTATGAAACAATCCTTGGGATTTAATCCAACATCACATTTCTGGCATATAAAATTAGATCTTCTGTGGCACACTGCACATCTTCGCTGATTATCGTTGTAAAAGATTAGGTGATCTAATCTGTCGTATCGAGAAAACTCATGTAAGTTTGTAGGAGGCTTTGAGCGGCGTCTTTTTGTAATTCTCTTAAGAGTTTCAAGTAGCTCTGTTGATATAGAGCGTCTAAATTCTAGCAGATCAAGCTTTCCATTATTGTGCTTGTAAAGTCGCCAAGAGTTTTGCACAGTCATGTCTATGCAGTGAGCAAACAGAGAAAAGTATCACTTTTTTCCCCTAATAGAAACCCTGTAATCACCCAAGCTTTGATCACTTCTGTCCACACCTCCCATATTTTCGTTATAGGATTTAACGAGTTATGGTACGTAGATGTAATTTTTTTTTCTGCTTGTGAAAAACGTTTTACTTTACTCACTGGTAGGACTGTAAGGGCATTTAAAGCTACATTTACCACGTTATTATCATTCCACTTACAAATAACTATTTCACTGTAAGCCAAAACATACTCAAAACTACCTCGTTCTGTTTTTTCCATAATCTCAGTATTGGGTAGAGAAGCTTGTGGGATGTGGTTCTCTCTCAGCGCAGCATTCCAGTGGCTCGTATTTGTCTAATTTTCAATTCTATAAGGAGAGAAAGTGAAGTAAAGTAGTTGTCAAAATATAAATTAAATGACTCGTATGGAACCTCCTTTAGAATATCAGCATATTGTAACACCACAGATGATCCAAGTCATATATGTTTGTACTTCTCAGGCAGTTTACTTGAAGAACCTTGATAAGGGTCAAAATAAACAATATAGCCAAGCCGCAAAGCTCCAACCCAAAATTTGTACCCCCACCGGATTAGTTTTCCTCTAATAACTTGTTTTCTACTGTGGCGGCCAAAATAAGGAATCATGGATTCATCGATGCTCTGATTTTCCTCAACTGGGACATGATCAAAAAACTTTTTATTTAAAATATCAAAGAGAGGTCTCATTTTTGAATATTTGTCTTTCTTGTCCAGCTGTGTATTGTCGTTGCAATGGATATTGCTTATAATGTACTGAAATCTATCGCTGGAAATTGCTTGACACACCAATTTATTATTCGTATCGTTTCTATTTTGCCAAAACATGTGTTTTCCATAAAGAGAGAAGAAGAACTGCAATACACTAAGTAGTTCATTGGAAGTAATAACACCGGCACGGGTTTTTTGCTGGGCAAACGTGTTAGAAAAATATGGTAATTGATTTATTACGTCTTCATCAAAAAATAACTTAAAAGTTGTTGCAGGTGAGAAATTGTTCATTACTTCAACTACAGGTTTCCAATCAGGAATAGGCATTGCCTCTAAATCTTGGCTTGTATAATTAAATTTTTTAATTTGCTTTAGTTTGCACTCTACGAATGCTGCCAAAGGTTTATTGTCATCACTGTCCCAATAAGCATCGGAGAATTGCCGGACCTCTACTTTAGCTCAAAGTTGAGCTCCGGGCAGATTATTTAGCTCAACTAAATTTTCATCTCCTGAGTCTTCGTTAGTATCACAATCTTTGTTGGCATTTTCCGCTAACTGTTCTGGTACATTATCTGGTATCATCAATATTTTCCATCTCTTCCAGCAATTCTGACAACTTTAAGGGCTTTTTCCAATAACTAAAAAAAAGAGTATCATGAGCAAAAAGTAATACATAAACCTACCGTCCTTTTAAAAGGACGGACGATCTTTTTGCTAAGTATTTATTATTATCATGACAAAAAATAAATGTTATGATATTAGTTACAATTCTACAATCTTAGTGAACCTTTATAAATACGAAATGCAAAAAATATTACGGGTGAAACTAAAAATTACTTACTTTTTATCTCCCATTGTAAATGGCGTATTATCATAACCACAAAATGTCACCTGTTACTCCGTCAACAATGCAACGAATACAATAAACCTATTAAAGTATGGCTCCTAACCCTTTAAATTATTAAGCATGCGCATTGCGCACCGTCATCTAAATTTTTTGAATCTTATCACGTGTTAGGGTGGTTTACGTGGACGGTAGGTTTGAATGGGTTAACTTGAAGACTTCACTTTCCTACTATTTTGCTGAGCTTGTATCCTATTTAAACCATAACCCAGTTTTCTGGGATACATCCTCAGGCATGCTTAGGGTTTTTGAAATACAAAAGAGAGCTGTACGAGATATTGCTGGTGTTAGGTGTAGACATTCCTGCCGGGACCTTTTTAGAAATAATACACTACTTACTTTGCCAGCCATGTATATACTGGAGATGTTGATTTGTGTTAGGCGGAATTTCGATAACCTTATGTCCATGAGGGATATCCATGGCTATAATACCAGACACCAACTTACCTCTGTTTTAGGGAAGTCCTTTTTTCAAGGGCACAAGGTTATTTAATAGGTTACCATTGTATATTGGGAATATGAATTTACCCGCGTTTAGGAAGCATAATATGTCCACGGTGTTCCCTATAGCATACAAGATTATTTACAATTGGAAAATTTTGACATTATATCAATTAAATTTTAAATGTTAAATTATTAAATGCTACATTGTTTGGTGGGTAATGTTTTATATGTGATTGCTTTGCTTAGCCATTGACAATTTGTTTCTGGCAGCAACCTACCGAGAATTTCCATGCCATGTGTTTTGTTCGATGAAATAAAGGCCTATTTATTCATTTTATTTTTACGTACAGTTTTTTATACATATTCTGTGAAGTCCTCAATGGTTCTACTACGAGCCGTTTTATTGTCGGCTTGTGACTAATCTAATAACTTCTATTAATAGAAAGTAGTAGTACCCTTGAGTAATTGAACTGCTTTATTGGCGTTTTTAAGTCATTTCAAATATTAAACGTTTAGGCAAGTGTGATTTCGTTAATATTGTCTATTAGTTTTAAAAAATGGTTATTAATTGTTAGTGTACCTATTTATATAATTTTTTTTAATTTTACCCATATTAGAATTATTTAAAATATTCGCCGAAAAATTTTTGCGTTGTTAAATTTTGCAGGCTATTTTTTTAGTATTTTCATATGGCTACTGGTTTCTATATGAATTTATAAATAGTAAAACAGTGTTGTGTCCTCGAGCCAAATAATTTTAATACATTTATACCCTTCTAAAGTATTAGCATTTATTTCTAGATTAGTTCGGACTTATTTAAAGCCACCCCTTTTTACTTTACTATCACACTAAAATGTGCCCTAGTTAATGTATGAAAAGACATTGTTTAAGCGTTAAGTCGGAAATAAAGCAAATTGAAACCAGTAGGATTAAAGCGATTTAACTATTTCTTGTTAAAGCACTTTCATGTCAATAATTATTAGCTTATTCGACTAAATTGATCATTTAAAACTTTTACATAAATGGCTTTATAATATTGCTAGGAATATCCTTGAAATGGCATAACAAGATTTTGATTGGTTAAAGCTCTATTAAAACGATTCCTTTCCACGTCAGGAGAATGATTCCTATATTATGTAATTATGGTATACAGGGTGCATCAAATATATTGACCCATTGGTAAAAGATTATATTTTGATAAGTTAGCTGTGACTTGAGGAGATTATATGCCTTTAAAATATTTTAGATGATGTATTCCCGAAACATACAGAAATTATTTATTAATACACTGCGCGAAAAGCATTTTACTCTTTATAAGAATTCTTATGACCTTTATGTAATCATTAAATATGATTTGAGACAGCAGCA
This sequence comes from Polydrusus tereticollis, assembly GCA_963920685.1. Lineage (NCBI taxonomy): Eukaryota > Metazoa > Arthropoda > Insecta > Coleoptera > Curculionidae > Polydrusus > Polydrusus tereticollis. The sequence goes on from OY987329.1 coordinate 95,146,432, forward strand.
CCTGCTCATCAGTATCACCTTTGTACCGGGTGTTCCACCTAAGGAGGTAATCGCCTATATCTCAGAAAGTAATAACACTAGGACTTTGGGAAAAAATATATATCGATAAAAGCGGCCAAGAGAAATTGCTGGAAATTATTTTCAAGTTCGAAAATTGATAAGAGAACTTTCAAAATAGAAATGCCGATTTTCTTTTGATTTTTCTTAATAAAAGTATGTTAAAAATATAAGCGTTGTATTCTTCATAAAATTATGCAACTTTATGTTAGGTATCGTTTTTTTCTATTTTCAATAATAAAGTGGTGGGAGAAGGTCAACCTTTTTTTCTTTCAAACGCTGATATCTCTGCTTTGGATAAACCGATTTTATTCAACTTTGTCTTGAAAAAAAGCCCTTCCTTTCCTCTACACGTAGATCTATTAACTATATCATATTGATTCTGATGATGGCTGATGAAGTACGTATTACAATCCCATCTAAGTACAGTTTGTTACGCAGGCAATAATAAGACATTCTTAAATGATAATAAATAACCCCTAACAATATACCTGCAAACCCCGGAACTCCCCAGTAAATACCTTGTGTATAACTAAAATCTAAATATTCATTATTATATAATTATCTTCAGATTAGAAAATCCCTGAAACAAGTGTCCGACTGGACATTAAACCTATGAGTCTACGAGTTTTCATGACCGGGCGTTTTAATTTTCTGATAACGCTGAAAATATAAAAATGTGCTCATAAAATAATAATTTGGGAAAAAAATGCATTTTATTATAAAATTGACAAAATATGCAAAAAATGCATACATATGCACTTTGCATATATTCCGCCGTTTAGTTATTCTAAAATATACAAGAAAATATTTAAACATAAATAATATTGCAACAAACAGTATTTTAAGGATTTACAACGCATAAAATAATTAAAAAAACTTAGTTAGTCGTTGGAAGTAAAGCAGCCGTAAAGTTAAATTACTTACTTAAATTGCACAACCAAAGTATAGAAATATTACTTATATTTTTGTAAATATCAGTAAATAAAGATATAATTTAGGTGATAATTGTATAACAGCACTTTAAGGGCTTGCTTATTTGAAAACAAAATAACCTCACCCAAAGTACGAGCAAAAACATCTAATTTCATTAGCAAGTTAGCATTAAAAAACCGACTTTACGAAGAAATAATTAAATCCTCGTAATCCCAATCAGACTTTAATTTCCTTAATGCTCGATTCTGCTTGAGCAATGTCTTTTGGCACATTAGAGAACAACGCACTCAACTGAAAACCGAGTATACAGTTCATGGACAATTATTTTAAAATGACGAAAAGCTATTCAAATCGTTGCTTTACACCTTCTAGATATAAAAATTAAGGTAAGTGCACAGATTATGCACATGTTGCGAATTTGCCCATGTGCCATATATTGTTAAGTTCTTAACTATTTGCATAGATGTCATCGTACAGAGTCTCCTTGATGCTATTGCAAATATTCCAGCCAGTTCGCTGCAAAACGTAATCATACGAGAGTGTGTGGTATTCTTTTGGCCGCAACTCTAAGCAATTAAGGTTAGTTTCTTAGGCACAGTACCTTTTAAACGAATTATTGAAATTTTATATTGATGTTGGTTTATTTAGTGGATACTTTGCTTGGTATATCTAAAAAAATATATAAGAAAACAATGTTTCTCTGGATTTAAGCTCGATTCATATCTACCAGCACGTAGCGTGTCCAGCACGTAACGTGGCAGACACGGAACAGACACAAGTTTTCATATCATGCGACAACCACTACAACCAGTCTCCGACAGGCAAAACAACTAGAAGGGTGCCTGCGTACGTGGCAGACACAAAAAAAATAATTGCGAACAATTTGGTACGCATATTCATATCTAGCAAACTTGAAGGAAGCGTGTCTATACAGGCACGAGACAGCATTGTCGACAAGAATATTTTGTCGGTAACGCCGACGTGCATGCACCGAAATTCTCCTACTTTTTTTCGTTTTACGTTCATGAGATGGACAGAAAACCTCCGTTTCCTCTGTTGTACTTCTACATAATCAGATTTTCCTTCTTCTTCTTCTTCCAGTAAAATTGCTATTACAGTTAATTCTTCAATACAAAAATTTCGAAACATTTTAACAATGCGGGCACCCTTCTAGTTGTTTTGCCAGTCGGAGACTGGTTGTAGTGGTTGTCGCATGATATGAAAACTTGTGTCTGTTCCGTGTCTGCCACGTAACGTGCTGGACACGCTACGTGCTGGTAGATATGAATCGAGCTTTAATCGTAATTAAAAAAAGAACTTGTTATGTTTGTCAATATGCGTATGTTAGAGGTAGGTAATTTGCTCAGTTGGGCATATTACCGACCCCGATATTGTCTACTAACTTTATTCTTTTATTTATAGATAAATATGCCCAACAGCAATAATCAAAGTATTCGCTCTAAATGGACTACCGAGCGGCTACAAAATGCTATTAGTGCCATTCTCAACCGTATGTCCAAAAATGCAGCAAGCAAAACATACCAAGTTCGCCGAAGAACTTTGGTCAGATATGTTGACAGAAATTCAAATGTTAAGAACAAATTGGGAAGGAAATGTAAGCTAATAGCGGCTCAGGAATCTGAACTCGCTAAAATAATTATCCGTTTAGCTCAGGTTGGATATTCGTTAACAAACAGAATTCTTCGAAAATGTGTTTTTACTTACTGTGAGCAAAATAATATCCCTAATATTTTTTGTAAGGACAAGAAACTAGCTGGGTGTTATTCGATAAAGGGATTTCTTAAATGAAATGCCGAAACATCGGATAGAAAGCTCAAAACATGAATCCCGCGAGAGCTCAGAAACTCAATAAATTTATCGTCGGTGATTATTTGACGAAGTTAAGGCAAGCTCTTATTGACATTATGGATAAACCCTAGCGAATATACAATATCGATGAAAAAGGATGCAGGCTATGTCTGCATCACCAGCAGACAGTTTTAGCTAAAAGAAGTTGTAAGAGAGTTCATCTAGTTGCACCCGAACATGGCCAGAGTGTAACCATCGTTGCGTATAGCAGTGCAAGCGGCGTTGCTATTCTGTGCCATTTGACAATCGACAACATCGAGAATTGGTATACTGTATTAGTGATGAACATTCCAGCTATAAAAACTAGGGTGCCGCGAACATTCACTGTAGTTGAGGTAATTTATTCAAATTGGTAAAGAAAATACTGAGCTTTTCGGCCAGCAAATATCTGCAATCGTCGAATTTTTATCAAATATATGATTAACAAATGTGCTACAAATCCAGTTGATATCAGTAGATTCAGTAAAATTCCTGTTGTTATAGCAAAATTCTTGAAGTTCCCAGATCGTAAGCTGTACACTGGCCACTGTTTCTCTCGGGTCCCTTTACTGGGGCACACTCTGGTGTGAGCCTGCAATCTATCAAAAGACACGGTGGGTCGAAGTCCTTAACAGTGGCAGAAGGATATAATAAAAGCTCACTGACAAATAAGAAGAGAATTGCCGAAAGCCTTCTTGCGACGTCCTCGTAAAGTACTATTGTTTCCATTTTCTGTAAAAGCTTACAAAATTACAACAAAACCCTGATCAGCGGAAACTAGAGCCAGAAACAATTCATATTATTCATATTAATATCAAATTACATTTTATGCACTAACGATAAGTGCTGAAAGTTTACTCTTAATAATATTTGTAGATAAAATATTTTATCCTGTTTTATATTTTTAGAAATTTTATAAAAGCACAGAAAAATAATTAAACTTTTTGTATACCTAATGCAATACCACGATGTTAATTAATTATTATGCTTCACTGATCTGGGTAATTGAAATTTGTGGTTAACTGAAGTTGGCCAGTTAAGTTTTATATTTGCTGATATTAAAGTTTGTAGTAGAGTTCGAAATGCAAAAATCAGTTATATTCTATATCAATTTACTGTTCAGGGTTTGCGTCTTGCATTTAAAAGTAATAAATTAAGCCATGATTTAAGAAGTTAATATACACTGAGAGAAAAATTTTTTAAATTAAAAAATAATTATATTTATTATAGATATATTTTATGTGTGCATTTTGGGCAGCCATATATTATAAAGGGTGATTTTTTAAGAGTGTCTGAACTTTAAATTTAAATTAAACAACAACCATATTAGATATCTCTAAACTATTTATTTTATGTGAAATAACATTTAATGGCATTAATGTTTGAAAATAATTTCGGTCAAATGTTCGCCGCGGCTTCTTCTAACAAAGCGCATTCTGTCAATCCAATTTCCGACCACTTTTTCAAGCAATTGGGGACTTATTAATGCGTCAATATTTGCCGGTTTATCGGCATAGACCAATGATTTAAAGTAACCCCACAGAAAATAATCTAATGGCGTTAAATCACACGACCTTGGGGCCAGTTGACAGGTCCATTCCTCGAAATAATTTTCTCACCGAATTCTTCCCTCAATAAATCCAGTGTTGCATTGGCTGTATGACATGTGGCTCCATCCTGTTGGAACCACATCCCCTCCAAATCAATACCATTTAAATTTGAAATTAAATAGTCATTAATCATCGCTCTGTAACGATCCCCATTAACTGTCACGCGGTTTCCAGCTTCATTAAAAAAAAAATACGGCCCAATAATGCCACCGGCGTATAATCCACACCATATCGTGCATTTCTCTGGATGCAACGGCAATTGTTGAATCATTTTGAGATTATTTTCACTTCAAATGTGACAATTCTGTTTATTGACGTAACCGTTTAACCAAAAATGAGCTTCGTCGCTGAACAAAATTTTGCGGTTAAATTCTGGATCAAGTTGCACTTGAGTAAGAGACCATTCAGCGAACGTACGACGCAAACGATGATCTTGCGGCCTAAGTTCTTGGGTGGTAAGCTGGTTCTTGTTAGGCACCAGACCAAGATCTTTAGTCAAAATTGTCCACGTAGTCGAATAACAATCCCAACTTCTTGCGAACGTCTACGAATTGACAAATTTGGGTCTTCATCAACACTGGCAGCTACAGCGGCGATATTTTCTTGGTAACGCACAGATTTTTGTCTGGTTTTTGTTTTAATATCGAGTAATGTAAATTGCGTTCGAAATTTGTCTATAATTCGGCGAATACATCGTTCGGTTGGGCGATTATGGGCACCATAGAATTCACGAAGTGCTCGATAAATTTGGCGCACAGAACACTGGTTTTGATAATAAATTTGGACAATTTTCAAGCGTTGCTCTGATTTTATTCTTTCCATAATGATTTGCCAGACTATACTGAATAATTCTGATACTACAAGCGCGAAAAGTGACACTTCATTTCACAGCCTTCTCGGATAGAAGTTCGGACACTCTTAAAAAAAAATCACCTTTTACTTAAAATAACAATTTAAATATTTAAGATAAAGTATTCCCAAGTTTAAAATATTGTGTATTAAAATGTAAAAATACTTTATATTCCCAAAATAAACAAATACCTACATAGTTAATCCAATAATACAGGTTGTCTTGGAATAAAAATAAAATTATTCCTGAGTGCAATATATATCAGTATATTATAAACATATTTTATCTTAACTGTTGGGAAAACATGCATTTGCATTTTCAAGATTAATTAACATAATTACTCCTAATATTACTCCTAATATTACTTAATAATTAGACCAAAACCATAATCGCATTTCAGTGCAAAGTTAATAATGATCGGCAACGCCGCATTTGGGTTATATTCTGTTGTTCTAAAGAAATAAAGAAAACTCATCTTTTAACATGTCATAAAAACTTAACTGCAAATTTACGTCGCATTTAATAATCCTTTTGTTAAAATAATACAATAGAAACCCCATAACAAAACAGCTTGTTTACTTTTTTATAGAACCTTAAATTGGGTCTAGCCAGTAGATTCAAATGATTATTTACCTCATCCATTATAAAAGCGGGTTGATTTTCACCTGATTATTCAGCGATAATCTCCCGCTCTCCGTTGAAAATCACCCTTGTCAAAAGCGAAAATCTCACCCGTCAGAAATCCAGCGATAATCTCCCGCTCTCCGGTGAAAATCACCCTTGTCAAAAGTAAAAATCTCACCCGTCAGAAATCGTTAGTTTTTTATTTGGTAAATAATCTTCAAAATACATTTCGGGATTGGGAAATAATCAGAAAATCATTCTCAGATTTTTTGCCATTAGGATATCCATTTCCACGGCAAAAAATCTTCGGAATGATTTTCGATAATTTCCCTATCCCTTAATATATTACTACAGAAAACAATTTTTTTAAACATACAGGGTATTTCTTAATGACCTAGTAATATTTCGAGGTGACTTCTCATGATATTTTTAGGAGAAAAGTTTATCTGAACGTATGCCCGCAACGAACACATTTTTTTGCTACTAGGTGTTTTTATTTTATACTATCTCTGAAAGTACTTAAGATTATTTTCAATTTTAGTATGTGTTAATAGGATATAAAACCACATACTTTATTTAGAAAAGTGAGAGTGCTCCACCAAGTGGCTTGCAAACATGTCTTCTGATAATTTTTTATAAAACAAGTGGTGCACCGCTGTAATTTTTTCGTATGCGTATTTTTTCTGTCATTAGCTGAAATAGCACTTTGAGTCAACATTTTTTTTCAGTTTATTTATTTATTTATTGTTACACAGATTTACAAAGTAAATATTAACATTGTCAAACTATTATTAAAATTTTAAAACTAGTCTATATAAATACATAACATAATAAATTAAAATGGAAAGAACATACACTTTAGTGTATGTTACATCAGACATACATAACACATATATGAGTCGCAAGATTCATGAAGGACCGTAATACTTATCAATGGAATAAAAGCAATTGCATGTGAGGTAGGATTTAATTTCACATTTGAATATGTTTATATTTACTATTTTTTTGAACAGGAGCCAGTGATTAAAAACTTTTAGAATGCTCTAAGCCAAAAGCCAGGAATGTCAATAGTGCTCCTGCAATCCCGTGCAAAGTAGGAGTGAAATTTGTCAACTGTCCTAAACTTGTCATGATGTTTATCATTAATTAAATTATTGGAATTTCTCTCTTGTAAGAAAAGTAAACGTATAATTATTAATAAAAGGTAAAAACATTCTGTTGAACTTGTCTAGTAAATACACAAGAACTGAGAGCAAAAAATGGTACACAAAAAGGATCAAAATATAGGTAGTAAAAAAAATGGCAACATAAAATTAGCTCTACTCGTCATCATCTGTTGAGTCGGAAAAGTCGCAATCGCTATCAACATTTATCACAATAGGATTATTGGGAGCAATAATATTCTGTTCTTTGTCCCACGCTTCTTTAATAATTTTATCAGTGTATCAAACATAATTCGACCAGTTTTCTTGTGAAATATTTGCAAGAGCCACTTCCCATATACCTAAAATATTTTTTGTCTCGATGATGTGTTTGTCATAGAACCGCTTTGCTTGGCTCCACACAGGCCCGTATCCAGAAATTCGTTTCGGGGGGGGGGGGGCTCAAGGACGAAAATCATTTAAAAATGTGGACTTATTTTAATTAATTCAGAGCAAAGCGAATCACACATTAAAACTTAAATCATTATGTGACGTTTAATCCATTATTATTTATAGTGCAATAAAAAGATGCAGTACAAGGTGTACAATAAACAAAAAATTTTCAAATTTCGGGATGACATGATTTGCCCGCCGCTATCTTGCAGGTTTACTGGCTGAAAATACATTGCCTACATTTTATGTCAAAATATGGGCAATATAAAAACAAAATCGACGGGTTCGAGCGTTTTCCGAACATTTTATTAAATCACAACCCTATATGTACCTTAAATATATTTTTTTTAATTTTATATAATATATACAATAGAATTTTCTCAGTGTAGAATATGATTCTCCAAACTTCACAATCCAATGCGCAAGGCTTAGTTTTAGAGGCCGTCTGTAACTTATTTATATATCCCTGTCTGGGAGTATAAAAAAGCACCGATAAATTGGAAAAAATCCACTCTCACCCAATATCTAAAAGGATTCTTTCGTTTTAATAAATAAAAGACTACAACGAATTGACCCATCCCAGGTGAACTTCATCGGTCATGGCTTCAGTCCGTCGGAAATGGAGCGTCAAGTTACGAACTGTAATGACGCCATTCTTTTTGCTGCCGAGCTCTGATAAAATGGGCCAATTACAGCTTTGTCCTTTTCGAATATTTTTTTAGGAAAGTATCTTAGTTACAGAATAAGAAAATAAAAATATAGGACGAATAGAATAGAAATTACTTATAATTATAACTATTTTCTTTTAACGAAATATGTTTTCGTACAATTCAAAGCTGATAATATATTGGTAGTTAGGGGAAAATATGAATTTTATCTCGAGATTTCTTTTTACAAAATATGTCTATTTGCTTGAAGTAACGAAATAGTATATTATGTACCTAGGGTGAGAAGTGAGCCATTACTGACCGGGCACTTTTATAACCTGAAGTGTGTAGCGCCGAGGGATATAATGTGCCAGGTCAATAACGGCCTTCTCAACCGAGGTATATATAGAAATTTTTGTACTACTAACAACCGAACTAACAAATATCAAAATACCTCATTTTTATTTTAAAATTAACCATTGCCCCCATTATTCAAACATATCGAAGTGTCAAGTAGCCTGGGGCTCAGTGGTCAAGGCAACGAATAAGACAATTAAAACTGATTGGTTTTAATAAACGTTATTATTCTAAAGTAATTATGGCCACCTTTTAAAGATTTTAGATAAAAGTTTTACAATAAAATATTAATTAGTATTGGGATTAGTGACCTCAGTAATTTTAGTTGTTGTTTGGTTGGATTTAGGTCAAATGAAAAACAAACGTAGGAATGACTTGATTGTATTTGCCAACGTTTCGGCCTAAAATTAGGCCATCCTCAGGGCACTAAAACATAGGATTTTTATACATTAGAGGGGAGACAATATATAGTAAAGGAGTTATAATTTTTTCTTTTAACATAGAAATTTAAAATTTCACAACAAAAATTATTGATAAAAACAATACAATAAACTTAGTTTACAATATTGATAGGAAAACATACAGTTACAAAACAAAACAAGGAGTACAGACATAGGTATTATGTGTGATGAGGAAACCATTTTTTAACCAACTCTAGTCTTGTTAATAGTTCCTATTACAAAGCAATACTCACATCCAAATAATCACTCCAGTTTAAATTTATTTAAAAAAATAGGATACATGCTATAATAGCCTTCTTTTAATCAACATAAAAATTGTTACTATAGAAAGGCAACAAACTTTGCATATCGGCACACAAATTATGTTTGTAAGACGCAGACAATGGTCAATATTGGAATTTAAAAAACATCAAAACAGACAAAAAGATATCTACTTTACTCGATGCTTTAACAGTTTCCATCCTAGGTTACAATTTACCGTAGAGAAGGAGGACAGTCAATATATTGCTTTCTTAGATCTTTAACTCATTAGAACACATGATGGCAGGATCAGGACAGACTGGTATCATAAACCTACTTTTTCAGAAAGATTTCTTAACTTTCGTTCTCAACATTCCTTTGAACAAAAAAATCAATATTATAAAAATCCTAAAAAATAGAGCACTACAACTATAACATGCGGATTATCACCAAAAAAACTTAAATAACATATAAGCATACTTAAGACTTAATAAGACTCTAATCGGTATATTCCCGTTTCGTCGATTCCCGTTTCGTCGACTTTAAGAAATTTTCCCGTTTCGTCGACTGGCCTTCACAGGTATAAATGGGTGTCATTTATATCTAATAGGTACCTAGTAATTATTCCTTCCTCAATTCCTCAATCGACGAAACGGTAACAAAACAGGTAAAATTGTCCAGTCGACGAAACGGTCAATCGAGGAAACGGGAATAAATCCTTTAATCCCAACGTCTGTTTTGATGTTTTTTAAATTCCAATATTGACGGTTGTCTGCGTCTTACAAACATAAATTCAGTGTACCGACATGCAAAGTTTGTTGCCTTTCTACAGTAACAATTTTTATGTTGAATAAAAGAAGGCTATTATAGCACACATCCTATTTTTTTTTTTTTAAATTTACAATGGAGTGATTATTTGGATGTGAGTATTGCTTTGTAATAGAAACTATTAACAAAACTAGAGTTGATTAAAAAATGTTTTTCTCATTACACATGATACCTATGCCTGTACTCCTTGTTTTGTTGATCAGTTTTGTTTTGTAATTGTATGTTTCCCTATCAATATTGTAAACTAAGTTTATTGTATTGTTTTTATCAATAATTTTTGTTGTGAAATTTAAAAATTTCTATGTTACAAGAAAAAATTATTACACCTTTACTATATATTGGTTCCTCTCTAATGTATACAAATCCTATGTTTTAGTGCCCTAAGGATGGCCTAATTTTAGACCGAAACGTTGGCAAATACAATCAATTCATTCCTACGTTTGTTTTTCATTTGACCTAAATCCAACCAAACAACAAATAAAATATTAAAATATGGCTGAGAATCTTAGCGACCAAAGCGAAAATGATTTAGAAATGGAAAATTGTACCCCGCCTGAGCTCCGAGAGGCAGCGGCTAGTGCGAGTCATGATTTGTTGCCTGAAAAATCAAAGCGACTTTATGTGAAGGCATATACTCAATTAAAGAAATGGTGTGAAGAAAAAAAGTCGTTTAAATTATTGAAAATGTCATGCTGGCCTATTTTAAGGAAAAATCGGAATAAGGTATCAACGTTGTGGGCAAGCTACTCAATGTTGAAATCTACTCTTTCACTGAAAGAAAATATTGATATTTCAAAGTATTTTAAAGTGGTAGCATTTTTGAAAAAGAAAAATGTCGCCTAAAAACCTAAAAAGTCACGTGTATTCTCGAAAGCAGAAATTGATACATTTTTAAATGAAGCCTCTATTGAATGACGAATTTTTATCAAAAAAGGTGTGGATTTTATTATACTAATTTTTTTGTCCTGCTTTAATGAGCTTTAAATTCTAGGCTATTGTGATAATTGGCGTAGCCGGTGCTTGCAGAACAGACGAACTTTGCAATATGGTCTTGATGATGTGGACATCCGAGATGGGATTATTGTGAGGGGAGGTGATGGGAGAAAAACGAAAAAAACAAAAAAAAAATAAAGTTTTGACATTCTGTTTATCAAAAATGAAGCCTTTTGATCGCATGTTCATGAGCATTAATTGCTAACATATTATTTTTACATATTATTACAAGTTATTATTATAAACAAATAAACTTAAGAATTTATAATAGAGTACCGCTAACATGCATTTACTTTATGGAGAGGCACAATGCAATTCTCTGGAAACAATTTGAGATAAATAAATTGTAAGCTAACATTTTATTGTAGTTGCAGAGAGTGCGCCAAAAATCACACTAGTTGCACGTAGTGTTTGTTGGGGTGTCTGTGTACCTTTTCACATTCAACTTTGCATAGGGCTTCTTTACCATGCTTTTATAATAAAAATAGCTAATGTCGATCATTGTTTCTTTTTCTTGGGGAGTTTCTTATTTTTAAGTTTTTTTGTTCTACCCTCGGTGTTTTATACATTGCTGCCTACCAAACCGTATACAATACACATCAGCTTTGGAATCACCTGCAATAAACTTGTTATCCGGTCAAAGTAGACATTTCTATTTACAAATTTAGCAAAATAACCGACTTTCTTACTTTTGCTACATTTTGCACTACACCCCTTTTTGCAAAGTTTGAATTGGGTCCAAAGTATTATCTACTAATTTCCAACCCCAGTCTTTTGGGTTCAGTTGATTGCCTAGCCATACTTGAACTTGATAGTATACTCGACATAATTGATGACTAGCAGAAGCACATGTTGGAGGAAGACAAGATAATTGCACTCTTTTATTGTTCCGTGTATTTCTTACAAAACTGAAATATCCATACATGTCTAAACAATCAATTTTTTTTAGCTCCATTTAAAGCAAGAAGAAAGCGAATCCCGTTTGTGATGATGTCTTGTGTAGAAGAGTCGATCTTTTGAAATACATTTGCGCAGTTACTTAAATCATGTTTTTCAAATAGTTTAAGCACTGTTGTTTCACTCCTTCTGGAAAATGCTGATGTGGTATCGCAGCCAGTTATTGCATATAAAAGTAAGATATGATTTTCACATTTTGGATAAGCAGATAAACTTTTCGATAAATATATTTCAGTTGGTTGTTGTGCTTTCCCGGATTTCAAGAAGTAAATAATCTTATCGATGATATAACTAGCATTTGTGTTGTCAAATTTAAATGTTCACTGATTCAACGCAATCGTAAATAGCTAATTCCTGTGTTTTACGCATTCCAGTTTCATCGAAAAGTGATAATGGATATGGGGCTAATCCATATTCATATTCAAAGATATTTTCAATTTAATCCTGAAATGTCTTAGTAATTCTCATGCGTTAAAAAATAATACAGCATCTACAGGTATTTTCTTATCATGAACTTTTATGGTGCTGCTTATTGTTAAAAGAGGAAGTACCTTATCAGCGCGTTTTAATTTGACATTATTAAATGTTTCTCCTGTCAATTAAGACATAGAAGCAATCCTAACTTCGCGAGCTTTATGACAGTTAATTTTATTATCACCGAGGACTCCACTGGCAATTGATATAATTTCTTTAACTTTAGGGAAAGAATCATGTGACGAAAACCACTGAAGATGTTTTTCAATGTCTTTAGCATCTTTCTTTACTCGTTAATCACTTGCGTCTACATGCTGATGTCCATTCTAGTATCAGCGAGATCTTCTAATGCGGGACAATGAAATTAGGGACTGAGTTTCTTTTATGTGTATATTCTCACAATTCTATAATTTGTATTCATAAGTTACATAAACCAATATTTCTACTCATATTAAACGCCCTATGGTGTGCATAGGCGGTTCAGCGTACATATTATTGTTTTCGGTGATATAGAATAGCAATATCTCAGGAATGGTGATTCCTAAAAAAAAAAGTATAAAAACATTTTTTGTAGATAATTCGTCATGCTAGTATTCATTTGCCCTATATCACAAAAACAAGTTTTGAGATAAATGGACACGAAGGTTTATTCAACTACTAGATTAAATCTATAGCCTTTTGAGATATTTTTGTGATAATAAAATAATAAACATTGCAATAAGATGTTAAAATAGAACAAAATAATATTTTTTCTTTAGAAATAACAAAGATATTACGATATATTGACTTTGGATATAGGTCAAAAGGAATAATTTTAGCTTAAATTAAAAAGTTACTTTTGGATGTGGGTCAAAAGCACCAACTTCATTGGATATAGATTAAAGCAAACTTCTGCATTGTGCCTTTAGAGGTGTGACATAGAACCACAATGGTCAAATGGTTTGCCGCCCGACTGTTCATATATTCGTCCCAGATGATGCAGTACGTGACACCATTAATATTACGGTGACCATCAGGTTATAGCAATTTAACTTTTTTTATAAAAGGCATTGGATACATTAACTCTTGGAAGAGCAAACACGTTTTTTAAATTAAAAGTATAACTCCTACATCCTGTTCTTTACTACCTCTATCTCGTTGGCGCTAACTTCTTCCAACTTCTTTATTCTTTAAATGTATCTCTTGCCGATTTATTATTTCGTCATTCGGTTCAACAATCTTTTTAAACTCTTCACATTTGCCACATAAGTGAAATTTTTTTGTTGTGTTGGCTCTGCAATATTGAGAATCAACACAAGGAAAAGATTTAATGTGACTTCCAACGAAATCTTTGTCTTGATTAGATACTATTATTTAATTTTTTATGGCGTCCTGGGAATATTTGTCAAAGGATTTTGAGTCGATTTGAAAAAATAATAGATTCGTTTGAAGCTGATATTTAGAGTACCCAGGAAAAATTCTTTGCACACTCTGTATTTTTTACCGTTAATCTGAAAGGTGTAACAAAAAGTCCAGTTTTTCCTTTTGTCGTTCTTGGATTTTACTCGTCGTCGAACAACATTATTTCGTTGTACGAATCTTGCATAAAAGTGTCTCTTCTCCACATCTGAAAGCTTCCAAAATTGTTCAAAAATAATTTGTCTCTCTTTCGTTGTAATATTTTTACATTGCTAAGTGCAGGATGGTCTACAAGTTTCAGAAATTTTTCTTTCTGGATGCCCCTTTACCTTTCCTGTCTAAATATGGTTTTCTTGTCTCCCTTTTAGCCTTTCTTGCATTTTGTTTCCATTCTGAAGGATTCCTGTCTTTTCTTGACTTTCTTACTTAACGACTCCTGAATTTCACTCTGGTTTCTGTTTTTTTTTTCTACTTTCTTTTCTTGAAGTTGACCACGATAACCGTATTTCTAAAAGGGCATGACCTAAAGAAGTAAAATTTGATTGGATAATATGTTGGATATGGAGCAACTGTAAAGTAACCATACTGTAGTAATTTCAGGAATGGCTTTAAACTGGATATAGAGCAAATGGTTTTTTGCGGGGATATAGACCCAGTGTATTAATATATTATATTAGTAGTGGATTTGGAGCAATAGTATAATATGCACAATTGCACAATGGATATAGGACAAAATACCAAACAAAAATTATAAATAAACTTTGATATAGGATAATTTTGACATGGATATAGGCTAAAAGGTTAACTAGGTGGATATACGTCAATCGATACTCCCTACTAACAAAATTTTGTGGATATAGGGCAACAATTTACTGAAAATCTTGGTTAACTTAAAACTAAACATGAATATAGGAGTGGATATAGGTTAAGCGCAATTAGAGCTATCCCTCGATGTATATAGGTCCATAAGTGAAAAAAATGGATATAGGGCAAATGAATACTAGCATGACGAATTTCATGATCTACAACTTTCGTTTGATATATTCTTATGATAAAACTTACCGTTTACCGGTAAAATTGGAAAAACCATTATTTTTGACCTTTGACCTTGAATAACTTGTTCTGTAAAGGTCTTTACCAGTTTTTAGCTCTACGCGAATTAAACCTACCACTATTTTTTCGACTCCTTTGACCGGATAACTGTGTCATATTATATTGTATTCGCGTCATAAACAACAAATCATTAGCTATGGTGCATAAAAAGGCATATAAATAAAGCTGGATACTAACTTTCATGAAGATTATATTAGTTTTGGCGAATTATTTAATGACTAAGTTTTCAATTTGCTGCCAACTACTTTGAGCACCCTGTATTATAACTTTTAGGTAACATTAATACGGGTTTGCGGTTCCCATTAGGGCAACAAGGAAATCCTTTAAAAAAAGTTTCACATTTTGCCGTAAAATGCGAAATGAATTCATCACATAAAAGGAAAGTATTTTATTTACTTCTTTTATTAAAATTTGTACCGGAAATTAAATTTTGTTGGAGAGTGTGGGTAAATAATAAATACCTGACACGAATTTATCCAATCTCCAGGATGTTATCAGTATGCATTTTTGTTTCAAGTATGCTTAGAGATTATTAAAATCGATTTAGGCAAAGAATTTAATCCATGTGAAACTATTCAATTTAGTTATAATAATAATAATAATAATAATAATAATAATAACTCTTTCTTTCAGAATTACAATACATTACATAAAATGAAATAGTCTCAGATATTCTAAGTAAAATTTACGCTAGAAATCTAAGAGTTTTACACAATACTCTTCGATATTAAACGGTTCAATGCCCTACAGTAATTTATATAATTTTATTTTTATTTTTTTAATGTTGTCACAAATCTTGAAAGACTGTTGTATAGTTTAATACAGTTGTAATAAGCACCACTTTCGTACAATGTTAGCTTGTGTTTAGAGAAAGTATAGTTCATCGTTCTTGTTGGATATTTATTTTGTGATTCACTGTATCTAAATAAGGATCTCTTTTTAAAAACGAATAAAACACATTCCTGTATGTAAACTGCAGGGACAGTAAGAAGATGAATTTCTTTAAATTTACCTCCACAACCATTCCTCGAATTCCATACAGCTCCAACTCGTCAAGCAAGATTTTATAGACTGTTACAGTTCAAAAATTGCATTTCATAAGTTTGATTATCTCTGTTAAGTTTTCGGTTTTAAATTGTTAAAATACATAATATGTAGACTCTTACCTTAAACATTAGTTGTTAATTAAGTTACCTGTTATAGCCAAAATTTTCATTATGTTTAGTTTTAAACCTTTGTTGATGTTTATATTTCAGGAATGTTTTGTATCTTGTAAGACATAGCTAAATGGATTGATTTCTTCTGTTCATCGTTTGATACTACTTGCAGACAGGTTGGTGTGAAGAATGAGTCTTCATGAACCATGGGTAGCACGTTAAGTTGCAGCTAAGTATCATTACCCTGTGTTCATTTTTCTTTAAAAAGTGGTCAACTTAAAATCTTAATATTCTGCATTTGCGTATTGTTTGATATACAGTGTTTTGATAAAGTTTTGCGCCCATGTTGTGTACAGAGCTTGTGCAATGTAAACGTGTAGCGTATGTCGACATAGCGTTAAGACGTCACAAGATTCTCTAGTAGTTCAGAGCGTTAGGTAGTCTGTTATAGCTACTTTTCCTGTAAATATAGTTACAATTTATGATTACAAAATAAATATTTTTGTTTCCCGGCTAAAGGCCATTTATTTCTTCTGAATTTAACACTTGTAACTATGACATTTTAATTTATCTATGCCAAGTGGCTAGTTTACTTATCGAGTAACCACAGGTACTCGTAAGATTCTGTATTGTACTTTAAGAATGCTCTGATGGTAGATTTAGTTAGTTGTGAGAGGTTCTTGCACAGACCTTGCGGAAATTCCTAGTCAGAGGCAATGTCCTGGATGTAGGTCTATGTGGCTGCCAGATCAGACTGAACAGTCATTTTTACAGTGTAGGTCTGACAGTTGCCGTCTTGTGCAAGACCCTGTCAAACAGGGTTTGACTTTTTGCTTTCTTTTATCGATAACTTTATAAATTTAAACCTTCAGAAATTTTATTGTCAAACCTAGTACTATCACTTTAATATTTCATTCCACTGATTTATCTTTTAACTTTAAGTATCTATTGTCAACCAAAGTAAGTGGACCTTACATTTATAAAACCAAGCAACCAAGGGCTTAACACCACCTTAAGAATAAATATCTGTATTGGACTCTGCGAAAATTTGGCTTTTATTTTAAATAGAGTGACATTGAGGGCTTGAGTGAATGAGAGCTTATAATAAGCTAGGGTATACCGATTGTGACATAAGTGTTTTTTTTTCCTAGTTTGTTTTTATCTGAGGCCAAACACTAGAACATTTAAAGGCTTTTAAGTAAAATAAAACTAAGGTGGCGCCTTCAGGATTTGACTATAACTTACTTATAAGAGTGATAAACCTCTCAAACTAGAAACAAAATAGCGAACCTACCCTGAGTTGAGCTAGCTAAGGGGTGTCTAAAGAACATCCTCCAGGGCGTAGGGTTGCCAGAGTAAGGGTGGATAGGTTGCCTTGTCGCAGTTTATTTTAGGTTATCCTAAGGTGAATACTGGCACCCGATTATTGTTTAGGGCGTAATTTGGTTTTGTGTAACACTATAATTGTGTGGGTTTTTTTTATAACAAGTCCAATAAGAGGTCAAGAAATATTCCCAAGGGGATCATTCCGTCATCCCAAGACCCTAAAATTCGCTCAACAAATTGGAACACTGCTGTTTTAGTCGACCTGCCCTTTATATATCCATGTTGAACTCCATTAAAGAGATCATGCGTTAACATAAACTCCATAACACGGTTACCCATTATCCGCTCAAAAATTCTTGAAAATGATGGGCGCAAACTAACAGGACGGTAATTTTCGGCCTTTGTTTCATCGCCCTTTTTTAATACTATGGCTAGTTTTAGTTGGTCAGGAAATAATCTGTACTTTAATGTATTATTTACTATGTAAACGAGGGGGTCCACAATTGGTTCAATCATATACTTAATTCAAGAAGTTGAAACTTCATCATCTCCACTACTAAATTTGTTGTTTAGATTATTGGCTAAATTTAGAATTTCTTGTGAGCCTGACAATTTTATGGGAATGTTCTCTGGGCATCGCTCTATTTAAGCAGAGTATGACCTATTTTCTAACTGAGTTAAGAAATTGGAAGCTGCGGTGGATAAATAAGTCTTAAAATCGTTTGCAACTGGTTACAAGTTGACCTTTGAATGTATTTCGCATTTCTTCTTTGTACCCTGAATCTCACTAACTACATCCCATGCACATTTGATTTATTCTCAGATGTATTAAATTTGTTCACATAATGTCCTTTTTTTAGAGTCTTTTAATAACTTATCGTACTGTCTCTATTTTTCACTATGAAGAGTTCTGTATGCCCTATTATAATTTTTTAACATATACAAAACATTTAACTGATCTGGGGATCATTCTGCCTATAGTTACTTTTATTAAAATTTCTAACTGGTGTTAATTATAATGGGAAACAGCTATTAAAATCATTTATTGTTAACCTCATAAATTCGTTCTATTGTTCATTTATTAACGGCGCTTGAAACGCATATAGTGTTCCAATTTTGAGCTGCTATTTTTTTTTTTAATCTTTTTTTTTATTAAAGTCGCAAAAATTCCTTTTTTCCAAAATTTTACTTGTCTTATTTGTGACATTAAGTATTAGTTTTTGTTCATTATGAACCGAAATGTGAGAACGTAGAACCTCAGCATGCGGTTCTTTATCAAAATTTGTTAGCATATTGTTTGTCAATACATGTTTGACTATTGGATGTAATTCTGGTGTATTCATTTATGACATGTTTAACATTGTATGATTTTAGTAATGATAAGAAGTCAAACATTTTTTTGTTAGTAGATAGGAAGTCTAAATTCGCCTAAAATCGCCTGCCAGAACAATTACCTCCTTCCCAGTCAAACACATTGACAACATTACTTCTGACTTTTCTACAAAAATATTTAAATCACCAGATGGTGGCCGATAAATTGAAATTACGATTACTTTTTTGTCTTTACACTTTAATTCACAACCGCAGCACTCAATTTGTCCCTCTGTACTTATAGCATTTATATCGGGTCTGTCTTCACAAGATAATATTTTGTCTTCATAAATGGCACAACCCCCATGTCTATTCTCTTGCTCTCGGCAGAAGCTACTCACTAACTTAAATCCTTGTATACCATAGTGCACAAGCTGCTCCGTAGTTTTCAAGTGTTCTGTGACACATAAAAGATATTAATAAGTACTTTAAGCGAGGTAGTCTTTATACTCTATAATTTTTTCCGGGCCAGTGTAAGAAGTAGCAAATTACAATATGTAGTAATTTATAATTATTATAAATGTTAATGAAGCAACCTTCTTAATTCGTATGCGTGGCTAAATTACAAGAGATTAACTAAATAGTTTTAAGGTTTAGCCTTGTTTTAAATAGTATATAAAAGCTTTTATCTGGACTTGACTGTTTTTATTTACAATTTAACTTTGTATAACTAGAAACTTTTTTTAACGATTCAGTTCAGCTTCTATCAGTTAGCAGGAAGATGAATAACATATTATGTTAGCAGTTAAGATTTCAGGATTCACAGGATAGACAAAATATACGATTAACACATCCTAACGAAAAAATTATTGTTTGTCCAAAGATTTAACGTTATTTGCATTTCCGGTAATATTTTTTTTATTACTACCTAAGAATACATCGAAAAGTTTATTCTAAGATATATTTTGCACTTTTTGGTTAATTTTTAAGGGAAATATTGAAGTAAAGGTATTCTTAACTAGTACAAGCTAGTATACCGTGAGTTATCCTAAGCAATATTGCAGCGATCCACTGATTCGGTAGAAGATACAGCATTTTTGCCTAGCATCTATGGATGTGCCGCAATTATAACATATCGCAAGGCTATGATTTTATGATTCAGTTTTTAGTATTTCTTTAATTTAAATTTACGAAATAGCCACAAATCACCAAAATAAATTTAGACAACTCGACTCTTAGAACTGTCAAAAACTAATTGGCGCTGAAGTCCTAGTATTTGCGATCCCAAACACGCGTGAAAGAAAGAAATCTATTTGGCAACTATGGGTAAAAATAAAGAAAACTGTTTTACCAACTTTTGATGAAATCTGTTTTATCGGTAGATATTGGTGCCGCTTTAAAATTTAAAATATTCCTTGGTTTAAATATTAATTTTTTTCTGCTTTTATTTTTAGTTCAGGGATACACGTTATTTGTAACTCTTGTTTTTAAGTTTGGAGTAAATACCTTATTGGTAAAGTAACAAATAACGTATATCTAAGAGCTCAAATAGAAAGCAGCAGAAAGAAATTATTTAAACCAAGCGATCGATACCTGTTTAAAAAAATACAGCTGACTGAAATAAAGCGAAATAAATAATAAAACATTATTTATTTTTATGATCAAAAATTATCGGATCTCTTTTTGGCAAGCGGTGTCGCATGCCATGATTATTTAAACAGTTTGGAACACAACATTTTTTTAGGTTTTAACGGAAGTGCGTAGTCTTCTATAACGGAAATAAATACGCGAACTTGAACTAAACAAACCGAAAACACACTAAAACTGAACAAGACGTCAAAAGAACTATCAAAAAAGACGCTAATAGTACACACAGAGACCGAGCGATCACAAACGGCATGAAAATTCAACACAACTTAAAAGAAAATCGAGAATAGAAAATTGACAATACACTTCAAATTTTCGACAACAACGTGATCTGGGAGGGCGCTTCTTCTTGATCCCAAATCTCAAATGAACGTGGTGCCCTCTATACGAACTTAAGTAAACCAAATTTGGCGATGCCACTACGGGCGCCATCTACGAAATGCGATACAAGCAAAATAATAATGTTTGGCGGGAACGCCCAGCTTACGTATCTAAGTTTATTTCGGTGATTTGTGGAAATAGCCATCAAATTTTACTGCCCCAAAGTGTCTGGTAATTATTAAGTTAGTATTTGAGTTCTGGGCTGAGCAGTTATTAAGCTGTAACGTAATTTTTCTAGCATCCCTGTTTTTCTAGAAAAATGCGCTATATAAGTCTTCTTATTTTCGTCTGGCAATACCCTCATGCCGTATTGCTGCGATAGATTTTAAATTAGTCTGCTTTTATCCAATTGGAACAGATGGCTCGTTCAATGCCACAATTCTAGGGGTAAAGAGAGCCACTTTATATTGCTCCATTTTAGGAAGCATTAAGTATAACCTAGCAAACATTATCTTACTTGGATTGATATCAGAATCATATCGATACATGTTCCCAGAATCACTGGCTTTTTTAATGTGCTCTAAACCTCTCGCAATCACTGCAGTTAGCTTGCATGATTCCTTTTGTATGCTCATGATGCTTGAACTGTGCGCGATTCTTTTGTTTTTTATTACCAAATTTAGTACATGAAATATTTTGAGATTTTAAGGATATTTTTGCACAAAGTTTTTAAACATTATCATCATTGGGATATCACTGGGAAGATACTTGCGATTCGGAGCAAGTTCCCTGCGGTAGTGTGAAACTGACGGATGAAAGCTGAATATGTGTTCCTGTTCGCACACTTACTGAATTCTGAATTAGTAAGTTTACGTGTAGTGCGATTTTGGTTAAATCTTTTTTATACTGTGTTTAGTTTTAGTACATTATTATACTGCGTTTTCCGTTAGGAAGACCTATTGTTCCAAATTTTGATTACTATATTAGATCTAAGTGACAGTTTTCCTTGTACTGCATTTATCGTTAGGAATTCAATATTAAACTACATCTTAATTTAGTAGTTCATGACGTTTATTACCTTAATGTTTAACAATAAAACAGTGGTTTTAAATGTACTGTGTTTATTGTCATTTGTTTATCGTTTTTTGTTTATTTTATTTTTTATTATGTGATATCACTGCATTTTATGTTAGTATCTGGATGACGTGCCAAGCTTACTGCTACCATTTTAACATTTTTGTATAATAAAAAAAATTCTTGATGGAGAGATGGACAATTTTATACAGTGAGAACGTAAAGGTTGAAACAAATTCATTTAAAATTAATGTGTTTTTTTTTTTTTTTTTGAAAAAACGCTCGGACCCGTCAATATTCTATTTCAGTTGTCCATTTTTTGAAGCTTATTTCATGTATACCTACAGGTTGTCCCAAAAACAAATTATGACGGTGTACTTTATTTCTCTAAAATGGATACTCCTACTTTGTAATATTTGGTTAATTCTGCATAAAATTCTAAACATATTTCATGTCTTATACTTAAATTCAGCTGTTTGCGAGAAAATCGATATTCGGATTGTAACACTACTTAAATCGTTAACACTGTTGTCTGTAAAGCCTTTGGTTGTTAGGTTGTCCCCAGACTTGAGTACTTTTGCTTCAAGTTAAAGTATCTGGCAAAAGTTATTTTAATAATCTTATAATTTTAAAAAATGGTACGCTTAAGTGAAAGAGAGCGAATAGAAATATTAATAATGATTGGTTATGGAGATATAATGCGCACACAAATGGAAGTTTGCAAACTCTTCAATAACAAGTATCCTCGGCGAGAACCGATATCTTGATCTACTATCAGTAAAACAGAAAAATAATATAGAGATTTAGGTCACGTTAGGGATAATTATACGAAAGGTTGACCTGCGGTATTAGAAGGTACACAAATAAATATGTTATTGTCGATGTCGGTTCAAGGAGACAATCATAAGGTGAGTAGAACTATTGCTTTGGAAAATCACATCTGCAAAACATCCGTCTTAAAGTATTTAAACAAAAATAAATTCCATCCCTATAAAGTCCAATCGGTGCATGAACTCAATGAAGATGATCCAGACAGAAGAATCCAATTTTGCGAGAAAATGATGAAGTGCAATAATCATCCACAGTTTTCGAAACGAATTGTATTTTCGGATGAGGCAACGTTTTGTTTAAATGGAAGTGTAAACAAACAAAACTGTCGGTATAGGGCTACAGAAAATCCACGCTGGATTATGGAATGTCACACCCAATATCCTCAAAAAGTGAATATTTGGGCCATCATTGTTGAAAATAGAATTTTGGGACTCTTTTTCATTGGCGGAAATTTGACAGGTGAAACATATTTAGAATTTTTAGGAAATTATATAGTACCGTGCCTTGCCATAATGTACCCTGATCCAAAAAGATTCTGATGCACCGAACAATTTCTTGTGGTATCAGCAAGACAGAGCCCCGGTCCATTACACCCGCCGTGTGCGTGAGTACCATAATACAGTATCTCCCGAACGATAATCTGACCGACAAGGTCCAATTTAATGGCCGGCCAGATTTTCAGATTTAACCCCTTTAGATTTTTTTGTGGGGTTAGTTCAGATCAAGATCGATAGAATCTTACATCGTTAATAACGTTCTGCAAGAATTTGAAGATCATCTCGGGTACTGCCAGACTGTTGGTGGAGGTCATTTCCAAAGTTGGACTTTTAGTTTCTTTTGATTTTTCTTTTCTATTCGCTAATAAATAATGTGTTCAATGTTTATTGATGCGGTGGAGGTAGTCCTATATTGGACAAACAGAGAGAAAATTTAAAATCCGCATCAATGAACACTGTAAAGAGACAGTAAGGGCTTTTAATCTTAACTTATCCCTTCCTAAGAAAAAAATTCCAATTTTTCTAGACATGTATCTACAAACAAACATAATTTTAACCCAGACACAAACACTAAAATCTTACATTCTTGTAACACAAGTAATAAATTGGCCCTTCTTGAAATAATGGAAATAAACAAAATAATCAAAAATCCGAACATAGATTGTATTAACAACCAAATCATTTATAGCATCACTAATTATTTCAATGCTTTGAATCTGGGCAAACTATAATTACGATTTAATCTCTTTTACTCAACACATACCTTTTCCTATCTCTGCTCAGTACTTTTTAGCTCCCCTTATACATTTCTATTGTATCCAACCATTGTTTAAAGTTTAAAACTTTTCATCATTTTTCAATGTTGTTAAAATATTGTTTAAAAAATCTAGATTTCTTATATTTACTGTGCCATCTAGTGTCAGTGCCGTCATCAACCCTCACAAGTGTATTTTTAGTTCAGCATTTTATCTCCCTACGATAGATATTTATAACCCCCCTTGTAACATAACCATATAATTTAGTCATTCGTTGACTGATTGATGTCGGTGTTCTGCCAATTCTCAAGTACTTTATACGTTCAGTGATGACAACAACTAAAGATCAATCAATTCTGTATGGATTTTATAAACCTAATATCGAGTTATTTAAATATTCCCATTTGATTTCAATAATTACTTTTTGATTTTAATATTTCTAATAATGGTACCTGGTTCTACGTCTTTAATATAACTATTCTCTTCCAAATAACCTCTCTTCAACTACCACGTGATTAGAAATAGGTTATATTTATTACTTTATAATCACTTAAAAAAAAAAAAAAATTAATTTTTAAAATTTAATTGTCTTCCAAAAATGAGAGTTTTTACCCATTTTCTAAAATATGGGGCGTAGCCCCATACCACCATGTTAGTTAGTATCACTAACAACTAATAAAAAAGAAAGTTTTTTAACAACTAAGGTGTTATTGTTAAACTTTATATTCATTTTATGATCTAAAGACTTTAATCTTAAAACTCTCAAAATTAAAATAAAAAAGAAAAGGTTTCTTTTTTAGATGTTTTAACTTAATTTATTATCTTATCCACAATGTTTCTACACTAATCTAAATTTCACATTTATAATCAGAACCTCATTTATATCTGAATTTCATTACAATTAGTATGATAATATGACCAGTTCGTATACCATGTCTTTAACTTTTACATTTATCATCGTGTGAGTTGTATTCATAAATTTGGGACAACTTACATTTCCGTAAACTCGATTTTTCGAAATTTATATAAGTAAGTCCTACTTAAACTTTATTTTATTTTTATTGTTCGTTCCTAACTTCGTTCTATCCTTTTTGGTATTCCCTGATGATGAGTGCTAAGCACTCGAAACATGCAGGGAGCTTTTTTATTTACTGTGTTGATCATTAAACTGTGGAAGGAGACTGCATTGTTTCATTTACATTACTTTGACTCCACTGAAAGTATGGACTATACTTTCGATTTTATAACAATTTTTATGCTCTAAAAATAATAATGATTTTTGCCCACACGCCGCCATTTTCCGATTGTTCCTGCCTAGTCACTAAAACGTTTCTTAAGAAATATTAAATAAACTTTTAGATAAACGATGTTGAAATGCGTGATGAATGGAAGAGTTTTCTTGCTTATTTCATAATAAAATGCTTCATGACGTAGCCCCAAGAAATACAATGGCGTTTATTATGAACATCAAAAACTTTTTATAGAACAGTTGTAGAATATGAGTTTAGGTTAGGTCACGATAACCGTGTATATTATAAAAATGTTAAAAAGTTAGATTAAATTTTAAGGTTTTATTATAATTTTTCTAATTTTATCACGACAAAACATCTTTGCTGGTTACTTCTAGCAATCACTAAATAGCATTAACATTATTTGACTCTACAGGGTTATTGATTATAAATGGACCGCCCATCTAAATGAGTAATTTGTCGATTTATGTAAAAAATGTAAATATAAAAGTTGTAGCCCTTTTTGTAAATTGTTTTATGGTGTTACACAAAAAACAATCGAGCTGGGAGCTGTACAGGATTTTAAGCTTATAAATGCATTTCTTGACACATTCAGAAATATGTTCTTCAAATCTCAGATCTGAATCCAACCAAAGTCCCAGAACCCCGCCACCTTGGAAAGTACTGTCGGCATGTCACCAATCACAACTTGCAAATCGTTTTGGACAGCAGACCGATCTCTGCTTTCACCGAACAAGAGGGCAACAGTTTTGTTTGGATTTAAAGACAGTGAGTGGTCTTTAGAAAAAGCATAAATGGCATTTAAATCTCCATTGATCAGTTCACAGACTTGGTCGGTGTCACTAGGGAAAAAATAATAAAATAATTGAATATCGTCATCATTCTGTGTATACTAAATATAATATCGGTTCCAATATCGAACCTTGTGGAACTCCACTCGATATACCCCTGAAGTCAGAAACCTTTCCATTCAAAATCACCCGCCGTTACCTGTCGGCAAGATAACTTTTAAAAAATAAAACCGCCGACCTGGACAAGCGGATGAATTTCAATATTAACTGGAGGGAATCATCGTTTAGCACATCAAACGCCTTAGAATAGTCAAGAAGAACTAATACTGTCAATTTGCCAACTTGAGGATAAAGAACTTGCTGTTCTTGTATATTTTCATGGTAATTTTTATTTGTTTTTATATTCGCTTCGTATCATTTAGAAGCTTAATTTGTTTTCAGAAAATCCACCTAAAGAAACTGTGCAAGATATCTTGGCAAATGTTACACAGTAGTTTTTAAAATTCTGAAACGACGAAGGACAGAAGCAAGGATGTTTGGAGTTTTGCCGTCACATGTCAAATATCCTCAACAACAACGCCGATTTATTGGAGAACATTATATGGACCGATGAATATTCTCTTAATACGGCTTCAGCTCCAAATCCCAAAAACGTACACTTCTGGGCATCGCAGAATCCGCATCTTAGAGTTAAGGTGATACTTTATGGGTGGGTATTAGTAAATGTGTGGTGCGGCATAGTGCAAGCCAGAATCATGAGTCCAATTTTCATTGATGGATCTTTAAATGGAGTTAGATATCATGAAATGCTTGCACATGAAATAGAGGATATCCTTTAAAGTTTTCCTCTAAACGCCGCAAGAATTTTATATGGCAGCAAGATGGTGCTCCATGTCATAGTGTTCTTCCAGTTAGAGAATACCTTAATTAGAATTATGACATTTGGATTGATTTTGAAGGGACGATTGCAGGGCCTTCCAATAATAGTCCCGGCTTAACACCATTAGACACATTTCTTTGGGGCTACCCCAAAGACAAGATATCTACATCCAGACCAAATAGTATTGCCGATTTGCATGAATAAATCCAAATTGAAATTGACTTTCTCAACTTCGGTAGGCCAGATATGATTGCTAATGCAATTGAAAAACTAAAACAGGGTTACCAATCCTGCATTTTAATCAACGGTAACCATTTTGAGCAATTATAAAAATAATATACAGGGTGTTCATTTGAAAACTTCCCACCACGAATTTATCGAAAACCACTAATTAAAAGAAAAAACGCCGAGACACGTCAAAAGATTTGCCAAAGAGGCCAACTTTTTAACCAAAAATTACTTCACCCCCTTTTACCCTCTGCCCCCCGGGGTCATCCCCTTAAAAATTTGAAATGACAAGGGGTATCAAGTAATAGCTTGTTTGAAAGGTCTTTCAAAGTGCTTTATTTTGACGTTTGATTTTTTAAAATCGGTCTATTTGTTTTCGAGAAAATTAGAAAAATCTTTATTTATCTTAATATGTTCAGATAGAAAAAAAAACACACAAAAATATCACTTTTTATTTCAATAAGTGTTCAAAATGTTGCCCGTTATTGGCCAAACAATGATATAGGCGGTGTTCAAATTCCTGACGGACATTTTCAAATAAATGTTGTGGGAGATCATGGCAGCTTTCGATGATGCGTTGACGAAGTTCATCCCAACTTTCAGGTTGGGGAGTGAACACAATAGATTTCAAATGGCCCCATAGAAAAAAGTTTAATGGCGTCAAGTCAGGAGACCTAGCAGGCCATTCTATAGGCCCTCTTCGCCCTATCCATTTATCTGGAAACTCGTCGTCTAGCCATTGCCGAACCGGAAGAACATAGTGAGGAGGAGCGCCGTCTTGCTGGAAATATAAAATATTTAAGCCTCATCAAGTATAGGGTTTCCATCGTCTTCGATTTGGTTATCAATGGTTTCAGTGATAAGCGGATTGATGGTATTTTCCAACATATCCAAGTAAATGCCTCCATTTAAATTCCCATTAATAAACAATGGGTTGCAATTGCAAACAATTGCTCCAATACCTGCAGTTATGCTTATTAACAAATCCATTTATAGATAAAAAATGTGCATTCATCACTGAAGCAGATATTCTTTACATGAATGGTATTATCATTAATCGCTGCATTCATTTGTTCACAAAACTCAACTCGCCTATCGAAATCATCTTCGGTTGACTCTTGCAATATTTTAATTTTAAATGGATGAAATTTATGTAATTTAGTAACTGTGTGTACAGAGCCTAATGAAATACCAGTCGCATCAACAATTTTGCGTAATGAAGTATTAGGATTTATGCCAAAATGACCCAAAACTTCAACTTGAGCGGCTTCATCCAAAACTCTACGATGATTACGTTTTTTATTTGCAACAGATCCAGTTTGAGTAAATTTAGTAACAAGGTCCAAAACATACCTATGCGAAGTTATCTTTTCCGGATGTCTGGCGTTAAATGTGACGGCAGTTTGCCGAGCACATTGATTTTGGGTACCATAAATTAGAATCATTTCCACTCTTTTGGCTAGTGTGTAAACCATTTTGGAAGTAAAATCTGAATCAATAAATTAATTTTTACTATCTCAAGATTGTCACAAAGGTAACTGACAGCAAATTAAATTCTTTCTTTTCCTTAGCAACTATAAAAAACTAAACAGGTATAAGAATAAATACAGTTCGCCCATGTTATCTGTGTTTATAAATAGATGGCTGAAAAAAAGTAGGGTTGTTATTTGGTTGCTGCCATGTCTAATCTTCCGAATTGCTGTTTATGTTGGTTTTTGAACACTTATTGAAATAAAAAGTGATATTTTCGTGTGTTTTTTTTTCTATCTGAACATATTAAGATAAATAAAGATTTTTCTAATTTTCTCGAAAACGAATCGACCGATTTTAAAAAATGAAACGTCAAGATAAAGCACTTTGAAAGACCTTTCAAACAAGCTGTATATGTTGTGTTATGTTTTAATTTAGTTCCAAAACGGTAAAAAAGAAGCCTAAAAACCACTATATATTTAAAAAAAGGATAAAATTCTTTAACTCATACAATTAAAAATGAAGGGGTGTTCCATTTGAAAAAACTGTTACTTGTCAAAAAGCTATCACTTCCGATGCTGAGTTGTCTTTGTTCATTTCAATTTTTGATAGTTCGGTGAAAATGCTATAACTTTGCTAATTTAACAATTTCTCTAAAACCAATAATAATAAAGATTTGGCAAAATTGGGCAAAATATACGCGAACACCCTGTACATACACTTGCGAGGCAATATTGTTTTTATATTGAAACATTTATGCATGTTTTGCAAGTTTATTGGCGGGATGTATTTTGCTTGGAGCAAGTAAACGTGCATTTTTACTTGGGCTTGGTTCAAATGACTGAGTACTGTAAGTAGCAGCCCATGCTGTAATTAGAATCCCTTATAATTTTCATATTCCCCAATTCTCAAAAAAAAAAAATATAGAAACTCAAGCCATTGGTAATAATATTGATCGGGAGATTTTTTTATAAATCACTTACCCTAAATCACCCCGCATCAGTGGGCAGTAAACCTAATGAGTTTCTCCTAAGAAAAAAAACATCATACACATATATTTTTAATTTAAATTTATATTAAGGTTCTTTTGGAGGAGCCGCTGCGGTAAAACTTTTCTAATCCCTATAACCACGAAAAGGCAAAAAGTGCGCCGTCACGCCGCCGTTATTATTGAATAAAGAACTTTATATTAAACTTTTTGTAAAAATAATTCCTGCATCATAAATTTTAACGTCGTTTATTCAAAAGTTCATTTTATATTTTCGTTAAGTATTCTTTAAGCGAATAAAATGTTTGCCGAATTTAATTTCCGCTGGTTACATTAGAACTATTAGCTCTATATATAAGAATATACACAGGACGCAGAACGATTAAGGTTCAATGGGGCTACTTATTTTACAATAGTATACCGGGTGTTTCTCAAATCACGTTCACCCCTATAACTTTTTTGTATATATAGATATTAAAATGAAATCTTGGAATTGTGCATAAGAGATGAGTCTGCATTTATTTGCATAAGTTTTGATTTGTTAGCATTTCCGGTTTAACCGGAAGTGATCTTGACTTAGGTATTTTAAATATGACACCCTGTATATTTTTACTTATTTGGATTTAGCATGATATTCTGAGTAAAATGACATCCCACTTGCCATTTTTTGACGTGTTATAACATTTTTATTCTCATTTTTTGTATTGAATCTCTATCAATTAAATAGGTTAATAATTATTTATAGTCAAGTAGTTTACGAAAAATAAAATTATGTCATATTAATTAACTTTCTAAGTTTCACAAGCGTTTAAAAAATAAAATGACGTTTACTCCATTTTTCCAAATGGAACGATAGTGGTTCACTAGGATATTTGAAACGAGCATTTTTTTCCCAACAAATAACTAATGATAGTACGTCAATTTCTTTCTCTTCACTTACAACATAGTTATTGACCGCATCCTCATTTGGTTCTGTACGCATTTTTTGTTCCAGTTTTGAAAAATAATGCCGGATTGGAAGTCGGCGATCTGGAAATCTCTCTGCATACAATCTTGCGGCCTCAGAAGAATTTTTTCTGGTCTCTCCAAAAATTAAGAGCATATCAATTTGTTCATTTCTAGTAAAACTAACCATTTTATCTGATGTACAATCTAAGTTTTTTAAACGAATGGCATTTGAACGACTTTTAATTAGAGCCATATTGGTTTTGATATTCAATTCAATTGTTTTTCAAAGTCGCCTTTATGTTTCTTTTCTTTAGAAAGGACAGGGCGGCAATAATAATACATAACGCTTTTAAATATGTGATTGGGATTTAAGGCACATTTTTTCGTGTTAATTTTAAAATAGCTTAGAAGTTTATGGTATCAAATTGTTGGGAAAAAAATGCTCGTTTCAAATATCCTAGTGAACCACTATCGTTCCATTCGGAAAAATGGAGTAAACGTTATTTCATTTTTTAAACGCTTGTGAAACTTAGAAAGTATATTTGTATTGTAGATATGCAATAAGACTGTAAAAATTGTATGGTTAATTCAAAAAAAAATATATTTAAGTTACATATAATATATAAAAATATATTAACCCTTTTTCCTTATGATATGCAGGTTGTTTATTACGTACTTGTACAGGGTGAGTCAATGATAGGGTAAAGTTGATTATCTCATTTCTTTCGAGAATTACCAAAAAACCTTAACTGCAAAAGTTTTAGAGAATGTTAAGGTACACAGTCTTAAATTATTTTTAAGTATACAGGATGGTTCAAAAAAGCGTGGCGAATATAACATAAGTTTTTTTAAATAGAACACCCTATTTTTTAATTTATTTTTAGATTCTGCATAAGATCCTATAACTTTTTTGTCAATAGTGTTATATATCTAAACTTAGTAGTTGTCCTAATATTTTAATTTTTCTAGAAAAATATTAGTTTTTACTCTAAAAAAAAATTGACAGTTGCTCCATTGTTTCTGAAATAATACTCTTAGTTGGTATAAACGTTCCATTGGAATGACAGAAAATAACATGTAACGAAATTTGAGTCAGATGCTACAGGGCGTTCAAAATAAATTTATACATTTCGACTAATTTAAATTGAAAAATATCAACTTTTTTAAATAGCACGCCTTGAATATTATTATATTTTCTAATAGGTTTTATAAAACTCTTCAAGTTTCATTGGGTATATCATATACCTATTTTTAATAGTTTGCGATTTATTTCGATTTTTCTCATTTTCACCCATGTCTTTATTACACTAACGGGACTAACGCTATAAAGGAAGTTGGCAATGACAAAACAAAAATTTAGACATTGTTTGATTTTGAAATGTGAATTAGGCTAGTGAAAATAGTCTAATTTATTGTCGTAAGTGACGTACCTATAAAAATAAAATAGTTATGGATTCTCCTAAATATGAATGAATTGACGTGATTTATATACTGGGCAAGGCGGGAGAAAATTGTCTTTTGTCAGTAACGATTTACGGTGCAAAGTACCCTAATATACGCGTAAAACTAGACAATTGCACATAAATCCGGCTTTCATAAAGTATTCTTTTATTGTTACTGGGGACAAATTGCGCCAGGCCACCGAAGCGCATATCAAGGTTATGGTAATATTATTTTCGATTTCTAGATGAGGACAGTCACTGTCTATACATTATGTTAAAAGCCTCTTAAGTAGCGCATTATAAAATCCTGAATAATGCCTTAGTCCAAAGTTTGGCAATGTGAGGTATTATTGGGTGGAAGAAAAATAAGTTTGATATAATCCAGTGTAATTTTGGGATAAGACGTTGCATCATCCAGAAACAATACCACTCTTCTATTCTGCTTCTTCAACTTGGTATCAAATCTGTGAAGCCATGTTGTCATTATGTCTGCTGTCATCAACGCTTTTTGTTCGAGACCTATTGGAGAGGTAACTTATCGATATAAGCGCCCTTAAAACGTTGAGATTTTTTCTTTTGCCTATTAAAAGTGGTTCATGTTTCTCACCTTCCATATCTGCACAGAACAGGATTACAAATCGTTGTTTTGCTGTTTTTTTTCCAGTACACTACTCGTCATCTTTCAATACATAGGTTTTTGCTGGCAATGCACGATAGTAGAGACCTGTCCTTTAAAATGGTCAATAGCCTTCCCTTCCAAGCAGTTACCTCTTCAATATTGATATCGGCTGATTTGCCACATATTTCCTTAAAGGTAATATCGTGCCGACGATGGAATTTTTCTAACCATCCATTTGATGCCTTGAAATTATCTAGTCCTAGACATTGAGCAGATTTAAGGGCTTTTGCCAGTTCCCTGTTTTTCTAAAATTTGCTTTTTTGTTCACCGTTGCCACCTTCTTGAAACAAATTTCTAACTTCTGCTTTATTTTAAAGCAACGTAACTACTTGGGTATCATCCACATTAAATTTTGTAGCCAATTTCCTAGTACTTCCACCAGTTTTTTCACTTTACTCGATTATTTTAATTTTTTTTGCTTAAAGAAAGACATTTTCTTTTTTTAAACCAAATTGAATGGACCCACCTGTAATAAGAATTGTCGGGACGGGTTTTACTACCTCTAATGGAGAGTGTTTTTAGCATTAATGTTTACTAAAAATTCTGATAATGAGAGTGCCCGCGGTGGTTTAACGGATGAGTCGGTAAAGAGGAGTATAAAATAATGCGATTTCCATTATTAAATATGGGAATTCGTAACCGGTCGTTTAACGCATGTGGTCACTTTATAGAGGCTGTCGCAAACAGAGATTTTACTGTATTATTAAATTTAATAATATATAAACAAAGTTTAAAAATTGGACTGTTGGCTTAGTTTCTTTAGCACTCTAAATAAATAATAATTTAATAATCGAGGTACGGGAATCTACTGTCAGTCAAGTAAAGCAAATGGTAAAATTTTCTGTGCCATTACTATTTTATAAGGTTTAGCTTTTAATAATATATTGGTTAAGTGCAATTCTGTGTACACGAGTCGCGCAGTAAAATACTGATTATTCAAAATACGCCGGTGATTGGCAAGGGATTTACGATAATTTTATTAAGTAACTGTTAAGTTTTACGCTTTAAATTTTTATTAGAGGTATATTTATTTCAGAATACCCATTTAGTGGGCCGGTAGACGATATCTCATTAACGGTAGAAGTTAGCAAAATAAATTTTATACAAAAGTTATACCTACAACTTAACGGATAATTTCAAATATTATACAGGATGTCTCAAAAATGCAGGGTGGACCAACTCACATTTTGCTCAGCGGCAAATGCGACATTATAAAGATTTCCTTGAATCCGATGTGTATTTCTCGAGATATTTAACTGTTTCCAGATTTTCTGGCTACCCTAAATGATTCTTTTAATAGATTTTTGTCGAAAAAAAATTTCACATAAGAATCGCTGAATTTCCACAAGCTTTATAATTTTTTTTACCAACATTTATGAAGAAAGTATCCTTGCATGTGAAACCAAACCGTTATTAGAATTGGTATAAGTAGCACAGAGTGTTCCATCCTGGTCTAAATCTTATAAATTAAAAATAAACTTTTCGTTATTTTTTTGGATTAATTTGATACCAATTATGTAGCATTATTATTGAACTGTTTCAAAAAGTTTTCGAAGAAAACAACATTTGTGAACGTAGGATATAAAATATGAATATAGGGCACAAAAGCGACAATTAATCCACTTCAAAAACTTTATATATTTTTATCTTACTGCCTGGTTCTTCGCACGGGAATTTGGTTAATAATATAGATAAACAAATAAACTTTATGTTACCTAACTCACATATAGTAGCCCCGAGTTAACGTATTGGACTTTATTCGAAAGTAAGTAACATCCGGCAGAATATTTTTATATTATTATATCTAACAATATCTAAATAGTACATTATGCACCTAGATTAGGAAGTCAGCCATTATTTTTTTTTTCTTGTTTTTGAGATATTTTTAAAAAAACAAAAATTTGCATTTCCGAAAATATCCTGTAGCTTTTTTATTCCTCACTATTTTGGTTGTAAAAACATTCCTAAAGCAATTTTTTAAGCAGATTTCAGTTCTGTAATTTAATTTTAGAGACAGCGTTTTAGTTTTTTATGCCATCATCAGGTTAATTTTTTCTTATAGACGTCATATTGCATTTTGTAGCTTATTGATGTCAGTTTTTCAACGATGTATCACTTATTGGCAAATAAATGAAACTGATATTAAATTACAAGAAAAGTAACACGTCAGTGTCATGACATCAACGCCTTTGGCAGGGTTAATTTGATTTTAAATTTGTTCAAAATATCACATTATAATACATTATTTTTTTTCTTATTGTAAAGAATCTCATATTAACATAGCAAGCACTTTTATATCCTTGGGCGCGAAGTTCCAGGTATATCCTCCTGGAGCCTAGCTTCTTCTTTTAAATGCTAACTTTTTAAAATTTATTTTGATTCATTTCCGACCTTGGGGGTCATAATAATTGATATTCAAGTGGTGCCCCCTGGTGCAATTTTTAGTAATCTTTTGTTACACACATGTTGCAAATCACCTAATTACTATTAAAAGAATGGCTGCTTTTTGCATATCTACTTGTGACGATAGGTACTTGATTAAGACTTTGTATTTGCATGCTATTTTGTAACCTAGTTTTTTGTTTATTTTTGCAATATTCGGCAACGAAAAGTACTTAAACCACGAGAGGATGACGACAAATTGCTTCAGCCACTGGAAAAAAATGAAAATAATAACTCAGATATTTAAATATTAGACGATGAAGAACAGAACGATATTGGTGAAAATATTGAGTGACAAAGAAGGAGACCCTGAAGTATTGATTGACAATAGTGATGATGATGATGATGAGGAGGACCTACTTCTTTTACGTATCTTTCTAGATAATTTATTTGCAACTAATGCAATAATTTTGTAAAAAATAAAAACTGCAAAGGAATCCAAGTTTTATTGTGAAACTTGTGAGCAGCTTTTATGGATTATAGGAAACAGAAATTGCTTTAAAGAATTTCAGAAAAATTTATATTTTTTAAATTTTTATTATAAATTGAGTAAAACTAGTTCAAACACACTTTATATTGTATTTTTAAAACAGTTGCAAGAAGGTATTTGTTTTGTTGTAACCACGTTGTTGTCCGTTAAATTAAATGTTAATTTCTTGGCACATTTAATAGAAAAATTGAGAAAATTATTAAAAAAAATTGTTTGTATTCACCCGATCTAACCATCTGCAAAATTTCAATACTGTATCTTCAAAATAGCCCATCTGAGTGTAATATAACAGCTTTCTCAACTGAGGTATATACACGGTGTTTCCTAACCTCTCTGAAAAAATGAAGGAGGTGAATCCTCACCTTATTTTAAGACCAAAAAGGTAGTATAAAAGTTTTTCGCATGTCGCTTCGTTTTCGAAATACAAGGCGTTAAAAAAAAATTTTATATTTTTTTTTTTCATTTTATTAATTAATGCCAAATGACATTCTAATGATATTTGTTAAACATAAGGGATTAGATCACTTTACTTTAATTTTTTAGTTCTTTTTCGTACTTTTATCATTATGTTGCGTCAAATGATACGATTAGGCTTTGCTTGGTTCCATGGCAACCACATTTGTTTTCTCCGTAACATTTGTCTCCTGTTTAAAATATTTTAAATAATATCCTTTTGGATTGTTTTTGAATTTATTTGTACTACATCACATACTTTTCATAATGGCTGAGTTTACCAATCAGGATATGGCTCAAATTCATTTTATGTACGGTTTGGCAAGTGGAAATGCGCTAGAGGCGAGACGTTTATATGCAGAACGTTTTTCGCAATAGGCGAGTACCGTGTTCGGAAACATTTACAAGATTGTACCTTAGGTCAGAGGAAACAAGTAGCTTTGAAAAAAGCGAAATAGGCGGCCGACCACTTACAGTTAGAACCGTACAACTTGAGGAAGAGGTCTTAAACATGGTGGAAGAATCTCCAGGCACTAGTACGAGGAAAATCGGGAACGAGTTGAATGTGAGATACAACACAGTATGGAGTATCTTAGAGAACTATTTACTTTATCCTTATCACGTACAAAGAGTCCAAGCTTTGTTGCCTAGAGACTTTCCAGCTCGAGTTAATTTTTGTAACTGGTTTCAAGAAAATTCTTTAAGGGTCACACATTTTTCGGTGAAAATACCATTTACAGATGAAGCGGATTTTTCCAGAGAAGGCATCATTAATTTTCACAACAACAATATTTGGGCGGAAGATAATCCTCATGCTATCATCGAAGGACATCACGAGTATACATTTTCTTTTAATATTTGGGCAGGGATTATTGGAGATAGCTAAGTTGAACCGTATTTTGTTTCAAATCGACTTACTGGTGATGTCTATTACAACTTCCTTAGAGATGAATTGTCAGAATTAATGGAAGCTGTGCCATTAAGAACGAGAACTTTAATGTGGTTCATGCATGACGTCGCTCCCCCTCACTTTGCAGTACGTGTTAGAAACTATTTAGATCAACAATATCCTGCTCGTTGGATAGGTAGAGGAGGACCTCATCCATGGCCACCTCGTTCGTCGGATCTAAATCCATTGGATTTTTATTTCTGGGGTCACCTTAAACAACTCGTTTATACTACTCCTATTGAAACTGCAGAAGACCTTCGTATTATTGATGGTTTTAATACGATTCGCGCCAGCCCCGAAATTTTTCAACACGTAAGAGACAATTTAGCACGTCGTGTACTGGCTCATGGAGGACATTTTCAGCAATTTATTTGACTTTTGTTCATGTGAGTTCATTATTAAAAGTTTTTAAATCAATTATTAAAATTATTATTATTGCTTCACTAATTTTTTTTAACACCCTGTATTTCGAAAAAGAAGCGACATGCGAAAAACTTTTATACCACATTTTCGTCTTAAAATAAGGTAAGGAGTCACCTCCTTAATTTTTTTAGAGAGGTTAGAGAACACCCTGTAATGATCTTTTTCTACTACCTACACAAAAATATTACATAATAGTTAAATAGTTTAGATCTTCATATTAACCATTTCCGCCTAATTTTTAAAATATTTTAAAAATCAAGTAGCCATTAAAACTACAGAAATGCAATTGTTAATGTTATTTTGTAGAAAATTTGTGATCGTGTTGACATTTTTGAATGTGACAGTTTTCTTTCGTAATATCTTCCAATTTATGATGAAAATTCCTGTTTTATTAAAAATTTTTATTATTTTGCCGAATTTCTTCATTTAAAGTGGTTAGGCAAGGCTTAAAATCAATAACATGTTAAAGAAACGGTGAGAGAAAATGCTAAAATCGCGTGTAACATAACTTAATTACACAGAAATTTGATTTCCCAATGCTAAGCCTAAGTCCTACTCCGTAAATAAAGACTTAATAATTTATTAAATATTTTTGACAACATCTAGTCAATACCGAGAAATATGCTACAATTTTCATTATCTCTGCCAATTTACAAACATAGTGAGGTATATTTTTAATAAAACGAAAACTCTAAACTAATTTCGCTATGCTGCTCGAACAATAGACGGGAGAGTGAAAACTATTTTATTTACTGCTTGCGCTATAACATGGCTGCCATGTCAGGAAATTGTCGCTCTAGAACTACAAAAATTGCTAATTTTAAATCCTTTAAAATAAAAGTGACTTGTAGTAAAATCCATTAAAATCTGAAAACAGTATTGTAGCAGATAAATTATATTGGAACATAATAATATTTATAGAAATATTTAATTGTAAAAACTGTTGGGATTTTAAAATAACAATTTAAGTTGCGTTAATTTAAACTCGCATATTATTACCTAATAATAAAGAATGAATGGTGATGTAAAGATCGACCATTTAAAAAATTTTACCTTAATCAAAAGTCAAATACGCATTTTCTCATCTTATTTGTTACAAAGTCCTGCATAAAATTTTGACCTCTAGCTACACCAAGTTTTTTTTAAGTGGCAACCCTGGACACATGGAGGCTCTATGAAAAGGTCGTCAAAAACTGAAACCCAGGGTACAAAAAAAAAAGGGGTTTGCTCACTTTGTTACGGTAAAACCAAGGCAAATAAGTTTTTAATTAGCAAGATCCTACATGATTTACATTTGACCATTACATTTAAAATACGATACCATGTTTAAATTATTATAAAACCTATTTTTTATGCCTTTAGTAAATGGAATAACAAATTCTTTTTTGCACCGTTTAGTTCCTTATCATCTTCTATTGTAAGCAAATGTTAGTAATTAGATAGTTTAGTTCCCTATCATTGTGCGTTTTTTTAGTTATGGTGCTCTCACAAAAGCAGCTTATTGACATTATAACATTATTCAGTCACCTAATTCGCTCTAGTACAACTACGTAATATTGTGTGCGTCCCTGAAATTTTATCATACATTACAACTGATTATATTCCTTAGAGTAAAATATTATTTTATTGTCTGTTTGTGTACGCGCTGGATTTACCGCATATGATTAATATTGTGTCTTATTTTTTTATGTATTTCTCGCTGGTTTTGGATATTTCGTTTCTTCATTTCATTTTTATTTTCTTGTATCAAGTATAAGCTGAGGCTGTATGGCTATGCCTGATATCTGGATGAACTTCTCTCATTTTAATGTGCTATCTTTGTGCGCCGGTTTCGATTTGTTTGCGGATGTAATCGCTGGGGGCACTTTTGATGTTGTTGGGTTATCTGAGACATGGCTGAGCCTGTGTGTGGGGAGTGGGGGAGTTGGGATCGAGGGATTTGTGCTAGTTAGGAGTGATCGTCATGGACGTGGTGGAGGAGTCGCCTTTTACGTTAAGAATCATCTTAAATTCTCGCTTATTCCGGTATATTCCTCTGATACCTGTCTAGAACAACTTTGGATAGCAATTAGGATTGGGGGACGAAATTTGAGCATATCACTCCCTCGTTGATTGAATCGGGGTGGCTCTCACTTAAAGAGAGATTCGAATTGCACATATTACATTTGGTCTACAAGATTGGCATCAACAAAGTTCCCAAATATTTACTAGATAAACTTATTAGACGTTCTGATCTGCACACTTTTTTACTCGCCATAGAGACTTGTATGGTGTGCCCAGACACACTCATGCATTTTTTCAGTGCTCTTTTAGTTATACCGCTGTTAGCGCGATCAATTCCTTGCATGATCACATTAGAGCTGCCCCTAGCACGTCTTCATTCTGTATGGGTGTAAGGAAGTTTTTCCTGGCGAGTCGCCGGTCGGTCTGAGAGTAGCACTGCTTTTTAATACCTTTTATTTTGTTTATTATTTTTCTCAATGTGTGCAAATTGTATTTATTAATATCTCTTAAAAAAGTATCTGTTTATACCTTTATATCTTTAAACTTTTTAACAATTTCTGAGAACCTTCTCTTTTTCTTTAATATTTTTTTTTTTCTTTTTTTCTTTTTTGATTTGTATAATAATATGTATCATCTATTTAGCCATTAGAATTAGTAATCACTTTCTACAGGGTGGTTATATATGCGCAGCTATAGTTGGATAGGGCCACCCACTTTCAAACTTCTATTGTACTTCTCGTATCTAATTAAATAAAGACATTATTATTATTATTGGACTGTGAAGACAAGGTACGGACTCACAGTGAAGTTCGTATGTTACTTAATAAAATGTATCCTGGGAGTCCAATTACGCAGTTGACTGTGAGTACGGTATTTCACAAAGCTGAAGATCATGAGATTACGTGATTTACCTAAAAGCGGCCGACCATCCGCCTTACCTGAAGATAAAAAGAACTTGACATATCTATCAGAAAGTAAAAATCCGCATTCTGCAGCTAATAACGATGTTACTAGAATTCCTGTACCGAAAGTTTTAAAAAAGTCAGGAGTATCGCCCATATAAAGTTCGTGTTGTACAGGAACTTTTCGAAGACTATTAAGATAGGAAGCTACATTTCTGTGAGAAAATGATAACAAGATGGGAAGAAAACAACATTTTTTTCCGAAGTAGAATAACCAATTTATATAATCATCGATTTTGGTCTGATTAAAATCTACAGTGGATACGTGAAGAATATACAAGATCCCCAGAAAGTCAATATGTGGACTGCAATAATTAACATTGGAA
Organism: Polydrusus tereticollis; assembly: GCA_963920685.1. Lineage (NCBI taxonomy): Eukaryota > Metazoa > Arthropoda > Insecta > Coleoptera > Curculionidae > Polydrusus > Polydrusus tereticollis. The sequence goes on from OY987329.1 coordinate 95,187,064, forward strand.
TTACAGGACCATATTACTTACTGCTTAGCGTTACTTAGATTTCCTCTCATTTGTTTTAGAATCTGCATTCTTAATTATTATTCCTAATGAGACTGAATCAGATATTGCGTATGAAAGAATATGGTTTCAACAAGATGGAGCACCGCCGCACTTTGGTGTATATATTCAAATATACTTCCACAAAATTTTCCGAGTGGTTGAATAGGTCGATGGCGTCCAATTGAATGGCCATTAGGTCTCCAAACCTTACGCCATTGGATTTTTTTCTATGTAAATATTTAAAGAAGAGGGTATATCAGAATAGACTACAGACAGATAGACAGACAGACCAGACAACATTGAATCAGGATGGAGAGATAAATAATTTACCAGTAGATAGTTTTACCATAGACTTGGTGCATGTCAAGTGCAAGGTGGAGGCCACTTTCAGCATTTGATAGAATCGAATCAGGTGAGGGCTGAATTCCGAATAGCTCATAAATTCAATTGTTACTTAAAAATGTTAGTTGGGCTTATTTTACAGGTGCGGTTTTGATAACGTTTTAATAGAACCCCCAAGTGACCTAGATTGCCATTTAAAAAAAAAGTGGTGGTAACTACAGGTGAAGGGGTTGAGTTGAGGGGACTGAAAATATTAAAGAAAGATTAACAAAAATTAAAATCAATTTCCTTGTTTCAGTTAAAAGATGACATATAGAAAAAATATGAATTTTATGAGGGACTCTAAACAACCCAGTAAAGAAAATAATTAAATAAACCAGCTCGAGAAACTATCTCTTTTACATTACTTAAGATTTCTGAATATGCGACCTGGAAATCCCAAAGAAACGAGGGGAAACCCAGTACAATTGCGAATAAGAATAAAAATACTAACACTGACTGAACTCGTAGCGCCATAGTTTAGAATCGTATTGAGACTTGATACTGTACAGTTGGGTGGGTGAGTTCAAATTTTGTCTCGATATTTCGATGTTTAAAATAATGCCCAATCCTGTATATTGAAAACAAGAGAAAAATCTGAATTTCTCATGGTGACTTTCGTGTTCAGCAAGACAAGTTACTTCGGAAATAGCAATTTTTGAGCCCGAAACATTTTTGGTGTTGAGAGGTGTAATGATCAACAATAATAATTATTAGATATAGTAAATTAATAATTTTTTCAGAGTATTATGAAGGACGGTGTAACTTTATACAACGGGTATATTAAAATTATATTATATAAAGCGGATGTCACAAATTATAGACCCGTCGCAATTTTCTCTACTGTCACTAAAATTTTTAAGTCCATTATTTATAAATTTATTTACAATTCAGTTATACAACAAATTTCGGGTTTTCAACACGGGTTTACGAAAAACAGGTCAACAGTTAGTAATTTAAGTAGCATAACTCAATATATTTCAGAAAGTCTAGATAATAAATGCCAAGTGAACGTCATCTATACTGATTTTGCTAAAGCTTTTGACAAAGTCTCACATCAGGTATTGCTTTATAAGTTAGATAATAGATTTGGCTTTCACCCTACGCTTGTTCAATTCTTCTCGTCTTACTTACAGAGTCGAAAACAAAGAGTACTTATAGGAGGTTACACGTCTAATTCGTATATAGCTACCTCAGGAATTCCGCAGGGTTTTAATCTTGGACCATTGCTGTTTCTCCTATTCGTAAACAATCTACCAAAGAAAATTAAGGAAAGTAAAATTTTGTTGTTTGCTGATGATTTAAAACTGTAGTCTGTTGTAAAAAATGTTGGTGACTGTCAAAACATTCAAAAAGATATAAATGAGACTCTGCAATGGTCCGAAATAAATAATCTTAAATTTAAGATTGCCAAATGTTATATCCTTAGTTACAGTAGAAAAAGAATTTTTTAAATTATGATTATAACATGGATGATGTAGTTCTAGAACTTGTGGAAGAAATCCAGGATTCAGGGGAAACATTTGATTCTCAACTATCATTTAAAACTCATATTTTGAATATAACGAAAAAAGCAACTAGAATGTACGAATTTATTGTAAGAATTTATAGACAGTTTACAAATTTAGATTGTATCAGACTTCTGTTTATATCATACGTACGTTGTATTCCAGAGTATGCTAGTATAATATGGAGCCCATGTTATGAAATTCAAAAATATGCGATTGAGAGTGTACAAAAAATTTTTTTAAGATAACTGTATTATAGAAAGACCGGTGCCTATGATTTAAGTGTAGCCAAAACAGAACTAATGTCCAGGTATAAGTTACTTAGTTTGGAAAAACGTAGGAATATTGCTTCTGCTATCTACTTGCACAAGTTATTGTATAATAAAATTGATGATGTAAATCTCCTCCAACAAATAAACTTTAATATTCCCTCATATAGAACAAGAAATGCATTAACGTTTTATATAAAGAATTCTCGTACAAGTCACTGTAGTAATGCACCTATTAATGTAATGTGTAGGTTAGCATATACCAATCAATTAAGATTTGACATTTTTTACATTACTCAGAAGCAAATTAGAGCTATTTTAGGTGAGGTATTGTAGAGTATCTGTAGAGTTTGTAAGGTAAATAAATAAATAAATAAATAAATATTTGATATTTGTTCATTTTTAGTAGTTCTAATAATTGAGATGCGTAGGCGCGCATCTATATATAGATAGATATCTTGGGTACTTTGTATATAATAATTAATATCGGAAAGCAGCTTCTTAACTCTATTATTTCGACGTGGAGTTAATAATTAGCCAAATAAATATATGATGCAAATGGTGTAAAATTTCTAAAGCAGTAAATCCGTTTTATTCATCTAACCAATTTTAATTAACTGCACCTAACAGGAGTTGTGTATTCTAATCTTGACACCGAAATTACACGGCGAAAGCAATTTCATAAAGCTGTGTAGAATGTAGACGATAACGTGAAAACTATTGTAAAGCTTTAATTTGATAGTGAAATGTCAATGGTAATGCTTTAAAGGAAAATAATTAGTTTTACACATATTCTGATGCATTTTAGCTTAACAAGATTGGAAAAATAGGTCAAAGAAAAAGAAGCATACCTATTATAAGAACTTGGCCCAAATCATATGGCACATATTAATCATAAATACAGGGTGTCCATTTAGTGTGCCGATAGACGATATCTCGTTAACGGTCGATTTAAGGAAAATAACTTTTATACAAAAGTTGTACAGGCTAACGCCGCGTACCTTCTAAAAATAATTTTAATTATACACGTTGGCTCAAGAATCCAGGGTGGGCCATACATATCTTTTCTTAAATGAAACACCATATGTTTTTTTTTATTATATTGAAGCCTTTAGTATTCCTTTATTCTTAAATTAAAATTTGATCATCGACGTTGTTAAGATATTAATTTTTCAATCGATTTTTTGCTTAAAACTATTTTACATAAAAATCGTTGGATTTTAACCATCTTCATAAATTATTTTACTAAAATTTAGAAAAGAAAAGTTATAACATGTTAAATCACCTAACTGTTATTAGAATTGGTATAAGAGCTACAGAGTGCTCAACATTCTGGTCCAAAATCAATGAATTTAAAACCAAGTTTTTGTTTGGTTTTTTAAATGAAACACCTTGTATTTTACATTTTTTTTTAAAAGATGTTTTAGTTACCTTCAATTTTATATCAATATCTGACACCTTATTTCAAAAAGTTGTTGAATGAGCAAGCGTAATTTCGTGATGTTTTAAATTTAATAACTAGTTGGCCATGCATTTCTATCAAATTCAATTTTTCTGCAAATGCCGGACATTATTATAATTATAATACAAAATAAAAATTATAAATTAATATTATTATAATTATTAATTATTTGACGTTTTACAGTGGTCTTGTCTGCGTTTATTTTCAAAATTAATTTTAATTACAATCGAGTAGAATTAGTAAATATGATTTACGCAATTGGAGAAAGCGATGGAAATTGTTTTGTGACATCACGTTTACATGCCTAGAAGTTTCCAGAAGCTTGATGTCTGAACAAAAGATCAATAATTAAACTAAAAGATCGATTTGAGAGAACGGGGAGCGTAGGGTATGAAAAAACATCTAGAACCAAAACAGTGCTTTATGAAGATAAACAGCTAGGCATTGCATTGGCGGTGGTGGAGAATCCAGAAATAAGTGCGTAAAATTAGTTCTAATTAGGAAATAAATAAATCTTCAATGAATAATTGTTTATTGGCAAACAAATTTTATCCCTATAAGGTTCAGTTACATCAAGAATTAAGCGACAATATTTTGGAGAAAGAACGTTATTTTGCCAATATGTCATATTCACCGACGAAACGACATTTCATAGAAATGGGTTTGTCATAATTTTCACTTTTATGATACCCCAAATCCACATGCTCTGCTAGTAAATAATTTTCAACATCAGTAGAGCTTAAACGTTTGGGGTGGTGTTATCCACGATTATGTCATTGGACCTTATTTCTTTGAAGAGCACTTGAATGGTCGTTTGTTTTTGGAATTTTTGCAACATGACTTTGTTAGGCTGACTGATAATCTCCCGGAGTTCATAACGAACAGGATCTGGGTTCAGCTCGATGGGACCCCCTCACTACAGCAGATATGTTCGGGAACATTTAAATACAGTTTCCAGAGCGGTGGATGGTTGTTGAAAACCCAATAATATGAAATTTCTTTTTTACCTAATACTTTTATTATTTTAAGGTCCGATCAGTGGGCCAGCAAGGTCACCTGACCTAACGGCCATGGATTTATTTTTGTGGGGCACCGTCAAGGTCGATGTTTACAGAACACCAGCAACAACAAGGGAGGACATGATGAAACGAATCCAACAATCATTTGGTTGAATTACCCCGTTCCCCAAATGAATTGACGCTTGAATTTTGCAATATGGTAGACACTTCGAACACTCAATGCGTTAATATGTATTCGTTTTAAATTGGTGAAAGATATTTTCAAAATTGGAGATTTACATACTTTTCGATAGGTAATAATTTAAGTTTCTTCTGTAAAATTGTTACTATACTTAGATATGATCAACACACTAATTTATTAAGTTCTCAATTTTTTTGGAAGTAAATTTAAAAATGAATAAGCAAATATCAAAATTGTTCATAATATTAAGGTTTTTAAGACAGAATTTTTTTGAAATCATGTTTCCTTCAACAACTTTTTGAAATAAGGTATTAGATATTGGTATCAAATTAAAGGGAATAAAAATATATTTTCGAAAAAAATGTAAAATACAAGGGTGTTTCAATTAAGAAAAAAACGAAAACTTGGTTTTAAATTCATTAAGTTTGGACAAAAATATTGAACAGTCTGTAGTATTTATTCCAATTCTAATAACAGTTCGGTAATTTTACATATTATAACTTTCCTTTCCTAAATTTTAGTAAAAAAAAGTTCTTAAAAGTAGTTAAAATCCAACGATTTTTATGTAAAATAGTTTTTAGCCAAAAATCGATTGAAAAATTCATATCTTAACAACGTCGCATTTGCTGATCAAAAAATTTTTTAAAATAGAATAAAGGACTACTAAAGGCTTCAATTTCATAAAAAAACATATGGTGTTCCATTTGAAAAAAGATCTGTATGGCCCACCCTGGATTTTTGAGTCAACCCGTTTATTTAAAATTATTTTTAAAAGGTACACGGCGTTAACCTGCACAACTTTTGTATAAAAGTGTTTTTTCCTTAAGGTAACGAGATATCGTCTATCGGCACACTAAATGGACACCCTGTATATAAATATCAAATGACATAAATTCTAAATTGCAGGCACTCTATGGGACACCTATAAAATTTTATGTTGTTAGCTTCGAGTTCGAAGAAGGTTACTAAACCAAAAATTTCAAAAAACAAAATGCACCTTATATTGAAACACTTTCACCTATAATACAGGGTTGCAACGCGCACAGAAAATAGTAAAAAATTTTATTTTATTTTCTCCTTCTTTAAAACACAAAGACGGAACTTTCAGCGCTGCTGTGGAAAGCAAAACCGTAAACGGCGAAAAGCCTATTGAAATAAAAAAATAAAAAAATATTAGGGGTGGTTAGAGAACACGATCAGAACCAGCTGTGGAGCATGCGTGCACATAATTTTAGCTCACGTAGAGGGGGTTTAACAAGCGCCACCAGCTTTGTTACAGGAAAGGCTGGAAACCTACAAGAGGAGCTAGCTTTGACCATGCGAGCTGTATAAATAAAACTAAGCAGTAAAAATATTGATGGCTTTATTGTTAAAAGAATATAGGGTGTTAGTTATTATACTAGACTTAGCTGGTGCCGACTTGAAACCTGCTGACTTTAGGAGAGTACAAGTGACTGCTCAGAATGAGTCCAAAATAAAGATATAAACCTATGAATTAAAGAAAGCTTCGTTCAGAAGTGAAGACAGACGTGACGTGGACGAAGACGTCGTCCGAAGAAAAACTTTGTTAGAAGAAAGAGACGAAAGAGGATGAAGACCCTAGTAGGAGCTTGTAGGGCCTTAAAGTTGATTTTTATCAGGTCAAGTAGGGATTGTTCGGTGCTCCAGAGATTTGGCCTTATTTGCTTTCAGACGGCAAAGAAACTACCAAAGAAAAATCCCACCGAACTACTTTTCCTTGAGCACATCAGGTATCTAAAAATATCCGTATCGTCACGGATCTCATGTATTGGCAACGTGGAAAATATCTTTCCTATCCAAAATCCCGCTAGGATAATTCAGAAAATCGTGGAGACTGGTTTCTTCATCGCCGTTTAAAGTAAAAGTAACACCAAAACGGCAAAGAACCCAACCAAGAAATCTCACAAGCGCCAACTGGCAAAAGATAATCAAAAATCACCACTTGACAAACGGCCACGTTCGAATTTATGACCCGGGATTCAAGGAACAATTAAAATATAGTTCTGGATGTACAGGGTGAAGAGGGAACACTAGCAGATGTTTTATTAAAGGAAACAATTTAGCATAAGAACTACTATATAAAAGTATTAGATACCGATAATTGGGAGTTTATATTCCCCTTAACACCGAAAGAACCACGCAAAATGTAATATTGAAAATTTAATGTGTAAAATACGTGCCAAAGCATACTATAAGTTTCGAAAAGGCAGCAAAGCTCCAGATTACGATAAGGTTTAAAATTACAGGTGGAAGAAGACTTAACGAACATGGGCATCTAAATTCTTGGATTAGTATAAAGTTTCACATTGAGAATTTATTTTGATGAAATAATGATTGTGTTACAAATGTTTTTTTTTTGATACGGGTCCCTTACCAGTATTATAAATGGATTGAACGAGGTCCAAATAAAGAAGTACGGATTAGATTGTTATTAAAAAGGCTGCAAACAAAGGAGTGTACTTTTTCTGCTAATAAGAGAAAAACAACGAGTGTACAATAGTGCATCTGGATGTGCCACTATTGTGGGGGGTTGGTTAGGGTAAATGAGTATAACCGTAGATAGTTGAATACTGGTTTATTAATAAAAAACTGTTCCTATTTATATTAACATATGAACTTGGACTTCAAGCATGCAACCTTACCCGGTCTATTGCCGGTACCGAGACGTGCTGACTCAGCAAGGTTGTTCGTAGGTGTTTATAAAATTTATTATTTCGTGCATGTGTAGTTATTATATGCAAGGATGGATAAATAATTAGTTTGGGTAAAATATTAAAAATTTGTAAAAAATGAAAATAAAAAGATGTTGCTTAAACATTCTCCCCGGTCTCGCTTGATGGGAGTTCTCCTAAGGGCTGTAGCTCCATCATACCGGCGTCTTTGGCTTCTGGTCGACGGTTGCGTTTGGCTTGTTGACGGGATAATCTTGTATACATATATCGTAAGACCCATATGAACAATAATGCGGCTACCATTCCTGCTGCTGTGATTCCACTGGTGGCGTATGAATTATGCTGAATTTTCTTCCAGATGGTACTTTGCAGCTGCTGGCGGATTCTTTCTTCATTGAAGTTGAGTGCAGTGAGTCTTTCATCGTCGGTTACTTTAAATACTGGTTCGTCGTCAATTTTGGTTGTTTCGTTATAGATTTGGATGGTGTTTATTTTGAACATTGTAGCTTTGGAGTAACTGCCTTGGACGGGAATGGTATCTTTTCTTTTGGAAGTAAGAATGTTTTGTTTCGTCTGGATTATGCAATCTTGCGATACTTGCAGGATGCCGGTGTTGTTCAATGAGATGTCTTCCCTAATGCCATTACACGTCAGTGCTATTCTAGTGGGGTTGTTAGTGATATAGAGCCACGTATTTGGCATATATAGTTGCTTCCAGATCATGGACGTAAGGACATTCTTCCGGACTCGGCAAGGAGGGCTGCTCGTTCGCTGGTAGATTTCGTCAATTACACAGTTTGGGTTTGTTTCTATATTCTTCACGGCTGTGGGGGTACACAAATAATTATTTTCTGATACTGTAATGCAATTTTTAAACTCCTCATCAGTCTGTTGGAAGTAATGTTGGTTGTTGTAGTCTATTGCTAATATTTCATTAGGAATGTCTAGCGTGTAATATGATCCATTATCTATCTTGAGAGGTGTCGGCACGACCTTGATTAGCGTATAGTTGGATATTTCTTCAATCATAAAAAATCCAAAAATTCTCAGACTTCTTTCATCGTCTTCTGCCATGGTTTTTGTCAGGGGTGAATATGAAATTCTTATGTTGGACGGAAGTTTCTTGTTTGCGTCAGCAATAATGTTGTATATGTGCAATGGTGCTAGTATTTCGAAAAGTGTGCCTTTACTAAACATTATCTTGAATATTTTAGTATAGTAAGCACATGTTTCACTTATAAAGTTGCTTGCAAGTTGATAGCAACTTAACAGATGAATGTTTACAGCGTTTGTTTGGAGTAATTAATTCTTCTGCCTTTCTACAGTCATGAAGATATTTTTTTGCTTCGTTGTATTTTGCTGTTATCTGATCGAAATATTGTGTTGTATGGTATGCGTGTTCGGCGACGCCTAATTTCATTATTTCTGCATTATTTTCCTTTGCCTTTTCCCATATATTTTCGAGGGTTGTGGTGCGGGATGATATATAGGCCTCTGTTTTTCTTGTTGTTGGATCTTTTTTGCAGTTTGACAGGAGCTGCACTATTTCTGTTCCCAACTTTTCTTGCTTGCTGACTAATTTGTTGCACGTTTCCATGGTTGAATGGGGTTGATGCGGGTAATGTTAGATTGTTTTTTCCTTTAAGGACTGGTGCTCTCCGGTAATGATTGCTTTGTTGATTATTTCCACTTGAGGTCTTGTGCTCTTCGGGAATGATTGATTTGTTGATAGCTTCCTCTTAAGGTCTTGTGCCTATCGGGAATGGTTGATTTGTTGATTATTTCCACTTGAGGTCTTGTACCTTTCGGGAATGGTTGATTTGTTGATTGCTTCCTCTTGAGATCTTGTGCTCTTTGGGAATGGTTGATTTGTTGATTGCTTCCTCTTGAGATCTTGTGCTCTTTGGGAATGGTTGATTTGTTGATTATTTCCACTTGAGGTCTTGTGCTCTTCGGGAATGGTTGATTTGTTGATTGCTTCCTCTCGAGGTCTTGTGCCTTTCGGGAATGGTTGATTTGTTGATTATTTCCACTTGAGGTCTTGTGCCTTTATTAATAAAAAACTGTTCCTATTTATATTAACATATGAACTTGGACTTCAAGCATGCAACCTTACCCGGTCTATTGCCGGTACCGAGACGGGCTGGCTCAGCAAGGTTGTTCGTAGGTGTTTATATAATTTATTATTTCGTGCATGTGTAGTTATTATATGCAAGGATGGATAAATAATTAGTTTGGGTAAAATATTAAAAATTTGTAAAAAATGAAAACAAAAAGATGTTGCTTAAACAACGAGCACCAAAGCCATACTGACTGTTTTATTCAGCAATTAAATTGAATAAAGCTATAGGTAGTTATGTATCCCGCATTTCATAGAATTCCCGAGAACTGCTGAGTTGCAGTTCACACGACTAGTATCATTCTCGAAGTGCATCATCCGTTACATTTTCGCAATCAGAATCGACATAGACTTTGAATGTTTAACACATAAATTATAACATTGTATTTTTCTTAATAAATAACTTTAATCAATGTAAAACAGTAAAAATAAATATTTTTTAAAAAGTAGTTTCTATTAACTAGAAACAAAAAGAGGTACATGAAGATCTAAAGTAAATAAAGGGCTAAGTATGAATAATTCAAGAACGAGCTATATTGCATAAAAGTGGGCTATGTGTCATCGACTTTAATAATCACGGACTATGCCAAAATGCACTGGAAAGTGATTTAAATATTAACTGCAAAAGCATCAATTCCATATAAATTTGGATGTAAATTATAATGTTCTATTTAATTAAATTATAAAAATATTTTTGTACTTATTGTTTATATTATCTATATTAACATTAAGTCTTCAATAATACAGTATACAGTATTACATCCCCTAATAGACTTAAGTAAACTTTATGCAAAAACGTATTTTTAATTTTCGGAAAAAAGTTATTCTTAATAATTTCTTTTGCTTGTTATGTTAATACGATTCGCGGTGAGAAACTTTAGTTTTGTTTAACAGGATGCACACTAAATACAAAAATGTAGATTCATAATTTTACGAATTTTTGAATAACACTTTTTTAACACAACAAGTTCTGGTTACTAGGATATATTACGATACTGCAAATAGATTTAAAATTGACTTGTAAAAACTAGTCATAACCTTATAATAGCATAGTAGTTCGGTTCGTGCTGCTAGCTGCACGTCGTTCCGGATTGATTAATATAAGTACAGTTTTTGGTGGTATAAAAATAAAAATAAATACCGATATCTTATCGACCGATAGTGAAGATAATAACAATTGTGTTTTAAGGCTTACTTGTTGGTACTTTGTGTATAAATTCCTAAAATGACCAGTAAATTGTGTAAGGATTGCAACGAACCAGTCAACAGAAAAAAGCCGGGCCTTCAATGTAGTGGTTTTTGTGAAGGTCACTATCACGGACGCTGTATCGACATTATCGGCAGTCAGCTCGATGCGATACGCATGGACGGTGTCCAGTGGATTTGCAGGCATTGTCGCGGGGGTGCGGCTGCGGCAGATCGACGCATGAGTCGACCATCCCTTGGAACTAACACTCTGGCGGGTACTGTGTCGCCTCCTGTACAGCTTGTTCGAGACCCCACTGTATCACCGGCATATCTCATTCAGGAATTTCGAGATGATATGCGTGAGATGAAGGAGCGCCAAAGGGAGTTACTCGATTCGGTAAATTTTTGCAGTGCAAAAATTTCTGATTTCGAAATAAGGTTGTCAAAGTTCGAGGAATATATTAAGAAAACGGATTTTCTTGCAGCCGAAAATAAAAAATTGAAGGCTGAGTTGCAGACACTGGATTCAAGAGTTAATGACCTGGATCAGATTTCCAGATCAAATAATCTTGAAATTCAGGGTGTATTCGAAAAAGAAAGCGAGAATTTGTACGATGTTTTCGGTAAAATATGTAATTATATTAACTGCGACATCTCAAAAGAAAATATTGAATACATCCATAGAGTCCAGCTGAACAAGTTTTCAAAAAACACTACTAAGAATGTAATTGTACGGCTCTCATCAAGAAATTACAAAGACAAAATTTTAGCCGCTGCTAAAGAAAAACGTCATGACGTCAATAACGGATCCCCCAAAATGAAAATCGTAGGAATTTCCGAAAATCTTTATATAAACGAACACTTAACACTTTCAAATAAATTGTTATATAAAGACGTACGAGCGGCCGCTAAGGAGAAAAATTATAAATTCGTCTGGACAAAAAATGGTGACATATTTGTCAGGAAAGATGAAACGAGCCGTATTATGTTGATTAAAACAAGGGACATGATCCAAAAAATTTAAATTCTTTACTTTCAGATACGTGCAGCGTTAAGATAAGATCCGTTAATGGGTGATAAGTTACGTATATATTATCAAAATACAAGGGGTCTTAGGACAAAAACCCTTGATTTTTATCACGCAATGACGTCTTCAGATTATGATGTAATATGTTTATCAGAGACGTGGCTGCACAGTGGAGTGTTATCATCTGAACTATTTTCTAGTGATTATGATGTGTTTAGAAGAGACCGAGAGAACTCGGCCTCCTCTAAAGCGGACGGCGGTGGAGTTTTGGTGGCAGTCAAGAGTGTTTTACAGTGCAAAAGGTGTCCTGAACTTGAGTCTGACGCTGAAGATCTTTGGGTATCCATCGATTCCAAAAACAGTGAAAAATTGTATTTGTGTTGCGTTTATCTCCCTCCAGGTGACAATTCTGCTTTCTCATTATTTATAAATCAACTATATTTTCTTGAGAATTATCTTTCGGATAAGACAGCAACCATTATCGGAGACTTTAATCTTTCAGCTGTTTCTTGGAATTCCATTAAAAAAGAAGTTTATTTTCAGCCTTCAAATGTCGATGTCAGGTCTGCCGGTATGGTTGATGCTTTCTCCTACTTTCAGTTTATGCAGTACAATAATATAGTAAATAATAATAATAAAATACTAGACCTTATTTTGTGTAATCAGGATTGCATCAGGGACTAAGAGTAATGAATGTCTAGTAAGGGAAGACCTTCATCATCCGGCACTAGAGTTTAGTTTTATCAATTCTGCTTATGTTCCACTACGTCACAATACACTTAAAATTCTGAACTTTAAAAAGGCCGATTATGTGGCCATAAATGAGAAATTGGCCAATTTTAACTGGGAAAATATTCTTACCTCATCTGACTCAAATAATACGATAAACAAATTTTACTTAGTAATTGATAAGCTCATTGATGCACATGTACCTTCCTTTACCGTTAAAGGTAACTTTCCTGCCTATTTTAAGCCGGACACTATTAAAATAATTAAAAATAAAAATATCTATCATAAGAAATACAAAAAACTTAACAATGCAGAACACTATAACGCCTTTTCCCGGCTAAGGGCTCTTTCTAAACAACTAATTAGGAGAGATTATACCGATTTTGTAAATGGTATGGAGGTCGAAATTTTAAACAATAATAAAAGATTTTGGAACTACGTTTCATCTAAGAAAAAAACACAAACTTCCATACCCAGTACAGTTCGTTATGGGGATCGGATCGCTAAAACTGGACAAGATATATGTAATAGCTTCGCGGACTTTTTTAAAAGCGTATATATTCCAACCACAGTATCGTCTTGCCCAGTTTCTTTGTGCCCAGGTCGTAGTGTTACAATTAATAATAATATAATTTTAGACCTTATTAATCAATTGGAGCTAAAAAAAGGTGCAGGACCTGATCGAATATCACCTATTTTTATAAAATCTTGCAAGGAGAACTTGGTTTATCCACTGCGAATTATATATGAGTCGTCGTTGAAAACAGGAATATTTCCAGAAAAATGGAAAATATCTCATATAACTCCTATATATAAAAGTGGCCCAAAAGATGACGTTGCGAACTATAGACCAATAAGTAAAATCAGCATCTTTGCCAAAATATTAGAAAAAATAGTCTATAACGATGTTATGTCAACTGTCAAAACTACCATTATTGATCAACAACACGGATTTTTTCCTGGCAGGTCTCTAGAAACAAATTTAATGTCTTACTCTCAAAATATTTGCAGCCTAATAGATCGTGGCATTCAGGTAGACTCTGTATACATCGATTTCAGTAAGGCTTTTGACAAGATAAACCATAAGCGGCTGATTGAGAGACTTGCTGAGGTTGGTGTCTGCCAGCGTCTGCTCAGGTGGATATGGTCCTACACCTTAAAGCGTTCCCAGATTGTTTCCGTAAACGGTTATCAATCCGAAACTTTCTTGGTCAGCTCGGGGGTTCCTCAGGGTAGTCATTTGGGTCCCTTATTTTTCATAGTTTATATTAACGATATCGCTAAGTGCTTTTACCACACAAAGTTTTTACTATATGCAGACGACCTAAAAATATATCGTCCCATAAGGGAGCTGCATGACTGCCTGAAAATACAAGCGGATCTCAACCGATTGTCCGAGTACTGTGACAGGAACAGTATTTTCTTGAACATAACAAAGTGTTGTTTTATAACATTTACCAAAAATATTTATACTTGGGAATACTCATATAGTATCAATAATTCAAATTTAAAGAAGGTAAATCAAATAAAGGATTTAGGAGTCATTCTGGACACCAAATGGTTATTTCAAGAACATTTTAATAAAATAATTACCGAGTCAAACAAAATGCTAGGCTTCATTACTAGAATCTGTAAAGACTTTCGAAATCCCAAAACAATGATCGCACTATATTTTGCTTTCGTTCATAGTAAGCTCTCTTTTGCCTCTGTCATCTGGAATCCTCAATACGTCACATATATTAATAGACTAGAAGCAGTACAAAACAGGTTTCTCAAAACTATTGCATTTAAAGCACATTGCACAATAGATCTTGTAAAAGAAAAATATAAATTTATTCCTCTGTCTGACCGCAGAAAAATTTCTGACATATCTTTTCTATATAAAATAATTAACTCGAATTTAAACGTCCCAGAACTATTATCAGCACTAAGTTTTAATATTCCCAACAGAGAATTAAGACATGCAACCCTATTTAATTTACCTTATAGACGCACTAACTTGGGTTTAAATATACCATTGGATAGACTGCAAAAAACTTTTAATTCATACTGCCACGAATTTGACATTTTCAGTGCAACCTTGTCTAGTTTTAAAAGACTTTTAAAAGGATATTTTGTCCAACAAGTATTTGGATAGCTGTAGGTAGAGTTAGTTAGGTTAAGTGCATATTGTTATGTAAATTAGTAAAATGTTACCGCATAAACTGTTTATTGTATATAGTGGATGCTTCTTTGGAACTTCTAGTTCTGTCTGCATCCCAAATGTAATAAATAAAATAAAATAAAAAATAAAATAAATAATAAAATCTATTTTATTTTTAATATTAAATTACTTACTAATCATAACTTTTGCAATAAATTTACTTAACTTTTTGATTTCTCCTGCTAAGCATTTTCCTTTAATACTACCGAAACGTTTGATCCAACAAAATTTATTTTTCCAAATATACATTTTTATATTTTTGTGCACCCTCTACAAAAAAATCAAAATTTTTCAACTTGAGTCGTACTTATAACAAGCAAAAGAAATTATAAAGACTTAGTTAAAAAAACAACGTTTTTTATGAATTAAATGGTGAGTCTAGTAATTATAACCGAGTCAAGGCAGTGGGGAATATCTTATCATCAACACCTATAAAAAATGTAATTTTAAAAATTCAATTAACCAAAAATAGCTTAATTTTTAAAAATTACAGAAAAAGTTATGATGAAGTTTTTAGTTTTTACATCAAGATTGTAGACGCAAAAGTTGTTGCAAAAATTTTGGGCTTGATTTTTTCCTTTTCTCTAATGACATGACGTGTATTTAAATTTAAACATTTTCTAATCAAAATAAGTTTGACCAAAATGTGATGACAATCAGAAATTTAAAAATAGTTCAAGGGCGTCTTATGGTTTAATCATTTTTGTGGCCGTACCCCAAATTTTTTCCTAGAATATTACCACACTGTGCCTATAAATGATGGGTTCATGCCAGTGAAATGAATATTATTCTCGAAAAACTAATAATATATTGCCTAAACGAAAAAGGACAAGAACCAAGAATAAAATTACTTGCACAAAATTTTAAATATACTTTATAAATATTGCTATTTTTGTTGCCTACCTGACAACTTCAAATATCATATTACAGGTATTAGAGATAAGCAACATCCCCAACTATTTTGAGCAATTTTTTTAATACTACTATTAATTTATTATTATACTGTCACTAATAACATTTCTTGAGCCCCAATTAATTGTAAAAAAAATTAAATTTTATATTTTAATAATAAAATACAAAACTTTTCCTACAAAATTATTTGTTTCTATGAAAGTAACTAAAACCGGTACTTAATTATTTACCTTAGCTCTAGTCTAGAGTTATGTTGTTCGCTTACAGTAATGGTAGTAATTCTGTATAATAACTCACAGGTTCAATGAATTCTTTATGGCATACGGAAAGCTATTGTAATACCCCAATAATCGTATGGTTGCTTTAAAAAAGAAAAGCACCTAAGTTAAAAAACAACAGAAAAGAAAATTTATAATTTTAATAACAATTATAGATTAATATAATTTAATAATAATAATAAAAGCTCACTAAATAACAGTAATTGTTTAATAGTTATTTATGTATCTAGGGAACTATAATGGTCTTAATTACCGAGGGCAAAGTTTACGTCCCGAGGGCCTTTGGCCCGAGGGATAGCAATTGCCCGAGGTAATTGAGACCCTTATAATTCCAGGGATACATAGATAATTTTATTTCTGACCGATTTTAGTAACATTTTGTTCATTTTTAAAGTGGAATAAATGTTTCAATAGATGACAATCAAATTGATATTAGATGTCAATCGTTTGATTTTATGTCAAATTTCTTAATATCCCAAGGGAGTTATGACCCTTATAATTCCCGCGTAACTAAGACGTTATAAGCTAATAACATACCGGTCAGAAATAATATCTATTTTTACCTCTTACGATTGATAACATGCTTAATGACAGCAAAATGTTAAAACTATAAAAAGATAAATTGTGACTGTATTACTGCAAGTCTACAATGAGCCATTAGAAATGAAACTCCCTGTCTGCTATTATACAGGGTGTCCCAGAATATGTCAGAAATATCCCGGATTCAGATGGAACATATCAAAATATTTGGACAAGTTCCTATAAGTTTTAGTTTTCGTCGCCCCCCCCCCCCATCACGGAGATACGGGCCCATAATGGCCGCCCGTGGCAATGGTTTGTTTTTAAATAACTTATGAAGTACTAGGTGTAATTTAACAATTTTTCAATCTGATGATTACTAGGTAAGTCTTCTTAAAATGAGCCCTTTTAATCACATTCGGCTTATTTAGTTTGCCAGGGATGGACTAGCTCTAACACAGTAATGCTATTTTTTTACACACTGTACGATAAAGGCACAAGAATAATATTTTTGTATAGCTCAAACCTTAAACTAAAAGAAAAGGTACTCTTAATCAGCATCGATAAAGTGAACTGTTTACTACAAAAAAATGTATTTGTTCAATATGGTTTTTTTCATTGAAGGTCATCTTCCTGAAACTCCATTTTTTTGCTATGGTTTTTTTGACATGTACCGTTTTAAATATGGATATTTATTCCAGTGTAAGTTGAAAATAGCGTGTTTTGAAACTTTCGATATTTTTTCTTCTTGTTCTTCTTGGTTAGTTGATTAGTAATGGCATTTACGTTTGCTGAATATGCCGATATGCATTTAATATATGGGCTTGCATCATGTAATGCCTCAGAAGCCAAAAGACTTCATGAAAAACGATTTCCAAATAGACTACTTCCTGATAGGAAAACCTTTGAAAAAGTGGATCGCCGTATTAGAGAGACAGGTGAAAACTACGATGTTTTATTTTTTGCTTGTACAGGGACATTTTTTTAAGTGTCTTACCCGATTGGCGATTTTCCTGCTGACTATAATAAAAAACAAATTACATATTTCTGAATGATTTTCGGCAAGGAAGCCAAGTTTAATATCAAAAAATATATAGGTTCACAAATCTGACAGATACGATGCCATTTTGAATTTATTAAAATGGTAACCCTCATAAATCATGAATAACCACACGAGTGAATTTCGCGGTCAAATTTCAAAAACGTACAGTTGTTGATATTTTTATGTCGTATTTGATTATAGCATAAATAGCTTGGTCACGGCAAATTATGTTACTGTGAAAAGGATTGGGGTTTTCAGCTTGAAAGGTCTATTTATTCAAGAGGTGAGACACTTAAAAGACAAAGTCGATGAAGGCAACTTAGGAACCCCCGTATTTCCGAAACGGCTGAAAACAGATATCAATAACTTTAGGTTTTTGAAATCGGACCGCGAAATGCAATTCACTCGTGTGGTTATTCATGAGGGTTGCCATATAAAAAAAATCAAAATAGCTTCGTATCTGTCAAATTTGTGAACCTATGTATTTTCTGGCATTAATTATGGTTTTCTTGTCGAAAATTATTGAGAAATATATAATTTTTTTTTATTATAATCAGCAGAAAAGTCGCCAATAGGATGAGACACTTTAAAAATGTCCCTTGACTTATCGAATGGTAGAGATTTAATGTAAGGGGTCATAACTAATTTTAGGCAAGTTTATCAAAGCTAGCCACAATTGTGGAAATCGAATCCATCGCGGCGCGGGTGTTGAAGAAAACATCCTAAATGCCGTGAGAACAGATCCTTCCACAAGTGTTCGAAAGTTGACTATCGAGTTTGATTGCCAATCGATGGTCTCTAGACTCCTTACAGAGCAACAGTTGCATTCGTACCTTCTTCAAAAAGTCCATCCACTGCTTCCTGAATACTTTTCGCGGATGATGGAGTTTTCTAACTGGATTTTAGATCGGCACAGAGGCGATTCAAATTTCATTGGTTCAGTTCTCTTTCCGGGCAAAGCTGGAATTTCTAAAAACTGCATCATAAACCCCCATAATTGGCATTTATGAGCAGAGGAAAATCCCCATGCTTCTATTGTAATACATAATCAACGTCAAGTTCCAGGTAATTCAAAATAGAGCTTTAAAGACCTTAGCAAATGTCCCAAGGTATACGATGAACAGGGTTCTCCATAACGATTTTAAAATTCAGACGATTAGCTAGTTTTTTTTGAAAATTATAACTATTTACTACAAGCAAACAGACGTATCGACAAACGAATTGATAACAAAGTCACATACAAGAACCAGACCAAACGCAACATACAAACTACCTAAAGACTGGTTCCCTGTGTGCGAGCCCAATATACAGTAGAGAAGTACGGAAAACAGTAGAGAAGCACTATCCGACAGCGTCCAGGAGATGGAAAACAGGCACCAACGTAAGCAGCTTAAAATATTAGAGAAAACACGCAAGCACGAGACATGACAATTCAAAGCTCTGACCGATTGAACATTAAAAAATTAAACAAAAATGCTGAATAAGCAGACAATGACCAAAAAAATGTCAAAACGTAAAGATTCGAAAGAAGACCTTGTATATTAATTTGAACCCATCAACGTGTGAGCCGGAATCATCGGGCAACATTTAATTGGACCATTTGTATTGCCAAGAAGGTTAACTGGAGAACTTTATTTGGATTTCCTTCAAAATAATTTGCCACAGAAGATCTATCTCTGTCAACGCGACGTGCTATGTACTTACCGCAGCATGGGACATTTAGGTTTAGTAGTTCGAGAATACCGAAACAGGAACTTCGAAAATCGATTGAGCCACTAGACCTCCTCGATCACCTAACCAAAAATAATTAGATTTTTTTTGTAGGGCTATTTAAAAACTTTAGTATATGCCAATCAAATAGCCAATCGAGAGACCTTATTGTAAATGATTAATTTTCATTGTCGCGAAATAAGGAGGCATTGTGGAGGGTCCAACGATCTTCAACTCCTAGAGCTAGGAAATGCATAAGAGTAGAAGGAACTCATGTTGAGCCGACATACAGAATTACTCAATAAAAACCATATTGAACAACAATATTTCTTTTTCGTAAACAGTTCATTTTATTTTCATCGATGTTGATCAAGAGTATATTTCGTCGTATCCCTGCCAAAAGTCATTAGCTAATATATTATTACTTTTGAGATAATTCGATTTAAAGTTGGTATTCAATTTTTTAAATCGATCTATTATTTTTTTTAGATAAGCTGTGCTTTTAAGGGAAGCTTATAACTTATATATTTAGTATCAATAACATTAATTCAATTATATAGTTAAGAAAGTGTAATTTCATTGGAAAACGTCAGTTAGTGAATTTTTGCACCAAATAAATAAAAAAAAAACAATTAGTGAATTATCTGCTGGTTTTTTTATTAACCACCACAGGTATTACCTATAGTCCTTACGTTTAAATAAGTTTTATTAATTAACCAGTATCATTACCTTCATCGTCATCTTCATCTTAAGCAGGCTCTACAGTATCATCTACCACGGTGCTGGCGGTTGGTAGTGATTCATATCAGGGATGAAGCTCTTCTGGTATAATATTCTCGCGACATAGTTTTAATAGATCTTTCTTTTTCAGAACACTTATGGGGAGAGAATCATTAAACGTTTCTTTTATTTCAGTTATGTTATTTTGACGACCTCGCTTGAAAACATTTAAATTTATGTAGGATCCACTGTGGCCATACCGAAATTTTATTATTCCTAGACTTTTTTTTTCATATCGTAAGCATTTTATCTGAAGCCACTTGACTGTATTATTGCCATTATTATTTTTAAGGCGATTTTTGATTAAGCGTTTGCTCAAATCTCTAATGTCAAAGACATCAGAAAACTTTAACTGGTTAGCATGATACGGATTAGCTGTCCTTTTGTTTCTATTAGATCTAGTGCTCTTCATAATATTCATCCACTTCATAATATAATTAATGCTGACATGCTTTTTTTCTCTTTCGATTGCACTATGAATACTGTCCACTTCTATGAATGAGTATCCAGATTTTAAGTATTTGTTTTCAATGATATTAACACTAGTGGTTTGAGCAAGAAATAGCAATAACGCGGATATGTGTTGGTTTCTATTTTGGCCTCCGAAAGTATCAGAAAACAAAGATATTTCTTTGATATTCTCTGGAAGAACCGTAATCCACTGCATTAAGGCAGTACCAATTTCATTGCTCCTTCTCTTTCCATTTATTTCAGACCATAGTATGCAGTAGGCCACATTAGTCAATCTGGATTAATAAATATATCAATTGTAGATGCAAGGTTTTCTAGTATGGTATAGCAGTGACTCTTCACCAGATGGTGTTTGAAGAATACTTTGAATATCGAATGTAATAGACATAAATATAGGATCATTATTTGATCTGGCTTTATCTTGCTCCTTGGCTCGGTTAGCGTCGTTCCTTCGTTCAACATGTTCAGTATAATTGATTTAAAGTTGGTCATTTAGTGTTACTAACTGCTGTTAGTGAGTTTTAGAATTGACCCGCCTTGTAAAACGTTTTAACAAAAACTCATTAACTTACTTAAGGAGTTTTGGCATTATCAATTTCTATACTACTTTACTTAGTGACATTTACAGCATACAAATACCCGGTATTAATGATTCATTTGCAGTTAGTGACGTTATAAACTAAAATATACAATTAAAATAAGTTGCGACGCGCAGTTAGTTAATTTTATCCATAAATGTCAGTTAGTGACTTCTGGCAGGGATACGATGATTTCTTTTAGTTTAGTTAAAGTAGCATTACTGTGTTAGAGCTAGTCCATCCCTGGTAAACTAAATAAGCCGAATGTGATTAGAAGGGTGCACTTCAAGGAGACTTACCTAGCAATCATCATATTGTCACGCCCTGTGTTTGGGGTGCGATTAGGGGCGTAAACCTAGGATCAACGAGAAAAACTAAGATTTATAAAACAAACAATTAATTTATTTAGTATCTATGTGCAAAATCATATGTCTTTCATTTTATAATAAGTATAATAAGTCTTGAATCGAATTTAAATCGAATTTAAATAGAATTTGTATCTGTATATAAAGATATATAATTGACATTACAATAGCTTGTCAGATAATTATGGTTAAAAATACTTATCGAGGGCTAACTATTAATTTCTACTTACATTGAAATAATTATTTTCTTGCCCTTCATAGCACACCGTGTATCACGAAAAAAACACTCTCGTTACCCCGTCGACCGAACTCGTCACTGTGTCGACGTCGAATCCCCTTTTTTTTTAATTCTCTTCTTTTCGGAAAAACTAACTCGACTTCAAGCGTCGGTCAAGTACGTCGATTTCCGCTGACTTGATGAGTCGGCATCATTCGAATGCTTTTAAAATTATTAAATAACTTTAAATAAGACCCACACGAAAAAAGCTTATTACATAACCCAGTTTAGCCTACTTGCGTTATGTAATATGCTATATTATCGTACTGAGTGATGTAATGAACTCACTACATCACTCAGTGATGTAATGAACTTATTACATTACTTATTTTTAATCAAACTATGATTTTTTTTGTTCCGTCAGTCACTGTCACTTCTTGTGTAATGTCACTGCATAAATATGAAAACCATTTTGAATACATAAAAAAATCATAAGAAACCAAAATTCTGGGTCTTATATAAAATGTTGTATATCACACGTACGGTAAGGCTTATTACAGCACTCGTGTGGTTATTACCAATATTCCCCACTCGCTACTGTAATGAAGCTCATACCGTACTAGTAATATAAATAACTATTATTTTATTAAAAACGTGCACTGAACTATTTTACTTGAATATAGAAGTATGGAATACAATTTTTTAATTATTTCTTTTGTCACAATATTAAAAAAATATTAAATTCCACTTAGTACTTCAAAAGTTATTTAAACAAACCATTTCCAGGGCCGTCCTTTATGGGCCCGTATCTTCATAGAGGAAGCCGTAGGAAAAAATATGTATAGGAACTTGTCCAATTATTTCTATGTGTCCTTTCTGAATCTGGGGGATTACCCACATATTCTGGGACACCCTGTATATAAACCAAACTAACAGTAATATTGCTTAAATTAATTAAATTTTTAAAAATCTTTTATTTGTAGCTACTGTTTTCTGCACGTAATGTAAAAAAAAATATTTAAACATGTCCGATAATAACGAAGAAAAAACGATAAAAATCAAATTTAATCACGCGTCAGAGCTTTATTAATTTAGTTAATTAATCTTTAGTATTTTTGTGTATAAACGTTTATCCGGGTGTCTTTAGAGAAGTAGTGTCAGAGAAAGGTGGGCCAATAATTACACCTTATTGTTAATTTTTTTATTACGTTTATACAGATATTCTAAAATTATTAATTTTCCCTGTGACTTGAGGTATGTAACCCCTTAAAAGAAATTTTTATAATAAAATGTTTATCTCGATTTAAATTTGATAAACGTTCGCAATAATCTCTGTACAGCCCAAGAAGGATTTTCCAAAAAAACAATAAATCTTTCTCTTGGTGAGATGTGAAGAATATCATCAACTCAAGGTATAAGAGGTTTATACGAAACGTTTCCTGAATTATTTATTGGCTTACGCGTGTTTTCTCGACATCTCATCCGTGCATATAAATATTTAAGTAGATTCGAAACAGTCTGGTAGGTGACCCTTAGAGAGATACAAAAAAATTACTCTTTTATGTGTGTTGTTTTACGTAAAAATAATACTCTTTTGGATGGAAATGTTATTTTCACAGGATTTTTGTGAAAGAAAAATATAATGCAAATTTATTGTAAATTGATGCGGAACCTTTAAAGACAAAAATGCCTTTGTGATGACCACTCTAGAGTTGACCGATATGTGCCGTGAAAATCATATCATGAATTTAAAACGAAATAAAACGGTGGAAAAGGTTATATATGCATCGATCCACGCAACATAGGAAATCCTATGCAAATTTTGAGATGTTTATTTAAGGCCGATAATTTATTTAACTTTATTAAAGGGAATACTTTGACAAACTAACTGACGAAATTTTAGCACGATTTATTAAGTCATTAAGGGCCTATTTAAAAAAACGTCAATCTGTAATTGGCGAAAATCAATAAATACGATTCTGACGCTTTATAATAAAAACACCAGTAAATGTCAGTAACTGACAAGAAGGATGTTTATGACAATACATTCGTTTTCGGGTAAAATAGGTTAAGATTTTTAATAGGTACAATTTGGTTTTTCTTTCTGTTATACAAACAAAAATATAGGGGAGGAGATAAATCAATAAAACAGTTTTGGTAAACAAAAAGTACTTTATTCTTCGAGAATTTGACTTTCTAATGCATAATAAAACAACTGAACTACATACTTAACTAATTATTTAATTAAATGTTCAAACAACCCCCCATTTGCTGCTAGACAATACCCCAAACGATAATAAAATTCGTTTCGAACATTTCTTAATTGATACACGGACAGCCTTTCATACTCTGCAGTAATAGCATTTTTTAAATCCTCCAGCGTCTCGTATTTAAAATTTTTGTAGATGGTTGTTTTTAGGTGTCCCCATAAGAAAAAGTCATTCGGCGAAAGATCGGGAGACCTAGCTGGCCAATTAATTGTGTAATTTAGTCCGATAACGTTTCCTATAAAAACATTTTCTAAATACTCCCTAACTACTGCGGAGTTATGAGCTGGGCAGCCATCCATCTGGAACCAAATTTCTTGATTTTCTCGAACAACTTCATGCAACGCAGGCGTAATTTCATTTTGAAGCAGTTCAAGAAAATATTGAGCGGTTAGATTTTGATTTAAAAAGAGTGGTCCGATAATATGATGTCCCAAAATGCCAGCCCACACGTTGGCTTGTTGGGGATACTGCGTCCTTGTTTCAATAAACCGAAATTCATTTTCTTAGCTCCAGTATCGAAAATTTTGTACATTAGGCTCGTTATTCAAGGTAAAAGTACATTTGTCGTAACTTTAAAAGTTTTTCTTTGTATGCTTTTAATTACTTTTCAATTGTTTTTTTATAAGATAAAGTTTGTATGTACATTCGTCGGGGAAACAAATATTTTGCAAAAATTCCCTGTTATTGTTTGCCCTCTCCATGATATTAAAACAAAAATCAGCCCTTTGAATCATGTCTCCATCTCTAAGTTCTTGAACTTTATGGTATATACAGGGTCGTTGGTATGTATGGAAACGGTCGATTATTTCTTAAAGTAAAACAGTTAGCAAAAAATATTCAAAATAAAAATTTCAGGGTTTCTAAAGTTCTATTAGAATTCTTGAAAAATAAGTATACAGGATGAGTCAGAAAACCGTAGAGAAACAAAGTTACTTTTTTTTAAACGGAACACCCTATATCTTAGAATATTTTTGGATTTTACATAAAATAACAATTATTTTTCAATAAGTATATTACAAGTCTAAACCTAATAGTTTCCGAGATATCGACTATTGAAAAATTACATTTTTGAACTTTGACAGCTTCTAGCTTTTTAACGGTACGTCTTAGAGTAAAACGGCTTACATGTCCCTATCTTAGTTTCTTATTATCTTTCTAAAAGTGTCAACTTCCGGTTAATCCGGATGTAACTCAAAAGCCGGAAATACAGTACTTCCGATTTAACCGGAAGTTGATGTTTTTGGGAAGATAATAAAAAAGTAAGATAGGGACATGTAAGCCGTTTCACTCTAAGACGTACCGTTAGAAAGCTAGAAGCTGTCAAAGTTCAAAAATGTCATTTTTCAAAAGTCGATATCTCGGAAACTATTAGGTTTAGGCTTATAATGCACTTATTAAAAAATAATTACTATTTCATGCTAAATCCAAAAATATTTTAAGATATAGGGTGTTCCATTTAAAAAAAAGAAACTTTGCTTCTCCACGGTTTTCTGACTCATCCTGTATACTTATTTGTTAAAAATTCTAATAGACCTTAAAAACCCTAAAACTTTTGTCTAAAATATTTTTTGCTAACTATTGTACTTTAAGAAATAATCGACCGTTTCCATACATACCAACGACCCTGTATACGGATAATATTTATGTTTATGTAGTACTCGTAAAACGGTTGTATGATGTTTCCCCACTTCGTCTCCAATATGCCTAGTACTTATAATTCCCTTATTTTCTTCCACACTTAACAAAATATTTAAGTCTTTATCATTATCTGCAGGATTATTACCTTCGTCTTCTCTTTCGCATTTACATTTATTGAGAAGCGTTCCACTATTCTCAAATTTTTTAATTATTGTGGTTATGGTGGATATTGCTGGAATTGGTCTGATACTTTCCTGCTGCTGTTTCCTGCATAATACCATTAACTATAGCAATCTGTTCAGACGTAGAATAGTTCATAACGAAATAATAATTATTATAGTTGTTAAAAAAATTGTCAAACTTGGTTTGAATTTGACACTGACATAATCAATCAAAATATTAAAATTCATATTCCCGTATTATCCATTTTAGGAAAATTAAAGATAATATTATTTGTAAAATAGCTTTGGATACTAATGAAAATTATTAAAATTTTGAAACTGAGTTTAGTTTATCGGATTCTTTAAAAAGTTTAGATAAACTCTACTCTAATAGCTATTTATGCCATCAGTTACGAAATGCCTAATTTTGTGTAACGCGTGAGATTTTTGCGGAACGAACGAAGTGAGTTTCGCAAAAACTCACAAGTTACACAAAATTTCATTTCGTAACGTATTGCATACAAGATTTTTTCTAATTTTGAAGAAAGTAATAAAAAAATAAAATTTAATATAATTGATAAAAATTTGGAAAACATAAATTTAGTTTTTCTAATTTTGACATATAACTGATGGCATAAATAGCTATTGTTGCTGTTACCTCATGTTAGTTGTCAGTTTGACATTTTGTAAAAAAGTCTAGACGGAAGGTTTTTATCGAGATTGATATATTTTTAGTTTTATTTTTAAAAAATGAGTCATTCAA
This sequence comes from Polydrusus tereticollis, assembly GCA_963920685.1. Taxonomy (NCBI): domain Eukaryota; kingdom Metazoa; phylum Arthropoda; class Insecta; order Coleoptera; family Curculionidae; genus Polydrusus; species Polydrusus tereticollis. The sequence continues at coordinate 95,213,586 of OY987329.1, forward strand.
GTTCTGAAGAGCTACCAAGCGATATTGAAGAGGCAGCAGGTAATGCTCTATTATCAGTAATTCCCAAAAAGTCAAAGGCAGTTTATGATTTGGCATACGAAAAATTTGTTACGTGGTGTGATGAGAAGAAAATTAAACATGTTAATGAGAAAGTTTTACTTGCATATTTTGAGGGTAAGGAAGATCTAAAAGTTTCCACATTATGGACACTTTACTCAATGTTAAGGTCTGAACTAAATCTGAAAAGGAATATTGATATTAAAAAATATACAAATTTGGTAGCATATATTAAAAGGCAAGCGGACGGGTACAGTGCTAAAAAGTCAAAAGTTTTTATTAAAAAAGATTTTGCCAAATTTTTATTGGAAGCTGATGACAAAGAATACTTAATGGCTAAGGTTGCAATGATAATTGGAATGGCAGGAGCATGCAGAAAAGCAGAATTAACATTTCTTCTAGTTGAAAATGTTACAGACGAAGGAAGCCATTTTCGTGTTGATATCCCACCTTCAAAAACAAAAGTTATACGGCAGTGTGCAATTACCACTGGAGACATTGAAAATACGAATCTTGTTGAAATATTAAGAAAATATATTAAGTTGCGTCCCCAGATTCTTAAACACAACAGATTTTTTGTAAAATATGCGAATGGAAAATGTACCAGAAATCCTGTGGGAATTAACACATTTAGCAGTCTGCCAAAAGTTATTGCACAATTTCTTGGTCTTTCAAATCCTGTTCTATATACTGGCCACTGCTTCAGAAGAAGCTCTGCCACTTTCCTAGCAGACAGTGGCGCTGATTTTTTAAAATTAAAGTGGCACGGAGGTTGGAAATCTAGCTCTGTTGCGGAGGGATATGTTGAAAATTCCATGAATAATAAAAAACTTATAGCGCAAGAAATATTTGGTGAAACATCTAATGCAATGTGCGTCGCTTCCCAAATAACAGCAAGTTCGAGCAATGAAAAAAATATGTCGTCGGGAATTAATTTGAATAATTGCAATAATTGTGTTATCAATATTTATAATAATTAATTAATTTATAATTTATGTTTTTAACTTGTATTATAACAGTTTAATAAATAGAATAATTCTTTTTGTCACTAATTTTGAAATACATTTTTCGTCACCAATTGCATAAAATTTTACTTTATGCAACTAGTTACAAAAAGTAAGACATTTCATAATGTCAATCAGTTTTAAAAAGTGTCACTTTATATGTCAAAATTAAAAAAATAAATTAGTGAACCAATATATGACCACCTTAAACTTTGCATGGAATTTCCTATGTTGCGCCAGCCAATGCACCACCCTGTATACAAACGAACAAGTGCCACTTTTTTACATAAATATGTGTGAGAAGCCCTGTTCTCTAACCAGTCTAACAATGCAAAACGCAAACCATAGATCATACCATGTAGTTGTTAGTTCCATAAGCAAGTTTTTGCAGTGATTTTCCCTGTGCAGGGTGAGTCAATCATAGAGTAAAGTACATTATCTCACTTGTTTCGGGAATTAACAAAAAACGTAAAATACAAAAGTTTTAGAGAATGTTAAGGTACACAGTATAAAATTATTTTTGAGTATACAGGGTGGTTCAAAAAAGCGTGGCGATTATAACATGTTTTTTTTTTAAACAGAACACCCTTTTCTTTTCGTTTATTTCTAGGTTCTGCATGAAATACTATAACTTTTTTGTTAATAGCGTTATATACCTAAACCTAGTATCTGTTCTAGTAATTTAATTTTTCTAGAAAAATATTACTTTTTATTCTTAAAAAAAATTTATAGTTCCGCCATTGTTTCTGAAGGTGGAACACTCATATTTGGTACATACGTTTTATTGGGATGACAATAAAAAAACATGAAACTAAATTTGATATATTTCATATTAACTTTTTTAAATGACACACCCTGTATATTATTATTTTTTCTGATAGGTTCTATAAAAGTCTTCAACTTTCATTAAGTATGTCATAAACCCATTTTTAATAGTTTGCGATTTATTTTGATTTTTCTCATTTTTACCCTTGTTTTTATTACACTAACGGGACTAACGCTATAAAATAAGTTGACCATGACAAAGCAAAAATGTATGCGTTATTAAATTTTGAAATGTCAATTAAGCAAGTAAAAATAGTTTTTCCACTACTAACCTATAACATCGCCATTATTGACCGATTATTAACGCTAGAAATCGTTTTTCTCTACCTTATAAGTCATTATTGACCATGGTCAATAATAAGCCATTGAAATCCATTATTGACCGATCTTTGACCTTAACCGAATTTTGTTTGAAGGCAGGTAACTTGATTTTTTAATTCTACAACATCAATTTATTGTGGTTAGGCAACCAGATAATTATCAATACATATTAGATTACTTGATATTGTAAAATATCGATACAATCAACATTTTTTCTGCTTCCATCCTTAATTCGGGAGGTGTACACATAATATTATCACTAACATTTTCTTCGCTCATTTTTAAAAAAAACGCAAAACTCGTGAAATCTGATGACACAAATGAACACAAATTGACATTGACAAAGCCACCTGACAAAACAACAAAATATTTTGCCAATTCCAAAGCGCAGGTAACTTTAAAAAATATACTTATACCTACCTATAATTTTTTATAATTATTAATACTATAAAGATAAATGTCATATAAAAGTTTGTAGTAGTGGAAAAAATAATATATTAACCACGGTTTAGACAGCTTATTATAGCCCTCGCGTCTTAAATCCCTCGTCGCTTCGCTCCTCGTGATTTAAACTCGCCGCTCGGGCAATAATGATGGCTGTCTAAACCTTGGTTAATAATATACTATTAATTTATTGTCGTAAGTGACGTACCCATAAAAATAAAATAGTTATGGATTTTCCGAAAAATGAATTAATTCAAATGATTTATATACTAAGCGAGGGGGAAAAAATTGTCTTTTGGCAGTAAAGATTTACAGTGCAAAGTACCCTAATAGACGCATACCAACTAGACAATATTTTCAATGCTTAATGGAACGGTTTGATGGTAATGGTAGTGTTGAATAAAAAAAGCAGCAAAATTATTGTTATTTATTTTATAGCATTAGTCCCGTTAGAGTAATAAAAACACGGATGAAAATGAGGAAAATCAACATAAGTCGCAAACTTTAAAAAATAGGTATATGACATACTTAATGAACGTTAAGGACTTTTATTAAACCTATCAGAAAAAATAATAATATACAGGGTGTGCCATTTAAAAAAATTGATATTTTTCAATTTAAATTAGTCGAAATGTGTAAATTTATTTTGAACGCCCTGTAGCATGTAACTTAAATTTTCGTTACATGTTTTTTTTTTGTCATCCCAATAGAACGTTTGTACATTAAATAAAGTGCATACTTCACTTTGACTTCTTATTTTATTTCCACATCCTAACAATATCAAGACTTCGATACGCTGCCTTTCCGACAAAACCATTTTTGTTTAGAAAATTGTAAAATAATACTTCGGAAATACCTAAATTGGTTTTATAAGTTCACAATGTCACAAAATGTCAGAACGTGAAACAATAAAGATTTCTTACCTTGAAAGGTAAAAAAACATCAATGATTTATCATTTCCGCTTATTTAAATCGAGATTTTTTTAAAACTTTTAACAGTCGCCATTTGGAAATAGCTTGACAGAATCGCGCCAAAATTTATGAACATACTGTACGAGATATTAGCTTTCAAATGATGTATCACAAGCTGTATGTTTCCATTTAAAAAAAAAGATCGATGTCGTCATATCTTTGACAAATGTCAATGAAAAAAACAAACGAATAACGTCAAAATGTGAGCATATATAAAACTAAGCAATTTCTCCAAAAGTTACAGGTTAAGGCTATATTAATTTTATTCCGGACTTCTGGGCAGCCCTGGATACCATTATTAACAGAAAAGTTATAGAATTTCATGCAAAATCTAAAAATAAATTTAAAAAAACCTATGTTACATTCGCCACGCTTTTTTAAACCATCATGTATCCTTAAAATAATTTTAAACTGTGCATCTTAACATTCTTTAAGACTTTTGTATTTAACGTTTTTGGTTATTCCCGAACCAAATGAAATAATGAACTTTATTCTATGGTGGACTCATCCTGCACAACTTAAAACAAAAATTTAAAACAAACAAAATATACCTATATTGCAATAATTAGTTGTCTTTAAGTCTCGCGACAAAACAATCTCACGCCATTACATAAAACCCTTTAGCATCAACTCAATCATCGGCTGGGTCTCTTGGTGGGAACGTAACTACACCACCGTACTAAAAAGATTAGGCGAAACTATTTATATTTAATATTGTAAAATAAAGTGGGTAATTAAAATTAAATAAAACACAAATTGATTTCGACAATCTATTTAGTTAAATTGCTTTCCTGCAACCGTCGATCTATAGATGAAATTTCAGGAGAGCTTGTGATTTTGAATTCTATTATTATAATTCAAACTTCAACTATTAATTTAATAACCGATATATTTTATTGTGGAAATGCCGTAATACTATTTGTCAAACTAAGTTGAAACTTTAAAAGTTTTTCTTTGCATGCTTTTAATTACTTTTGAATTGTTTTTTTATAAGATAAAGTTCATAATTCCCACCAAGTTATCTCTAAGTAAGACAAGCACTTAACTTCAGTTTAATTAAAGTCAAAAGCAAAGAGAATTTTGAAAAGATCATTTTCTTTTTAATTGAGTGTCTTGAGTAATTGAGTTAAATATTTAAGTAGATTTCACTAGATACTAAGCACTTTTCCTTTCCCCTAAGTTTATTACCTTTTAAATTATGATGACAAAAATATTTACTTTAAAAATAAGGTTATAAATAGTTTTTTGGGACCCCAAGATTTTTTTCTAAATAGTTAGATTAATGCAACAAAAAGTGTTATAGTGTAAAGACGCGTCCACACTGGAGCAACATTTTCCAACATAATACAACAAAAACTTGTTACAACATAAAATGTTTATATTTGTTGGAATATGTTGTGTTGCGTTGCATACAGTTGGTGTTGCGATTCAACATAAGTTGTAGTATGTTGCATAAATCCGTTTCTAGCGGTAAAGATCAAAGGATAATATGAAACAAAGTGAAACATTTGTCAACATTGCTTCGATGTGGACGGATTGTTGCGAGTTGAGACCTGTTGCAAATTGAGTGACTAGACAGTAGACAAACCGCCGCGTCTCAGTGTTCTGCTTAGTATTTTATTATAAAAAGTGCCTGTGCGTGAATTTTTAGGGTTTCGTGATGGTGTTTAAGTGGACTTCGGAGAATTGTTTAAATTTAATTGACAATTATAGACAACACCCATGTATTTGGAATCCTAAAAATGTTAAATATAAATGCAGAGAATCAAAAAATGATGCATGGAATGCAGTTTGTTCTCTCAGGAAGAGGCAAAAAGAAAAATCCGTAACTTGGTGGCTCAGTTTTATAGAGAGCGAAAAAAATATCGCAGCATGAAAAAATCTGGAGCAGGCGCACACTTTCATTCCAAGTGGTTTGCCTACGATGCATTAGTATATCTTCGAGACAAAAACAAAGTCTTGATGAATTTAAACACCCTAATAAAACTAGACGTGTCACACAAACACTTAAAAGAAAAATCGATGATAACGCTCGAAAAGAAGAGGCATATAAAATAATTCAAGACATACAAAATAAACGACAGCGAGACAAATTCGATGTATTAGGAGAACATATGGCGTGTAAAGTTAGGGATTTGAAGACCACCTGCGCACAAAATATTGTAGAACATCTTATAAGTAATATTTTGTTCGATGCAAGTATGGGTAAATATGATTATGGAATGCCACAATCAACTAACACATATGAGCCAATTTTATCAATGCAACCTTTCACGAGACCACAATCACATTCATCGTATTGCAGCACACCAGCTACATCACCAGCGGAGACATACATACAAAACTCTTCAGACTCCTCTACTGCTTTTGGTTCTCCAAACATTATCACAGAGGCATTTCAATTAAGTAGCATGTGAAAGTTCTAAATTTGTCAATAAAAAAAGTACAATAACTTACCTTAACTTGGTCTTTAATTGCGTTTACTAGCGCAGCACATACTTCTGGTACTATCTTTGAGATAGCTTGTTTCGAAATCTTAAATAAATACATCAAGCTGCTGTAGGAATCTCCAGTTGCCAGAAAGCGCAATGTTACAGCTAATCGTTCTTGTGGAGGTATAGCCTTTCTACAGTTTGTATCTGCTTTTCTAATCACTGGTGCAATTTTTTGCAGCAAAAATTCCATATCTGAACTACTCATGCGCAAAAAATTTTTGAAGCACCCGTCGGTTCGAAGTTCTAATAAAACGTCATCTTTCTTTAAATCCGATAATAATTCCTGTCCACCATATTCTTCCCTTTTCTTCAAACTTGGACGGACCCAACATTTACGCTTCCGTTTTCGTGAATCACCACACAAAATTAGAGAGCACGCGGTAGCAGTTAATAAGTCTTCCTCCATCATGTCACAAAACTACAGCAGTGTGGACAGAATGTTGTACTCAACTGAATTTGGATTCGACAAGTGCAAACATTCATTAACATTGTTGCACTAGTGAGGACAGTTTGTTTTATGTCAATGTTTAATGACTTTCAACATTTAGCAACTTGTTGCAACATAAAATTGCTACAAGTTGCCACATGTTGCTCCAGTGTGGACGTACCTTTAGAGTACGTCCCCACTAAAGCAACATACCCCTACATAATGCAACATCAACTAATTTCAATAAAAAAACTGTACCTTTGTTGGAATATGTTGTATTGTGTTGCATTACGTCGGCACTGCAGTTCAATAAAAGTTGTTGTGTGTTAAGTGAATCCGTTGTTAACGTACGTCCACACTGGAGTAACATTCAGCAACTTATAGTAACTTATGTTGTAAGAAGTTGCTGGACGTAAATAATTCATTAAAATTTTTAAAGCAACAAACTCTCCATGCTTGTCGACAAAGTTTAAAGAAGGTTTGTACTTGTTGTATATTTATTCAACTTAATGGCAACGTTCTGTAAACAGTGCAATTTTAATTCAATTAAATTATATTGATTCGATTTTTAAAACAGAAGTCTAGACTGAACATCGCATTAACTTGTACAGTAAAATTCCTCAATAGCCACCATCATCGGGGAATGAAATGTGGGCAATAGAGAAAACTGAAAACAACTGGTCTGCATTTTACAGTGTTTGTTTATTAATAGGTACCTATCTACATATATGTAAATAATTTTAAATATTTTTATTTAAATTTATCAGAACTAAAATTAAATGAGATGAAGCCAATTTACCAATATGTATATACTGCACGTGCACACTAACATATACAGGGTGTCTGCAAAAGGTCTTTACAAAAACCTACCACATATTCTTCAGACCAAAATTAGCTGATTTAAGTAAACTTACCTCAGTTTAAATTTGCTTAGTTTGGGCGCTAGGCGGCGCTGAAGTGACAATTTTTAAATCGTTTTTCTGGATTAATTCAAAAACTGCTCATACTATTTTGCCGAAATTTGTTACGTTAGCATCGCTTTATGGGGCAAAAAACCCATGTCACAATTTTGATTAACATCAGTCCATGGGCGTAGAACCTGGGGTTTTTACTAATTGCTTGTTGCAGATTTCTATGCCAATAGAACAAAAGGGGATTGGGCACAAAATTCAGATGAATCAACTCATTTGCTACAAAACAGGTACTCTTGATAAGAGTCGATTCCTCTGACGGTTTTCGAGAAATTTGCATTTCATTACTTAATACGTAGTCGTTTCTACCACGTTGTACTTGGGTTTTATAGAAATTGTAATGATTTGGTTTAAAAGGTTTATTAATGATTGCTTCATATTTTTAATTACAATTTGTATAATATTCAGATTTTAAGAGCAATTGAGAAATATTTGTAAACTTGTTAAAGTTATTAATATTATTCAATAAGTCTCTCAAACTTGCGCAGGTTTCAGATAGGCTTGATATTTTCGACACTGTAGTAAGTTCAGGTTCCTCTCCCTCTGTCTCAGAGTTAGGAGTAGTTTCATCCGTTTCTTGGATCTCTTCAATACACTCGATGATAGTCAATTCTGCACTTTCTGTTGGCAAATCGTTATTAATAGAAGCCAATTGTTTCAGTTCACAAATGTGTCTTTAATATTGGGAAACAGTTGTGCGAGCGGAACATTATCTTCTTCTTCGAAGTCGTCAATATTATCCGTATTGCACATAAATCCGGCTTTCTTAAAGCATTTTTTTATTGTCACTGGGGACAAATTGCGCCAGGCTATCGAAACCCATATCAATAAAGTAGCTTCTGTAGAGCACTTTAAAATTCTGAATAATGCCTTGGATGGAAGGTTGGCAATGTGAGGTATTATTGCGTGAAAAAAAAATAAGTGTGACATTATTCAGTGTAATTTTGGGATGAGAGGTTGTATTATCTAGAAGCAATGCTATCGATATGTGCGCTTTAAAGCTTCGAGGATTTTTGCTTTATAAATGAGTCTTCCTTCTTATCTTCCGTATTTGCACAGAACTCGTTGTTTTGCTGTTTTTTTCCAGTACACTTGCCATCTTTTAATGCACATGTTTTTGTTAGGAAGGTACGATAGTAGAAACCTGTCTCATCTGCACTAAATATGTCCCTTGGGGCATAATCCTTTAAAATGGACAATATCATTTTTACCAAGCGGTTGCGTCTTCCATGTTGATATCGGCTGTTTCGCCATAAATTTCCTTGGAGGTAATATCGTGCCGACGACGGAATTTTTCTAACCATTTATTTGATGCCTTGAAATTATCTAATTCTAGACATTGAGCAGATTCGAGGGATATTGCTTGAATTATGGGTCCGGATATTGGTAAGTGCTTGTTTCAGTCCTTACAAAACCAGTTAAAAAGAAATTTGTCCACTACCAGTCCTTGGGTTTTGCGAAATTTTCTTTTTTGTTTACCGTTGACACCTTTTTAAAACAAATTTCTAACTTCTGCTTTATTTTGAAGCCACATAGTTGCTTGAGTCTTACCTACTTTAAATTCTTTAGACAATTTCCTGGAACTTAACCAGTTTTTTTACTTTCCTGGATTATTTTAATTTTTTCGCTAAAAGAACGACATTTCCTGTTTTCCGCCATCTTCAAGTATTCACGTTAGTCCCAAAACATCCAAAAACTGTTCAACACAAAACTAATGTTAACAACCGATTTATCAGCATTTAAAGCAAATTGAATGGATTCGCGTGCAATAAAGTAATTAGTGTATATGCTCATATTTCTTAAGAATTGTCGGGTGGGGTTTTACTGTCCCGAATGGAGGGCATTTTTAGCATTAATGTTTACTAAAAATTCCGATGGTGAGTGCCCGCGGTCGTTTAACAGATGGGTCGGTAAAGGGAAATATAAAATAATGGTATATATATATAATAATATTATATATATATACTCAACACAAGGGTAGAAAACATTAGCAATCAAAAATGCCCTAAAAAATCGATGTAATGTTTTTAACAATCAAACTGAAATACCTTCAGGTGCCAATCTAATAATTAATAGCCTAATAACTTAAGATAAATATGCAGTAAACACTGTCAATAATTACGAACGAAGAAACACATAATTATATACCCAATATAATTTTCTTAATTTTATTACTTAGATGTAAATACCTCTAGTATCACACCTGCAATTTAGATCATCTGTCAATTTTTTTTATTTTAATGACATATAGAATTTATTATTGTCGTCTTATGTCTTTGATAATGATCCGCATGGGATGAAACACGTGTCAGGAAACTGAATTAAATTGTGAAATATAACAAGGACGACTTTAATTTCCTCTACAATGGTATTTCCATTTATAAATATGGGAAATTTATAACCGGTCGTTTAACGCAGGTGGTCACTTTATAGAGGTGGTCGCATACAGAGGTTTTACTGCATAATTACTAATAAATTATGTGGACAATTCGCTTATATATAAAGTGTATTGTGATAAATATTTACTTTATTTTCTCGATTGGAGTGATTCTTTATAATTGACCGTGACTTCTACAAAGAATTACAAATTTCAATAAAAAATGTTAAACTTATTGCCAATTTTTTTTTTTTTTATTTAGTTTAACAGCAAACTGAAAAAATATAATATTCAACTAATAAACTTTGTTTGTGCATTAACATGAAAAGTAAGTATTTTTATACCTATCTCCTCAACCCCTTAAACTTTTATAAGCGTTCTATCTAAAAAAGACACAATTGTCGTCTTTTGATGCCCCAACCGCAATAAAATTTATGGAATGTCGTCGATAGTGATTTTACAGTCAGCGATCTGGAAGTTAAGGTTATTGAGGCTGAAGGAAACATTTTTATTTTAGTTTTGGGATACGCAGAGCGCTGATAAGTTCCTAAGCTTTTTGTAAAAGGGAAATAACCAAAAAAAAAAAAGGAATATATTATTTAGGACATGAGTTCAACCGTATCAATAAATTGGTAATGGGTTAGTTCAGGTTAGTCGATGAAATTTGTGAAGTTTTATGGAAGGTATATTTAATCGTTCCATTCAACGAAGGCCAACGTATTATATTTTGAATTTTTTTTTAAGCCGGCATTTTCACTTCAGGCGGACCGCGCACTATCAATTTTTAGCCGCAAACATATACTGAAACTTGTGGCGATGCATCCATCGACTCCGGAAATCAAGAAACTAGGCTTCAGCGTCGGTCTGTCTACATGCACAAAAGCATGTGGCAAAGAATCATAACTCTTAAAATAATCTGCAGTACATGCAGATGTTTCTTTTTGACAAAGTATTCATTTTTGGAAAAACAAAATTTTGTTGCCTACGGTCGTAATGATATTACTGCTAGGAGGTATAAACTTAAACTGAACCATATATCCAGGATTAATAAGGCGGGAAAACTGAACTATATTGATCTAGCATCGATTCAAGCGCGCATATCCAGATCGTCACAGATTCCGCAATTCTGCCCACCATCCAGTAAGAGACTCTAGTTGCCGCGCCGCAGCTACTGTAATCAAAGTTTTTTAAGAAATCGCCATGGTACTTGACAAGATTATTTATTATGTAAATCATCACTATGAGAAAGGTTTGTATCAAGCCTAACAAACTGCTGTAATAATTTAGGTTCTCTTGAAACTAATAAGTAATCAAATCCATACTGTGCTATTGAACTCTGTATATTGTCTGCCCATTCAACTTACTGTACTTCTGTTGTACTTTTGTGAAATTGTAGGAGTCAGCAAGTTGGTCGTATGCTGATTCGAGGTTTACTTTATTATTATTTAATGATGCATAAGTTCATTAACTATTTTTGAAGGATTTTTAAATAAAGTGTATATCCTTCGATATCCTTTAATGCCAATAACTTTAGGAATTTTCTAATGCTCCTAGTTCATTTATTGTTAAGTGATATCTCTTCCATTTTTTGTTTATGTTCAGTGGAAAATTTTTTGATGCTGCTTCTGATAAAATAGGTATAATCTATTCACTAATACGAATAAGTAGTAAAAAGTTGCGACGAGAACGTCGTGTTTTTCTTTCTTTGTTCAAAGTGAAAATACTTTTTTTGTTTTTAAAAAAGTTGGTACTTTTCGATGATGCTATGATGAACACCGCTGACTAAGCAAAACCGGAAAAATGAAAAGGACAATTGAAAGTAAAAAAATTAAATTAATTAAATAAAATTAATAAATGATTTAGTGAAATAAAAAAAGGTAGTTATCAGAGAACATAAAGCAGAACCAACTGTGGAGCATGCGTGCAAATTGACCTAGCTTGCGTAGAAGGGGTTTAACAAGCACCACCAGCTTTGCCACAGGAAGAGCTGAAAACCTCCAAAATGGTCGTGGAGCTAGTTCTGACCGTGCAACCTGACACCACGTAAATACAAAAAAATGAAAGTAAAAAACAAAATCTACGGAAAAGGAGAGCTGAACAAAACGCTGTAATTTTAAAATATTGATGAATTCATTAGCTTGAAAAGAGTTATTAAGTTCTATGATCAATGATCTTAAAGATGGCTAGAAATACAAGCTCCAAAGGAAAGTTCAGGTTAGTTTTCAACTCCAACAGAGAGGAATAAAAAAAATTATTAGCACTAACTTAAATTGCAGACACCTGATTTTAACACTTAGGCAAACGAGCACATAATTTTATAAAGAAAATCAGCTAGGCAAAACTGAGTTACCTCAGCGATTCAACCATGTAAGACAAGTAACCGCACCAAGTCGGGATACCATATGTTATAGTACAAAGAATAAGATATGTCACTAGGTATTGCATAAATTGATCTGTCATGTAACAAAAAAAATAATATTAAACAGTAAACTGCAAAGAGAATGGGAAATTATTTATTTAAAAGTGCTTTCTTGTCTCGATATTAATTCAAAACTGCATAATGAAGCAGGTTCGATAAATTAGCAACGTTCATGCATTGAATAAACACAATGGGGTTCAACTAGCATAGGTTATTTCCTATACGTAATTGAAAACTGAGGAATTATATTAAAATTTAGCTAATGAGGCCTTTAGGCCCTCGACCTTAAGTTAAGCAATAAAGTAAACTACAAATCTATCTGAAAAAATGGTTTATGTTTGGCTATGGGATTTTGCACCAATATACAGGGAATAATAAAGAAATAAGAAATTTGAGTGGGGTTGCTCTAAATACCATAAAGGTGTTTTCTCTGTCTCCCACGGAACAGCAACGCAGATACGCTAAAAATAATCAGAGCAAAGCAAAGCCAAGGGAAGAGCGATAAAGAATCAGGCCATTAGAATCCAATATCCGGTAAAGATGACTTCTTTGGTCCTGGATTTATAATGAAATCTTGCCTATTCGGCTGCTGGAAATCAAGTGAGGTCTAGAAACAGGAAGCTAAAGTGTCACTCGTCAAAAATGTAAAAAAAAACGGTAACGAATGCAACCCTAAAAAGAAGATAAATGAATTATAGAGCACAACTATTACCCTGGACACTTGGACAGAGACAACGAAAATGAAAATGAACCAGTGAAGTACGGAATGCTAAACAGAATGTCGCAATTTTTGATTGCTTAAAAATTGTTTGATCCTTATAAAAAACGAAAAGGAAAAGCACAACTCCTTAACGAGTCGTGCTTTTCTTCCACTCTGCCTCCTGATGTACACCAAATAGGAACCATTTGAGTTCAACTTGATCTAGCCAAACTTAACGCAACATAGTCTACCCGTAAACAGGCGCTAACGCGCATCCACTCGACCTCTTTGCTGTCAATCCTTTTGGGATATACCAAAAAGCGGATTGACAATTATGGCGAAAAAGCACGGCGAAGAAAAAACAACAGCAAATTAAAAGGAGAAATAAATAAAATAATGGTCAGCGGTCTAAAATCAGGGTGTTTAAAAAAAAATCGTTCTTTTTATACAGTTTTCCCAATAAGTCCCCAATTTGGTGGAAACAATGAGATTTCTGATCGTATATAAGCTTAGAAATGCAACTCTCTTATTTTTTTTTTTATTATAACTTCCCTGCTTCATTCGTGGCCTCCTCTCTAGGTTAACTTGTTAACAACACTATACCAACAGTCCACCACTTCTATCAGTGACTCATTTAATTCAAATCTCCAAATCTGGAAAGCGGCAGAATAAAAATATTGTTAAACTAAATGTTTTTTATGAATATAATAATCTTTGCCGCTACAGTTACAGTGAACTTGAGAGACGACGTTGTAATACACGTCGCAATGAGCTAAATACATTTAGAATAGAACGGCGATTCCGACTAGCGTGCACTGTTTTCGTAGTCGTCCACATAGATATTGTCTTTTGTAAATATATATTACTAAACTTTAGTTAGTGTGGTTACCTGCTTTAAATAAGTAAGCTATGCATACCAACGAATCTTCAACTAGTTGTTCGTATACAAAAAAAAACCTTAATTAACATTGAAAGAACGAATAATTGGTAAAAACTTATACCATGGAATTCGGGGACGAAATCCTGAACTAACCACATTGGATGCTGCAGAAATATGTGGCACATAAACGATACCTTTCTCGTGCACTGTGTTCGGGGTCTTGAGAGATCTTCATCACGAAAATGACGAAAAAGAAAATAGTCGAGAAGCCCAGATAAGAGGACAAAATAAAATCCTGGATGACGCCATAAAATACACCATTCGTCGCAAAATCCATGGATTTTTATTCCCAAATGAAATACGCACAATAAAAAAAAATATGTCTAAAATTAACATCTGTATCTAAAATATCATTAAGAGTTATCGAACAAACTTTAAAAGAATTTAATTTTAGGTATACTAAACGAAACTAAAAAAGCCAATAAATGAAATCGAGAAACCCAGAGTTTCGGGGAAAAGGGAAAACATTGCATTATACCGGCGAAATATGCCTCAATGAAGGGCACACAGTTGAGAAGGTATGGCAAGATCTAAATATTAAACGTTCATGGCAGGCATTTATGGACGGAGTTTTGCAAGGACTAAGAAATGCTAGTGAAAAAGATCGTCTTCCTATAGGCTCAGGTTTTAAGGGTTGATAAAATAAATTTAATTTATAAAAAATTATATGACATTTCGACGAAAATTCACCATTTTTTATTGTTTTTTGAAATGCACACGTCACTGGAATTAATTCCCCTGACGTCGCACAACCCAGAACTTTTCCTAGGCTAGTGATGAGTCACTGACAGAAATTTTGTACTCGGAGTATAGATGCTTGGATAATACGCTTCATGCTTAAAAATATCAGCACCTATAAATATCCAAAAAATTTTATTAATTTCTCCGAACCCCGAGTCTCTTATTAAGAACTGTTATTATTTGTCTTTAATTAAGGATCAATCCTTTAATATAAACTAATAATTAATTTTGTCTAAATAAGCTGCCATCGGAATATCAGTTAGAATAAGGTTACTGTATAGTAGATTAGTCCTATCACAAAATAACTATGGAAGATTAATAATAGTTAACTAATGCGAGGAAGCTAATTTAATTAAATTGCTTAAAATCTTTTAAGAAGCTGCGCCGTTTTGGATGTAGACGTTAACTGAATTAAATTTTAATTTAGTAGTTTAAATGCGTAACTGTTTAAATTTAAATCTAATTTTGTAATATAATTTATTATGATGGGATCTGACGTAATAGAACACGAAAAAGTACTTATGTAGAAAAGGAAGTTAATATTACACAGTTTTAATCATTTCAGTTAGAAAATATGTATTTATATAAATTTGTGAACGATTTCATTAGAAGCGAGTCGTTATTGTTGAAGCTTTGCAAACATAAGTGGCTCATTATTGTGCAAATACAGTAAAGTAAAACTGACGTGTGTAGGAACTCGTTATGAATGAAATTCGTTAAAGCGCCAGTGGTGTTTACAATAAATTATTTTAAAATTTGTTTAATAAAATCCCGTCTGTAAGGAAAACTGTTTATTTATTATTAAAAAAATTATAAAACCCAAGATTTATTGTAAATTCTAATAATACACTGTTCACATCAATTTGAAATTTGGAGGTCATAAGTGGATTTAATGAAGCTGCGTGCTAGTGCTTGCTATGGGTTCAACAATTCTCAACACAACGTTCTGCTGCAAAAGAGGATTTCCAGCCCCCACAACGCTTTAACATGTGCATACATGGCTTCCGCAGGGGCAAATCTACAATTTCGGCTCTTTTTTCAATTTAAGATACCGTTTATAAGCACGTGGATGAGGGAAATAAAGTGGTCGCTCTGTTTGTAGATCTGGCAAGGGCCTCTGACTGTGTGGATCATGACCGGTTGCTGCAAAAAAATTCAGGTTTACGGTATTCGTGGTAATTGCAATTCTCTGCTTAAATCTTATTTAAACAATCGTCTTGTTTGGAGGTCACCAGTCTGCACGGTTACAGGTTGAAGTTGGTGTCCCTCAAGGCAGTGTAATTGGGCCATTGTTATTTCTGCTTTACACAAATGACATCTCTAACTTTTTGACAACTTACAATTTGCCGACGATATTACTTTACTTTCTTGCAACGCCAATGAATCATCGGTAGTTAATAATATTGAACAAAATCTGGATATTCTCCAAACTTACTTTTCTTCAAACAAACTTACCCTCAATCAAAAAAATACATTTTTTTTGCAGTTTCATCCATATGGTGCACATTACATAAAAAGTAATTTATTAAAATTAAACGGTGAATCAATTGCGCAAGTTACTTCATTTAAACTCTTAGGCATCCACAAAGATATGTCTCTGAATTTCAAGGAACATGTTGATTACGTCTGCAAAAGATGTGCTAGCAATTGTTACGCTCTACATCGTCTGAAACAAATTTTGAGCAAGGAGGTTGTAAAAATTTACTACTATTCAAATTTGGAATCTATCATTCGATATGGCGTTATTCTCTGGGAGAGTTCATCTGCTGCCCATAGGGTATTTTTGATGCAAAAAAGAGCACTCAGTTGTATGTATGGTCTTGGATTTAGGAATTATACAGGGTGCGCCCAAAATGTAGGTTGTCATAAAGTTACATTTTTTTAAATGGGACATCCTATATCTTAAAATATTTTTGGATTTTACATAAAATTACAATTATTATTTTTTTTCAAGTGCATAATAAGTCTAAACATAATAAGTGAGGAATGAAACACAAAGTCTGCTCCACTAATTTAATAAATAGGTTCAGATTAACATCCCATACATGTTTCAAAGGTATAAACCTTCATCTTCAGTGGGTAATTATTAAGATGTTGTTATTTATGAAGAGACCAATGACATTGTTACATTTTTTTTTTATAAACTGAAAAGGGAAGGAAAAAACACAAAATTAGACAATTTAAAAACCGCAAAGGCGTCATCAATAAAAGTTTAATGTGATTAGGAAAAGATATTTTGTAAAATATGGTGATTAATATAAAACCGCGAACACAGTAAAATAAAGTCAAGTTAGAGACTTACCTAATGTTGCAGAAAATTTTTTAAGAAACCATATGTAACTTTAATTAGGTAAATAATACATATTAAAATTGAAGTAAAATTAACTGAATAAAATGAATTTAAATGAATTTAGTTTTATTTTAAACTTGTTGAAAAAACCAAATTTTACTGGGAAATTGTAATAGGGTACGATCATCATGGTGGAGTCGTACCAAATGGTAGGTAAAAATTTTTATTTAGTTGAAGTATGAATGGATAATTCTATTTAATTTTTTTATATATTCAAAAAAACGGTTAAAATCAACGCACTGCGACAATGTCAAAGGTTATCTGTTTAGACAAATGGAGTAACAACTAAATAAAGAAGGAAGATGTACACTGTATGTTAGAGAAGGTATGATGTGAACTAATATAAAAACTAAAAAATCTTAAAAAACATAGACATCTGTTAAAGCATTATAATATCATAATGGATGAGTAAGGCAAAGTTAGGACGCCAGTCACAAGAGAGCGTAAAATGTTAATATTATAGTAACCTAAAAATGTTTATGAAGGTAAATCATGACAGGGAACTAGGATGTATGGAAAACGAGGTACCATTAACGGAACAAAGATGGAGCAATATAACAGGGTAGTTATGAAAACCGTGATGCCATGAGATGAAATGATAGTTAAAAAAATAAGGTTATGTTTTAATTATTTAAGAATTTTAGAGCATTGAAAAAAGTTAGACAAGTAAAGTTTATCTGATCATTAATGCAGTGTAAAGAGGGATTGTTAGGAGCTTTCTGGATTTCAAGGATCTCCAACAGATTCATCATAGTCCCCTTATCACAAACATGAAGCACCTTAGTACTAGTATGGAGATCAAAAGAATGGTTGGCATTGATAACATGATTGGCAAAAGTCGATTTAGAGTTTATATCAGTATGGTTTTTGTTTTTTTCAATGATTTTGAGATGTTCATTGACTCTGGTTATGATCTTCCTACCACTCTGACCTATGTAACAAGTATTACAACCTGGATGAGAGCAGGAAATGGAATATATACCTGACCTATCCAAAGTAGATATTTTGTCTTTGGATTGCACCACAAAACTACGTAAGTTGGTTTAGTTTTAAAACTAATGTTGATATTATATGATCTAAAGATGTCTTGAATTTTGTAGGAAATATTGTTGAGGAATGGTAGTGAAAAATATCTCAATTGTTGTTTTTGGATTGGTTTGAGATATTTTTCACTACCATTTATTAGAAATTCCTGTTATTATTTCCTCTTTCCATTACCGCAAAACAGAATACCATTTTTCGTTCTTCATCACCTTGCCGTTGCGTTGCTCTTGATGTTTTTCATACTTGTAAGGAAAATATTTGTTTTCTAAAATGCGCAACACTGTGGTTTGATGTTTTCCTACGGCTTGACCACGAATCCTCGCGCTAATCATTTCCTCCACGTGCAGTAAAATATCAAGATCTCTATTATCCCTTTCCTCAGCTTTATTGACATTCTGAGTTGAGCATTTACAGTTATTTATTACAGTATTTGGACTCAAATTTGCTACTGATAAATTTAAGTAATGAAATGGAAAGGAAAGGCTTATCAGGGAATTGAACAGAAAACAATTTAGACACTGCTCTTAAACTGTTTCCTATATAATACCTCTTAATCATAGTTACTTTTTCTTTAATGAAATAACTCATATTTAGCTATAATTAAGGCGCCTTCAATGACTATTTCCCTCATATACTGTAACTACAATGCGCTTTTCACTTGATTTTCGGTGAAAATCAGCCCTCGGTCGCGATTGAGCTGAAAATTGCACTCTTCTGGTTTTTCATTGTTGGTTACCTACAAGAATATGCGTCACTGTCACAACAAGTTGAAATTTCTGCTTTGACAGTTTCGCGTCAATTTATCAAAATGATTCGTTTCGGAGCATTTTCCTTGAACGACATATCTGAAAATATCGGAAAAAGCGTGTCAGACAACACAAAAAGATCAAAAGCTTACATCTGGGGACAATTTACTGCCTTCTGCAGTGAAAGAAACTACCAATTCGATGGTGAAACTACAGATATATATCTAGCAAATATTCTGAAAGATTGGGCGTACAACATGCGGAAAATGGATGGCCAGGACTACAAAGAAAGCACAGTAAAAACCCTATGGAATACTACCTCAAAAATACTTATGGAAAAGTTCTACAATGAATACGGTAGGAAAATAAACCCCTTTGATGAAAAAAGAAGAAGCTAGAGAAGCAAGAAATGCTAAGAGGAAAGAGCTTCAAACCATTCCGGAGAAAAGAAAGCAAAGTTCCACATCTCTTTGCTACAATGAATTCAAAAAACTCGTTGACACGTGTGATGAAAATACGCCAGATGGCCTAATCAAGAAGGTATTTTATGTATTTTCCTACGAACTAGCATGGAGGGGCGGAGAGGCGACAAAATGCATGCACAATTTTTTTAAACCGGAAATTGACAATATTGGAAATAAAACTGGCAGGATTGAATATAACTCGATATTTTCAAAAACGGCACAAGGTGGCAATAAAAAATGTGCCGATTCGAAATGGTTGGTGACAAATAACAACAATCCTAGTTTATGCCCAGTAAGGCTTTTTAACAAGTATGTGGAAAAACGAAGGAACGTGTCTTGTGATCGGTTTTTTTAACTGCAAATCCCATCAGCATCGCTGCAACATCCAAAAGATGGTACAAGAACGTTCCAGTTGGCCGTAATACCATGTCTACATGGACCCACAAAGCAGCAAAAACTGCGGGTTTAGACCTAGACAGAAAAGAAATTACAAACCATTCCTTGCGGGCTTCCGCAGTAACAGCTTTAGCAAAGAATGGAGTTGGCGAAAAACAATTGATAAAAATAACTGGTCATGCGTCTACCAGTTCTATTAGACCGTACCTGCAACTTGACGAAGAACATCATGAGAATATCATTAAGAAAATGAGAGGAGAACAATCAGAAGACCAAAAAACCGTAGCACGTTCGAGTCCAGTAACATCTGTGCCGCGGACCACAATAGCAGCTTTGAATCCTGAAGGACTTCAATCAGCAACTACTGCTTCTGCAAATACCATCTATTATAATAATTGCGTTTTCAATTGTAATACTCTGTATTGCTCGAAATAAAAATGTTGTCTTATATTTCTGCACCTACTAGTTTTTCATTCAGGAAATAGTCTAAAATAGTATTTTACGTTACAAGTCCGGTAGGTGACTTATTACAGTACGAGTTGTTTTACGGACGAGGCGACGTAGGAGCCGAGTCTGGAATATAAACGAGTGCTGTAATAACACCTAACGGACGTGTATCGTATGGTATTTTATTTCATCCTGTCATTATATCCCTTTTCAAAAAAATAAATAGGTATATTAAAATTTTAAAAAATACTTCGCAATATTATATCATGATACCTACCCTAAATGCAATTGAGCCATTGGTTTCCATAGTTAATTATAAATTTTGTTTGTTTGTCACTGTCAAATAGATAAAGTCATAATATTCGTGTGGGCAATTATGGAGGTTTCGGGTATAATTTTAAATAAGGCTGCCGAAGCAACAGAAAAATTAATCCCGACAAAATCATCAAATAGATATATCAAAGAATATGGATTATTTTGCCAATGGAAGCAATTTCATAAAGTGACAAACATACAAGAAGATGCTCTTTTAGCTTATTTTCTAGATGAAGTAAGTATGACCTACAGGATTTTTTAAATATATTTTATATATGAGCAATATTTATTAATTTATTTTAATTTTATAGTCAAAGAGAATAAATGGCAATTCCTTATGGGCAAAATATTCGATGCTAAAGACAATGTTACTTGTCAAAGAAAACGTCAACATCAGTAAGTTTCCGAAAATTATCGCATTCTTACAGAAATGTAGTGTTGGACATCAACCGACGCAGTCAAAGGTATTGACAAGAGAAGAAGTAAATTTATTTCTCAAGAAAGCATCCGATGATAACTATTTGTTGGTTAAAGTTATTGCAATGATTGGGATTGCAGGAGGTTGTCGGCGGGAAGAATTGTATTCTATGACTCTCAATGACATTCAAGACACAGGAACACAACTGGTAATCACGATTCCGCAAACGAAAACTAATATAAAACGTGTTTTTACTGTCATTAATGAAATAGAAGGAATTCAGTAGCTTGTTTGCAAAACTTGACATGTCCTCTCTTGCCTATTTTACAAAAAGCGATTTTTTTATGTAGAGGGTATAAAAATTGATAAAAATTTATTGTTTTTTGGTGGATTTCATGGAAAGATATATTAAAATATTAGGCAAGACTTTTAAGAAAAACAAAACAATATTGTAGGTTTTATTCAACAAAAACTTTTGGACTTGTCAATTTTTGCTCAGAATGTATGGACTTGTTAAGTTTTGACCTAACATTGTTATGGACTTGATAAGTTCTGATAAAAAAATATTGAATATTGAAAATAATTATTTTATTTGAAAACTTAAGTGAATTAAAAATACTATAAACTGAAAAACTTTAAATATGAAGTGTGGATTCTTCTTCTAAACACTCACAAACTTCTTGGTCTTGGGTTTGGTCTCTTTCTTCATCTTGCTCACTTTCATTTTCCTCTACGTTGTTGGTGGTCTGGGTTAGCAGTAAATTCTTATACCAATTTAGTTTAGGATTTTCTTGCCAATTGGCTCCAAATTGTACCTCTAGTAATGTTTTGATATTTGCCAATTTTTTTGGATTAACTTCATGAATCAATTGAGCCTCTGGCAATACAAAATCTTTTACACTTTTTCCTCTTTTCAGGAGATTTTGTTTATTGCTTCCTAAATTTGATTTGTAATGAGGAAAACATTCTATTTCTGTTATATTTTTTTTCCCAGTTTTTGTCAAAGTTATTCTTTTGTAATCATTTATTTTTTCAACTTTTTTATAAACCTTTTGCAACTCTTTTACGTCAAAAACTTTCCAGTTATTTCCTAAAATATTAATGTCACCAACCTCTTGATATATTGCATGGTAATCCTCTTTCACTGATATTGTGGATACTTTTCGGAGTTTTCTCTCTACTACACCAAACGCTCTGTCGGCTGGTAAAAAGCTATGGCCACGGACAGGAAAATGTAATTCAATTTTTTGTATGTTATTGCTTTCAGACTGTTGTAGCCAAAACAATAATGTGTGGACCACGTGAGAATTCTTGTTTTGACCTCCGCACCCATCGCAAAACAATCTGAGAGTCGTAATTTCAGGACCAACTTCTAGATTACGAATATAATGCAGGAGTGCGGAGGCCACTTCAATACAGCCTCTGGAAGCCTGGTCTTCAGTCCATGTGTAAAACTGCGGTTTTAATGATACACCGGTTTTTATACAGCAAAAGGTATAGTAGCTAATTTGCCGCAAATAAAAAGCTTCCCCCACTGGTGTTTTGGGCAATGGCTGTACCTGCTGCATGTCGAAGCAAAAGGTGATTGCATTATTAGAATTCATTTTTAAAAGTTCATAAAAAGCTTTGGATCTTAGTTGATGAATTCTTTTTTCAGTTATGGCTTTTACTTTTTCTTTTTCATTTTTTTCATTTTTAATTTTATGCTTTAGACGTGTGCAATAGCTACATACATCTGCAGCTGGACCTCGAAAGCCAATATTAAATTGTGTAACAAAGATTTTATGGAACATGGTGTAGGTAGATTTTAGCTGCTGGCTAGCACTGCTATTATACATTTTGTGCAACTTACGTATACTTAATTCTGCACTAAGGTATATTCTTTTAGTATGTTGCCTTGAATAATGGCTTTCAGTTCCTTTTAGGTTTTTTATGAAATTCCTAATACTATCTTTGGTTTCTTCAAAAGCTTTGGAAACTCTGTCCCCTCCCCTTCGTTCCTCCGGAACACCTCCATTTAGTAAAATTTTTGAAACTCTAACAATTCTAGATTTTGGCAACTTCATTGCAGCCGAAAAAAATTTTTGACACACCTGCTTTGTCTCTTTTCCTACAGGCAACTAAAAAAAAAATTAAATCAGGTAATGTATTTTTGCATTATATTTTTTACTTACGTAGTATTGCACAGTCAGCTTGTGGTTCTTCTTTGGTGGTCTATTTTTACGTGGTCTTCTTCTCTTTGGATTATTTACAGATAAAAATAGGCAAAGCCTTTGGTCCTGTTGTATTTTGTCTGACGAAGAAAACACCTTGTTTCGAGCAATATTTATATCGGCTAAAGTAACTGAATTGCACAAAAATATTTTTTGTTTATTGTGATTACAAGGCACAGTAAAATTACTTATTTCTATGGGCTGAGTATTCCTAAAAAAAAAATAAGTTTTGCAGCTGCACAACCCACAACTCAAAAAAAAATACTAACCTTACTTTTTTCGCCAAGTCTCGTTTTAAAGGCATTTTTTTCCGTTTTCTACTCCCCACACTTCCATGCTCTACTGACACATTCTCGTCCTCCATTTTTGACAAAAATTAAGACTAAACACCTATAAAATCACCGCTTATATTCTCTAAAGTGTCTGAATAATTATTAAAAACAATCTAGCCACAGAAAACAGCTGAATTCCTAAATTGCCCGAATTAAGCGTTCAAAACTTAACAAGTCCATAATCATCTTGTTTCCATTGCCATCTGAAATATTATGAACAATTTGGCGGTTCACATAAATAGTTTACTATGGTAACTATTGAATTAGGTTTGGCTACTCATAAACAGATGACACTACGAGTATAAAAACGGCAAGTAAAAATGGAATTAAAATTGATAGGACTTGTTTAGTTTTGCAGTAAACAGAGAATAACCCGAATAAAAATCAATGGGACTTGTTTACTTTTGTTTTAAAATGTTCCAATTTTATCCTGTCGGTGACTTGTTCAGTTTTGCAGCAAACGCTTGTCTTCTCAATGTAATAACTATGAGATTTGTGAAGTTTTGTCGAAAAACTTTTATAAAATCGGTCTAGCTTAACACTTTGTAACAAAATCCGATCCTAACTCATTTTTGGCCTATAGTGGACTTGTTACGTTTTGCAAACAAGCTACTGAATTAATTTTCTTGAAATATACCGGAAATATCTTGCTCTACGACCTAAAAATTTTGAAGAAAGTTTTTTATTTCTCGGGTACCGAAATGGTAAATGCATCCACACTGTAGGTTCAATGCCCAAAAAAATTGCAGAATATTTGAAACTTGAAAATCCTGAAAAGTATACCGGTCACTGTTTCAGACGGACCTCGGCGACTCTTCTTGCAAATGCAGGTGTAGACTCATCTGTATTAAAACGGCATGGTGGTTGGAAAAGTTCTGCGGTAGCAGAAAAATATGTTGAAGATGCACTTGAAGGAAAAACCGAAATTGCAAGAATGATTCAAGGAGGTGAGAATTTTGTACAAGTGTTGCAACAAACTAAGAACACAGAAATAAATAACATTATTTCTGATGGGAATGTTCCTTGCACATCAGGAATAAATATTAGTAATAATACAAATTGTACTATAACGGAGAATTTTAACAAATAGATTGAACTTTCTTATATAAATAATAAATAGGTGTAAATGTTTTGTTCATTACTTACTTTTATTACTTAGTTAGCTCTTAATATATTTTTATTGTACTAAATTATAGTGTTTATTTAATTAAATTAATATAAACTAACTTTTAAGAAATACATGCAGGCTCGTAGGTCCAAATAAAATAAAAATTACTAATTTTAAATAAAATTTTTCAAAAATTGTAACAGGAAATCTATTCTATAGTTGTGTAATATTTTACATTTACTAAAGTTGGTAGAAAATAATATCTACTATTACAAGTAGAAGCATTCAAACAGTATTAATTGGTATCGCTAGATATAGGTCCAAGTAAAATAAAATCTACCAATTTTAGTTAAATAAAATATTTAAAGAATTGTAACAGGGAATATATTCTATGGTTGTGTAATATTTTACAATTACTAAAGTTGGTAGAAAAAAATACTATTACAAGTAGAAGCACCCAAACAGTTTTAATTGGTATCACTAAATATAGACCATATAAAATAAAAATTACTAATTTTAGTTAAGCAAAACCTTTAAAACAATGTAATTAAATGCCTATATTATAGATACATAACATTTTTCATTTACTAAAGTTGGTTAAAGAGTATAATTTATGCTACATGCTACCTACCTATATATAGCAGTGAACGATTCTCTAATAAATACTTGTCGGGTGGCGGAACGCATTTTTATAGTAGGCCATGACTTTTTATTTTCTTTGAATTATGACAGTTACCTACTTTTATTATAACCCTTAAAAAACCTATATAGTTATCATATTCTTAGTGCTGATGAATATGGCAAAAATAGTGTACTCTGCTTGTACATTTTGTACAGAGTTTAAAGATATTAGTAATTGTCATCGTCAGTTAACCTACTTAGTTGATTTACTTCGTAATTGCACTTTAGACGCGGATAATAAAATGTTGTTTCGAAAAATTCAGGAGGCTCTTTTGGACCTTTCTATTAAATTTCGGTTCCTTCCTAACAAGAAGAAAAATCAAATAGTTTCAAAATATTATATATATTATATGAAACATTTGCATTTGCTAGACAATGAATTCCATCCAAGATATTCACCATTAAGAAGAGAAGAATTTCTCAAAGAATTTGAAGAGCATTTGAAAATTGTGGTAATAAATAATAATTGATTTATTTCATTTAAAAAAGTGTTTTTGATGTATTAAATAATTGCTAAATATGTGTATTTAAATATTTTATTTCTTATAATTTTAAGTGACAACTTGTCAAAAATCGAAAGTAAAAAGTCGTAGTTTCCAAAAACAAAGCATGGTTGCTAGGCAACACATTACAGTATCTGATACTGTAATGTTCCATTTACCGGCCGCATATGAGTACAGGGTAAGTAGATTTACTGGACAGGATGAAATAAAATATATTTCGTGCATGTAAAATGGCTTGATAATCATGCACTCAGATTTGTTGCCCTAAAGAAACAGCTTTCATGCATTTTTATTGTTATTTACCTTAAAAAGTGCCCTCCCTTCGGTCGGGCACTTTTTGGTAAATAACAATAAAAATGCATTCAAGCTGTTTCTAGGGCAACAAACCTTCATGCATGATTTTCAGCAATTTTACATGCACTTAACATATTACTATTGAAAATGTGTGCTTGACGCTATTTTTCGTTTTGTCAATGCCAAATAATAATTTGCTGGTGTTTGCTGTATTACCTAAACTATGAGAATTTCGTAATTTGGCCATCACATTTAATTGAATAAATTAGGTTTGGCTTATTAAAATTCATTTAAACTTGGCACATGGGTATATTACATCGGTCTCTTCAAAAAGTTATAATACAAATTTTTTTGTATAAAAATAGTAAATAAAAATAGTACTTAAAAATAGTAAATAAAAAACTAGGGTTTCCATTTAAAAAAATTCTCGATGACATATCTCTAATTAAAGACACACTCTATCAACATTTTTTTAAGTCAAAAAGGCCACACCGTAGAATATCAATACCCGTGTCCGAGCCATACTGGACTGAATTGGAATTTAATCCAAATTAGAAACTCACACTGTATACATAAATTTTAAAAAATTGCAACTAATAAGTGATATAAAATTGATGGAAAGCGACCTAAAATGTTGTCTTACGACTTTTTAACAAAATACAACATGATTTATGATTGATAATTTTTTTAGACTTTTACGTCTTTTCAAACCCAGTGAAGTGTTTGTCTGACGATATATTTTCAAAACAAACAATCCCATGTAATCTATCAGTGTACGTTTGAACATCGTCTTTGATATGGGACATGACAAACATGCTCAAGGGTTATGTTTATTTTAAGATTTGAAAATGGTTAATAGAAAATAATAGAAAAGTGAAAAACACTGACAAAATTTGTTATAATATCTAACTTTTTACCAGAAACAAAAAGCTAGAGGGCAAGAATTTAATACAAAAATATACATTTTTAAACAGTTTTACTGGAGAACGTGTTTAAATCGTCTTTTACACTGGACACATAAAATTTCCATATCTCTTGAACTTTAGCTTGAAAATATAGCTCGCAGGAAATTAATTGCCAAGTTTTTACCGTACGACATAACTTTCTTTTCACGTGACTAATCCAATTTATTTTCTTAGAAAACATATATTTTAAAAGTTTATTGAAGGCATTAATCAATACCTGTCAAGCACGCAACGCAACGTTCACGTAAACAGGTGTGTCCAACTTGTCTAATACAATAAAGTTTCAAACGAGCAATTTTGCTTTTTGTTGAGAGTGAATAAAATTAGGATTTATTAATTTGAAGCATTATATCTTTAAACATTAAAATAAAAATATTTTATCTGCAAGCGTGCGGTAAGTAGCTACTTACCGCACTGATTTGAGTGCGGTAAGTATCTCTTTACCGCACTAGTGCTGTAAGTAATTACATACTATAAAAACAAGTTTTTATATTATTCAAGTGTATTTTTTATTTTTAAAAGAAACTTTCTTAAACATTATAATATGTATAACAAATACTTACATATTTAAATTTCTAAACTAATCCAAACTTATAAATTAAGAAATATTTATATTAATTGTAGAATTTGTAACATTTCCAAACCATATCGATGAAGGAAGTGTTTTACTATCCGATGAGACACAAGAATTGAAATTTACAGATTTACTAAAACATGAGGTTCTCTCTGCATATTCTTCTACACCATTTATTTGCTTTACAATTCCTATTTTATTTTGCACCAAATTTTCAATATAGCCCTCCGCAACACTGGAGGACTTCCATCCACCATGTCTTTTTAAACTCGTGATATCCCCGCCAGCATCTACTAATAATGTAGCTGACGTCCTTCGATAACAATGTCCCGTATATTCTTTGGGACTGGACAACTTTAAATATGATGCAAGTTGAGAAGGTATTTTTCCAAAAGTATTTATACCCAGTGGTTGGATAGTGCATCTTCCTTTTTTATATGCAATAAATAACCGTGTATGGGCAGTATGATAAGGGCTAAGGGCTCTATACTTCTTGAAAATTAAAATATTATTAATTTCTGATGAAAATCCTTCCACGTAAACCACGAACTGTCGATCTACATGTGTCTTTGTATCCGGGACAGTTACAGCAAGGTGGGTTTCAATATCCTTAATATCTTCAATTTTCATTTTACATAACTCCACTCGGCGACATGCCCCAGCGATGCCCACAATGAGTACCACCTGAAACAAGCAAATAAGTTGTTATTTAAAAGTAGATTTAAAAAAAATCGCAATTAAGTACCTTCATTAATAAAAACTCCTCATCTGGTGCCATAACAAGAAATTTTACATCCTCATTCTTGGAGAATGCCTTTGATTTCTTAGCTTTGTATCCCACAGACTTCCTTTTTAAATAGGCCATCAGTTTTGCATACCTGCTTATGTCGACATTATATTTGATACTTATAGCAGATCTGAGCATTGAGTAATAACTCCATAAAGAGGATGATTTACTGTCCTTAAATTTATTCACAAAATAGGCAAGCATCACATGTTCACCAATTGCTTTAACTTTCTTTGATGAACACCAGTCCATGAAGAGCCCATATTCCTTCTCATATCTATGCCGTGATTTAACCGGCAAGAAATTAAGGGTAGCTGCTTTAGCAATGTCCAGAACTTCCTTCGAAATTTCATCATCACTGCTGCTACTGACTTCCATTTAAAGGACGTAAAACACACTTTCACGAAATTGTTACAAAAATAATTACAATTACAAAAGCAGCGAACAAGAAAGCAGCAACAAGAGGCAGCGCTCAAACACGTCTCCTGATATTCTTGAAAAGCCAAAAAAAGGGAAACCATCCTATAACGGAATTTCGCCTCCTAGTTCGTCCAGTGAAGAGGACGTTTTTGAAGGCGTTGAGGTAATAAGAAAAATTTTAAGCAAAAAGTGAAAAAATTACTGTTAGATTTAGAGCCATATAAAATAGAGGATTATTTAAATATGTAAAATATAGATTAAGAAGTGGACATTATTTTTTCTACATGTATTGTTCTGTGACGTCATTTCATTTCATATTTGTTTTTGCAGTTGTATGTAACAATGAATGTGATTTGAAATAAAGAGAATAAATAAATAAATAAATAAAATAATTATCGTTTATTCCGTTGTCAAGTTTTACATCTGTCATATAAAAACCAACTATTAAATTTATATAATTTATTTCCCTAGCAACCTGATGTTAATACATTGTTGATAACGACTTACGAGGCACCTACGGGGTAAATTAAAACAGTGCTCTTTTAGAGTTTTTAATATTGGTGCCCTTAAACATGCTTGTAGATAAAATATCGTACAATACACTTACGGTAGGTGTCTTTACCGCATTTGCGTGAGTTACCAAATTCGCCTTCGGCTCGTTTTGTTAAACATCACGCACATGCGGTAAAGACGTACCTACCATACTTGTATTGTAATATACTGTTAATTACATAATGTATGCAAATAGTTCCTGCTTGATTATATTATTATTTTACATATTTTTTGCACATATTGTAGATAATATTTTTTTAATTAAGTTCTGAAGAAGTATTAATATTTTTTCTAATACAGTAAAATCTTTCAATAGCGACTACCCTCGGGGAATGAAATGTTGGTCGGTTAACAGGGGTGGTCGGTTAATAGGGAGAAATTAAAACAATAGCTCTTCATTTTACAGTGTTGGTTTACTAATAAGTATCTACATATATGGAAATATTAATTTTAAATATTTTTGTTTAAATGTATCAGAACTAAAATCAAATGAAATAATGCCAATTTACCAACATGTATATACTGCACGTGCATACTAACATATAAATTATACAACGTACTGTATGTTTGCTTTGGAATTCTTATTGTTTAAAATAATCAGAAATTATTGATTGCTTCATTTTTTTTTACTTTATTTTGTATAAAATTATAGGGCGGTTCCACTTCCTTGTCCAGGTTGCTTTATTTATTTTGTTTTATATAGCTTAATAACTTATTTGAACAGATTAAAGGTACTTTAGTGCCATATAGTGTTGATAGTTACCTTTAACAATTAAGTTATTAATTCTTTTTTCACATAACGCTGATGTATTAATTTGGTACATTTTCTTTATCTTGAGTATATCAACACTATATGTTGGCATGCTTCTTGAATGATGTTGCTTGCCTCTTTCTGTTTTTTGCCGTTGCTGTGTAGGCATTTTAACACTAAGTCCATCATATTTTAACGCTATCCAGACCTAGTGCTATTACCTTTTTGAATAGTTAAATAGCTGAGGTAACTCAGTTTTGCCCAGCTATAATTTGTTTATTACATAGTGTGTTGGTTTATCTTAGTCTTGGAATCAGTTGCCTACAGTTTAAGATAGTGCTATCAAATAAATAATTTCTTCTATTTTAAATTGAATTGTTTATTCCATCAGATATTACATAGATATCACATATTATATACAAAAATGCAGAAATACAGCTTTCCTATACATACAATAATATTACTGCTTAAGTTTATTGGAGAAAACTTGTAGACAGAAAGATTGTAACCTATAAAAAAGACTTCCTAGCATAAAATCACCACCGATAATTGATAATATCGACAGTAAATCTAATAAAATTCACAATACAAAAACATACCCCATTATATAGTTATTAATAACAAACAATCAACAAAAAGTACAGCACCCATACAATAGCCAGGTCAATTCCTGAATATAATCATTTTAAAAATAGTATAAGAACAGAACGGACAGACGATGCAGATTTCTCCGAATAATCTTATTATATTTCTTATACCTACTATATAAACATTTTTTCATAAATCTCTAATCCTACCTAGTTCCAAAATCCATGTCTTTATTAATTTTTTATATTTTTTAATGAAGATCTCCTTCTTAATTTCCTTGGGAAGGGAATTATAGAGCTTTGGTGCAGTGTACAGAAAGTGTCTTTGACCTACTGTTTTTGATTAAAAGTTAATTTTAAAATGCCCTAATTGTTTATTTCTTGTGTTATAATTATGAGTGATTTTAGGTTGACAACCCCTATTTTTATGTTGGTGAATTAACAAATTATAGCAATATAGTTGTCTTATTGAGATAATTCACCTCACTTTTATTGAACCAATCAAAACGCTCATTTTCATAGCAACCACCTTGGTAACGGTCGTCTTACCCGATAAGACTACCGCTAGCTCGAAAAGACGCTTTCGAAAAGACGCTTGTAGCTTTTTTACTTAAATAAAAAATTAGTAACACCTCTAACTTGTATATTTACCTTTATCAGACGGCCTTCATTTTTATGTTTAGTAAATTATCCAATAAAATACACCTCTAGAGGCGGTTTCTTATCTTCATACCTTCGTTTTTCACTCGAAACTCGATTTTCCAAGAAAATTTTCACTCAATGTAATTTTTACTTATAATCAAAGATAAGACCCTCGAGCTAAAGCTCTCGGGATCATATCAGATTATAAGTAAAAATTACATTTCGTAAAAATTTGTCAGAAAATCGATTTCTTGTTAAAAACATCGGTATTACCGATAATTCACCTCACTTTTATTGAACCAATCAAAACGCTCATTTTCATAGCAACCACCTTGGTAACGGTCGTCTTACCCGATAAGACTACCGCTAGCTCGAAAAGACGCTTTCGAAAAGACGCTTGTAGCTTTTTTACTTAAATAAAAAATTAGTAACACCTCTAACTTGTATATTTACCTTTATCAGACGGCCTTCATTTTTATGTTCAGTAAATTATCCAATAAAATACACCTCTAGAGGCGGTTTCTTATCTTCATACCTTCGTTTTTCACTCGAAACTCGATTTTCCAAGAAAATTTTCACTCAATGTAATTTTTACTTATAAACAAAGATAAGACCCTCGAGCTAAAGCTCTCGGGATCATATCAGATTATAAGTAAAAATTACATTTCGTAAAAATTTGTCAGAAAATCGATTTCTTGTTAAAAACATCGGTATTACCGATAAGACGCCTCCTCTATCGGTATATTACCGTTGATAAGACGCCTCCTCTATCGGTATATTACTGTTGAATAAATTGGCTTCTTTAAATAAAAGTTTGGTTGAAAACATTTGTTTCTTATTAAAAATAATTTTTAAGATTCTTTTTTGTAGATTTTCTAGCGGTTTTATATAATAATATGCCCTTCTTACCCCACCCCATCCCATACTTCCATAATTTAAAATTTACTCTACTGGTGCAGTATATATCATTTTCAAATGTTTTATTTCCATAATCGGATAAAGCTGTCTAAATTTATACACTAATCCTCTCAATTTTTGCATTATTGATTGGATGTGAAAATTACATCGCAAGTGACAATCTATATATATTCCCATAACAATAAGGCTTTGTTTTATTTGTGATTACAAACATTTGAAGGTACTCCATTGTACAGTAATTTCAACTAAAGCTTTTAAAAACCAGTACAGACTCTATTTTGGTACCTATTGATGTTGGCTTTCAAATATATCAGGAGTTTATGGTATTTTTTTTCTCTAATTGTACTAAGCTGTGCACAATTCTAAATTATTTTATTTATCATTTTTCTTAATCCCAGATGATGCTTAGGCATTCTCTATCTGTATTAATTTTTCATTTTAAGTTAATAGCATTATATGATTATGTAATACTTCTTGTATGTGCTGACTTTAGTATTTAGTTTGTTCTATTGGTAAAAATGTCCTGAAATCGCTTGTGCGACATTGTATTTATTTTTTTTATAGGTGTATATAGTTACCTTTTAAATGTAAATGTAAGTCTAGTACATAGGCATACTTGTTGGCTTTATAATTCCATTTCATTTTAAGATTGGTTTGCTTAACTTATGTAATCGATTACTTAATTAATTATTCATTTCCCTTCAGGATATTTGTGCGAACTCACGTTTGTAACAATGAGATACACAAAACTTTAACCTGTATCTCCACAAGTCGACTCGTTCAAACTTGTTGAAAAATTGGAAAATATAATCCTTTTTGAATTTTACTGCACTACTTCTTTATTAAAAGACTAATAACATTCCTCCTCTCTTCACCCTAGCAGGGGCTACAACATTACTAACAAGACATGTTAGGCAACAAACCACTTTTGTAAACACTTGACAACTTTTTAACGTGAAGGCTTTTCTCCTACACGGAGCGACGATTTGCCTCTTTAGACTTCCACCTGACACTGCTTTGTTTACATTTCAGAACATATATTAACCCTATCCAAACACCTTGACCAATCAAATGTTAACACGTCAAAACCAAAATGGCAGCGTCCATCCATCAGGCCACTATCGATCGGCCAATCAAATAGCTTATACTTGCTTCGCTGACTGCGGCGTATTCTTAGAATTACCACGTGGAAGCTAATATTATTTGATAGTTTTGGAGAATATTATAAAATAGCAGACAGTTTTTTACATTATAGGATTTAACTCGAACGTATATTATGTTATAGATTTGTACAACGATGCCACCACTTTGATATGCGGTGTTGCCATTTATATTGCATGTGAAATTAATGTATTTTTTTTTCTATTTATTGCATTTAGTGGTTGAAGAAAAACATAGTACTTTAGCACGAATGCGACGTTGCCGCCTGGCTTAGTATTACATTACATTATATCCCCTAAGATTGATTTCAACCTTGTTACTTCATTTTCCTATTGGGTCACGACAGAAATATGAAGTGTATCCCAAACAGTATTCGTTTTAAAAATTTAATTTGTCATTTACTTTAAACATTTAATTAGTTTCCTTCTCAAAAAAGAGACTTAACTTTAATTTATTTACATTTTGCATTGCTTAACCAGTTGGTTGGTTTAGTTATTTCCATTTTTTTTTAAGTTCTTCTTTCCTTTGTGCTAATTCGATTTATAACTTCTTTACTTCTTTAAATTTAATTACTGTAATATGAATTTAGGAGTATTTGCTATAGGAAGGGAAAAGAAACTGGGTGTCATCAGGCATCAGCTCAGACTTTTTTTTTGCTAATATGATCTTGTCTACGTGTTATCTGCTTTCCCCTTACGTCCTCTGTAGGACGTCTGTCTTTTTTTCCGAAACGAAATCTTTCTTCTTCTCTTTATCTCCTTCATTACGCTTTTCGGCTCATTGGAAGTTTTTCCCAAGTATCTTCGATAATTGCAGATAAGTTTAGGTTCAAGTACTAACCACCTTTTTAAGTGCTTAATTACTTGCTAGTTGTATTTATACAGCTCCACTCTTGCTTTCTTACTTTTGTGTACGTAGGGTCAGTTCACTCGGCCAAAGCCAGCTCCACGACCATCTAGGAGGTTTCCAGCTTTTCCTCTGGCAAAGCTGGAGGCGCTTGTTAAACCTTCTCCCGCGAGCTAGGACAATTGACATGCGTGCTCAACGCTTGGTTCTGCTCGTGAGCTCTGACAACTACTTAATTTTTTTTTTATTATAGCTTAAATCCTTTCATATCTTCTTTTACTATCCATAGTTCATTTGTCTTGTGCGGATTGCTTATTCAGCGGTGCTCATCATAGCATTGCTGAAAAGTATTACCTTTTTTTTTAAGAAAAAAATTAAAATATTTTTTTTTTATTTTATTCGACAAAAAAAAAAAAAACTAAACTGCGCATTGCAGTAGTTGTTTTTGCCCTATACAAAAAATTTTACAGATGCAAATGGAGCCATAGACAACATTTTGCTTCATTTAATATAATATTAGGTACCTAACAATAATTATTTGGTCATCTATATTCTATAATCCCGTAAAGACAAATCAGAACAAAAATATGGAACCAAGATTAAGAGTTGCGGTAACATATTTCCTGGCCTAGGGCTCTAAACGAAATATATAATTAAATGGTAATACAGAACTAAGAAGAGCGACAAATTAATAATTAGTGAATAATAAACATTAAGAAATGATATAACACAAATGTTTTCTTTTTGGTAAATTTAATTTTAGAAATTGATTATCACTGGGTAACTATACACTATAATCTGTATGACCATGCTGTTTATCTGCAAGGTTTATACTGTTAAGTTACTTATTTTCTTATTTCATCAAACAGTAAAAATATTTACAGACTCTTAATTCAAAAACAAACACTGCTGTTCGTTTAACCAACCCTTTTACTTTATTTGTCAATGTAATTATTTTTACTTTTCATTGCTAGCTGAACTCACAAAGAAACTAAAAGAAAAAATCCAAAACCCATTTAAAGTTTCTACCCTCGTGTGCAAACAATCCGAAAAATCGTAAGCTTCTAGGCAGCCGTCACTTTCCGCTTTTAATAAGACCTTTTGGGTTTATTTTCGTTTACCTACTAACTTATTCATCTTCACTAAAAACAGGTTAAATTGTGAAGCAGGTATAAATATAATATACCGAGTGATAAAAATCTTACAACATTACTTAGAACAATACGGCTAGATTTAAACTATAAAGGGTGGTGTATCGACCCACACAACATAGGAAATTCCATGCAAAATTTAAGGTGATCATATATTGGTTTCCTAGGTTATATTTCTATTTACTAATGAATATGGCAAGTTCACAAAAACGGGAAGACCCCACGGTTCCGGTGAGTTACAGACCTATCAGCTTGCAAGTCTAGGCAAGATAGCAAAAAAAAAACGATTTTGGCTCGCATAAATGATTTTGTTTTTACGCACAACGTTTTATCTAAGAACAGCTCGGGTTTTAGCCCGAATATTGCACAGTTAGGCAAACAACGAGACTTACATCTCAAACCACCAAGGATTTCAATAGAAGGGCACACACGGGAGCGGTCCTTTTTAAAGTCAATGACTGTCTTCTATTAAAATTAATAAGACTCGAATTGCCTCATTAAGGTAGTACGGTCCTTTCAGGAGAATTACAGTTTCGCAGAATTATCAGCAAAGTTCTCCTTTGATCCCGGTGTTGTACAATATTTACACATACACAGCTCTGTCTTCAATAACTGTTATTTCCAAACAGCCATGGCTAGTCGTCACTGGTTAACAATGTTACATAAATCAGCTTCAATAGTGGCTTTCAGCTTGGAGGAAACGTTTGAATCCCGCCAAGACGAAGGTCATCTTTTTCTCGAAAAGTAACAATAAATGACCTGAGAGTAGGCTCAGAGTTAACGGAGTTGAGGTGAGTTGGTGCCAAGAAGTAAAATACCTGGGACTGTTCATTGATTAAAGACTAAACTGGATGCTGAATTCAATCAACAGAATTAAGCTCGCTCTGTGTCAATTAGGTTTTATTTACCCTGGCTGTGTAGACTTACTAACAGAACTGAAGTCAACCTCTACAAAGTCTTGGTCAGGCCGGTTCTGACTTATGACGCGCCATCATAGTGCAACCTCAGTGGTGCGGAGCTGAATACGTTTCACGTGATTCGAAACAGAGCATTGAAAATGATCGCAGGTGCGCGAAAATATACTATCAATAGAGTATTGCATAATGATTTTAGAATACAGACATTAAACGAATATTTCTTAAAAATTATAACAGGCTAATACGGACGAACTGACATTTCGACGAACATACTAATAACAAACTCACATACAAGAGCCAGACCAGATTCAATCTACAAGCTACCTAGGTACTGGAAACAGTGGAGATGAACTACCCAGCAGCGTATAAAAGACGGTCAAGGGCGCCAACGCTGACAGTTCCAAAGAAACACATACGACACATAACCAGCAAAAGCTTTCCGAGTTACAAATTCCAAATTTCAATGAAAATGCTGAGTAAGCAAGCAAAGAAAGAATAAATGTCAACGGCTTTACCTGACATAAAAACCCACTTAGGATCCTGTGTTGTCCTGTTGACGAACCAGCTTACGAAATTTTGACGCGACTTATTTAGTAATTAAGGGGTTATTTAGTAAAATGAAAATTTAAGATTAACGAATTTAAAAAATTCCGTTCTGATTTGGAGGTTGTTTTTACGTATATGACATAGAATTATTAGTGTTCAGGAAAAATAGATTAAAATGTTTTTAATGCTAAACATTTTTAATAGAACTTGGTTTGTATGTTTCTGTGATACAAACAAAAATAAAGCAGATGAGACAAATTAATAGATAAAGCATTTGCGGCGAACAAGAAAAAAATACTTTATTTTTCGAGAATTGTTATGCATAATAAAATAATGAAATTTATCATAACTAATAGTTTTATGAAATGTTCAAAGAACTCCCAATTTGCTGCTGGGCATCAACCCAGATGACCACAAAATTCATTTCGAACATTTCCTAACCAATACTTCAACGACTAGAACTTTCCTGAATAGGAACTTTTGGTCACTACGTTAAAAACAGAAGAGATTTCTATTTGTTAGGAAGATTACTGGACACGCTAAAAATAATATTCTCAAGTAAATTTTAAATTCTAAAATAGCCTGACTTTTTTAATTCGGTTTAAAAATTTGTGTTTACATTGCTTGTTTCCCTGATTTATGAACAAAAAAATGGGTAAAAACTTTTAACCCGCTTCCTCGTGTTCAAATAACCCTAAAAATCGTAAGCTCCTAAAGCAGCCATTTACTTTCCAGTTGTTAATAAAACTTTTTTGGTTTATTTTCGTTTATCCGACTTTAACTTACGCTGAAGACAGGTAAACAGCAAGGCAGGCGTTGATATAAATTATAGGGCAAGTAAATGTCGTCGGGGCATTTTATTTCATGGCGAATTAATACGAACGTATTTTACCGAATAAAGTTTATTTGTTTGTTTTCGTGGCAAAATACCTAGTAGATAAAATTAACTTTAGTAGATGGATAAAAAAGAAATAAATTACACACCTTATTCGGTTTGGATTAGTGCAAAATTCGCAATCAATTTGGTTGGTGAGATTATGTAAATAATATTAAAAAAGAAAGTGCATACGATTAACAGCGTGCCCCACATAATGCCCTATGAGAAGTTGTAATATATTTAAAAAGAAAGGATCCAGGCTTTTTATTAATTAAAAAAATTAAACTTTCTTCCCTTATATATACATCATATGCCACGTTGCTACAGTTATAATTTATTTGAGCTAAGTCGTGGGATTTAAAAAAAAAAAGAAAGCAAATTCTGTCTGTTAGCTCTTACCTATTAAGGGAACAATCAAATAAGATTTTTGGGCGCCAGTTTGCACTAGTGGCAAACAGAAAAGAAAAGAAAAATAATTAACAACTACAAAAGTCAACAACAGAGATTTATTTAGGTAAGTATTGAGAAATAAATTTGACAGTCAAGGAAATATTAGCATCATTTCATATTATAGCTTAATTAGTTACTAGCTAATCAATTAATTACTTAAAGTAAAATAAGTTAATCACTAAATAAATATAAATTCAATAAAAGTGAGGTCAATACAGGCCAGCTACCCAAAATATAGTTTATTAAGATTAGATAAGCTAATTAATGATTAGATAAATTAAGGTCAGTAACCTGCACACAGTTGAATATGAAATTAGATGAATACGGGCCTGTAACCCAAATTATAAATTCTCAATGTAAGGCAGGGGTAATTATCAATAAATAATAAATTAAGGTCAGTGACCTAGATACAGTAAAATGTAAAATTAAATAGATGTGGGCCTGCAACCCAAATTATAATTTATTAAGATTAGATAAGGGTAATTATCAATAAAGAAATAAGTTAAGGTCAGTGACCTAGATATAAATTACAAATAAAATTAATTAAATGTGGACCTGCAACCCAAATTATAATTTATTAAGATTATATAAGGGTAATTATCAATAAAAAAATAATTTAAGGTCAGTGACCTAGATATAAATTACAAATAAAATTAATTAAATGTGGACCTGCAACCCAAATTATAATTTATTAAGATTATATAAGGGTAATTATCAATAAAAAAATAATTTAAGGTCAGTGACCTAGATATAAATTACACCTAAAATTAATTAATTGTGGGCCTGCAACCCAAATTATAAGTAATAAATACGAGATGGTACCACATTAATAGCGGGACACTCCAAATAATTATCCTTTTTACAGTGCCCTAAATATGAGATATTTTGCAAGGTTGAAGCAAGTTTACTTAAAGCAAAGTACTTATCTTAACACTGGTTCCGATGTAGGGCCCCTCGTTAACAGTTCCACGTCTCATATCCGGTCATACCATCCCCAACTAACCCGTGTTGGTCATAGACGTTTCCTTGTTCAGGTGCGGCTGCTTCGGGTGTTCAATGCCTGGACTCGGTACCTCTCCTCAAGAAAACTTTACTCCTACGGTAGCAATTCCAACTTGGCTAGCAACCATGAGTTTGATGCTCAATTGAATATCAATGTGAAAATTTGAAATCAAGTTCACAGGGAACTCTTGAGACAACGTCGTTTGTGGCTTTCCTCAGCTTAACGATTTCTTCTTTGTTTCTAGCAGTGAGCTCCTATGAGACCCCAAAATCCAGCACTATGCTGATGCTATTCACAAATATTAAAATCGCTTTGCTGCGAATGAGTTGGCCAAAGAGCAAGAGAAAAAGAGAGTCTTTTCACCGTCGCTTGTGATTTTATAGATTCGGTTTCAAAAAAAAATCGACCAACTCGAAAGAAAACCCAAAAACGATATAAAAACTAAAAAAAGGTCGACGATCCAAGAAACGACTAGCCCTAAACTCGTCAACGTAGTTCTTAGATGATTCGGAATGTCACTAATGTCAAACAAAACAACTCTAGTATCTTTCCAAGTAAATTTAAGTATAAAGTTCATGCATGCCCGGTTCTGCGGATCCAAAATCGTTCCTGGCCAATGATTGGTTTTATTGCAGCTGATTAAATAATTTAATATTATTTATTACTTTAGTTAAATTATAACATTTACAAAATGTAATGTTACAAATAATCTCGAGAACCAAATAAGATATTATTTTAAAAATTTGTGAGTGTGTCTATTTCCAGACTAGAGCCTTAACTTATTTGCGTGTTTCTGCGAGGGTGCCTAACGGATCTGTCTTGGGATCTCTGTTATTTTGGTTATATGATAATGATCTCCCTAACTTTGTTAAAAACGGTCACTGTGCCTCTTTTGCTGATGATACGACCATCCTTTGGCATCACAGAGACTCCATGATACTGAACGCCTGTGTGAGTAAAGACTTGCTCTACATCAAGAAATTGTGTGACTCTAGTCCTATGTCATTCAATATATCGAAGACTGCTATTGTGAACTATGGGTGCTAGTTAAGTGCTGTTCAGCTTGTCAGAAAATAAATTTCTTGTTTGCTTATTGATACACAGAGAGAACCTTTAGCTTCCAATTTCAATTCCAAAATTAGCTGATTAAAGTAAACTTACCTTAGTTTAAAGTTGCTTAGTTTGGGCGCTAGACGGCGCTGAAGTGATAATTTTTAAATCGTTTTTCTGGAATAATTTAAAAACTGCTTATACTATTTTGCCGAAATTTGGTACGTTGGCATAGCTTTATGGGGCATAAAAACCCATGACACAATTCTGATCAATATCAGTCCATGGGCGTAGAACCTGGGTTTTTTACTAATTGCTTGTTTCAGATTTCTATGCCAATGAAACAAGAGGGGTTTGGGCACAAAATTCATATGTACCAACTAATTTGCTCCAAAAAAGGTACTCTTGGTAAGACTCGATTCCTCTGACGTTTTTCGGGAAATTTGCATT
Organism: Polydrusus tereticollis; assembly: GCA_963920685.1. Taxonomy (NCBI): domain Eukaryota; kingdom Metazoa; phylum Arthropoda; class Insecta; order Coleoptera; family Curculionidae; genus Polydrusus; species Polydrusus tereticollis. The sequence continues at coordinate 95,254,237 of OY987329.1, forward strand.
TTATAACTTAATATTGTAGTAGTTTTCTTTAATTAATAGGATTAGGAAGGCGTTGTTGGTGCACTTAAAAGTTAATTAAATGCACCATATATCTTTTAAAATATTGTTTTAAGTTATATTTAGTGTAGTAAAATAAACTTTCATTTTAGTAAATAATATTTTTTCAACTTTTCAACAGTCGGTTAATAGCGGTAAGGAAGAAATTTCTCTCTGTGTGATAAGCCTATATTTAATATATTTTATAGGGACATATTTTTAAGGGTCTTAATCAACTGGCGATTTTCCTGTTGACGATAATAAAAAGTAAATTACACTTTACTCAATAATTTTCCGCCAGGAAGTCAAATATAATGTCAAAAACTATATTGGTTTAAAAATTTTACAGATACGATGCCAATTTGAATTTCTTTAAATAGCAACCCTCATCAAGAACCACACGAAAGAATTGTATTCCGCGATCCGATTTCAAAAACATATAGTTGGTGATATTTATTTTCCCCCATTTCAGAAATACGGGGGTTCCTCAATAGCCTGAATCGATTTTGTTTTTAAGTGTCTCACCCTAAACCTTTTAAGCTGAAACCCTCAATTTTGTACACGGTAACGCAATTACTCATGGCCAAGGTATTTACGATATAATCAAATACGACAGATTTAAAAAAATGACAGATACGACGCCATTTACATTTTTTTTTAATGGCAACTCTCATCAATTAGCACACGAGTGAATTGAATTTTGCGATCCTATTAAATTTCTCACTCCCTTAATTATGAATCATTTTTTGTAACAACGTCTATATTTTAAAATATATTTAAGTTGTGCTCATAATGGCATAATTCTGCATTTTTTTTTTCGTTTCCCATAAAAACCGAAAAAAGAAGTATATTAGGATGAGTCACCCTATATTAATGGAGATTCTACATCAAAAAATATTTAAACGGCACTGTCTCTTAGAATATTCACTTATAAAACCAAAATACAATGTCAAAATAAAATATGATAAAAAATTAAACATATGATTCCCATCATTTTTCTGAAACTTAGTTATTTGGAAGATGTAGCAAAATTGGTCCCAAATTGGAATGTGAGCATTCCTTATAAACAGATAAATGCATTAATTTGGTTGCTAGGCATTTTTTCTTATTATTGATCTGTCATATTGGCTAATTAACCTATGTTACTGTGGAAAAAATTGAGACCCTCGGCCTAAAAGGTCTATTTAAAAGACCAAATCGATAAAGGCAATTTAGGAACCTTCGTATTTCCGAAACGGCTGAAAATAACCATCAATAAATATATGTTCTTGAAATCGTCTCGGAAATGCAATTCACTCGCCTAGTTATTGATGAGGAGTCCCAATGAAAAAAATTGAAAATGGCGTCGTATCTGTCAAATGTGTGAACATATATATTTTTGACAATAAATTGAGCTTCCTTGCGGAAAATCATTGAGAAAAGTATAATTTCTTTCTTATTATAGTCAGCAGGAAAATCACCAATTTAATGAGCCACTAAAAAATGCCTTTGCATTCATTAAAAACTTATGCAGCAGAATCTCGGGTTGCTTTGCCTTGACAGTCATCAAAAATAAATTTAATTAATCCACATCTAGAAGCTCATATTTTGCTTTAATAGATTGATTCTGGGGTAGTTGTTTAAAAGCCTTATTTATCCCTATGTTTGTGCTGCAGAAGCGTGTTGTCAGATTTATGTATGTTATCGGGCTCCAACATTCTTGCAGAACCCTAATTGTGAATAGAAAAAATATAACCTTTACAAGCATTCTAATATTGGGCACATAAGCAAAAGAAATATTACTCTTATATTAATTCGCCATCTACTGTCTCCACTAGAAGTTCATATTATGTCATAAGACTACCAATCCCTATGTCTACACTGACTACGAATTCCATTTAATATAATAGTAGAAAGCTTTTTAATAATTTACCTATTTCTATTAGTGCAGAATATAAGAAGTATTATCCGGGAAGGTAAAAACTTCTGATGTTAAAACCTTACTACACTTTAGAGGAGTATTTTTTGGACAATATGATATTGTGATATGTTTGAATTTTTGATTTATAAAATTATAATATTTAAAAATAATTATTTTGCTGTGCATTTTTTTAACAAATGACTTTTTTGTAAAAAAGTCTACAAAATATCTATTTCTCAGGAACATACCAAGGGCAATATTTAATTTTTTTTTTTGATTAGTTTACGTCATTATAGACAAGCACACAAAAATAATTAAATATTTGATCCTATCCATGTTCAAATAACCAGAATAATCCTAAGCTTCTTAGCAGCCGTCACTTTTCAGTTGTTCATGAAAAGTTTTCGGGTCCGCTCATTTGAGCTAAGCTCCTGCTAAGGATAACTCAACCGGCAAGGCAATGATAAAATTTTCAGAAACATGACTATATATTTTACCTGCAGTTTAACTAGACCATAATTATTATTGTTTTGTGGCAATAATTTATTGTTATTCTATAAAAAACACAATATTTCGTGCAGACAAGATATTTTATTTAAATTTTAAAACACTTACCCGAGGTCTTAATCTTAAAGAAGCAAACCGAAGGTACACAACTAGGATGTTAACGTGAAGGGTATGAGGTGTATAAAGTTGTCACCCAGTGATAATTACATAACATTGTATATAAGTAAAAGCAAATAATGGAATTTGTTACTTTTCTTACCACTATACCGTATCTAAAATACTTCACTGTAATATTCCTCTAAACTATAGTATGCTTTAGCCTGTAAAAACTTTTTTACGGAGTATGTAAATTTTTTACTATTCCTAATGTCTCTATATATTCCTGGTAAAGGATTATATATCTTAACGCTCTCATAAATCAATGAATTCTTGGTGAAAGCGCTAGTACGTATAGGTAGGGATAGTTCACTGCCATTACGGGTGTTATGTACATTTCCGTTTACGACATTTCCATACTTTCTGTGAATTAGGGAAACAGTTTCCAGAACAAAAATACAAGTTAATGTTAAAATTCCCTCACGGATAAAGAATGGTCTACAATGATCTCGTAGTTTTAGTCCACAAAGATACCTTAAAGCTCTCTTCTGGAGTACAAAAACCGACTGTATCAACTGCCCAAAACTCAAACCCCAAAAAGCAACCCCATAGCGTAAATTAGACTCTATCAAGAAAAATTGAAAAACAATTGAAAATGAAATAAAAAACTTTTATTTCTGACCGGTATATTATTAGCTTATAACGTCTTAGTTACGCGGGAATTATAAAGGTGGATTTATAAACTCGAAAAGTTGGCGAGGTTGAGGTTCAGTTGGTGTTGGAAATAGGAGTTCAATTTAAACTAAAGGGAACACTCAGTTCCATTTATACACTCGTTCATGTTGTTCATGTAAAGCTCATGTAAGGTTCGAAAACTTCCCGGGTAGTTCGAGATAACCAATTTTTATGCTCGGAGTTCGGAATATCTAACCTCACAAACTTGATCCTAACTTCAACCTCACCAACTTTTCGAGTTTATAAATCCAGCTTAGGGGTCATAACTCCCCTGGGATATTAAGAAAAATTTGACATCTAATGTCAATTTGATTGTCATCTATTGAAACATTTATTCCACTTTAAAAATGAACAAAATGTTACTAAAATCGGTCAGAAATAAAATTATCTATGTATCACTGGAATTATAAGGGTCTCAATTACCTCGGGCAATTGCTGTCCCTCGGGCTAAAGGCCCTCGGGACGTAAACTTTGCCCTCGGTAATTAAGATCATTATAATTCCCTAGATACATAAATAACTATTAAGCACGCTTTGCCTAAAAGGAGGTTATTTAAAAATCAAAATGACAATCAAAAAGGGGTTATTATAAAACGCCCGTAGAAAAAATATTGTATACCATTCGTTACGAAACAATGTCTTTAAGTCACTCTGACGTGACAGTTTTCACGTCGCGTACCTAAAAGACCCTTATTTCGTAACTTCTTGTATTTTCATGAATTCGTGATATTTTACTCTACAAACTCCATTTATCATATTTTTATCTATAAAGGGTGTGAATTTGAAAACTTTTAATGCAAATATCTCGAATACTACGAAAGTTAAAACAACGTGATTTAGAATAAATGCTATATGGGTTGAGGAACTAGAACCACCATACTTTTGTCAAGGACTACTCACCCCCTAGACGCCCCACACCACCACTTTAAAATTTTAAATGGCACCACCCCCTTTGTTACACCTTAAATGAAAGGTCTCACTAAGTAGTATTTAGCTGCACAAAAAGAATCGACAGAAAAGAAAATTTGTAATTTAAATAAAATTGAAAATGAAGATAAAATATTATTTTATTCGATTGAATGCTTAAAATGCATTCCATTCTTGTTGTAAACAATAGTACAACCTATTTTCAAATCAAAATCAGCTGGAAATTGCCGGTAATAGGAACTTTATTTCCTACATTTTCAACAAGATTCAATATTTCCATATTTTTATAAATTACAAAGTTTTGTTTTATTCAAATTACAAATGTTCTTTTCTAACGATTTTTATTATGCATTCAACTGCATACTACTCAGTAAGACCTTCCATTTGAGGTATACTAAAGAGGGTGGTGCCATTTGATATTTTAAAGTGATGGTGTGGGGCGCCTAGGGGGTGACTGACCCTTTGACTGAAGTATGATGGTTCTAGTTCCCCCTACCCAAATAACACCTACACAAAATCGCGTTGTTCTAACTTTTATAGTTTTTGGGATATTTGCATTGAAAGTTTTCAAATGGACACCCTGTATCATAAGCCTAATTAAAGCGATCAGAATTAAATCCTATTTTTTTTTTATTTTAAAAGGTCAAATAATCCACAATACCCAGTTCCCTCAATTCAAACATTTTCTTTTATTGATTTGGAAAGGCACACATTGCACGAAACTACATCCTTTACTCTCAGTGGGTAAACATTCAGAAAACAATAATCTTGAAAGTAAGCCTTTTATTTTTCTTTTTCTTTCTGTCTTTTGATCCTTACAAATTCCCATTTTTGGGGCTTGTATAACGTATTATTAGGATTATTTCCAAAATACCTATAGGCAGAGGAATAAGTATTCATATAATTCCAAATAATGTACTTCGTTATGAAATAAAAGATCGCTGTTATTTGATTTCTGCCTTTTCTCCAATCAAGAAAATGGAAGTAAGAATCAAGGCTTATATTTTGTGATGAACACAACTGAAAGAGACATATTATATAAGTGCATCAATTTTATGTACCCCAGCAATTTTTGTAGTTTTTTGCAATTTAAAAAAAAATAATTATTTTAGTATAATAATTATTAGTAACTAGTATTTTTCTCGTTTTGTTGGGTGAGTGACACCCAAAAGAATTTAATGAAAAAGCAGTTGACCGAAACTACAACTAACTGAATAAATAATTCATCGGAATAGTTTAAATAATTGAAAAGAATAGTAGTAAGCTAAATTTGTCAGTGTACATTTAATGGGATATGCATTATATTATGACCATTGTAGGAGAACAAATTCTAACTTGATAAATAAAGGGCGGAATATATGCAAAGGGCATATACACTGTGTTCAAGAAGTCCCGGACCGGTTAATTATTTAGAAAATGGCGCACAATATAAAGAAACTTCCGGTATAAAAGTTGTGGGTCTTAAAAAAAATCTATAAAACTAGGATACCTGTAATTATACAGGGTGCCTCAAACAGTTATGGTAAACAAAACTTTCATTTTTTTAAATGGAACGCCCTATATATTATAATACTTCTGGATTCTACATAAAATATCCATTATTTTTTAATAAGCACACTATAAGTCTAAACTTAATAGTTTATGGAATATCGACTTTCCAAAAATTACATTTTTGAACTTTGACAGCTTCTAACTCTCTAACGATATATCTTAGAGCAAAACGGCTTACATGTCCCTATCTTACTTTTTTATTATCTTCCCAGAAGTGTAAACTTCCGGTTAAACCGGATGTAACTCGAAAACCGGAAATATAGTACTTCCGGTTTAACCCAAAATTGATATTTTTAGGAAGATAATTAAAAAGTAAGATAGGGACATGTAAGCCGTAATAATTACAGGTGTGCTAGTTTTATAGATTTTTTTAAGGCCTACAACTTTTATACCGGAAGTTATTTTTTATATTGTGCCCCATTTTCTAAATAATTGACCGGTCCGGGACTTTTTGAACACAGTGTATATGCATTTTTTGCATATTTTGTCAATTTTATAATAAAATGCATATTTTTCGCAAATTATTATTTTATGAGCATATTTCTATATTTTCAGGGTTATCAAAAAATTAAAAACGCTCGGTCATGAAAACTCATTGGGGGTTATTTATTGTCATTTAATAATGCCTTATTTATTACCTGCTTAACAAACTGTATTTATATCGGGTTGTAATACGTACTTCTGTTTTGGTTCGTCGAAAGATTTCATTATTTTGAGTGTGAAACTAGTGATTTTAAATTTGTGTCCAAAATATCTAAACTGGCGAAAACGTTTCCGTGGATCAAAAATTTCTCAGAGTTATTTATAGTTTAGTGGAAAAAATCTTCTGTAAGGCTCGTGCAAAAATTATTGTTTGTGAAAAGAATTTCCAAATCGATCAACATTTGAAAACACCGCTGCATAAATCAAAGTTACAAAAAATGGAATCTGAGCCAGTTCAGCTGATTGTAAAAAACGCATTTTAAAATGATGGAGAAAAATCGAAATCTCAAAAGGAAATTTTTCAAGAAAGCTTATGCAAGGCTTTGGTCGCAGCAAACATACCCTTGAAAAAATTGCAAAAATCCTCTAAATTGCGGAAAAATATTGTCAACAAACCATTCCTGACGAATCCACGCTTAGAAAGAACAATGTTCTTTCTGTATACAAAACCGTTTTAGAAGAAATTAGAGCTTCACTGGGTGATAAAAGTTTTTATATTATTGTTGATGAGAGCACAGATGCTTGTGGCAGATGTATCCCACATCCTATGATTGGAGCACTTCAAGAAAATAAAGCAACAAACCCATATTTAATACAATGAAAAGGGTTTGCTTTTTCCTTCTACCAGAACCATCCTCAGACGCGTTTCGCTGTTTAACAGCTCATCAGTGAGGCTATGGATTCTGACAAAAAGCATCGGAGTCTGTTTTAAAACAGAAAAGTCGGTATAATACAGAGAATGAAGCCAGATGGCTCCATCTCATGGTGCTGGTAAATAACACCAATTTCTAAGCATACATGCGCCCTCTGACATGGACTTATCAAGCCACAAATATCAGAGGAAAACCTGCAAAGACAGAACGTCACAATTGCAGGAGTCCTCGCTAGGCAGCGCTATGCGTTTTGTCGGTTTAGTAACCGAAAACTTAACACATTGAAAAGGGTTTGCTTTTTCCTTCTGCCAGAACCATCCTCAGATTCCTGCAATTGTGACGTTCTGTCTTTGCAGGTTTTCCCCTGATATTTGTGGCTTGATAAGTCCATGTCAAAGGGCGCAGGTATGCATGTCTGCCAAATGAGCACTGTTTGTAAATCAGCCAAAACTTTAAAACTTTTGAATCGATATACAATTCACAAAAACGACGCACTAAAGCTTTAAATGAATTTTCTGTCATTTAATTTCGTGACATTTCCACAACTATTTCCACAACCTGTGACATTTTCACAAAACGAATATTGATGGTATCTTCAGGCATGCCACTGGTGGAAGTAAGCAAAACCTTTTTTTAACGAAAAAGCGCAGTTTAATGCAAAATCAGTTGACGCCAATTTTCAATACCGTATCTTTAAGAAACTTCCAAGTTTAAAAAAAAAAAAAAAATCCTTTTTTTAATTATTTCAACACCCTGTACCTTGGAAGGTAAGCATTTTAGGGCATATGTCCATATAAACTTTTTATCATAAAATGATGTCAGGAATCATATCCCAGATTTTCTTTATGTACTTAAGGATCCCCTGTATATTTCGATGATTTATATCGAGGTGAATAATTGTTATTTCAGTGTTTTTGCGTTGGGTCAATAATTGCTTTGCGATTAATGGTTTTCCGACATTTTGATTTCGGTGAATACTTTTATTGTTTTCCTTAAAATGTTTTTGGCGAATTAACAACAACATCGATAGGTTTGTCATTAACTACAATTAATTATTCTTGTCGTTGTTTAGGCAAAAGCAGAAAAATAAGAACATAATATAGTCGAGACGTGTCTAGTTATATTGTTTAGTACCAAAAGCACTAAATAACTTCACTACTAACCTAAATAATGTGCAACTGCATTGACTATAGATTATAAACAAAGTTTTCAACATGCTTCTATGATGTATGTGATAATTTACATTATACTTTTTGTCACAAGGATTCTGTTACAGACCAATCAGCACGCTTTGAAGCAATAAAACACAATTTTCTTTCCCTTTTACCAGAGTCAGTGTTTCAAAAAAATTACAATGCACAAGCAAATCGTGGCTTATCGTTAATAAAACTCCCCGGGTCCTTGTTCTTGCCGGAGCTTAAGAACTAAGAGCTTTTAGTGCTACTTTTACACCACGAAAAACGTCAGGCAAATTGAATGCAATAAAGTATTCAGATTTGCTCAAAAGTAAATTTCATTTAAGCAGTTGGATCACGTCCGAAAGCCGTTTGGTGCGAACGCGCATTTATAGTCCAACATCAAACCACTTTATGTGTGCCCGTTTCATTGTAAATGCGATATGACACGTAAACGCCAGTGCCTCTGCTGACTTTTCGTAGCTAAGAGCTAGATTATGGAGCTGTAAAACAGGACCATCTTGTGGGATTTTGGGTATTAAAGGATGATAACCAGCGATGGAGAGGATAAGGTGCAAAACTTGATGTTTTATGTAGTTAAGAGGTCATGGCGGGGACAATTATTAAGTTTAGTGTTTTAGTCCAAGCGGTGCCTCCCATTGGTGTATTTGTAACAAGGTGCCTAGTTTACGTTTGCTTACAACTTTGATAATTTATTACTATAGTCTTTTTTGCACTTTAATTAAGTATGGTCGCTTTAGGCAAAGTAAATGGAGGTATTCAGCAATTTTTCCTATTTAAAAATTGGAACGTCATTAGTTTAATCTTAGGACACTTTGCAAGTACTTATACTTTTTCGGCAATAAACATTAAGAGAATAAGGTGGCTCACCCTATTAATTACATGTATTGACGCTAATATCGCCGCTCTTATAGTTAATCGCTAACCAAGTTCAAAAATTCTGCCAGTGACTCATCACTAGCACATAAAGAGCTCCGAGTTGTGCGACGTCAAATATTAAAATGATGAAGAACGTCATACTATTTTTTATAAATTTAATTTGATTCTTCAACCCTTAAAACTTGATACCATAAGACGATGACCTTTTCCACTAAGATTTTTGAGTCTTTGCGCAAAAATCCATCACGCAAGGACCTAGGCATAGCCGCCGCTACAACAGAAAAAGTTTATTTTAAGTGTTTTGATCCGAAAAAATACAACAATTTAAAAAAATGTAGTGATATATTAGGAGGCACCTTAACGAAATTATTGAAACACTTCAAAAGAAGGTTTAACATGGGCTCCGTGAAATCTGATCGCGGGCACGACGAATTGAGGACTGCTGTACCCGCCACAATAACCCAGCCTAGGTCCTTATCACATCACAATGAAACGTGATTCTCTGTAGAAGTCTCTCCCTAGTTCCGCCGGAGTGAAATACGCCAAGTTTTTTAGGTGTCCCCACAGTTAAAAATCCAACAGCGTTAGGTCGGGAGATCGAGGAGGCCAGGAATTGATGTTAATGATGGGCTACAATCGTGGCATGAGGATTTTCATCAGACTATATACAGGGTGACAATTTGAAAACGAACAGCATTTAATATTGCCTCTACCACCAATGATAGTATGAAATATTTGGCGAAACACGTCAATTGATATATCAAGGGGGAAATTTTTTAAGGCATTTGTTGTCGTGTTACTACCTACCCCTAAAATTTAAAACGGCAACCCCTATTTCCTTTGCCATTTTTGTGTTCCTTATAAAATTCTACATAAACTGTATTATTTTTTTTTCAAAATCGTGATTATTAACCTCACAAATTAATGAAATGTATTTAATATCGAATTTTAAAACGGATTGCATTCACCGCCTCATAGCACTTCGTTTAAAACTGTTTGTACCTACCAATAGTTACATTCCAAATTCTTTTATTTATTTATATTTCGTCTTCGATATCGCCACTAGAAAACATAAAATAATTTAATTTTTTTGCCGTTTTCGACAAAACAAGATTCTCGATTTGCTTATTCCTGATATTTCGAACAAATGATAAGTACTTAGTAGGTACTTTATTTTCCGACTCCTGGTGTTCATTATTTATTTCATGTTCTTCTAGAATCAGTGAAATAAGCTGTGAAAGTTAATTTCATAAACATTTCAATAGTTTTTAATTATTAGTGTCGTTTCTTAAAATGGTTTACACTATTGCTGAACGCGTAGAAATGATTTTCATTTACGGAGCTGAAAATCGTTGCTTCGCAAGAACAGCGGCCGTATTCAACGAAAGACCACGTAAAAGAAATGTTGGACACAAGTACATCCGTGAGTTAGCAACTAAATTTGAAGAAACAGGATCTGTTTGCAATAAAAAAAGGAATGAGCCAAGACTGCTCACTGAGGCCGCTCAGATTGAGGTTCTTGGTGAAGTTGCTATGGCTCCCACTACGTCCCTTCGTAAGGTTGCAGATCAAACTGGACTGTCACGTGAGTCAGTCAGGAAAATATTGAAGCTTCACAAATTTTATCCATACAAACTCCTAATTACTCAAGAATTAGGGGACGATGACCCGGACAGACGTATTGAGTTTTGCGAAATTATGACGGATAAGATTATTAGTCAGCCCAGGTTAATAAAGAATATATTCTGTTTCAGTGACGAATGCACTTTTTACTTAAATGGCAAGGTCAACAAACAAAACTGTCGCTATTGGAGCGACCTCAATCCTCACATTATTAGAGAGGGGCATACGCAATACCCTCAAAAAATTAATGTTTGGGCGGGTGTATTAGGCAATAGTATCATCGGTCCCCTCTTTATCAATGGAAATCTAAATGGTGAAATTTATGCAGAAATGTTAGAGAACCTCTTATAATTCGTCAGGTGGAAAATCAAAGGGACGCCAATGGAAATGTTGCTCTAGATGAACATTTGCTCCACTTCCAACAGGACGGAGCGCCTCCGCATTATGTACGCCCAGTAAGAGAGTGGTTGGATAATCATTACCCAGAGCAGTGGATTGGTAGGAGGGGACCCATATAATTGCCACCTAGGTCACTAGATCTGACACCGCTGGATTTTTTCTTATCCGTTGTATTTGAAACTCGACCAGATTCCATTGAACAATTACAACAAAGAATTGTACAGGAGTGTAGAGCTATTTCACCTGAAACTCTTGAAAACGTCCGAAACCAGTTTGAATACCGGCTGTACTTGTGCTTGGAGAAGAATGAACCCCATTTTGAACAATTCATAAAGTAGGAAAGGTGAGCTTTCCACTATTTCATTATCATTATCATAATTTTTCAAGCATTATATAAATGTTTATTTAAATACATTTCATTAATTTGTGAGGTTAATAATCACAATTTTGAAAAAAAAATAATACTGTTTATGTAGAATTTTATAAGGAACACAAAAATGGCAAAATAAATAGAGGTTCCCATTAAAATTTTAGGGGTAGGTGCCCTGGGGGTCAGGGGGTTGAAAGTAACACGACAACAAATGCCTTAAAATATTTCCCCCTTGATATATCAATTGACGTGTTTCGCCGAATTTTCATACTATCATTGGTAGAGGCAATATTAAATGCTGTCAATAATATGTATTATCTTATTAACTGGAATCGCCCACAATTCTCCCTTAGACGTTGGTCAACTCATTGAAATGTCTTCTGGTTTGACATACGATTAGAAAATCTTTTGTCATATAACCTTCTGGCTTCTAAAGCATTGCAAGACGCAAGATCATACATCAGATGCACATCTAGATACTCAGTAAACGTGTATTCCATAGTTCGAATTATTTCACAATTAAATTCACCACGAAATCCAACAACCAGTAAATTAATATCGAAGTAAAGGATCAATGTGTCAGCGATGTGAAAGATGACAAGTTCTAAAATTCACGATATTTTATTAATTTCGTACCATAGTAGCGTTTGCTACAACAATACATTTTTTGCGAACATAATGTGATGCTGTTAATATTAAATGGAATAAAATATTTTTCAAAATGTCCTAGGACCGTTTTCCAATATTTCTTATCTCCCTCGCCAATTGCCAAAGTTTCATATATTTCTTGCACCTCTGCACCTATTGAGTGTAGCAAAACAGCCACTTTTCTTTCTTCTGATATTTTTTAATTTTCATTTATTCCCGATGATTGCATATAAATTTAAAACTTTTGTTTCCATTTTTTAAAGTTTGTTGCATTATCACCTTCTAAGCATAATTCCTCTATTTGTTTTACGTGCTACATGGTGCTCACTTGACAGTAGGCCGCCTTAGAATAAAGTAAGGAATACTAGAAACGCGTGCTCTATTTAAAAAAGTATTAACGATGGCATGCCTACTTTTTGAAATATCCTGTCTACAGGGTGTTCGAAAAATAGACGGAGATATTTTAGAGGGTGATTCCTTGTTAAAAAACATGAAAAAAAGTTTTTATAAACATGGGTCCGGAAATGCAGAATTTTCAAGAGATACAGGATGTTAAATAAAAAATAAAAAATGAAATTATTAATGTCTTAAAAAATATTTACTCGATTCTGTTGAAATTTGGCAATGTTATTTGTTGTATTAAGAGACTAATTTAGCCCTAAATAGATTGAAATTATTAAGTCCAGTGGCGTCCCGGGGGGCCCCTTAGCGAATATTTTTATCAAAAAAAATGTACGTCACTACCCTTTTCTGCAACTAAAATATTTTTGTTTGATTAAGCATCTAAAAATACAACTTCTTTGCCTCTGGTATTTTTTTCCTATCTCACTTCGTTTTCGAGAAAAAAAATAAAAACCGTTTTATTGCATGTCACTGGACAAAATTGGTTTATCAATTTTTGCTAAAAAAATCACAAGTGCCTTGGAAAACAAATAATCATTTCTGCATGAAGGTTTAACATTTGCGCGTCAGTTCTGTTAGAAAAGAATTATACACGTAATTTTCTTTGCGAAATTTCTCTAAAAATTTTTTGCCTCGGTTTTTGTGATGGAAAATTACACTTTTGAGGAAATGGCAGACATGCATGTAATGTATGCACGTGCTTATAGTAACTGTTATGCAGCGAGGCGCCTGTATGCAGAAGCGTTTCCCCATCGGTAACTTCCAGATAGTAAAACCTTTGAAAGCGTAGACCGAAGATTACGGGAAAGAGGTAAATTTTCTTATTTCTTTTTGTGATGTTTTTGACAATAATGTTATTTAGGAAGTTTTGCCGTTCCCACCAATGATAGAGGCCGGCCGAGGTCCGTAAGAAAGCCCGAGTTTGACGAGGCAGTTTTACGTGCCGTTGAACAAAATCCTGGTATCAGTACAAGGACTATAGCAACTAGATTAGGGAGTAATCATTCCAACAGCACTGTGGCAGGTTCTCTCCGAGCAACTCTTGCATCCCTATCATGTCCAACGTGTGCAAGCATTACTACCAAGAGATTTTCTATCTCGTTTTCAGTTTTGCCGATGGTATTACCAAGAGGTTAATAATAGGAATTTTAATAAAACCATACTTTTTACGGACGAAGCAGGATTTTGGCGGGATGGTATTGTTAACTACCATGTATGGAGAAATTTTTTTGATTATTTGTTTTCCAAGACACTTGTGATTTTTTTTTAGCAAAAATTGATAAACTAATTTTATCCAGTGACATGCAATTAAACGGCTTTTATTTTTTTTCTCGAAAACGAAGTGAGATAGGAAAAAATACAACAGGCAAAGAAGTTGTATTTTTAGATGCTTAATCAAACAAAAATATTTTAATTACAGAAAAGGTAGTGGCGTATATTTTTTTGATAATAATACTCGCTAAGGTGCCCCCCCGGGACGCCACTGGACTTAATAATTTTAATCTATTTAGGGCTAAATTAGCCTCTTAACACAACAAATAACATTGCCAAATTTCAACAGAGTCGAGTAAATAATTTTTAAGACATTAATAATTTCAATTTTTATTATTTTTTATTTAACATCCTGTATCTTGAAAACTCTGCATTTCCGGACACATGTTTATAGAAACTTTTTTCATATTATTTAACAAGGAATCACCCTCTAAAATATCTCCGTCTATTTACACTCTGTATACATATTATTATGGTAAACGCATAATGTAATAATAATAATTATTATGCATAATGAACGTGTAAGCATTCTTTTACTACAATATGTGAGTTGAATTGTGTAATAAATTATGAATGTGTATGATTCTTAAACAAATATTATACCGGGTGTTGCATCGTCGAGCGGGACATAGGAAATCCCATGTAATTTTAAATGGGGTCAATTATTGGCTTCCCTAATTATTTTAGAGAAAAATTCTATTTAGGTTTATTAAAGAGCACTAAAACCCACATTCAAAAGAATAACTTTAGATATTTTGGATGAGCCCGTTTACGGGTTATCGCCGATTTCTTTTTAACTATTTCTCCTTTTTATGGCCCCGTATTTGCGGGCACCAGTCAAGGTAAAAGATGACTGTCAAATAAAGTTGTCATTTTGAAATGTGTGCTTTATTGTTATAAAAACTCGTACATCGAAAATATTAAAGGTGTATTAATGAGTACAAATTAATCTGAATAAAACTAAAATAAAGTATCCAATTACAAGGATAATTATGACATTTTACATGTTTCAATATTTTACTAATTAATAGGTAGGTACTATTAAATTGTTAGAACTTTAGGATTTAAGAAGATGTTCAAATATTCCTCCATTGACTGCTAGACAATAACCGAGGCGATCATAAAATTCTCTTCTTACATTCGCTAGTTGGTAAACTGAAATTCTATTGCATTCGGCAGAAATAGCATTTTTTAACTCGTCTAGATTTGGGTATTTTTTATCTTTGTATATCCTGTTTTTTAAATGGCCCCAGAGAAAGAAATCATTTGGCGATAAATCAGGAGACCTGGCTGGCCAATTTACTGTATGATTTAAGCCAATAACATTTCCATTAAAAGCACGGTTTAAATATTCCCGGACAGCCAGGGTACTATGTGCCGGGCAGCCATTCATTTGGTACCAAACTTCCTGATTTTCCCTGGCGGCATCATGTAAAGTAGGTAAAATATGATCTTCAAGTAGTTCCAAAAAATATTCTGCATTTAAATTTCGTGTAAGAAATAATGGCCCGATAATATTTTCTCCGAAAATCCCAGCCCATACATTAACTTTTTGTGGATATTGCGTCCTTGTTTCCACAAACCTGTGTTGGTTTTCTTTGCTCCAATTTCAATAATTTTGAACATTGGGTTCATTATTTAAGGTAAATGTGCATTCGTCAGTGAAACAAATGTTTTTTAAAAATTCCCTATCCATGTTTGCTCTTTCCATCATACCAAAACAAAACTCCTGTCGTCGTATTTCGTCCCTATCTCTTAGCTCTTGGTGCTTTTCATATTTGTATGAATAATATTTATGTCGTCTCAAAGCTCGTAACGCTGTGGTGTGATCTAATCCTTTGTCATCCTCAAGTTTCCTTGTGCTGATCTTCCCATCATTTTCTTCCACGCACAATAAAACTTGCAAGTCCCTATCATTTCTTGCATCTCTTCTTTGTTCCTGCCTTTCTTCACATCTGCAGTTATTTATTACAGTGCCTTTTGTCTCAAATTTCTTGATAGTCCTTTCGACTGTAGATTTTGCAGGTATCGGTCTATTCGGATACAGAGCAGCAAACATGTCTGACACATTTTAATAACTATTTCCTTGATAATACCATTTAATCATCAATATTTTTTCTTCAGAAGTGTAATTCATGGCTAATATTTTCGATGTACGAGTTTTTATAACAATAAAGCACACATTTCAAAATGACAACTTTATTTGACAGTCATCTTTTACCTTGACTGGTGCCCGCAAATACAGGGCCATAAAAAGGAGAAATAGTTAAAAAGAAATCGGCGATTACCCGTAAACGGGCTCATCAAAAATATCTAAAGTTATTCTTTTGAATGTGGGTTTTAGTGCTCTTTAATAAACCTAAATAGAATTTTTCTCTAAAATAATTAGGGAAGCCAATAATTGACCCCATTTAAAATTACATGGGATTTCCTATGTCCCGCTCGACGATGCAACACCCGGTATACATAATGTCTATGTGAGAAAATCTATTTTTAAAAAGGGATTGTATTCTCGAATTCCATTATTTCAAATTAGTTTTATGAATCTCGAAAAATCGATGACAATCGAGTGTCCAAAGTTTATTTTTATTTCTGGGAAGCTGACTTTATGGATTCTTGAGAATCATATTTTAAACCAGAAAATGTTTTATGTTAGGTTATCATAATGATACAAAAATGTTGCAGATGATAGTGTAGTAGTTTAAAAATGCCGCAACAATACCGACTGTAGCTATGGATCTGTACCTAACAAAATTATTTTTTGTTTACTCTTTTATAAATTTAACTTAGGGCTCTTTTTGTTTTCTTTTGCTGTTTCTGTTTCGCAAACTTTTTCTTATATTGATTTGGAATAAGAAAGGCATATAAAACAACCGTCAGTGGTCGGTATCCAGAGACCAATTTCATGCGGTGAACAAAATTATAAGTTTAAAACCTAGATTTCTTTTATGTACATTCTGTTGACATTGCGTGTTTTTTATTATAAGTTGTGGATATATTGTGATTTTAAGAGAAGTGATAAATAAAGATGACAATAAATTTTGAAGTACTGTTTAATTTTGGATCCATTCGTCAAATGTGATAAAAAACAATGAAATTCCTGTAAGCGCCACTCAATAATGCCAGCATAACACCAGAGTTAACAGCATATTTTAACAAAACAAAACGTGTCCTTCAGTCTCTTCCCTCAATTTATAAGTAAGTACATCGCTGATGATGCCAGAGGTTAATGTGCACAAATAAGTGCATCCCAGTAGAATATAATTAATTTTTTTAAGGGACTTTAGGTCTATTTCTATATTATGCCTTGCTAGCAAAAATTATTATCGTCAAAGTGTGCTTTGCATCTAAGGCGGTTCTGCTTAGAGGTATAGCTTAATAAATATTGGATGTCAGTAAACACCAGCATTACGTCGTTACCAGTAATTAGATTCATCTCTAATTTATCCAATTTCTCAAATAATTCAAGCAATGGGTTTTACGGAACAGCACAAAAAATTATTTCTTGAAGCGTACTTTCAAAACGGGGTTAGAGTAAATGGTGAGTGGCAATACAATCAGCGTTTGTGCATAGACTATTTCTGCGGAAATTTTCCTAACGTCGCTTTTACTGAGAAGAACCGCGGCTCTTTTAAGGGAAACGGGTTCTATATAACATAAAGAAGGAGCTGGAAGACCATAGACACATAATAAAAGAGAGACAAAATTGTTTACCTTTTAACCCGATCACACACCGTCTTGATCAGAAATGAATGTTGGCGAACTACTGCGGATCGCCCTAGATCTACCTCCTGTGTTTAAAAACGAATGGCATTATTACTCACTTATATTAAATGCATCTTTTTTGTGTGCGGGAGTAAGAATATTGTACTAAATTATTTGCGTGTTTTTTTTCTAAATTAAGATACGTAATTTCTGCTTTTAATAGTTATTTATGAAATAAGTGTTAAAAGCACATTTTCAAAGCACGCATGTGGAAATTGTGCCTTTAAAATCCTTTTAACACAAATATCATACAATATTTTTTCTACAAACGGCAATAAAAAGCATACATTAATTGAAAATTAAATGTTTAGAATCTCTTACATCCAGGAATTCAATATGAGATTGCTCATATTGAATTTTTAAAATGGTCTGAAAACAAAGGCGTTTCTGGAAAGTATTCCGAAAACCTATTCCTGACCTATTTTGAGGAAAAGGCAAAGGTATGGAAGTCATCTTCTCTTTGGTCCCATTATTCAATGATTAAAGCTAAATAACGACGTAGATATCAGCAAACATTTTAAATTGATTGCCTACTTGAAGCGTCAAGGAGAGTGTTACCAGGCCAAAAAGTCAAACATATTTACTAGAGACCAAATTGAACAGTTACTGAAGTGCGCACCGGATGATGAGTACCTTCTTATGAAAGTAGCTACGAATGTAGGAGTATTTGGTGCCTGCCGCAGGGAGGAGCTTTGTCAGTTGACTCTTGACAATGTGGAAGATATGGAGACTTCATTAGTTATTAAAATATCAGATACCAAAGCCAAGGTACCACGAAATTTCATTATCGTTGAAAAATTTGTTTGGATTTTTATCAAAAATATACTGATCTTTGTCCAGCAGATGTCGTACATCGGCGGCTCTTCTTAAAATATGTAAAAGGTAAAATGTACCAGAAATCCGGTCGAAATTAATACGTTCGGAAAATTTCCTGTTACTATATCAAGATTTCTGCAACTTCCAAATTCAACACTCTATTGCATTGCTTTCGCCGTTCCTCTGCGAGCTTACTTGCCGATGCTGAAGCAAATTTGACGACAATTAAGCGGCATGGGGGATGGAAATCCTCAACTGTTGCGGAAGGGTACATCGTGGATTCCTTGGAAAATAAAAATTCTGTTGCTTGAAAATTTCTTACAGTACAAACGACATCAGCCGATGATGCTTCAACATCAACTGGACATGCTGCTGTTTTTGTTCAATCCTCCTCAGCCGCAAAGAACAGCAGAACTGAGGAAGGAATTCCTTTTTTTTTAATTTTTTAAATTGTACAATTAATATAAGTGTAAATAAATAAAATAAAAATGTTTTTTGACGTTTCTTCGAAAAAATTGACATATTACTTTTAACACTAGTGCCTTAAAGTAGGTATTTTGAGGCACTAGTGCCTTAAAGTAACATTTTTAAGGCTAGTAAACAGTGTTAAAAGTTCCATTTTTAACACGTTTGTAGAAAAAATTATTTATTGTTTCCTAATTACACTAAGCAATAAGTACAAGGGAAGTACCTGTGGCAAAGCTGTATGGACGTATATAACACCTGTGTCGCGAAATCTTATATGACTCATTCATTTTATTCCTTTTACGTGGAAAGTTAATATTACAGTGTTATTGTACTGTGTTTGTGGCCTTTTGCGATTCTTGACTGATTTTTTTGGTAATAGAACTATTAAGAGTCTTATAAGCAATCTAAAATGGTTCGCCAGTGCGTAGTTTGTAAAAGAAGTGACTATTCTAACCCCGGATTAATATTTCGGAGTTAAGTAAGGTTATGGTTTTTTTTAGCTTAAGCAGTGGGGTGGTTAATTATTGTATATTATTTATTAAATTATTGCAAGCAACAGTAATATTTTTATACCTGGACATCTTTAAAAAAAAATACCTCTATGGTGGATAAAAAAATATTAAAAAAATTATTGTGAAATTCCAAACTTTATTTGATTTGATTTAAAGCTGGATTGAACTTTAAGCTTTGTTTATGGTTGGATATTGACCCGACCGGGATCAATAAATTTAGAGTTAACAGTTTTATAGATTGTTTAGTCTAGGATAAGGGACAAGGAACGAACTTGATATTATTAAGAAGGTTATATGTGAAGTTGAGTGGAACGGACCAGGTAAGTGAAAATAAGAAAAGGGTGAGTGGATTCACCAGTGACGTTGTAACGGGGGGGGGGGGAGGGTTGGGACAACCCCCCCCCCACCGAAAAATTATTCGTTTCGGATAAAATTTACTTGAATGTGAAACTAATAGCTAGAATAATTTAGGATGTTTGATTATTCATAATTATGATTATAAATGTCATGACTTTAAACGTTTACACACCCTACGAAATAAATTAATGCTGTTAATATACAGCATTTGAACTATGAATGTTACAGTGACCCCCCCCCCCCACCCAAAAAAAATCTTACGCTACGCCACTGGGATTCACTAAAAAGTATTAAGCAAAATACGACCGACTCCGGATCGCTAGTTCTTTGTTTCATTATTTCATTTTTTTTTAAATTATTTTACCTTGGGCTAAGTAGTTGGATTATTTTATTATGAATTGATATCATGTTGTCAAGCGTGTTGCTTGTTATTTGAACTTTAATAATTTACATATAATTAATTAATTGCAGAACCTACTTGTGTTCCGTGTTTAACAACAATAATGGCTGAACAACAGTCCTCATGTTCTCTATTTCCGACATATACTTAACCCTTTGCGTCCCACTGGTCGGTCCACATGACCACCAATTCAAAAATGTACTGACACATTCCTACTGGCGCTGTGATCTAACCACCTCGTAAATATATTACTTATGGTGCCATCTATTACAAATAAATATAACTTTGCTCCATTTAGGTGTAATGTGCAGTGGAACCAGCATTCTTTTGTCGGTTTCTAAGAGGTACACGTGTTGCTTAGGTTATTTGCTTAATTTTTATGTAAAAAGTAGCTAAAATTTCAAAATGGCCGGTAAGTAATAGACTAATAATTATTGCATGTTTACATATTCAAAAAGAGAACTGATAATTTTATGTTCTTTCTGGCTTTCACGTCGTCTTAAAAGTGGTGGTCATATAAATATAAAATATAATATATCCACTAGGAATATACGGGGTGTCTGGTAAGTGTGTGAGGTTGTAACATTTACAGAAATATGTAAATGGTCGTTTGCAGAACTCGAAGCAATGGACAAAAACGATGTGAATAACATCTTAGCCGAAATTCCGTCTGATGCAGAATCTTTGGCAGGCGACTATTTGTCAGGAGATGAAGATGATATTGACCAGGTCCTTGAGAATATGGCTGAAACTTTGGTTGCTGAACAGGATGAGGTCACGATATATCAAGACGTTGAAATGGATAGTGATGATGAGCCGTATAGCTCATATGCGCCTATATACAGTACATCCAGACGTTGTGCAGTATGTAGTACGAAAAAGGAAGCACATAGGAGCATGTGGAGCTGTACCATATGTGAAGTTGGCTTGTGTCTAAATGATAAAAGAAATTGTTCCTTAGCGTATCATAGAAGCTAATTATTGTTATAAGGTTTTGTGCAATTTTGATTTTTACGTTGTTCTCAATAAATATTTTTTAACTATATTTACCTGGCCAGTTAAGTAGTCCTACTGATCGCCTGATGTAACCACCATTTTTTGGAAAAACTACCAACACTGTATATTTTTTTGACTCAGTTATGTTTATTATGTTCAGTTTTAAACTGTATTTTCAATTTATAAATAAATATTCCAAAAGTAAGTTAATTCCGGACTTAAAGGGTTAAGAAAGACATAGGATATAAGATAAGAAACAAAAGCAGCTCGTCTTATATTAAAGTTTATTTTGTTATTTGCCTGCAATGTCCTTTGCTTAAGAATAAATCTAATATAAGTTTAAAATACTTTATTTCTTATAATCCATAAAAAAAAACCGCACGTCCCTGGCCAAGATAATAGGCAAAGGAGACCGGCAGATCACAGCGTTGCCATTTCTTAAAGCAATCTTTTTCCAACTTATTTAAAGCTATAAAGTTATGTATGATTGTATATAAACAAATCGTGTTTTATGAGTGGGATGTTCTCTCTCCTCTTTTTTATATGTCTAGGTGGAAGACCATCTGTAAGTGCAGAAGAGTTTGTTGCAAAGGTTCGTGAAATAATTCAAAATACGCCAAATGTACGACAAAACGACGCCTGTCTCAAGAAATGGGAAGATCTTATAGAGCATGCAGGACTAATCTAAAAAAACAGTTAAATTTGTTTCTTTATTAAGTAAGTATTCCAGGAAATAACCACCTGCAGATTCTGAAAGACGCATAAATTACTGTTAGTGTTTTACCCAAAACTTATTGGAAAGAAATAATTGATTAGACCTAATATTTCTTTCTGATAAAGCGTGGTTTCACCCACCGGTTATGTGAGTTTTCAAAATTCATGAATGTGAAGTAGCAAAAATTCCAATCCCACATTGCACCCTCAAGAAATTGGTGTTTGGTTAGCTGTTTCCCGAGGAAGAATTGTTGGTTCTATTTTTTTCCATGACACAGTTAAGGTATATCGGTATAAGAATAATATTTTAAATTTACTTGTGGAACAATTAATTACTTGACGATAAACTATGTTTTGGTTATTTTGCATACCGCCCATACATCCACCGAAACAATCAGTTTTCGAACTTTCGAACAGACATTGAATCCCCCATAGACATTTTTTATATGTCTATGGAACTCCCACAAAGGTCCTTTATTCCTCATTTTAAAAACAATATTTCTAAGATACCAGTTGAAAATTTAGAACAGTTAGAGGAAAGGATTATGCAAGAATGTGGTAGAGTCCGTCAATCTATCTTACAAATTCATTATAAATGCTAATCCCTTATGCCGATAAGACCCAGCGGGTGATCGAATGAAAGCAAGAACGCACTCGTTGCTGATAGAATAAAAGTTTACGCTGCTTTAAGATAATAATATATTTAAAAGCGTGATAAAAAGTATTTTTTTTAACTACCTGTATGCAACAAAAGTGTCGTACTGATTTTCTATGTTAGAAAGAATACGCAAAAACATATTATGAACGTAAATTAATAATAAGTAATAATAATAAAATAATAATATAACAGCATATAAGATAGGATACAATTAAAATTATAACATATAGGAAGGTTATTAATTAAAACAAAACATGCATATACCTACAAAAAACTACTGTGTCAGAAAAATAATTATTACATTTTAACCCAAGTCAGTTTCACTGTCACTGTTGTCATCCAAGTTCACAATAATTCTTTCTCAGGACAACACATCTATATATACGTAGGTATGATTTTTCTACTTTTTGAACATGCGCTATACAATTTTCCCAGCTTTTGTTTGGAATATTTTGCATCTCTGACTGTACTAAAGCTGCCACAGAAGAATTTAAGGTTGGCAAAACATTATTCCTCCTTGCCGATGCGTTCAGCTGGTGCCATATATGTTCAATTGGGTTGAACATGCAGTGATAAGGAGGAAGTCCTAACGCGGTATGACCCATTTCTGCCGCCAAAGTGACACAATAATTTTGCTTTTTTATTGAAAATGATTTTAAAATTTTGAGCAATTCCTTTTTTGTGTAATTTTCCTCAAAATACATATTATGTTCCATCATACAGTCCTGGATGGTAACTTTTGTGTCATTGGAACACGGAACTTTATTTAACCTAAGACTGTGGTAGCTCGCGTTATCCATCACTATTACACTATTTGGTGGTATATTTGGTAATAATTTGTTTTTAAACCAGTCTTCAAATAGTTCTGCCGTTATATCATCGCGATAATCAACAAGGGATTATATATATTTGGCTAAAGCGTTTGGTATAAATCCGTTTTTTGTTCCAGCATGAATTATTGTTATACGCTTACCTTTATTTGATGGAGCTTTGATTCTGCATTGACCCGATAAATCTACCTAACCTTTATCTGAAACTTCGTGTGTGTCATACCACGTCTCGTCGAAATAAATAATATACCTTCCATCCTGTCTAGATCCATGGACTGCAATTAGGTATTTTATCCTCCATCTTTTAAACCGGGCCGATTCCATAATTACTTGTCGTTCGTTAATTTTTTTTATTTTAAAACCGTTTCTTAAAATACATTTCTTTAGAGTCTCACGACAATACTCTATTCCTGTATCATCTTTTCTTAATCTTTGCAATAAGGTTTTTAAAGTGGGGATCATTTGTTTCCTGTGCATGGTATATATTTTTCTACGAATTATATCGACATCCGTCGCGTCCAGTTTCTTAAAGGTAAAAGAGTCTTTCCTCTTTCTTCTCTCCACTATAGGTTTATTTACAACAAACCACACTGTGCTCACTGGCCTGCGTGTCAAAGCTGCCGCCTCCTTTACTGCACCAAATTTTGAAAAATCACGTTCAAAAAGGGTGGTGTAAACGTCGAACATTAATTTTTTTGTGATAACTGATCAAATTACACGCTTTAATTTGTTTTTATCACGACCCGTAGATCCACATGGCGTACTGGTTTCTTTTCACGGACGAAACATTCTTAGATATCACGTTTAATTGGCAACGAGTAACTTCTTGTCTAAACCAATACAAACATCTAACTGAATATTGAAACCAAAAATCAGCATATCTAAATAACTAAAATAAACCTATTTTATTTTACCCTAATTATTTTAAGAGGATTACTGAAAAAATATAATAATATAATAGTCTTTAAATAGATCCGTACCTGGAGTACCCAGATCAGGTGGAAGAATTTTACACGTTACACAATAGGTGAGGTGACGGTAAGGGATTAGCATTTATAATGAGTTTGTAAGATGGATAGACGGACTTTAACTTTTCTCCAGAGATGCTGGTGCACGCTTCCGAAAACATGAAGAGACTTATGAAATTATGCTTGGAGCATGGCAGTGTCCAATTTTAGCAATTTCTATAATTTTTACGTTCTTTTCTCTGTATTCTTATTTTGTTAATTTTGTAAACTGCAAAAATAAATTTGTATTTGTTATTTTATTTATTGCTTATTTTAATATTAATCGGTTTGGCATGTCATGCCATAATATGAATTTGACACAATTTTGACCTAAAGAATTGTGATCTAAGTGAAGCCCTACGTTTTTCAGTCCAAACCCTCTTGGATGAAAATAGCTTTTGCTCACATGGTATTTAATTAAGCCATATAATTTTTGAAAATTAAAAAGAATAATTGTAGTTTGGAACTATTATTTTGCAATAATTGTATTTTCATCCTAACACTTAATAGTTTATATTAAATATAAGCTAATAGTATCTAATTTGAACCCTATTTTTCTATTAGATACACTTAAGTATTGTAATTTATGCTGCATGGCTTACGGTAATTCTCCAGAATATCGTTAAAAGTTCTATCGTCTTGTAAGACATGCAAAAGACTTTTATTATGCTAATGCAAGTGTTGAAGTTTCCCGTTATTCTTTCCAAACTTGAAAGAAAACTTCAGTATATGTAGGCTATTAGTCAGTGCTAGGAAAATTGCAGCTGGAATAAATTTTTCGAAAAAAAATACGCAACAACTATAATTTTCTCTAAAAGCTCTGTAAAAAAACTAAGCACATAATTCTGAGGTCAAAATAAGGCGATTTAAAGCAACTTACCTTAGTTCGAAATTCCTTCGTTTCCGAAATACAGGGTGGTAAAGTTAAAAAATAAAAATCGAATTTTTTAAAATTAACGAACATTTTTTAACGTATTACTTTAAAACTTGGTACCCGGGGTTTTTTTGGGATGCGAGGCCCTAATACGGACACCTTTTCACTGTGGCCATTAGAGGGCACCTCAGAATGCACTTCTTATGGTTTACTATGGTTTAAAATAACCATAACTTTTTTATCAGTATAGTTTTTTCCTTTTTTCGTTAAGAAACTGAATTCCTGAACATTTCGAAACAAAAAAGGTACTCCTATGAAAATCCGCTAAAGTGAGCCGTTTTTGAGATATTTCGGTTTTTAGTGTTCGATGACGCACCGGAATATTTAAATCAATCTGAATAAAAAATGTTTGCTGTTATCTTTAAGGATGAAATGTAGTCAGTGAATTCGCAGTGGAGAATATATTTTTTTTAGATACTTTTTCGGAGTGTCACTTCCAAAAATCCTCGGATTTTTTAACTGTTTGATGAACACCTTGAAAATTTATTTTGCAACAGACTATTTAAATGTAAACATTTTTCGTATTTTAAGAATTTTCGCTATCAGTCTATGCCATTTACAGTAAGAGTTTCAGTAAGAATTTGCCAATGCGAGAATAAATAAGGTGTTTAAAACGTAGTTCAATTTTAAATCAACTGTAAAGATGGCTCAAGGATACAGTTCTGCAGAAATGACGGGTATGCTATATAATAAACATGTTTATGCTGCTAAAACCTCCATGCCATGAAAGTAACTCATTATCAACATGAGTTAAGAATTAGTGTGTGGGCAGGAATCATTGGCAATTTCATTATTGGTCCTGTCATTTTACCGCCACGACTAAATGGTTTGGATTATTTAGAACATTTACAAAATACACTGCCACATTTATTAGAAGATTTGCCATTACAACTTCGACGAGATATGTGGTTTATGCATGACGGTGCTACACCACATTCTAGTTTAAATGTCCGTAATTATTTGCATCGACAGTATCCAAACAGATGGATCGGTAGAGGAAATGACGCTCCGGTAAAGTGGCCGCCACGTTCACCGGATATGAATCCGTTGGATTATTCTTTAAGGCGGTCTTAAAAAACGATGGTATACTCTAGAATAGATCGAATAATAATGAAGAAGAATTGTGGGGAAGAATTCAAAATGCAGTCAACATATTAAAGAACGATGCGGAATTGATGCAAAGAGTAAATTTAGAGTTTTTACGTCGTACTAATCTTTGTAGTTCTGTTAACGAAGGTGATTTTAAACAATTACTAGAAGTTTATGCTAAATTAATTTACTTTTAAAATAAAATAGTTCCTCATTTAATTAAAAAAAAATCCATACTAAAATTCTTCCTGCCATACTTGCTGTAACTAACCCAAGTAAAATATTTTTTCCTGCCGAAAATTTACTAATAGCGGAATTTATTATTCAAAATAATTTAAATATTCCGGTGCGGCATCGAACACTAAACACCGAAATATCTCAAAAACGGCTTACTTTAGCGGATTTTCACAAGAGTATCTTTTTTGTTTCAAAATGTTCAAAAAATCAGTTCCTTAACAAAAAAAAAGAAGAAACAACACTGATAAAAAAGTTATGGCCATTCTAAACCACAGTAAACCATAAGAGGTGCATTGTGAAGCGCCCTCTAATGGCCACAGTGAAAAGGTGTCCGTATTCGGGATTCGCATCCCAAAAAACCCCCGGGTACTAAGTTTTAAAGTTATAAGTTAAAAAATGTTCATTAATTTAAAAAAATTTAATTTTTATTTTTTAACTTTACCACCCAGTGTCTCGGAAACGGAGCAATTTCGGACTAAGGTAAATTGCTTTATATCGCCTTATTTTGGCCTCAGGAATGTGCTCAGATTTCGTACAGACCTTTTAGAGACACCCTGTATAAATATAATGGTTTTACAATCAAACGAAAACAACGTTGGCTCTTTTAACAATACGGATAGATACGCAATATAAATTCATCATGTTTTTTTTATTGTTCTTTGTTATTGTTAGCATTATCGATAAAATAAAAACCACTAACGTCTGGCATTAAACTATCGTCTAATTCAGTCTTACAGATTGCCAAGGCATCAACGCAGAATCTTGAAGTATGTGCCTTTATGTACCTACTATCAGAATCAAGAACATTTATATTCACCTCAACAATATCTGTGCTTCATGAAGTCCAAGATCGATCATCACTGGAATAACACTCATTTAGTAGGACTTTGATACAAGACATATTCTAGGATTGCTTGATTATATTCCTTCCATCCTCAGAACCTGGCCAGGCTATGGGTCATGTTAGTTCATATTTTGCCGTGTCCCTTGTCCTGTAAGTTAATTTTTTTGATCGCCTTGTATGTACTATAGCAAATTGATATTTAAAATAAATGCTGGTCTTATTTAACGGTCTATTTCTTATTGTATCATATAGTATTTTAGTGGGGATGCTATAACGTATAATGGCACAGTCATACATTAAAGATTCGGCAAATTATCCTATGATTTCTTAATTTTGTCCAAAAGTTTATGTATTGAACGTCTTATGAGAAATTAATTTTTATTAAAAACACTTCTTTAAAATTTCTTAAAATCATTGGAAGCCCTCGCCGTTTTATTATTTCGATTTGTATCTCTCGTTGTTCGTAGCATTTATTTTTCAAACTTATTCGCTCGCTTATTAAGTAAAATGTAGTTGCGTTTTTCATTCAACAGTTTGATCATACATCAACGGATCAAAGTGCATTCCGTAAAACGACGAGAAGGCCAGTGTTACTAGGATATTGGCTAATATTAAAAACTTTTATTGATAAGCTGTTTCACTAATAAATGGCCACGATGCAACACATAGATTATGCCAATATTTAAGGTCACTAAACTGCCGAAGTTTGGCTATCAATCAGCTAAGTATTGTTCTGCTTCTATACCAAAAAAGCCCGTTATTCAAATTTTAAACCTGATAGATTTCCTTCATTGGCAGATAATTTTTTGTTTTATAAATTTTAAGGAATATTTACTGATGAAATTAAATTTGTATTGGTATTTCGGACTTACGCGTCTATGTGCGTTTTTCATCTATATTCCAATACATATCTCTGGGTCGAAGAAAGTGAGGTTAAAATATAGTGATTCTATGATAAACAAAAAACTGCTAACCAAATTATAGTTTTCAAGATTTTCCACTTTGATTGCACTTAATAGTATTAATTGTTTTTCGTTCTGCGAAATTTTTAATTATCTCTTGCTGTATTAAAGCACAAAGCTAAATCAATTTATTTCCTAAAAATAATTTTATGTAGATAAAACGAAGGTTACTGTTCCTCGAATGGTAAAGCTACCATAAGTAAACTAAACGATTTACGAAAATTTGTAAAAAGATAAATTTCCACCCGGATTGCCACGATAATTTTCTTGACGTTCAATTATTTAGTTTCCTGTTTTTATGGCATCATCCTCTGGCTGGCGCCTGGTTTTTCACCCACATGTGAATTAATCCTACCTATCTCCTTTTTAGTGTCACAAATAGCTATTATTAGTAGTTGTCTTGTTGTCAGGAAAGGAGAATTTGTGCAAAAACTCAGTCACTTGCAAATTTAAACACATTTCTAGAGATCTGGTCTCCATATTTTGCATATTATATCTTGAAAGTATAAGCCATTGGTAGCATATATAGGATTTTTGGGCATAATTTGCATTTATTCCTATTTTACCGGTAAAATGTATTCAACTTAGGTACTAAATTGATCAAAATCAGCTCAAAATATTCTGTTTTCATTTATTAACTGATTTTCCTAGATACCTATTTACCTGTAGAAGGATTATAATTGTTGGATGAAAATAGCTTTTGCTCACATGGTATTTAATTAAGCCATATAATTTTTGAAAATTAAAAAGAATAATTGTAGTTTGGAACTATTATTTTGCAATAATTGTATTTTCATCCTAACACTTAATAGTTTATATTAAATATAAGCTAATAGTATCTAATTTGAACCCTATTTTTCTATTAGATACACTTAAGTATTGTAATTTATGCTGCATGGCTTACGGTAATTCTCCAGAATATCGTTAAAAGTTCTATCGTCTTGTAAGACATGCAAAAGACTTTTATTATGCTAATGCAAGTGTTGAAGTTTCCCGTTATTCTTTCCAAACTTGAAAGAAAACTTCAGTATATGTAGGCTATTAGTCAGTGCTAGGAAAATTGCAGCTGGAATAAATTTTTCGAAAAAAAATACGCAACAACTATAATTTTCTCTAAAAGCTCTGTAAAAAAACTAAGCACATAATTCTGAGGTCAAAATAAGGCGATTTAAAGCAACTTACCTTAGTTCGAAATTCCTTCGTTTCCGAAATACAGGGTGGTAAAGTTAAAAAATAAAAATCGAATTTTTTAAAATTAACGAACATTTTTTAACGTATTACTTTAAAACTTGGTACCCGGGGTTTTTTTGGGATGCGAGGCCCTAATACGGACACCTTTTCACTGTGGCCATTAGAGGGCACCTCAGAATGCACTTCTTATGGTTTACTATGGTTTAAAATAACCATAACTTTTTTATCAGTATAGTTTTTTCCTTTTTTCGTTAAGAAACTGAATTCCTGAACATTTCGAAACAAAAAAGGTACTCCTATGAAAATCCGCTAAAGTGAGCCGTTTTTGAGATATTTCGGTTTTTAGTGTTCGATGACGCACCGGAATATTTAAATCAATCTGAATAAAAAATGTTTGCTGTTATCTTTAAGGATGAAATGTAGTCAGTGAATTCGCAGTGGAGAATATATTTTTTTTAGATACTTTTTCGGAGTGTCACTTCCAAAAATCCTCGGATTTTTTAACTGTTTGATGAACACCTTGAAAATTTATTTTGCAACAGACTATTTAAATGTAAACATTTTTCGTATTTTAAGAATTTTCGCTATCAGTCTATGCCATTTACAGTAAGAGTTTCAGTAAGAATTTGCCAATGCGAGAATAAATAAGGTGTTTAAAACGTAGTTCAATTTTAAATCAACTGTAAAGATGGCTCAAGGATACAGTTCTGCAGAAATGACGGGTATGCTATATAATAAACATGTTTATGCTGCTAAAACCTCCATGCCATGAAAGTAACTCATTATCAACATGAGTTAAGAATTAGTGTGTGGGCAGGAATCATTGGCAATTTCATTATTGGTCCTGTCATTTTACCGCCACGACTAAATGGTTTGGATTATTTAGAACATTTACAAAATACACTGCCACATTTATTAGAAGATTTGCCATTACAACTTCGACGAGATATGTGGTTTATGCATGACGGTGCTACACCACATTCTAGTTTAAATGTCCGTAATTATTTGCATCGACAGTATCCAAACAGATGGATCGGTAGAGGAAATGACGCTCCGGTAAAGTGGCCGCCACGTTCACCGGATATGAATCCGTTGGATTATTCTTTAAGGCGGTCTTAAAAAACGATGGTATACTCTAGAATAGATCGAATAATAATGAAGAAGAATTGTGGGGAAGAATTCAAAATGCAGTCAACATATTAAAGAACGATGCGGAATTGATGCAAAGAGTAAATTTAGAGTTTTTACGTCGTACTAATCTTTGTAGTTCTGTTAACGAAGGTGATTTTAAACAATTACTAGAAGTTTATGCTAAATTAATTTACTTTTAAAATAAAATAGTTCCTCATTTAATTAAAAAAAAATCCATACTAAAATTCTTCCTGCCATACTTGCTGTAACTAACCCAAGTAAAATATTTTTTCCTGCCGAAAATTTACTAATAGCGGAATTTATTATTCAAAATAATTTAAATATTCCGGTGCGGCATCGAACACTAAACACCGAAATATCTCAAAAACGGCTTACTTTAGCGGATTTTCACAAGAGTATCTTTTTTGTTTCAAAATGTTCAAAAAATCAGTTCCTTAACAAAAAAAAAGAAGAAACAACACTGATAAAAAAGTTATGGCCATTCTAAACCACAGTAAACCATAAGAGGTGCATTGTGAAGCGCCCTCTAATGGCCACAGTGAAAAGGTGTCCGTATTCGGGATTCGCATCCCAAAAAACCCCCGGGTACTAAGTTTTAAAGTTATAAGTTAAAAAATGTTCATTAATTTAAAAAAATTTAATTTTTATTTTTTAACTTTACCACCCAGTGTCTCGGAAACGGAGCAATTTCGGACTAAGGTAAATTGCTTTATATCGCCTTATTTTGGCCTCAGGAATGTGCTCAGATTTCGTACAGACCTTTTAGAGACACCCTGTATAAATATAATGGTTTTACAATCAAACGAAAACAACGTTGGCTCTTTTAACAATACGGATAGATACGCAATATAAATTCATCATGTTTTTTTTATTGTTCTTTGTTATTGTTAGCATTATCGATAAAATAAAAACCACTAACGTCTGGCATTAAACTATCGTCTAATTCAGTCTTACAGATTGCCAAGGCATCAACGCAGAATCTTGAAGTATGTGCCTTTATGTACCTACTATCAGAATCAAGAACATTTATATTCACCTCAACAATATCTGTGCTTCATGAAGTCCAAGATCGATCATCACTGGAATAACACTCATTTAGTAGGACTTTGATACAAGACATATTCTAGGATTGCTTGATTATATTCCTTCCATCCTCAGAACCTGGCCAGGCTATGGGTCATGTTAGTTCATATTTTGCCGTGTCCCTTGTCCTGTAAGTTAATTTTTTTGATCGCCTTGTATGTACTATAGCAAATTGATATTTAAAATAAATGCTGGTCTTATTTAACGGTCTATTTCTTATTGTATCATATAGTATTTTAGTGGGGATGCTATAACGTATAATGGCACAGTCATACATTAAAGATTCGGCAAATTATCCTATGATTTCTTAATTTTGTCCAAAAGTTTATGTATTGAACGTCTTATGAGAAATTAATTTTTATTAAAAACACTTCTTTAAAATTTCTTAAAATCATTGGAAGCCCTCGCCGTTTTATTATTTCGATTTGTATCTCTCGTTGTTCGTAGCATTTATTTTTCAAACTTATTCGCTCGCTTATTAAGTAAAATGTAGTTGCGTTTTTCATTCAACAGTTTGATCATACATCAACGGATCAAAGTGCATTCCGTAAAACGACGAGAAGGCCAGTGTTACTAGGATATTGGCTAATATTAAAAACTTTTATTGATAAGCTGTTTCACTAATAAATGGCCACGATGCAACACATAGATTATGCCAATATTTAAGGTCACTAAACTGCCGAAGTTTGGCTATCAATCAGCTAAGTATTGTTCTGCTTCTATACCAAAAAAGCCCGTTATTCAAATTTTAAACCTGATAGATTTCCTTCATTGGCAGATAATTTTTTGTTTTATAAATTTTAAGGAATATTTACTGATGAAATTAAATTTGTATTGGTATTTCGGACTTACGCGTCTATGTGCGTTTTTCATCTATATTCCAATACATATCTCTGGGTCGAAGAAAGTGAGGTTAAAATATAGTGATTCTATGATAAACAAAAAACTGCTAACCAAATTATAGTTTTCAAGATTTTCCACTTTGATTGCACTTAATAGTATTAATTGTTTTTCGTTCTGCGAAATTTTTAATTATCTCTTGCTGTATTAAAGCACAAAGCTAAATCAATTTATTTCCTAAAAATAATTTTATGTAGATAAAACGAAGGTTACTGTTCCTCGAATGGTAAAGCTACCATAAGTAAACTAAACGATTTACGAAAATTTGTAAAAAGATAAATTTCCACCCGGATTGCCACGATAATTTTCTTGACGTTCAATTATTTAGTTTCCTGTTTTTATGGCATCATCCTCTGGCTGGCGCCTGGTTTTTCACCCACATGTGAATTAATCCTACCTATCTCCTTTTTAGTGTCACAAATAGCTATTATTAGTAGTTGTCTTGTTGTCAGGAAAGGAGAATTTGTGCAAAAACTCAGTCACTTGCAAATTTAAACACATTTCTAGAGATCTGGTCTCCATATTTTGCATATTATATCTTGAAAGTATAAGCCATTGGTAGCATATATAGGATTTTTGGGCATAATTTGCATTTATTCCTATTTTACCGGTAAAATGTATTCAACTTAGGTACTAAATTGATCAAAATCAGCTCAAAATATTCTGTTTTCATTTATTAACTGATTTTCCTAGATACCTATTTACCTGTAGAAGGATTATAATTGTTTAAGGGTGGTTTTGTTTTTTTACCCAACCTTTATCGTCATAAGTGCTAAGTGTGGTCGTAAGAATACTTAGATTTACAGTATTGGTTGTCGGGGCTGGATCATAATTATTCCTTCTGATAATAATTAATTTAAATGAAGATAGCGACAGCCAAACAGAACTTTATGTAGAACAACATTATTATACATACAGTGTCACCATTAAAGTCCGCACCATATGGAACTTTTTTTTATTAATGAGGTTAGTTAAAATTAAATTTCGGCAATCGTTTTTGCTTCAAATTAGACTAAAAATTATATAATCAAATCTCACCATCTGTCATTCGGTATCTGTCAAAAATTACATTTTAATCAAAAAATGCTGAAAAATGGCATTGTTTTACCGAATTTCAAAAAATATTATTAGAAAAAGTTGTTTCTAGTACAATTCTTGGCCTAAATACAAAGTTTCAGTTTTCTAGCTCAAAGTTGATTTTTTTGCCATTTTTTCTAATTAACTTTCTTTTTATTTAATGTAAGTTCGCTTAATGGATATTAAACTATTTGCTTATACCATACTCAATTTTTTATTTAGTTTGTATGAGCTTTTTTTTTACTAGAATGCCATTTTTTTTCGAAATTTAAAATTAGAGGCAAAAAAATTTGACACAGGTGGTGCAAAGTTATTCTAATTTAAAAATTTTAACAGATAGACGTCAGATATTCCATTTTTTTGATAGTACATACACCTAAGAAGTTTAAAAAACTTATAATAAAATTCCCAGATATCAGATTAGTTCAAAATTTAGACACATTTTCTTTTTATCCACAATTAAATATCAAGGCAATTTTGAATTTTATAAGTAGGCTATGGAAAAAAAAACGAATTGGAGTGCCGAATAAATAAAAGAAATGTTATAAATTTGAATATTTTCGCAAGTTATAGTTTTCAGTGTTATCACCAATGTTGTCCATTCAAGAAAAAATAGAAATTGTCTTAATTTGTGGAGAGAATATGCCTCACCGGCAAGTATCTGCCATTTTTAATGAGAGGCATCCAGAAAAAAATTTGCAGCATAGCACTGTTTCAAGAATAATGTCAAAATTTAGAGAAACTGGATCTGTTCAAAATAATTTTAAGAAACCTCACGCGGCAAGTAAATACGATGAAGCAGCACAACTTGATGTTTGTTTAACTGTTATTGACCACGGTCAAACTAGTGTAACCAAGATAAGTGATTCAACAGGGTGCAAGAGGGAAAGCGTTTTAAAAATTCTTCAGAAAAATCGATTTCGGGCATATAAACCCAAGTTTATAAACACATTAAAAGAACGCGATTTTGATATCCGACTTGATTTTTCGTTTTGGTATCAGGGACAATATGAGGAGAATATTCTTTTTCCATACAAGATATTATGGACAGATGAAGCCACTTTCTCTTCGAATGGTACCGTGAGCTCACAAAATTGCCGATGGTGGTCCCAAGAAAATCCTAACTTCACAATTGAATGTCGCGACCAGTATCATTTTAAAACCAATGTTTGGTGTGGAATTTTGAAAGATGAGCTTATTGGACCATACTTCTTTAGAGTAAACTTAACTGGTGAAAGGTACCTGAATTTTCTTAATAATGAGATTACCGAAGTTTTGGATAACATGCCCTTACACCATAGACATAACTTATGGTATCAGCTTGATGGTGCACCCATACATCAAACTGTAGCAGTGAAAGAACGCATAAACCAATTATTTCAAAACAGAGTTATAGGGCGTGATAGAGAATGTCACTGGCCACCCAGGTCGCCTAACATAACCCCACTAGACTTTTTTCTGTGGGGTTATCTTAAGCAGAAAGTTTATAAGAATCGACCGTTTAGAAATGTCGAGCATTTGGAACAAACGATAAGACAGTGTTGTGCCGATATAAGACCAAGGTTTTTACAAAATGCTGTCAAAGACGTTTATAGACGGACGGGTGTTTGTATAGAGCGAGAAGTACGTCACACTGAAATGTGAATTTTATATTGCTTTTGTGTTACCTATTTAAAATGATTAAAGTTCCTTTTTGTTCCTTTTAATAATAATGATAGTTTTAAGTATAAAATAAAATTTTTATCAAATATTTAGATGTATTTGTCATTTGAAAAACGAAACATCTGACGTCTATCTGTTAAAATCTTTAAATTAGGATAACTTTGCACCACCTGTGTCAAATTTTTTTGCCTCTAATTTTAAATTTCGAAAAAAAATGGCATTCTAGTAAAAAAAAGCTGATACAAACTAAATGAAATATTGAGTATGGTATAAGCAAATAGTTTAATACCTATCCATTAAGCGAACTTACATTAAATAAAAAAAAAGTTAATTAGAAAAAATGGCAAAAAAATCAACTTTGAGCTAGAAAACTGAAACTTTGTATTTAGGCCAAGAATTGTACTAGAAACAACTTTTTCTAATAAAATTTTTTGAAATTCGGTAAAACAATGCCATTTTTCAGCATTTTTTGATTAAAATGTAATTTTTGACAGATACCGAATGACAGATGGTGACATTTGATTATATAATTTTTAGTCTAATTTAGAGCAAAAACGATTGCCGAAATTTAATGTTAACTAACCTCATTAATAAAAAAAAGTTCCATATGGTGCGGACTTTAATGGTGACACTGTATAAATAAACATAAGTAGGTAGTAATCTAAAATTTACATTATTTGGGTTCTTCCAATTTGACTAAACCAATATATTATTATAGAGTACCAGGTATACGAGTATCATTACTTGTATTTTTTAGTCCGACCTTTTACTGCACCTTTATAGTTTGCTTATCAATTGCCGGAGGATTGGGCTCGACCCTTTACTTTTATTGCAATCATTAAATCAAAAACCATTTTTCGTGAAAAGATCTATAAATAATGGGTAATTAGTATATTCTGTACAATATAGTTAATGTGAAGTTTTAATGTCTAATTATATCATATAATAATTTCACCACAAAATAACAAGTGAACCATAATCTCCGAGCGTGTATGAATTGCGGACCATAAACTACAAACGATTTTCAGATTTTGGATTGTCTTTTTAATAGCCCATAAATTGCGGACCAAAGACGAAAGGGCCATCTGAAATCAACCTACCCGATAATTGGTTACCATATATTTTTGAATTACCTTTCTTAAATCGATAGATATTGTAGAAAAATGCATTAATAATAATGGCGAAGTGAGAAGAATAATACAAAAAAAAAAGGATTTTAAATTTATAGTACATTTTTCGAAAGCACTGTCAGGGAATAATATCCAAAACCTGTATTTTAAACTGAGCCTAGTTTGTCTTGTAACGTCAGTAGATGCAGAACGATCTTTTTTATTAGGTATAGAAACATATCCTTAGTGGTAGAATATAACAGCTTTTAGTTAAAACCTTGAATTGCATATAAAATAGCGCGTATTTATAGTTCTGCGGACTAATATTAATGCGATCTTGGATATTTGTATTTGTGCAATTATGCAGATTTAATAAAATGTATACATGTTTACCTGTTTATTAGTGGTTTTTATATATATAAAATAATAATGGAAAATCGATACAATAACTAATACTATAAGGATAAATGTCTTATAAAAGTTTGTAGTAGTGGAAAAAATATTATATTAACCACGGTTTAGACAGCTTATAGCCCTCGCGTCTTAAATCCCTCGTCGCTCCACTCCTCGTAATTTAAACTTGCCGCTCGGACAATAATGATGGCTGTCTAAACCTTGGTTAATAATATACTATTTCGAATTCTGTATTATGGCAATGATAATGACAATAATGTAATTTTCCGCAAAATCAAAACTCCAAAACTAAACAGTTTTATTTGCCATTCACCTTTACCTGAAGACTGATATTTTAAGACACGTGTGATTATATCCATGATATATTTTGACAAGGTTTTCCTTATATTACGTTGCTGTTTTATTTACCAATATAATTTACTTCAGAAAAAATCCTTCAATAATAAAAGAACACTCTTAAATTTTCCTGCATCATTAAGTTTGCCATTACTGTAAAACAACGTTTCTGCTACGCAGATGTGGTTAAAAGGGTCCCTAAAGAGCAGCATTTTTTTAAAAATAAATAATGGCCTAAAAAGTTCAACTAAGCTGTTTTATGATGAATAATAAGAGTAAGAAACTCCCTTATGGTAAGGTAAGGTCATTTGTTCAAGGATCAGGTAAAAGCATGACAGGAAATTCCTTTATGATGCTCCGCGAACGATGCGTGTATAAACGAAGTGGCTCACTTAAGTTTTTAATCTTTGGTATTTATTAATGAATATAGCACGCCGCCCTAGGAGGGTTCTTTCAGCTGTATCATAAACCTATCACAAACGGAGTAGGTAGGTCATCTAAAAAGAGTGATATACGAGTATTAAATCATTCGGCTGAAATCAGATATTGAAAGATTTATGTTTAAGCCTATACAGGGTGTTATTTAATAAGTGTCCGATGTTTTACAGAACGATTCCTCAGTTAATTATAAGGTGAAAAGTTCATGTAAGCCCTTTATTTTTGAGATACAGGGTGTTAAAAATTTATTTTTATTTTTGCGTTTCATAAATAATTTTTGAAATTATGTCTATATTTGGATGAAAATTGGTATCTAGAGCTTTTTAAAATGCGAAATTCGAATTTGATATTAGCATGGCTCCCACTTGTAGAGGGCGCCACCTACGTATATTATAACTCTTTTGAGGAGTCATAACTTCTTTATACGTGCTTGTATTACATTTTTTACCCAAAGAATGGATTTCTTCATCATTTTTACATGAAAAAGGCATACTTGGTAGAAGTCGCTACGAGCAATCGTTCTCGAGGAAAAAAATAATAAAGAAATAAATGGCATTTACTTGCATATCGCTATGCCCTATGGAGGGCTTTAGGAAGGAGACCGATCGCAATACATCGATTCCGGTCCCACTTTTGCATTGCTTCAAAGATTGCCGCCAGGATCGCATTGTTCCATTACCGCTGCGATTTTCATGGGTTCTTATGGGAGAATTAACTGTTTTATCGAAATTAGTTAATTTAAACAGTCTACAGACCGAGATATGTGTGAGAGGCGCGTGCGGGATGCTCCCTAGATATTGCATTCTAAGACACTGTATTATTATTACCAGGAGGATTAATTTTTTCAAATACTGGCGATATTTACTCTTTATAGACATTCAAACAACTTTTTATTTGGAAAGGAAATAATTACATAATCTGCACGTTACTATATACATTTTTTATTTAATTTCAAACTAAAAATAAATTAACATAATAATATGTTCATTATAGGTAGTACGTACACCTATTAACAGACCTGAAAAGAAGATGATTCTTAACTTATTTATTTTCCAACTAACTTTACAAAAGATTATAAATGGGGATTTTAAAATTAAATTGAGAAGAAACGGAATAAAAATTATAGTATACAAACAACCAAAAAATTAAATTAAAAAATTTTTTTTAACAATAAAATAATTTATATATTAATAAGTTTCTAAAATTTTTTTAAAAAGTATAACAAAAATAGAAATATCTTATATTTTCAATAAATGTTTTTTTAATAAATATTTAAACCTTTTTTATAGGTATTGATTGTATTTTTAATTGTTTTTGGAAGATTAATTGTAAACTTTTATTATTCTATCATATATATACAATAGGTAGATATCTATAATTGATTGTTTTAAAAAATTGTAGGTAGGTAATATAATTACAATTAAAGGAGAAATATTATTTCTTAAATTATTAATACCATTTTAAAGTTAGTTTAACAGTTCGTAACAATGAATAAATTTTAATTAAATTTTGATTAACATTATCAAAAATTTGGTTAATAGAAATACGTCAACTGTCGGATAATCTATCTTTAAGATCTATGATGACAAAATCAAGGATAGACGACACAGACAGACGAGTAACGAAAGACCACTATTAATAAACAATATTGTGAACCTTTTGTGATTTTTGCTTACCTTAGGGGCTTGAAAGAGACTAGGATTTTTCTCACCACGATTTTTCCTGAGCTTTCTCTCAGACGAATATCCAGTTTTACACCCCGGCACGAAGCAAACGCTACTTGTAAAACATTGTACGCCACTCATTGTTGATATTAATAACGCAAAAAAATGATTCCAAAGCTTATTTTTCAAGATATTCGAAAAAAATACCGCACTCGCTTATCAAAACCTGCAAAAAATAGCCGGGAAGCGTGCAGTGGCGCCCCCGATGGCCAACCAGCGAAGTAACGAAAAACAGGGACGTAAATTTAAAATTCGGAAAATATTCGATCGGCCTCCTTCCTAAAGCCCTCTATAGTATGCCCATATAAGAGTTTGATAAACTAACAAAGCCGGAATCAAAAAATGTACTCTCCATTAACCAATAAAGTGCCTACATAATAGTGTTATCAAAAGAGAAAACGGCAATTGCGTACATATTTTTTTGTTCCTGTTAAAAATTCTAACATCCTATATTTCAAAAATAAAGGGATTGCGGACCCATGCTTATATGAACTTTTCACCTTATAAATTACTGGGGAAGAAGTACTGGGGAAGAAGTACGGTACGTAAGAAAGTGATTCCTTATAATATTCTACGAGAAAAATTTCATATGAATACGTGTCCGTAGTTGCTTCAGTTTTATTATACAGGGTGTTAAATTCATTTAAAAAAAATCAGTTTCTTCTATTTTTTTTAAATATCCTTTTCCTGATTTTATTGAAATTTGGTACCGTTATGTATAATGGTAAGGGATTTAATTGGCCCTAACTAGATCAAATTTATTAAGTCCAGTGGCGTCCCGGGAGCACCTTAACGAATATTATTGACAAGAAAATGTACGCCACTGACTCTTTTCTAATTTTGATCTCTTTTTCAGATTTACCAGCTAATAATACAACTTTTCTGTTCTTTAGTTCTTCTTCTGAATTGCATTCGTATCTTGCTTCGTTTTCGAGAGAAAAAATAGAAACCACTTTATCGCATGTTCAAAAAAAAATATCAATCAAGTAAATTAATATATTAGGTAAAGGTAAGTTCTGATATCTAATTTACCTGTTTTGTCAATAAAAAGTCAAAAGTGAATAACTTCACTAGCGCTGAAATGGCTTAGATGTATTTCAAATGAAAACGCTGAAGAAGCTCGGCAAACTTATCAGGAACGTTATCCAACCAGAGTACTGCCATGTGCCAAAATGTTTAGACAGCTCCATGCAAGACTAAGTGAGTTGGGAGTTTTAAACGTAACACGGAATTTCCTGGCGGACCTGCAACAGTAACCACGCCAACAAGTGCATCAACTGTTTGAAGGGTTTTGCATCTTTATCAACTATACCCATACCATATTCAACGTGTGCTTCCCCGTGATTTTCAGTCAAGGTTTGATTTTAGTATGTGGTTGCTACATACGAGTACAATAGCACATAACAACAATTTTTTACCAAACATTTTATTTATTGATGAGGCTTCTTTTTCAAGAGAAGCCATTACGAATTTTCATTACGAATATTTTTGGGCGGACGATAATCCTCATAAAATTAGAGAGGGTTGTTTTTAGGAACAATTTTCGGTGAATGTATGGACAGGGATCACTGGCGACCATCTTATCGGACCATACCTCGATTGAATGGAAACTCCTACACGCAGTTTCTATTTGAAGAACTTGACGTTCTGTCAGAAGATGTACCTCTACAAATAAGAACTAATATGTGGTTCGTGCACGACGGCGCCCCAGCTCACTTTAGCCTAGTTGCTAGTCAATACCGCGACAACCCTTTTCCTAATAGCTGGATTGAACGCGCAGGTCCCCAAGGTTGGCTAGCTCGCAGATCCGACTTGAATCCTCTAGACTATTATTTATGGGGTCACCTAAAGTCTCTTGTATACAAGACGCCTGCACTAGATGAAAACGACTTATGAATACGAATTAGTAAAAGTTGCAATGGGATACGAAATACTGCAGGTATTTTTGAATAATATGTAAGATAATTAATGGTTAGACGATTGCAATCGTGCGTTTTATCAGTAGGTGGCCATTTGCAA
This sequence comes from Polydrusus tereticollis, assembly GCA_963920685.1. Classification (NCBI taxonomy): domain Eukaryota; kingdom Metazoa; phylum Arthropoda; class Insecta; order Coleoptera; family Curculionidae; genus Polydrusus; species Polydrusus tereticollis. The sequence goes on from OY987329.1 coordinate 95,295,826, forward strand.
CATTTGCCTTGACTAACTGTTGCATTTTTTTTGTGTCATTATTTAAAGAGACGATTCTATTTTTAATTTAAATGTTTTAATTAACTTTGAGGTACATAGGTATTTTTTTTGTACATGCAGTAGACTGGTTTTATACTTTCTCTCGAAAACGAAGCAAGATACAAAAACAATTCAAGGAACCAAAAAGTTGTACTATTAGCAACTAAATCCGAGAAATAAATCAAAGTTAGAAAAAAGTCAGTGGCGTACATTTTCTTGTCAATAATATTCGTTAAGGTGCTCCCCAAGACGCCACTGGACTTAATATATTTAATTTAGTTAGGGCTACTTAAGTCCCTTATTATGAATAACGGTACGAAATTTTAATAAAATCGGGAAAGGGATATTTAATAAACTTATAGAAAACCGATTTCTTTTTAACTTGAACACCCTGTGTATTAAAAATACATATTTATATGAACTTTTTCTCTTAGAATGTCATAAGGAATCACCCCGTTAAATTAGGTACCGTACTTCTGAATTACCTTTATTCTTTAACTAAAACTCTATATACATTTTCTCGTTTAGCTTATCCTTGAAAAGAGTTTTTATTCATACATCGTGCCGAACGTTCAACACATTGTATACCATACCTGGCACATTGTTTAATATGCTAATAAAAGCAGTGCAGTTTGCCATTTTTCCTGACAAAGACAAGAAAAAAGTTTAACGTACACCCGTGATAAGTTCACGGCAGGAAAAGTTGCTGCAGGAATTTTTACGCGACAAATGTATACCTATTATACTAGTGACTGGAATAATTTTAAAAATTTTTCTTGAATATATATCATCAGCAGGAGCTTTGCAAAACATTATTCTACGTTACGATGCTTCAAAAGTATTTTATGTTTTATTTTGAAGGAAGGTAATTTTGCGACTTTAGTTCTTATCAAAAAATCAGCTAAAATGCATAATACTTAAGTAAGAATAAATTAATACCTCACAATAACAGTAATAAATTTAGTAGATAAAATGCCTAAAGAGCGAGGGTGAGTTTTCCTATTAATTTTAGAGCACAATATATAATATATTATGTATAATTGATTTATACATTTGATGAAATAATCTTGTCCCACTTGTGCTCTGACCCCTCCAATTTATATAAAAAATCATAAATCTGTGGTGGGCGCGTCGATTTTTGACAATTCGGGTAAATCAAGGTTAAGTACTTCAGGTTCTTGTAGCACTTGCCTTGGGTTGACTTTATGACTTATTTGTGAGGTATTTCTATGTCAACCGAAGATACAAAAATGATGCTAAACGTAATATTTACAAGAAATCATCAAGTTATTTCCTTTTAATCAACGAAAGCCATACTATCTAATTTAACATTTTTCATTTCTATAATTTATGCTTTTAAAGGCTATTTATTAAAAATATTTAGAGGAAAAATATTTGATAAACGGATATACCAGGTTAAAGATTTTCGATTCTTTGGTTCATATAGCTAAAGATATCAATTTATAAAAAAATTGACTTATGACTTTTAAGCGCCGACCACAGAAATGGCACTGTCGTGCACAGAGTCCTGCCTTATACAGTGAGAACGTAAATGTCATATTCATTTAAAATGCATGTGCTTTTTTTCGAAAAAACGCTAAGACCCGTCATTTTTTTATTTTTGCTACGCATTTCTTGAGCTTATTTCATATACAGTGTGTCCAAAAAAGTATGCAACATATGGGAAGCTTTTTATTACCGATTTCTCAGAAAATTTAATTCTTGATAAAAGTTAATGCATGCCTTAAAACTATAAACGAATATATCATATTTCACCTGCAGCTAATAGTAAGGGAGCAAATGCCATTTTTTCGAAATTGCCTTAATAGTAAAGTACCTTAATTATAAGAAATACAACAAAATTTTATACAATACAAGCATGCTGCTATTGATTTGTCATTCGATTGTTTTCACGGCCTACTCTTTAAAAAATCAAAATATCTATTTTATATGCATTTTTTAAAGTAGGTTTTTGGACTTGAGCGTACTGGGTGAAAATGACAAATAAATTCTGTGGTCGGCGCTAAAAAGGTCATAAGTCGTGTTTTTAGGAAAATAGGGTTTTTGGTCAGATATGTTTAAAAAACGATCTTCTTTTTATCTGTTAAAACGGTATAAGTCTATTTATGCTGGAAAATGTTCAAATTAGAGCGCTGAAAAAGATATGATATGAAATACAAGGAATAACGTTAGTAAAAAAGACATAAATAGACATAACCTGTTAACGTTTTATTGATTAAAACTATTAAAACAACATATGTATACTTTTTTTACTAGTTTTAATTTAAACAAATCCCTTAAAAGGGTATAAGTAAGTTGTGACTGTTTCAGCGGATTCTCAGTAGCGGCTTAGAAAAGTATGTTGACATATTCCCTTTTAAGCGTTTGTTCGAGTGAAATGTAAGCTGGTGTAAGTTGACTTATTGATAATTTGCCTCTTTTTATTCGTACTATTTTGAGGTTATGTGGTTGTGAATAATGTCGGTTATTTGTTGTGTTCTTGTTTACAGTGTCCTCAATGCAACAATCTTTGTAAAACGTATGTACATAAACATTATTATACGCTTTAATTTACCTTAATAATAAACTTAAAAAGTGGAAAAGTAACAGTAGTGAACGCAACATGCCTAGAATAAGAGGAGGGAAAGGAAGTAGGATTGCAAGAATTCTTGCAGCGTGTGTTTCTAAAAACAACAATCTTTCTATTCAGAATCCCCAAGGTAAAGAAGTAAAAACGCAATATATATTTTTGTTAATCTAGAAAACTAACCTGGACTAAGCTAAATGGTTATTGTCTTTAAATCTTGTTTTAGAAGTGCCTAAGGCTACAGTATCAGCAATATCCATTGAAACCCCAGACAATATTTTGTCCGATAATTTGGAATGTATTGGACCGGCTCCTTTACATTTTTTAATGCCGGTTTGCCTAGACAATAATACAGATCATAAAATACAGGATGAATCCACCAATAATACCATTAACACGTTCATGGAGTTAGTGCCAATAGGTATGTACCAAGTGGACAATAATGATTATGCCTAAGTATTTAGAAACACATTTTTGGCTTGTATTATGTCTAGTTTCTAAATCTAAAATTCACCCCAAATTTGTGCAAATCATATATAGTTATTTTTAAAGTTATTAACTTCTTTATGAACTTTTAGTGCCTAATTTAGAAGATAATGAACTTACGAAATCATCTGACCAAATGCCTAATACGGAAGAAAATGAATTTATTGGATCTTCTAGCCAAGAAAACGTTGTTGAAGAAGTGTCTGTGGCCTGTACTTCTAATGATAAGCTCTCTTCATCAGTTTGTGGTGAGAATTATATAATTTAGTACATATCACATCCGTGTACTAAAGTTGTATTTTTTAGATAAATCAATTCCTGAACCCATTGTTATAGAAGAAATTATTATTGAAGATGCGATTTACTATAATGTTGAAAATCTGCGACAAGACGAGATATATATCATGGAAGAAACAGAAGCAGACTTTCAACATACAGCTCTTATCAGTGAGAAACTACCTTCCGATCAAAATACCAATGAAAATATCTTATTACCTGCGCAAGTATTAGGAAGAGATGATGAATTAAGTGATAACACTAAAAAAGATCCTGATTACATGGCTAGCAAAGAAAATAATAATAGTGAAAGCTCTGAGAGTGAAACTGATTATAAGGGACCAGTTCAGAAAAAACCGAAAACAACGATCAGCAAACCATATGCTCGCAGTGAAGTTAAATCCCGAAAAAATAAAAGAAACGCTGGAAAAGATTACTCTACGTCAAAAAATAAAAATAAACAAGCAAGAAAAATGGGTGATCTTCGAGAAAATTGTAGGAATAAATGCAAGGAGAAAATTGATGACACTGTAAGACAGAAAATTTTTGATGAATATTGGGCCTTGGGAACGCATGATAAAAGGGTAGCATATGTAGCAAGTCTGATAAATGTAAAAGAAACTGCTATAACAAGAACTAAAGTTACCGGGAAGGCACCTAAAAGCAGATTGCATACGTATGTTTACCATTTCGAAATAAACGGCCTACGAATAGCTGTCTGCAAAAGCTGTTTTATGAGCACCTTAAATGAAAGTGATAAGTTCATTTCATGCACGGTAATAAATAAACTTGCATCAAATAGTGCAATAACACATGAAGATAAACGTGGCGCACATACACCTGTACACAAAACAGCACAAAGCAAAATATACGAAGTAATTGCACACATTAATTCTTTTCCTGCTTATGAAAGCCATTATTCAAGACGCCACACTAAAAAAAAATATCTTGCGGCAGACTTAAACATAAGCAAAATATATAGCCTATATTGTGAAAAATTTGACGAAAAACCAGTTGTTTCTATAAAAATTTATGCTCGTGAGTTTCACAAAATGAATTTAAAATTCAAAAAACCAAAAAATGACACGTGCACAAAATGTGATACCCTATTAGCTAAGGAAAAATATTGCGACAGTGAAGAAGAAAAAATTAAAATTAAAAAGGAAAGAGATGAACACCTTACATCGGCAGATTTAGTTTATCAAGCAAAAGATGCTGACAAAAAGAAAGGTCAGGATGATCCCTCCCATATTACATACGCTTTCGATCTACAACAAGTTTTACAAACTCCATACTTATCGACGAACAAAATGTTTTATTTGCGGCAACTTGCGACATATAATTTAACTATTCACAACTGTTCTTCGGGGAATTCTACACATTTTATGTGGCCAGAATGCACTGCAGGTAGAGGTGCAAATGAAATAGCTTCTTGTATGTACTCACATTTAAAAAGTATTCCACACGAAGCTAAACACGTTGTGTTTTATTCCGACACCTGTGGGGGGCAAAATAAAAACTCGTACATTTGCTCCATGTTTTATTATGCCATTCATCTACACCCATCAATAGAAGTCATAGATCATAAGTTTTTGGTACCCGGACACACGCATCTCGAATGTGATGTGGATCATGCTCTGATTGAAAGGACAAAAAAGAAAACTGCAATTGACATACATCTTCCTAGAGATTGGTATCAGCTTGTTAAATCTGCGAGCAAAAAAAATAAATTTAAAGTTCAAATTATGGATCAAGATAGATTCTTTTCTTTTTCCGAACTCACGACAAGAACAGGGCCCCTGCAGATTAAAAGTAAAGAATTTAAATTAAGAAATATTTGTTGGTTAAGATACACAAAAGATTCTGTTGTTAAATACAAAAATAGTTTGAACAATGAGGAGGAATTTAAAGAAGTAAAGTTCTTAAAAAAAAATCAAAGTACAAGCAGCTTAGAGACTTTTAAGCTAAATGCCTTATATACAACACGGAGACCTATAAGTACAAAGAAAAAAGAAAATTTATTAGAAATTGTAAATTTGCTTGACACTGACGTTCAAGAATATTACCGAAATTTGCCAACCGACAAAACTATTCAAAAGGACACTGATCCAGACGTCGATATGTATAATTTCTCAGAAGACGAATGGGAATAAAAAATTTTTGAAGCAAAACATATATTTAAAGTATTCTAAGCACGTTCTTATTTTTAATATAATAATAATGTTTATTGGTTTATTTAAGTAAGCCTTACAGATAAGTTAACTTAAGTGTTCATAACAATATTTTATAAAAACTTAAGTGTATTTGTGTTTTTCTTAGCGTTAATAAAACGAATAAAAAAATTCCATTAGTAGACTTATTTCTTTTTAAGCGCATTGACGCAACATGCCAGCTGAATAAAAAGATACTTATGCCCTTTTTGCCATTTTGTTTTGTATAATCTGTTTGATCAAAAGGACATAAGTCAAGGATTTTATAAAAAATGCTATTTTGTCAATAGTTTTATGTGACCAGTTAAAAAAATTGGCCTGATTTGTCTTAATTTACATAACAAAATGTTCCTTTCACTAATTTGGATCCACTGTACAGACGAAATAATATTTCTAAATTTTCACCCGCCATTTCCCATAAATGTCTAAATTGTACTTAAGCCCTTTTAAGCGCCGACCATTACCGATTATTAGTTATTTTCAGCACAATGAATTGAGTTGGATTCTATCATAATTTTGTTTAGAACATAAGTTGGTTAAAATGTGTTTAGTAGGCGTGCAACACGCTAATATCTAAACCAACTCGTAACATTGAAATGTTTTAAAAGGTTTGCAACTATTTAATACATTTTAATTACAAACCCACGTTTATGTTATTTGATAAATATATTAAAATTGCGTAAACAAAAAATCGACCAGAGGCATGCCGTTTAGGGGAAAATAGAGATTACGAAAAGGAAATTAAAAATTGGGACACCTAACTCAAATTTCGTATTTGGACTTAATTTTTAATTTGAAAAAACATTTCCATATAAAATTTTGCTGTATTTCTAATAATTAAGGTACTTTACTCTTAAGGCAATTTCGAAAAAATGGCATTTGCTCCCTTAATATTAGCCGCAGGTGAAAAATGTAATAAGCATTTATAGTATTTAGGCATGCAATAAATTTTATCAATAATAAAATTTTCTGAGAAATCGGTAATAAAAAACTTTCTCATTTGTTGTATACTTTTTTGGACACGCTGTATACAGGTCCCAAAATCCAGTTATGATGGTTTACTTCATTTTTTTAAATGGATATCCCTATTTTATCATATCTTATTTTGATTTTTCTGAATTCTAAACATAGAAAATCGATATTCGGATTTTAACAAATGATTTTTTTATTATTATTTAAATCATAAACACTGTTGTAAATAAAGCCTTTGGTTGTTAGGTTGTCACACTGACAATTACGGTTGTCCCTGATTTGAGTAGTTTTGCCTCAAGTCAAAGTGTCTGGCAAAAGTTATTTTGATAATCTTGTAATTTAAAAAAATGGTACGCTTAAGTGAAGGAGAGCGAGTAGAAATATTAATAATGATTGGTTATGGAGATAAAATGCGCACACAAATGGAAGTTTGCGAAATCCTCGTAAAGAACCGATATTTAGATCAACTGTCAATAAAATAGAAAAAATATAGAGATTTAGGTCACGTCAGGGACAATTATACCAAAGGTCGACCTGCGGTATCAGAAGACATACGATTAAATGTGTTATTGACGATTCAAAAAGACCACCATAAGGCGGGTAGTACTATTGCTTTTAAAGATTATATCTGCAAAACATCCGTCCTAAAGTATGTAGACAAAATAAATTCCATCCTTACAAAGTCCAATTGGTACACGAACTCAATAAAGATGATCCAGACATAAGACTCCAATATTGCGAGATAATGATGAATATGTGCTATAATCATCCACAGTTTTCGAAACGAATTGTATTTTTGGGATGAGGCAACGTTCCGTTTCAATGAAAGTGTTAACGCACAAAACTGTCGGAATTTAGGTATATGACATATTTTATGAAATATTTATAGAATTTTATGCACAAATCAAAAAAAAAAAAATATAAAATAGAGGTATATCTTTAAAATATTATAGTAAACTGTCATAACTGGTTTCTGGGACAACCTGTGTACAGGGTCTTCCAACGAGGACTGAACAGGGGCTCATTTTTGAGCTTCCTTGTATTTAAAGAAAAATCCAAAATAGCCAATCGATGTACTTTTTCCTGCAGAATTCAAAAATGAAACCAAAAATTTATTTGAACCAGAAACAAAAGAGTTACGCTATGAATAAGGTGTTTTTTAAATGGAACATAGCTTTTTTTATACGATTTTTGGAACGAGTGTTTTTTTTTTTGTCCGTTCTGATTAAAATATTTAATATTGTGACATCTATTTTTATTAAATTTTAATGTTTTATCCAGTATAATTTAACTTTAACCTGTTTGAAACATACACTAGGTAATAAAGGTATAATCACCTTTCAATCCTTCAAAGTCAAAAAATTTGACAAATTTACTATAATATAGCCGAAATGAAATATTCATTACATGAGAGATTGCAGATTGTTATCTTGTTCTACAAATGCCAAGAAAATGCAAGAGAAGCAAGGAGAAGATTTATTGCAAATTTTCACAGAAATATATCCGTCAATACTGTTCTAAGGATAAAGAACCTATTTGAGGAAAATAAAACATTACATGACAGAAAAAGAAATCCAACTCTATACTAATTTAAAAAAAAAACAATAATAATTTAATTGTTCAATGTGACCTCCGTTGTTCTCGAAACATGTGCGATAACCTCTTTGTAGCCTTCCCAAACTTGCTGTTATACTGTGATTTTCCTGGTTAAGGCGATTTATTTCATTCACAATTTTCTGCATGATCTCTTCAATATCGTGGTTTCGCTGCTTGTATACCACGTTCTTTAAATGGCCCCAAAGAAATGTGTCTAATATTGACAAATCGGGACTATTGGGTGGCCAAGCATAGGTTCCATTTCTACCAATCCAATATTGAGTAACCTCACGCACGGCATGCGGAGGGGCCCCATCATGTTGCCAAATTAAATTTTGATATTCTTCCAATGGTAAATCTTCCAAAAAGTTCTCAATTTCGTTTTCTAAGAACTCGTAGTATCTCTGTCCATTTAAAGTCCCGTTAAAAAATATTGGTCCCAAAATTCTATTATTTTTTATGCCACACCAAACATGGATTGAAGTCCTTCCTTGAAATTTAATTGTCTGAAATTTTCTTGGATTTCCAACGGCCCAGTGATGATTATTATGTCTATTGAAAACCCCCGATGTTGTGAATGTGGCTTCGTCAGTCTATATGATATTTTTGAATAAATTAGGGTCTTCGTTTTTTTTCCGAATCACAATTTGGGAAACAAATTGGAAGCGAAGTTCTTTTTGTGCCGGTGTTAGATGTTGAAGTGGAAGGATATGATAAGACTTAAATTTATGATTTCTTAAAGTCCTGTGAACAGTTCCTTGGGTAACTCTTCTGCGTCTTACACCGCCGCCGTATTGAACGTCCCGAACTACGTCCGAAATCGATTTGGTTGGATTCAGTCGAAAATAATTCACAATGGCACGGTCTCGATTTCTATTCCTTTCTGGATTTCTTTTTTTGTCATGTAATGTTTTATTTTCCTCAAATAGGTTCTTTATCCTTAGAATAGTATTGACGGATATATTTCTGTGAAAATTTGCAATAAATCTTCTCCTTGCTTCTCTTGCATTTTCTTGGCATTTGTAGAACAAGATAACAATCTGCAATCTCTCATCTAATGAATATTTCATTTCGGCAATATTATAGTAAATTTGTCAAATTTTTTGACTTTGAAGGATTCAAAGGTGATTATACCTTTATTACCTAGTATATGTTTCAAACAGGTTAAATTTAAATTATACTGGATAAAACATTAAAATTTAATATAAATAGCTGTCACAATATTAAATATTTTAATCAGAACGGACAAAAAAAAAATCACTCGTTCCAAAAATCGTATAAAAAAGCTATGTTCCATTTAAAAAACACCTTATCCATAGCGTAACTCTTTTGTTTCTGGTTCAAATAAATTTTTGGTTTCATTTTTGAATTCTGCAGGAAAAAGTACATCGATTGGCTATTTTGGATTTTTGTTTAAATACAAGGAAGCTCAAAAATGAGCCCCTGTTCAGTCCTCGTTGGAAGACCCTGTACATGAAATAAGCTTCAAAACATGCACAGCAAAAATAAAGAATTGACGGGTCCGAGCGTTTTTTCTACATGAATTTTAAATGAATTTCTTCCAACCTTTACGTTCTCACTGTGTATTGACACTTTAATTGGAATCACAAAGAAAAAAATTTTAAATACAAGAGTTTTAAGTAAGCGTCTGCTTAAACGCTTAGATTGGGTATAAAAAATAGGCTTCATCAAACACCAAATACGCCAAATTTTGTAATATAATGTCAATATATAAGGGAAGACCCTGTACATACTGTACAATTTGTGCTTGAGATACATGCTATAACATAAATTAAATTTATAAGTAAAATGCTATTTTTCTACGACGAAAAATCTTATATTAATTTTAATAAAACTTCAACTAGTTTCAAGACGCACATTAAAACCGGCAAAATGAATAAGGAAATTCACCTCTTATAATTCTGAGTTTAAAAATATTCTTCTCCTAAAAATGGTCTACAAGATTCAACAACTTGTTTTTATACAGATCAACATTCTTTATTTAGAACAGACCCAAGCCGCGGTAACAAAAACTGTAGCATATTCAATATCTGTGCTAATTTCTAATTAGTAATTGATGGGGATTGCCTGGCGGCAATTTTCGATTTTGAAGAACCAGCAACCTTGTTAACTTGGTTGCAAATTGTATCTCCATAGGTTTAGGTATGACGAACTATTTTAGTGAAAATACTTCTAATTTAGTAACAGTAAATAAATTATTTATTTATAACACCTTCAATTTGCACACGATGGTGGAAGGCTTAATGTTAAAAACAATAAAGGTAGCTTTAACTATTTGGTGCAGAGTACCCGGCGAAAGGTTGCCTCGGTCGCGACACTAGTAAAGGTTTTAAGAAATGTAGTTCCTTATAAAAGAAAATTCATTTGTAGTTGTAGAAAAAGGGGGAACACTATAAATAGTGGTGTAAATTGTACAGTAAGTACAACGTGAAAAAAACTGTTAACTGTCCCGTAGTATAGGGCGAAAAAGTAAAAAAGGACCGATGAAAGCTGTGCACAAAAATTTGCCGTAGTTGGCGAGTGTACGAGTTGAACTATTTTTCCCGATTGTCCCGGTGGATCTCTGTAATGTCACTCTTTAGAAAGTTTGATCCTCTGATCATAATAGGCACCTACCTATACACTATTGCTTAATGCGAGAGAGTAATAAAATGTAAATTTGCAATGACAGAACCCATTAAGCAGGGTGGACAACTTAAAGGTTGCATTGTAAATTTCAAGTAAATTGCAATGATGGTTTTTAAAAATTCCGTATTTCAGATATTTAAGACCTACACACCCCGAATTGGTCCCAGATTAGGGTTACCCTAATTTGCATATAATAGAAAGACGAGTTTGATGAATGAAAGTAATTTGACAGCGGGTTACTACAGGTAGTTTATTAAAATAATAAGTATTATAATAATTATACTTGATTATAACTATAGAGAGACGCTAGAGATATCCTGCCACATTTTACCAACGGTATGTCCTTCATTTAACCAAGTTTCGTCGATATAATAGATATTCCTGTTTTCCTTTCGAAACGGTCTAACAGTCCTCAAATATTGACGTAGCCAGCAGATGATTTCGTCTTTCTCTATTAAAAGTGATTTTCTGTTTTGAAATTCATTTCCTTCAAAGCTTTCCATAATTTCTTCTTACTCATGGGTGGAATAAAATCATTATTTTTCATTTCAGACAATATTTTGTCCAAGACGTATTTGTTTTTTTAAGTAAAACGAGTGTATGATTCTTCTGATGGCAGTCTTTTCAACGGTAATATACCGATAGAGGAGGCGTCTTATCGGTAATACCGATGTTTTTAACAAAAAATCGATTTTCTGACAAATTTCTACGAAATGTAATTTTTACTTATAATCTGATATGATCCCGAGAGCTTTAGCTCGAGGGTCTTATCTTTGTTTATAAGTAAAAATTACATTGAGTGAAAAGTTTCTTGGAAAATCGGTTTCGAGTGAAAAACGAAGGTATTACCGATAAGAAACCGCCTCTAGAGGTGTATTTTATTGGATAATTTACTGAACATAAAAATGAAGGCCGTCTGATAAAGGTAAATATACAAGTTAGAGGTGTTACTAATTTTTTATTTAAGTAAAAAAGCTACAAACGTCTTTTCGAAAGCGTCTTTTCGAGCTAGCGGTAGTCTTATCGGGTAAGACGACCGTTACCAAGGTGGTTGCTATGAAAATGAGCGTTTTGATTGGTTCAATTAAAGTGAGGTGAATTATCATCCTAATTTATCACAGTTTCTTTTCTTCCTGTACTTCTCTTTGGTGACCTGATAGGGCCGCGTTTATCCTTGTGCACAAGTCGGTATATTGTTGACTGTCCGACTCTAGTCATATTCGAACATACTTCGACTATTTTTGCAACTCTGAATGTTAAATTTTGGTGGCGAAAGGCGTTGAATACATTGAGAAAAATAAATTTCTCATTTATAGAAAGCGCAGTTTCACTAATCCGTTTCTCAGTTTTCTAACAACTACCGGAAAGTGACTAAACATTTCAAATTTTTGAAACAGTGAGGCACAGGTAGTTTGCCTACCTTCCGGATCTCGGGACCCCTGACAATAATCATAGGTGCAATAAAAATAATTGGACTACACCTATGGAATACGGCGAAGACCACTGGGCTTTATAGTCAAATAATGATTTACTACTTTCTAGTATTAAGCAACATACTAGCGTAAAAATAAATATCCCATTCTAAAGGCTATTAAGTTTTAAAATTATTTAAAGTTATAAAATTATTTATAACGGATAACCTTTTATTATAGTTCAAGTAAAATGTTATAATAATATTATATTTTACAACAGGGACGTTTTACAATGCCCTAAACCTAGCTTGAGAAAGAATAATGAGAGAAATTTAATTTTGAACAGTAATGTTAAAAATATGGCATGGCTTGACGTTGTCATAGCGACACACCGGTGAACTTTTGTTAGGAAGGTTGTCCGATTTCCGTATCTCATTATTTTCTCATTAATTCTAAAGCAAGGTCGATTTCTGCCAATAGGTTTACGACAAATTCTTGTCCCTTAGCACAAATATGTGCCTCTCACCGTGATGTATATATATATATACAAGGTCGTTGGTATGTATGGAAACGGTCAATTATTTCTTAAAGTAAAACAGTTAGCAAAAAATATTTTAGATAAAAGTCTTAGGGTTTTTAGAGCTCTATCAGAATCTGAGAAAAATAAGTACCTATACAGGATGAGTCAGAAAACCGTAGAGAAGCAATGTTACTTTTTTTTAAAAATAGAACAACCTATGTCTTAGAATATTTTTGAATTTTACATAAAATGGCAATTATTTTTCAATAAGTGCATTATAAGTCTAAACCAAATAATTTCTGAGACATCGACTTTTGAAAAATTACATTTTTTGAAATTTGACAGATTATAGGCTTCTAACGGTAAGGTAAGGTCTTTGAGTAAAACGCCTTACATGTCCCTATCTTACTTTTTTATTGTCTCTCCAAAAACATCAACTTTCGGTTAAACCGGAAGTACTGTATTTCCGGCCTTTAAGTTACATCCGGTTTAACCGGAAGTTGACACTTTTAGGAAGATACTAAGAAACTAAGATAGGGACATGTAAGCCGTTTTACTCTAAGACGACTCTATAACGACGTTAGAAAACTAGAAGCTGTCAAAGTTCAAAAATGTCATTTTTCAGAAGTCGATATCTTGGGAACTATTGGGATTAGACTTATAATGTGTTTATTAAAAAATGATTGCAATTTTATGTAAAATCCAAAACTATTCTAAGATATAGGGGTAACTATTTAAAAAAAAATAACTTTGTTTCTCTATGGTATTCTGACTCATCCTGTATACTTATTTCTTTAAAATTCTAATAGACCTTAAGAAACCCTGACACTTTTGTCTTAAATATTTTTTGCTAACTGTTTTACTTTAAGAAATTATTGACCGTTTCCATACATACCAACGACCCTGTACATATATATACATGTTTGTAGCCTTGACAAAGAAAATAAACATTTTCGAAACCTCGGCGTAGTAGAAAAAGAGTTTTTTCTTTCAAACCCAAACGCGACTGAATTCCCAAGAAACTATACTTGTTTTTCAACTAGTCAGTCAAGACTACCCTCCTGTTATTTATATACAGGGTGTTTCAATAAAAACTCCCAGGCCCATTATTTCGAAAACTATAAGTGACATGTAAATTCTGTAAATGCCAGTTTTTAGCCCCTATGATTGGCTTCACAACTGTGTAAAAAATGTGTTTAAATAAGACAAGATGTAGGTGGCGCCATGGTGCAAAGAATTTTTTCGATGACAGGAACTTTTAAATGTTATGGTTCTTAAAGATAATTAATTTTTGATCAAATTATGTCTCATAAAAATTTTTGATTAATCCAACATGAACGGAGATATTTGGGATTAAGTTTTTTATTAAAATAATTTTAACGAGTATTTTAATTATAAATATTTTTAATATCCTTTAGCAGATTTTAATTTAATTTTGGTAATGATAATTTTAGCGATAAATCGCTCGTGTAGCGCTAAATTATTACGTCCAGTGACGTCTCAGGGACGCATTAACAAATAATATTGGCAAAAAATAAGACGCCACTGAGTTCTTGGTAATTTTTATGTTTTTTTCGGATTAAGCAACTAAAAATATCCTTTTATTGTCTGTTAAATTGTTTTCATATCTTGCTTTGTTTTGGAGAAATAAAAATGTATATCTCTGGAAAACAAAAATCATTAAATAATTAACATTATTAACACTTAGTGTCAGTGTCAGAATTTGCAATTTCTACATTTTTAAAATAAAAATGGTTCACCATACAAATCAAGACAAATTGAACATGGTTTTAGTTTATGGAGAATGCCATCAAAATGCTTCAGAAGCTGTGCGCTGCTATCGAGCTCGTTTTCCAGATAGACCAACGCCCGATCGCAAATCTTTTGTATCTTTATGCAACAACTTAGCTACATATGGTAGCTTTAAAAAGGGAAAGGTTCCAAGAAGGAAGAGGGTTACGAATGACGAAAATGTAGCTATAGTCCTACAAATAGTAGAAAATAGCCCACGAACGTCATTACAAAAATTAAAAGATGAAACTAATATTACAGGCAATTCGTGTCGCAGAATCCTAAAAGGAAATGGGTTTTTTCCATACAAGATTCATTTAGTGCATCATCTACAACCAGAAGATTAGCAGCGCAGATTTAAATTTTTGGCACATTTTCATATTCTTTTTGAAGAAAATCCAAATTTATTAAACCAAATTATGTGGAGTGACGAATCCCGGTTTCACAATAATGGAGTAATTAACAGACATAATTGTCGCTACTGATCCCGGAAAAATCCTAACTGGATGCGACAGACTAAATTTCAAACACGATTTGGGGTAAATGTTTGGTGTGGTATTGTAAATGGTTACATAATCGGGCCCTATTTGTACCAGGAACATTTAACTTCAGTTCGTTATTTACAATTTCTGCAAAACGATCTCCCTTTGCTGTTACAAAATGTAGGAATTGACGTAAATAATATGTGGTGGTGGTAGTTAGTTTTTGATATTGTTCTAATTTTCATTAATAATTTTGTATAATTTCTCATCAGTTCTTTCATAAAATTTAAAACATATTTTAATTTTATTTTATTATGCTTTAATGTTTTAACTTTGCTTTTAAACAACAAAAAATACAACGTATTGATAATTTATGGTTTTGTTTCTTAATGCATATTATTATGCAATAATTGTTTTTATTTTTATTTCTCGAAAACGAAGCAACAAATGAAAATAATATAACAGACAATAAAAGGACATTTTTAGTTGCCTAATCCGAAAACTATATAAAAATTACCAAGAACTTAGTGGGGTCTTATTTTTTGCCAATGTTATTTTTTAAGGCGTCCCCTGAGACGTCACTGGACGTAATAATTTAGCGCTACACGAGCGTTTTATCACTAAAATTATCATTACCAAAACTAAATTAAAATCTGCTAAAGGATATTAAAAATAATCATAATTAAAATAGTCGTTAAAATTATTTTAGTAAAAAACTTAACCCCAAATATCGCCGTTCATGTTGGATTTATCAAAAATTTGTATGAGACATAATTTGATCAAAAATTAATTATCTTTAAGAACCACAACATTTAAAAGTTCCTGTAATCGAAAAAATTCTTTGCACCATGGCGCCACCTACATCTTGTCTTATTTAAACACATTTTTAACACAGTTGTGAAGCCAATTATAGGGGCTAAAAACTGGCGTTTACAGAATTTACATGTCACTTATAGTTTTCGAAATAATTGGCCTGAGAGTTTTTATTTAAACACACTGTATATACATTCTAAAGATGTTTTGAAGTGCAGTTTTATCTTAAGTTAGCAGTTTTGGAAAGTTTGTGCAAGTGTCATGTTTTGAATTGTCGTTAATAGATGTTATTTTGTTTGTTTAATTTATTTATTAAATTTAAATTGTTTTTATAAACTTAAATAAATACTGTCCCATATTGTCGTCATAGAGCTTTATACTTAATTTTTTCTTCTTCAATGTTATTCATTTTTAGCTTAAATTAGTTCACTAAAGTTCTGACACTTTTTACGAAATGGGTTTATTATGCTAATATAATCGTTAAAGTTTTATATTATACTTTCCAGGAAATGTTAGCATATACTAGCCATTAGTTAACGCCAGCAAAAGTTGTTATAAAAAAATGTGTTACGATAATACGTAAGTTAAATGCTAATTCGTTATTGATGTCGCGCTTTCTTTGAAGCATGTTAAGGGATAATAGATCTAAATACTTCTGCTAATGTTAACAGGGTTTAATTCAAAATCAATTGAAGCATATTTTTTAAAGCATTTTTTGATTTTAAATAACTTATTTTAAGGGTACAAGAGTATAATATTCTCGTCGGCAAATTAGCTTGTGATTAACTAGTAAACAAGGCCCGTTCATTCATGATTCCTCGTTAGAAGAGCTTATTGATTTAGAAAACACTCTATAGCAGCATGAAACACGTATTCATAATATTGCATGCTAAGTCTTATTGTAGCTGTAAGACCTGAAACATTAGCATTTTAAAAAATATTATTGTTAAGCGCATTTAGTTAGTAAAAAAACCTCTACATCATAATTTATAGTCATTGAAGCTAATAAAGCACGGGTAGTTTTCCAATTTTACGAGTAATAACTTTTTCAGCTGTACTTAATAGCTATTTTAGCCGCACCAGTTCATGCACACACATAAAGTGACACGAAAATGCTACGCTAGCCGCTAGAGAACAAAAGTATTTTCATTCACCTACTTTACGTTAATGTTATATTAAGAATTAATTGTAATTTAGTATGTAAAATTAATATACCGGGTCAGTAGAAAGTACCGGAACGCTTAAACTTCTTCAAAACCGCTAAAGCTGCGCTTAAAAAATTCGGCAGTTAGAGGTTTCTCGGCATGCGGAATTGAGAAATGATATCGGCACTCTTGCCAGATTTCCCAGTTTTGCGCTACATATAGTCGTTTCGTTATTTTAAATTGAATGCCCTACTTATTTTTACTCTAGTGAATTGGACGTCTCAAGCTTAGCAAGATCCTAATTTTTTTAAATTTTATCTCTACTAGTTGCTGAGATATGACAACACTGCATTTTCAGTCAAAAGTACTGGAACGCTGAAATATCTTTAAAACCGGTAAAGCTGCGCTTAAAAAATTCGGCAGTTAAAGGTTTCTCGGCATGCGGAATTGAAAAATGATATCGGCACTGTTGCCAGATTTCCCAGTTTTGCGCTACACATAGTCGTTTCGTTATTTTAAATTGAATGCCCCATTTATTTTTACTCCAATGAATTCATTTATATTAATTATTTATAGGCTAGTTGTTAATTAAATGCTCAAAGTGGGCCCCATTATTTGCCAGACAGTACCCAAGTCGATCATAAAACTCTCGAAGTGTGTTACTTAACATATTCGGTGTTATAAGAGCAACTTCGGTGCGGATCCTTTCGCAGAGTTCGTTTAAATGTTCTGAACGATTTTTGTATACACGATTCTTCAAATGACCCCACAAGAAGAAGTAATCCAGTGGAGTCATATCAGAAGATCGAGGTGACCATTCTAATGTACCACGTCTTGCAATCAGCCTCACAGAGAATTGGTTGTTTAGAAACTGCATGCCTACCCTTGAATAATGGGGCGGAGCACCGTCTTGTTGGTACCATATTTCACCTACAATTCTATTTTGTTGAATGGCAGGAACTATACAATCTCTAAGAAGCTCCAAATACTTCTGTCCGGTTAATGTACCTTCTATGAAAAAAGGTCCGATAATATTGTCAGCCAATATTCCCGCCCAGACATTAACTTTCTCAGGATATCGGGTGTGAAGTTCTTCCATCCAATTGGGGTTATCTCTAGACCAAATTCTACAATTGTTCCTATTAACTTGGCCGTTCAACCAAAAAGTAGCTTCGTCGCTGAATACAATTTTGTGCGCAAAATAAGGATTTCGGTTCATATTTTCCATCATGATTGCGGAGAATTCATTACGGCGGTCAAGATCATCCTCTAAAAGTTCTTGAGTGTAATGAATCTTGTACGGCTTTAATTTGTTTTCCTTCAAGATAGTCCTTACAGATTTTTGGCAAATTTCGGCATTTAGAGCTAACTGATTGGTACTTTTGGATTTTTCTCTATTTGTAATAAAACGTTTAATTTATTTTCCTCAATTTTTGGACGTCCGGCTTTAGGTAAACTTTTAATGGACCCTGTTTTCTGGTAACGTCGACAAGTTCTGTGTACGATGGACTTTTTAATTGGTTTATTAGGATAGCGGTCAATAAACAAGTCGCAGGCTTCTTGATATGTCTTTGTTTTATTTCCATATCCACGAAAAATCAAAATATTAATACGTTGGGTCTCTGAGCGAACAAAAGCCATAAGAAAATTATAATTTTATAATAAATAGAGTTATTAAGCTGCTTAACTGACAGTGATGTGTTTAACTTGTCATTGTTGTATCAACGAAACGCGACGGCAATTGCTTCCAAAAAAACTGAAGCAGCGCCTACTTGTTCATAAGGTATTCACTTTTCGGTCGTTTCTGGTAAGTCTAATGCTCATTCTAGAATAGGTAACTATCCCAGATTTTTTCTGACTAGTATCTAATAGTGCAAACAGAACTTTGAAAATTTGGGATCTTACTGAGTTTAAAATGCCAAATGCCGAATTTTTTAAGTGCAGAATAAGCGATTTAGAAGATATTTAAGCGTTCGAGTACTTTTGACTGAAAATGCGGTGTTGTCATATCTTAGCAACTAGTAGAGATCAAATTAAAAAAAAATAGGATCTTGCTAAGCTTGAGACGTCTAATTCATTGGAGTAAAAAGAAATGGGGCATTCAATTTAAAATAACGAAACGAATATGTGTAGCGCAAAACTGAGGAATCTGGCAACAGTGCCGATATCATTTTTTAATTCCGCATTCCGAGAAACCTCCAACTGCCGAATTTTTTAAGCGCAGCTTTAGCGGTTTTGAAGATATTTAAGGGTTCCGGTACTTTCTACTAACCCGGTATGTTGGATACATTCTGCGGTAATACGAAAAACAAATTGCTTTTGATTCTCATTCCCCGTAAACTTATTACGAGAGCATTTTGTTTGTTTGACAGCTCTCTCTGCAGCATCGTTTGTTCACTATAAGCACATTCCACTATCTGTAATGCCCTCTAATACTCCTATGGTTACCGTTCCAGGATTTTAAATCAATAATTTTGTTGGCAAAACTATTTATCATAGCGCCTCATCCCATGGTCATAAAAATAGAAGAAGAAAATGTTGGTACCTAAAGCTACTGACATAATTTATTTTTATTACGAAATCGACGAAATCATATAAGTATCTAACCATTTCTTAAATAGACGGGCATAAAAACAACAGTACATTCATGTAAGACATTTAGGAAGGTATTTATGATACTTGGCATGGCAATTCTTATGACGCAGACCATAAAAACCACCCTTGTGGTGCATATAAATAGCTCTTTTTCACATAGCCTCCGGATATTCGTATTTTATTCAACTTGACTATCTTGAAAACGCCATCTAACATAACTTGTCACGAACATCACATTTTAAAAACGACTCGAAAATTCGGCTTAATAAATCATTCAAATGGCACGCAAAATTGCGAAGAATCCCATATGCTACACTCGGTTATTTTGCCTATTTGTCAATAGGAAACACAATTTTTGCCATATTAAAATGGGGTGGTAAATCGCTAGTCAATTTTTCATTTCTAAATAAGCTTCCCCAGGTGGATAATATTTCTGGATTTTTTTAAAAGAAATTTTGATTTTTATTATCATTTCCGCTACCTGGGTAGATTTGTTCTAATTTGCTGCTTAATATATAGTAAAGATTATATTATATCGTTGGCTTTTACTGCAATACATCAACTACTTGATTAGACTCTATTGTGTAGGTTTGAATATCTTTAAACCGCAATAAAAAGTCGTCTTGAAAATATACTTATCTACATATTAATTTATTCTTGTTTTAAATTAAATAGACATTTTTAAAAAAATTAAACCAAGGATCAATTATTATAATAATAATATTTTGAGACATAATAAGTACAATAGAAATTTATGAAATACTGAAACACATATTTATTTGTTTAAGTGAAAGTTAAGTTTATACAGTAGAACAAAGTACACTAGGTATATGAAAAGGATTTTTGCCAGTTATTATAATTATTAAAATTTACAATGTTACGATTTAGACTACACACTAATAGAAGACTAAAATTTAGTTTTAGATTTAAATTCAATAGAATGTGTGAACACTGACCATAATCAATTTTGGCAAATTAATTCCACTTTACTCTAAATATGGTTCTATGTCACTCTTACTATCTTCATCTAAACTTATTATTAAGGGTTGACCATTAATATTCATACACATATAAGAATTTTCCACCTTCATCTTATGTTGTATGCAGATTTTCCAACTGTATGCAGAAATATTACTTACTATGTTTTTTATTAATTTTACTACTGTTTTCAGCTGAAAGCCACGAACAGTTCGAGACTAATTCATTTTGTAGACCTTCGTGTATTATTGTTATTCTTTTGCCTTTTGAAGGAGCCTTGGTTTGACATTCTTTTGAAAAATTATCCCATCCTTTTCTTGCAGGAAGCGAGTCGTACAAGCAATGGTTGTGGCGGAGTTAAATCAATGTGAGTCATGCATTCTAAAATTATCCTAAACTTTTATTGTTAAATTGTCACAAAAATAAGGAAGTTACTTTTTAAAGGATTTTGAACCATAGTCCTAACGATTCAAAAATTAACAAAAAAAATAGTTGATAAAATATCTGTAAAAATAACTTACTGGCTGTGTATCGGACCATGCTTCGTCAAGGTAAATAATTGGTGGATATTCTGCTCTGTATTGTGCAATAGCCGTTAAATATTTTTTATGACGCCAATTCCATAAACGTTGAGATTCCATTAAGGTTTGTCTTTTATCAATTGTGTAATATTTAACCCCCATTTTAAGCAAGATTCTTGTTAGACTTGAAATGATACAAGAAATGTTTGTTTCATTCTTGATAAGCCTCTTTTTAGAGAAGCCAGGGTAGGCACCGATTGTTCTTCATACATTTGATACTCTCGTCAATACTTTTAAATGTACCACAGTCACTTCGCTTCTCTCTAAGAATGATAGGTTTCAGTGGTATATGCTTTACCGAAGATAAAAAAGTACTTGTTAAAGCAGACCTCTCAGCTGAAGAATCACTTGAATTGAAATCTCTTTTCAGTAAAGATTGGTGCACATTTTTGATTATTTCTTAAGCATCGGGAGATAAATGCTTTCTTCTAAACACTACAAGATGCCCCACTCTCAGCACAAGCCCATTAACGCCATTCTAATACAAATTTAACAAAAAATATAACACGCCGGTAAACCGATAACCAAACACTAATATAACAAAATTCATTAGTCGGAAAACCAACTGGAACTAAAATTAATAAAAGTCAATTTGCTATTTATACACAGTGGAAAAAAAGTCGCGCATAATGCCTATAACTTTTCAATTACCCCATATACGAAAAAGTGACCTTTATGAAAGTTTTTGCATATTTGGATTCTACTGGGAAAACTCCCAATTTTTTTGTATTTCAAGTTTTTATTTATTTAAAATTGTAACAAACTTTATAATAACAAAATGAATAGCTTAGAAAACAAACAACTTGACATCGGAATAATAAACAAGTGAAACCTTTTCAGTGAATCAGATGTTCAAAGTGACTACCATTTTCTGCTAAGCAGAGCACCAGTCGATCCCAGAACCCGTCTACAACGTTTAAAAGAAAGTCCTCTGAAATGGCCCGAATTTCAGCACTAATTCTGACTTTTAAAGATTATAAGTCATTTGGACGGTTAACGTAGACGTTGTTCTTTAATTGTCCCCGCAAAAAAACGTCAAGCGGGGTTAAGTCCGGGGATCGCGCTGGCCAGTCAATAGCACCTCTTCTGATTACCCAACGTCCTGGAAATTGCTCGCTTATGTATTGTCTAACATTTGCCGCATAATGCGAAGGTACTCCATCTTGCTGGAACCATACCTGTTCATTGATGACATTATTCACACCCGGTAAAACCTTTCTGAAAGAAGGAATTATGTGATTCCTGAGGAGGTACAGATACTTTTCGCCAATCAAATTACCATCTATGAAAAAGGTCCAACGATATGTCTACAAACTATGCCCGCCCAAACATTAACTTTTTTGTGCCTCTGAGTATGACCTAGAACCAGTGAGTATTCTAAGCAGACCAATAACGATAATTGTGTCTAATAACAATGTCATTTAAATGGAAAGTAACTTCATCCGAGAAAATGATATTTGTTGCGAAGTTATTATCGTTATTGCATCTTTCCATCATCAGCTCACAAAATTCAGCTCTTCTATCAAAATCGTCCTCGTTCAACTCGTGCACCAACTTTATCTTGTGGGGATGCAACTTCTCCTCCTAAAACAAATTTTTCACTGACTGAAAAGACATACTAAAATCCATTGCCATTGGCCAGGATTAATGTGTTGGATTTTTATGTATTGAGAGCATGATATCCAAAGCTTTGTCTTCCCCGGTTGCTGTTTTAGGTCGACCTAATCTAGCGGCTTCCCTAACACTGCCTGTCAAAATTTCTTTACCACTCGAGATACCATAGACTGATTTATTGGAGGCCTATTTGGATATAATTTAATAAAAAGTTGAGAAACCTGATCTTGCGATCTCTTCATATTTCCGTAACCGCTCATTATTAAAATTTCAACACGTTGTTCTTATTCAGATGAACCATAGTGTAAACATATTGAAAATCAGAGAACAGAAAATTAAACAGGAACTTAAAATTGACACCTCTTAGGTCGCTGTCATGAAGACACCTTCACGTAGCTGATGGGTATTAGGTAGGAATAATTATAATTAGGAAGTTTTTCAGTTTTGAGCTGTAATTATCTCGGAAACGCTTGCTGATAGGTGAAAATTTGAAATACAAAAAATTAAGGGAATAATTTAGTAAACAACTTTCATACAGGTCATTTTTTCGTATACGAGGTAATTCAAAAGTTACAGGCATTATGCGCGACTTTTTTGCCACTCTATACATTATTAAGGTATTTATCCCTACCTAAAATGGTACAGCAATTAGGGATGCAGGTAATTTGTACTCCGGCTCTCTAAACTTCGCCTTTATTGTCAGTGTTCTGCTCTCCTCATTTTGGAAAATGCTGTTTCTTATGGAGTGAACTAACAATAAAGACGTTCATTATTCACCACCTTAAAACCAGTAACTTTCGCTGCCACCACTTCGTACCGGTAGGCGTTATTGGGTTAATTAGCTGATATCAACACCATACAATAATTTTTAAGTAATTATTTCCAGATTTTGTTCATCAAAATTCAGAACGGTGCCGATATTACAATACTAGAGCTGTAACGAAAATAGCAATAAGCTATTAAAAGTATCTAACGTTGTTTTTGATTCATAACGCTGAAAAGTAATAATGATTTTATTGGATATAAAAGACAAAAAAGCAAAGTCCAATACTTTTGTTTTGCCGAGAAAGTTAACGCGTTAAACAACAAAACTTTTCGGTAACTTCGCTTTGCCGTGGAATTTGATTTATGGTCGGTCTTAGAAAATTGAAATAGATTACTTTGTTATTTAATTTGTTTCGACGTACAAAGCCGTATAAAAGGCACACTAGAAACGACTTAAAGTGCTGAAAGCTCCGAAGGTGTATCAAGGGAAATGGATAAATCATTGCTTTGGTAAATATGGAGAATTGATTTTATTTTTTCATTGTTTTTACAATTTCGAGTTTTTACCTACTTTCTAGAAAGGCTTTTGTTTCAAATGGTTAGTTGTCGGATTATACACCATGAAGTAAACTGAAATATTAAGTGGTTCTACTGATTAAGTAAGATATTTGGGACTTTCAGAAGACCTTTCTGGGCTCTAGGTTGAAACAAAAAAATTTTCTTGCCCCAGAAAATACCGTCTCTTGGTATAGAAATCGTGAGGCTGAATTTGTAAAATATTTGGCACAAAGCGGACCACTTGTGTACTGCCAAGCAATTGCTGATCTTGTTACTTGCCTTGGAGCTCCTAAGTACACACCTTCTGACTGGAGAATTTTCATCGATTCTTTAAAAAGGAACCTTAAAGCTGTCCTGTTACATAACGGTAATGTTTTTGCTTCTGTTCCGGTCAGCCATTCAGTTCATTTAAAGGAAAACTATTTAAATTTTATGGAATTACTTTTAAGAATACAATATGAAAATCACAACTAGGAAGTGTGTGGAGATCTAAAAATCTTAGGCCTTCTCTTGGGTCAGCAGGATTTACTAAATTTCCATGTTTCCTGGGTAAGTGGGATAGCAGGAATCGAGAGCAGCATTGGATTAAAAGAGACTGGCCACAAAGAGAGACTTTAATACCTGGAACCAAGAATGTAATTCGCGAACGTCATATTGACCCTCAAAAAGTTTTACTTCCACCACTTCACATAAAACTTGGACTTATGAACCAATTTGTTAAGGCATTAAACAAAGAAAGAAATTGTTTTAAATATATGTGTGAAACATTTTCGGCTCTGTCAGAGGCAAAATTAAAGGAAGAAATCTTTGTAGGGCCGCAGATTAGAAGCTTGATGAAGGATACAGAATTTGAAAATGTTATGGATATAAGAAAAAACATGCATCGAATGCTTTTAAAGAAGTAGTACCTAAATTTCTAAGGAATTATAAAAACCCAAACTATGTTGAGATCCTTGAAAATATGCAGGAAAAAATCAGGATTCTTGGTTTCAATATGAGCATAAAAATTCCGCTTTTACATTCCCATTTGGACTATTTCCCGGAAAATCGTGGGAACGTGAGTGAAGAGCAAGGTTAAAGATTTCATCAAGATATTAAGGAGATGGAAAAATGATACCAGGGGCTCGGGGACACAAAAATGATGACCGATTACTGTTGTACATTGAGAAGAGATCTTCCTCTAGCTGAATATGACAGAAAAACAACCAAAGAAGCTTCTCTGAAAAAAGGAAACGTTTTTTTAAGAAGCGTAAAGAATAAGTAACTATTTCTAATAGTTTCTATGTGTAAATTTTCTATATATTTGGATTTTACTGGATTGAAAAATAATCTTACCTGATACAAAAAAACTAAAAGCAGATTTGAAATCAGCGCTGTTCAATTACTAGAAAACAATAAAAAATTTTAAATCTACTTTCAAAGTGTTAAAAAATGCATGTGTAATGATTGCCGGCGTTATCTAGGACTATGACAGAACTTTCGGGAATTAATTATATTATTTGCTCAAAATACTTTTCGAAGACTTCTGCAATCATTTCCTCATGAAAATCTGTACTTAATTATTACCAAAATTCAAGCAAACCACCGTTTACGAATCAATTTTCACTATCTCTATGCGTAATTATTAACCTGCGACCTTTACCTGCAGGTATTTTCAAATCAGTAGACAAACCTTCTATAAACACTTGACGAAAGCTTTAAAAAATTTTATCCTGCCATAGTACAGGGTGTTTCAGAATAAGATGCTGATCCTTAACGGTGTGAATTCTTAGGTGATTTTAAGAAGAGAAGTTCAAATTAACATATTATATTCTTAACCTATCAACTTTCGAACTACAGGGCGTTAAAGTTTTAAGAAAAAAATCGTTTTTCTATCATAACGTTAACAACTTTCTAGCTATTTTTATGAATTTTTCACACATGCCCTCTAAGCATTAATAGCCATTTTTTGGTGTAGAAAATTTTTTTACCCAGTGGCGTCCTGAAAGGGTTTGGACTAGACATTTTGGAAAAATATTTTGTACGCCACTGCTTTCTCTTAAGATAAAAATTATTTTTAAAATACTGATTTAATTTAGGCTAACTTTAATATCTTGCCTTTTTATCGTCCGACAAACAGTTTCCGACAAAAAAAATAAAAAGCATTAAATGCGCATTCGCTATGTGCCTATGGTTTACTTTTTAACAATAAATTAAAACAACTAATATTAAATAACGTGTGAACAAAAACGAAAATAATTTAGATTAGCTGTTGAAAGTGGCCATCACCTGCAAGAATGCATGCTTCAGCTCTTCTCCTCATTGAGTCTCGTACCCTTTGAAGAATTCCTGGAGTATTCCTGATAGTGTCGAAACAAACTATTATGCGGTTTCTCAACTCCTCTTCAGTATTTATTGGGATGCTGTAAACCAACGTTTTCAGATGTCCCCACAGGAAAAAATCTAGACTGTTTAGATTAGGGGGTGGCCACGATTGTGTTCCTCTGCGCCCTATCCATCGATTACTATAATGTTGATTTAAAAACTCTCGCGCTAAGAGACTGAAATGGGGAGGTGCACCATCGTGCATAAACCACATACGATGTCGGGTTAAAATAGGGACGTCGCCTAGCAAATTTGGTAAAGTGTGTTCAAGAAATTGGCGATAATTGATTCCGTTCAATCTGGCTGGTAAAAAATAAGGCCCAATTAAATAATCACCAATAATTCCAGCCCAAACATTTACAGAAAATTGCTCTTGGTGGTGGGATTCCGTAATGGCATGTGGGTTTTCTTCTGCCCAGAAGTGATTGCTATGACTATTTCCCTCATATACTGTAACTACAATGCGCTTTTCACTTGATTTTCGGTGAAAATCAGCCCTCGGTCGCGATTGAGCTGAAAATTGCACTCTTCTGGTTTTTCATTGTTGGTTACCTACGAGAATAACCGTCACTGTCACAACAAGTTGAAATTTCGGCTTTGACAATTTCGCGTCAATTTATCAAAATGATTCGTTTCTGCACCTACTAGTTTTTCATTCAGGAAATAGTCTAAAAAATATATTTCGTGCATGTAAAAAATGGCTTGATAATCATGCACTCAGATTTGTTGCCCTAAAGAAACAGCTTTCATGCATTTTTATTGTTATTTACCTTAAAAAGTGCCCTCCCTTCGGTCGGGCCAATTATCGCCAATTTCTTGAACACACTTTACCAAATTTGCTAGGCGACGTCCCTATTTTAACCCGACATCGTATGTGGTTTATGCACGATGGTGCACCTGCCCATTTCAGTCTCTTAGCGCGAGAGTTTTTAAATCAACATTATAGTAATCGATGGATAGGGCGCAGAGGAACACAATCGTGGCCACCCCCTAATCTAAACAGTCTAGATTTTTTCCTGTGGGGACAACCCTTCGGTCGGGCACTTTTTGGTAAATAAGAATAAAAATGAATTCAAGCTGTTTCTCGGGCAACAAACCTTCATGCATGATTTTCAGCAATTTTACATGCACTTAACATATTACTATTGAAAATTTTGTATGGCGTTCCTGGAAAAATTAGCTTCGTCCGTGAACAAAATTCTGGCATCGAATTGGGGATTTTCGGTAACCATTTGAATAAACCATTGGCAGAAATTGATGCGTAATGCAAAATCCCTAGGAAGTAGGGCCTGGACCCGTTGAATATGGTACGGATATAACAAATAACTTTGAAGAATTCTCCAGACTAGAACATGAGTAATATTTAAAATATTCCCAATTTTTCTGGTACTTATATTAGGGTTTTGTTCCACTAAATTTAAAACAGCTTCTTCGGTTTCCGGTGTTCGTGTAGTTTGGTGTGCCCTTTTAAGTAGTTTTTTGTTTCAAAAGATCCCGTTTCACATAACTTTCTGTGAGTTCCTGAAATCGTTCGTGCATCCGGAACTATTCTCTTTGGATAACGCTCTTGGTATAATCGTCTGGCTTCGAATGCATTGCCGTCAGCAAGCCCGTACAGGTAATGCATATCCTCAAACTCGACATTTGTAAAATTTACCATGATACTTATACGTTTAAAAAGTATTACGTTTTTAAAATTTAAGTTAAGTGGAAAGCCGTGTACATAAATAAATAGCTGTCAAAACTATTTGGCATTAAATATTTCGTTATTGTCATTGTTTCCTTAACAAAGTTCATAGCCTACTTATCAGAAACCACAGGCACATAGCGAATGCGCATTTAATGATTTTTATTTTTTTTGTCGGAAACTGTTTGTCGGACGATAAAAAGGCAAGATATTAAATTTGGCCTAAAATGAATGAGTATTTTAAAAATTTAAGAAGTAGTCCATGTTCTGTGGCGAGATTGTAAATAAAAATAAAGGTCTGTCTTTACCACCAAATAACTTTATTTGCCCCTCTAGGGTAGAAAACAAGGGTTATAGAAAATACATGAAATAATGAAGAATTAGAATAAATTTCTTAAAGTTGTACTAGTTTCGACTTTAGGGAAAGTCATCTTCAGCAACTATTCATTTAAGAAATTTTGTAATGAAAAGTAGTTAAAACAGTCGGGAGAACAATGGGTGATTCAACAATAAAATACAATGAAATGCAGTTTATGCAACCATTGGAATAGACAGCAGCTTATTATAAAGACGAAGTATCTCAACGGAAGGAGATGATTAAACGCAAGTGGAATAAAAGGCCTTAACCATAATACAGTGATTTAAGAATGTTGAAATTAGAACATGTTGTAAAAGAAGAAATTATTTATTAATTTAAAATGAGACTGACTTAGTGAGGGGTCATGTATATTGTTGTGGTGGATTAGATTTTATGTAAATTAAATTAAATGAAATTGTTTCTCCTTAGAATTGTCAAAACAAAAATTATGTCCTTTCTGGTAAAAAATTTTTTGGGAATACATCTGAAAGGAGAAAAATTTTCAAATTTTAGAAAATATTTTGGAAACCAATAAAATATCTAATCACATTGCTTAACGGTTTGTTATATATGTTATAATATTAATGTTATTGATTATGTACTCACCAAGTGGTCATTATTCACATGTTGTATTATAAAATAAAATAAAATAAAATAGAAATTTCTTTTAGTTAAATATACAAAACATTACATTAATGAAGGCAATTCTTAGTTTTTGATTTTCTTCCTGTTACCAGGTGAAGAAATCATTAGGTGAATTGGTGTATATTTAACTCTTCCTTGCCCATCTGTAGATTCCTGTTTAAATTTGCCACCATTGGACTTGACAGTTGATTACCGGAAACATGATTTTTAAATAAACGCATAAAAAAGAAAATTAAACGTGTACCTAGTAGTACCAATTCTAGGTACTCACCATTTTGCAACGCCATTCGGCTCGAATAGCACGCATCCATTTTAATGTTACAGTTAATTCACCTAATGATTTCTTCACCTGGTAACAGGAAGAAAATCAAAAACTAAGAATTGCCTTCATTAATGTAATGTTTTGTATATTTAACTAAAAGAAATTTCTATTTTATTTTATTTTATTTTATAATACAACATGTGAATAATGACCACTTGGTGAGTACATAATCAATAACATTAATATTATAACATATATAACAAACCGTTAAGCAATGTGATTAGATATTTTATTGGTTTCCAAAATATTTTCTAAAATTTGAAAATTTTTCTCCTTTCAGATGTATTCCCAAAAAATTTTTTACCAGAAAGGACATAATTTTTGTTTTGACAATTCTAAGGAGAAACAATTTCATTTAATTTAATTTACATAAAATCTAATCCACCACAACAATATACATGTCCCCTCACTAAGTCAGTCTCATTTTAAATTAATAAATAATTTCTTCTTTTACAACATGTTCTAATTTCAACATTCTTAAATCACTGTATTATGGTTAAGGCCTTTTATTCCACTTGCGTTTAATCATCTCCTTCCGTTGAGATACTTCGTCTTTATAATAAGCTGCTGTCTATTCCAATGGTTGCATAAACTGCATTTCATTGTATTTTATTGTTGAATCACCCATTGTTCTCCCGACTGTTTTAACTACTTTTCATTACAAAATTTCTTAAATGAATAGTTGCTGAAGATGACTTTCCCTAAAGTCGAAACTAGTACAACTTTAAGAAATTTATTCTAATTCTTCATTATTTCATGTATTTTCTATAACCCTTGTTTTCTACCCTAGAGGGGCAAATAAAGTTATTTGGTGGTAAAGACAGACCTTTATTTTTAGTATTTTAAAAATTATTTTTATCTTGAGAAAAAGCAGTGGCGTACATAATATTTTTCCGAAATGTCTAGTCCAAACCCTTTCAGGACGCCACTGGTTAAAAAATTTTAAAATTTTTCTACACCAAAAAATGGATATTGATGCATAGAGGGCATGTGTGAAAAATTCATAAAAATAGCTAGAAAGTTGTTAAAGTTATGATAGAAAAACAATTTTTTTCTTAAAATTTAACGCCCTGTAGTTCGGAAGTTGATAGGTTAAGGATATATGTTAATTTGAACTTTTCTTCTTAAAATCACCTAAGGATTTACAGCGTTAAGGATCAGCATCTTATTCTGAAACACCCTGTATATTTTGCACTAAATATCCTACGTTGAGCCAGGTTTCGTCCAAATAAAAAATGTTATTTTTTCACTGCTATATCTGCCAATATCTCTTAAATACTGCCGTCTCCAACAAACAATATCGCATCTATCCAGTAAGATCGACTTTCGGTTATGTTTTTCTCAAGAAAAAATTTATCTATGTAAAATTTGTCACAATTTTTTCTTTCTAGTTTGGGTAAATTCTCATTTTCTCTTATAACATTCAATATTTTATTCAATGGTGGGATTTCCATATTGAAATAAAAATTGTTCACTCTTCTTCTTATGAGACTCTTCACATACTCATTACTCTCTACAGGTCTTTCTGGCGACTGTTAAAGACTGGCTACCGTTCCAGATTTTCTTTTCATTAGAAGCCTGTAGATTGTTGATTCACTAGCTCCCGTCATACATCCTAATACTAGGTTTTAAACAGTACTAGTGGGTACACATGCGAGATGTTACACGTGGCCACATCTCGTGGCAATTGAGCTATCCACCCAACAAGACCAGCGAGGTCTCAGAGAAGATCAACGAAAAAGAGAGAGACCACATAATATTGCAACATCTACCACATGTATCTCTTTAAGCAAAGAAATATGTTTTTATTAATAACAAAACTTTTCTTTTCTCACTCAATAGTATTAAATTTTCTTAAATTTGAAATTCTCTCAAAGTCTAATAGGCGTTCCCTTCTATAAAAAATCTTTTCTCATGAACATACTAAAAAAATTAAAATATGGTTAGCGGGAGTAAAAGAATTATTACTAATATAATATAAATATATTCACATATTTTTAGTCAAATTATTAGACTTTAAAAGCTTAAACCATTTTTTTATATGGGTGTTTGTATGGTAATAAAAATAGCGTCTTGCTGCCACATGGGTGATTACTTAAGGTTTCTTTGATATTGCTTAAAAATAAAATTAATCCACAACGACAAAAGGGACCCTTTTATCCAATTTAGTGGATCATTTGTAGATTAAAAACGTATGACAAAATCAGATTAAACATAATTTTTGAAATAAAATTATTCTTAAGTTTGACTCCGTCTAGATGTACAATTAGATTTTTAACACGGCATAATATAGTATGTATGTGAAAATTTATTTAATATTCGCTAAAGCAAATTACCAATTTGAAGGCAAAATATGTAATACACTTCTGCACCATACTACTGTTAGTAGGAAAATAATCTGATTGGTTGGAAATCCTTACTTCACGAAATTTACCGAGTTCCAATACTGTAAGTCTTTTAAGCTTTTTATTGTGGGTCTATCCGTAAATATTCCAGGAATTTTCGGCCACATAATTTGTTAGAGAAACATACACGAGATATTTTCTCTGGCCTCTTTGTGTTAAAGGAAAGGTTGGGATAATGTGATTTTACTATTTGCAAGGGATGTTTAAGGAAAAGAAAACATTTTTTTTGAGAAGCTGTTAAATATATTTTTGATATTTGCAAGTAAAGTAAATTATGAAAAATACAATAAAATACAAAATATCGAGCTACTAAAAACTAAATGTGGTCAAAAAGTATGGAATAACCTAATAATATAAATAAATATAATTTATCGTGTAAAATCCTGGATAAATTTCCTTTTTTTAACTTTAAATGTTATACAGGTTTAAACAAAAATCGGGGATATTCTTCTTTTTTATATTTTACATTATTAAAATTATTTCAACTAAAAGTACTTTGGAAAATATAGCAAAGTACCATAGTCGAATAGACTTTTTGAATCAAAGCTATATTACTGTCAGACAAAATGTATTGATTCACCAAACCAAATATTAAGCCCCTCGTTACAAGACATGCCAGGTATAGAGTTGGTTGGGGAAACCTGTATCAACACATCAAAGAAAATAGGTTGGTAAATGCTGTGTGCGTGCGATTTCAATCCTTGCTATTTTGTTTGTAAATTACATAAGGGTTATAATTTGTCCACCTAGTTACAACGTCATAATTGGGACGCTAGCAAGACACTAGCGGACAAGTAGCACGGCGCAAGAAGGAAGAGAGCAATCTTCCGCAATAGCTCTGTGAAGCCAGTGCTGTTCCGTACGCTCTACGAATTTAAGGCTTTATTGGGCAATTAAGCAGTCTTCCACGGTGGCTTCATGAAGCAGGTGCTTTTACGTAGGCTTTGCGAGTTTAAGGCCTTACTGGACAATCAATGGTTTCTTTATAAGTAGAACTAAGCAGCTAGCTATTCTGCGTTATCTAACGTACGAAATTTAACTCCCTACGATACCGGGGCGGTTTTGTAACGTACTTTGAAGTGATAGTTAGAGATATAATGTAAAATAGCAGTTAGAATGTGAACGTTAAGTATCGACCAGTGTCTTTATCATGAATCCTTAATATGCTACCATAACCTGCATTTAGGAATAATAACACAAGTGTCTAAGTAAACAATTGTTTTAATCAAAGGCAGCAAAAAATTAACGAATCAGTGAGCAACCCTATAGGCCACGCAGTAAGAATTAATGTAACCACTAGGGAATTAACCAAGTGCGTCATCAGAGTATAAAAAAAATACTTGTCTTGATTGTTCCAGTAACAACATCATCAATCTTTAAGTCGATTCGTCTTCCTCATATTATAGCGGTATCATGTAATTTTATTGACTTTTCAGCTAGGCCTCATGGACGTAACTAGAAGCAAGATTATTAAAAGTGGATACAGGGTGTCCGGAAAATCTATGCGCAATGTTTAATGACAGGCTACTGTCTCAAAATAGAACGGTTTTACGACAAATTACTTATATTCGAAATTATGGCTTAGTTGAACCTAGGAAATTCCATGTAGATTTTGAGGTGGCTAGATATTGGCTCCCCTGTACATTTTAGGGAAAAATTGTATTACAGTTTCTTGAAGAGGCCGATACAATAAACCCATGTGTTAAGTTTGAATTAATTATAGTAAGCCAATCCTAACTTAATCAATTATAAGTGATGGCAAAGTTACAAAATTTTCATAGTTTAGGTAATACAGCAAACACCATCAAACGATTATTTGGCATTGACCAAACGAAAAGTAGCGTCAGTGACAACATTTTCATTGAAGGCGCTTTAATTATAGCTAAATATGAGCTATCCCATTAAGGAATAAATAACTATGATGAAGTGGTATTATACAGGAAACAGTTTAAGAGCAGCGTCTGAAACGTTTTCAGTTCAATTCCCTGATAAGTTTATGCCTTCCATTTCATTAACTAAACGTATCATTAGATCATTAGTAAATGTGAGTCTAGAGGCACTGTAATAAGGCACTGTAAATGATCACACAGAATGTCAATAGAGCTGAAGAAAGGAAAGGGGTTTGCGGTTTTGTGTTCAATTATTTTATGAAACTTTTAGTGCCGCAAGAGAATTTATAGAAAGTTTTGTTCTTGAGTTATGTCCCAAACTTGTGTTTTTCTAAATAAAATACCCTTTATATTATTTCTTTGTTTTATCCCTTTTTCTTAAAGCTTTTCAAAAATATATAATAGTCCATGTTTATTTCTTTTAAAAAGGGATAATTGAGAACCTTTTTGAAGCACTTTCACTTAGGTAATTTATTTGTTATATTTTACAGTTATATTATGTTATACAATATCAACACTGACGATTTATTTTTATTTAACTGAATCTCATTTTGTTCATTGCTCTGAGAATTTGCGAATTTGATTACTGGTAGAATTAGAGGGATGTTTTCGGAAAAACCTAATTTGTTTTACTGCAACACAGAAATAGATCTGCTCATATCTCAAACAATATTGTAATATAATTCTCTCGAGCAGGCCTCAGCTGAGTAGTTGTGATTGGGTGATTGGGAAACGTTTCTGCTAGATATTATCCGTTGATTTGTTCCAACTTTGTGTCTTTCTTCACATGTCCAATATATAATCAGGCTCTGATCTTCTGGTGTCTCTGTTGTTGTTTCAAGATCATTACAACCTCATGATCTGTTTTCTTAATTACCATTTCCTGATAAAAGATTTCTAACTCCTTTATAAGTCTAGCCGCTGTCTCAGAACATTTTTTGTAAAATTAATAAATTGTCGTATAGAATGTTATGCCATGGTCAATCACGAATAGCCATGACATGAAACTAAATTCTGTAAATGCGCCATTACGGACTGTTGTCAAATATTACTGATTTGTTTGAGTTTGTAAGTTTATCTTTTATTTCTGTGAAAAATTGTTTAAAATATTATATATGAAAATTATGAAAACCACGACATGTATGTTTGTTTTATCCAAGCTAATGAAGACACGAACGAAATATTAATAATAAAAATAAAAAATTTTAATCATTATTGTTATCTATTATTAGCCTTTTGTTATGTATTCAAATTTTTCGTAGATATCCAGAGAGGCAATAACCAGATAAAAAAATATTTCAAAAATCCAAGCCAATCTCATCTAACACGGATCTTTTAAAAAACCAAGGTCCGATTTTTACAACAAAGAAAACAAGCAAGAAGAAAAAATAAATGTTTTGCCCTCTGTCACGGTGCAACCATCTATATCATGCGGAAAAGTGTATAATGAAGTTAGGATAAAAAATAAAGAACGCAGTTAATACTAAAAAAATATTAATTTAAACCACACAAATACCATCTCGTCCAGCATTTGCATCCCGGTGACGGAAAACGTAAGATAGTTTTTTCAACTGGTACCTACAAATGTTGCAGAAAGAAGCAAATTTTGAAAGAAGGGTGATATGGTCCGACGAGGCTTATTTTACGAGTTTTGGTATTTTAAACAGAACCAATTTAAGGTACTGGTCCCAAGAGAACCAACAGGTAATATCTCCGCGAGAACGTCTAGGTCGGTTTGGATTTAGTATGTCATGCTTTATTTTTGACACCAAAATTACGTATTTTATCTATGAAGAGACTTTAACCGGAAATAGACACCTAGATATAATGCGAGATGCACTAATGGAAATATTAAAGGATGTTCTTTTGGTCGATCACAATTCTCATTTAGTTAGAGAATATTTAGAAACCACATTTCCCGATAAATGGATTGGGACTTACAACAGGCCTACAAGATCACCTGACCTTTCTGTATTGAATTTTTTTATCGGATATATAAAAAGTCAGTTATATGAGAGAGAATATCAGAACATTGATCAACTTTGAAAAGCTACCCATCAAAACTTTAGGCTTTTGCAGGGAACGGCAATTATTTTATTAAATGCATTGCAAGGAATCGAAATGGAGTGCCGAAAGTGTTTAGAACACAACGGAGCCCAGTTCGAGCACTTTTTGTAATTTAATAAGTTGATATATTTGTTTTGTTGTTAGTTCAAGGTTATGTAATAGTATAAAGTTGTATAATAAAAATAATATTGTTAATTTTGTTTTTTATTTGCGGGCATAGCCTTCTATGCGAAAAATGATTACTTTTACAAAGAATGTTAAAATTATCCCTTTTTAAAAGAAATAAATATGAACTATCATATATATTTGAAAACCTCTTAAAAAGGGGGATAAGACAGAGAAATAATATTTAGAGTGTCCTATTAAAAAAAAACAAAAGTTTGGGTCATAAGTCAAAACAAAATTTTTTAGAAAGAAAACTAACTACGCCACTACATTAAAAACTATATAATAACCCATTATTACCTTACTGATAAGTTATCACATAATGGATTAATAAATTTTCAAATTCGCACTCTTTGTCAGAAACTGAGAGGCCTATGAAAATTTCGTTCGCGGCAAGGAAAGTTTCATAAAGTAATAGAACAGTAAGCCCTAAATCCCGACTTACTATATTTTATAATAAGGGAGCTGGCATATGAAAACACACGAAAGCTGGACACCCTGCACACTGAGGGAGGACGCCGACTATATCTCAAAGTTCGTTAACCGCACAACTGTGGGAAAATAGCATACTTTTTGTGCATGTAGTAGGAAAAGATAATAATATTCTCGGATGAGGATGGAAGCGTCCAACGACGAGAAAATGATTTTCCTATGAAGTGGACATACCAGTTTTTCCGCGATCGAAAATGAAATAGAATAAATTTTATTGCAGGACGGGTCGAAGTTGGCGGCCTGTGGCGGCCATGTTGTTTTGACGGCATCTGTTCAACCTGTTGTTTATTATTCTGTCACTGATGCCAAATCACGTTGGTGAAGCCATCACCGTCAACGGCGGCCGCTACAGAACGATGATTACCGATTTTTTTTTACTCAGACTGAACAATATGAACGTTAATGACATGTGGTTCCAGCAGGACGACGCTACGTGCCTTACAGCGGACGCCACGATGAACATTCTGCGTGAACGATTTGAGGGTATGGTTATCTCTCGCAGAGGTGACGCGAATTGGCCACCACGATCATGCGGTTTGACCCCGCTGGACTATTTCTTGTGGGGGTTTCTGAAGTCATAGGTCTATGCCAATAAGCCGCAATCGACCGATGCCCTTAAACTGAATATAACCCAGGCTATCTCTCAAATTCAGCCGGATCTATGCGGCAGAGTCATTGAAAATTGGACCACATACATAAATAAAATAAAAAATAAAATAAAATAAAAATAGAATTTGGTTAATACCTTACGCACAGCTTGTTTTATTCCATTTTAACTTCGACCCGTGCTTATTGAAAACCCGTTTATTTAGGAATGATGTGAATAAACGAAATTCTGTAAGGGAATTATTTTTCCGGCTTAGGCCCCATCCCAGGGAAGCGTACGTCCATCTATAGTAATCGATAATAAGCTTGTCTATGTGTTCAGTGATTATCGGCATTTAAAACTCACTGTGTAGAGTATGCACCATCGTGAAGCATTATTGTCAAGTGAACTAAATTGACACGTAATCTCATCCTGGTGGATATTACACATTTATCATGATTTATCAAGACTAGCCTAACTAAGTTTGTTTTGGCATTAGCCCTCCAGTGCATGCTAAAATAGGTGTACCCAGTACCCAGGTTATGGCAATCTGACGAGTGGTAATATTCATGAGACAACTGTCATTTTCTGCCGGACCCCGAGTTTGTCCATTATTTTTGGACTTCTTGTATGCTGCAATATAAAAGAAGACGCTTACACTAATACGCGAAACTCTCTAACTACGGGAAATGTATTATTCCTAAATGTGAAATTAAGGGAAATAGAGGTTATTAGGTACATACTATGAATCTAATCGCGCATTCTAAATTTGTAAATTCGCCCTACCGACGCTAGTAAAAAATTTAATCTAAAGCAAAGCCATAACTCGTAACCAGTAATTTGTTTTGATTAAGACCCTGCACAACCGTCGTCTTATAAATCCATAACTCAAGCTCCAATCAGAATACATGACGTGATTGAAAACCATTAGTTTCAGAAACTTAGCGAAGCCGTTTCACAACAGCAGCTACGAAATTTACTACCATATAAAAGAAGATTGGTTCAGTTGCCGAAAATAAATTTTATTTCTAGTCAGGATACGTGTAGGGATAAAAGTAAAAATAATCACAATTCTGAAGGTTCACATTTTTTCGTCACCCTGTACAATACACCTAGTAGTCCGCTAAAAGGGAATGGCGACTGTATATTCCGAGAAAACTATCTTTATTAAAAGTAACCCAAAGAAATCGTTGGAAATAATTTGTTAGTTTCTAGATTGGCCTTTAGAGGGCGTTTCGCTAATGACCAATTAAATAAAAGGGGTTTCTCTGTACTTTCCCTAGTTAAGCTATATTGAAAAAGTTAAATGGTTCGCATCCTTAGCAAACTCTAGATATACGGTTCTGAGTTTTGTTCTCTATCTTATTCTGCGATCTTTCCAAGGTCTTCGAATCCCATGACATTCTCATTCAAAAACTTAGATTCTGTGAAGTGCTCAATGATGGTATGAAATTATTGGAAGGCTATCTAAAAAATAGACGGCAGGTAACCTCGCATCAGGAAGATCCCTCGGGCATGCTGCTTGTGCTGAGTGATCTATACTGAGACCCCCTGTTGTTCCTCATATATGCCAAAGATATAATAGCTACTTTACTATATACGCTGATGATACAAACTTTGTCGTACTGACACACTAGAAAGCACGAAAGAACTCATAAGTAAGTGCACTGAACCTGTGAGTGATTGTTTTGGGGCAACCATCTTAATTTTAACCTGAGTAAGACTGAAAATATAGTATTTACATTGAAGTGAGGTGACATCATCCATAACCCTGAAAAAAAAAAATTTTTACGAATTAACCTAGACCAAAAACGAACTTTTGAGGAGCATGTTGAATAGAATGGTAGAGAAAAGGGTATGCCTTATGGCACACTACTTTATGTATGTAAAGTACTTCCCAACATATTTCGTTTGGCTTAATGACTGCAATAAAACCCCTCATAAACTCGGCTTTCGCTTTCGCAGAGAAGTATTAACCCACATTTTTTTTAATGCCAGTTTATATTAACAATAGACAGGTACATTAAGCCTATCCGTTTCATTTCATTAATTGAACTTATCATTAGTAAATTTAAGTCCAAAGGAAATGTAATAAATAACTGTAAACACTCAACTCAGAATGTCAATAGAGCTGAAGAAAGGAATAATAGACATCTTCATATTTTACCGCACGTGGAGGGAAATAAAATGATTAGCACGAGGATTCTTGGGCAAGCCATAGGAAAGCATCAAACCACATTGTTGCGCATTTAAAAGAAAAAACAAAATATTTTCCTTACAATTATGAAAAATATCAAGAAATACGGCAAGGTGATGAAGAACGCAGAATGGTATTCTGATTTGAGGTAATGGACAGAGCAAATAATAATATGGATTTCTAGAGAAATATTTCTTTTATCCGTGAATGTTAATCTTGGTGGAAATCTGTAGTCCTAGGTATATTATATTAAATTAAAGGCTTAGTAAAAAAAACATAATGGTGTCTTTTATTTTGGATGTGTTAAACAAAAATGTATTTTTAATGTGAAATAATCTTTAAGCTGGATTTATAAACTCAAAAAGTTGGCGAGGTTGAGGTTCAGTTGGTGTTGGAGTTCAATTTAAACTAAAGGGAACACTCAGTTCCATTTATACACTCGTTCATGTTGTTCATGTAAAGCTCATGTAAGGTTCGAAAACTTCCCGGGTAGTTCGAGATAACCAATTTTTATGCTCGGAGTTCGGAATATCTAACCTCACAAACTGGATCATAACTTCAACCTCACCAACTTTTCGAGTTTATAAATCCAGCTTTATTCGTTGTATCCAAGCTTTACGTCAATTTTTGTCAATAGCGTCATAGAAATTATTTGCTGGTGTTTACTGTATTACCTAAACTATGAAAATTTCCTAATTTTGCCTTCACATTTAATTGAATAAGTTAGGCTTGGCTTATTAAAATATATTAACTTGGCACATGTGTTTACTATATCGGCCTCTTTAAAAATTATAATGCAATTTTTCCCTAAAGTGTACAGGGGAGCCAATATTTAACCACCTCATAATTTACATGAGATTTCCTATGTTTAGCTAAGTCCTGCATCACTCGGTATAACTAAACTGTCATTAATACAATATTCAAATATTAGTGGGCATGTCTTCGTCGTAAAGGACTGGAGTGCAACATACCCCCATTGTAGTTCGACGCTGTCATCTGTGATGCATTCTTCACGCCGTAGTTATTTTATGAAGAACATCAGATCCATTAAACCTCCATGTCAAATTTGTTACCATTACTGAAATTGTCTGCTGCAATGAGCCTGGATCAGTCAATACTGCGATTAAATTAGATACCTAGTCAGATGTTAATCCAATTTGATTACTCAACTCTTTGCTGAAAATTTCTGTATTTTCTAGGCATTAACAAAATTTAGTAATTTGATGTGGAGATCAAAACCTACACATCTCTTTTACTTTGACTATAAAGTAGATGACGGTTAAGTAACGAGTTTTGCATGTCAATTAAACACTCACTATTAGATAATCAAAAAGTGTAAATAATAAAATTACAATTCAATTAATTTTGCCGGGTTATTACGCCAAAGCCTTTCCATGCTAATAAGCGGTTAAGCCTTTTAAATGTATTCAATAACTCGTTATAGGAGCACGCTTCCTGAATATTAACTTTTACTGGGGCAATTTTAAAGTTTAGGAGGGCGCGAGGTCTTTTGAATTATTTATAAAATTTTAATGGAAGAAAGGCAATTTTCTTTAATTACTATTGAAAATAGTTTGGCAACATTAGCATTTCTGAAGCTTCGTCCTGCTGTTAAAATGTATGTTTATATTTCCGGAGAGACCGGTGTTATTGCTTACAACTAGAGAATTCTGTTAGATAACTTACCGAATCAATTTTATTCTTAACTCATTGGAAATACTAAAAACAT
This sequence comes from Polydrusus tereticollis, assembly GCA_963920685.1. Lineage (NCBI taxonomy): Eukaryota > Metazoa > Arthropoda > Insecta > Coleoptera > Curculionidae > Polydrusus > Polydrusus tereticollis. Next base: position 95,336,801 of record OY987329.1, read on the forward strand.
CTGGCAATTTTTATTGTGGTATGTGCATAGTTGCTTGCGTAGAAAAACCTATATCTCTTTAACCGTTTAGTTTGAAAAATAATACCTACCTTAGAATATTGTTAAAGTAATTATAGATACAATAACTTTTGTGGGACCAAAGCAGCGTAAGTGAATTTATTTTTCTACTACTAACATGAGAAAACCCTATTATTTACCTCATTTGTCTAATGAGAAGTAGTTCATTATTAACCTAGGTAAATAATGATGATTTATTATTTACCTAGGTTAATAACAAAGATTTTTTACCTTTTTAAAGAAATTGACTGAAATTTTATTGATTTAACGAAGTGAACACGAAAAATAAACTCTAGAAAATGTCCTAAAATAACGAAATTATCAAAAACTATGAAAATCATTTAAAATAATAGTTGATTGTACAGTTATTACAACTCATGTGCACTGCTGCATTTTAATAGAATTACCATTATTTTTTATAGGCAAATTTACTTCAGTATTATAAATATTCTCGATAATTTGTGAACGTTCATTAACGCTTGGTACTAAGTCATCAGTCTGTAAGTTTTGTGCCGGACCATCTTGACGTGCGAGAGAAGTGGAGGGTATACTTAAATTTTCATTGGATAAGACGGGTTTTTGTACTACTTTGGCTATTCTCTCCTTGTCCGCTATCGATTCCTCAATATATCCTTCAGCTACTGTCGCCGACTTCCATCCACCGTGACTTTTAGAATGACCAGTTTAACACTCAAGATGTTGTAATTTCAGAAATTGATTGTGATAAAATTCACCATTTAAAAATGTATCAATTTATTCTTTCGATAACACACGCGATTTCTCACTGACGAGACTGCAATTACTTCAAATACCAAACAGCCGCGCCTTGTCGTCAGCCGGATGCAGCGCCACATAAAGGCCGATTCTCATTAGAGCAGCATCGAGCGGCGCGGCGCGGCGCAGCGCAGCACGGCAAAATGCTGCTCTTAATTGTTTTCATGTAACTAAGTGGTCCCGTCCACACCTAGGCAGAGCGGTGCAGAGCCGAGCGTCGCGGTACAGCGCGGCAAATTTTTAACGCATCGGGAAGCATTGACTCGCGGTATTGCTGCTTTGAAAAGCGCGCTTCTGCCTCTTGACGGACAAGTGGGAATCGAGAAGCGTAGCAAGGCGGCGGCGCGCTCATACAATTGATTAAATTTTCCTGAAGACATTCTATAATATTTATAAAATTTACGTTCATCCTGTTGAAGTCGCTTAAAGAGTGTATGAAATTCACCTTCTTCTCGCCTTGCACGAAATATGTCATGAACCCAATATTGTCGCTTTTTTTTCTTCTCTTTTCTTCATGTTCATGACATATTGCAGCTATAAGCACAAAATCATCTGATGATGATGACGATGATGATGTAGAATTCTTCTCGGGCGTGTACGAATACATTGTCACTAAACTCACAAACAAACAGATTTTCGCTGCTTCGCTACCAAATGCTGCTTAGGTGAGAATACCCCGTACAAAATGCTGCTACGCCCAGCTTTGCTCCGCGCCGCACCGCGCCGCTCGATGCTGCTCTAATGAGAATCGACCTTTATCAAGCTAGAGAAATGGCTGTCGGATTGGAAGATTCGCTTGAATCCCTCTAAGACGAACGCTATTTATTTTTCTGAAAAGCAATGTTAGTAGGCCTGAGACAAGGCTTCGTGTCAACGGAGTCCAGGTGAACTGGTGCCAAAAGGTTAAATACTGGGACTTATATTTGATCAACGACTGAACTGGAGGCGCAATTCAATTAATCGGGTGAAGCTAGCATTGCATCAATTCCGCTCTATCTATCCCCTGCTTCACAGGCGGAGTAGACTTGGTAATAGGACTAAGGTCAACCTCTACAAGGTGTTAGTCAGGCCGGTTCTCACTTATGGTGCACCTTCATGGTGCAACATAATCAGAACGGAGCTTAATAAGTTCCAGGTAATACAATACAGGGCACTAAAAATTATTGCGGATGTACCCAGGTACACGATGAATCGCATACTTCATCAAAACCTTCGTATGCAGACAATAAATGAATTTTTCACAAAAATTATTACAGACTATTACAGACGTACGGACGTATCGACAAATCCATTAATCACGGACTCCCACACGAGATCTAGACCAAACAGTACGTACAAACTACCGAAAGACTGGCTCCCTGTTGGTCCAATCCCATAGTAGAGAGGCACTAATAGTAGTGCGGCACTATCAATCAACCACCAATCACCCAATCAATTTACAATCAATGGAATAGGCGCCAAAATTTTGCAGTATAAAAACTTTTTAAATTAAACAAGCAGAAATACGAATAATCAAGGCAAAAGTAAATTTTAAAATTTCTGCAAGTGATAAAACCTAAACAGTTTGCGAAGATCCAATTGAAGTCGCAGGAGAATTCCTAACTTGAAAACAAAAACAGAGATCCCAAGTACGCGATTTTTTAGATTTATAGGCAACATTTTTCTTTTTTTAAAATGCTACTACTTTAAAATACTTCGAAATATCGATATTTTATTTTAGTGAAAGAGCTGATTTCAACATTGGGTAGCTTACCCACAACGTTGATATCTTATTGTGTTCCGACTTTTTCTTAAATCAGGCCAGCATAACGTTTTCAGTAATTTTAGCGACTTTTTTTTCTTCACACCATTTCTTCAATTGAGTGTAGTATATAACGATAAAAATCCTCATGCCATCAGGGGGAAACATTTCCAGCATGACTTTAGAATTAATGTTTGGGCAGGTATAATTGACAATTTTATTATTGGACCAGTTGTAATGCCAAATCAGTTAAATGAGGATACCTATCTACTCTTCTTGCAAAACACTTTATCCCCGATTTGTTGGATGATATTTCATTAAAACTTCGTACCAAAATGTAGATTCTACACGACGAGGCGCCACCTCACATTAGTATCAATATTGGAAGGTTTTTAAATCAAACATATCCTAATAGATGCATCGGAAGAGGCAACGATGCAGCCGTCAATTGGTCAGCAAGATCACTCGATTTAACGCCTCTGGACTTTTCCTGTGGGGGTGCTCTTAAATCAAAAGTGTATGCTTCTCTCATCGCTACGGAAACTGAGTTGTTGCAAAGAATTTTAAATGCTGCAGATTATTTTAAAAACAAGCCCGATACGATGCCCAAAGTACAGTTCAATTTTTTGAAAATAATTAACTTATGTATTTAGAAACACGATGCACATTTCGAAAATTTGTTATAAGAATTAAAGTAGGTGATAGTTCATTTGTCATTTGTACAAGAGGTAACAAAAATACAAACTTTTATTTACGAATCAAGCGCCATTTTTAAATTTCCAGGCATCAGTATCATCCAGTAGTTCATAGGTCCAAAATTAGTGAAAATCGGTGAAGTCGTTTAGAAATAATTACGAAAAAACTATACTAATTTGAGAAGTTTAGTGCTCTGTAGCGGCAAAACGAAGCAACATTGCATATAGGTAAGTTTAACTAGATTGCCTTATTTTTGGTTAAGGAATTTGTGGTAAGCATTGTGCAGTGATTTCAAGGACACCCTATATTTATGCGGGAACACTTGCAAATTTTTTACCTTTAGGTTCAAATTCGCATTATCTTGTTTATAATAACAGTCACGCAATCTTCGTGACAGCAATGGGTCCAAGAATTGTATCCTTACAGGTGCTCTTATAGTTAAAGTTAATAGTACATTGAAAATTAAAAAAAAATGTTATATATTGTTTAACATAATGGTTTATATTAAGTCTGTTCCGACCATCATTCCCTGACAATTTGAAACTGTCAAATATAATCAACCAGTTGTAGGACCTAACAAGGCATCCTGAGGTCGACATGCAATATTCATCTGGCAAACTCTATTTCTGATTAAAAACTAGTCCCGGACAATAGATGCCATGTCCGTGATAACCATTATTTATCACAAATCAAATCGACAAGAGAAATCTAGTCTTCATATCAATTTATGGTATTGTCAAATACTTTTAAATACTGTGTCTTGGTACTTTCTTTGCCATCTTTGTCTTGTTTTAACACAAGAAATTTTAAATACTTGAAATTTCTTGAAAAATAAACCAGCAATTTCTGTCGACCCTTCTCTGTTCTCCGCGTGATAATAATTCGGTTATTCCCCGATCTTCTTTGGTTTAATTGATTGATTTACAATACAAGACAAGTCACGTAAGCCAATCTGATATAACATCAGTCAATATCAACAATATCAGTTTCGGGATTATGAGAATATTTCCGTGTAACGACCAAGTATGTAGGCAAAATGGATATACCTATAAGATGGAATTTAGCGTTCGAAATACCAATATAAGGTTTAAGTGTAAAGAAATGCTTCATGTAACTATATTTGTGTTCATTACGACTTTAAGATTTCAGATACAGGATGAACACTAATAAGCAAAGCAAAGTTTGCCAGTAAACGAAAACTCTCTCCCCAATTCTCAAGGGGAAAAATCGTGGGCTTGCAAGCAAAAGGCACTAAGTCAAAAAACAGGTTTAAGAGTTACGAGCAATTTAAAGTTTTAATGAATTCCTAACTTTTTTATAGATTATTTAGAAATAACCAACTGCTTCAAACAAAAAAATACATGCTTTAGAAAAGAAGAAAGAAGAAAACAATAATTATGTTACCCAAAATACAACTTAATCTTGTTCTGAATCAGAATCTAGGACATCTAAAGTGACCTAGTGCAATATTTCTACCACAATTGTGGGATTATAGTACAAGCAAAAAGCACTAAGTGGCTTGATGTGTTTTGCTTGTATTTATTCCTAACATATTGCATTTTGCCTTTGCTGTAATTCCTATATTAGTGCACCAGGGTGCGAGTTAGCAATGATCAAAAATTTTATGTTAGAACCAATGCAAACGCAGTTTGAGAAATTCTTGACTTAGTGCCTTTTGCTTGTAAGCCCACAAAATTATGTTTTTAATAATTTTTATTAACAAAGTCATAGAGAGGCATTAGGTCTACATTTTAAAAATATTTTGAATTATATGGGGTGCGCCCAAAAGTAGGGTGTCATAAGGTTACATTTTTTTAAATAGAAGCACCCTATATCTCAGAACATTTTTGGATTTTACATAAAATTATAATTATTTTTCATAAAGTGCATTATAGGTCTACACCTAATAGCTTTCAAGATATCGACTCTTGAAAAATGACATTTTTGAACTTTAACAGCGTCTAGCTTTCTAACGATTCGCCATAGAGCAAAACAGCTTACATGTCCCTATCTTACTTTTTTATTATCTTCCCAAAAATACCAACTTCCTGTTAAACCGGAAGTACCATATTTCCGGCCTTCGGGTCATATCCGGTTTAACGAAAGTTTACATTTTTGGGGAGATAATAAAAAAGTAAGATGAGGACATGTAAGCCGTTTTGCTCTAAGTCGTACCGTTAGAAAGCTAGAAGCTGTCAAAGTTCAAAAATGTCATTTTTCAAAACTCGATATCTCAGAAACTATTAATTTTAAACTTATAATGCACTTACTAAAAAATAATTGTTATTTTATGTAAAATTCAAAAGTTGTATGGAAATGTTTGGCAGGTATTGCCAAAAATGGCCAAATACTGTCAACAAAATGGTGGGCTCCACATTATAATTATAATTTTTACACCTCTAGACCACTGTGCGTTGAGGTCGCGACCACTGTGCCACCCTATATCAAGATCAACGAAACAATAGTCAGAAATTTCGGTGTATAAATACCCGAACATTGGGTGGACACGGTACTTTCGTCTTTCCGACTGGTCACCTCCCCTACGATCAGGAGCGCTCATGTGTCTTACAGACTTTATGCCTCTCTCCGGATATTCCTTGATTACCCCCAGGAGCGCCCATACGTCTTATAGACGCAAATCAATTCTGCTGGGTGTTTTAACCGTCCACCTTCCCTGAAGACGTAGCCCTTCAGGCGCATCCCCTTAAGAGCCCCCAAGCCGATAGTGCCGGCAAGGTCGACACCCCTACGTAGACATGCTGGGTTTCCTCCAGGCTACCTGGTAAACAAATAATATACGGTAAATGAAAGGGTCTGTGTTTTTTCTAACCAGTGTTTTCATTCACGCCCCGTTAGGTAAACTACCCCCAAGTTGTGACAAACTTTCTCGAAACTGCAGCTATTCGCGGAGACAATATTTTTAAGGCTCGCATTAATAATTATTACTAAGTCCGGATAGGTGTTCAGGTGCTTTTATCTCTGGTGGATGAATTCTGATTTAAATTTTTGTTAAACTTTTTCATTTCAAAATTCAAAAAACATCTATACACTTTTTTTTTATATTTCTGTAAGTCTAAAGATTTTCGCTAGGAACAAAAATGAAAATACATTTAACTATTTTCGTATTATCTCAAATATATTAATATTTTTATATTAACTGATTTACTAGTTACATCAGAATAATAATAATAACTTTTCATTATTTATTTTATATTAGTTATTTCAAGAATCCTTAATTTCTTATCAAGCCTTCTTGGTATTAATATATCTTGACCCTAATGCTCATTTCTTATCTTGTTCTTGTCTTTAAATAAAGGCAACATCAAGGCAAAACATTAAAATTTTCAAGAAGTTGATAATTCCAATTGAATGGTTTGGTGCAAAAACCGGCAGTTCCATTTTCAGGTGAAAATTACTTTTTATTATGGGTAAAATTAAAATTGCTTGTTATGTTTCACTATTTATTCAGTTACCTTGCTTCTTTGAAAATGACCTGAAAGGGTCGAAACACGCGTGTCAGGTAACTGAATAAATAGTGAAACATAACAGGCAATTTTAATTTTACCCATAATGGATAATATACGGTTTCACCAAGAATGTAGCCCAACGCAAGTTAATTACAATTACTTTTTAGTCGAATTTAAGTTAATTTGGCAGGGTGCATCGTTTGGAATAAATACATATTAGATTATTAGACATGACAAAGAAAATTACGAATTACCAGAGACGGACAGACCTAACAACAAATAATCTAATAACAAATTCACACATAAGATCACAGCCACATCACACATACAAAATGCCGAAACACTGGCTCCCACCCTGAACGCTGAATAAAAAGAAAAACATCAAGAAATAACATCAAAGAACTGGGAAAGAACAACGACTTTTAAGAGAAAGGATAATGCATAAAGAAAACAGCAATAAACAAAAACAAACAGAAAACTTTAAAAAAGTATTCGAAAAGAAAAATCTGCAGCAAATCAAACTGAAAGCTAAGAAAGCCTAACTAAAGAAGCCAACAGTACAGAGAGAAAGAAATAACACCCTTGAGTATAATATCACACTTAATTAACACCCTGTATATATTTTATTTCGTATTATTGTTTATTATGGTTACCAAAGGTAAAAAGCTCAGCGTAAATTTGCGTTTTTAAAAATACCCAAATTAGTCGAGCAATAACAACACGGTTTTAATTTAAGAGTTCAAGGCCCAAGCTTCCAAATTATTCTCGGAGGACTCATTTCGTGCTTGTTCTTATAATTACATTTTTAATTTTTATTTTATGGCTTACGTTAACCCGAATAGGGCCATCTTAAAAGATTTATGCGTAACAACAGGATTTCGTAAAAGTTTTTATTATGCTACATACTCTTAAAGCTCTAGAATTTCATGTTAGAACTTCCCAAGAGTTTCTTGGCTATTTATCTTTTAAACTTCTAGACGTTTTTCCTAAAATTGACAGAAGATAAAGTAGAAAAAAATAATTGTGTAAAACTATTTATTTTGTTAATATGTTTGTTATTTATTAGCAGTACAGAAAACCATCTACAGAGGGTGTTTGATAAGAATATGATATACTCTCGGGAGCGTGCAAGGGAAGTCAAAATAAGCCCAATTTGTCATGGAAAAAACTCCTAAAGCAGAGCCCCAAAGGGGTACCTGGCGACTTACCTTTTCGGTTCTACTTTCTGAACCGACATGAATAATTTAATGAAATTTTAATACTTTATGTAGGCCATAAATACTCATAAAACCATACAATAGTAGATGTTTCACATCCTTAGAGAAGTCACACCGTTACTTGTTGAAGTTTTTAATGACTGTGTTTTTTCGGTATTAAGTTTAAACTTATTAGCCTGAAACCACTCCTGGGCTTCTCTATGCAATTGATTGAGATTGTATCTAACGCGTCTGCGTTACTATCAAAAGAGACAATGGTAGTATTATTAGCATACAGCTTACATGTGGTTGGTCGCATAAAATGACATAGATCGTTTATATAAATAATAAATAATAATGGGCCAAGGATGGATCCCTGGCGCACCCCCAAACCGTTATTTTTCTTTTGTGACATTTCACTACAAAACAAGACATGTTGGGATCTGTCCGAAAGGAAAGATTTAAAAAAAAATAAGAGCAGTACCCCGAATACCGTAAAACTGAAGTTAGTTTAAAAGTATCTCGTGGGAGACACAGTCGAAGGCCTTAGAGAGATCACACAGCGTAACAACACAGTGTTCCGAACGCTCCAGACCCTCAACTATGCTTTCCACCACCCTAATAACAGCCTTAGTAGTTGACAATCCCGGCCGGAAACCGAACTGGGAAATATCAAAAAAGCATTACTTTCGAAATACTTTAGAATACGGTCCTTAAGGATACGTTCAGTTATTTTCCCTATTAAAGGCACAATGCTAATTGGTCGATAGTTATCAGGTATATTAGGGTTGCCTTTTTTAAAAAGGGGTATTACTTTATTTGTTTTTAAGCAACTCGGGAACTTGCCCTCCAAAAAACACCTATTAATGAATATTGTAAGTGGGGACAATATTAAATCAAAAGTACCTTCTAAAATTTTATAGTTAATGTTAAAAATATCAAAAGATGAAGTATGTTTTATAACCCTAAACACATCAAACACATCCTGCTCGATTACCGAAAAGAGAAAAAAAGAAGTGGATTTTTGAGATACGCTTTCTAAAAGGGTCGAATTATTTAGGTTTATCTCTGGCAAATTTTTTATAATAATGGGAACCACTTCGACAAAAAAATTGTTTAAATCGTTCGCATTTAATGTAGATTTATGAATAGATATATTCGTGTTTTCTTGTTCGCCTTTTATTATTCTCCAACTATCTCTTATCTTATTTTCCGAATGAATCAAAAAAGAGTCATCAGCGGACCTCTTAGTTTCTTCAATGGATTTTTTATAATATTTTTCAGAATTTTGTACAGTTGTTTATACAGGGGACATTTATTAACTGAATGTATAGTTTTAACTGCATTAAGCTGATTCCCTTTTGCTCTCAATTCGTCAATGAACCAGTTAACTACCGGTTTACGCTTCTTTTTTATTCTTTTTAAAGGAAATAAACTATCGATATTCTTTAGATATAAATTGTTTAAAAATTCTCTTAATTGATCAGCGTCAGCTTTCGGATCTTGAAAGAGACGCCAATCCGAAACCAAAATTATAACCCTCAATAGATCCAATCCCTGTTCGTTTATTACCCTATGCCCCGTAAATACATCCTCAGTGTCAATCTTACCCTTAAACATTATGAATTGTCCGAAATGGTCAGACAGTCCTGGATCCAGAACACCGCTAAAACACAAGTCCTCCTCTATGTCGGTCACAATATTATCTATGCAGGTTGAGGATAAGTCACTCCGCCTTGTACAGTCAAAAATTATCTGTTTAAGCCCATAAGAAATAAATGTTGATAAAAGTTCTCTCAACGCCACTGACGGATTCTGAAAATCTACATTAAAGTCACCCAGGTAGATGATTTTTTTATTCGGATTATAAAATTTTTTTACTAGTGCCTCCAGCCGACTCACAAATATATCATACATGCCATTACAGGACCTATACGTTGTTATAATTATAGTTTTGCACTCTGTTATTTCTGAACCGAAAAATTAGGCATGAATCTCAATGTTATATTCTAAAAAACCCAATTCCCTGACGCACAGCGATTCCCTCAAAAACGTGCAAACCCCGCCATGCCTAAAGGTTGGGTTGGAGCGTGCTAGGCATAGGAAGTTACTAGAAACTACTAAAAGAATAAACTATCAAGAATAGTATATTATATAACAAGTATGGAATGGATAGATTTCCATGGAAATGCCATTCCATACAAGTTATAGAATATACTTTCTCCACGACCATTACTGAATGCAATAATTCCAAAATCATTTTTGATAATAGAATGTAAAAATTCTCGCTCTTGAGTTGGAATATTTATTCTGAAACACTTGCTTCCTATGCGTTTTGCGTGTATTTTCATTCCCTAACAAGATACGGAATGAATATTCTGTAATTGATCTAAACGACATAGGTTGCCATGAATTTCGAAACTGTCAGTGTCAGATAAAAATGGCCGCGTTGTAATAATTATTTTCAGGCAAATTTTAGTGCAAGTCAAAAAATGAGTGAAAAATCGGATGAATCAGATATGGAACTGGATAATACTCCACCTGAAATTACGAATATTGCGAATAAATAACTTAATTGCTTTGTACAGATTTTATTTGTTTTTATTCGTACTTTTTGGTCGTGGAGAAAATATAGTCTGCTACTCGGTTAGAATGAGAATCTTCCACTCGGATCAAGTTTTCGTTCCAACCTCGTTACAGAATCTACTATTCTTTTCTTTTTTTTTTCAAAAACAGCTTTATTGTAATAGAACAAAATGTTATTTACAAAGCGAGTTAATCTAATTTAGTCGACATAACGTTGGTCAGACCCTGGGTCTAGACAATAGTAAGTAAAATAAAATCTATATCATAGTTACTAAGAGTACAAAAAATAATATATACAACAACCAGAAAACCAGAAAAGGTAAGTTGTAGAGAATCGAAACGTCAAAAAGTAAAAAAAAATTCAATGTACAACACGAGTAAAAACTAATCCAAACGATCACTATAAAACTCTTCAACAGAGTAGTAGGTAGGCCTTTCCAACCAATAGCATTTTTATTTGTTTTCTAAACTTAATAGGATTTTTAATCATTCTGATATTTAAAGGCAGATGGTTAAATAGTTTTTTGCTATTGAATATAATTGATTTTTTGGTTAAAGTTGAAGACGGAATAGGTAAAGCAGCTAAATGGGAAGAGCGAGTTGCATACAAGCTGGTAGTCTCAATTTCTTGCTTATATTTATGTATGAGACAAGCAGTTTTAAGTATAAAGATAGAGGGTAGAGTCAAGATGTTTAAGAATATAAAAAAAGGTTTGCAGGACTCACGCGATTTTATCCTGCACATGGATCGGATGGCCCGCTTTTGAGAAACAAAAATCATATTAAACAGCTAACTTGAACAAGATCCCCAGAAGCACACCCCGTAACGCAAATGAGATTCAATCAACGCGAAATATACATTCCTCGCCATGGACATATCCAGCTCTCGAGATACGACACGTAATGCAAAACAACCTCTAGATATTTTTTTATTTAAATGCAGAATATGAGTCTCAAACCTTAGTTTGCCATCTATATGCAAGCCCTACCCCAAAGCCTCTCTAACACTATTGGAGAAAAAATATTTTAATATGTTATAAAATCAATATTTTTTAATAAAACTAACCTACCTTGAATAATCAAGCGTTGTCAAAGTCAAATTTATAACCTGACAGCGTAAAATAAGTAATCCAAGGCTATCATGATCTTCAAAATAATTTGGTTTCCACATGCAATTTAGATGGCCGAATTAAAAATTTAGTTGGCTGTGACTAGATGATACAGAATATTTCCATTCTGTACTAGTGTGTTAGAATAAAGCCATTTTATAAGACTTTTTTAGTTAAGAATATGTTGTTTCTAAAATAGTGCTAGAGAAAAAATTTTAAGTGCCGACAACTCTCCGGGGGCTGTTTGGTCGGTAGTGTCTGAGTTCACCAAAGGAAGTAATCATCAATCTGGATTACATATAAAGATAAGTGATCCAACCGGCGAGATTGTACAGGATTGGTTGCCTCCAGTTTAACCAATTTTTTTGTTGGTGCCCCACTTTCTATCTTAAAAAACTTAAACCACCAAAAAAAATCAGTTTCGGATTTCTTTGCGATGAATGAAGGTAATTTTCCGGTCATGGAAGCACCTTTGTTTACTGAGGCGGAAATGTCTGATCTCATTTCCAAACAATTCGAAAACAAACGATCAGCTGGGCTCGATGAGATGCCAGCAAGTATTTTTAAGAGAGCCGTGCTTGAGTCATGTTCTAAACCTATAACGCATTTTGCTAATGATTCTTTGAAGTGCGGAATATTGCCAGATATGTTAAAGTGTTCTAAAAGTATCCCCAGTCAAAAAGAAAGGAGATTCAACAATGACTGAGAACTACCATCGTATCGCTTTGACTTTATGTTTTTCAAAATATTTAAATATGCAATTATAAATAGACTTTTAAAACACCTAGATGACAATGATATATAATTTTCAAGCCGGCACGGGCTTAGAGCTGAATCCCCTTATCACACGATCACACGTTCACTCAAACCCACTCAAGCCACATAGAATACTAAGACTGGCTCACTCCTTCCCAGCTCCCACCTCTGCCACCATAGTTTCGATCCAGCCACAACGATTTGAAAGTCACCTCTTCCTCGCGCCCCCCCCCCTCTCCTCTACCTCAATAAAATGTTAATTTAGACATTTGAAACCAATTCCTCTGTTCAAAATCCGCCCAACAGCAACTTTGTTTAAAAATTGGAAATAAGGTCGAAAACCGACTCAAGAAACGAACATGACCCTACTCCCTACTAAACTTTTGCTAGACATAAAATGTACCTACCTTAATATTAACTTATTTCAAAAGAAAAGAGATCATAATCGTAACCACAAAAAACTTGTTATGTCTTAACAGCCCCTTTAACATAGCATTTCGCTCAGAATATCTTAAGGGTATGCTAAATATTTAAAAAAAAAATGCTTTTCGCTTTGTTGGTGGCTAGCGTCTTAATTAATTTTATTTACCTTTTAATTAAATATTCTGTCCTTCCCAACATTTATTAAATTTAATCAAGAAGCGGGTCCTTAATTACATTTTTTCCATGCTTAAAAGGGGCACCGTAAACTTTGCATTCGGTTTGAGTCGCAAATTGAAAGCAATAAAATATTCAGCCTTGGCAAAGAGGGAGTAATTTAAAATAATTGATTTATACCAAAAATTGAATCTTTTTTTTTCCAATTACCTAATTACAGTTTGTTAGTAAACGAAGGGGCGTTTCGAGTTTTTTTGCTACATTCTTCGCCCAAAACCCAATAAACATTCATCGTACTGGTAATACCAAGGTAAAAGTCAAAATATTTCTTTTACATTTAAACAAAGGGAGTTACAGTCGGTCGCACCAAGTTCTGATTTCTTGAAAATCTTGATATATGGTACTCTTCAAAAGTTCACTATTGCTTTATTGCCATAAATGAGTGGTGTCATCCGCAAAAAGTATAGACCAACCACTAATATCTATACTTGTTAGGTCGTTTAAACAGTGAGCTCAAAAAGGTTGGATTAAATTCGTTTAAAATTCAGGTGATTTTTTTCTGGAAAAACGCTTGGACATGTCTATCATTATTTTTAATTGCAAATTTTTTGACATAAGAAATGTGTATACAGGTTGTCTCAAGAAGAACAAATATCGTCAACTTAAATTTTTTTAAATAGAACACCCCGTATATTATATTATTTTTAAATTCTACGATATATTCTAAACACTTTTTGTAAAACATACCATATCTCCAAAATCAACGGTTTCCGATATATTGACATTTTAATATTTTTCTGAAAAAATGCTGAGATCCGTGGATTTTTAGTTTTAATTGCGCATTTCTTTATTATTATTGTAACCTGTTACCTGAATTAATTTATTTTGACACAGACATTTACTTCTTTTCAAAAATTCTTTAAATTGTGTAGATCTATCTAACTTCAAGTAATTCTGTAAAAATGACGCGGTTAAGTGAAAAGGATAGGATAGAGGTACTAATGATGCTTGGCTATGGAGATAGTATGCGAACCCAAACAGAAGTGTGTGAGTTATTTAACAATAAGTACCCAAACCGAACACCAATATCTCAATCTGTTGTTAGTAAAACTGTAGAAAAATATAGGGATTTGGGGCATGTTAGAGACAATTATACAGGGTGAGGATTTTAAAGTGTTACAACGCAATATCTGAAAAACGGCTATACATATTTTAGTCAAATTTTGGGACGTGGATAGGGAGGTTGGGGGACAAATTTTAAAATATTTTTGATATTTACCCCCCCTCCAGATTTGATGTGGCTAGTGACAAATTTGAAATGTCAAATGGAAAGGTATTTTTTTTTTTTGATAATTCGATTCCTCGTCAATAACTACGTAAGTGAGCAGAAAATTGTTACATTTGCTCTACTAGTTGCTTAGTTACGAATTTTTCAATAAATAAAATAGCAATACTTAAAAATGATAATTCCTTAAAAAATCTAACGACGATCATGCTTCAAAAGGTGTTCGAAATGACCCCCATCCATTTCTAAACATTTTGCAATTCTTTTTTGACATGAGTTGCGCACGCGAGTTAACATTTGAGGCGTTACTAAATTACATGCTTGTTGAATACGATCTTTCATGTTTTCTGGTGTGGTCGGTGGTGTAGCCATAACTTTCTCTTTTATAAATCCCCACAAGAAAAAATCTAATGGGGTTAAATCTGGTGACCTTGCAGGCCAATTTACAGGACCACCACGACCAATCCATCTGTTTCCAAACATTTCATTTAGTGTATCTCGAGCTTGTCGGGCAAAATGTGGCGGAGCACCATCTTGCTGAAACCATAGTTCTTGTTGATTTCCATTATTATTCAGAAGTTGTGGCAAATCGGTTTGTAAAAAATTATTATACATTTCTCCATTTAGGTGACGGTCAAAAAAATGTGGTCCAATGACTCTATCTCCGACTATGCCACACCAGGTATTAACCGACCAAGGATGTTGGTTTGGCAGAAATCTCATCCAGTGAGGATTTTGAGGTGCCCAATAGTGTAAATTGTGCCGGTTGACCTTAAATTAAGAAAAGCAAAATTGATTGAATCAGTATAAAATTAAAAATAAATCTAAATGTATGTGAATATTCTCTAAACACCCGTTAACGGGTGTTTAGATATGTATTTATTTATGTACACCCATCAAGTAGTGGATTACATATTTTTGATTATTAAAAGTTACATTAATCCATATTGATTTAAATAATTACCTGACCACAATTGGTAAATGTAGCTTCGTCAGAAAATACTATCTTTCTTAAAAATGCATTGTTTTCGTGAATTAAAGTTTGTAACCACGTACAAAATGTAATCCTATTTTGAAAGTCTTGGCCATACAATTCCTGATGAATAGTTATGTGGTAAGGGTGAAAATTGTGCTTGTGTAAAATAGCCAGTACCGATTTTTGGCACATTCCTGAATCATGAGCAAGTTCCCTTGAACCAACATGAGGATTTACAGCTATTACACCCAACACTCCAACGGCCATATCGTCATTAGTTTTTGTTTGTCTTCTAACTCTGTTCTTATTTTTTAGGATTCCCGTGCTGCGGCCTCGATCTTCTAATCGCTTAAATGCCATATGAGATTTTTGAATGGCGGGAAACCTAACAGTCCACAATTGCGCCGCTTCCCGGTAGTTTTTTCTACATTCTCCCAGAATTAACAACATGTCTATTTCAATGTCATAAGATTGTTCCATAATTGCACTGAATAATGAACTTTATCAGATTATCACTACTTGTCAAAGTCAAAAGTGGTTTCCTAGGATACAACATAATTAAAGGTTTGGATAAACAATAATCATAGGTGTCATGATTTAAAATGTGTAGTTTTAAGTATTCCTATTTTATTTATTGAAAAATTCGTAACTAAGCAACTAGTAGAGCAAATGTAACAATTTTCTGCTCACTTACGTAGTTATTGACGAGGAATTGAATTATCAAAAAAAAAAAATACCTTTCCATTTGACATTTCAAATTTGTCACTAGCCACATCAAATCTGGAGGGGGGGTAAATATCAAAAATATTTTAAAATTTGTCCCCCAACCTCCCTATCCACGTCCCAAAATTTGACTAAAATATTTATAGCCGTTTTTCAGATATTGCGTTGTAACACTTTAAAATCCTCACCCTGTATTCAAGGTCGACCTAGGATTTCAGAAGATATGCAGTTAAATGTCCTCTTAGCTGTCCAAGAACACCACCATAGTGTTACTCGCAGTATTGCCACGGAAAATAATATTTGTCAAGCAACCGTATTGAATTATTTACACAAAAATAAATGGCATCCCTATAATAGGGTACAGTTGGTTCATGAACTTAATGAAGATGGCCCGGATAGAAGAACAGAATTTTGCGAAATAATGATGAACAGATACATTGAGGATCCTCAAATTTTAAAAAGAATTGTGTTCTCTGATGAAGCAACGTTTACTCTAAATGGGCATGCGAATCGCCAAAACTGTCGATATTGGGCTAAGGAAAATCCGCACTGGATCATGGAGTCACACACACAATACCCGCAAAAAGTAAATGTTTGGGCTGGAATTGTTGATAACCGGATTTTAGGTTCCTTTTTTTTGATGGTACGTTAAATGGCGAACTGTATTTAGAATTTTTAGAATTTAAGTTAATACCGGCACTTGCTGTACTCTATCCAAATCCAGATGAGCCAGACATTCCCAACAATAACTTATGGTACCAGCAAGATGGAGCACCAGCCCATTATACACGGCCGGTGCGTGAGTACTTGGATACAGTCTTTCCTGGCAAGTGGATTGGTCGACGGGGTCCAATAGAATAGCTGGCAAGGTCACCAGGTTTGACCGCACTAGATTTTTTTCTGTGGGGCTATTTAAAATCTAAAGTATACTTTGCCAGACCTAACAATATTAATGAACTTAAAGCTCGAATAAGGCATGAGGTTAGATTAATAGAGCCCCAGGTAATCCATAACGTTTTGGAAGAATTCAAAGATCGACTTGCATATTGCCAGGAAGTTGGTAGAGGTCAATTTCAACATTAATTAAAATAAAATTTAATATAGTCTATGTAAATATTATAGACTAAATAGATGTAAAGAGTTCATTTTTAATTGTAGTTTTCGTACCAGAAAAAATGTCAATATATCGAAAACCGTTGATTTTGGAGATATGGTATGTTATACAAAAAGTGTTTAGAATGTATCGTAGAATTTAAAAATAATATAATATACAGGATGTTCTATTTAAAAATATTAATGTTGACGGTATATGTTCTTCTTGAGACAACCTGTATACACATTTCTTATGTCAAAAAATTCGTAATTAAAAATAATAATCGACATGTCCAAGCGTTTTTCCACAAAATAATCACCTGAATTTTAAACGAATTTATTCCAACCCTTTTGAGCTCACTGTATACAAAAGGTATATTAGAAAGTTTTAGAGTTTTATAATCTGTACCCTTTGGTAACACATTGTTATAACGGGTTACAATATTACTATAAGCTGCAAGTATATAGCAAGGTGATATAACTCTTTTCATTACCATTTTATAATACTTGCAGTAATCGTTACCAACGCATTTATAGTAAATTTATATAAGGCTTATCGTAACCTCATTTATACAACTACAATATCATTAGGTTTTACCCTGCCCAGGCGCGTAACTACAGGGGGGCCTAGGGGGGCCGGGCCCCCCCAGACGTCGCTAGGCCCCCCCCCCGAAAAAGGCTGACTTTGTAAGCTCGCTATACTCGCCTCGCAAATATAGCATCAATTTATAATTACAATCTATATAAATAATTATAATAAATAATCATGCCAAAAATCACTCGACCATCATTTTTTTATTGGTTAAATTTTCCATTTTTCACTCAAACTTTTTTGGCAATACTCGTTGAACTTTGGGCTTGTTTATTCAAAAATTAAATCCCTCGAGCTTCGCTCTCGGGATCTAATCAGAATAACCATGTCCAAATTCAACTCGAAAAATTTCCAAAAAAAGTTTTCGGGACAGCTGAAAAATCTAACCGATAAAAAAACGAGGTCTTGTGATATTACTGTTGATTATTGAGCAAATTTGTTAAAATTTGGGCGTGGTCCAAAAAAAATTTCGGCTGCGGCGCATTTCGCCTACAGCGGGCTCTCCACCGGCCCCAGTCCACATTCACTACATCTACACGAACCGCCACTACAAGTCATAATAACAGGCCCACCCTAGGCCACCCCCAGCTCAGAGGGCTAGTTACGCCACTGACCCTGCCATCTACGGATAGCGCTATTCGTTGAATAATATCTATGGAAACAATTGACAACACAATTGAATCTATAGTAATTATTCTGAGAATAAAAATATCCCGACGTGAAAGTTCTGGGCCTTAGTAATATAAATGTGGTGTTAATCGCCTTTATAAAAATTGAAAGCAATTGAAAATAATAATCGACATGTCCAAGCGTTTCTCCAGAAAATAATCACCTGAATCTTAAACGAATTTATACCAACCTTTTTGAGCTCACTGTATAATCAATTGAGTGTGAAGTGTAGGTCCCTAGATTATGCGCGTTTGAGCAGACTAGTTAGGGATCTTTTAGTTAAAAGGCATATTACATTATATATTATTTTCCTGGGTGTGCCCCAGCATTACTCAACTGCACATATTTTGTGGTAGCAAAAAGTCTCGAATCTTAACTGTAACCAAGTAGAATGAGCCTATAATAATAATAATAGAATATTTAAATACAAGTTTTAGAAAGATTAATTTTAGCGCATGCGTCCATGTCAAAAAACGAGCCGCTCACGGGGGGCTTTCAAACGGAACAAGAGCGCTAATACCTTTATAATGCCTGTAGTAGTATATCTATTTGTTCTATTTTATAAAATTGTTTGTAAATTTGTCTGCTTACATTTGATGTTGGTAATACTATGAAATGTCTAGTCACTCTTCTGTCAGTAACAAATTTTATTGTGAGTGTTTATGCAACCAAACAAACATGACTGAAAAGGGGGAGTTTATTAATGATCACAACTTGCTATGACATACGTCAACAAAATAAAATATTTAACTAATAATGATAACCAACTTTAAAAAAAATTAATTTTAGTTTAATGAAGTAGTTGTTGTAATGCCCAAATATAAAAACGATTGTTTTTAATTTATTTGAAAGGGCAATGTCTAAGTTGAATAATGCGGTTTGATTTATTTGTACAGCTTCACAACACCTTTTTTAAAATGGCAAGCCCCCATTTTTCCTTGTCAGATGACGTCACTAAGTTGATGTTATACTTTTATGACGTATGTCACTGACTAGTTACTGTTATTTTAGGTGTATGTTTATGTTGATTCAGGACCGGATTTAATATTATTTTTTTAATATTAAGGCAAGGTCTATTAATCAATAAAACTAACTTTAAATAGGTAATGGAAAATAAGTAATTAATCGGTATTGGGCTACCTTGTTGGTAAAACCGTATATTCTTTATGAGTAGAAATAAAATTACTTGTTATATTTCACAATTTACTGTTACTCGTACCGTCTCTAAATATAATAAATTATAATTAACTTACTTTAATAGCACTAAGTCACGGGCATATTTTGAACAAATACTTGGGTCAATTTATTTCCCTATAGAATCGAATAGCGAGAGTCGTAAAAGGATATGGCATTAAAAAATGGAGACCCAAAAGGTTAACATGCTGTCAGCCGCTGTAGATAATAAAATTGTTCTCGTAGTTTTTCTGATTTTAAAATTAAAATTGTGCATGCCAACAATATTAGTTGGTTAAATTACCATGTAAACTTCATTTGGTCTTCCATAGGTACTAGGAACACAGTAATCGTGATCCATATTTATTTTTTAATTTGAACACTAACTATAATATCACACAAAGAAACCGTATCAAAAAACAACCAAGAATAATGAAAAATGTCTTGAAAATCTTCAAAATTAAAAATGGAAATAATCACGAAACGCTCGAATACGATTCCGTTTCGTTTTTATTACAGTAAAACTTCTCAATAGCGGCCACTAAAAATTTCATTACAATTTGACCGTTTGAGGGGGTGACCGTTTTTGAGGGGAAGGAAAAAAATAAATTACATATCTACATATAACATATGTGTCATGTTTATAAAATTCAACTTCATTAATTAATAAAAGGCTAATTACAAACACATACGTTATTATGTAATATGAACTGTAAATATATAGACATAACTATTTATTTCATAACTCCTACATAATATGTATACATAATAATGTTTAAAAATGTGCACTACATACGAAAAAAAATTATGCTTTGTGAAAAAAAGATTCAATGGAAGTCTGTTTCATATTTTTAATTTTAATTTTTGCTGCTTCATTTTCACATTTCATTAGGATATTTGAAATATCAATGGCCAAATTGCCATTTTCTTTGCCTAATAAAAAATTTTGTACGTCTCTTATTTTTTCACAAACATCACTCATGCTTTTTAAAGACGAACTAAAAACCTCCTGGTTTTCTTTACTTTCACAGTTTTCATTTTCGGTAGTTTCAGATTGGCTGGTAAACTCCTGAATTATTTCCTGCATCTCCATACTGGGATTTTCCGTTGAAATGTTTGAGTCGATCTGAAGATAATTTTCCAGGTTTGGATTTCCTGGGATACCGGAAAACAACTGACTTAGTGGAATATCGTCTTCTTCTTCAGAAATCTCATTCTCTTGGAGAGTTTCTATAAATCCAGCTTTTTGGAAACATTTTTTAATCGTTTTAGATGAAACATGTTTCCATGCTGCAACAATCCATACCATAGCACTTGACAAATTTATGGTCTTTTCTGCTTTTTCAAACGCATCCTCGGTAGCGGTGTTAGTAAAAGTTAAAAGTCTTTTTATCAAATATTTTCTGTATATCATTTTAAAATTTTGTATGATGCCTAGATCTAATGGCTGGCAGTAAGATGTAGTATTTGGAGGCAGAAAAACAATTAGAACATTTTCCAGTTCTATTTTCGGGTGAGAACTTGCGTTATCCAAAAATAAAAGTACTTTTCTTCTTTGTTTTTTCATTTTGGTGTCAAATTTTTTTAGCCAGGAAATCATTATCTCTGTTGTCATCCAAGCTTTTTTATTGGAGACCCATTCTAATGGTAATTTGTCTACATGTGCTCCTTTGAAACATCGCGGATTTTTGCTTTTTCCTATAACTAATGGGGTCTCCTTCTCACCATCCATGCTACTGCAAAAAAGAATTGTCACTCGTTGCTTAGCTGATTTTCTTCCAGCACATTTGTCACTCTTTAAGGCAAAAGTTTTGTTTGGCATTGCGAGATAATAAAGGCCTGTTTCGTCTGCATTAAAAATACCTTTATCATCATAATCCTTGATAATTAATTTTAACTTAGTGAATCAATCTTGAACACTCACTTCATCCACATCAGTAGACTCACCAGAAATTGTTTTAAAATTGATGTCATGTCTTTTGCAGAATCTATCTAACTAGCCATTTGATGCCTTAAAATCACAATTTTTCAAATTTTCTGACACTTCCAGAGCTTTTTCCTTTAGTAGTGGTCCGGATATTGGAATGTTTTTGTTTCTTGCTTTGCAAAACCATTCATAAACCATTTGGTCAATCGCAAGTCCGTCTGTTTTTGGAAACTTCCGTTTTTGATCTGCATTAACTCCTCCTTCTTCATAAAGTTTTTTCAGTTCAATTTTACTTTTTAGAATATCATTTACTTGCGTTCTTCCAACACCAAACTTTTCCGCTATCTTTCGAGCACTGATACCATATTTTTCACTATCCGCGATGATTTCGAACTTTTGTTTAAAAGATATGCAAGAAATGCAACTGAATAAAATTTTACCTTTTATGAAAACATCTTAAGATTTAACAAATTATATTTGTACGTACTTAAAAACCCATTTACATAATTAGGTTTTATCATTCTCCGGTATTTCCAATAGTACCAGTAATAAAGTACCGGCTGGGTGCAAACATTCCCAGAAGGGTCGAGACGACCGCAATTAAGGGTAAAAATTCAAGGTAATTTTCTTAAAAGTTACGGATTCATGTGACCGTGGCCGTTTTAGAAGTGTTTCGGTATTCGAGGGGTCTTTTATTAATAAAAATGCTATAAGATTTATTTTAAGAAACCAAAACTGACCGTTCAGAGGGTTGACCGTTTTTAACGGGTGGCCGAAATGAGAAGTTTTACTGTATATCGATAAAGTAGGATTCAATGCACCGATATGCGAATAAAGATCGAGATATGGCATGGTTAATGTTGCAGAGAAAGAAAGACTTAAGGTCATATCGTGTCAGCTGACTCGGACGTTTTTAACAACAGGTTCTTGAAATTTTTGGGTTGCCTAATTTAGTAACTAGAAAGTGACACATATCAGACGCCGAAAATTAAGTGTATCCTCTCTTTGCATGTAAAAATTGTTTAATAATAATGTAATAGATTTCATGTTTATTCCCTCGAACAAACCTTCAACTTTAGTGACGTCATCGGCAGGTGCCTTGCACGTAAGGACAAATGTGCGCGTATACTCTACACCAGCTACCAGCTTATTGCCGACCGACGCTACATTTTAAACATATCTGCCAACCTAAGATTTAGAAGTTCCTTAATTCAAACATTACCTCACGAGCACTGACAATCGCTGCATTGATGAGAGATGAATATATGAATGACCATATATTTACAAGTGCGCGACAAGGATAAATATACCGCACATAATCCGTTCCGCCGAAAAACTGTCAACAGGTGAGATATCTGCTGCACTTTACTTAGAGTGTCGTGTAGATATGCATCTTTTTCTTATGCCTTTGCACCGATATCCCTCTCCGTCAGTCTACAATGCGTCTGTCTATTCCTTTTTCATTTGTTCGTATTCGAAATTTACAGCTGATTTACAGATCCGTCTGAGCCGTCCCGTCATCGCACGTTACGATTTTGACTTATCACATTCAAAATCAAAATTCAAATTTCAAATTCAAATTTTATTCAAAAAATTTTCTTTAACAGTACATGCTTTATAGATAAATTAAGTACATTAAAGTCCTTGTGCTAGACTTAATTAATTATATTACACCTAGATCACTTACAACCTGTATGTGCAAAAAAAAATAATGAAGATTTGGTTTATTAAATTCTTGTACAGTTAAATGAAAAATAAAACGAAGCCTGCATTTGATCTAAAAAAATATCTGAATAACAGAACAGGAAAAAAAGTGAAAAAAAGAAAGAAAGAAAGAAAGAGGACAATAAAGAAATAGTCGACAATGCAGAAAGCGAAAGATCAAAATCAAAGTAGGTCAAGATATGTCCTATAATTTCTATAAATAACTGGCTTACACTTTTTGGCAAATTTTTTTAAGTTAATATATTTCTTATGCTAACTGGTAGCAAGTTGTACAACTTCGGACCTAAACTAGTCACAAATCTTTGGTTACTATCTCTTCTATAAAAAGGAACAACTAAATTCTGGTTAGATATTTGTCTAGTTTGATATGTGTGCTCCAGTCTTGCTTGTAATTTTTTATTTTTGTATACAAAAAGACAAATGTTATAGAAATACAACGTTCGAATATTCAAAATATTCTCATTGTATAGCTGATCAGTTGGATAACGCTTCTCTTTTTGGAAAATTACTTTTAATATATAATATTGCACTGTTTAGTGCATTAAAATACAGACCACCCCACACAACTATGGCGTATTTTAGAATATATTTAATCAATGCTTTGTATATTGACACAAGCAGCTCTTTGTTCATAAATTTTCGTAACTCATAAAATTTGTAAACAAGCCTTCTTGCTTTGATAACTAAATTATTTATATGCTTGGACCATTTTAGGTTCTTATCAACAACTATAATGCCTAGATATTTAATTTGATTAACTTCATTAATTTTTAGTCCCGTTTTTGGTAACTGCAGGAAATTGAAATTAGATCTGTTGACATCCGTAAGTGAAAATGCGATATAGTTCGATTTGTCTATATTAAGGGTTAATTCATTGTAGCCTAGCCAATCTTTTACTACTACAATACCAAGTTCTGCTTTTGATTTTACCTTTTCCCAAGTATAATCACCGAAGGTTAAAACCGTGTCGTCCGCATATGATACAATAAGACCATGTATACTGTTTAGTAGCAGAGAATTAATATAGAGGATGAAGAGGAGTGATCCCAGGACAGTGCCCTGTGGGATGCCTAGCTGAATTTTCTGACTGTCACTTAATTGGTTTTTTATCGTAACTTCCTGGGTTCTATCTTCCAAATAGCTGCGGAATACTGTCAACACAGTGCCCCTGATGCCGCAGTGTTCAAGTACCTTCAGCAGTTTTTTATGAGGCACTGTGTCGAAAGCCTTCATAAGGTCCAAAAAGACACCTATACATTTTTTGTTGGTGTCGAGGGCCGATTTCACACAGTCAACAAGTTTCCATATAGCATGTTCAGTGCTGGACACCCTTCTGGAACCCAAACTGGTTTTCATTTAGAATTTTGTTTTTTACCAAGAAGTTGTATTGTCTATCCTTAAAGCATTTTTCTGATAGTTTGGTGAATGTGCTAATCAAACTTATGGGGCGATAATTGCTGATTTCGGTTTTGCTGCCAGATTTGTGTATTGGTACGACGATTGATTTTTAAAAATCATTCGGGACCTTGCCATGCTGAAAGATTAGGTTTATGATGTGTACGAGAGAATCAACTATATCTAAGTGATTATCCTTTATAAGTTTGGCACTGATGTCGTCATATCCTGGGAAACTATTATTTTTTAAAAGAAAGATGTTTATCCCTTTTCTTTCCTTCTTTCCGTGAGACTCAATCCTTGAACGCGTTTCGCCATATTACGGCTCCTCGGCAAGGCTATAGAGTCTGACGAAAAGGAAAGGGACCTTACAGTGTTTTCAACACATAATGTATATAAACATATGCGAGATGTTACACGTGGCGTTTTCGGTTCACAGAAACCGACGATTGGCTTTCAGCACCACCTGATATTAGATACCTGCTTGTGCGGGATCCATTCCAGCGTTTGGTCTTCTCTAAGACCTCGCTGGTCTGGTTAGGTGGATAGCTCGATTGCTACGAGATGTCGCCACGTGTAACATCTCGCATATGTTTATATTATTTTTTAGCGATGATATATGCAAAATAACTTCATTTTTACCAAGTAGCATCAGAAAGATGTTTTCGGTAGTGCGTGCACCATTGCAGCTTCTGTAATTTCTAGGCGGTTGTATTTTGGCTGCCATTTGTTGTCCTATCTGTATAAAATAATCATTGCAGTAGTCAGCCATCAGTCTCGTGTTTTCAAATGGTTTGTTTTCATTGTTTTTGTCTAATATGTTTATGTCAATATTTTTATGTTTATTTGCATTTGTCGCTTCATTTATTATGTAATAAATTTTTTTCATTACATTTTTGTTGCTATTTACAATTTCACGGTAATATCTGGCCTTGGCTTCGTTTATAACCTTTTTCAAACTGTTTCTGTAAGTTTTAAATCTATTCTTAAGAGACTCGTTGTTTCGATCCTTTACTATTTTTTTCTTCAATTGATCACGATATTTTATAGATGTTATAATAGCATTTGTGATCCAGGGTTTGATCCGTACGTTATTTTTAATTTTTACAACTTTTACTCTTTCGCATTTGCTATATATGTCGGCGAAAGCTTTATAAGATAGAAGCCAAGCTGTGTGTGGTTCATTTTCTGCCAGAACAGCAGTCCAGGATTCCTGATTTATCAAATTTTTGAAGTTTTCGCAGTCGAAATTTACGATAGTCTTTTCCGTGTTTTGTGGTTTGTCATGGGTTTTATTAGAAATTTGTAAATAAATAGGGTAATGATCTGTTGTATTATTGTTTATAACTGAAGAATAAAGGTCTACGTTGACATTGTTCAGGTTCTGTTTAACAAAAATGTGGTCTATGCAAGATTGAGTATCAGGTGTTACTCTAGTAAACATTAAAATAAAAGTTTGTATGTATTTTCTGTGTTGAAATTATATTAGGTGTATTAAGTTTTTAAAAAATTATATAAATATACCTTGGAACTCAGGTTAGATTACGATTAGCGAGATTCACGGTGTTATTGATAAGCACTTCTTCTTAATTCCAGTGTTTAAAGCACTGTCTAGAGAGATAATACGGTGATAATATAGTATTTTTCTTTATTGAATAAGTTATTTTCCAAAAAAAACTGAACTAGCGGCAAAGCAGGATCACTTGGATCAATTCAGGTTTAGTTCACAAGCACCTTAAATGGGACCAACACATTTTATATTTTTACACAAAAGTTAGATGTCTAATACACAAATTTTATACTCTTGGAGAAACTCTTAACAAAAAGCTCATCATCATGGTTTATAAGGAGCTTGTCGAACCTTACTAAGATATAGTATTCTGGTCTGGGGAGGAGTATAGAACAAACTTTTTCCTACAAATTAAGTTTATTCCAGAGAACTTTGTGATATTAGAACATTGTACATTGTTACGGTATGTAAATTCTTTTACTGAAATAAAACTTTTAAGAAATTAGAAATGTCACACGATCATCAAAACAGAGGCAATACAAATAAACTTGTATTCATTTATAGAACTAAAGTCTGTGCGTTTTAAGAAGTCCGCTAAGCCATAAAACCTCTTGAGCATTATATCGGTGGCTCTCAAACAATAAATTATATTGAAGGTAATTTTGGATGTTGATGAATTACATTTTCTAAATAAAATAATTTAAAGTAAATAAAAAATTAGTTTAGGTAAAAAAAAATAATAATTTTTTAGCTTTTGTAGTATTCAGACAAATAAGTTTTACGAATTCTTTTTTATAAAGTTTTGGTTCTAAAAAGAACCGATTTTGTAGTCTTGCGACAGAACGTACCTACTTGTAGATAGGTACTACTAAAAGTAGTCTTCCTCTGCATTTGAAATTTCACCCATGCTTTCAGACTCATCAGAATCAACATCATCGTCATCCTCATCATCATTCGTAATAATTAACGGTCTTACTTCGTCTATAACCTGTTCTGTCTCATAAGATTCAAAAATAATTTTTTCTGTGTGTTCAATGCATTTCCGCCATTCTTCTTTGCCCGCTTGGCTAAGCGCCTCCTCCCATAACTTTATAACGCTAGGCTTACCGATATTTTTACAGGCATGTTTGTCATAATAGTTCTTGCTAATACCCCATACCAATTCAATTGCGTTGTAATGACAATGGTAGGGCGGCAATCTCAAAACTTGATATCCATATTTGAGGGCTAATTCGTCAACAACATACTTTTTTTTAAATGACTTCTCTTTACACTTGCTTAAAAGTTCACTTTTTAAATATAAATTTTCATGGTTTATGTTTTTCTTTGACAACCACTCTTTTATTTCTTCCTTTTTCCAGCTGCTTGTAGGGAATTTAATTGGTTCTTGGAAAATAGCGATTATTATATAATAATAACTATAATAATAACAAAATAATTTAATTATTATTTATGCTCAACGCGTAATTCTAAGATAATTTTGTTTTGAAACCTCTGATTTCGCCCAGTAATAGAATACAGTAAACCAGTGGGATGTTCAGTGTGATCAAGTATAGAGAAGGTGCGAAGATATTGTAACTTAACCGACTTACTGTTTTAAAAGCGATAACATCCCTTGGTGATTTAATCCGATATTGGACTTCTTAAAACGCACAGCCTTTAGAACAACAATGATGCAAAATTTTGCAACGTACGATGGTCCAAAATTATATAACTTAATACCTCAAAGAATCAATAGTATTCGTCCATTATATCATTTATGTTGTGCTTATTAGCCATTTTGCTAACATATTATTGGACTTTTTGAATCTGACAGTGTTTCTTTTCATTAAGAAGTAAGTAAACATACATATGTCGTCGGCCATCATTAAACTGGTAGCTACCGTAGAGTATAGTCTATTTTGAGCAACTTTAAAAATGTATTGTAAAATCAGTTCAAATACTAGATAAAGCATCAAGAGCACTATGCTTGTGGCAATTATTTTTACTAGAACAAATTGTCCATTTTTTTTTCTATTTGTTATAGTTTTGTAAAACCGGTGTCAGCTAAGAACGACACAGTCGGTAAATTTGGTGGTTTTAAAGTTGAATCTCCTTTACAAATCTGTTAGAATGTTAATGTCTCAGTTTCAAGTCCTAATGTTCCGGTGACCCGCTGGTAGTACTGGTGCCCTAATTATTTTTATTTACCTTTCAATTAAGTATTCTTTTCTCTTCCTACATTTATTAAAGTTAGTTAAGACGCGGCCCATAATTACATTTTTTTTTATTTCAATGCTTAAAAGTAGCTTCGAAAACTCGAGGGCATTCAAATTAACTCGTAAATTGAAAGCAATAAAATATTCAGTCATGCTAAAAGGGAATATTCTTTAGATAATAATTGAATTGAGCATAAAATTGAATCAATGTTTTTGCAACGCTAATTATAGGGTCTTCGTTTAAAGGCAAGGTTCTCTCGGAAAAAATGTCTAATTTTAAATTATGCCATTTACTGAATCAAATTTAACGATTCAGTTGGATTTAGAACGGTTAGCTGCTAAGAATTATTTTACTTATTTTTGACCCAATGTAGCTACATAATTAATGTAATCTTATTAAGCAGTATTTTGATTCTTCATTAACCGAAGGTCAGCAGAAGCATCTTAGGCTTGTTAGCAAAAACCATAATACAGATATAACTAATACCAAATCATTTTTATAATAATTTTGTTAGAATCGGGGAATCAATTTTTGTTCTCAGCACCTGCAAAATTTTAAACGTTTTTCATGAGTGCCAGAAGGGTAAAAGGAGTTGGATCTATTAGAGACAATAGAATTAGACAAACCAAAAAAAATCCAATACTTAACTGTGTAAGAGAAGTTTTCACTTTTCAGCCATATTTTATTTTTACTGATTTAAATAATTAACTCCTTTACTATCACCTTTTTCCGTTTTCCCACCTTTACTTGTGACATTGATGTTTCCTTCTTCTTTTACTTTTCATGAGGCTTAGTACAGAAGCCTTTATACGGTGGGCTACGGCTTGTCGATATTTTAACAAAATTTCTCACGAAAATACTGTAAAAAGAAATAGTTTTTTGCAATATATTTTCCATTACATGGTACAAGATTCCGCCAGCACACTGTATAAGCTGTAAAAATTTTACGATATTGGCACCTCAAATACCCTTTTTATATCATCATGTTTTAATAAACGCATGAAAGCAATTTCCCAACTTTTATATGTTAACTTTCTATATAAAAACGTTAAACTTCTTTTTATCAGCTCCCAAAATTTTATTAGTTTTTTTAAACCAACGCAATCTTCCAGAAACAGTAAACGCGTTTTACTTTTTATGACAAATTTTAGATTTTTATGGCACATAAATCGATTACAAACTTTTATAAGCGTTCCTATAGGATGGATCAAAAGCTTATATTCAATTACGTGTTTATAGAAAGTGGAGATTGAAACAAATTAGTATAAAATTCAGGAATTTATTTCAATTATTAAACATATATAATAGATATAATGTCCAATTTCATTATTTTTTTTAAGGAGAGAGCCTGTTTAGACGCTAGGTCACAACAAAGATTACAAAAGTACAGCATTCCTGTACCATGCGAGCGAAAATTATTTTCATCCAAGAGGGCTCGGACTGAAAAAAGTAAGGCTTGGTTTAGATCACAATTTTGAGGGTACGATATATCTAACCAGATCTAGGTTTAAATTGTGTCAAACTCATATTATGAAACCAAAAATTACTACCGGCGTTTGCAGACGATGTGGACATGGTTGGCAACAGCAGATTAACCGTCAAGGAGACCTTTATCGGAATTAAAAACAAAGCGCACACCATTGGGTTAAGAATTAATAAGGAAAAAACCAAGTATATGTACACAACCAGAGACAGCAGGAACAGAGATAGAATAGGACAAAACACCACAATGGCAGACTATAATTTCGAACGGGTCAAGAAGTTTAAGAACTTGGGGGCAACATTATCAGAAGATGCAGACGGAACAGAAGAGATAAATTGCAGAATACAAGCAGGGAACAGATGTCTGTTTGCAATAAATGAGTTCATCAAATCAAAACAACTGACACAGACAACTAAAATCTCAATCTAAAGGACCATAATAAGACCAGTGGTGATGTATGACTGTGAAACATGGACACTGACCATGGCAAACGAGGAGATACTGCGCATCTTTGAACGCCTAGCACTAAGGAAAGTATATGGAGCCATCTGGGACGGAAAATCGGGACGGTACCGATTGCGTAGCAATAGAAAACCAGAAGAACAATATGGAGCGGCCAACATCGTTAGAGAAGTCAAAGCAAGGAGACTGCAGTGGGCAGGGCACGTAAGGCGTCTTCCTGATGATCGCGGGGTCAAACTGGCTTTTGAGGAGGATCCTGTAGGAAAACCGCTACGCTGCCACGCCTGCGGCGGAAGGACAGTATTGCCAAGGATCTGAGAGCAATGAATGTAAATGGCGTGGGTCTGATCTTAGATCGGAAAAAATGGAGGCTTGTAGTTTTGTTCAAAAACCCACCCAGGATTGTAAGCCACGGAGTAAGTAAGATATGTCAAACTGACGCATATTTAAATAAGTAGACAAATACAAATTTATTTTTGCTGTTTACAAAAAGAAGAAAGTAAGAGTATAGAGAAATTAAAATAAAAATTATAGAAATTGCTAAAATTGGCCACTACCACGCTCCAAGCGTACACATCTCTTCATATTTTCGAAAGCGTTGAAGAGCGTCTCTGGAGAAATGTTACCACATTATAACTGTTCTAAATTTTCAACCAGTGTTTGAAAAATTATTTTCTTCAAATGAGGAAAAATGAAGTAATCCATAACCGTCAAAACAAGGTGACCTGGGTGCGAATTAAGTGTCTCTGAAAACTGATCAATCTGTCGTTGAAAAAATTGCGTTAGTAGTTAATAGTTTCAACGGATGTATGGGCGGTTATGCCGTCCTGCTTAAAATAACCGAAACGTAGTTCATTGTCAAGTAATTGCTCCATAAATATATTCAAAATATTGTTCCTATGTGTGTAGGAATGTGTATTTGAAATAATTTATATCAGTGTAATACCATATACACAGTGTGTAAAAAGTCCCGGACCGGTCAACTATTTAGAAAATGGCGCACAATATAAAAAAAATTCCGGTATAAGAGTTGTAGCCCTTAAAAAATTTATAAAACTGGAATACCTGTAATTACACAGGGTGCCTCAAATAGTTATGGTAAACAAAACTTTGGTTTATTTAAATGGAATGACCCCTTTTTAATCACGATCCATTAGTTTGAATTGAAGAAATAATTTGAGTTAAAGGACATAAATACAACAGGGAAGATATTACCTACATTTTGAATTTTTACAAGGTGGTACCCGAATGTTTTGCGTTAAAACTGTAAAAAAACTTAAAAATTGTACTAAATGTAGCCACGCAAGTTTTGAAAAAAATTTAATAACAATTAACTTTAATACAAGCAGTAAAATTAATAACAAATTTACAAGAACAAAAATAAATTTTAGTAAGTCGTTATTTAATTAAATGTTGAAAATGTTCCCCTCCCACAGTTTGACAATGGGCTAGGTTTTAATAAAATTTGTCGATGACGTTTTGTAATATTTCTTGGTTAATAGATTCACATTCTTCAATAATTCTTCTTCTCAGTTCGTTCACATCTGCAGGTTTTGTCACATTCACTTTATTTTTAGTTGTCCCAAGAGAAAATAATCAAGGGGCGTTAAGTCTGGCGACCTAGCGGGCCATTCTATGGGGCCCCTTCGCCCTATCCAGCGGTTAGGAAAAGTATTATTTAAGTAAACTCTTACAGCTCTCCCGAAATGAGAAGGAGCTCCGTTCTGCTGAAACCACGTATGTCATAATGTTGGTCCCACTGTATTGGCTATTGCTGGCACAATTTGATTTTGCGGCATGTGGAGATAATATTCTGCATTCAAATTTCCCTCTATAAAGAAAGGTTCCACTAATCTATTGCCAATAATATCGACCCACACATTTACTTTCTGGGGGTATTGAGTGTGTGTTTCTCTCATCCAATGTGGGTTCTGATCAGCCCAGTAACGACAATTATGTCGATTGGCATTCTCGTTTAACATGAATGTTGCCTCATCTGAAAAAACTGTTGGATTAAAAAAATTGTTATTTTCTTCCTGTTTTTGCATCATTACTTCGTAATATTCCATTCTACGTTCGAAATCGTCTTCTGATAATTCCTTGACTAAAGTTATATTTTATAGGGGTAAAAATTACTGTTTTTTTTTAAATAATTTCAACTGATTTAAACATACATCAACTTGGGTAGCAGCTTTTCTCAACAACAAATATGGATCCTGAACAAAATGAATGTCTCTTAATATTTTCCATCACTACTTGCCGATTTTGGTCTTCCGGAACTTATCTCTGCAACACCCGGTTTCCTCAAATCTTTGAACTGTTCTCACAACTGTAGATTTTGATATAGGTTGTCGGTTTGGAATAGTTATATTAAAAAATTGCTTTGTTTCGGCAAACAATCTTTGTCGGCCTTCAAAACCTCTGATCATTAGTAAAGTAGGTATACGTTCCCTTTCGTTGAGAGACATTTTCAGAAATTAATATGGCAGTGACGTCAAACATTCTGGTACCAGCTTGTAAAAATGCAAAATGTAGGTATTATCTTACCTGTTGTATTTATGTCCTTTAACTTAATTAATTATTTCTTAAACTAATGGGTTTAGCCATGTGATATGTTTCATAATTATTGTTTAGAACGTTTAGAGGAATCAGAAAACGTGATTAAAAAGGGGTCATTCCATTTAAATAAACCAAAGTTTTTTTACCATGACTGTTTGAGGCACCCTGCATAATTACAGGTATCCTAGTTTTATAGCTTTATTAAGGCCTACAACTTTTATACCGGTAGTTTTTGTATATTGTGCGCCATTTTCTAAATAATTGACAGGTCCGGGACTTTTTACAACCTGTGTATATAGACGGTTTCTATATTTCCAAAGCACCACAAAACCTGAATTAATCCTTTGTTTATAGATGTAGCAAGCGCTTGAACGAAGTTCCTGCAAATTGTCCAGATTTATCACAGCTTCTTTTTAAGATTAAACACATACAGTTCTTAAATTATTTTAATTTATCATAAATATAAATTAGGTGCATATTTAGTGGTAGTGCCTAAGTAATAAAACGACTCATATGCACCAGAAGAAAATGATTTACTAAATAATAAAGTACCTACTCAGAATATAGTGTTTCTTAAGGTCCCAATCATTTCAAATTAAGCTTTTCTTAAGCAATGTGATAGGAATACATAACCTTTTTTAAACAATATTTTTAGATTTTCTTATTTTCTTGTAACATAATTTCTGCATTCTTTTTTAAATTTGCATATTATGTTTTTTACAGTTTTAATGTTCCTGGAAGCATTATATATTTTAGGACCTAGATACGCCACACTCTTCCGATTAATCTTGACATTGTTTACTGGAATAATTAAATCATTATTTGTTGACTGCTCTTAAACAGTTTCCTGTATAATACCACGTAATCATAGTCACTTTTTCAATAAAAATGTTGTCACTGACGCCATTTTTCGTTCTGTCAATGCCAGATAATAATTTGCTGGTTTTTGCTGTATTACCTAAACTAAGAAAATGTCGTAATTTTGCCATCACATTTAATTAAATAAGGTAGGATCGGCTTATTAAAAATTATTGAAACTTGACACATGGGTTTATTGTATCCGCCTATTCAAAATACTATAATTCAATTTTTCTCTCAAATGTACAGGGGAGCCAATATTTAGCCACCTCAAAATTCACATGTTCAGCTGCATCACCCGATATATAATATTATATATTTCCTATTATTTTTTTAAGGGTACTAATACTTACTGATATTTTTTGAATATCCTAGTAAAGATAATAATATGGTAACATTGTTTTCTTATTATCTAAATTAATTACCCTTAATTAAAAAAAGAATTATTAATTGAGTTTCACTGGGAAAAAAATTTTAATATCAAATTCATTTACTAAAGTATTATCTTATTTTTCCTACCCCACGGAACATTGCAAATCGATTTGCTAAGTTTTAGCGTTGTTAATCAAATCAATAATATTTATTAAACGACTTACTATGTTTCTTTTTGGTACGAAGTATGTTAAGTCTAGAAAAAATAATATAAATGAAAATGTCTAAGTAATATCTTTAAAAGGCTCTGACCAAAACTTGGATTTTTAGAGTTACTAAGTTTTTCAATTGCACGACAGAGCTGTTCAGTCTTCTGGACGAATCATGTGATTTGGATACTTGAAAAATCCATTATTTGAATCTTTTTCGGCACCCTGTACTTCGTCTCAGATACTACCAAGATAGTTCAGGTTTTTCATCAGTATTTAATAAAGTAGTTTCTTTACAAGTTCGCCATGCATTGAATAATGATTTTACGATTATTGATCGCATTTTATTATTTTTTAAATTAAGCTGTATGGTTTTAGAAATGACACATGATATATAATTTTACAAAACAACAACAAACAAGGGCCCACATCATGAAAATTTAATTTGATATTATATCCCTTTTCAATCACACCTACTTCAATTTTAATTTAAGAAATAAAAACTTGATATGTTTATTGTTCGACTTGAACGGTTTTTATAAATATTATAAGAAATTAAAATGTTTAATCAAATTTGTTTCAATCTTTAAGTTCAATCATCAAAAAACAAAATTTTAAATTTATAATATTAATTTAATATTTATGGTTTCATTCTTCTATTGTAATCACGTCTCTTTGCCCGGCCAATTATTAGTATAGGGACACACTACAGTTGATGCAAAACAAAAACCGAATTGTTAATCCGTAAGAAAACACGAGGAAATTAAATTTGGGCAAAAAGTATTGCGATATTAAATTTACTACAAACTTAAAGTATTCTTCTTTGATACGAACCCACTTATAGCAAATATTTTGTTTATTTAAGGTTGTAAAAATTAATATAATTTGAATTTTATTGGCCGATAGTTGGCAACACAATAATTGTAAACGGTGCGGTGGCGCCAGCTCGTTCGTTGGTTTGGTTTGACGCTTCATACATAATTAACCCTAATTGTTCGTGGTTCCGTGTTGCTGTATATTCTTTAACAAAAACTCATAGTTTCATAAATAGCATTAGAAAACTGTTCTATTACGAGAAACAAAAGTGCACATGCATAATATCTGTGCCGATTACGTTGTTTACTATTTGTGAGAAATGCCGAAGCAATAAAATAGTCGGTGAAAAGAGCTAATAGCTTTTCTAAGAAGCTATTCCCAGGAACAACTTAACAACAGTGGCCTATTGTTACCATTGACAGCAGTATAGAGAAAAAAATTAAAGCATATGCTAAGGTCTACATATTTTATTTCTACTTTACTAATTTTTAGCGTGTAGCAGCTTCCCTAAATTTAAATATCTCTACTGTAAGCGCAGTCTCAACAACAGTTAAGGAAAACAAATTATTAGAATCACCTTAAAACAAACGTTCTAATTCAAAGAGAGTTGTAATGCGTGAAGATTGGATATAAGTTCTATCCGTGACACTATTTATGGAATGTACGAAACAAGTGAGTTGTATTATTTAAAATTTATAATATTTTACATCGGTTATTCATAAGCTGTCTCTTTTTAGAACATCATGTAACTTTGACCACTTTAAGTTAGAAATTAAAAGACAGAGAACTGTTTCATGGTTGTCTTAATCCTTTAAGAAGCCTCTTCAAGAAAATAGGCTTTGGATGGTAAAAAGATGAACTAAGGCGAGGGCTTATGGAACTTCTCCATTACTTTTCTTGGATGAAACATGGATTTTTCAGAATGGTACCATTGGTCGATCTTGGCAAGATGAAAATAAATTAAGTATTGGATCTACTAAAGTTGATGGTAAAAGGTATTATGCAGTAAACAAATATATAAACTATTGGAAATTGTTGTATATTTATCTTGTTTTTATGAAAAAAAAAGTGTATAATTCCCTCACTCGGATATTTTGGTTACAAGCTGGCAACACTGTCGATAACTGACGTCACTCGGAGGGTATGACGTGCATCAGTTTTTGTTTTGCACCGACTATATATAAAGTTTATAATACTGAGGAACAAAACTTGAGTCTCAGTGCGTTCGGCATAGCAACTCTTTTCATAATTTTTATACTTTATGCAGGAACGCTGTTTGGCATGCGTAAATTGGAAACTTCGCATCAATCCCGACAAAATCCAAACCATTCAGTTTTCCCGCAGAAGGCAACCTCCCTTCGATGTGGTCAACCTGGATGGACGCGATGTCCCCTGGTCCGACGCAGTGAAATACCTCGGTATCACCCTAGACAAAACCCTCCACTGGCAACACCATATCCAAGGCTACGTCAACAAGACCAGAATGCCAGAATGACTTATTCTCTCCTCTACTCCCTGCCCAACCGCCATAGCGCACTAAGTCACAAAAACAAGATCCTCCTCATCAAAACCATCATCAGACACGCCCTCACATACGGTTCAGTGGCGTAGGGTCACGCAGCCCCCCCCACATGAACCGTCTCCAATCCCTCGAAAATCGTTATATCCGCACTGCCATGGATATCCCATGGCTCATCCGTAACGTAGATTTATACCGCGATATCAAACACACACCACTATCTCAGTTTCTCCACGAGAGAAACAAGAAGATTCTAACTTCGGCCCCAGATCACCTAAACTCCCTTATCAGGCAAGCTTCCAATTATGACATCGATGCCCATTATCGTCACAAACGACCCCGTCACCAACTTCCCTAGGTGCGCCAAGCAGCACTACCCCCCACCAAAGCCCCCCCCCCCCCCCGATACACCCCAAAAAACCCATTAATAAACCCCTCCCTCAGACTTCATAAAAAAAGTACCTTCAGTAATTTTTGGTGAGACCCTGCGGAACTGGACCGCAAGGGGGCGTGGAAGGAAGTCTGGAAGGAGTCATTGAGACTCTGAGCGAAGTAAGCTCAGGGCCACAAGGACCCCCGTGTATGGGTGCTTCAAATGTGTCTGGTTTGGACGACGACGTTGCTCTTGCCTTGGTTGCTTGTATACTTTGTGTATAAAATAAAAACGAAATAGAAGAAACGTAGAATATGGTGTAAAGACTGGTTAATGAGAAGAGAAGCTTATTAAGTGGAATAATTATCTCAGAATGGATAAAGAAACTTACATAAACCGTTTATCACTCGTAACGCCTTTGATTTAAGCAAATGATAGAATCATGAGAGAAGCTATAATACTTCATGAAAATTTAACAGCGACATTGCGTTTTCTTGCGACCGAAACGGGTTATTTAGATCTTAAATTTTAGCAGGCGCAGCTTGTCCAAGCATGCATAACGAAAATTCATTCACTCGTCAAGCAGGTTGTAGAAAAAGCTTTATCATGCATGCTTTCCAAGCTTGCAATTGCGTCTGTAGCCACCTTAAGTAAACAATTTGGACATAATATTATTTTGTTTATATCAATTTTTTGATACCATAAGTTGGCATCATTTAAGTGTCATTTACTGTTACGAATAAACTCATGATAAATCTAGCTGCACAGTTCAGTTACGCTGCTAATAAAAAAAGTTACACAAAGGTCAACAATTTATTAGACGTCTCGGCACATAAAATCTCATCTCGCCGTTTAAAGCTGATGTTCTAAAGGGCAATTTAATAGCAATATATCTCTGTATTAACGTTGTGTAAACTGTTTTAAAAAG
Organism: Polydrusus tereticollis; assembly: GCA_963920685.1. Taxonomy (NCBI): domain Eukaryota; kingdom Metazoa; phylum Arthropoda; class Insecta; order Coleoptera; family Curculionidae; genus Polydrusus; species Polydrusus tereticollis. The sequence goes on from OY987329.1 coordinate 95,374,625, forward strand.
GATAAAAGAGTCTTAAATAAGAACAAGTAAGGTGGATTCTCAGCTTTGGGTTATTTATTGCACAAATTTCAATCAGAGATCGTTTTCAATACTTTGATTAGTCAATACCAAAACCTATTTAACCGGAAGTGTTTGCTACTCTCCTTCCTTTCATATAGGTACTGCTTAGAAACCAGCTAGTGTTTTTTTTAGAAGAAGTATATCTTAAAAAGCAAGATAGACACTTTCCTAATTTTACAGATAGCTACTAATCCAAAATGGTTGAGTTGAGGTTAGTTCAGGTTCCTCTTAAGTACAATAATTAGAAAATTTAATAAAAATAATAATAAATATAAAATGTATTTATAAATATAATACCTGGTGTTGCATGGCTTAGTTAAACATAGGAAACCCCTTGTAAATTTTGAGGTGGCTAAATATTGGATCCCCTGTACAGGGTCTTTGATTATATTTACGTGAACTCTGGAGCCTTTATTATTAGAAATGGAAAAAAATCTTATATAGAAAAGTTCTAGGGTTTTTCTTCTATTATCTTTTGAAGTTATCAGAAAAAACAAAGTCGCATCGGAAAATGAAAAAATATAGGCAACGTTTTTTAAACGGAACCCTGTATGTTATGCGCTAAAATGAAAGATCTTTTTTCCGTGATTCTAAAAATATATATGTTGATGACATTTAGGTGAGCCATTTTTGACATATCTTTGATTCAAATATAAATAAATTGAAAAGAAAGTTGATAAACTTGTCAAGCAAACCATGGAAACAATTATTAAGTTATTTATAACGCTTTATGAATTTAACAATTTTTAAGCTCACACATACAAAGAATCAAAGAGATTATATATTTTCTACATATCCTTCGAGGTTTTTAATACATTTAAACAAGTTTTCCCGCATTTTGTTATTAATAGAAGCGGAACTAGAATGCTGATTTTCATTGTTTAAATTGAATATTTCGTCTTCTATTCTTTGCCTTAGAACGTTTAAGTCTAAAGGTCTATTATAATATACACTGTTTTTTAAGAATCCCCACAAAAAAATATCTAGGGGAGTTAGGTCCGGGCTGTTGGCTGCCCATCTTATAGTACCATGCCTACCGATCCAAATATCATAACGGTTGTTAAGATAATTTGTGACAGCTATGGTATTATGGGGTGGAGCACCGTCTTGTTGCCAGATGAGGCGGTTATAATGGCCAATGGGTAAATCCTCTAAGAGATTTTCGATGTTATTTTGAAGAAGATTGATATATTTTTTTCCATTTAAATTTCCGTCTAAAAATATCGGACCAATTATCTTATTTCCCAGTATTCCACACCAAACATTCAGCGATCTACGCCCCTGAATCCTAACCGGCTGAATTTTGTGAGAGTTTTCTCTAGACCAATAATGTTTATTCTTACGATTAAACATTCCTGCTGTAGTGGAGAAACACTCGTCGGTGAATAAAATTTTATTTAAAAACTCTAGATCTTGGTGTTTAAGCCTATCCATTTTTAAAGCATATTCAAGTCGGTCTCGCATATTTTGTTCAGAAAGATTTTGAACGGGCATAAATTTGTAAGGATGTAATTTATAAAATTTCAAGGTTGAATGAATTTTATAATCCGTTTTACTTAGTTCAGATGCCGCATCCGAGATTGATTTTTCAGGATATTCGAAAAATAGATTAAAAGTAGTGCTAGTTCAATAAAAAAGTATAGTGATAACTCATACTTCGAAAAAAAAGCAGCATTTCCAAATCTTTAATTTCATTTCGTGTTACGGTCCTATTCTTTCTTTTTAAGCTTTTTGTTTTGCTACACTTCCTTACTGTGTATTTAATAGTGTCTATGGATTGTTGAGGATATAATTGTCGATATTCCCACACTCTCGCCACATTATTATTATTACCATAAAAAAGACGCACAATAGCGAGTTTTTGTTCTTCTGACTAGCCCATAGTCAAGTAAGCAATAAAATTTGTTTTTAATAGTCCGAAAAATAAAGTTCTATCTCTTAAAATATCGAGACGTCAAATTCATAAAGCGTAATAAATAACTTAAAAATTGTTTCCATGGTTTGTTTGACAAGTTTATCAACCTTCTTTTCAATTTATTTATATTCTAAGCTAAGATATTATGTCAAAAATGGCTCACCTAAATGTCATCAACGTATATATATATATTTAGAATCACGGAAAAAAGATCTTTCATTTTAGCGCATACTATACAGGGTGTTCCATTTAAAAACTTGAAGTTCCCTACGTTTTTTCATTTTCCGATGCGACTTTGCTTTTTCTGGTAACTTCAAAAGATAATAGAAGAAAAACCCTAAAACTTTTGTATATAAGATTTTTTTCCATCTCTAATAATAAAGGCTCTAGAGTTCACGTAAATATGATCAAAGACCCTATACATTTTAGACTAAAATTGTATTATACTTTTAAATTTTGATAGAGACCGACATAATTAACCCATGTGCTATAGAATAAATTTTAATAAGTCAATCCTAACTTCAAATAAATGTGATGGCAAAATTACGACATTTTCATAGTTTAGGTAATATAGCAAACACCAGCAAATAATTTCTAGGACGCTATTGTCAAGAATTGATGTAAAGCTGAACATAACGAATAAAGATTATTTTACATTAAAAATACATTTTCGTTTCACCAATCAGGCAATCACACATCCAAAATGAGAGACATCATTATGTTTTTCTTACTAAGCCTTTCATTTAAAATAACATACCTAAGACTACAGATCTTCACAAAAACATTAATTAATTAAATGTTCAAACAACCCTCCATTAACAGCTAAACAATATCCTAACCGATCGTAAACCTCATTTCCAACATAACTGAGTTGATATTGAGAAATTCTGTTACATTCTAACGGAATACAGTTTTCTAGCTGGTCTAGATTTTCAAATTTAACATCTTTATAAATTAAATTTTTTAAGTGACCCTACAGAAAGAAATCGTTTGGCGAAAGGTCAGGAGACCTAGATGACCAAAGGATTAGATACTGTGGTCCAATAATATTTCCGTTAAAAATATTTTACAAGTATTCCCTAACCATTAGAGAATTATGGGTAGGACAACCATCCATTAGATACAAGATCTCTTGATTTTGGCGTACAACTTCTTTTAGTGCGGATTCAATTCGATCTTGCAGTAAGTCCAAATAGGTTATTGTTGTAAGGTTGCCTTCCATAAAAAGTGGTCCAATAATGTGTCATATAATTCCCACCCAAACATTTATTTATTGTGAATATTGTTTATTTTCGTGCGTATTTGAGGGTAAATGTACATTCATCGGTACAACAAATATTTCTCAAAAAATCCCTATTAGTATTTGCTCTTTCCATTACCTCAAAATAGAATACCATTCTCCGTTCTTCATCACCTTGCCGTAGCTCTTGATGTTTTTCATACTTGTAAGGAAAATATTTATGTTTTTTTAAAGTGGTAAACACTGTGGTTTGATGTTTTCCTACGGCTTGCCCAAGAATCATTGAGCTAACCATTTTATTTTCCTCCACGTGCGGCAAAATATCAAGGTCTCTATTATTCCTTTCTTCAGCTCAATTAACATTCTAAGTTGAGCATTTACAGTTATTTATTACAGTGCCTATGGACTCAAACTTATTAATGATAAGGTTAGTTAATGAAAAGAAGAGATATGCCTATCAGGGAATTGAACTGAAAACATTTCAGACACTTCAACTATTTCCTGTATAATACCACTTAATCATAGTTACTTTTTCCCTAATGAAATAGCTCATATTTGGGTGTAATTAAACTGCCTTTAATGAAAATGTTGTCACCAATGCTACTATTCGTTTTGTCAATGCCTAGTTATAATTTGCTGGTGTTTGCCGTATTACCTAAACAATAAAAATTTCGTAACTTTGCCATCACATATAATTGATTAAGTAAGGATTGGCTTATTACAATTTAATCAAACTTGGCACATGGCTTTATTATATCGGCCTCGTCAAAAAATTATAATTAAATTTTTCTCCAAAATGTAGAGGGGAGCCAATATTTAGCCATCTACATGGGATTTTCTATGTTCAACTAAGCCATGCATTACCTAGTATAGGTAACCGGTAACTTATGTAACATTTGATACATGAAATATCATATTTTTTATGAAAACAACTAAATTATGAAGTTTTACCAACGATTCCTATAAAACAAAGGTTAATTTTTTTTATTTCATGTTCATAAAATCCGACAAATATACACCGTGTTGTCACAAAACTTTGGTGAATCAACTGTTACAAGTTATATGAGAATTATCCGGATGTTCCTTAACAATTTTCCTTATTTCTTCTACTTTTAGTACAGTGCGAACTTTGGTTCCCCTACTGCTTTCCTTACTATTTTTCATTCACCTTTTCATATGTTAAAATTCAAAATATTCCTGACTGACGGGTATACTTTGATGACGTTGTTTCTTATAAAGAAAGTTAACATATTTATCTACAAGTTCTTGGTGACGTAAAGCAGTAGGGTGGAGAATTCTGCCAGAATGAATGGCATGTTGCAATTGTGACATCTAGGCAGTCAAAGAATAATAACTGCAATTCAAGGCAGATGATTGATAAGTATTTCGAGACGTAATGTTAAGATCTTGCCACCACAAATAATCGAGGTAGTTCGAGAAGTCCATATACGGATACCTACAATGATTAGAATCGGTTACAGGGAACTGAATTAGAAAGGAAGCGCCCAAACAGATGCCTGCCACCATCCAAACATAGGTAATCCAGATGTATAGCCCGGCAACATAAAATGTGCAAAAACTAAGAGTTTATATTTTTATCTACTTTCATTTAGTAATATGAATTTTACAGTTCTGTAAATCGTTTTGTAAGGGCATCTATTACAGCACTAGTGCTGTAATAGATGCCATTACAGCACTAGTGCTGTAATAGATGTCCTTACAAAACGATTTTTAATAGCAGGTGCATTTTTATTTTTAAAAAAGCCTTTTGCCAAATATTTTTATTCATAGATGAAAGTAGATAAAATTTTGTACAATATTCTTGTTGTAAATTCATATTACTACACTCGATGTTTTATTAAACTCGGCTGACGCCTCGTTTAACAACTTTAACATCTCGTGTTGTAATATGAATCTTTACAACACTTATATCGTAAATAACTATTACAAGGTTGCCTCGACTCGGTATACATCTCAATTCGTAAAAAGTGATGGCATGACGAGATTTGGGAATACAATATGTTGTTAATCATAAGGAGGTTCACTATATTATCGTGGATGTTCGGTAATGGTTTGGGCCGGCATATATCTAGAAGAGCAAACTAATCTCATTTTAGCAATTCAATATATTAACTTAATATTTTGATATGTAGTTGTGTGCTAGATCGCATATCACAGGGGTACAAAGAAATTTTCCTTAACGGTATAAAATTAATGGATTGCCTTCGAATCATAGACTTGCTCTAAAGAATGATTTTAAAAGAGAACCCACAATTTACAGCTAGCCAACAAAATTGTTTCAAAGTGTAGCATAGACACCCATTTCTTAAGAATAACTACTGGATAATATAACTCTAAATATGCGGAAGTGGTTTTGCGTAATGATAAATGCATGAAGTGTACAGGGCCATTTTTTTAAGTGTCTCACCCGATTGGCGATTTTCCTGCTGACTATCATAAAAAACAAATTACATATTTCTCAATGATTTTTAATAAGGAAGCCGAATTAAATGTCAAAAAATACATAGATTTACAAATTTGACCGATGAGACGCCATTTTGAATTTTCTTAAATGGCAACCCCCCTAAATAATCACACGATTGAATTGCATTTGGCGATCCGATTCTAAAACTATATAGTTGTTGACACTTATTTTCAGCCGTTTCGGAAATACGGGGGTTTCTAATTTGCCTCCATCGATTTTGACCTTTGAGTGTCTCACCCCTTTAATAAATAGACCTTCTAAGCTGAACAAGAACATCTTAATTTTTTTCACAGTGACATAATTTCCCGTGAGCAAGCGATCTGCGCTATAGTCAAATCCGACAGATGTCAAAAAGTGACAGATACGACGCCATTTTAAATTTTTTTAAATGGCAACCCTCATAAATAACTAGACGATTGAATTGCATTTGGCGATCCGATTCTAAAACCATATAGTTGTTGATATTTATTTTCAACCGTTTCGGAAATACGGGGGTTCCTAATTGGCGATTTGACATTATTTTTTGGTTTCATAAGTGAACATTGTGA